>CM062809.1:1122499890-1123749890 GCA_031772625.1 Pinus tabuliformis | reverse complement strand
ATTTAAGTGAATCCTATGGGCCAAATACCATATTTATAAAAGAGGTATGGTAAATTAATAAAAATATAAATAAATGAGAGGTATGGTAAATAAATAAAACATTTTTTATATTTACTTCATAAGTCACCTTATATACATGCAAGGGTGTAAACAAATAAAAATATAAGTAAAGTGGAGGTATGGTAAATAAATAAAACGTCTTTTTATACTTACTCAAAAGGTATGGTAAATAAATCAAAATATAAATAAACTAGACGTATGGTAAATAAATAAAACCTCTTTTTATATTTAGTCCATAACCCTCATTCTATTTATGAAGGCTCAAAAAAGAGTTTTTATTTAAGTGAATCCTATGGGCCAGATACCATATTTGTAAAAGAGATATGGTAAATTAATAAAAATATAAATAAACGAGAGGTATGGTAAACAAATAAAACAGTTTTTTATATTTACTCCATAAGTCACCTTATATTCACGAACACTTAAAAAATGTGTTATATTTAGGTGAAACCTATGAGCAAGATACTATGGGACAAATACCATGGGCTAGATTATTATTAATACCATGCAAAAAAAATTATTAACCCTAATATTAGTATTAATAAAAATAAAAATGGCACATGGTATCGACCCATGGTATTCACCAAAATGGCACATGGTATTGACCCATGGTATTCACCTCGAATGTAGCCTATTTAAATGGGGGAATTAAACCAGCATAGATCCATCTTTACTCTGGATTTACTAACCCTCGAGAGGTATCAAATATCGTGATATGCAAACTAGCATAGAGTGAAAAAATATTTGATCCCTCTCGGGGCTTGGTGGATCAAGAGTAAAAATGGATGTTGTAATTTAATGTATGTTAAACATTTTAGATTGGTTAAAATAAAAAATAAAATAAAAATCAACTATTAATTTTATTAATTTTTATAAATTACTAATAGTAATTTTTAAGCTCCAGGTTTATGGTAACCCATGGTATTGACCCATGGTAATACCATGGTATTCATGTGAGCATAGACTATTTAAAGGGGAAATTCTATCATCTTAGATCTACATTAATTCTGGGTCTACCAAGTGCTCAGAGGGATAAATAGATTTCATCCCCCTAAGAGTGGTAGATGTGGAGTTAAGATGGATATAGGTTGGTTTTTATGATAATGAAGATATTGAATAGACTTAGGAAATTATATTGTAAAAACATCTTAAGGTGAATGGTTAAAGCATAGACATTGGACAAGTATATTTTTATACTTCTGTTTTAAACTGAAACAAATCCAGGGCTAAAAGGAATGGATTGATTGCACTAGTAATCCTTCTATAACTTTCCAACATAGGCTGGAGTAAACAGATTGTAATTTGGGTAATTTTTCTAACTGCAAACAAGAACATACTTGTGTATTGGCAGGGTGGTTACGAGGTCCCTAGAAGTGATGAATTTGAATTTTTCTTGGTTTTATATATAGTATTAGTTTTTTTCTCATGCTTTCTGTGAATGACACACGTGAATTTTATCCTACACCCACTAGGTTATCGATATGTAATTTCGGTAATTTTGATTTCAAAATATATTTTAAATAAATGCAATGATTTCATTTGTGTATTCAATAAACACAATATTCTAATGGAATTCTGCATTTGTGGTTTGCCTATACAGATTCCATGGAGAAGTGTTAGTGGTGTGACATCAATTATCCTCAAGCAGAGGCTTTAGTTTTACTCTTTTCTAGAAGAAAATACTTTCTTCCAACATTTTTGAGTTCCATGAAAAATTTGAAAGTCCTAATAGTATTCAATTATGGGTTCAAGAGAGACATAGTATTCAATTATGGGTTAAAAAGATCCACACTGAATGATCTATCGGCCTTATCTTCACTTAGTTTAAGACTATTCACTTGGAGAGGCTGCATGTGCCCCCACTTTAAGAGCATAGTAAAGTCGTAAAACTTAAAGAAGTTATCTTTAAGCTTTTAGTGAAGATTGGAAAAATGTTTGGGTTCAATAACACCCAGTTGAGCATTAAGCTTCCAATAATGCTAGATTTTAACCTGGAGCACTTTTGTGATTTGGAGGAGATGCCCCCTCGTATTTGTGACACATCTTCAGTTGTGAATTGGACTATTACTAATTGTCATTTCCTTCGAAAGTTCCTTGATGAATTGGGGAACCTCAACTCTTTAAGAATGTTAAGGAAGGAAAGAAAGTACATTATGCTAAGTTCTCTTATGCTTTTCAAGTTTTTCTTAGATATCTACAACGTTTCAGGTAGGAAAGTACTTTCTGTTAATGAAAATTTGTCTTGATAGAAAGGCCCAATTACAAATTCTAATGCTTTCAAAAAACATTGAATAACTGTAATGTTTCTAAAAGGAAAGCATATTTTTTCAATTTAAGTATCATGATCCCATATTCCAACTTATTTTTCAGTAACTCATTAGGCTTTGTAGCTTTGAATAAATCCATGTCTTTTGATAAGATCCTCTTCCAAATTAGAACGCTGTTTCCTTTTGGCAATAACCACATACAATGTCTTGATTTTGTTATTGAGAAAATAGAGGTTGTGAAACAAGCCTGTGCCATACAAGGACTTGATTCATTGATTATGTATCAATTATGGCTCTTGATGTAACAATGTCCTGATTTTGTTGCTTGAAAATAGAGGTTATGCTTTACTATTTCACAAAATTTCTTACAATCTTTCCATAAGTATTGATTTGTAATCTCAGTCACTGAGGGATGACAGTAATGACAAAGGTGATATTCCATGGTTTGATGTTCCCCTCTTACTAAATATTTAAATATATCACCACAATTTAACTATTAGTTAAAGGAATTGTATTTGATTTGTAAACAATTCATTGCTTGATGTTCGGGGAATCAAAAGGAGCACACGCAAATATAGAGTAATGCGATACAACAGAGGACATCGTATTTTCGTCGAGCCATATACAAGTTCATACAAAACTGAGGAAAGAATGGCTCCTCGCGCTAGGGTTTTCGATGCAGGCGTTCTCGCAGGGGCTGGATCTCCCCAGAATCGGCTGGAAACGGAGGAGCCACATATCCTTCACGGTTATACGCAGATCTGTTCTCAGCAAGGCAGCATACGGAAGGTTCTCGCTGCGGAATGCACTTTTAATCCCCTGATTGATCTCCTGGACAGGGCAGTAGAACTCTGTTCAACGAACCCCCTGAATAAGAACCAAGCGGATGGCCAGATCTGGGGCTTCCCAACGGACATCACGCATACCATCCATGCCGTCTGCGAGCACCGGAAGAAAGCTGAGGATAACTATCAAGTTCCGAATCTTCAGATCTACAGGACGATGGGGCAATGGACGATAGGGCAACAGAGGGGTAAATGGTGCGTATTTGGGTCTGGATCAAACGGATCGCACAACCACAAGACTGATAGTTCCGGATCCGCCACATTTCACACCGAACCTGCTAAGGCAGCACCGGGTAAATCGCTGGTTGGAGGCGGACATCTCTCTCCCATAATGGGAAGATATAAGAACCCTAGATCTGCAACCATTTCGCCAGATCTGACTCATAAGCCAGTGAATCGGGGCCTACTCCTCATGAATGCAGATCTGATCCAGATCTTCATCAGATCGATTGAGGGCAAACATTTATGCATGAGGCTCAGTAAGGAGATGAGCATACACGCGTTAAAAGAGAAGATCCAAGGACACCTTGGAACCCCAGCTCATTTTCAAAATCTTATATATTCTGGGTTCAGTATGCAGGACGACCATACACTCCAGCACTACGACATTGCCAACGATTCAACCATTATTCTTAATCTTCGACTGCGTGGTGGAAGCACTGGTACCAGCTCAAAAAATACCGGTACTTTTCGAGATGCAGTGAAAGGGAAAAAAATGGAAAATAAAACAGCACCACCAACAGAGTTACCAGGACCATACATTGTTGAACAAAAGCCAGAATCGCCAACGTTACAATTATCTATGCCGGAGGTAATTAGTCTACACACTGATTTATCTGAAAATGCAGTTATTTGTAGATTTAATGGTTTCTGGCCAAAATCAGATGCCCTACATCAATGGATCTTTACAACATGGACATCAAACTGTGAAATTTACCTATGCCCCAAAGGGTATTTCATAGTTAGATTCAATACAGAACAAGAACGAGACAGCATTATTAATCAGGGTCCTTGGTTCTGGGGCAGCGCTGGCCTCTTCCTCACCCCCTGGTTTCCTGATTTCGATGCCAATACAATGAAAGTCTCAACGATGCCGGTTTGGGTAAGGCTACATGGTCTTCCTCTACACTTTTGGCATCATAAAGTATTAGCTGCCATTGGGAATTCCCTTGGGAAATTCCTAAAAATGGATGAAGACAGAGCCATCCGGGGCATATTTACATTTGCCAGAATATGTGTAGAAGTGGATCTGAGTGAGGGGCTACCTGACCACATCACGCTGAACTTCAATAATTCTCAATGGATACAACAGCTCGACTATGAGAACACAGCGTTCCGATGCAGGGGATGCACGCAAACAGGACACCTTCAGTATAACTGCCCTTTTGCTCAAAAGGACCCCAGGAGAACCAAGAAACACCAGAAAAAACCGAAAGGATGGCAGCACACCGAACCATTGGAAGAAGAAGACATAATTGTGGAGCCTACAGGGAACCAGACAGAATTCGATCCTCAGATGAATCAGACACATACTCAGGAAGAGAATGCCCCAACTACTAACTTGGGGCCACATATTACAGATCTGCAACAAGAGCCACAAATGGAAACAAGCGGCATCAAGCGGGCCCATGGATTTGAGGGCTCAGAATCTGACAAAGAACTTCAACTGACCCCAATGGAAAATCAGCTAGCTGTTATTTCACCCAGCCCTGACACTGGTGGTTGGAGACGGGTAGAGAAGAAGAAGGGTAGAAAAGTTTAGCCTTGCTGGTACTTTTTAATTTTATTTCTATTGTTGTAGCTTCCTGTCTTTACAGGAACAGTCATATGCTATTCTGTGTTTCTTTTTATATGCTGCCTGCTACCACAGTTTCAGCCATTTGAATATGCCTCATGGCATCTGCAAAATGTAATTTTATCAACATGAATAAAATTACGACTTTTTCCTACGGGAAAAAAAATCATTGCTTGATTTATAGATTTTGATTTTTTCCCTTTTTTATTTTTTTCTCAGATTTGGTATGAGATATCTTCCAAGATTTGGGTTCCCTAGTTTCCCCACCATAGCTACGAGGTTCAGATGATATCATTAAATATTCTCGGAAAATTACAACTTTTCTAGTAAGTGTGCTTTGAAACATTGTTGTTGCTTTTCCATGGTGTTAATGCAAATAAGCACTGCAACTAGTGCCATTATTTAGATTAAGTCCCGAAATCTAGGTGGTCTTGTAATTATGGAGTGATTGTTTTCTAGCTACTAAGGCCATATGCATTTTTATCTCTTATGTTGTCCTGATATATTCAAATTCAGAATAAGAATTGAGGTCTCGTTTCCACTGTAGATTGCAGTCAGTTTCTTGAACATAATATATAGTAGATTATCTTTTACTAATCAACTGCGGATGTGATCCCTCGCAGGAAAGGAAATTCAAAGTGACACTGATTTCACACTGATTTGTCAAAATGGAGGCAAGAGAAAAGGAAACTTTGTATTCAACAATGCTCTTAATTTCATATGTACATGCACAAACATATTAGTAGAAAATATTGAAGGGTTGCCTAAGTAATATTTTCCATTCCACTACATTCTTTACAGCCTGTAAATAAATAAATTGGAACAATTCATTACACTACTTGTTATTCTTTATTAATCCGTGGTTAAGATTTTGATATTGAACTGGCTAAGATTTTTCTTCCTTCTATGAAATCGTGTGTTCTATAATGCTTCTTTTCCATTCACTATGTATAGCATATAAAGTGTGTCTAATGGAGTAGGAAGATTGGAAAGTCTTGTGATCCTTGAATTATGTTACAAGGAAGAAACCCAACAGGGCAGTGTAGGTGCATCCCCACAAAGGGGTCACAAATACCAAAGTTGGTATTGGCTAGTGCCTTGAGCTAGAAAATTTCCTTTGCCCTTGTATTAACAGTGAATCTGGAGAGGATTCTAATATTATCTTTATAAGATTTATATCTGTTAAGATTGATGAATAAAATTCATGAGACATGAGCTAGGATGTCCTTGCAAGGTGGTTGTTGATTATTGGAAGCTATGATGGCCATTATGTCAGGCTAGGTGGTCGCACTCCCTTGATCGTGAGCACGATTGTGATCAAGATGGAAGACTTCATAATCTAGATTGATTGTTTAGCAATGATAGTTAGTGGGCTCATTCACAAAAGCTTCTATTTCACTAATCCTTTTTATAGAGTTATCAGATTCAATTTCCAAAGGTTTTAATTACACTATAGAGTTGATTTCTGAGAGAGTTGTGATTCACAGTGTTAAGTATAGCAGCTATGACACTTGAATGAAGACAAGCATAGTAGAGATATCAAACTCTGTTATAAGCTTACCTGCATATTATAGGGGACTTGGTTGGATTTTTTATAATTTTATAAAAAAGTTCCATGTCGTGGAAATGTGAAAAAAAAAACAGTGATATTGCCAACATGTGGCTCTTGTCATATATGGTTTTATACTTTTTCAAAAAATTCTCTAAGATTTCACAATGCTAAGATTCACTAGGACTTTACAAAGTTTTATTATTTAGTGAAAGACTCGCCAAGATCTTACAAGGTTTTATAATTGAGTAAAAAATTCGCCATGCCTGGTGAGATATTCACCAAAAAATTATATATACATATTATATTACTGATAAAATCTCCTTCCATTTTCCTATATACCATGGAGATTCGCCCATTTATTATACATATAAATTTAGGGGGGGTTCTTAAAATTTTCCCTGTTAATAAAGTTTCTATGAAGGACAATTACCCCTTGCCCAAGATGGATCACATTTTACAGAGGGTGGTAGGTGCTTCTAGGATTTCACTCTTGGATGGGTTCTCGGGCTATAACCAGATTCTGGTTCATCCTGATGACCAGGAAAAGGCTGCTTTTACTACACCATGGGGTGCATTCAAATATGTTAAAATTCCATTTGGACTCAAAAATGCAGGGGCCACCTTTCAAAGAGCAATGGACATAGCATTTGCAAAATAAATTCATGACTTTCTGGTTATATATCTAGATGACCTCACTGTTTTTTCTAAATCAGATCAGCAACACTCGGATCATCTGAGACAAGTATTCTTGAAATGTAGAAAATATGGTATTTCCTTAAATCCTAAGAAGTCATTGTTTGGTCTAGAGGAAGGCAAACCTTTAGGCCATATCATTTCCAAAGAAGGCATCAGAATTGATCCTGCTAGAATAGAAGCTATTTTGCAAATACCCCACCCTAGAAATGTCAAAGAACTTCAAGCTCTCCTAAGAAAGATTATTTTTTTGAGAAGATTCATATCTAATATAGCTGAATTAATTAGATTGCTTAATAATATGTTGAAAAAGGATTCTAGCATTAGTTGGACAATTGAAGCCAAGCAAGCTTTTGAGGAAATTAAAATGGCTTTAACTAGAACACTGATCCTTACAAGTCCAAAGTTTGATAGAGACTTCATAATATTTTCATTTGCATTAGAACACACCATAGCTGTTGTTTTACTACAAAAGGATGATCAAGGATGTGAAAAACCAATAGCCTTTTTTAGTAAAGCACTTAGGGATGCACCTCTAAAATACAAAATCATGGAAAAACAAGCTTTTGCATTGGTGAAAGCTATTAAAGACTTTAGAGTCTACATATTGTATTCCCATGTAATAGCCTATGTACCAAATGCTGTTGTCAAAGACATCTTAACTCAAGATGGAATTGAGAGAAAACGAGGTAAATGGATTGCTGCTATATTGGAATATGATATTGAAATAAGACCTACAAAGCTTATAAAAGGACAGGGATTGGCTAAACTCATGACTGAAACAAATTGTCAAGCCCTAGATATTAATGAACTAGATAATGAACAGGAGATGGCGACTCCACAAATCAGCCAGGCCTTCTTAGATTCACCTTGGTATGCTGATATAACTTATGTATTATTAAACCTGCAGGCTCCTCCAGGGTTATCCAGAACAAAGAAAAGGTTTTTAAAGCTGAAAGCTTCAAAATTTTGTATTTTAGATAATGCTTTATTTTGGAAAAATCATGAAGGTATTCTATTGAATTGTTTAGTAAAAGAAGAAGTTGACAAGGTTCTCAAAGAATTTCATGCAGGAGACTGTGGTGGACACCTTTACTGGAAGGCAACTGCAGACAAAATCCTGAGGGCTAGATTTTATTGGCCAACCTTATTCACTGATGTAAAGAAATTTGTCACTGCTTGCCATAAATGCCAAATTTTTTAAGGCAAGAGAAAACTACTACCTTTACCCTTGAGACCAATTTCCACTGAAAAACCCTTCCAACAATGGGGCTTAGACTTCATTGGAGAAATCCATCCTCCATCTTTTGGCCAACATAAATGGATTCTCACTGCCACAGATTATTTCACCAAATGGATAGAATCCATTCCCTCTAGACAAGCCAATGATACTGTGATTATAGGATTCTTAGAAACCAACATATTGTCTAGATTTGGCTGTCCTGAGAAGATCATAACTGATAATGCTGCTGCCTTTAAATCCAAGAAAATGATAAGTTTCTGTAATAAATACCATATCACTCTAGGCCATTCCACAGCCTATTACCCTCAAGGTAATGGTCTAGCTGAGTCTTCCAATAAAAGCCTAATTAATATCATTAAGAAATTATTGGAAGAGAACAAGAAAAATTGGCACAAGAAACTTACTAATGCACCAAAGGCAGACAGACTCACTACAAAGAAATCTATTGGGACTATTCCTTATGAACTAGTCTATGGCATAGAGGTTGTATTTCCTTCATCCTTACTTCAGGAAGCTCAAGTGGAGCCCAATGAGATTCAAAGGAGAATTAACCAAACTATCCATTTGTAGTAGACCAGAGAGGAAGTATATCAGAGATCACAAGTGGTACAAGAGAAACTTAAGAAAATATTTGATAAAAGAACCAAGGCAGAAGAATTTTACATTGGAGACAAGGTTTTAAGATGAGATTCTAGGAAAGAGGATAAAGGAAAGCATGGGAAGTTTGACTTCCTATGGAAAGGACCTTTTGTTATCCATGCTTTAAAAGGGAACAATACTTACTATCTCAAAAACTTGAATGACACAGAAACAGAAGAAGGGCCAGTTAATGGTCGGATGTTGAAGCATTACTATGATCCCATTTTTTAATGTATTCTGATTTTAACATGTAAATACTATATCCTTGGTAATGTCACAGTTTGGATTGGATAGTAACTTGCTGGAGTTGAAGCCCGGAGAGAAGGCCCTAAGCTTCAGAAGGATTACTGTCATACATACAATAAAGCAACCAGCAGAAGGAGATTTCAGAGCACATTCAAACTCATTCAGAAGGCCATCTAACCTGTTGTTCTTGACTTTCCACCAGGGAAAGCCATCCCCAAGTGGAGCCAGTGTTATGCTCCTATGCCAATAGGTGTCCTATTTCATGATTGACTTGATAAACTATGTAATATTTTCATACATTTTCTTGTTGTAAAGGTTTTCCATATTTTCAAAAAAATAAAAAAATTTAAAAAATGTAAAAAGGATATACCCTAAAAGAAAAATCAAAGGGTGAAAAGAATAAAATGGTCAAAAAATGAGAAGAAATGAACCCCAAACAAAAATGTGCAAGTCTAAATGCCACTACTTTTTCATTTTCTGTAATAAACAATTGTGTGCAGCTTGTCATTTATGCCACAATTCATGAAGAGTCAAACTGTTTAAACTTGGATCATTCATTTTTCAATTTCATGCTGTAGAGATAGAGAATAATATCTGGACAAATAGTGTAATCTTGGTAGATAAGTAGATAGGTAGAGTAAATAAAAAGGAGCTCAACAGTGTAATCTGAGCCCTTGGATGTAATAAGTGCAGACTTAGGTAGGCTTTCCATGTAAAAGAAAAAGAAGATTGATAAGGGTTTGCCAGTCTAAGTGCACCCTAATAAAGAAGAAAAAATGTCAGGCTAAAGTAGGTAGGGTAGGTAGATGACGTTGCAGAATGATATTTGTGATGAAAAATGCTTCTAAATGTGTTGATCTTTACTTTTATCACCAATTCAATTGATGCAGTTCAAGCAAGACAAGGTCAAATAACTAATTTCCATTCACATTTTTCCCTAAAGATTTCACTAATTCCCCCTAAAGTATTAAGGAATTTGAAAATCAAAGGGGCTCAGAGCATTTCTCTGACTTCTGGAGGGACCGGACCCTCGGCCCAATGATTTAAAAGCCTAAGTACTTAATATCATCCATAAACTATTCATTTCATTTCATAAAGTTTTTTTAAGTAAAATCCTATTTTACTTAGAAATAATGCACAATATCACTAAAAAGACCCCTTTTTCCACTTTAGCCTAAGTTTGAATATATACTTCAATGTTTTGCTTAGCGCTTTCCATTACATTTTTCATATTAATTCCTAACTAGTATTATATAACTCCCGCACCATAAAACCCTTCCCGTATTATTTAATTATACATAAAACCCCAAATTTTTAATATATCCCGCCCCAGTTGAATACAACCATAACCAATGTTTAAAAGGGGATTAATGAATTAACCCGTAATTCATTAAGAACTCTAACTCCATGCTGCACAAAGGGATTAGTTAACTCTCTTAGTTAATTAATAACCTACCCATCAAACAATCACTTTCGCCCTGATACAGTTAGTTAATAGTTAATTATGTCGGGCCCACTGCGTTAAATCCCCACCATGTCCCATGCCTGTCAGCCATCCAATCATTGCCTTTTCATCCAATGGTTGACGGCGATATCGCGACCCCCCTAGTGACCGCGCTTTAACTCGCGATCACTAGGCGGTTTTCCGCCGTACCTTCGCCATGCGTCGCCCGCTCCATATGTTCGCTCGCCCCCAGCCCAAAATCGCCCAGCCTCAAAAGCGGCACGATGCAAACCCCTTACCACCCTCCGAGTAATGACAAGACATCACATCCAGGTTACGTCATCTGCCCAATAAAGCCAAAAAGACCCGCCAACCTTAGTTTTGTTAAATAAAACTAACTAAACGTCATTTTCACTATTATTCTCTGCAAACTATGCTCCCATGCAAAATAATATCCAGTCAACTGTTCGAGCATTCAGCCCACCACCCGGCCAAGAGACTACAGCACGAGCTTCACAGCCTATCAACCAACTTGCCATTGTACGATTTTCCTCTTTAACACAGGTATTTATTCATTTTTCCCTGCAACCCTGCAATTTCAGTTTTCCACTGAGAATTCTACCAGAGAAAGCTGAATTCAAGGTAAAAATAGTCTGTAGCTGCCATAAAAAGACCCTAAACCTGTTGCTTAATCCATTTTTCCACAGAAAGCCTGAATTCCAGTTTGAATACACAAGAACCAAATATGGAAACTCCCATAGCCCTGAATGTCGCGCCCATGAACGCACCTCATAAAGACTTAGATTATCTACCTCTGGCCGACAAATATTTTCAAATAAAGGATTTATCTGGTGATAGGAACCATCTTCAGGCCTTCTGCCAAATCAGGGATAGCTATCTAAACAAGTCTGACATTTTTGGACTGTGGGAATCTAACCTTCCCATGTATTTCCTCCCCTCAGTCCATGTTTTCCCAGACATCATTCATCAGTGTTGTGCCAACTATGACCCTGTCCATAGAGCAGTTATGTCCCCATCCCAAACTGTTCTTTTTCCCATAACTGCTAAGTCCATTAATGAAATGATACAGTTCCACTCCACTCAGCCCCTTGCTCCTCTTTCCATAGGGTATCTACGTCAAAAGCATCTCAATTGTCGACATCAGAGATAAGCCATATTGCTCAAACCTTCATGCTACCAGAGTACCAGCCTAAAGGCCCACCTCCTTATCTGTTGACCTTTTCCACTGACACTAGTAGACTCAGTGTTGACATGATATCCCTGATCATGGGATTTAACTCTAGTGAATATGTTGATGAGATCACCTTAGTTTTACTATCAATTTTTACTTCAGGACAACCCCCTTTTGTCAGATATGACTATGCCACTTTCATTTCCAACAAAATCCATGATCAATTCATGAATTTGGATAGGGAAGGAGTCTTCAAATATACATCTTTTGTTTACCATCTTTTGTTGTATCACCAGCCAAACAAATTTCCTTTCCCCGTCAAGAAATTGGACTCAAAAGGAAATCGAAGATCTGTGATTTTTTGGAGTTCAATCTTTCATGATACCCATGAGTCCCCTTACAACTATAATGAGTTCATTGACTGGTTTGTACATCTAGCAACCACTTAATTGATAGGAGTTTCCCCTCCTATGATCAGTGGTGACATGAAGAAGATTCTGCAGCTCTCTAAACAGTAAAGGATAGGTGACTGGTACGTGTACCAAAATCACATAGAAATCAGAATGTATGGGTGTGAACTTTGTCCTTTCAAGTTACCTAAATATGTGCCCATGAGATTATTTTCACTAGAATATTTTAGACAGATCATAAACGCAGACTTAGTCGATTTTTGTAGCACAAAGAAAAAGGCTCAGCTCAGAATCAAGAACCAGTTAGGCCCTTTTGTCATCAATTCTAAGAATGCATGGCAAGAAGCTGAAAATATTTTAGAAGACCACCTTAGATCAAAGAAAAGTTTTTGGTGGGTTCCATATGACCCAAATAGTTTCATATGTGACAGAAGGACAAAAAGCAGGCTATCAGTTTATATATATCATAGGATCCCAGAAAGTGAACAATTTGCAAATCAGGATGAGTGGGTAGAAGGGACCCTAATAGAAGAGATTAGTGAACAGGAAAAGATGGAAAATGCTATGAAATATCTTGATAAAACCCTTGACCTGGACTCTTTTGGATAGGTATCATTCAAGCTACCTCAACAATCAGAAATTGGTACATATTTTGCCGGAACTTCTCAACAGCTTGCACAGGAAACCAGCATACTAGTTACAGGAACTTCCAAAGGCAAAGAAGTAGAGACCACAGAGCAGCCTATAATGACAGATCAGCCTGAAATGTCCAAAGAATAGAGTCAAGTACAAATTCCTCCAGCCCAAACTAAAGCAGCAGAAATTCCAGCATTGCAAACTCCTCTAAATGAGGAAAGACGGAAAAAGAGGGACAAAGAAACCACCACACCTATCAGTGGACCGACAGAACAACTTGGAGTAAGGAGACAAAGACTGAATCCTCTTTCAGAAGAGGAAATCGTTGAAGAAACCATAGAAAGTCTAATAAGAGCAACTAGCCAACAAACTCCCCCATTGGGAGGAACTTCAATTAGCTCACAAAGGCAGGAGCTAGAAAGATAGCACAGTGTAGAAGTATCATCGACCAGGCCACAAAGCAAACAGGCCTCAGACATTAAGAAGACATTTACAGAGATAAAAGCCAGGAATGATCCAGTAAAGCTTCAAATTTATAATCAGTATCTGAAAATGGCCCCCGCAAACCAGCAGAGATTGATGTCAGCCTATGAAGTCAAAGAGGGCAAAATGATAATGAGTTACTTCAAGTCAAAGGTGCAACAACCCTAGTCAGCAGCAGATTACATCAAAACAAATTTAGAGGTCTTAGCCAAAGATATTCATCCTATGGACCAAATTGAACTTCACAAGCAAACTGGGGAAATGGTCTATTCCACATTGGCTGACAAAGAAATGATGGCCCACAAGCTACAAAATTCCTTGGATAATATAACTGGTCAACTCCACTTAGAGAAAGCTTCCTCCCTAGCCAAGTATAAATGAATAAAATCACTAGAATAAATCATCATTGGATTGGGACATGACCCAAAAAATGTGAAAGGTGTAGAAGCTCTAACCAAGAAGAAAGAAGAAGACATTGTTGCCTTGAGGAAACAGCTAAAGCTGACTCCTTCAAGGAATCCATAGACCGCTGAGGTTATCAAACAAAAATCTGAAGAAGAAATGATGGACCTACTCTTGAAACTTGATGAAAGATTGAATGATATAGAGCAGGCATTAGAAAAAGCATTGAAGGGCAGGCAGGGAGAGTCGACCTCTCAGCCTCCTGAAGTAATTCCCATAGTCTCAACAGCAGTCCCTTCTACATTTGGGACAGCTTTAGCCCCAAACATCCCAACATCCACAACAGAGGTAGTCACAGGTACAGTAGCAGCAGGAACAACAATAGGTAGCAGTACTAATATGAGCACTGAAGAATTGATAAAGGCCATGGAAGAAATGAGATTACAAGTTACAGAATTAAAAAAAGTAAAAGAGAAATTGGCTAAAGTAGAGAGAAATTATGAGATTTCCAAAATAAGTGTTGTGGAAAAGACAAGGGAGATTAAAGCATTAGAGAATAAAATTAAAGCATTAGAAAAGGATTTCACTTTTGGCAAGCCTCTGACAGAGATCAAGAAAATCCTGTGGACCAACATCACTCAATCTATGAATGATGTTTGGCCATCCATCCAAGTGATCTATGAGCAAATGGACTTAGTAAAAGTAGCACATGGAGCAATTCAACAGACAAAAGCATGGTTAGGACAGATGCCTGAACAAGCCAACAGGCTTATACATCTTTTAAATAACAGAACTAAGGAACAATTGGAAAAACTTGGCATCCCAAACAGAACAGACACCATTCTGGAAATCAAAAGGGTGCTAACCAAGAGGACTTTAATGCAGAACCTAGAGAGAAGATGCCAAGATATGCAGGTGGAAATTAACTCTTTTATGGAGAAATTCACGGTTTTGCAGAATAAAGGGCTACCAAGTCCTTTGGTCATCAATGACAGGTTAATGAAGCACATAGATTATGTAGGCAAATTGAATAAGTATGCTGGTAGTCAAGCAAGTTCATCAACAAGTGCATCAGGAATAAACGCACTCCCCACAAGCTAAGTTTTCTATGACAGCTTGGAGAGCTTATTCTATATTGAACATGAGGTAAAACACTTGTTTCAACTCCAGCCTAATTTTTTCAGACATACAGACACTGATGAGACTTTGAGGAAGCTTCAGAAACACCAATTTCCAGAGCCAAAATGGTGGGGAGATATGTTAGAAATTTTGTAAATTTACTCTTGGTAAAAAGTAAATTTTGGACTTTTACCATAGCAAGATGAACAAAGATGAAAATGGGTCAAACAGGTCGAAGTGTATCAGAACAGGTGAAAAGTATTGGTCAAAACAGGGCAGCCAGCACAGAGTTACTAAAGAGGACAACAACAAGCCAAATAAAAGGGCCTACCTCCAGCACATTCAGCGAGAATAGGAACAACACAACAACAGTTCACTTTCCTCCTATCTTCAAGACTAAGTGTCTCTATTTTTTTGTAAAAATAATTAGTCATCGCTAGAATATATCTCACTCTATTATGAGATATTTTTGTAAATATTTTTTGCATAAATACCCCCTCAATTGGAGTATTGAGGGTGGATTCTTAGACATTGCTGTAATATTGACTATTTTGGAATAAAGTGTTGTTTGGACCAACTTTGTGGCTTGTTGGATGAAGAATTGGAGCTAAGGACTTTTCTCAGAATTCTTGAATCAAACACCAGATCAATAAGTCATCTATACCTTGTGTTTTAAAGTTTTCCTTGTTTAAAATATCATCTATGTTTCACATCAGAATGGTAAACGAAAAAGAATAACTCAGAATATGCTTAATTGCAGTCTTTTTTCAATCGTTATTATTCTCAATGTTTGCTTCTGAACTAGTATAAACAGTGAATTCTTAATTGCTCCTGTTTCCTAGTGTGTTCATTTTGAACATTTAGTAGAGAATTCTTAATTGCTCTTTATTGATGGTTAGTCATGTTCTGCTATTTTAAAGTATGTTAAAATATTCTTAGTTGCCCTTTAACCCTTTAAGCCCATTCCATCTTTAAGTCTCTAATTGTTCCCTATTTGACTACCTTGCTCTGTTAAACCATCCTTCGTGAAGAAACCAAGTCCAGTTAAGCCATCTGATTTGACTCCATCAGCCCAATGGACTAAGCTACTCAGTTTTACCCCTTTGCTATTGAATCTCACCACCCAAACTCAAACAAAACTCCCAAACTTCACAACTAGCCTAAAACCTTTCCAAAACAAAGCTAAACCTTAAAGAGAGAGCCCTCTCTGGATACAGATTGGCTAGATTCTGTATCTAAAAGATTGGTTTGTGGTTACCTCAGACCCCTTTCCCCTTCTCACAACTTCTGGGAAAATCTGAGTGATAACAATTCCCACTGACTACATCAAAGTTAATTTGCTAGTTTTTAGTAGTTGTTGTAGTTGTTTCCACATATTCTTATCTTAACACTCCTTGAGGAATGTCATTTAACTATTCCCCAATTATTTCTACATCACTATCTGTGAGTGACGTATCCTATGTGTTTTCTAGTTTAGTGCCTTTTTGCTTTGGTTGCATACGAGAGGTACCTTTTTCCCTTGTTTGTTTCTGCTTCTTCTTCTCCCCACCCTGTGTGGTATCTTACTCTTATGCATCCATCTTACCATTCCCTAGTTTTTGGCATGAAATTAGGAGTTACTCTTCCTTGTGGACCCTCCATTCTACATCCCAGTCATTAATAATATTGTTAACTTCGTCTGTCATCAACTTGTAATGATTTGGAAACCATCCATGCACCAGATCCCTGTTTGACTGTATCCACATGTTGTGTGGAATTTCTTTGAAGCACATTACTGAGTTCTATACTTCAACAATTTGGGGTAGTATGCATGGGATGCACTCTATTATGTATCAGATCATTTCCATATACACATAAAAGGTGACATTATTATTTATTTTTTGTGTCTTATCTGTGGTATGCCACAGGGAGACATATCGAGATGCCATGATCAGATTCTCCTCTGTAGTAGGGAACTACGTCTCCTCTGGTTCCTTGAAATCTTTATGTTGGTTATCAATATAAAGGGTTCAAGTTTTTTCAATTAACTATCACAGTGTGGATTTTGAATATTCACGATAAAATGGTACAAATAAGTTAAATAACTAATTTATTAATATAAATTGAAATGATCACACCATTGCAACATGGCATAAGAAAATATATATCATAATTCCAATGAAACCCAATAATCTAGCAACTAGTAGTTTATCTATTCTGGGAAATTATGAAATGCCCCAAAAATAGTATGCCCATCTTTCCATGCCATGGACATAAGGATATCTATTCCACCTTGCATGGACACTTTCAACCCAAGATTGAGGTTGAAAAAATAAAAAGATTGCAATATGTTACAAATAGAGGCATGACAATCCAAGAGGGAGGGTGGTCTGGATTGGATCATTATATTATTTTTCATCTATATTGATGCTTTTAGAGTGGAAAAATTAGAGGAATCAACTCACAAGACCATTTTTACCGATGTGTACCAGTTTGGCGAATTAAGGTTTAAACCTTTCAGAGGTAGTTTGAGGCATTTAATGACTTTTTTTGGGGTCCAAAAACTCTTTCTTATTCCAGACCCCTTCTACACTCAAATACCCTTTTGGCACAATACATATTTCAAATCGATTTCATATGCAAAAGTTATGCCACCTGGAAGTTGACCTTCATGTTTTGTCTACCATGACTCGAGAATATGCCACATCAACCTCATTATTCATGGGAAATGGGCTAGCCACGTGACCATGATGAAGAAGACTCTATAAGATTCAAGTTGTAAATCATATTTAAGGTTGAATGGGTCAAATTTAACCCCTAGTTTGCTATCAAGTTTTGTTATTACCGCCCCACTAGGAGGAAAAGGGGTTTAGTTCTATTTTAGTGCATTTTGTTCCATAGTAGAGAAGAGTAGCTAAGATTGGATAGAAAAAGGGAAAAAAAGAGAGGGGTTGTGTTTGTTAACAACCCATGGGTTACATGTCTCACTCTTTCGTATTTGCACCATTTCCATTTAGAGAAAGAGAGAGCCAAGTAGTCTCACCTTCCAACTATTTCTCCCAAAAGGGTTTTCCATATTATATATTATGTTATTGTGGTCTTGTGAGTGTTTTTCTATTTGTTCTCTATTTTATGATTTTATATATATTTCATACATAAGCAAAAAACAATAACTTAATAAATCGAAAAAATCTAAGGAAAAATTAACACTCATAGTATAGATTTCATATTTCAGTAATTTTTATCATATTTGTTGTGAAAAGTTGTCCAGTGGGATATCCACAATAGTTATGGATTAGAGGGAAATGAGAATCCAAGAGGGTTACAAATTATGAGAAGGATCACCTTGAAAAGGGATGGTAGGGGCACTTGAACCCTTTATGATCTCAAAATAAGAATGGAAATGTATTTTGTTTGAGCATAATGACAAGTTACTAATAATGAAGCAGAAGCCTATACGCTTCTATGAGGTCATATTTTCGCTAAAGAAGCTAAGATAAGATCCTTGATAGTTTTTCGTGATTCTAGTGTTGTTATTAAAGTGACGATAGGGAAAAAATCCTTCAAATATAAAACTTATAGTGATCATTGCTTGAGCCCAAAAGGTCGAAAGCAGTCATGTAGAAATTCTATTTTAACATGTAATGCACATTCTCAACTTAGAAGATGATCTATATGCAAATAAATCCATTTCTCTAGGCATCAAGGAACATGAGAAAATTTGGGGGATACAATGTTGCAATATTAATTAATGTGTTCAAGCATGGAAAGGACATGCAAACGTTTGTTAACTCTTTCTTGAATCATCATTAGACATATCAAACATTTTGCAAAGGGATGGGACTTGCAAGAATAATTTCTTACCACTCTAGCATGTGAGCTCCAACCATGACTCTACCTCTTGAATGTGATCCTAATATTATTTGCTAACTTTGTAGGATAATGGAATAACGATGATTGGGATTTTATTGCCTTTGAATTCTATATTTCAAGGTGATATTTGACCTCTAAATAAGATCTATCTTAACCTTTCGATCACTTTTCTAGAATTCTGGTTATTTTGCTCTGGATTTGAGAGACATTCAAATGGATTTGGTTGAGGTTCTTGGTCTAGTATTTTGAAATTTAGCATTTGTAGCTTGGTTTTAGTTTTAGCGTATGGAATTTTGCTCAATCAAAGGTGATTTTGGCCTTTGGTTCATTTTTTCCTAGCATCAAATTTCCTAGGTTTTTGTTTTTTTCTTTTCTATCTCTATGTGTTTATCCTTTGGAATTCTATTTGTTGGGAAAATTGTGGGAATTTATGGGTTAAGGGACTGCATAAATGCTTCAATATTCAAAGGAAGAGTAGGGGACTTGTATCTTTTTTGTTAATTACGTTGGTCAAAGAATCTTTCTCTAGCCTTGATTTCTTTAATCTAGTTAAGATTGTAGGTAATTATGACTTTATATTAATAATTATGGAAAATAGATATGTATTAATATTTAGGAGAAACTTGAGAAGACATAAAGAATATGTCTTATAAAATAGAATTTCTTTGTTATTAGTGACATCCAATGTGCATGAGAGTAAGCATAATTATGCTACTTAGCATACAACTGTTATGAATTTATTGGTCCAAAAAAGATTTAAGATTGACATCTTGGAATATGAATGAAACATGTTAAAGAACTCAATTTTAATCATTTGCATGGACTCTCTCTCTTCAAATTCAAACAATAAGGTTCTTTCCAACCTCGCACAAGTAGAATTCAAGGAAGAAGAGATAGAACTCATGAATTGAATATTTTTCAAAATACTAGAATAGTTAACTCGTTCTTGTCATGTTTATTAGTATTTAATTATATAGTTTGTTATTGTATTGGTTATTGAATGTCCCTATGTAAATAAGTTTTTTTTGGATGGTTTTAGTAGGTTGTTGGATGAAAGCTAGATTAGCTCCTAATTTAGTGTGTCATTCACATATTCTCTCAACTAGTTATGTTGATGATAAAATAGTGTTTCTAACTTGAGGCATAATCTTCATGTATGTATATGTTTACAATTACATTGATATAGAGAATGATGAACATGATTTTGGTTTGATATCCCTCTCCTATTATTTTTCTGATATGGTATTAGGGCCAATGAACCTCTTCAGGTGAGCAGCTTGTGTGAAGAGTTATTCTCCACAAACTCCTCCATAATTGAATAATAAGATGAAGCTAATCTTTGAGTGTTGTAGTCATAGAAGATTAGTGTAGGAGAGTGTCGCACTCATGTTTTTGTTGTTTGCAAAGAGGTTATCCTCATATATGTAGAGTGTATTTGGTATGAGGAGTGAAGATTGGATGAAAGTGGAGGTGTTTAGTCAATGGTGAATGGTGGAAAATGTTCACACTTTCATCTAAGATCTAATGTTGAAAGAAAAAATGAAAGGAAATAATGAAATCCTATGATATAATCTACCACTTCGTATGTCCTAAAGACAAGATTGGATGTGTCATAGGAAAGGGTGCTAGCATTATTTAGTCTTTGAGCCATGATACACATGCCAATATTAAGGTTGTGAATGGCATTCATGGGGTGGATGAAATGGTATCATCATTTTCAGTTTACTCAAAGAATAAAAGAAACACAACAAAGTTGGACATGGAATAGATCATTCATATGAAATGATCTAACTATGGAAACCTTGATGCGATAAGAAGCAATAAATATCTAGGAGTATGGGAAAGAAAAATTTCGATAGTTAATTTATTATGTGATCCCATGGCTTTAGTTTTAGATTAAGGGAAGAAACTGACATCCATTTGCATTTAGATCAAGAAATGTCTATATCTTTGGTCGTCAAATATATAGAATGCGCTTTCAAAGCCTTGGATTGATAGTTGGACAATGACATTTTGTTGTCTTTTCTATTTTTTATCATTACAAGTTGTTTGCTTGCATCTTTGATTATAAAGGAAGGCGTTGTTGTTGAGTTTTCTAGGGCACAAACTAAAAAACAATTTTTCTTCAAAAGATAATTACCTTCTATGATTTAGTTAGCATTAATTTCACATATCATTCATTCATAATCATTAAGAAGTTATACATAAGAAAATTCAACCATTAAAACCATGAAAGAGCAGTAGAGAAATAACCAAGAAACCATGAGACAAGAGACACAAAAATTAGGCCCGAGGCCAGGGCAAAACCCACAAGGGAAAAACCCAAAAATTGTTCCTTATGAGAGAGAGAGAGAGAGAGAGAGAGAGAGAGAGAGAGAGAGAGAGAGAGAGAGAGAGAGAGAGAGAGAGAGAGAGAGAGAGAGAGAGAGAGAGAGAGAGAGAGAGAGATCATAATTAATCAATACATAAGAAAAAACATTAAGATAATAACCAAACCAATATCCAAGAACAAGAAGAAATCCCAAATCTTCCTCCTAAAATTTTGGCCCTACATTTCAAACTTCTTCCTTTGCTAGATTAGAGTTGAGCAAGACAAAGTCGATGTGTACAAATGAAGGAGGAAGGATCCTTTATATAGTGATCAAAGGGGGTCGAATGGGTTCCTCTTAAGGGCCCAACCGACCTAAACAAAAAGGATGGGAGACTTGAATATTTTTAGGAGGGAAAATATAATTTCAAATTTTCCATTTTCTTTACATGATGAAAATACAAACCATAGCTACAATTTTCAACAACTGCACAATTAGGAACTACTAACTCCTACACATTTTTTAAGGATTCAAATATCATATCAAAGTATAGTATTCTAGGTGATTATTTTGGATTGCAAAAATCATACATAGAGATTAGTAGGTAAATATTCAATAAAAAACACGCAATTTACTATTAAAACTTGTAAATTTGAGCAAATATTAGAAAATAAGCATATTTTGAATTAAAAATTGGTGAATTTTGAGAGTGAAAATAACCAATTGGTGAATTTATTTCTTGACAAAAAGGAAAAGAAAAGCCAATTGGTGAAATTTTGCCTCTAAAAAATACCTTGATTATTATCAACCATGTGTGTAATATATCATAATAAACCAAAATTACACACCTTGTGCACCAATGAGAGTGTGGAGGACAACTCCAAGATAGATAAAAGAGATAAGTTACACAATAAATCCTTAAAAAATATGAGAAATGCCTCCAAAATCCCTAGTACATTCATACATCCAAATGAATGATTACATGATCTCTATATATACCTATTCACACATTATTGTTGGACATTGGATAAACCAATGCTCCACGCGACATGGCCTAGCTGCCTCTCATGGATCCTTATCTCTGGCAATGTGATCGTTGACTAACACTTGCGGGTTTTGGTCTAGCCACAATTGTGATTCCCAACAAGTGGTATCTGAGTTTAGGTCACAAGTTTAATACACACACGGCTCACGTTGGGGGGGGGGGAGATATTTGGACATTGGATAAACCAATGCTCCCCATGCATTTCTGAACATGGACTAACCACCTCTCATGGATCCTTATCTCTGGCAATGCGATTGTTGACTAACACCTGCAGGTTTTGGTCTAATGACAAGCGTGATTCCCAACAATTACACACATGACCCATTTATTGTTAATCCAACCCCATGACATATAAATTTATCCATTACATGTTCATTTAAACCCATATATGGTACCTCCCATGCTGCACCACCCCCCCTGGGGATATATCTTTTAATAAAGCGTGTCATTTTAATTTGATCATTTCCAACCTTTTTGTATTTATTTAATCTTAGGGAAGCTTCCGATCAAGTATTAGGAAACTATTTCAACATCCCCAAAAGTAATGCAGGAGCAAATTTCAGCCAACATACCAAAAGGAGAAAACATCATCACGCTCCAAGGTATGGAAGAAGAAGGAAGTACAACCAGAAAGATGTGGCATAGCATAGTATACAGACATATCAGACTCAGGGGGGAGATAAAAGTGTGAAACTTCAGTGTTATAAATCTCATACGCAATTATCATGAAGATAAGTCGTGTATATACGCGAGTTCGAAGCTGCACAGTTGCGTATATGTTGGTTTGAGGAAAAAACAACGAGATAGACTCAAAAAAAGGGGTCTGATATGTTTCTTCCAATTATCAAATATATGTTCTGTTCTAATTGATGATGATTACAGTCTGTTGATAATATGTAGAAGTGATCTTGGCCCTCATAAGTTGTTGATGACTTGATGTATATCTGATTGATGATGATGCCTTGATGGTTCTTACTGTTGGGTGTGGAGCCTGATTATCTTCTTTATTAAGAGGTATCACCACATTGGACCCCAATTCGTAATGTGGCAACAATGTCTCCCGTAATATTTGCACTGCAAGGGGGGTCCAAGGGGGGGCGACAACGATCTTTAGGAGCCCCCCCCGGAGGGGGATCGCGGGCAACGCCCTTGAAGCTAAAAATATATGTAAAATTTCCTTGTAAAATGTTGTAATTTCGTAGTCAATATGGGCCGTTCATTAGGTGGAGATATGACGGTAGAAGTTATGTTTAATTTAAGGTTTTTTTCCCTTGAAGACAACCCATCGCTATATATGAGGGAATTGTATTGCATCTAAGTAGATCTGTATTCTGAGTGAGAAAGAGAGAGGAGATTGAGCGAGAGATAAGAGGGAATTACAACGGATTTGATGTAGGTTGTATCTCTTCAGTTTGTTGAATAATATAAAAGGAAGGACCAACTGTTACCCGTGGACGTAGCCCAAATTGTGTGAACCACGTATATCTATGTCTCTCTTGTTTTATGTGTTTTCTGTGTTTATATTTTTGCAATATATTTTATATGTTCATTGCTCTGTAATATATAATTTTCTAACAACTGGTATCAGAGCTGAAGGTCTATTTGGCTGATAAACTCACAGGAGAGAATGGTTCCTGGTTCGAGTGGGAGTAATGGTGGAAGATGGTAGGTTTAGGGTCGAAACATTTAATGGCCAAAACTACCAGTTGTGGAAGATGCAGATGGAATATTATTTGTACCAGAAAGATCTGTACCTGCCATTGAGTGGAAAGACAAAGAAGCCGACGAGTATGACAGACACAGAATGGGATATTCTCGACAGAAAGGCACTTAGAACAATACGGTTATGCCTAGTGGCGTCAGTAGCCTTTAATATTTCAAAGGAAACAACAACATAGGGTTTAATGAAGGCATTGGCCAAACTATATAAAAAACCCTCGGCCTCAAATAAGGTATTTCTTATGAAGAATTTATTTAATGTGAAGATGTGAGAAGGTGGATCTGTTACTGATCATTTAAATGAATTTAATATAGTTCAGTCAGTTAAGTTATGTAGGGGTAACTTTTGATGATGAAGTTAGGGCTCTTTTATTTCTATGCTCATTGCCAGAAAGTTGGAAATGTTTAGTTATGGCCATTAGTAACTATGTCTCTGGATCTAGTACTTTAAAGTTTGATGATGTTGTTGGTGCAACCCTTAGCGGCGAAATGCAATGGAAAAGCTTCGGTGAGACATCAGGTAATGTATTGACTGCAAAGACTAGGGGAAGAAAAATGGAAAGAGGAAAAAGCCTAGGATATCGCAGTAAATCAAGGAAAGGAAAATCCAAGTCCAGATCGGGGATAATGTGTTGGAAATGCAGGAAGAAAGGACACCTGAAGAAAGACTGCAAGTCTCGGAAGGGAAAAGGAGATGTGCAACAAGAAAATAATCATGAAGCGAATTTGACAGGTGATGTGTTGCAAGATGCTTTGATTATTTCATTAGAAAATATTATTGATGTCTGGGTGGTAGATTCAGGGGCCTCATTCCATGCCACACCTGATAGGAAACATTTTCATGATTATGTATAAGGAGATTTTGGACAGGTTCGATTGGGTGATGATAAACCCTGTGAAATCACTGGAATGGGTACAGTTTTCATAAAACAATGGAATGGAAATAAATGGCTATTGAAGGAGGTAAGGCATGTTCCATATCTAAAGAAAATTCTAATTTCAACATGGCAGTTGGGAGGTGAGGGCTGTGTAACTACTTTTATAGATAAAACCTGGAAGGTCACTAAAGGATCCCTGGTAATAGCAAAAGGAGAAAAGGTTGGTACATTGTATTTATGCAGTGGTATTTCTAATTTTGTTAATGCTTTAACCTCTACAAGAGAAGATACGACATTGTGTCATCATAGGCTTGGGCACATGAGTTGGAAGGGGATGCAGATTCTTCACTCAAGAAATTTGTTGCCAGGTTTGAAGCATGTTGATTTAAAATTCTGTGAGAATTGTGTTTATGGAAAACATAAGAGAGTCCGATTCCTCAGTGTCGGGAAAGAAAATAAGAGTGAAAAATTAGAGCTTATGCATACAGATGTATGGGGACCTGGTCAGGTATCATCTCTCGGTGGCTCTCGTTATTATGTTGCTTTTATTGATGATGCAACCAGAAAACCTGGATTTATTGTATTCGAAATAAATCTAATGTATTTGATACTTTCAAGAAATGGAAAGCTTTGGTTGAAAATGAGACAGGAAAAAGGTTGAAGTGTCTCAGATCAGACAATGGAGGTGAATATTGCAGCAAAGAGTTTGATAGGTACTGTTCAGAGAATGTAATTCATAGAGAGAAGATAGTTCCAGGAACACCACAAGAAAATGGTGTGTCAGAAAGGATGAACAGGACAATCATGGAGCGTGCAAGGTGCATGAGATTGCATGCAAGATTGCCTTTACAATTTTGGGCAGATGTTGTAGATATTGTTGTTTATATAATAAACAGAGGGCCTTGAAGTTCCTTGGATGGTGGTATTCCATAGGAGGCATGGACAGGTAAAAAGGTAAACTACTCATTTTTAAAGACTTTTGGTTGTGAAGCCTTTGTCCACATTAATAAAGAAAATAGAACAAAGCTTGAGGAAAAATTAAAGAAATGTACCTTTATTGGATATGGTGTTAATGATTTTGTTTATCACTTTTATGATTATGAAAAACACAAAATCATTAGAAGAAGAGATATCATATTCATTGAAAAGGTTTTGTATAAGAATCAACTGCAACAAAAGAAATAAAAAAAATAAAATAGAGAATACATAGTGCTTGATGAGATCACAGAAAAAGTGATGGTGCCTGAAAATCATAATGATCAACAACCAAAACAACAACAACAACCTCAAACACCTAAAAGTGGTGTTAAAAGATCTACCAGGATAAGTAGACCCCCTGAACGATACTCTCCTTCATTATATTATGTATTGTTGACTGATTCTGGTGAACCATAATGTTATGAAAAAGTAGTGCAGGTAGAAACCAGAAAGAAGTGGGAGTAATCCATGAAAGAAGAGATGGATTCCTTAGCACATAACCAGACTTGGGACTTAGTCAGGTTGCCTATAGGTAAAACAACATTGCAGAATAAATGAGCTTACAGGTTGAAGGAAGAAGATGGAGGTAGAAAAAGGTATAAAGATAGACTTGTGGTGAAGGGGTTTGGACAGAAAAAGGGTATATACTTTGATGAAACATTTTCTCCTGTTGTTAAAATGACTTCAATTAGAACTATTTTTAAGTCTAGTAGTAGCTGAAGATTTGCATCTTGAGCAGTTAGATGTAAAGACAACCTTTCTCCATGGGGATTTGGAGGAAGAGATATATATGCAACAACCACAAGGATATGAGGTAAAAGGGAAGGAGAAACTAGTATGCGGGTTGAAGAAGAGCTTGTATGGCTTAAAACAAGCTCCAAGGCAGTGGCATGTAGAATTTGACAGGTTTATGTCTGAACAAGGTTATACTAGATTTCACTATGATCATTGTGTTTATTTCAAAAGGAAAAATGATGGCAGTTATATTATATTGTTATTGTATGTAGATGACATGCTTTTTGCAGGTTATAACATGCAGGAAATAAATGTGCTCAAAATAGAACTAGTGAACTCATTTGCAATGAAGGATTTGAGTGCTGCAAAACAAATCCTTGGTATGAGAATAACTAGAGATAGGAAGAATTGAAAATTAGCATTGCCTTAGAGTGAGTACATAGAAAAAGTGTTGAAAAGATTTAATATGCAGAATGCAAAACCAGTTAGTATACCTTTGGCTAGCCATTTCAAACTAAGTAAGGAAGTGTGTCCTAAGACTCAGGAAGAAATGGCCTATATGTCTAAAGTTCCATATGCATCAACAGTTATGGGCTTAATGTATGCAATGGTCTGCACAAGGCCTGATATTGCACATGCAGTGGGAGTTGTAAGCAGGTACATGGATAATCCAGGAAAAGAACATTGGATGGCGGTGAAGTGGATTCTCAGGTATTTGAGAGGTACCACAAATCAATCATTATGCTTTGGTGGTTCAAACATTGCTCTACAGGGATATGTTGATGCAGATATGGCGGGTGATAGAGATAAAAGGAGGAGCACAACAGGGTATGTGTTTACTGTAGGTGGAACAACTATCAGTTGGGTTTCAAAACTGCAAAGTGTTGTTGCACTCTCAACAATGGAAGTAGAGTATGTTGCTGCTACAGAGGCTAGTAAAGAAATGATTTGGTTACAAAGATTTCTGGATGAATTGGGTAAGAAGTAGGAGTTGGGCAGGTTATATAGTGACAACCAGAGTTCCATACATCTAGCAAAGAACTCTGCATTTCATTCCAAGACTAAACATATACAGCTCAAGTACTATTTCATACGGTCAGTGTTGGAAGATGGACAGTTGAAGCTGGAAAAGATACACTAGCCAGAATCCTGCAGATATGTTAACAAAAGTTGTAACCAGGGAGAAACTGAGATTCTGCTTAGTTTCAATTGGTCTTCAAGTATGATGAAGAAGATGAGAAACAACTAGATCCAAAGTGTCGTCATTGTCCAACAAATGAAGCAGTGGTAGAGTTTCTATAATCAGTCTCCAAGTGGGATATTGTTAGGTGTGGAGCCTGATTATCTTCTTTATTTAGAGGTATCACCGCATTGGAACCTAGTTCGTAATGTGGCAACAATGGCGCCCATAATATTTGCGCTGCAAGGGGGGCCCAGGGGGTGGCAGTGATATTTAGGAGTCCCCCCCAGCAGGGGATCGGGAGAAGCACCCATGAAGCTAAAAATAGATGTAAATTTTCCTTGTAAAATGTTGTTTTGTAGTCAATCTGGGCCATTCATTAGGTGAAGATCTAACGGTAGAAGTTATGTTTAATTTAGGGTTTTTTTCCCTAGAAGGCAACCCCTCGCTATATATGATGGAATTGTATTGTATATATGTAGATTTGTATTCTAAGTGAGAAAGAGAGAGGAGATTGAGCAAGAGAGAAGAAGGAATTACAACAGATCTCATGTAGGTTGTATTGCTTCAGTTTGCTAGATAATATAAAAGGAAGGCCTGGACGTTTACTGTGGACGTAGCCTAAATTGGGTGAATGATGTATATCTGTGTCTCTCTTGTTTTATGTGTTTTATATGTTTATATTTCTGCAATATATTTTATGTGTTCATTGCTCTGTACTATACAATTTTCTAACACTTACTGTATTTGCAATGACCAGATCTGACAGTGAATGGCTGGCACAGGTTCAGGGGGAACATATGCTTCTAATAATGCATTGTTTGCATTATGTTAAAAGATCTTGGTACATGAAGATGCTTATACTGCTTGATCCACATAGTTGTTTTGATTTAGGTGACTCTTTTGATGATGGACATGTAAAGGTTGTTGATCTTAATGCTGCTGATAGATACTGATGGGGCAGATCATATATGGTGTATGATAGTTGCTGATGACTATCATGGTCTTGTTTGGATTGTTAGTATTTGTTATAAATGTCATGTATATCATTTGATGTAAAGGTCATGAAAATACCTAATTTGTAACCCCACTATGCATGGGAAGGATGATGTAATAATTGCTATTTTAGTCATGTATAAACATTTGGTATATCCCCACTTGGTTGGGTGGATGAGTCAAATTTGGTGTATCCCCAATTAGTTGGGTGATTGATGCATGTATGAGTCATTGGTGCTAGGGAAGCCATACTCACTTAGTTGACTTATAAAGTCATGTTATTCTTTTGAAAAATATCTTTGCAGACTCTCCATGTACTCAGGGGGAGCATGGACAACATAATGAATATCAAAGAGGGAGAATATCTTGGTCCACCCTTTGCCCTTGATGTCAAAGGGAGAGAGTATCTTGGTGTTGTGGTTTCCATAAAGTCCAAAGGGGGAGATTGTTGGCATAATGATACAGGTGTTGTCCTTGATGGCAACTCACATAGATGACAATTCACATTGCAACAGGTTAACAACAAAGGATTACAGATCAAACTCCAGAGATTGAAGAAAGAGAGGTATATGATGGTTCATTTTTTCCAAGTAGTATGTACATACAGGTCCACAGAACAAAAGAAGGGTATACGTATGCACGCACTTTCACAGAAGGAAAAGTGCATATGGGATAGGAAATCAAGGTTTTGGTCCAAGGTATTGGTCTGAGGTATTTGGTCCGAGGTATTGGTCCTAAGTGGTTTTGGTCCGAGGGATTGAGAAAGGCCTAAAACTATATAAGGAGGAGAAGGTCAAAGGGATAGGTGTGAAAGCAATGAATATCTTATGAAGAGGGATATCAAAAGAAAATATGCATGTTATTGGTTTCTAGTGCTTTGCTTGATCTGAACTAAGGATGAACCTTAGTGGTTGATGAGGGATGAGATCTAATGATGGATTAGGATCATAAGACCTGAAATGAATTATCATTATGTGGTCTGATCATGGATAGTCTAGATCTGAATGCTAATGCATGTTTTATTCTGTAAATGTTCTGATCTGGGTATGACTAAAGTTTGGAATAGCTATGAAGTTTTAAGATAGTATTTGCAGATCTATACGCTTGTTCTCTTTGGTAAAAGCGCGTATACACGTTGGTTCGACACATCAAAGTAGCTTATACAATATGAAGTATGATGTTTGAAGTTGTAGTTGGTTCTGGTTGTTGATGTAGAGTTCTGGGTTATTCTCTGCGTTTTGGTGACAATGTTCTGAATGTTCAGATTGATTGATTGTGATTTGCTTCAGTGATGATGGGCTTTCAGTGATTGGTTGTATTGCAGTGGTGATTAACTTTGAGCTTCAATATTGTTGATGGGTCCAGTATGAAAATTGGATGAAACATAGCCTTCAGATTGTGGTGTTTTGTTCCTGGAGTATCTAGTATAAAAATTTATGAAACGTGGTCCCTGGAGGAAGAGAGAAGGTCGTAGCCTTCTATAGGTCGGCGCCTACGTATTGGTAAACATATCGACCAGAATAAGAGCCAGCGGGTTGGATCTCCCTTTCAATAGTAGTTGGAGAACGAGTGAAGGTTGGAGCCTTCTCTAGGCTGGCGCCTACGTACTAGTAAACAGATCGTCTAGTACAAGAGCCAGGGGGTTGGAGCTCCCTTCCAGTAGCAGCTAGAAAACGAGTGAAGGTTGGAGCCTTCTGTATGCTAATGCCTACATATTAGTAAATGGATCATCTAGTACAAGAACTAGGGTGTTGGAGTTCCCTTCAAGTAGCAGCTGGAGAACGAGAGAAGGTTGTAGCCTTCTACAGATGGGTGCCTGCGTACTGGTATGAGTCTACACCAGTACAAGATTGTAAACAGGTTTTTCTTGTATTAAAAGAAGACAATAGTAGGTGGTTTTTGTCCCGCATTGGGTTTCCACCTTAAATCTTCGTGTTCATGTGTGTTGCTTATGAGCGATGGTTTGTTATGTTATTATTGCACATGGTACTGTTTATATGGTTAATGAAGTACTGATGCACTGATTAAAGATCAACATATGATGAATTAACTAAATCATAAGTTTGCTGGATATATGTTGGTTGCTTTAAAGACAGTTGCATGTACATGTGAGTTACCTTCATTGAAGTAGCATATATAAATTTGAGTATGAAAAGAAAAAGTTATTGATTTAATAATATTGATTCACCCCCCCTCAGTATTATTTCCAACAATTGGTATCAGAGTAGGTCCTTTGGTAGAAGCTTGATCGCTTGAAGGAGATCCGTAGAAACAATGGGAAAGAAGCTAAAGAAGAAAGTGCCTCAGAAGAAGAAGACAACTCAAAGGAACAGTGACAGCAGGAGAGACAATTGGCCATTAGGTGGAAGAAAGTATTCAGATTCAGAATCACCTCAGATTGAAGATGAACAAGAAAAAGAAGTATCAGGTACAAATTTTTGGTCTTCTGGTGATACTTTTCTCTGTTCATGCAATGTTGAAGATATTGAAAGTGATAGTGAAAGAAATATAGAGGAAAAAGTTAAAATACTCATAGATAAAATTAGAGATCAACAAGATCTATTTAACAAAAGGGAGTGTGCCTTCAAAGAAGAAGTTACCAGATTAAAATCTCAGTTGGAGGAAGGAAACAAAGTAAGGAAGTAGTACAAGGAAAAGGGAGATCAATGTCAAAAGCTACATGATGAAGTGACATCATTAAGAAATGAAGTAAATGAAAAGAGCACAACAATAAAGAGACTTAAAAATAGGTCCAGTTACTATGAAAGTCTTGAAGCGAAGATCCTCTCTCTAAAAGAAGATCTTGAAAAATAAAAAACATAGAATGAAGAACTAACTCAAGCAGATGAAGAACAAGAAAATGAGATTCTAAAATTAAGGCAACAAGTGGAAGAAGGAAGAAATGTTGAAGAAATCATGAAGAAGCAATATCTTGAAAAGGAAGAAAAATATCAGGTTGAGGTAAATATCTTAAAAGGTAAATTAGAAGAAAAGGATGAACTGATACGATTTCAAGATAGTAGTAATATTTTGGATAATATTCTTAGTAGTCAAAGGTATCCTACCATCAAAACTGGTCTTGGTTTTCATGAATCTATTTAAGGTGAATCTAGCTCTAAAGATGAGGCAAGGAACTCTAATGCAAAATATGAAATGCTCAACAAGGAGATGAGAAGTCAACCCCATCAACAACCAAGGAAAGAAAGTCTTCAAAGAAAATCTTTTACTCCTAATTATGGAAGTGATAGTCGGTTATTTCCTCCGATGAATAATGTTGAATGTTTTATATGTCATAATTTTGGACATGTTGCAGCGAGATGCAGAAGTAGAATGGTTCAAGACTGTCACACAGAAAGATCATCAACTTCCAGCTACTTTAAGGGATATTGTTTTTCTTGCAATATGTTTGGTCACAAAGCCATTGACTGCTATAGAAGGAATGTGAAACATGTAAGATTTTATGAATGTAACAAGTTTGGACATATAGCAAAGGAATGCAGGAGCAAATTTCGGCTAACATACCAAAAGGAGAAAACATCATCACACTCCAAGGTATGGAAGAAGAAGGAAGTATAGCCAGAAAGATGTGGCATAGCACAATATACAGACATAACAGACTCAGGGGGAGCTGAAAGTGTGAAACTTCAGTGTTCTAAATCTCATACGTAGTTATCATGAATACAAGTCACGTATATACGCGAGTTCGAAGCTGCACAGTCACGTATATGTTGGTTTGAGGAAAAAGTAGTGGGACAAACTCAGAAAAAGGGGTCTGATATGGTTCAATCAATTATCAAATATCTATTATGTTATGATTTATGATGATTAAAGTCTACTGATAATATGTAAATGTGCTCTTGGCCCTCCTAAGTTGTTGATGACTTGATGTATATGTGATTGATGATGATGCCTTTATGATTCTTAATGATATTTGCAATTATCAGATCTGAAAGTGAACGACTGACACAGGTTTAGTGGGATCATATGCTTCTAATAATGCATTTTTCACATTATGTTGGAAGATCTTGGTACATGAGGATGCTTATACTACTTGATCCACATAATTGTTTTGATTCAAGTGACTCTTTTGATGATGGACATATAAAGGCTGTTGATCTTGATGCTGCTGACAGATACTGATGGGGCAGATCATATATGGTGTATGATAGTTGATGATGGCTATCATGGTCTTGTTTAGATTGTTGGTCCTTGTTATAAATTTCATGTATATCATTTGATCTAAATTTCATGAAAAGAACTAATTTGTAACCCCACTATGCATGGGAAGGATGATGTAATAATTGCTATTTCAATCACATATAAACATTTGGTATATCCTCACTTGGTTGGGTGGATGAGTCAAATTTTGTGTATCCCCAATTGGTTGGGTGATTGATGTATGTATGAATCATTGGTCCTAGGGAATTCATACTCACTTAGTTGAGTTATAGAGTCATGCTATTCTTTTGAAAAATATCTTTGTAGACTCTGCATGTAATCAGGGGGGGCATGGACAACATAATGAATATCAAAGAGGGAGAATATCTTGGTCCGCCCTTTGCCCTTGATGTCAAAGGGGGAGAGTATCTTGGTGTTGTGGTTACCATCAAGTCCAAAGGGGGAGATTGTTGGCATTACGATACAGGTGTTTTCCTTGATGGAAACTCACATAAATGATAGTTCACAGTGCAACAGGGTTAACAACAAAGGATTACAGATCAGACTCTAGAGATTGAAGAAAGAGAGGTATACGCTGGTTCGTTTTGTCCAAGTAGCATGTACACGCAGGTCCACAGAACAAAAGGAGTGTATACATATGCACACACTTTCACAGAAGGAAAAACACATATGGGATAGAAAATAAAGGTTTTGGTCCAAGGTATTTGGTTCGAGGTATTTTGTCTGAGGTATTGGTTCGAGGCATTTGGTCTGAGGTATTGGTCCTAAGTAGTTGTGGTCCGAGGTATTGAGAAAGGCCTAAAACTATAGAAGGAGGAGAAGATCGAAGGGATAGGTGTGCAAGAAATGAATATCTTATGAAGAGTGAGATCAAAAGCAAATATGCATGTTATGCGTTTTTAGTGCTTTGCTTGATCTGAACTAAGGATGAACCTTAGTAGTTGGTGAGGGATGATATCTAATTATGGATCAGGAGCATAAGACCTGAAATGAATTATTATTATGTGGTATGATCATGGATTGTCTAGATCTGAATGCTAACGCATGTTTTATTCTGTAAATGTTCTGATATGGGTATGACTGAAGTTTAGAATAGCTGTGAATTTTTAAGTTAGTGTTTGCATATCTATACGCTTGTTTGCTTTGGTAAAAGCACGTATACATGCTAGTTTGGCACATCAAAGTAGCATATACAATATGAAGTATGATGTTTGAAGTTGCAGTTGGTTTTGGTTGTTGATGCAGAGTTCTGGGTTCTGCTCTGTGTTCTGGTGACAATGTTCTGAATGTTCAGATTGATTGACTGTGATTTTCTTTAGTGATGATGGGTTTTCAGTGATTGGTTGTATTGCAGTGGTGATTGATTTTGAGCTTCAATGTTACTGAGGGGTCCAGTATGAAAATTGGATGAAATGTGGACTTTAGATTGTGGCGTTGTGTTCCATGAGTATCCAATCTGAAAATTTATGAAACGTCATCCATGGAGAAAGAGAGAAGGTCATAGCCTTCTGTAGGCCGGTGCCTACGTACTGGTAAACATATCGACCAATACAAGAGCTAGGGGGTTGGAGCTCCCTTCTAGTAGCAGCTGGAGAATGAGTGAAAGTTGGAGCCTTCTATAGGCTGGTGCCTACGTACTAGTAAATGGATTGGCTAGTACAAGAGCCAGGGGGTTGGAGCTCCCTTCCAGTAGCAGCTGGAAAACGAGTGAAGGTTGAAACCTTTTGTAGGGCGGTGCCTATGTACTAGTAAACGGATTGGCTAGTACAAGAGCTAGGGGGTTGGATCTCCCTTTTAGTAGCAACTGGAAATGAGAGAAGGTTGTAGCCTTCTGCAGGTGGGTTCCTGCGTACTGGTATGAGTCTGCTCTAGTGCAGGATTGTAAACAAGTTTTTCTTATATTAAAAGAAGACAACAACATGTGGTTTTTGTCTCGCATTGGATTTCCACCTTAAATCTTGGTGTTCATGTGTGTTTCTTATGAGTGATGGTTTATTCTTTTATTACTGCACATGGTTATTGTTTATATGGTTAATGAAGTACTAATGCACTGATTAAAGGTCAACATATCATGAATTAACTGAATCATAAGTTTACTGGATATACGTTGGTTGCTTTAAAGATAGTTGCGTGTACACACGAGTTACCTTCATTGAAGTAGTGTTTATAAATTTGAGTATGAAAAGAAAAAGTTATTGATTTAATAATATTGATTCACCCCCCTCCTCTGAGTATTATTTCCAACAGTTGAAATAGTTTCCTAGTAGTAGGGTAATCGGGTCGAGTAAAAGGCTTACTAGAGAGTTATACTATGACAATCATCTTGACATAAGGATTCTATTAATATAGTTCTTAAATAAAGGTGCAAGTAGGACACAAACTTTTTTTACTCTTGCAAAGTTACACTCTTGCTTGAATATTAATCTACTGACAAACTTCTCAAATTCTCAATACTGCAATTTATGTAGGAATTTAATGGACTAGCAAAAAGGAGTAGGGTTTCTAGTGACAAAATTCACAAATTCTCAATAGCTTTGTTTATGTAGGAATTTTATGGACTAGTAGTAGGGAGTAGGGTTTTGAGGGCCTTGAGGGTAAGGGAGTGCCCAATACTATAGCTCTCTAATATATATGTAGGGTCCAATAGTAGTACTAGGCCTAATTCCCTAGGGAATCAAATAAGTAGGCCTGGTTATATCCTTAGCCATACCATTGAATTATCGATGTATTATAGAGTGATCTTCCTAATTGTTGTTCTTGTTGCACTATATCAACAAGATAGTGGATTGACTTCAATTAGCCTAGGGGACTTTTCATATATTGTAGGGTATGTGGAAGTGAGATTTAGTATATAATTTGTCTAGTGAAATGCGACATAAAGTGGTATCAACAAGGGTTACAATAGTGTCCAACTAGGTGAAACTACTTGTATTCATGTGTGTATTCTTCACATAACATATGCTAACCTGCTAAAAAACATATCACTATGTTATTTATGGATTTTGAAATACATCTAGACCGAAAAATAATCTAAAACATTGTCTTAAAAAAATGCTTTAATGCCACTTATCATATTGCTTATTAGTAAATTAAAAGACAGAAAAAACAATAAAATTTACCTATAACTTTTTTGAGACAAAATGTTAAATCACATGCACCTATAGCTTCAAATGGTGATCAATGCTAGTCTCATTAAACTTGTTGTTAAGGAACAATTAAAGTTATAGCAAGAGAATAATTTAAAAAACATATTTTTTTTCTAATAGTTTTAATAAAGTAATTTAAAAAACATATTTTTTTCTAATAGTTTTAATAAAGTATTAGGAAAAGATAATTTTAATGCTAATTTTTTCTCAGCAGGGAATATTATAAAATTACAGGGAATATTATAAAATTAAAATATTTATTAAGAAAAGATGGTTTTAATGTTAATTTTTTCCAAAGAGCATGGAATATTATAAAATTAAAATATTTATGGAAATACATTGAAAAGTTAAGATACACATAAAATGGGTGGAGGAAAAAACACTACCTATCTTCCTTATTCCAAAAGCTAAAAATCTAAGGAACTTGACCAGATTCGACCTAAACCTAATCTCTATGAAATTTTGAAATAAAATCTACTCCAAATTCATGAGAATAAGGTTTAATCAAATTAATACACATTGGTAACTGAAACAAGAAAGCGATTTCAGGTTTGAAATATAAATCTTTTAAGAATATAAGAAAGCGATTTCAAGTTTGGAATATAAATGTTTTAAGAATATAATCTTACTTTAAAAAGTAACAATGTGATTTCATGTTTTACGTATCAATCCTTAAGAATATAATCTTGATCCACAAAATAATGCATTGTAGTAAAATGACAGGAAGGAAAGATAAGATTTCAAATTTGATATAATATATGTATATAATACTTTTATTTATTTATTCTTATCTAAGTTATCATAAAATAATTGGATTTTCCTTAACTCAAATGAATGGGGAAAAAGTGATGGTTGCATTTTTTTAATGGGTGTCCCATCAAATTGCTTTTGTTGAAATCAAGAAGTGTTAAGTATGGATGGTCACTATTTTCATATTGGTATGTTATTATGGAAATGTTTTTGGGTAGTGATGGGTTTTCTAACGAGAATGTTGGGTTTTTCAAATATAACTTTAAGTTATTAATAGAAAAATGTATGGTTTTGATGAGATATTGTGCATTATGTTTAGAAATTAAATAAAGACATTTAACTATATAGAAATGATACAGGTTTACTTTTATGAATGAGAGGGATAATTAATTAATATACAGGTTAAAATGTAAAGAATAGGAATCAAATGAAAGTTAAGTTGACATGCTATAAAATGGCTAAATTGAAGGAACTACAAAATAGAACTGAAAACCTCCAATAATTAAGAGACTAATCTTAATTAACTTTTCATGAATTAGAGATAAATTAAACCCATACAAATCTAAAGTAAGTATAATTAAGTTGTTGTGATGTAAGGCTGAAAAAACCTATTGCAAAATAAAGATAAATCTATTTCAATTGATTTATTGTAAAGCTAAATCAAAGTAATAGAAAACAAAACTATTTCTATATGAGTTGTGTTGCCGCATAGAGGGAAGACCTAGGTCTAAAGTGAAACAACAAATAAAACCCCTCAAATACCATCATTTTTGGCATCACCTGCAAGCAAGTGAAGTCTCACCCAATGCATCTTATGAGGGACTGCAAGGGCTTAGACAGTTTTGCAACAGTGAAGGAGACATGGAGCATGTGTTGTCACTATCATTCTCAATAAATAAATAAAATATACCCCTAATTCAAGAAGTGACTTAATTATTAACAGAGAACAACAAAGAGAAAACAAATATAACGAATCATTCACAACATAATGTGCAACAATAACCAATGAACCAAACAACTATTTGTATTTCTTCATAAAATCCTTCATAACATTGCAACTGTCACGGCTCACCAACCTAATCCATCAAGTTACAAGGTGGCACATACATTCAATCTCTAAGTCTACCTTCATCTATGCATAAAACATGACCCATTATTACATCACAACTTTATTTATTTATATTTTTACAATATGGCACAAAGATGATAAAAACCTACTTTTACCATGGGCAATTCTTTTTACTATGGGTAAAAACCTAAAAAATATCATAAATCCTTTCCTACATTCCATGCATTGGCCTTTAGCCAACTCTTGTGTGGAATCCTTTTACGCAGTGCTCCTTTGTGTAGATCCCAAAATCCCTCCTCAAAGCCTTGCTCCAATAGGCCCTGAATAGTCACTTGTGGCTCATCCTAAGTCACTTGTGGCTTGTCCTGAGCCACTCAATCTACTTGTCGATCTATTGAGGGCACTATTTTCTTTGCCTTGGAAATGAGTGCCTCCAATAATTAGGCTACTGTAGTGACCTTTGTTTAGATGTCCTCTATTTGTCGAAAGATCTTGTCTGCTAATTGTGTTGTCATGGGGGCCCTCAACGTTTCTTCATTGTCCTAGATTTCTTGCTTGATTGTACCAATTTCCTCGATGACTGTGAATGCCCCTTCCTACAAACTATTGTGATAAATGTTGTTACCCTATCCTCATATGATTCATGTGTTTAACTAGTTGCACTTTTTCGTTCATGGCATCCCAATGCTCAGCAGACTGCAAAGTATCTTGGAGCTTGTGGAATTTTCCCTGTGCAGTTTCGGTTTTTTGTTCTATATTATTAAGTTCTATAGTTTTCAATGATGTTATCCATATTTATTGTCCCTTCTTAGTCAACTCGCAACATTCTTCATCCAATTTTTTCAGTTACTCAACAAGTGTTGTGACCGTCTACTCCTTTTATTAACACTCTTGCTCGTATGGTGTGGTGGTGGGTTTTGTTTGTGACTCCATCAATACGAACTTTTCTTTAGTTATTTTGATGGTATTTACAATATTTGAGAGTTTCCCTTCTGTCGACATATCTACCTCCATGGGTTCCTGTAGGAGATTATTGTAAATCTCCTCAATTTCTTTCCTGAGCGTTTGTTCTCTCTGTTCCACTTTCTCCCTCTCAATAATTAGCTACATTGTTTCTACCTTTAGTGTGTCATGCACGATGGTAAACTTTTTCAGTTCCATCATTGATGTCATGACATGGAGTTGTATATTTTGGACAATACTATACTGTATCTAATGTAGATTGTCATGTGTCAGTTGTGACAAAATCAATTCTAGATGGCTTATCTCTTGTGATTGCTTCCACATCGCGTCCGTTGGAAATGTTGTCACCCTTGGTGATATCTGAACGACATGTTGTTTCTCTGTTGTTGATAGAGCTAACTGTAGCTTAATTGTGGTAGGGGAACTCCTTGTTGGTGCCCGTTCCATTCCCCTTGACTACATCAAAGTCAATTTGCTAGTTTTTAGTAGTTGTTGTAGTCGTTTCCAAATGTTCTTATGTTAACACTCCTTGAGCGATGTCCTTTAACTATTCCCCAATTATTTCTACATGATCATTTGTTAGTGACGTATCCTGTGTGTATGCTAGTTTAGTGGCTTTTTTCTTTGGCTACGCCTGATAGGTACCTTCTTCCCTTGTTTGTTTCTACTTCTGTTTCTCTCCACCCTGTGTGGTATCTTCCTCTTATGCATCCATCTCACTATTCCCTTATTCAATTTGTGGTATGAAAATTGAGGGTTCCTCCTTGGGGATCCTCCATTTTGCATCCCAGTCATTAATAATATTGTTGACTTCATCCGTCATCAACATATAATGATTTGGAAACCATCAATGTGTTGGATCCCTCTTCGATTATATCGACATGTAGTGTGAAATTGCTTTGAAGCGCGTTATCGGGTTCTATACTTCAACAATCTGGGGTGGTATGCACAAGATGCACTTAATTATGTGCTAGATTGTTTCTGCATACACATACACATAAAATGTGTTATTATTATCTATTTTTTGTTTTTTATCTGTGGTATGCCACAGGGAGACATATCGAGATGCCATGATCAGTTTCTCCTCTATAGCAGGGAACTGTGTCTGTTCCTTGAACCCTTTATGTTGGTTATTAGTATAAAGGATATCTATCTGAGTTGCATGGACACTTTCAACCCAAGATTGAGGTTGAGAAAATAAAAAAATTGCAATATGTTACAAATAGAGGTAGGAGAATCCAAGAGGGAGGATGATATGGATTGGATCATTATATTATTTTTCATCCATATTAATGCTTTTAGAGTGGAAAAATTGGAGGAATCAACTCACAAGACCATTTTTACTAATGGGTACCAGTTTGGCGAAATAAGGTTTAAACCTTTTAGAGGTAGTTTGAGGCATTTCGTGAATTGTTTTGGGGTCCAAAATATATTGCTTATGCCATACCCCCTAGAGCTATTCTACACTCAAATACCTTTTTAGTAAAACAAATATTTCAAATCGAGTTCATATGCAAAATTTATGCCACCTGGAAGTTGACCTTCCTATTTTGTCTGTTTTGATTCGAGAATATGCCACATCAACCCCATTACTCATGGGAAATGGGCTAGCCATGTGACCATGATGAATAAGAATATATAAGATTCAATTTGTAACTCATATTTAAGGTTGATCAAGTTTTGTTATTACAGTCCCACTAGGAGGAATAGGGGTTCAATTCTATTTTAGTGCATTTTGTTCCATATTAGAGAAGAGTAGCTAAGATTGTATAGAAAGAGGGAAAAAAAGAGAGGATTTGTGTTTGGTAAGAACCCATGGGTCACATGTCTCACTCCTTTGTATTTTCACCATTTCCATGTAGAGAAAGAGAGAGCAAAGTAGTCTCACCTTCCAACTATTTCTCCCAAAAGGGTTTCCCATATTATATATTGTGTTATTGTGGTTTTGTGAGTGTTTGTTCTATTTGTTCTCTATTTTCTGATTTTTTTTAATATATTTCATACATAAGAAGAAAAAACAACTTAATAAATCCATAAAATCTAAGGAAAAATTAACACTCATAGTATAGATTTCGTATTTTAGTAATTTTTTTTATCATATTTGTTGTGAAAATTTTTCGAGTGGGATAGATTCCACAATAGTTTATGGATTAGAGAGGAATGAGAATCCAAGAGGGTTATAAATTATGAGAAGGATCACCTTAAAAAGGGATGGTAGGTGCATTAGAACCCTTTATGATCTCAAAAGAAGAATGGAACTAGCATGTGTTTGAGAACAAGGACAAGTTACTAATAATCAAGTGGAACCCTATACACTTTTATGAGGTCATATTTTGTCTAAAGAAGCTAAGATCAGATCCTTGATAGTTTTTGGTGATTCTAGTGTGGTTATTAAAGTGATGATAGGTAAACCAAATCCTTAAAATATAAAACTTGTAGTGATCATTTCTTGATCCAAAAAGGTCGCAAACACTCATGTAGAAATTCCATTTTAACATGTGATGCATGTTCTGAACTTAGAAGTTGATCACTATGCAAATAAATCCATTTCTCTAGGCATCAAGGAACATGAGAAAAATTGCGGGAGATAATCTTGAAATATTCCTTAATGTGTTCAAGCATGGAAAGTACATGCAAACATTTGTTAAATCTTTCTTGAATCTTCATTAGACATATCAAACATTTTGCAAAGGGATGGGACTTACAAGAACAATTTCTCACTACTTTAGAATGTGACCTCTAACCATGACTCCACCTCTTGAATGTGATCCCAATATTATTTTCTAACATTGTAGGATAATGCATAATTAGGATTGGGAGTTTAATAGAATTTGAATTATAGATTTCAAGGTGATATTCGACCTCTAAATAAGATCTATCTTAACCTTTAGATCACTTTTCTAGAAATCTGGTTATTTTACTCTATATTTGAGAGACATTCAAATGGATTTGGTCCAGGTTCTTGGGCTAGTATTTTTTAATTTTGCATTTGTAGCTTGCTTTTAGTTTTAGCATCTAGAATTTTGCTCAATCAAAGGTGTTTTTGGCCTTTGGTTCATTTTTTCCTAGCATTGAATTTCCTAGGTTTTTGTTTTTATCTTTTCTATCTCTATGTGTTTATCATTTGGAATTTTATTTGTTGGGAAAAATGTGGGAATTTATCGGTCAAGGGACTGCATAAAAGCTTTAATATTCAAAGGAATAATAAGAGACTTGTATCTTCTTTGTTAATTATGTTGGTCAAAGAATATTTCTCTAGCCTTGATTTCTTTAATTTGGTTAAGCTTGTAGGGAATTATGACTTTAGATTAATAATTATGGAAAATAGAGATGTATTAAAATTTAGGAGAACCTTGAGAAGACATAAGGAATACGTCTTATAAAATAGAATTTATTTTCTATTAGTGAAATCCAAAGTGCTTAAGAGTAATCATAATTATGCTACTTAGCATACAACTATTATGAATTTATTGGTCCAATAAAGATTGAAGATTAACATCTTGGAGTACGAATGCAACATGTTAAAAGAACTCAATTTTTATCCTTTGCATGGACTCTCTCTCTTCAAATTCAAACAATAAGGTATTTTTCAACTCTGCACTAGTAGAATTAAAGGAAGAAGAGATAGTTCATGAATTGAATATTTTTCGAAATACTAAAATAGTTAACTCGTTATTGTCATGTTTATTAGTATTTAGTTATATAGTTTGTTATTTTTGTGGTTATTAAATGCCCCTATGCAAATAAGTTTTTTTTTTAATGGTTTTAGTAGGTTGTTGGATGAAAGGTAGATTAGCTCCTAATTTACTGTGTCATTCACATATTCTCTCAACTAGTTATGTTGATGATAAACTGGTGTGTCTAACTTGAGGCATAATCTTCATGTATTTATATGTTTACAATTACATTTATATAGATAATGATGAAAATGTGTTACAAATATATTTGGGCACATCAAATCCCAACATCCATATCAGTGTTTTAGGGCTCATCAAACCCTAATTTCAAATAGCTTCATGCCCTAAACAAGTCACCCCTTTGAATGCCTCCTTCCCAGACAATTTCATGACTTGAAGACATCCAAAAATAGCCTCTAGAGGGACCAATGCAGGTAAGCCCTTGTAAAGGTGTGCTACAGAGCAGTTGAGTCCACTGCCAAGGTGCTCTGCAGAGCACTTAGACTTCCTTTTACCTGCGCTGGGCAAGGATGAGTGAAATTCACATAGGGTTTGGGGAATATTTTTATCTTTTGGAGTCATCTAGAAGGTTCCCTCACTTATCAACCCCTATGAGCTCGAAAATGGATGAGGAATGAGTTAAGGTGCATCTTATCCTCTCATCCCTTCCTCCATGGAACTAATTCTAAGTATGGAAGGCCATTCAATGCCACCATTTATGACAAAACCTCCTTCATCTTCCTATAAATTGACCACTCATCTAAGTAATTAGGGGCTGGATTATGTTGAATGGTAAGGAGATAATGCTGCTATGAGATTTGGCTTTGAAGCAAGTATTGTAATGTTGCTATGAGATTTGTCTTTGAAGCGAGTATTGTAATGCTGCAAGTTTATCATGATTTTGATGTGATGTGGATGCGATCCAAGCTGGAGGAATGGATTTGAATCAGACACCAATGGCTGTAGTTCCTTCTTCTATCTAATAAAGTGTTTGAACCTTTTTCATATATGTTTGTATCGTTTCATAATGCTTATATGTGTGAACTGTATCTGACTCCTTTCACTTATATTCGATAGATCGTGTGCTTTGATCGATTCTTTGTTTTCTGTTGTGTTTATAGGGTACTTCTCAAGCATATTAAATATGGGAAGGAGCGACAAGATCAATACAAGGGAGATGAGAGGAAAGCGGTACTCCAAGTAGGTCTTCTTATCCTCTCATCTTATCTATTGCTTATAGGAAAATTCTAAAACACTTTAAACTATTGTTCTATATACAACTACTTATCTAGGGAATTAGTATTTATCTGTAGATACCAAATTCTCCAAAACAAATTGGTGACCATACTAGGGAAGATCCTCTTTCCTAGTAGCTTATCCACCTCCTAAGACATCCTTGTAGACCTTATTTTTGTTCATAGATTGTAATTCAGCTCTTTACATTGAAAAATTTGTCAAAACTGTGTCAAATTGCCTCTTGAAATGGCTTACTGTCACCAACACAGGCTTGTGAGAGACACAGTGCACTGCAGAGCACCCTTGGCTTAGGGACAGTGCTTTGAAGCACACTGTCTTCCACTCTGGGCTGTGCTGATCCTCCTAGGGTCAGTTTCCCACCTTTGGAAAGTGTTTTTGCCAAATTTTCTCTGTTTGTTTGTTTGCTGATTCATCAATGAATGTTATGTCTCAGAAAATAAGTTTCTATCTCCTGGTCTAGCCCAACTTTGATTTGATTGATTAATGCTTCTTAATGTTTTCTTTGTCATTATCAATCAATAGTCAAAGTTAGAATATAGTTGATTAATCTTCATTCGAAAGAAAGTGTCGTAAAGTCTTCTCTTCCTTCGAATTAGAACTGTCGTAAAAGTCTTCGTTCTTATGAAAGATTGATTGATTGTATGTGCATATTTCCTTTTGTTCATGTTCACATTAATAAAATCGAAAATAAATACATGCATGTTTCATTGAAAAAGTTTGTGTGTGCTCATAGGAATAGTGTAGGGAAATTGCATTAGATTGTGCTCTTTGCTCTTTGATCGAAAGGAATCTGATTTCTCTACCCCTAAGTAGCTAGGATTTTCATTGTTAAATTGAATGGAAAGAATGCTTATCATGATAGTTTCATTCCTAGGAATTTCATAATACATCACGTGGTGAAATTGAAATTCAAATTCCTAAGCAAGATCATCTTAAAATTAACATCAATTTACCTAATGGAGCATTGTCATTAATGAGAAAATTTAGTGGTTCTAGGCTAGAGACATGTTTCAATGTTGTAAAACAAAGCAACTATCGCTAACTTTTTTGCAATACATCACGAGTGTGATACCTCATTCCACGTAGGTGAGCATATCATAGCTCATACATGTACCTTCGGGTATATAGGGCGGTGTTACAGTATGTAAAGTATATGGGAATGCTCTCACTGTGTGGTTTTGCATTAGACAATGCTTATACAGACTGGGCCTCCACGTACCTTCAATTATATATGGGAGCAAAAATCTAGGTTGCTATCCATCCTTAAGTAACCGAGTCGGCTGCCTTGTACACTGTGATACACTAAACACAACATTCGAGGAGATTTCCTGCCCGCACTTCTTGGTTCGCTAGGAGGTATTCTGAAGTTCACAGTTGCTTGGTAAACCTTTTGCCTAGTATAACCTTTTTTGTTTATTTCTTTTTTGATAATAATAATATTAATAAAAAATCTTGGAGGAACAACAACCCTTACCCCGTCGTTCGCGGAGAACATCAAGTAAACTGCCTTTGCCGCCCGAAGCTACACCTATTCGATCAAAGCGATCTCACTTAACTGAGTCAAGTACATCAAAAACTCCTAGTTCTTCATCTGAATTACCTGAATCATCTATTTCGGTAAGTACTAAGACTCCAGTTACTCCAACCATTTCTAGTACATCCGTTTCTGAAGGAGAAGTTTCACAATTACCTGAGGACATTAGCACTGATCCTACTAAAACAATAACCGAGGTTGTTCAACAACAAGTTGATTCTCAACTTGAGGTTGCTCAACAAGAAATTACTTCTGAACCTGAATCAGTTCAACCAGAAGTTAATCTAGAACCTACCCCAGTTCAAACAGAAGTTACATCTGAACCTAAAGTTGTTCAGGAACCTCTCTCTGAAACTGTTGTTCATTTACCCGAACATCTAGACTTCAAATTTGAACATTCAGAAGTTGTTACTTTACCGGAAGATGATCAACCGGTTACCCCTCAGATATCCATAACTACTTAAACTTCAAATTTATCAACACCAGAAATATTTTACGGACCAGACGGTGAAGTTCTTCCACCTGTTTTAATTGTTGTTGAGGAAGAGTTGGAAGAAGATTCTACACCTGGAACCCCATTCCACTTTGGAGCTAGGCTTTATCTTTACCCTCATACTCCTCATTTTACTTCTCCATTTGATCCTGCTTATTTTCAAGTACCCGTCGATTCTTTAGGACAACTTTTGGGTCAATTAACTATAGCTGAACAACTATCAACATCCCAAATTGTATCATTTGATGTAGCTGCGGCAAAATATTCTGTTGCAACCTCTTTAATGTTTTGTACGACACCTAAGTTGCACCTATATGGTGAATCATCTGTCCCGGTTGGTTACCAATATTTATCTGGAACCCACTCAGAGATTGCTTCTACACCATGGTCATCACCCATGTCCTCAACCAGAATTCTACCTGGTTATTCTCTAACAGGAACTCAATAGTTTGATCCTACATATCAATATCAAGCTGGGAAATCCGGTCAACAAAGACCTACGTATCCATTAAATACTGGATTGCCACCATATGGAGAAAAATATGCTTATTCACCATATCCTCCTTATTCCGGAGGATCGTCATATGGTAATATCTCGCAGTATTCAAGTCAACCTAGAATTAGACTTTGTCAATGGAAACCAACAATGGCAGTTCAACCAAGGCTTGTGTATCCAACGCAACCAATGCAAACTGTGTCAGCTATTCCTACTACACCTATTGTTAGTAATGTACCACAATCACAAGTTCAAATTGTTGTATCTCAACCAGTACAAACTGGTCCTTCTACCTTGCAACCACAAGTTTCAGGTCAAGAAGTTCAAGTTTCTCAGGTTGTTGTACAACAACCACTTGTTTCCGGGGTTCAACAGCAACCTCAGGTTAGTATACCCTTATCTGGACTAACCCAAGCTTACACTAGTATAGTTTATTCACAACCTGGCCAACCTTTCATTGTTGGGCAACAACAACTGTTAAATCAACAACAGTTGTACCAAAAACAACAACAGTTGATTCAACAACCATGGCAACCTCAATTTCAACAACCCCAATTCCAGCAATTCCAACCCTAATTTGGACTTGCCCAACAAGCTCAACCTGGGTTTGGAAAAAATCAAGCTTACCAAGGTCCTGGTCAGCAAGGCTTTGTAGGTTATGGACAATGACAAATTCAAACTGGTTATCAACAACCACCTTATACTGGGATTGTTCAACAATAACTCTACCCAGGTTATCAAATGCAGATACCCTATGTTGGTATGCAAAGACCTATTGCTCAGGTAATTCCATCATATCCTGGGTATGCTCAACCTGACTTGAATTGACAATTTCCATTTGTAACAACTTTAGAATTACCAGATTTAAATCAGCTCACTAATGATCCAATCTTATATGCACCTTGGTGGCCGATAATTCCGCATAAGTTATGATCTGACATTCTGAAATTCAATGGAAATATCAAAGAAGACCCATCAAATCATGTCATGAACTTTCATTTGTGGTGTTCATCAAACTCCTTAAATGATGATTCGGTTAGACTCCATCTTTTCCAAAGAACACTTACTAGTCCGGCTGCTAAATGGTACATCGAGTTACCAAGAGCTTATTTCAACAACTTTACGACTTTAGCCATTACATTTCTGACCCAATTCCAGTTACCTATCAGATACGAGACTGGAATGGAACTCCTAACCAACTTTAAACAGACTATTGCTACCCATATATTAGATCATATTCATGAGTGGCAGCATCATCATCGAATGGTTAAGACATATGTTCTTGACCATCTTTTAGCTGAGTGGTTCATAAAATCCTCGTTGCCATCAATCACTGAGGATGTGGCAAAATGTGGAGTTGTCACGGAAGAGCAAGTAATTGCTCGTTCCCAATACTTGGATTTGATTTACACACAATCCGGCACACTCTACGACAAAATTCCCAATGCACCCCGACCAACTTTCACTGTTCCTCCTCCTCCACAATCGAGTAAGGACTCTCATCTTGATGATGGTGTGATTGGTTCTTCGAGCATGCAAACGGGAGGAAGACCATCTGGTCAAACTCTTTCCATTACCAATCAAACTACCAATGCATCATACAATACTCTTGCTTCCAAAATTAATGTCGTGTCATCTGACAAAGGCAAGAATCAAAAGAAACTAGGAGGCAAGAAAAAGGGGAAAAAACAAGAAGAAATAAGATAGTTCCCTCAAGAGAAATCATCTGATTCCTTTACTTCGACAAGGAAACCTTGTTATCCATGTCTAATCTGTAATGACGAGCATTTTACAAGAGATTGTCCACACTGCTCAGAGGTCTCTAAAATTTTAAAGACTTCAAATACATCTGCAGTGTTGACTAATATGTTTCCAAACCTGGAGACACATTTGGTTGCAACAGACTGTGCTTCCACATACTAAGTACTTATGTTATCCATCACAAAGCCACAAAATGAAGTTTTGGTGTCAACAAGAAACAAATATTATTGAAATCCACCATCATCGTCGAATAATCAGGCCACTGATCAACCTAATCCTTCGACTTCGACTTCATCTGAAAATATTCCACTTATTGTGCTAGAATTGACAATAAAACCATCGAAGAGAGTTGTTCATAAATCAGCATTTAACCCTTGGGCTCGAGCAGCTCAGAACTATAACATAGTGGAAGACCTTTCTCAATCACCTTCTGCTATGTCGACACTCGAGGTGTTACAAAATTGTCCCTCCCAGAAGCAAGCTTTACTGTTAGCAATAGGCGGAGTAGATCCTACGGATTCTGATCTTGTGGTTTTTAACCATACGGGATATACACAGTTTCCAGTGCAGTTAGCTTTCCTAATTCAGTAAAAGCTCTCAATAAGAATGTTCACCAAACTATTATTGATGAGGGGGCATCTACTTGCATTATGTCAATGAGCGGCTAGAAAACACTTGGTTCGCCGCCGTTGTCACGATCACCAACTACGTTAAAAGCTTTTGATGGAAGAACATATACTCCTTGTGGGATTTTGAGTAACCTGCAAATCGAACTAGGAGGAAAAAAGTTGGCATTATGATTCAGGTTTGGCGCTATGGCACAGGTTTTGTACTTGATGGCAACTCAATCAAGTGGCAAATCTCTGTTCAGGCTCTCAAAATCATAGAAAAAGAGATACCCGCAGGTGAGCCTAAGAAAAGCAGCGGACCCACAGGTGCCTCGAAGAAGAAGTGCGGGCATACCCGCAGGTTCTCTGAACAAAAGGTGCGGGCATCAAATTCACTCACTTCAATGCAGAGAAGCGCGCACACGTGGGAATTTTTATGATTGGTCCATGGTATCTAGTTCGACGTGTTTGATCCTATGGTTTTGGTCCGTGGTATAGCATCTAAATTATTGAACCCCGGTTTTTGGGTCCCTTGTATTGGTTTTCTATGGTTTTGGTCCATGGTTTGAGTAAGGGCTTGCCTATAAAAAGGAAAGGAGATCATTTGGCTAGACACTTGTGAATATTGAATATCTTAAGATCTGAAATTTTGGGTGAACGGTTTGAAAAGCTAGATCTAAATCAAGGTGAAAACTGTGAATTGTAAGGCAGATCTATTGATAGGTCATGATCTCTTTGGCGCATGATCAGATCTGTGGATCTGACAGTCTGTGGCACATTGGAGGACTGATAATTTGGGTCTATTCGGAGGTCTGCAGGCGATCCTCAGCGTAGGTGCGGAGGTACGCAGTGCAGCAGAAGGTGCAGGTGCGGAGGTACGCAGTGCAGCAGAAGGCGCAAGTGTGGAGGTACGCAGCGCAACCGAAGGCGCAGTTCCCTTGACCCGAAAAAGTAAAAAAGTATAAAATAATACTTGAGAGAACCGCTTGATCTTTTACAACCAAGGAGTAATTTTCGTTAATAGTGCCCTTGACCCGAAAAAGTAAAAAAGCGATCAATGGCACGTCGTTTTATAACCAATATCGAATTCGAAACGACAAAAATCCGGCAATCTTTTCATGTTTTTACAGTCGGAAACGCACTGTAAGTGGACCGTCTTTTAATTCCGTCTTAACGAGTTTAAAAGAAACACTCGACAATCTTTTCATGTTTTAGGAGTCAGAAAAGAGCTTAAAGATGACTCTACATGTTTTTCTGTCGAAAATGACAGATTTTGCCTGAATAATCCTTTATTCTGCACAAAAACACAAACATTACTCATACCTGTTTGAAATGGATAAAAGCGTTGCAAAATACCTTTTCAAAGTGAAACATAAACAAATTTGCGATTTATTTACTCAAAAAACTTATAAAAAGGGCCTTTGTCGATTCATTTTTACCGTTCGAGTTTGGGTGAGAAAATAGTGCTTTTGCTTAGAAAACTTCCCGTGAATATTGTGGAAAATCCAACCGTTGGACTCGAGCGCCGTATTTTCCAGGTAATCCACATCATCCTACTCTTCATTTTCAACCGTTTAGTTTTTTGATTTAGTCCTTCATTTCATTTTTTGGGAGGGTTTTTAGGCGTAAAACCCTCGCGCGGGGGTCCGCAGGTTTACCATTGCGGACCCGTGGACCCCGACTTTTTCTCCATTGGGAAAAAGCTCGGGGTCCGCACCTTCCGTGTAGACAAAGTGTGGACCCACGCACTGTGTCTAACTCGGAGGGTGCGTACCCCACCGCAAGGGTTTTGAACCCAAAAAATTCTCAAAAATGGACCAATCAAAATGTTTTCTAGCAATTTAATTAATCTTCATACTTGATGGAGAGAGTATATCATGCTAGATTGGCGTGAACGAGAGCATGAGGACGTGGATACTGCCGCATGGAATCATCAACCTTCACTTGATGCTTTGAGGGCATGCGGACTGTACAAATTCTGGACCATTCCTGGCATGAGGGTTCAGGTGGATTTCTTACAGTGGCTGGTTGACAGATGGAGCATACAGGACCAGTGTTTTTTCATTGGTGGTCACCGGCTCGAAATCGAGCCGGCGGACATTTATTTCTTGACTGGTTTGCCTAAGAGAGGCGAAGACTTGACTCTGCACGGGACTAGGCCAGGTGGCCAGTCTGTCGATAGCCTCCGGCTAGAGTACTGCAATAGCCAGGCTAGAGACAAAGGGATAGACATAAAGACCATATCCCGTCCTGAGCTCATGGTGATTGCATTTACTGTCACCAGACTTTGCGGAGCTGCCGCATTACATATTGCCACCGGATCCCAGATGCGTATGGTAGTTGATTGCTTTCGAGGCACCATCTTCAACTGGTGCAATGCTGTGCTGGCCAATGTGAAAGGCCAACTGACCAGGGCCAAGAGCGGATGACTAAAGACCTTTGATTATGGGGATTTGGTCGAGAGTTTTGGCCTGGAGAGGGTTCCTATGCTGATCCCACAGCACCTTACTGTTGGAGCTGGGCTTCCTCGAGAGCCCAAACTGATGCGATGGGTCGCAGTCATGGCCCGTCACCCGGACGAGAGGACAGAAGTTGCTCGATTCAAACCTGAGTATTTCCAATGGTTGGAAAGTCAGGTCTTTTCCATTCAGGACTTCCCTTACGCTGGGATATATTTTCGTGGTGACCCAGACATGGCTCTTCCACCAGGAGAGCAGTGGGACGAGTCAGGTAAAATCCTTTTCAACTTTTCCTATTTTAATTTTTTTATTTTTCCATCGTCTCAAAACTAATAGTAAAAATTTCAAACGCAGATGTGGGTCCACAGCGACCAGCCACTATCCGACCTTTTGAGAGGAGGCAACCCGTTGCACCCGCGCCAGCCCCACAGGACGAATCACCAGAGGTTTTGGCCGAGTTGGAGGGTCATCTTGAGCGCTTGACAGGGGATATTCCTGAGACCACTATAGACGACATTCCTCGTTGACTTCGGCGCTATGTGATTGGAGTCCCAGGACCTTTTAGGAGGTTCCTTTGCAAGGTGGCCCAGGCAGTGGTTTCTTATAGAGATCATCACCAGTGATAGGATGATCGCCTTTTGTGGGCACATGTGACATTTTTGTTTTTTGTACTTATCATTTTTGCCGATCATAAGGTGTTTTTCAACCTATGATCGAAGACGATGTATTTTTTGACACACTCCTATATATATATATATATATATATATATATATATATATATATATATATATAGATATAGATATATATATCACTATTACGGCTTATCTTGTAAATCATGTTATGGAATGGTTTTAAATTTACATGTATGATTATTGCAAATGTCTATTTAACATTCGAGAAGCAATTGCATCTGCTAATGTATTTAAAGACCTTGGAATATGCTGATATTCAATATAATCAAACTCACGTTCCAAGAGACGCACTCTCAAAAATAATCTTAATAACACTGGATTTCTAATGGCATACACTCTATTAAGCTGTAACACAACGAGTTCAGAATCTAACCTCACTCTCAAACTCCGAATCCCAAATGAAATAGATTCAGACAATAACTCAATCACTGCACTGTACTCTGCAATGTTGTTTGTTGTTTGACCGAGGCTTACCCCATGCATAGAAACTAACTCGTCAGAGGGCGAATAGATAACCCAAGCTGCGGAAGAGATGTTCCGTGTATTACGACAAGCACCATCAGCAAATCCAATGTATGTTTGGAGAGGCATCGACATCTACAATATCAAGAGTAAAACCAAGATAAGCAGGAATAATGACGGAAAGACACTCTCTAAGCTAAGCACACTTTTTTTTTTTAAAACTAAAACACACCAGCTAAAAAGAAAAACTATCCTAACTAAAAATCTCCATACCCCATTCTTTTAAGCATAATACCTCTTCAAGTAAAGGCCATTTCTGGGTTTACCCAAAGAGTCCCCATCAAAGTCTACCAATTCATAAGCCCCTTTGGCTAGCTTTCGCTTGACAACATAGGGACCATGCCACATAGGAAAGAATTTTCCAGCGCCTAATTTATCATTAGCTTGATCATAAACTAAGACTAGATCCCCTTCCGAAAAATTTCGAGGGGTCACATTTCGATCATATTGAGCTTTCATTCGCTTTGCGTGAGTCTCGATCGCCAATGCAGCATCACGTCGATTCTCATCTAATTGAGCTAAGGATAATAAACACTTTTCCTCTTCGGAAGTGGCTGCAAGTAACTCGATGGCCATTTGCAGTGACGGGATTTCGCATTCAATGGGTAACATGGCTTCCAAACCATAGACTAGTTGGAAAGGAGTGAACCCTGTTGATGTTTTTACTAAGGTTTGGTATGCCCAAAGCGCTGAAAATAGCATGTTGTGCCAATTCGACCGATGAATCCCAATGATTCGTCAGATCATGATAACTAAAACTTTGTTGATGGATTCAACTAGGCCATTCTCTTGTGGATAATAAGGGGTTGAACTATCGTGACGTAACCCAAGCTGGCCTGTAAGTTCGGTCATCATAACGTTTCGAAAATGAAGCCCATGATCAATGATTATCGCTTGTGGGACACCAAACCTAGCAATTATATGATTGAACACAAAAATTGCAGCTGTTTTGCCGTCTGCCTCGAATGTAGGCATCACCTCGGCCCACTTAGTAAAATAATCTACTGCAAGGATGATATACGCATGCCCCCCGGCTGAGTGAGGGTTACATGTAATAAAATCGATACCCCATTTGGAAAAAGGACCAACGACAATTATAGGGTGGAGAGGAGCAGGTGGAGCGCTCATCTTACGATCAAAAATCTGGCAATTGTGGCATTTTCGGACCGCTGTAATACAATCTTTAGACAAGGACGGCCAGAAATAGCCAGCGCGCAATATCTTTTGGGCTATGGCATACCTAGACATATGACCCCCACATGCTCCAGAGTGACAGTCATTTAGAACCCTTTCAGCCTCTTCGTGAGTTAAGCAATGTCGAAAAATAGAGTCTGCCCCACGACGATAAAGAGTATCTCCAATAATTTTGAATTGTTGGGACTGGAATCGAATTTTCCGACATTCCGACCTTGGAATTTCTGGCCGAAAGGATTGGGTCTGGAGATATATCATGATATCCCCATACCATGGATCTAAAGTGCTGATTAGAAACAAAGATTCATTCACAATGGGCTCCTCTGCCACAGTTTCCGTGTCAGCACGCGGGAAGTCACACATTAATTCTGCAAAAACTAAAGATTTCTTAGACTTAGATTTCTCAAACTCCAAGTCGAACTCCTATAGGATAACGATCCAATTATAGTACTTGCCCCCTAGCAATTGTTTGGTCAAAATGTAGATCATAGGGTTGCAATCCGAAATTACTGTAGTTTTACGTAGTAAAATGTAGTGACGAAAACGTTGGACATCTTGAACAGCTGCCAATGCCAATTTCTCCACATGTGAGTATTTTAGCTCAGTTGGATTTAACGTTCGACTAAGGTAATATATCACATGTTCCGTTCCGAATTCATCTTCTTGAACTAAGACCATTCCAATGGTGGAATGGGAGGCGGCGAGATACAAGAAGTAATCCTGGTTGTAGTTGGGAGGATGCAACAACAGTGCATGGGTCAACGCGTGTTTGAGTGCATCAAAAGATTTCTGAGCTATCTCATCCCAAGAGAATTGAGTATTTTGTTTCAACAATCGGGTAAAATCCTTTGTAACTTCAGCGTAGTTAGGAATGAATCGTCGTAAAAATTTTGCTTTCCCCTGCAAACTTTGGAGTTGGTGAAGACTCGAAGGAGGAGGAATTTTGATGATAGCTTCGACCTTTGAGGGATCAACGCAAATGCCGGATTTCGAAACTACAAATCCCAACAATCGACCCGTTTCTATACAGAAGACACATTTGTGTGGGTTCAACCGAATACGATAATTCCTAAACCTCATAAAGATTGCTCGTAAATGGACGAGGTAATCAGCTCGATGTAATGAATGAGCAGGCAAATCATCGAGATACGGTTGCACAATGTGTTTGATGTCATGAAACGCATAATACATCGCCCTCTGAAAAGTTGCTTCGACATTCTTAAGCCCAAAAGGCAATTTGCAATAAGAAAATGTCCCCCATGGACAAATGAAAACTGTTTTTGGTTGATCGGTAGGTAGAATGTTGATTTGATTGTATCCGGAAAACTGTCCATAAAGGAAAATATTTTGCTGCCGGCACAATCATCAATGATTTGATCGATATAGGGGGTTGGGTAATTGTCCTTTGGACAGGCTCGATTAATGTCCCTATAATCGATGCATATTCTTATTGTTCCCTCTTTTTTGTTAACCAGAACAATATTCGATACCCAATCCGTTAACGGGATCAGATAAATGAAACCTGCTTTCAACAGTTTTTCAACTTCTGCTTTAATTGCAACAACTTTTCGTGGGTGAATCTGACGCAAACGTTGCCGGACGGGTTTAGCGTCCGGGTAAGTCTTGATCTCATGAACAACAATCACGAGATCAATTCCTGGCATTTCCTCATAGGAACAGGCAAACACGTCGCGAAATTCTTGAAATAGGGCCTTATATAATTGAATTTCGTCATCTGTACACGAGGCACCTATATGAATGTTCTCAACAATTCCGGGCTTAACCGAAATGTCAATGGGGATAGTTCGAGAGATGTTTCCAAAATTTAACTCTGAGTCAGGATGTTTCATTGGATTCTGAGGTTCCTTGACATATTCAGTTGTAAAGATTGATGAGAAATCATTTTCAAAACGATCATTCTCAGGTAAAAACGAAGATATGTGATGGAGATCTTCCCATGGTAAATCATCTACACATAGGATTTCACGAATTTTCTCATCAGAGTGAACAAGTTCAGAAAACATAGTTAAATCCGAGGTTGATGTGAAAAGTGATCCTCATGGACCACTTTCATTAAGTCATTTTTTGTTGAACACGGGTCGGCAAAAGACTGCACGGCTTCATAGGAAATTTCATATGGACTCAAAGGCATGGAATTACCAAATGAGTCTATTTCAGATTCAGAAGGAACGATCCAAGGATCGTCATAAAAAATGGTGTCTGATGTAATCATATGAATGGTTGCAAATGAAGATGATGCGTTGATTGGAGGAAAAGGAAAAGCTCCCAATAAACCAGCATCTTTAACTAATCCTACTCCAACATCCTTATATGGGATAGTCGATTTACCGACATGCTGGATACTCTCCGAAGAGGCTGGGTCGGATGAAAAGTAAGCCAACTGGTCTATTGTTACGATCTTTCCGTTATGTGGGAACTTTATTACTCGAAAGAACGATGAAACGACCGCTGTCATAGCGTAAGACCAACTTCGACCCAAGAGAATGTTGTAGTCTAGAGGGGCATCAACCACCTCCACATCTAGACTAACGGTTTTTCCTTCAACCCCTATAGGAAAAGCTTGTAGAATGCCAAAAGGATGAAACCCACGGCCATCAAAGGCCTTAAGAATTGTCAGGGATTGATTTAGTGAAGGAGAACCAAGCGATCTCTAACACTATATCGACATAATACACGTTGAGGCTCCCTCATCAATTACAGTCCGATGAATAGGCCTGTTTTTTACTATCACTGGGATCTGGAAAGCCATTTGATGAGGCAAACGCGGTGTACTATTTTCTAGATCAAAGATTATCAGGTTCGGTTCTTGAACGTCAACAACTCCTATAGCCGACAAAAGTAATTTACGCTGTGCTGGGCATGATTGCAGCACTTCCAAAGCCGACATTGCTAAGGGTGAAACAGCTAAATCCTCAATAATGTTATAATTCTGAGCCATTCTCGCATGTGGATTGAAAGCTGACTTTCGAAGTATACCCTTGGCGGGCAGTTTGATTACTAAGTCTGGACTAGGTTTCTCGATCTGTAGTGGATCGGAACCAGGAGCTGAGGTTGATGGATTAGAATGAGAAGATTCTGCTTCTTTACCATCAATAGGACTTTTGCTGCCATAATCTTGCGATCGAGTCGCAATCCTTACATGGGACATCATCAATATGGGTTCTTCATTGGCACTCGAGGAAGAACATATAATCTTGCTATCTTGACTTGGAAATGGATCCTTCAAAACAACAGGAGTTTGGGAACCTTTGACGATCTTCGCAACCTCTGATCGATGAGGGCAGTCTCTTGTAAAATGTTCTTCGTCACAAATGAGACATGGATAATGAGGTTTGCGCTTTTCATCATTGGATTCCGCCTTTTTAGATTTCTCTTTTGAACTTTTGTCTGTTTTATTCTTCTTCTTTCCTTTCTTCTTCCCACCAGATTTTGATTTAGTTTTAGATGACTCTACAATGTGAATATCGGCGGAAACCTCTGCAGAAGAATCTCCTGTCAGGGAATCAGGCAAGGTTATGATAGGAGAAGAATTTTTGGAAGACTTCTTCTTACTTTTAGTGTTAACCGTACCAATCATACCGTCAGTGGCATGAGATCCCGAAGGAGATGCAGTGATTTGATTTGACTTGGGAAGATCGGGGATCTTTTCGTGTAACGTACCTGACTGAGTATAGACCAAGTCAAGGTACCGTGCTTGAGCAATCACTTGCTCCTCAGTAACAACTCCGGCTTTAGCAACATTTTCAGTGATCCTTGGCAGCAAATATTTTACAAACCACTCAGCTAAGATTTGATCCGGAATAAATACCTTCACTAAACGTCGTCAACGTCTCCACTCATGAATATGATCTGAAATGTACATGGATGTTGACTGTTTTAGCGAAGTTAACAATTTTGTGCCATTTTCATATCGGACTGGCAACTGGAAATGAGTTAAAAACGAGGTAGCTAACTGACTAAAATTATAAAAAGTGCTTCGCGGTAACTCAATGTACCACTTGGCCGCAAGACCAATTAGAGTGCGCTGGAAAAGTCTAAGATGGATCGAATCATCTGTGATGGAGTTAGATGCACACCAGAGGTGGTAAGTCATCACATGGTTCGATGGGTACTCTCTTGATTTACCTTCGAACTTGGGATTGTCACTGGGCAACTTATTCGGCATTGGCGGCCAAAACGGAAGATAATTAATCGGATCGTTCGTTAGGCGCGACAAGTCTGGTAAGTCCAAATTTGCGATAAACGGTAACTGCCAATTAGGATCCCTAAAACTCTGGGTCATGAGACCACCCCAGGAGGAGGATATCCGGGATAACTAGGAATAGGAATCGCGTTTGGGATTTTGTATCCTCCCGGAAAACCAGGATTAACCGGACCGTACTGGGGTTGTTGAGGTTGTTGATAAGTGTACCCAGGATACGGTTGATACTGATAAACTGGCTGCTGGACAGCAGGACCGAATTGGTACTGTCCTTGGTACGGTTGATAGGTGAATTGTGGTTGTCTTGTGACAACCGTACTTAAACCAAGTTGTCCTACAGGCATCTGAACCATAGTTTGAATCGTGGATCCAGACGGTGGTAAAGATGTCTGAGGAGTAGATACAGGAACAGTAGAAACTGGAGTTGTCGATACTCCAGAAGTAGGTGGGGTAGATTGAACAGATGTTGCGGTAGTTGCAGCAGTCGTTTGAGATGGAGTACGAGGCGTAGTAGACCCAGACTGAGAAACTACCAAAGGTACAGAAGTTTGAATATTAGACTGGACTGGTTGCCAGGGTGTTCCAGAAACTAAGGGTTGTCCAGTTTGAGATGACAACTGTACACTTGGCTGCAACACCTATTGGGTTTGCGATGGATCCCACACTATGTTCATTCCGGGGTACTGACCCATAACAGGTTGAGAATATTGAGGACCATAACCGGGTTGAGGGTAGGATTGATAATTGACAGGTACATTTCCCGTTCCTTGAACATAAGATTGACCTTGGGGTGGTTGGAAACCTTGGTTCGAGTACTGACCTTGGGATAGATACCCTTGAGGCACGTACTGATACTGGGGTTGTTGAGGTTGTTGATAAGTGTACCCAGGATACAGTTGATACTGATAAACTGGCTGCTGGACAGCAGGACCGAATTGGTATTGTCCCTCGTACGGTTGATAGGTGAATTGTGGTTGTCTTGTGACAACCGTACTTAAACCAGGTTGTCCTACAGGCATCTGAACCGTAGTTTGAATCGTGGATCCAGACGGTGTTAAAGATGTCTGAGGAGTAGATACAGGAACAGTAGAAACCGGAGTTGTCGATACTCCAGAAGTAGGTGGGGTAGATTGAACAGATGTTGCGGTAGTTGCAACAGTCGTTTGAGATGGAGTACGAGGCGTAGTAGACCCAGACTGAGAAACTACCAAAGGTACAGAAGTTTGAATATTAGACTGGACTGGTTGCCGGGGTGTTCCAGAAACTAAGGGTTGTCCAGTTTGAGACGACAACTGTACACTTGGCTGCAACACCTATTAGGTTTGCGATGGATCCCACACTGTGTTCATTCCGGGGTACTGACCCATAGCAGGTTGAGAATATTGAGGACCATAACCGGGTTGAGGGTAGGATTGATAATTGACAGGTACATTTCCCGTTCCTTGAACATAAGATTGACCTTGGGGTGGTTGGAAACCTTGGTTCGAGTACTGACCTTGGGATAGATACCCTTGAGGCACGTACTGATACTGGGGTTGATCTTGAGGTATAAATTGATATTGGGGTTGACCTTGGGGTAGATATTGAGTATGGGGTTGACCTTGAGGAACGTACTATATCGTAGGTACGAACTGTCCTTGAGGTTGCCCCCCAGATGCAAATTGTGTACCTTGAGGTTGCCCCCCAGGCGTTAATTGAGGCTGCCCCCCAGGCGGTAACTGGCCACCTTGAGGTTGAGAATTGGGAATAGAACCTGACATCATAAAAATGTCTTCTACGCTCAACGGATTTGTACTATTGTTTCCAGTTAATAACCCTTGCTCAATGGGTTGAGGAGATGCTCCTGAAAAAGTACCAGAAAGTGACTGATGCCCAGAGGGAACAGAAGGACCGCCGTACAAAAAAGATTCAGGCGATTGAGTAAACATGGACAACTGACCTGACATATTTACAGGAGTATAAAAACCTCTAGGATGATAAGGAGCACGAGGTGGTGAAAAACTTAACGCTGGGTTTTCCAAATAATTATTCAAAGAAAGATACCAAGTATTACTCCTAGGCGGACTATAAAAAATTGATTCACGCTCCCTTAGATCAAGAACAGGTTGATTTTCAGGGATAGGGATGCCTACTTCTTCTTCCGGAGCAAGTTCTTCAATAGCAATAAGTCCAGAAGGAAGATCTTGGGCAATTATTCTTTCTACCCTAGGTGAATCAGGACCACTAGAAGTTGGAGAGACAAACCCCGATGTTGGAGTAATAGGTTCAGATATCTCAGGTTCTTCACCTATATCACTAGTAGATGAAAAGCTACCAGCAAGTTCAGAGACCGAAATAGATTCAGGATTATAACCTCTTACTAGAGTTTGGTAATCAGGATGTACAACCAATGAAGACTCTCCTTCTTTAGGTGACCCAACTTTACTACCACTAGGAGTTACGAGGACTTTCAAGCCTTCAAGTTGGCTCGAAACTTCTTCAGGAGGTTGGCCCCGAAGTCTACGGGACTTCCTCAATAAATCCGCCACGATTAAAAACTCAGGAGACTGGCCCGGAAGTCTACGGGACTGTATTGGTAATTCAGCCACAGTTAAAAACTTTTAACTACTTCACACGCAAACAACGTAAAATCTCAATGAAAACCACCGAAAGCCTCTAAAGAACCAAACAAATTTGAATCACACTCCTAAAGAATCTAGAGATCAAACACATACAAACAGTGACTTTCCGGATCGAAAACACTAGTTGGTGATGAAATCCAACGTCGCAGAATTCAGTACAGAAATGGCAGTTGGAACAGTTACCTCGGCAACCTGCTTAATGAATAGACTGGACCATGTTCCTCCACTTAACCGTCTCGAGTGAAGTGAATCCCCCAGAAAATCCAAGTGAGTCTAGCCGACGTCTGCTCCAGGTACAGTGGGATCTTCCCACCACTGTCACCTTAGGAAGAATCCTAAAGAATATGGCCACTAAGGTTACCAACTGAGACAAATACACCTGGGGGAACAGTCTACGATCCGGTACGCACGCAAGGGCAGAGTAGCAAGCTCAATCCCCTTGAAGGCTCCTTGACATAATCCAAGGTTTACCAACAAGTGACCCCAGGCTCCTCGAAAATGGTTAATCTGAGGTTTACCGTTTTTAATACGTGAATATCTGGCGTCGTTCCCAATGAGGAAGGATTGATTCCCACACTGGTTCAGACACGATCTCGTGCTTCTCCTTTAAGAGGAGCTTTCCTAGAGCATAAATGCAACAATTGGATTTCTTCCTACCACAAGATACAGCTACTTGTTTGTTTTTACTGTCTTGGAGAGTTAATTACTCTCCTACTCCAAGACACTAGCCTAAGCTAAGTTGGTGTATCAGAGCCCTAGAAATAAAATGTTACTAGGTGAATTTTACTTTAAGCGTTAATTTTAGTGGTTGTTGTTTAAGTCAAGAGGTGGTGGAGATGAAACTCGTGGTGTAAAGACTCGACTCGAAATCACTAAAAAGATGCACCTAAGATGATTTAAACAATCTTTTCTCTTCGATGAACTTCTATACTAAGAAAGAGTTTGAGAGTGCAAATACTTTGTAAAGACAAATCTTTCTCAATTAAACAAATTTAAAGAAGAGCTTTTTCCACCCAATCACTACAAAAACAAACTTTTTCCAAAAGAGATTTTTTTTTTTATATTTTGTAAATAAACCATTCAAAACTAATGAAAATGACTAACTTTGAGAGCTACAAACTATAAAAAGCTACTTGAAGTCAAAGCCTACTAAAAGTACTTTTGAGGAAGTTTTACTTAGCTAAATGTGAGCTAAGGACTAATTTATGCAGAATCACAATTAGTCAAAAAAAACCAATCTTTTGTTTTTCCTTTTAAAAAAATGAAAATTCCAACTTTCAAATACAAGTTTTTCGAAATTTTGAAATGAGAAAAGACAAAGCAGATTCCTCAACAAGGGGAGATTTCATAAATGGTCAGACTCATAAGAAGACTGGTAGACACCAAGGTAATCTGAGGTCCCTACGGCTTCTAAGCTCAGAGCCACTACACAACCAAAAACGAAAAACAAACCCAACAAGCAAAATTCCTAGGAATTCCACCTAAAACCATAACGCTAATGAAATTAAACCAATGAAAGTTTTTGACAGGGAACAAGGAGGTATGGGCAATGGCTAAAACCTATAAACAAATTCTAAACTGATAAAAAAGAGAAAAATTTAAAATTTTTCAATTTTTTGACAGGGTACGCAGGCAACCTGTTTACACAGGTGCGTCCACGCTCTGTGCACAAAGGAAAAGTGCGTACAGGTATGCACTGTGCTTAACTCAAAGGGTGCGTACCTCTCCCAAAACTATGAAAAATAAAAACTGACTCAAAATTAACTAAATTCACCCAATCCCACAATCATCAAGTCAAAAACAGAAACAGAAAATACAGTTTCTCAGGTCAAAGTATAGACAAGGAAAACAATCAAGTCCCCAGCGGAGTCGCCATTTTGTCGCACGAAATGAGTCGATCTTGCGGACAAGATAGACCTTCCTATAATCTAAAGAAGACCTAATGACAAGAAAACCAACCAGACACTATCTTTCTCTAAATATGCTTCAATAAACAATAGCAAACAAGTGTTTTTAGGGCCTACCTTTGGTCCAACGCAAGCTTGTGGATGCCTTCGCTCCTTTGATCCAAATGAGCTCCTTTTCGCGAATCTGCAAACACAAACAAGGCAAACAAATTAAATAGCACCTGAAAAACCAATTGCATAAAACATATTTAACATGAAATTCAAGGAGTCCATGAAATAAATAACATAAGATACTTGTTGAGAAAAATGAGTTTGATTGTATTAATTCAAAAGAAGAAGAACTTTACAACCTTTGCCTTGAGGCTGTACAAGCTCCTCTCAGAGTCCAACAAGATGTCTCCTCTACTTTGACAATTTTCACTCACTCTCCAATGGAACCAAGAGGTATGTGATCTCTCCTCTCAAGCTCAACCAAAGAGTCTTAATTTCACCAGCATTTACCCTCAAAATGTTCAGCTTCTAACCTCTCTAGTCCTCACTCCAATGCCTGTATTTATAGTGCAATGGAGGGAAGTTACTAGGTCCTCCTTCAAAGGGATAAAGCCCTCCTTCAAAGGGATAAAGCCCTCCTTCAAAGGGATAGCTCCTTTAGTCAAGGGATTAGCTCCTTCTCTTTTGGGATGCATGAACCACCTCAGAGCGAACAATCCACGTCAAAATTCCTTCTAGAAAACTCTAGAATTAACCCAAAGTGAGTTTTTTAAGATAAAACTTGCGCCTTTTGACTTTCACAGGGGTCCGCACCTACACCGTTAGGGATAGAGCGGGTAGGTACGCAGCTTTTGTACACAGAAGGTGCGGGACCGCAGGTGACCATGAGAGAAAGAGCGGAACCAGAGTTACATTGATTTTTAATGTCTTTCTCCCACTTCCAAAGCTTGATTTGAAGAGCTGAGGTCTTAGACTTGCTTAGGAGGACAGTACAAGTGATGATAGACCCATACTGATTGTAAATAATCATAGTGACGATATTTTTGTGTAACACCTGCGTACTGGTATGAGTCTGCACTAGTACATGATTGTAAACAAGTTTTTCTTATATTAAAAGAAGACAACAGTAGGTGGTTTTTGTCTTGCATTGGGTTTCCACCTTAAATCTTGGTGTTCATGTGTGTTGCTTATGAGTGATGGTTTATTCTTTTATTACTGCACATGGTTATTGTTTATATGGTTAATGAAGTACTGATGCACTGATTAAAGATCATTATATGATGAATTAACTGAATCATATGTTTACTGGATATACGCTGGTTGCTTTAAAGACAGTTGCGTGTACACGCGAGTTACCTTCATTGAAGTAGTGTTTATAAATTTGAGTATGAAAAGAAAAAGTTATTGATTTAATAATATTGATTCACCCCCCCCCCTCTGATTACTATTTCCAACCATTGAAATAGTTTCCTAGCAGTAGGGTAATCAGGTCGAGTAAAAGGCTTACTAGAGAGTTGTACTATGACAATCATCTTGACATAAGGATTCTATTAATATAGTTCTTAAATAAAGGTGCAAGTAGGACACAAACTTTTTTTTTACTCTTGCAAAGTTACACTCTTGCTTGAATATTAATCTACTAACAAACTTCTCAAATTCTTAATACTGCAATTTATGTAGGAATTTAATGGACTAGCAAAAAAGAGTAGGGTTTCTAGTGACAAAATTCTCAATAGCTTTGTTTATGTAGGAATTTTATGGACTAGTAGTAGGAAGTAGGGTTTTGAGGGCCTTGAGGGTAAGGGAGTGCCCAATACTATAGCTCTCTAATATATATGTAGGGTCCAATAGTAGTATTATTCCTAATTCCCTAGGGAATAAACTAAGTAGGCTTGGTTATATCCTTAGCCATACCACTGAATTATCGACGTATTATAGAGTGATATTCCTAATTGTTGTTCTTGTTGCACTATATCAACAAGATAGTGGATTGACTTCAAGTAGCCTAGGGGACTTTTCATATATTGTAGGGTATGTGGAAGTGAGATTTAGTATATAATTTGTCTAATGAAATGCTACATAATGTGGTATCAACAAGGGTTACAATAGTGTCTAACTAGGTGAAACTACTTGTATTCATGTGTGTATTCTTCACATAACATACGCTAACCCGCTAAAAAACATATCACTATGTTATTTATGGATTTTGAAATACGTCTAGACTGAAAAATAATCTAAAACATTATCTTAAAAAAAATGCTTTGATGCCACTTATCATATTGCTTATTAGTAAATTAAAAGACAGGAAAAAATAATAAAATTTACCTATAACTTTTTCGAGACAAAATGTTAAATCACATGCATCTATAGCTTCAAATGGTGATCAATGCTAGTCTCATTAAACTTGTTGTTAAGGAACCATTAAAGTTACAACAAGAGAATAATTTTAAAAACATATTTTTTTCTAATAGTTTTAATAAAGTATTAGGAAAAGATAATTTTAATGTTAATTTTTCCCAAGCATGGAATATTATAAAATTAAAAATTAAAATATTTATTAAGAAAAGATGATTTTAATGTTAATTTTTTCCAAAAAGCATGGAATATTATAAAATTAAAATATTTATTGAAATACATTGAAAAGTAAAGATACAAATAAAATGGGTGGAGCAAAAAACACTAGCTCTCTTCCTTATTCCAAAAGCTAAAAATCTAAGGAACTTGACCATATTCGACCTAAACCTAATCTCTATGAAATTTTGAAATAAAATCTACTCCAAATTCATGAGAATAAGGTTTAAGCAAATTAACACACATTGGTAACTGAAACAAGAAAGCGATTTCAGGTTTGAAATATAAATCTTTTAAGAATATAAGAAAGCGATTTCAAGTTTGGAATATAAATGTTTTAAGAATATAATCTTACTTTAAAAAGGTAACAATGTGATTTCATGTTTTACGTATCAATCCTTAAGAATATAATCTTGATCCACAAAATAATGCATTCTAGTAAAATGACAGGAAGGAAAGATAAGATTTCAAATTTGATATAATATATGTATATAATACTTTTATTTATTTTTTCTTATCTAAGTTATCATAAAATAATTGGATTTTCCTTAACTCAAATGAATGGGGAAAAAGTGATGGTTGCATTTTTTTAATGGGTGTTCCATCAATTTGCTTTTGTTGAAATCAAGAAGTGTTAAGTATGGATGGTCACTATTTTCATATTGGTATGTTATTATGGAAATGTTTTTGGGTAGTGATGGGTTTTCTAACGAGAATGTTGGGTTTTTCAAATACAACTTTAAGTTATTAATAGAAAAATGTATGGTTTTGACGAGATATTGTGCATTATGTTTAGAAATTAAATAAAGACATTTAACTATATAGAGATGATACATGTTTACCTTTATGAATGCGAGGGATAATTACTTAATATACAATATAAAGAATAGGAATCCAATTAAAGTTAAGTTGACATGCTATAAAATGGCTAAATTAAAGGAACTACAAAATAGAACTGAAAACATCTAATAATTAAGAGACTAATCTTAATTAACTTTTCATGAATTAGAGATAAATTAAAGTTAAACAAATCCAAAGTAAGTATAATTAAGCTATTGTGATGTAAGGCTGAAAAAACCTATTGCAAAATAAAGATAAATCTACTTTAATTGATCTATTGTAAAGCTAAATCAAAGTAATAGAAAACAAAACTATTTCTATATGAGTTGTGTTGCCGCATAGAGGGAAGACCTAGGTCTAAAGTGAAACAACAAATAAAACCCCTCAAATACCATCATTTTTGGCATCACCTGCGAGCAAGTGAAGTCTCACCCAATGTATCTTATGAGGGACTGCAAGGGCTTAGACAGTTCTGCAACAGTGAAGGAGACATGGAGCATGTGTTGTCACTATCATTCTCAATAAATAAGTAAAATATACCCCTAATTCAAGTAGTGACTTAATTATTAACAGAGAACAACAAAGAGAACACAAATATATCGAATCATTCACAACATAATGTGCAACAATAACCAATGAACCAAATAAATATTTTTATTTCTTCATAAAATCCTTCATTACATTGCAACTGTCGTGGCTCACTAACCTAATCCATCAAGTTACAAGGTGGCACATACATTCAATCTCTAAGTCTACCTTCATCTATGCATAAAACATGACCCATTATTACATCACAACTTTATTTATTTATATTTTTACATTATGGCACAAAGATGATAAAAACCTACGTTTACCATGGGCAATTCTTATTACTATGGGTAAAAACCTAAAAAATATCATAAATCCTTTCCTACATTCCATGCATTGACCTTTAGCCAACTCTTGTGTGGAATCCTTTTACGCAATGCTCCTTTGTGTAGATCCCAAAAGCCCTCCTCAAAACCTTGCTCCAATAGGCCCTGAATAGTCACTTGTGGCTCATCCTAAGTCACTTGTGGCTTGTCCTAAGCCACTCAATCTACTTGTCGATCTATTGAGGGCACTATTTTCTTTGCCTTGGAAATGAGTGCCTCCAATAATTGGGCTACTGTAGTGACTTTTGTTTAGATGTCCTCTATTTGTCGAAAAATCTTGTCTGCTAATTGTGTTGTCATGGGGGCCCTCAGCGTTTCTTCATTGTCCTAGACTTCTTGCTTGATTGTACCAATTTCCTCGGTGACTGTGAATGCCTCTTCCTACAAACTATTGTGATAATTGTTGTTACTCTATCCTCATATGATTCATGTGTTTAACTAGTTGCACTTTTTCCTTCATGGTATCCCAATGCTCATCAGACTCCAAAGTATCTTGGAGCTTGTGGAATTTTCCCTGTGCAGTTTGGGTTTTTTGTTCTATATCGTTAAGTTCTATAGTTTTCATTGATGTTATCCATATTTATTGTCCCTTCTCAGTCAGCTCGCAACATTCTTCATCTAGTTTTTTCAGTTACTCAACAAGTGTTGTGACCGTCTAATCCTTTTATTAACACTCTTGCTCGTATGGTGTGGTGGCGGGCTTTGTTTGTGACTCCATCAATACGAACTTTTCTTTAGTTATTTTATGGTATTTACAATATTTGAGAGTTTCCCTTCTATCGGCATATCTACCTCCATGGGTTCCTGCAGGAGATTATTGTAAATCTCCTCAATTTCTTTCCTGAGTGTTTGTTCTCTCTATTCCACTTTCTCCCTCTCAATAATTTGCTACATTGTTTCTACCTTTAGTGTGTCATGCACGATGGTAAACTTTGTCAGTTCCATCATTGATGTCATGACATGGAGTTGTATATTTTGGACAATACTATACTGTATCTGATGTAGATTGTCATGTGTCAGTTGTGACAAAATCAATTCTAGATGGCTTAGCTCTTGTGATTGCTTCTACATCGCGTCCGTTGGAAATGTCGTCACCCTTGGTGATATCTGAACGACATGTTGTTTCTCTGTTGTTGATAGAGCTAACTGTAGTTTAATTGTGGTAGGGGAACTCCTTGTTGGTGCCCGTTCCATTCCCCTTGACTACATCAAAGTCAATTTGCTAGTTTTTAGTAGTTGTTGTAGTCGTTTCCAAATGTTCTTATGTTAACACTCCTTAAGCGATGTCCTTTAACTATTCCCCAATTATTTCTACATGATCATTTGTTAGTGATGTATCCTATGTGTATGCTAGTTTAGTGGCTTTTTTCTTTGGCTACACCTGATAGGTACCTTCTTCCCTTGTTTGTTTCTACTTCTACTTCTCTCCACCATGTGTGGTATCTTCCTCTTATGCATCCATCTCACCATTCCCTTATTCAATTTGTGGTATGAAAATTGAGGGTTCCTCCTTGGGGATCCTCCATTTTGAATCCCAGTCATTAATAATATTGTTGACTTCATCCATCATCAGCGTGTAATGATTTGGAAACCATCAATGTGTTGGGTCCCTCTTCGATTGTATCGACATGTAGTGTGAAATTGCTTTGAAGCGCGTTATCGGGTTCTATACTTCAACAATCTGGGATGGTATGCACAAGATGCACTCAATTATGTGCTAGATTGTTTTCGCATACACATACACATAAAATGCGATATTATTATCTATTTTTTGTTTTTTATTTGTGGTATGCCACAGGGAGACATATCAAGATGCCATGATCGGTTTCTCCTCTATAGCAAGGAACTGTGTCTCCTCTGGTTCCTTGAACCCTTTATGTTGGTTATTAGTATAAAGGATATCTATCTGAGTTTCATGGACACTTTCAACCCAAGATTGAGGTTGAGAAAATAAAAAAATTGCAATATGTTACAAATAGAGGCAGGAGAATCCAAGAGGGAGGATGATATGGATTGGATCATTATATTAGTTTTCATCCATATTAATGCTTTTAGAGTGGAAAAATTGGAGGAATCAACTCACAAGACCATTTTTACTGATGGGTACCATTTTGGCGAAATAAGGTTTAAACCTTTCAGAGGTAGTTTGAGGCATTTAGTGAATTGTTTTGGGGTCCAAAATATATTGCTTATGCCATACCCCCTAGAGATATTCTACACTAAAATACCTTTTTAGTAAAACAAATATTTCAAATCGAGTTCATATGCAAAATTATGCCACCTGGAAGTTGACCTTCCTATTTTGTCTGTTTTGATTCGAGAATATGCCACATAAACCCCATTACTCATGGGAAATGGGCTAGCCATGTGACCGTGATGAATAAGACTATATAAGATTCAATTTGTAACTCATATTTAAGGTTGATCAAGTTTTGTTATTACAGTCCCACTAGGAGGAATAGGGGTTCAATTATATTTTAGTGCATTTTGTTCCATATTAGAGAAGAGTAGCTAAGACTGGATAGAAAGAGGGAAAAAAAGAGAGGGTTTGTGTTTGGTAATAACCCATGGGTCACATGTCTCACTCCTTTTTATTTTCACTATTTCCATTTAGAGAAAGAGAGAGCAAAGTAGTCTCACCTTCCAACTATTTCTCCCAAAAGGGTTTCCCATATTATATATTGTGTTATTGTGGTTTTGTGAGTGTTTGTTCTATTTGTTCTCTATTTTCTGATTTTTTTATATATTTCATACATAAGAAGAAAACAACAACTTAATAAATCCATAAAATCTAAGGAAAAATTAACACTCATAGTATAGATTTCGTATTTCAGTAATTTTTTTTTATCATATTTGTTGTGAAAATTTTCCGAGTGGGATATCCACAATAGTTTATGGATTAGAGAGGAATGAGAATCTAAGAGGGTTATAAATTAAGAGAAGGATCACCTTAAAAAGGGATGGTAGGTGCACTAGAACCCTTTATGATCTCAAAAGAAGAATGGAACTAGCATGTGTTTGAGAACAAGGACAAGTTACTAATAATCAAGCGGAACCCTATACACTTTTATGAGGTCATATTTTGTCTAAAGAAGCTAAGATCAGATCCTTGATAGTTTTTGGTGATTCCAGTGTGGTTATTAAAGTGATGATAGGTAAACCAAATCCTTAAAATATAAAACTTGTAGTGATCATTTCTTGATCCAAAAAGGTCTCAAACACTCATGTAGAAATTCCATTTTAACATGTGATGCATGTTCTGAACTTAGAAGTTGATCAATATGCAAATAAATCCATTTTCTAGGCATCAAGGAACATGAGAAAAATTGCGGGAGATAATCTTGAAATATTTCTTAATGTGTTCAAGCATGGAAAGTACATGCAAACATTTGTTAAATCTTTCTTGAATCTTCATTAGACATATCAAACATTTTGCAAAGGGATGGGACTTGCAAGAACAATTTCTCACTACTTTTGAATGTGACCTCTAACCATGACTCCACCTCTTGAATGTGATCCCAATATTATTTTCTAACATTGTAGGATAATGCATAATTAGGATTGGGAGTTTAATAGAATTTGAATTATAGATTTCAAGGTGATATTCGACCTCTAAATAAGATCTATCTTAACCTTTAGATCACTTTTCTAGAAATCTAGTTATTTTACTCTATATTTGAGAGACATTCAAATGGATTTGGTCTAGGTTCTTGGGCTAGTATTTTTAAATTTTGCATTTGTAGCTTGCTTTTAGTTTTAGCATCTAGAATTTGGCTCAATCAAAGGTGTTTTTGGCCTTTGGTTCATTTTTTCCTAGCATTGAATTTCCTAGGTTTTTGTTTTTATCTTTTCTATCTCTATGTGTTTATCCTTTGGAATTTTATTTGTTGGGAAAAATGTGGGAATTTTTCGGTCAAGGGACTGAATAAAAGCTTCAATATTCAAATGAATAATAAGAAACTTGTATCTTCTTTGTTAATTATGTTGGTCAAAGAATATTTCTCTAGCCTTGATTTCTTTAATTTGGTTAAGCTTGTATGAAATTATGACTTTGGATTAATAATTATGGAAAATAGAGATGTATTAAAATTTAGGAGAACCTTGAGAAGACATAAGGAATACATCTTATAAAATAGAATTTATTTGCTATTAGTGAAATCCAAAGTGCTTAAGAGTAAGCATAATTATGATACTTAGCATACAACTATTATGAATTTATTGGTCCAATAAAGATTGAAGATTGACATCTTGGAGTACGAATGCAACATGTTAAAAGAACTCAATTTTTATCCTTTGCATGGACTCTCTCTCTTCAAATTCAAACAATAAGGTATTTTTCAACTCTGCACTAGTAGAATTAAAGGAAGAAGAGTTAGTTCATGAATTGAATATTTTTCAAAATACTAAAATAGTTAACTCGTTATTGTCATGTTTATTAGTATTTAGTTATATAGTTTGTTATTTTTGTGGTTATTGAATGCCCCTATGCAAATAAGTTTTTTTTTAATGGTTTTAGTAGGTTGTTGGATGAAAGCTAGATTAGCTCCTAATTTACTGTGTCATTCACATATTCTCTCAACTAGTTATGTTGATGATAAACTGGTGTGTCTAACTTGAGGCATAATCTTCATGTATTTATATGTTTACAATTACATTTATATAGAGAATGATGAACATATGTTACAAATCTATTTGGGACATCAAATCCCAACATCCATATCAGTGTTTTAGGGCTCATCAAACCCTAATTTCAAGTTGCTTCATGCCCTAAACAATTCACCCCTTTGAATGCCTCCTTCCCAAACAATTTCATGACTTGAAGACATCCAGAAATAGCCTCTAGAGGGACCAACGCAGGTAAGCCCTTGTAAAGGTGTGCTACAGAGTAGTTGAGTCCACTGCAAAGGTGCTCTGCAGAGCACCTAGACTTCCTTTCACCTACGCTGGGCGAGGATGAGCGAAATTCACATAGGGTTTGGGGAATATTTTTATCTTTTGGAGTCATCTAGAAGGTTCCCTCACTTATCAACTCCTATGAGCTCGAAAATGGATGAGGAATGAGTTAAGGTGCATCTTATCCTCTCATCCCTTCCTCCATGGAACTAATTCTACTCATGGAAGGCCATTCAATGCCACCATTTATGACAAAACCTCCTTCATCTTCCTATAAATTGACCACTCATCTAAGTGATCAGGGGCTGGATTATGTTGAATGGTAAGGAGATAATGCTGCTATGAGATTTGGCTTTGAAGCGAGTATTGTAATGCTGCAAGTTTATCATGCTTTTGATGTGATGTGGATGGGATCCAAGCTGGAGGAATGGCTTTGAATCAGACACCAATGGTTGTAGTTCCTTCTTCTATCTAATAAAGTGTTTGAACCTTTTTCACATATGTTTGTATCGTTTCATAATGCTTATATATGTGAACTGTATCTGATTCCTTTCACTTATATTCGATAGATCGTGTGCTTTGATCGATTCTTTGTTTTCTGTTGTGTTTACAGGGTACTTCTCAAGCGTATTAAGTACGGGAAGGAGCGACAGGATCAATACAAGGGAGACAAGAGGAAAGCGGTACTCCAAGTAGGTCTTCTTATCCTCTCATCTTATCTATTGCTTATAGGAAAAGTTTAAAACACTTTAAACTATTGTTCTAGATACAACTACTTATCTAGGGAATTAGTATTTATCCGTAGATACCAAATTCTCCAAAACAAATTGGTGACCATACTAGGGAAGATCCTCTTTCCTAGTAGCTTATCCACCTCCTAAGACATCCTTGTAGACCTTATTTTTGTTCATAGATTTCAATTCAGCTCTTTACATTGAAAAATTTGTCAAAACTGTGTCAAATTAACTCTTGAAATGGCTTACTGTCACCAACACAGGCTTGTGAGAGACACAGTGCACTGCAGAGCACCCTTGGCTTAGGGACAGTGCTTTGAAGCACACTGTCTTCCACTCTGGGCTGTGCTGATCCTCCTAGGGTCAGTTTCCCACCTTTGGAAAGTGTTTTTGCCAACTTTTCTCTGTTTGTTTGTTTTCTGATTCATCAATGAATGTTATGTCTCAGAAAATAAGTTTCTATCTCCTAGTCTAGCCCAACTTTGATTTGATTGATTAATGCTTCTTAATGTTTCCTTTGTCATTATCAATCAATAGTCAAAGTTAGAATATAGTTGATTAATCTTCATTCGAAAGAAAGTGTTGTAAAGTCTTCTCTTCCTTCAAATTAGAACTGTCGTAAAAGTATTCGTTCTTATGAAAGATTGATTGATTGTATGTGCATATTTCCTTTTGTTCATATTCACATTAAGAAAATCGAAAATAAATACATGCATTTTTCATTGAAAAAGTTTGTGTGTGCTCATAGGAATAGTGTAGGGAAATTGCATTAGATTGTGCTCTTTGCTCTTTGATCGAAAGAAATCTGATTTCTCTACCCCTAAGTAGCTAGGATTTTCATCGTTAAATTGAATGGAGAGAATTCTTATCATGATAGTTTCATTCCTAGGAATTTCATAATACATCACGTGGTGAAATTGAAAGTCAAATTCCTAAGCAAGATCATCTTAAAATTAACATCAATTTACCTAATGGAACATTGTCATTAATGAGAAAATTTATTGGTTCTAGGCTAGAGACATGTTTCGATGTCGTAAAACAAAGAAACTATCGCTAACTTTTCTGCAATACATCCTGAGTGCGATACCTCATTCCACGTAGGTGAGCATATCATAGCTCGTCCACGTACCTTCGGGTATATAGGGCGGTGTTGCAGTATGTAAAGTATATGGGAATGATCTCACTGTGTGGTTTTGCATTAGACAATGCTTATACGGACTGGGCCTCCATGTACCTTCGAGTATATATGGGAGGACAACTCTAGGTTGCTATCCATCCTTAAGTAACCGAGTCGGCCTCCTTGTACACTGTGATACACTAAACACAACATTCGAGGAGATTTCCTGCCCATACTTCTGGGTTCGCTAGGAGGTATTCTCAAGTTCACAGTTGCTTGGTAAACCTTTTTCCTAATATAACCTTTTTTGTTTATTTATTTTTTGATAATAATATTAATCAAAAATCGTGGAGGAACATCAACCCTTACCCCATCGTTCGCGGAGAACATCAAGAAAACTGCCTTTGCCGCCCGAAGCTACACCTATTCGATCAAAGCGATCTCACTTAACTGAGTCAAGTACATCAAAAACTCCTAGTTCTTCATCTGAATTACCTGAATCATCTATTTCGGTAAGTACTAAGACTCCAGTTACTCCAACCATTTCTAGTACATCCGTTTCTGAAGGAGAAGTTTCACAATTACCTGAGGACATTAGCACTGATCCTACTGAAACAGTAACCGAGGTTGTTCAACAACAAGTTGATTCTCAACTTGAGGTTGCTCAACAAGAAATTACTTCTGAACCTGAATCAGTTCAACCAGAAGTTAATCCAGAACCTACCCTAGTTCAAACAGAAGTTACATTTGAACCTAAAGTTGTTCAGGAACCTCTCTCTGAAACTGTTGTTCATTTACCCGAACATCTAGAATTCAAATTTGAACATTCAGAAGTTGTTACTTTACCGGAAGACGATCAACCGGTTACCCCTCAGATATCCGTAACTACTTAAACTTCAAATTTATCAACACCAGAAATATTTTACGGACCAGATGGTGAAGTTCATCCACCTGGTTTAATTGTTGTTGAGGAAGAGTTGGAAGAAGATTCTACACCTGGAACCCCATTCCACTTTGGAGCTAGGCTTTATCTTTACCCTCATACTCCTCATTTTACTGCTCCATTTGATCCTGCTTATTTTCAAGTACCCGTCGATTCTTTAGGACAACTTTTGGGTCAGTTAACTATAGCTGAACAACTATCAACATCCCAAATTGTATCATCTGATTTAGCTGTGGCAGAATATTCTGTTGCAACCTCTTTAATGTTTTCTACGACACCTAATTTGCACCTATATGGTGAATCGTCTGTCCCGGTTGGTTACCAATATTTATCTGGAACCCACTCAGAGGTTGCTTCTACACCATGGTCATCACCCATGTCCTCAACCAGAATTCTACCTGATTCTTCTCTAAGAGGAACTAAATAGTTTGATCCTGCATAGAAATATCAAGCTGGGAAATCCGGTCAACAAAGACCTATGTATCCATTAAATACTGGATTGCCACCATATGGAGAACAATATGCTTATTCACCATATCCTCCTTATTCTGGAGGATCGTCATATTGTAATATCTCGTAGTATTCAGGTCAACCTAGAATTAGACTTTGTCAATGGAAACCAACAATGGCAGTTCAACCAAGGCTTGTGTATCCAACACAACCAATGCAAACTGTGTCAGCTATTCCTACTACACCTATTGTTACTACTGTACCACAGTCACAAGTTCAAACTGTTGTATCTCAACCAGTACAAACTAGTCCTTCTACCTTGCAACCACAAGTTTCAGGTCAAGAAGTTCAAGTTTCTCAGGTTGTTCTACAACAACCACTTGTTTCCGGGGTTCAACAGAAACCTCAGGTTAGTATACCCTTATCTGGACTGACCCAAGCTTACACTAGTATAGTTTATTCACAACCTGGCCAACCTTTCATTGTTGGGCAACAACAACCGTTAAATCAACAACAGTTGTACCAAAAACAACAACAGTTGATTCAACAACCATGGTAACCTCAATTTCAACAACCCCAATTCCAGTAATTCCAACCCTAATTTGGACTTGCCCAACAAGCTCAACCTGGGTTTGGAGAAAATCAAGCTTACCAAGGTCCTGGTCAGCAAGGCTTTGTAGGTTATGGACAACGACAAATTCAAACTGGTTATCAACAACCACCTTATGTTGGGATTGTTCAACAATAACCCTACCCAGGTTATCAAATGCATATACCCTATGTTGGTATGCAAAGACCTATTGCTCAGGTAATTCCATCATATCCTGGGTATGCTCAACCTGACTTGAATTGAAAATTTGCATTTGTAGCAACTTTAGAGTTACCAGATTTAAATCGGCTCACTAATGATCCAATCTTATATGCACCTTGGTGGCCGATAATTCCACATAAGTTATCATCTGACATTTCGAAATTCAATGGAAATCTTAGAGAATACCCATCAAATCATGTCATGAACTTTCATTTCTGGTGTTCATCAAACTCCTTAAATGATGATTCGTTTAGACTCCATCTTTTCCAAAGAACACTTACTGGTTCGGCTGCTAAATGGTACATCGAGTTAACAAGACCTTATTTCGATAACTTTACGACTTTAGCCATTACATTTCTGACCCAATTCCAGTTACCTATCAGATACGAGACTGGAATGGAACTCCTAACCAACTTTAAACAGACTATTGCTACCCATATAGCAGATCATATTCATGAGTGGCAGCATCATCATCGAATGGTTATGACATATGTTCCCGATCATCTTTTAGCTGAGTGGTTCATAAAATCCTCGTTGCCATCAATCACTGAGGATGTGGCAAAATGTGGAGTTGTCACAAAAGAGCAAGTAATTGCTCATTCCCAATACTTGGATTTGATTTACACACAATCTGGCACACTCTACGACAAAATCCCCAATGCACCCCGACCAACTTTCACTGTTCCTCCTCCTCCACAATCGAGTAAGGACTCTCATCTTGACGATGGTGTGATTGGTTCTTAGAGCATGCAAACGGGAGGAAGACCATCTGGTCAAACTCTTTCCATTACCAATCAAACTACCAATGCATCAGACAATACTCTTGCTTCCAAAATTAATGTCGTGTCATCTGACAAAGGAAAAAATCAAAAGAAACCAGGAGGCAAGAAAAAGGGGAAAAAACAAGAAGAAATAAGATAATTCCCTCAAGAGAAATCATCTGATTCCTCTACTTTGACAAGGAAACCTTTTTATCCATGTCTAATCTGTAATGATGAGCATTTTACAAGAGATTGTCCACACCGCTTAGAGGTCTCTAAAATTTTAAAGACTTCAAATACATCTGCAGTGTTGACTAATTCGTTTCCAAACCCGGAGACACATTTGGTTGCAACAAACCGTGCTTCCACATACTAAGTACTTATGTTATCCATCACAAAGCCAAAAAATGAAGTTTTGGTGTCAATGAGAAACAGAGATTATGGAAATCCACCATCATCGTCGAATAATCAGGCCACTGATCAACCTAATCCTTCAACTTCGACTTCATCTGAAAATATTCCACCTATTGTGCTAGAATTGACAATAAAACCATTGAAGAGAGTTGTTCATAAATCAGCATTTAACCCTCGGGCTCGAGCAGCTCAGAACTATAACATAGTGGAAGACCTTTCTCAATCACCTTCTACTATGTCGACACTCGAGGTGTTACAAAATTGTCCCTCCCAGAAGCAGTCTTTACTGTTAGCAATAGGCGGAGTAGATCCTACGGATTCTGATCTTGTGGTTTTTAACCATACGGGATATACATAGTTTCCAGTGAAGTTAGCTTTCCTAATTCAAGTAAAATATCTCAATAAGAATGTTCACCAAACTATTATTGATGAGGGGGCATCTACTTGCATTATGTCAATGAGCGGCTAGAAAACACTTGGTTCGCCGCCGTTGTCATGATCACCAACTACATTAAAAACTTTTGATGGAAGAACATATACTCCTTATGGGATTTTGAGTAACCTGCAAATCGAACTAGGAGGCAAAATAATTACTGTTGAAGTTGAGGTAGTTGACGGACCCCTCGATTACAACATTTTACTGGGAAGGCCATGGGTATATGCTATGGCTGCTGTGGTTTCCACGTACTTTCGTACTATTGCATTCCCTCATAAGGGTGGAATCACAGTCATCGATCAACTAGCCTTCTTTGCCAATAGTTCACAGGCTACAGGAAGCATTCCATTGGTACACGGACCCCGCTGTCACTTCAAAGTGTTGGAGTAGGTCTCTTTAAAGATCCTTCCCTAATGGGTACTTTTACGCTACCGTCACCATCTGATTTGGTGGAAGTGGCAAGAGTAGAGACTTGCAACATGATTTCCTCCACCTCATCTGATTTAAGGGGGATTGCCAATGATTCTGGAGTTGATAGTAATATTGAGGTCATGCCGCTAAGCCCCATTGAACTAGCATATCAATCAATTTTTCGGGCTTGTGCGACAAACCCAAATCTGCATTCACCAATTGTATGGGTAGACTGTTCGTTAGAATATGGTACTTCTTCGGATCCTTTCTCACGTATACACTATATGGATGAAGGAATCATCTAATCAATGATGATAGGAAAAGAACCTTGGGAATATTATCGTCATCGTTCCCATCTACCAGATGACATCAAAGATTATTCAAATGAACTAAACCACCCTTTAGTTTTTGATTTCCTTTTGAACAGAGACACAGTAGAATCTGAGTGAAAACTATCAAATATTGAAGAAATGATTTCTATTAATATTTTGACCAAGCCTAATATTGTAGAGAACATTCATGTCGACAAATCTTGTTCTCCATCGGAACTCGATAGTTACCATACTCTCTTTAGTGAATTTAGAGATATCTTTGCATGGTCTTACGAGGAGATGTTAGGCATTGACTCTAGTATTGTTGAACACGAAATCAAAATGTACCCTGATGTCAAGCCAGTTCAATAACGACTTTGACCTGTTCATCCAAAGAAAGCTGTTGTAATTAAAGCAGAAATTGAAAAACTTTTGCAGGCTGGTTTCATTTACCCTGTACCTCTTACTGACTGGGTTTCCAATCTCGTTCCCATCATGAAGAAACAAGGGACAATTCGAGTGTGCATCGATTATAGGGATGTAAATCAGGCATGTCCAAAGGACAATTATCCTACACCTTTTATCGACCAGATTATTGACAAATGTGCCAGAAGCGAAATATTTTCAGTTATGGATGGATTTTTTGGCTACAATCAAATCAATTTCCGCCCACAGGACCAATCGAAAACAACTTTTATTTGTCCATGGGACACATTCGCCTATAGGAAACTCCCATTTAGTTTGAAGAATGTTGGGGCCAAGGTGATGCCAAAATTGAATAACAGTGGCGAAACGGCTGCTCTTTTCTTTTTTAACCATGTGGTTGCCCGGTTTGGTGTACCAAAAGCCATAGTTATAGATCATGGGTCGCATTTTTACAATCACATGATGGCTGAGTTGACTGCTAAGTTAGGACTGTCACATGATAGTTCTACCCCTTATTACCCGTAAGCGAATGGACAAGTTGAGGTCATCAACAAAGTCCTGAAGCAGATGTTGCAGAGAATGATAGGGGTTCATAAGTGAAAATGGCACTTAATCCTGCACTCTGCCTTGTGGGCATATTGAACCTCGGTGAGAAATAAAACTGGATTCACACCCTTTCAGTTGGTGTATGGTTTGGAAGCAATCTTACCGATACAATGCAAAATTTCATTGCTCAAACTCGTGATTGACCTGTTACCCGATACTTTTGAAGAGGAAGCACGTTTCTTGGAATTAATCCATGTGGATGAAACCCGTCATGGTGCCGCATTGGCTAACAAAGCGTATAAGAAATGTATTAAGGCGTAATATGATAGAAATGTTAAGCCTTGTATCTTCTCAGAAGGAGACCTAGTCTTGCTTTACGATTAGGAAGCTGATAAACTGGGAACAGGTAAATTCGAACCAATGTAGATGGGTCCTTATATTGTCAAGCGTGTTCTAGAAAAAGGTGTCTACGAGTTAGTAGATTATGATGGGATTCCATTGTCGCAGCCCCGAAACAGGCTGTACCTCAAATGTTACTATGCTTGATTAAGTGTAGTAAAACTAATTGTATATATGCTTTCATTGCATGTGTGTATGTGTATCTTTTAGAGATTTTTATCTGGTTAGTAATCTGCTTTGCTTTTGTTGCAGATGTCGGAGTCTTTGGAACCTTTTGTTGGTTACGTCAATGGTGCTATTCGTAGTACACAGAACTTGTTTTCTGCAGCATGGGCTATTTTCGCTCCAAGTGGTGAGTTAGTGAGTTTTCAAGGGATTTGTATTGGTCGATCAACAAACAACATCGTTGAGTATAGAGGATTGATTGAACTACTCTCTGATTCCATTTCACTTGGAATTCGCCAAATCATCGTTAGGCTGGACTCGCAACTCATTGTACTACAACTAACAAACATTTATACTGTTCGAAATCCAACAATTTTCCATATGTTCTTTAGAATTCATATTTTGGAAAGACATTTTGAACACATTTAATACCAACATATTTCCAGAAATCTTAACACATTAACTGATTCTCCAGCAAATTATGTGTTAAATAGACATTTGTGACACAAGTAAAAGTAGTATTTTCAATTCACATCATCAGTTGAATAGGATTGTATATAACTGTAGAAAACTCTGAAAGTAAAATAAATAGGTGTTTTAAAAGTTTTTACAAAATTTGTGTCCAAGACACGTGTGGTCATACGACCAAAAACTCAAAATGCATGCAAAACATCCTAAGTAGATCTAGTGGTGCTCATGGTAATAGGTCATAGCCTGTGCTATCAAGCGCAAAAGCCTCACCCAATGGCTAGGAACACAAATAGTGTGGTGCTGCAGCCTCATAGGTAACTCCTCGATCCAGATGTCCGGAATACCAAGGGTTAATCCCTCTATATGATCTTGCAACTCTACTAAGATCTCGGCCAAATCCAAATCCTGGAGAACTGCTCTCCCAATGTTTCTCCACACTGGCCCACCTGCAACCTGTTGGTGTTCCACAGGTCGAATAGTACCTACATCTTCATGCATAAGAGTAATTTTAGTTTAGTCTTGGAAACATTTAAAAACACAAAAAACATGTAGAAACTTGAAAATTCAAAAAACACTTTGGTCAAACAACTTACCCATAGCACCGCATTATGCTCCAACTGGTAGAATCAAATATGGATCTCCACAAAAATCCATCCTTGAGTATGGATGCTCCTCGATGACAAGATGTTTTTTCTCAAGCCAATTGAAGAATGCAGTGGAAAAAATGATTGTTGACTGACCCACATGTCGAGCCATCAATTCAACCCACCTCTGCATACGTGGATCTCTAGGACCAGCTACACCCAGTGATACATGTTGTGGTTGCATCAATGGGATTCTCTCTAAGGTAAAAGAAATTAAGATCGAACCATAGCAGAAATTCTTCGTCTTACCACTTTTTACCTTAGTCATTTGTTCTTTCAGTGAAGAAAGCACAACCTTGCACCAGTTGAAATATTTTGGCTCTAGACACTCCAATGCATACTGCATATAAGATATATTTGCCAGATGTTGTGTCACACTACCAGCCAATTTTGCGGTTATGAAGAGGATCATTCTCAAAGGAAAATCACCTACATCCCTGATGTTTATTTTCCCATCCTTGCTAGGATGTGTACCTAGCCGACAAAACTGTCTAATATAATATCTCATTGATTCACCTCCATGGGAAAAGCCAAAAAGTGAGATGGGGCACCTCACCTCGACAGTACGGTAAGAAAGTAAATATCATCAATGGTAATAGGGACCATCTTTTCCCTAACGTGAAATGTTTGATCTGTCGGATCCCATGCACGAACAAGGAACTGCAGTAGTTCTATTTGTTGCCTCATTCCAGACAACTTAAAGTATTTGAGTAACCCATAGTTTTTGAGGGCCTCAACTATACCCAGATTGTTTAGGGAAACCATGTCTTCTTCTTCATGCTCTCTTTCTTGCCATGTAATCGACATTATGGTTTGATGAAATCCTGAAACACAATCATAAGCTTAATTAGGATCCTTTCCATGCAAAAAATAGGACAAATTTTGGAGCAAACAACTAAATCAAACTTTGGAAATTCGTCCAGTGCAGCTCATGCACAGAGATAGTGCACTGCATAACATGCAACCTTCTATCTAGGTGCTCTTTAGTGCAGTTTTCGATGTGAAAGCCTGCGCTGATCCCAGGGAAAAAAAAATGAAACCCTAAGGGCCCTAAAAAACCCTAAAACTTGCATGAAAGGACAAAATAATGACTTGAAAATAAAGTAGAGAGGTTTATTTCCTACCTGGTCCAGACGGTTTGAGAAATGGTCCACAAAATCTCTCGCAATTAGCTGGTGAAGATCGAGGTAAAAACTAAGCTCAGAGCACAAAACTGAATGGTAAGTTCCAAATGGTAAAAACTTGTATTATGTTTATTTCATGTTCATTAATTGAGTAAACATTAGTATTTACCTATTTTTTCCTATGAAACAGATATTTTTAATCCATTTTGTGGTTTTTTGAGCAAGTTTTTCAACTAACTTAGAGAATTCAACGTGCTCGATTGTAAATTGTACCTTTGACCACAGAACACACTTTTATCTCTTTTTCAAGCTCTGTTAAAAATGAAAAAGGAACCCCCTTGGAGTCCTCTTTAAGCTCTTTTCAGACTCTCTAAACATGAAAAGATTGTCGAGCGCTTGTCCTTTCCAGCTCGTTAATGGATTGGAAATGATATCTCTCTTGTATTGTTTTACGCTTTTTTGGGCTTGAGAGATTAATTTACGAAAAAGAACTTGTGGAGTTTCCTTTTTGTCCCTCTTTCAGACTCTCTAAAACATGAAAAGGACCGAGTTATCTTTGTCGTTAAACTCGTTAAAACATCAAATAGCGACAAACATGTCTATCTATACAAGATCGAGTTTCACCTTCACTAGACTCGTTAAAACATCAAATAGTGATGGATTCGCCTGAAGGGTGAAATTATACAACAAGCCTATGTTATCCTCCTCAATCGTGATTAAAATAAAGAGGTATTGGTCAGCAATGACTGGGGAAAATGGGGAAAAGGGGAAAACCACTTTATGGTAGCAGGTTTCTCTTGAACATGACACTTTCACTACATCACTGTGACTATCTGGGTTGGGTTATTAGCTTGATGGCTATCACACCATTTTTCTGTCATACCATCCATCACTTTGTTTTTGGTCAATGCTACCAATTCATTTGAGTGTCGTCGACATGTTTAAGAGAAGTCATTCAGTTAAAATCCATCCTTTGCAATACCATAAACCTTCATTTTCATGACCGCCATTCTTGAACCTCGTGTCGTCAGTCAAATTCCATCTCTAAAATCATTACACTCATTTCATGTCATTGATGTGGGATACATCAAGGCCCTCCTGCGATGAGTCGCTTCTTGTCGACATCAACACATTATCCAAGAAGTTGACTTAGAAACACCCTTACATTACCTTGAGGCTTGCATGCGTCAATGGTAGGTTTCTCGCTTCCGGCGATAGGCATACATCAATGGCCTTCGACCAAAAGACTTTGTATGGTGTTCGACATCAAATAATCCATTCAAACCATGAAGAATGTACTACAGTACCTTGAGGATCATTACCATTATCGGTGATTTCTCTCGCATCTATTAATAGCTTACATCATTGGCTAGTAATCAGATGGTGTCTTCCCATGTTCGACTTTAGATCACATATTCACATGGTTAGACTTGTACTTGAGCGAATGATTAAACGAGATAGAAGACCCCGGATCTAGTTTCATCCATCCGGGCTGCGATTTCAGGAGTACTAAATCATATGTATAATGGCTTTACATTGATGGTCATTCTGATCATGGGTCTATATCTGTAGACGACTATTTATGTACATGTAATGAAAGTTTATAAGCTGAGCATGGGTATGCCTTCCCTCAACAATTCATGTAAAATCAAATATCATGATATATGTATTGTAATTGATGCAGGTCACCTTCCACTTCGATACCTCCTTATCACATCGTAAAGCATTTCATTCGACATTGGAATTTTTCCAACTTCATGCTTTAGTGGGCATCTGTTACAGATCCATTTGGGAACATCAAATCCCAACATCCAGATCAGTGTTTTAGGGCTCATCAAACCCTAATTTCAAGTTGATTCATGCCCTAAACAAGTCACCCCTTTGAATGCCTCCTTCCTAGACAGTTTCATGACTTGAAGACATCCAGAAATAACCTCTAGAGGGACCAGCGCATGCCCTTGCAAATGTGCGCTGCAGAGAAGTTGAGTCCACTGCCAGGGTACTCTGTAGAGCACTTGGGCTTCCTTTCACCTGCACTGGGCAAGGATGAGAGAAATTCACATAGGGTTTGGGGAATATTTTACTTTTGGAGTCATCTAGAAGGTTCCCTCACTTATCAACTCCTATGAGCTCGAAAATGGATGAGGAATGAGTTAAGGTGCATCCTATCCTCTCATCCCTTCCTCCATGGAACTAATTCTAAGTATGGAAGGCCATTCAATGCCACCATTTATGACAAAACCTCCTTCATCTTCCTATAAATTGACCACTCATCTAAGTGATCAGGGGCTGGATTATGTTGAATTGTAAGGAGATAATGCTGCTATGAGATTTGGCTTTGAAGCAAGTATTATAATGCTACAAGTTTGTCATGCTTTTGATGTGATGTGGATGGGATCCAATCTAGAGGAATGGCTTTGAATTAGACACCAATGGTTGTAGTTCCTTCTTCTATCTAATAAAGTGTCTGAACCATTTTTCCATATGTTTGTATTGTTTCATAATGCTTATATGTGTGAATTGTATCTGATTCCTTTCACTTATATTCAATAGATCATGTGCTTTGATCAGTTCTTTGTTTTCTATTGTGTTTGCAGGGTACTTCTCAAGTGTATTAAGTATGGGAAGGAGTGACAGGATCGATACAAGGGAGACGAGAGGAAAGCAATACTCCAGGTAGGTCTTCTTATCTTCTCATGTTATTGCTTATAGGAAAAGTCTAAAACACTTTAAACTGTTGTTCTAGATACAACTACTTATCTAGGGAATTAGTACTTATCCATAGATAACAAATTCTCCAAAACAACATGATTTTGGTTTGACATCCCTCTCCTCTTATTTCCTGATATGGTATTAGGGCAAATGAAGCTCTTCAAGTGAGAGGCTTGTGTAAAGAGTTATTCTCTACAAACTCCTCCATAATTGTAGAATAAAACAAAGCTAATATTGGAGTGTTGTAGTCCTAGAAGATTAGTGTAGGAGAGTGTTGAACTCATGTGTTTTGTTGTTTGCAAAGAGTTTATCCTCATATATGTAGAGTGTACTTAGTACAAGGAGTGAATATTGGATGCAAGTGGAGGTGTTTGGTCAATGGTGAGTGGTCGAAAATGTTCACACTTTCATCTAGGATCTAATTTTGAAATAAAAAATGAAAGGAAATAACAAAATCCGTCTTTGGGTCATGATACACATGCCAATATTAAGGTTGTGAATGACATTCTTGGGGTGCATGAAAGGGTTATCATATTTTCCAGTTCACTTAAAGAATAAAAGAAAGAAAAAAAAGTTGGATTTGAAGTATCTCATTCACATGAAATGGTCTAACTATGGAAACCTTGATCTAATAAGAAGAAACAAATATCTAGGAGTGTGAGAAAGAACAATTTCCATAGTTTATTTATTAGATGATCCCATGGGTTTAGTTTTAGATTATGGGAAGAAATTGACATCCATTTGCATTTATATCAAGAAAATTATATATCTTTGGTCATCTACTCTATAGAAAGTGCTTTGAAATCTTTGGATTGATAGTTGGACAATGAAATTTCGTTTTCTTTTCTATTTTTTATCATTACGGGTTGCTTGCTTGCATCTTTGATTGTAAAGGAAGGAGTTGTTGAGAAATAACCAATTATTCCTTATTCCTTATGTGAGAGAGAGAGAGAGAGAGTGTTATAGACATTTTTGTGCCTCGCAACATGGAGCATGAAATGTCAATAATTACAGGGATCCTCAGTCCCTAAACATGTTGTTCTTACCCCTAAAAGAACAAGGTCATCAAACAACAGCACTTCCAATCAGTTCTCCACCTGAAAACACTTCAAAACAGGCTTATTTTGGATCATGTCAGCTGCTCCACTGAGCTTCTGCGCTGGAATGCAACTGTCCCTCCTTGTACCTGCGCTGGAAGTCAAGATTAATGAAGGCGACCTGCGCTGGGCGAGATTGGCCAAGTGGCACAGTCATCCTGCAAGGTGTCAACTGCCCAGGAAGCTTCCAAACTGACACTTGGTTCATGAGATTCGCCCTGTGATGAGTAAGAGGTACTTGATCACCATGTGTAAGCAAGGATCTCCAAGTGGACTCAAGAACTGAAGATTAACTGAAGAGGGAGAGGACACAAGGCAGCTTCATGTCAGTCTCAAGCTAACTCATCCTCTCTTCTTCTCTCCTATATATAGAGCTCTTCTATGAGGTCTAAGGAGGCTGGAATTTTGTGTAAAGCAAGGAGGTGCTGTTGGTTTACAGTTAGAGCTATTGGGTGATTGTTTTACTAGAGGTGAAGAGGAGAGTTCTTGCTGCTGGGGAGGTGCTGCTGGATTGGAGCCATCATTGGTTGTAACCTTCTCAGAACCCTGTTACTTCTATCAATAAAGTTTTGCATGTTCTCCTATATACTTGTATTGCATTGATGTATTGTATTTACATGTATATTTGATTCACTCTAATCCATGCATCAGTTATGAGTACTTGTATCTTGTAGTTTCCTCTCTTGTTTTGTGCAGGATCTGTGTGTAGCTGGACCGGCAAAGAGAGCAAGGAGCTGGGAACAAGAGACAAAGAGAGAGGACAAGGATCGACTAAGCGAAAGACACCAGGTTGGTTAATCTTTTCTTCCTTCTCTCTGTACTTTCATAAAGGAAAACATCAAAGCTTTACTTTCAGTTGTTGCTAAAGACTGTCACCTTTAGAGTAGGGATAGGGTCATCCGCATCGGATACTTTTCCCCACAACAAACTGGCGACTCCACTGGGGAGCCTAGTATCTTGTTGGTGTTTGTAGTATTTTGCTATTCATTTCTTGAAGAAAAGAGTACCAAATCGAAAAGCTTTTGACTATATCAAAAGCGAAGTAGAGGGACTGCTACTCTTGCTCATTTGCTGAGCAAATTCAAGATTTAAAGAGCTAATCTACAAAAGACTCTTTACTCTTTGTGATAGATCTTCATCCTCTTGATCATCCCTTAGCCTGTACTTGACCTATAGCTTTTTATTTCAGCAAAAACAGTGCATTTTTGAGCTTTTTATGACCCGGAATTCTTTGTAGACGCAACTCTCGTGTGTCAGTGCAGGCTGTCCACAGGCAATCTGCATTACAGCGCAGGTGCTCCCTTCGGGAACTGCGCTGAGAGTCAAACTGGCAGACTAGAACCTGCGCTGGTCCAGTTAGCCATTGTCTTGCTCAGCTTTCCCTTTGTGTCTTGGCCTTATTTTCACTGATTTTTGCTGATTGCTTGCTGGTCATTGTACTTGTTGTAAACCACTTCTCCTTGACATTATTCTGCCTCAGTTGTGTGATGAAACTGTAAATGTTCTTTCAGTATTTCTTGTTTCAGTTACAGTTTCCCATTGTGAAAAACGAACCAGTATAGCTGTGGCCTCTTAGATCCTGAACTGTAAAAGTGTCTTTGTGATCTTATGAGCTAGTTTTATTACTGTTCATGGCTGTTTGAGCTTGTTTGTTTTTCATTTTATGGTTTGGATCTATACATTTCCTGTGTTTAAACAAGTCGATCATAAGGTGTCTTTTGATTATTGGACAAGCTTGTTTATTTCTACTTGAAATTAGATTCAAAATTATACAACAGTTTCCTTTCTGTCTTACATCAACATTAAGGATAACGAAAAGAAATACATGCATTGTGCATTTTGCATTTGACTGTGTGCTTGACGATTTAGGAAAATGTGCATTTTAGTGTGTGTTCTATGATCTGTGGAAAAAGTTGTGTCTTTCTTTTCCCTCAGTAGATTAAGGTTTTCAAAGTTGAAAGATTGAAAAGATTTGCTTCTCATTCTTAGATTGCATATAGGAAGTTGTATATATACATCTCGTGGCGAACCTGAAAGGCAAACTGTTAAGAAAGATCAACATTAAAATAAACTCAATTTACATAACAACGCTTTGGAATTTAACGCAAACATCTAGAGGTCTAGGTAGAGACGTGTTCCGGCGTCGTTAAACATAGTGACTGTCGATCTCTACGAAGGTGGGTGATTCCTCCTGAGAGTCGGTGGCACTAACACGGACTTGAGCTCCCGCGTACCGTCGCGTATATTGGGAGACCCCTATAGGCTTTTATCCTTTATCCTTAGGAAACCGTGTCGGTCGCCCTACTGATCGCGATGCAGTGAACACAGCATTCACGAAGATCGACCACCCGTACCGTAAAACGTATTCTGTGGTTTCGCGAAAGGTTTGGCACACCCTCTGCCTAGATCTCCAGAGCAGTTTCTTTTGGCCTTTTTCAAACTCTATAACTGAAAAAGTCCAACCGAGCATTTGTCACTTCGGGCTCGTTAATACATCGAAGGCGACTAGAGTCATCTTTAGCTTTTTCTCGACTCTTAAAACATGAAAAAGCAAGTTTGTGTCTAAAAGCGTCGTTAATAAAATTTATTTTAAGCGGAACATAATCACCTGTTATTCCCACGTTGATCTTTCAGTTGAAAAGTATGGAGCCCACCAACCAAGGAAGTAACCTTGGCGGAAGTCCAAATCCCTTCTCCTCTTGGGGAGATGTTGGTGCGCCTCATATGGCTACATTGTCACTTCCAGGATTGACAATCGGCTTACCTGTATGGCTCTTTTCAACTAATGTAGTCCAGATCGCCACTAATCCTGAGCAGTTGAATCAACAGTCAGAACAATCTAGAACTACCCACCAGCCTTCCACTTCTTATGATACTTCCCCTGATCCTTCATCTTCGCAAGGTAGAGCTGGCAAAAGTCAGCCTCCCAAGGAGAAGAAAGAAAAGAAGAAGAGAGAAAAGAAGCAGAAGGAGCCTCTGGCGAAGGCGATTGGGGGCAAGCAGAAGAAAGCTGACAAAAACCCACACACTGCACCGACCGGGCCTAAATCGCCATGTGTCATTTGCAAAGGGATCCACTTCCATCGTGATTGTCCTTGTATTCCCCGGATACTAAGGGACTGGTCCCCAAGGTTGCACAATCCGGTAGCATCAACCTCTGGTTGTCATGTTGATTGCATTCCGTCAACTAGCGAGAGTGAAGGACGAAGAAGGGGACCAAGATCACCCTGTCTATTGTGTGAAGGCAATCATGCCATCCACAAATGTCCATTTTTAGATGAGGCAAAGAGAGTTTTGGAAGATCGCCCGGTTTCACCGTTGCAACTTCCTCCTGGATACCAAAAACTCGCGCCTAATCCCTCGATAGTTGAAAATCCAGTTGACCCGCTCAAGTGGTCAGCTGAAGTGTCGGTCATTGAGAATGAACCTACTGAATCTAGACCAGACGAAAGTCTAAAGGTCGAAACGGCAGTTGGCCCGGTTCTTCCTTCAGAGGTTCTATCGTCCAATGACTCCGTCATTGAAGACCCGTCTTCAAATGACACCGTCGCCGAAGGGTCATCTTCATGCGACACCCTCACTGAAGAGAATAAGGATGACACCATCCAGGTTCTTTTCATCAGCACCGACTCTGATGAGCGTCAGGGCAATGCGCCCATTCCTTTATCGCAGGAAGGAACATCATCAGAGTCATATCCGGCCGTATATTCGGTCCCGCCGCCAAGCAACCTGGTTGTATCCTTTGATTGGAATCAACTAGGCAGACCCCGGTTACCAGCCAGTACACCATTCAGAATCATTGTCCAGATCTATAGAATGATTATGGCTGGTACTATCATTGATGAAGGGGCGTCTGTGAGTATCCTTTCCTCTGTTGCTTGGAAAGCACTGGGTTCCCCAGCGCTTTTACCTGAGTTGAGAAATCTCTCAGGTTTTGATAAAGGAACCAGTCGACCATTAGGGATCCTCCCCAATGTACCTGTTACATTGAAAGGGAAGACCGTCAGGATGAACGTGTTGGTCATCCAAGGACCCTTGGATTATAACCTACTCCTCGGACGCGACTATATTTATTGCATGGGAGCGATAGTCTCCTCACTCTTTAGAGTAATGTGTTTTCCACACGAAGGAAGGGTGGTCAAGCTCGTAGACCAACTTTCATTTCCGGGATCTCGCATCGCAAATAGTCAAATACCAATCCTAAATGGTCTGTTCACTCAAGATTCGCCTCCGCCCCCAGTCCTCCTTCCCGATGAATGCGAGTGATTCGGAAAGAAAGACTAGGACCCAGGGGGCATGCACCCTGGTCTGCTTCGGGCAGAAGAAACCCCGGGTATAAGGAAGAATTTCCGCAGAAGAATATGACTAGTCCGTACCCCGTCCGTGGAAGGAAGTGGGGTTGTTCTGGAATAATAATCTTTTGTTAAAGTTATGTGTTTGACAAAAGAGTCATTCACCTTTGTCTAAAAAAGTGGGCAATGCCCAAGTAGGAATTCCCTTATCGCGACGAATAGTGACCATCTTTGAATTCAAGCCTCGCCCATCGAAACATATGTTTTGAAGGATAAGCAGGGGCAGCCTACGAAGAAGGAGACTATATTGTTGTGACAGAGGGTAACCATGTTTGGACAACCCAATGATATACACCGCCGAAGAAAGAGATTGATTTGCGGCAGCAAATAGAACCCTCTTCGGATAATAAGAAAGAGGCAAGCCTCCCTCAATAATACCAATGTTTTATCTTTGAGTAGTGTTCTTCTATTGTCACAAATAGCTGTTTGTTAAAAGTGGGCCGACGGGAAGCCTGAGTACTGCGTAAGACCCCTTAAAATAACGAGAAGGCAAGTATCGTTAGCATTAGATTAGCAAGATGACAAATAACTGTGAACACCCAAAGAAAAGCAGAGGTAGGGGAGAGGAGGGGCAGCCTCGAAATTCTATCCTATACCTGGGGGCATGCAAACTTTTGGAATGCAAGCAAGGGACGACTATTTATTTTTTAAATTTTTAGGTCCTCCCTTTAAACCTGTAGGTCTAACCCGTTAAACTCGTAGGATTAGCCGTTTCCGACCTTGCATGAAGAAAGCCTGTGGGGCAAAGGTAAAATTTGCCAAAATTGGAGCATAGCTTTGTGAGATAAAGCTCCTTAAAAAATAGTTATCTCATAGGAGGCGTTCTTATTATGACTGGTATATCGAGCAGTTTTAGCATATAGTTCATGCTCGTTAAAAAATAAACGCAAAATTTGAGCAGTTTTATGACTGAATTTATGCTCGTTAAAAAATAGAAAAGTGTGAGCAAAGTTTCCCCCAGAGTTCAAGCTCATGGAAAAAATGAACCTATCCCGGTAAATAACCTTTTGAGATTGTAAATTCATCAGCCATAAGAACCTTGATCGTGTTTTCATCCATCACCTCCACTGTTCATTTGGCCGATCATTCACTTCCATTTGTGTGTTTACCTCTTTTGAGAAACAGCTGCGAAGAGTGATTTCACCTAGCCATCCTTGTGACACTGCCGTGATTGGAAAATTCCAACCTGTACCTGGAATCTGCTGCTATCCCTGTTTATCACTCGTTCCTCAAAAGACGAGTCTTCTTTGAGCTCTTTTCACTGACTCGTAAAATATGAAAAGTTTGCCGAGTTTTGGCCTTCCAGCTCGTTAAATGACCGGAACGCTATCCCTCCTCTAAATTTTAATCTTTTTGGACCTGAGGGATTATTGCACAAAAGGATCGAGCGCTTGTCTTGTTCGGCTCGTTAAAAGTACCGAACAGCCATCCCTTCTGTATTGTTTTATACTTTTTCGGACTTAAGGGATTAGTTGACGAAAAAGGAATTATGGAGTTAACTTTATGTACCTTTTTAGACTCTCTAAAAATGAAAAGGACCGAGTTTTCCTTGTCGTTAGACTCGTTAAAATGATTAAATAGCGACAAACTTGTCTTTAGACGAGAACGAGTTTCCCTATCGCTAGGCTCGTAAAATCATAGCGATGGGCCTGCCCGAAGGGCAGGTTATAGAACAAGCATATGTTATCCTCCTCAAGCTTGACAAAAATAAAGAGGTACTGGTCAGAAATGACTGGGGAAAAATTGGGAGAACATCAAAGTTTAATGGTAGCAAGTCACTCTTGAACATGACACTTTTCCTCCGTACCACATCGGGTTGGGTTGTTTCATTCACCGGTCTCATCGCCATGGTCCTCGCCAAACCATCCACATTTGGGGTAATGCTACCGATCCATCGCATCAGTGTCGTTATATGTTCAAGAGGGGTCATTCTGAAAGTGTCAACCGTGTCCCATCCACTGCCATACATCATCCTTCATCCATTCATGATCGCCACCCTGAATCATATGTCACAGTTTGTTTTCACCTCCACTAAAATCATTAGCTCCGTTCCGTGTCATTGATGTGGGATTCATTAAGGCCCTCCTTTGACGGATCGCTTCTTGTCGACTTCAGCTCATTATCCAAGAAGTTGATCTAGGAACACCCCCATCAGTACTTTGAAGCTTGCATGCCTCAATGGCAAGTTTCTCACTTCCGGCGACAGGTATACATCAATGACCTTCGACCAGAAGATTTTGCGTGGCGTTCGACGCCAAGTCCTTTATTCACGCCACGTGAATTGTACTGCAGTACCTTGAGGGTCATCGTCATTATTGGTGATTCCTCTCGCGCTTGTTAACGGTTTTCATTATTGACCGGTAATCAAGCGATGTCTTTCCATGTTCGACTTCAGCGAAATTCTCACATGGATCGACTTGTACTTAGAGTGAAGATCGAACGAGTTTGAAGACCCCGGAGCTAGTTTCATCCATCCGGGCTGCGATATATATTCAGGAAATATAAAAGCATTTGCCATGTACATCATTGCAGCAGATGATCATCCTATTCAAAGGATGATAATTTCAGCAGAAAATTATCAGTCTACCTTCAGACGATCGTCTGTCATATGTACCAAAATGTATTTATAAAAGCTGAGCATGGGAATGCCCGTCTCAGCTAGATCATGAAAATAGAATGAAAAATAATGTATTGTATTGTATTGTATTACAGGGCGCCTCCTCAGCACTGGAATGAACTTCGGACCCTCTAGATAAAGCATTTCACCCGATAAACGGCCTCATACTTTAGGGGGCAACTGTTATAGACATTTTTGTGCCTCGCAACATGGAGCATGAAATGTCAATAATTACAGGGATCCTCAGTCCCTAAACATGTTGTTCTTACCCCTAAAAGAACAAGGTCATCAAACAAAAGCACTTCCAATCAGTTCTCCACCTGAAAACACTTCAAAACAGGCTTATTTTGGATCATGTCAGCTGCTCCACTGAGCTTCTGCGCTGGAATGCAACTGTCCCTCCTTGTACCTGCGCTGGAAGTCAAGATTAATGAAGGCTACCTGCGCTGGGCGAGATTGGCCAAGTGGCACAGTCATCCTGCAAGGTGTCAACTGCCCAGGAAGCTTCCAAACTGACACTTGGTTCATGAGATTCGCCCTGTGATGAGTAAGAGGTACTTGATCACCATGTGTAAGCAAGGATCTCCAAGTGGACTCAAGAACTAAAGATTAACTGAAGAGGGAGAGGACACAAGGCAGCTTCATGTCAGTCTCAAGCTGACTCATCCTCTCTTCTTCTCTCCTATATATAGAGCTCTTCTATGAGGTCTAAGGAGGCTGGAATTTTGTGTAAAGCAAGGAGGTGTTGTTGGTTTACAGTTAGAGCTATTGGGTGATTGTTTTACTAGAGGTGAAGAGGAGAGTTCTTGCTGCTGGGGAGGTGCTGCTGGATTGGAGCCATCATTGGTTGTAACCTTCTCAGAACCTTGTTACTTCTATCAATAAAGTTTTGCATGTTCTCCTATATACTTGTATTGCATTGATGTATTGTATTTACATGTATATTTGATTCACTCTAATCCATGCATCAGTTATGAGTACTTGTATCTTGTAGTTTCCTCTCTTGTTTTGTGCAGGATCTGTGTGTAGCTGGACCGGCAAAGAGAGCAAGGAGCTGGGAACAAGAGACAAAGAGAGAGGACAAGGATCGACTAAGCGAAAGACACCAGGTTGGTTAATCTTTTCTTCCTTCTCTCTGTACTTTCATAAAGGAAAACATCAAAGCTTTACTTTCAGTTGTTGCTAAAGACTGTCACCTTTAGAGTAGGGATAGGGTCATCCGCATCGGATACTTTTCCCCACAACAGAGAGAGAGAGAGAGAGAGAGAGAGAGAGAGAGAGAGAGAGAGAGAGAGTCCCAATTTTTGGCCCTGCATTTCAAACTTCTTCCTTCGTGAGAGAGAGAGAGAGAGAGAGAGAGAGTCCCAATTTTTGGCCCTACATTTCAAACTTCTTCCTTCGCTAGATCAGAGTTGAGCAAGACAAAGTCGATGTGGACGAATGATGGAAGAAGGTGCTTTTATATAGTGATCAAAGGGGGTCGAATGGGTGCCTCAATTTTTGGCCCTACATTTCAAACTTCTTCCTTCGCTAGATCAGAGTTGAGCAAGACAAAGTCGAGAGAGTCCCAATTTTTGGCCCTGCATTTCAAACTTCTTCCTTCGCGAGAGAGAGAGAGAGAGAGAGAGAGAGAGAGAGAGAGAGTCCCAATTTTTGGCCCTACATTTCAAACTTCTTCCTTCGCTAGATCAGAGTTGAGCAAGACAAAGTCGATGTGGACGAATGATGGAAGAAGGTGCTTTTATATAGTAATCAAAGGGGTGTTTTAGGGAAAAGTATCCGACTCGGATGACCCTAACCCACTCTAAGGGTGACAGTTCCTTAGCAACAACTGTAAAGCAAACTATTGAATGTTTTCTTCTTTATGAAAGCAAAAGAGAATGGAGAAAGCACTAACCGTTGCCTTGCGCTTAATGTCGAATCCAAACTCTCCTCCTTGGCCGCTTGCTCCTAGCTCTTTGTCCTTCTGCTCGCCCAGATGCAATGAGATCCTGCAAAACAACAAAGAAGGAAACTACAAGAGGCATGCAATCATAAATGGTTCATGGATTAGTGTAAACCAAACATGCAATCATCACAATACATAATTGAAACAAGAGCACATAGAAGAACCTCAATAGTTTTTATTAATGAAGAAATAAAGGTTCTGAGAGGATTACAACCATTGCAGGCTCCAACCCAGCAACACCTCCCAACAGAAAGAATTGCTCTTCTTCACCTCTCTCAAACAATCACCCAATAACTCAAGAATGAAACCAACAGCATAGCATTACTTTGCACAAAATTCCAGCCTCCTGAGCTCATAGGAGAGAGCTCAATATATAGATGAATTGAGAAAGGATGAGTCAGCTTGCAACTGATGTGTAGCTGCCTTGTGTCCTTTCTCTCTTCAGTTAATCTTTAGTTGATCTTCAGTTCTTGAGTCCACTTGGTGAACCTTGCTTCCACTTGGAGAAACAAAGCCTCTAACTCATCACAAGGCGAAATACCTGATCCAAGTGTCAATTTTGGAAGATTCCAAAGCTATGACTCACTCTGCCACATGTCCAAACTCGCCCAACGTAGGTGGGCTTTGTTCTGCCTGCTTTGCAACGCAGGTACACCATGGAGCAGTTGTGTTTCAGCGCAGAAACCCAGTGGAGCACCTGCTTTGATTTCAGGATTGCTTGTTTTTGAGTGTTTTCAGGTGGAGAACTGATCTAAGAGCTGTTGGTTTGCTGACCTTGTTCCTCTAGGGGTAGGAACATCATGTTTAGGGAACTTTGGATCCCTTGGATTATTGACAATTCATGCTTGTTGCTGTAAGGCACAAAATTGTCTATAACAGATGCCCCCTAAAGTATGAGGTCATTTATCGGGTGAAATGCTTTATTGAGAGGATCCGAAGTTCATTCAATCTGCTGAGAAGTGTCCTGTAATAAGATACAATACAATACATTATTTTTCATACATTTTTCATGATCTAGCTGAGGCGGGCATTCCCATGCTCAGCTTTATAAATACATTTTGGTACATAGAACAGACGATCGTCTGATGCTAGACTGATAGTTCTCTGCCGAATCTATCATCCTTCACTGATAATTCTCTGCCGAATTTATCATCTTTTGAAAAGGATGATCATCTGTTGCAATGATGTACATATCAAATGTCTTTATGTCCTGAATATATATCGCAGCCCGGATGGATGAAACTAGATCTGGGGTCTTCAATCTCTTCCGATCTTCACTCAATGTACAAGTCGATCCATGTGAGAATTTCTTGAAGTCAAACATGGAAAGACATCGCTTGATTACCGGTCAATAATGAAAACCCATTAACAAGCGCGAGAGGAATCACCGATAAGGATGATGACCCTCAAGGTACGGCAGTACAATCTACATGGTGGGAATAAAGGACTTGGCGTCGACCACCATGCAAAATCTTCTGGTCGAAGGTCATTGATGTATACTTGTCGCCGGAAGTGAGAAACTTGCCATTGAGGCATGCAAGCTTCAAAGTACTGAGGGGGGTGTTCCTAGATCAACTCCTTGGATAATGAGCTGATGTCGACAAGGAGCTATCCGTCAAAGGAGGGCCTTAATGAATCCCACATCAGTGACACAGAACGGAGCTAGTGATTGTGATGAGGTGAAAACAAACTGTGATGTATGATTCAGGGTGGCGGTCATGAAGTGGATGAAGGATAATGTATGGTAGTGGGCGGAACAGGGTTGACTCTTTACAGAACCACATCTCTTGAACATATAACGACACTGATGTGATGGATTGGTAGCATTACCCCAATTGTGGATGGTGTGGCGAGGACCATGATTCTGCGACCGGTGAATGAAACAACCCAACCCGATGCGGACGGAGGACAAAGTGTCATGTTCAAGAGCGACTTGCTACCATTAATACTGTGAGGTTCTCCCAATTTTTCCCCAGTCATTGCTGACCAGTACCTCTTTATTTTTGTCAAGCTTGAGGAGGATAACATATGCTTGTTCTATAACCTGCCCTTCGGGCAAGCCCATCGCTATGTTTTAATGAGCCTAGCGATAGGGAAACTCGTTCTCGTCTAAAGACAAGTTTGTCGCTATTTAATCATTTTAACGAGTCTAACGACAAGGAAAACTCGGTCCTTTTCATTTTTAGAGAGTCTGAAAAGGTACGAAAAGTTAACTCCAAAATTCCTTTTTCGTGCTCTAATCCCTTAAGTCCGAAAAAGTATAAAACAATACAGAAGGGATGAATTTTCGGTTGCTTTAACGCGCCGAACAAAACAAGCGCTCGATATTTTTGTGCAATAATCCCTCAGGTCCAAAAAGATTAAAATCTAGAAGAGGGATAGCGTTCCGGTCGCTTTAACGAGCTGGAAGGCCAAAACTCGGCAAACTTTTCATATTTTACGAGTCAGTGAAAAGAGCTCAAAGAAGACTCGTCTTTTGAGGAACGAGTGATGAACAGGGATAGCAGCAGATTCCAGGTACAGGTTGGAATTCTCCAATCACGGCAGTGTCACAAGGATGGCTAAGTGAAATCACTCTTCGCAGCTGTTCCTCAAAATGGGTAAACAAACATATGGAGGTGATGGCATATAAATCACGACCAAGGGCTGTTAATATGGCTTTCAACGGTTACATTTCTCGAGGTTGTTTACCGGTTCATTTTTCTGGGTGAGCTTGAACTGCTAGGGAAAGATTGCTCACAATCTACGTTTATTTTTTAACGAGCATGAACTTCTGCACAAAAACTGCTCGATGAACTACGTTTATTTTTTAACGAGCATGAACTTCTGCACAAAAACTGCTCGATGAACTACGTTTATTTTTTAACGAGCATGAACTTCTGCACAAAAACTGCTCGATTATACCAGTCTTTAATACAAGGAATGCTTTTAGGTGAGGTAATCTTATTTAAGGAGCGATACCTCACTAATTACTCCAATTTGGCAGGTTTTAACTTTTGCCCTTCAGCCTTTCTTTATGCAAGCTGGAAACGGCTAATCCTACGAGTTTAACGGGTTAGAAAGACCTAAAAATTTAAAAAATAAATAGTCGTCCCGTGCTTGCACTCCAAAAGGTTTGCATGCCCCCAGGTATAAAGTATAATTTCGAGATACTGCCATCTCTTACTTATTATCCGAAAAATGGTTTTGTTTGCTGCCGCAAACTAACTCTCTTTTCGGCGATGTCTATCATTAGGTTGCTAAGGATGGTGCCCACTTGTTACAGCAATTTCCTCTCTTTCTTTGAAGACTGCCCCTACTTATCCTTTAAAACCCGCTGTTTTAATGGGTGAGGCTTGAAATTCAAAGATGGTGCCTTCTTGCTGTCACAAATAGACCCCCTCCTTAGTAGAGCCCACTTCTTTAGACAAAGGGAGCGACCGCTTCGCTTCAACATAACTTTGACAAAAGAATTTTATCCTAGAACAACCCTCCCTTCCACTGCCGGACGGGGTACGGACTAGTCCATCCTTCTGCGGAAATTAACTTTATACCTAAGGTTTTCTCTGCCCGAGGCAGGCCAGGGTGCATGCCCCCTGGGTCCCAGTTCTTTCTTTCCGAATTACTCGCATTCATCGGGAAGTAGAACCGGAGGCGGTGGCATTCCTTGAGTAAATAAACCGTTAAGGGATGGTATTTGACTATTTGCAATGCGTGATCCTGGAAATGAAAGTTGGTCTACGAGCTGTACCATTCTTCCTTCGTGCGGAAAACACATGACTCTAAAGAGCGAGGACACTATTGCCTCCATGCAATATATATAGTCTCGTCCAAGGAGTAAGTTATATGCCAAGGGTCCCTGGACGACCATGATGTTCATGCGAACTGACTTCCCTTTCAATGTAAGCGGAACATTGGGGAGAATCCCTAACGGGTGACTGGTTCCTTTATCAAAACCTGATAGATTTCTCATCTCAGGTAAAAGCGTTGGGCAACCCAGTGCTTTCCAAGCAACAGAGGAAAGGATACTCACAGATGCCCCTTCATCAATGATAGTTCCAGCCATCACCATTCTGTAGATTTGGACTATGATTCTGAATGGGATACTAGCTGGTAATCGGGGTCTGCCTAATTGATTCCAATCAAAGGATACAACTAGGTTGCTTGGTGGTGGAACGGCATATACGGCCGGATACGACCCTGACGATGTTCCTTCCTGTGATAAAGGAATGGGCGTATTGCCCTGATGCTCATCAGAGTCTGTGTTAACGAAAAGAATATGGACGGTGTCATCCTTATCCTCTTCAGTGAGGGTGTCATTTGAAGATGGGTCTTCAATGACGGAGTCATTGGACGATGAAACCTCTGAAGGAAGAACCGGGTCAACTGCCGTTTCGACCTTTAGACTTTCGTCTGGTCTGGATTCAGTAGGTTCATTCTCAATGACCGACACTTCAGCTGACCACTCGGGTGGGTCAGCTGGATTTTCAACTATCGAGGGATTAGGCGCGAGTTTTTGGTATCCAGGAGGAAGTCGTAACGGTGAAACCGGACGATCTTCCAAAACTCTCTTTGCCTCATCTAAGAATGGACATTTGTGGATGGCATGCTCGCCTTCACACAATACACAGGGTGATCTTGGTCTCCCTCTTCGTCCTTCACTCTCGCTAGTTGACGGACTGCAATCAACATGACTACCAGAGGTTGATGCTACCGGATTGTGCAACCTTGGGGACCAGTCCCTTAGTATCCGGGGAATACAAGGACAATCACGATGGAAGTGGGTCCCTTCGCAAATGACACATGGCGATTTAGGCCCGGTCGGTGCAGTGTGTGGGTTTTTGTCAGCTGTCTTCTGCTTGCCCCCAGTCGCCTTCGCCATAGGCTCCTTCTGCTTCTTTTCTTTCTTCTTCTTTTCCTTCTTCTCCTTGGGAGGTTGACTTTTGCCAGCTCTACCTCGCGAAGATGAAGGATCAGAGGAAGTATTGTAAGAAGTGGAAGGCTGGTGGGTAATTCTAGACTGTTCTGACTGTTGATTCGACTGCTCAGGATTAGTGGCGATCTGGACTACATTAGTTGAAAAGAGCCATACAGGGAGGCCGATTGTCAATCCTGGAAGTGACAATGTTGCCATATGAGGCGCACCAACATCTCCCCAAGAGGAGAAGGGATTTGGACTTCCGCCAAGGTTGCCTCCTTGGTTGGTGGGCTCCATACTTTTCAACTGAAAGATCAACGTGGGAATAACAGGTGATTTTGTTCCGTTTAAAATAAATTTTATTAACGACGCTTTTAGACACAAACTTGTTTTTTCATGTTTTAAGAGTCGAGAAAAAGCTAAAGATGACTCTAGTCGCCTTCGATGTTTTAACGAGCCCGAAGTGACAAATGCTCGGTTGGACCTTTTCTGTTATAGAGTTTGAAAAGGGCCAAAAGAAACTGCTCTGGAGATCTAGGTAGAGGGTGTGCCAAACCTTTCGCGAAACCACAGAATACGTTTTACGGTACGGGTGGTCGATCTTCGTGAATGCTGTGTTCACTGCATCGCGATCAGTAGGGCGGTCGACACGGCTTCCTATGGATAAAGGATAATTGCCTATAGGGGTCTCCCAATATATACTCGACGGTACGTGGGAGCACAAGTCCGTATTAGTGCCACCGACTCTCAGGAGGAATCACCCACCTTCGTAGAGATCGACAGTCACTATGTTTAACGACGCCGGAACACGTCTCTACCTAGACCTCTAGATGTTTGCGTTATGTTACAAAGCGTTGTTATGTAAATTGGATTTATTTTAATGTTGATCTTGCTTATCAGTTTGCCTTTAAGGATCACCACGAGATGTATATAACAAATTCCTGAATGCAGTCTAAGATGAGAAGCAAACTTTTCGATCTTTCAACTTTGAAAACCTTAACTACTGAGGGAAAAGAAAGGCAAATCTTTTCGCACAGATCATAGAGCACACACTAAAATGCAAAATTTTCCTAAATCGTCAAGCACATAGTCAAATGCAAAATGCACAATGCATGTATTTTCTTTTTCCTTTCTTAATGTGGATGGATACAAAAAGAAAGTGGTTATATAACTTTGATTTCGATTTAAAGCGAAAAAAAACAAGTTTGTCCAACAATCAAAACACACCTTAAGATTCACTTGTTTAATCACTGGAAATGCATGAAATCAAACCAAGCTAACGAAAGTAAAATGACTAACCAGCTATGGACAGCAAACAAGCTAACTCTTTAGACCAGCAAAACGCCTAACACAGGTTCAGATCTAAGAGGCCAAAAGCATGACTAGTTTACTTTTCGTTATGGGAAATTATACAGTGAGCAAGAAATACAAAGAACAAGTACAATTTCATCATATAACAGAGGCTGAATGATGGCAAGTAATATTGGTTCCAAATCAGGCACAAGACTGACACTTAGCAGCAAAACTAAGTGAAAACAGGCAAGAGAAAGGAGGAAACCCCAAATGCACTGAGCAAATTTGGGTCAACGCAGGCTCTGCACAGTCAAACTGGCTCTCAGCGCAGGTAGCCAATTCGGGACCTACGTTGCAAAGCAGGTAGCCTGTGTACTACCTGCTCTGGAAAACGAGAGTTGCGTTTTCACAGTTTCCGGGTCATAATTTTCTCAAAAATGCACGGTTTTTGCTCAAATCAGAAGCATTCAGTCAAGCAAACTTAAAGGGATGATTTAGAAGGTGCAAAGCTATCACTAAGAGCTTACAAGGATCTTTGTAGATCAGCTCTTCAAATCATGAATTTGCTCAGAAAATGAGCAAGAGTAGCTGCCCCTCTACTTCGCTTTTGATATAGTCAAAAGCTTTTCGATTCGGTACTCTTTGGTTCAGGATATGAATAGCAAAGATACTACAAACACAATCAAATGAATACGATCCCCAGCGGAGTCGCCAATTTGTTATAGGGAAAAGTATCCGACTCGGATGACCCTAACCCACTCTAAGGGTGACAGTTCCTTCGCAACAACTGTAAAGCAAACTATTGAATGTTTTCTTCTTTATGAAAGCAAAAGAGAATGGAGAAAGCACTAACCGTTGCCTTGCGCTTAATGTCAAATCCAAACTCTCTTCCTTGGCCGCTTGCTCCTAGCTCTTTGTCCTTCTGCTCGCCCAGATGCAATGAGATCCTGCAAAACAACAAAGAAGGAAACTACAAGAGGCATGCAATCATAAATGGTTCATGGATTAGTGTAAACCAAACATGCAATCATCACAATACATAATTGAAACAAGAGCACATAGAAGAACCTCAATAGTTTTTATTAATGAAGAAATAAAGGTTCTGAGAGGATTACAACCATTGCAGGCTCCAACCCAGCAACACCTCCCAGCAGAAAGAATTGCTCTTCTTCACCTCTCTCAAACAATCACCCAATAACTCAAGAATGAAACCAACAGCATAGCATTACTTTGCACAAAATTCCAGCCTCCTGAGCTCATAGGAGAGAGCTCAATATATAGATGAATTGAGAAAGGATGAGTCAGCTTGCAACTGATGTGTAGCTGCCTTGTGTCCTTTCTCTCTTCAGTTAATCTTTAGTTGATCTTCAGTTCTTGAGTCCACTTGGTGAACCTTGCTTCCACTTGGAGAAACAAAGCCTCTGACTCATCACAAGGCGAAATACCTGATCCAAGTGTCAATTTTGGAAGATTCCAAAGCTATGACTCACTCTGCCACATGTCCAAACTCGCCCAACGCAGGTGGGATTTGTTCTGCCTGCTTTGCAACGCAGGTACACCATGGAGCAGTTGTGTTTCAGCGCAGAAACCCAGTGGAGCACCTGCTTTGATTTCAGGATTGCTTGTTTTTTAGTGTTTTCAGGTGGAGAACTGATTTGAGAGCTGTTGGTTTGCTGACCTTGTTCCTCTAGAGGTAGGAACATCATGTTTAGGGAACTTTGGATCCCTTGGATTATTGACAATTCATGCTTGTTGCTGTAAGGCACAAAATTGTCTATAACAAGGGGGTCGAATGGGTGCCTCAATTTTTGGCCCTACATTTCAAACTTCTTCCTTTGCTAGATCAGAGTTGAGCAAGACAAAGTCGATGTGGACGAATGATGGAAGAAGGTGCTTTTATATAGTGATCAAAGGGGGTCGAATGGGTGCCTCTTAAGGGCCCAACCGACCTAAAAAAAAAGTATGGTCGACTTGAATATTTTTAGGAGGGAAAATATAAGTTCAAATTTTCCAATTTCTTCACATTATGAAAATACCGACCATGGCTACAATTTCCAACAACTGCACAATTGGGAACTACTTACTCCTACGTATTTTTTAAGGATTCAAATAGCATATCAAAGTATAGTATTTTAGGTGATTATTGTGGATTCCAAAAATCATACATATAGATGTGTAGGTAAATATTCAATAAAAAAACACGCAATTTACTATTAAAACTTGTAAATTTTAGCAAATATTAGGAAAAAAAGCATATTATTTGTTAAAAATTGATGAATTTTTAGAGTGAAAATGATCAATTGGTGAATTTATTTCTTACAAAAAGGAAAAGAAAATCCAATTGGTGAAATTTTGCCTCTAAAAAATATCTTGATTATTATCAACCAAGTGTGTAATATATCATAATAAACCAAAAGAACACACCATGTGCACCAATGAGAGCGTGGAGGACAACTCCAAGATAGATAAGAGAGATAAGTTACACAATAAATCCTTAAAAAATATGAGAAATTCCTCCAAAAGCCCCAATACATTCATACATCCAAATCACATGTCCTTAATAATAACTACATCATCTCTATATATACCTATTCACACATTACACACATAGCCCATTTATTATCAAGCCAACCCTATGAAATATACATTTAACCATTACATGTTTATCTAACCCCATATATGGTACCCCCCACGATGCAACCCCAACCACCCCTCCCCACCCACCACCACCCCCCCAGCCCCCACCCAACAACCCCCCCTTGGGTTATATCTTTTTAATAAAGGGTGTCTCTTTAATTTGAGCGTTTCCGACCTTTTTGGCTTCTTTTACTCTTCGAGAGGCTTCCAACCAAGTATTAGGACAATAATAAATATGCACATATCTCTTCTTTCAGACCACTAATAATTATTCCTAGAAAAAGGTATCAAACATGCCTTTCTTGTGGATGGTAAGTTTCTCAAAAGTAGAGATGAACTCTTTGACTATACTAGATTGTTTAAACTTGGTTAATCATCCTAGATAATGAGTGTTTGTTTCAAAGCATTCATACAGGTTTGAGACAAATCGTTTATAAGCAATATAACCTTGGTGGGAGTTTTATGCCATTGTCACCATTCCCAACATCATGATTTAAATATAAGAGACTTACAAAAAGTCTATATAAGTCATTTATGATGCCATGTATAGAAAAATACTATTCCATTTCAGTGCCCCAACATAGGGGGTTGGATCCAGCAAATTGTTGAGATCCACTTTAGGGATTTAGTGTCACATTCGAGTCCTAGGATCATAAATGATTGGGATAGAGTGAGGCCCCATGGGATTGGATGATTAAGTTCCTTCATTTAGGGATGATTGGTTTCACCATTGATAACTCACATATAAGTTTGCAATGCCATGAATTTGGACTATTTGTTTGGGATTAAATCCAATTCTATGAGCTTTCCATTGATGACATCAAGATTTTGTTGGATAGAAGAGTGGCTACATTCGATCTTGTGTAGTAGCTCGTCAACTAAGTTTCCATGGAGTATATTTGGGTGGCTAGCATTACATCTTGGGTAGCCATAGAGATGTGGGTCTAGAAGAAAAAGGTTACAAAGAGTGGTACTGAGATGATCAACACTACATTTTTTCCATGTTGAAATAGTTTCCTAGTAGTAGGGTAATTGGGTCCAGTAAAAGACTTACTAGAGAGATGTACTATGAAAATCATCTTGACACAAGGATTCTATTAAGATAGTTCTCAGATAAAGGTGCAAGTAGGACATGATTTTTTTCTACACTTGAAAAGTTACACTCTTGCTTGAATATTAATGCATTGACAAACTTCTCAAATTCTCTATACTACAATTTATGTAGGAATTTAATGGACTAGCAAAAAGGAGAAGGGTTTCTAGTGACAAAATTCACAAATTCTCAAAACCTTTGTTTATGTAGGAGTTTTATGGACTAGTAGCAGGGAATATGATTTTGAGGGTCTTGAGGGAAAGGGAGTTCCCAATACTACAGCTCTCCGATATATGTGTAGGGTCCAATAGTAGTACTAGGACCAATTTCTTAGGGAATCAACTAAGGAGGCCTGAGGATATCCTTAGCCATACCACTAAATTATCGACTTATTATAGAGTAATCTTCCTAATTGTTGTTCTTGGTGCACTATATCAACAAGATAGTGGATTGGCTTATATAAAGTTGGTTTCAAGTAACCTAGGGGACTTTTCATATAATGTAGGGTATGTGGAAGTGAAATTCAATATACAATTTGTCTAATGAAATGCTACATAAAGTGGTATCAACAAGGGTTACAGTAATGTCCAATTAGGTGAAACTACTTGTATTCTTGTGTGTATTCTTCCCATATCATATGCTAATTTGTTAAAAAACATATCACTATGTTATTTATGGATTTTGGAATATGTCTCTAGACTAAAAAATGGTCTAAAATATTGGCTTAGGAAGGTGCTTTGATACCACTTATCGTGTTGCTTATTAGTAAATTGGAAGATATAGAGCAAAAATAATAGAATTTACCAAAATTAGTTGTAAAAGTAGCGGATCACAACAATAGTAGGAAATGAAAAAACCAAAATACTACAAAATATTATACTTTATTGGTGAGAGAAATGTTCACTTACCTCTTCTATAGGAAACCTCCAATGAGCAAAGCAACGATTATAATGCTTATAGTTTTTTATAAAATTCTATCTACATCTTAGAAATAATCTAGAAAAACAACTTTCTAATAGGTAAAACCTTCTACTACATAAACCTTATTTACTATATATAACCTCTATACATATAAACCTATCTATCTATTGAAAAATTAAAATAGAAATTTAAAAAAAAATCCTATAAAAAATTGAAATCCAAAAATTTATTATTAAAGTATAAAAATAGAAATAGAAAATACCCCACTTTCAAATAAAAAATACAAAAAATCAATAACTATACTATGAAACTAATAATTTTTTGTTAAAATTTTCATTTAAGTCAGGTCAAACCCACACAAATTTTAATCCTAAACTTTATTCCATTAAAGATTGAAAATGATATTCCATCAAAGATTGAAAGTGATGCATAAATGTGATAGCACCTCATCACAACCGCTAGACCAATCGATGAGAACACAATCCTTTGGGACCCAATGTTAAATCACATACACCCATAGCTTCAAAAGGTGATCAAATGCTAGTATCATTAAATTTTTTCAAAGAGCATGGAACATTATAAAATTGGAAAAAAATATTGAAATACATCGGAAAGTTACAATACAATAAAATGTGTGGAGGATTCCAAAAGCTAAAAATCTAGGGAACTTGACCAGATACACCCTAAACCTAATCTCTCTATGAAGTGCACAATATAAAATATATTCCAAATTCATGACAATCAGGTTTAAGAAAATTAATACAAATTAGTAATTGAACAAAGAAAGCGATTTCACGTTTGAAATATCAATCTTGTAAGAATATAATCTTAAGTAACAAAGTGATTTCATTTTCGACGTATCCATAATCTTTTAACAATATAATCTTATCCACAAAATAATGCAGTATAGTAAAAATGGCGTAAAGGCAACACAAGGTTATCAAATTTGAAAGATACGATTATCGAATTTGACATGACCAATGTATTTAATAATTTTATTTATTTTTCTTATAACTTTTGTTTGAAAAAAATGATTTTCTTGAATTCAAATACATTGGGAAAAGTGCACATTGATAATTCATGGATGGTTACGCTTCTCAATGAAGTTCCATCAAATTGTTCTAGAAATCAAGAAGTGTAAAGTGGGATTATCTCTATGTTCATATTCATACATCAGGGAAATGTCTAAAAAAATGATAAACTAAAAAGGGAAATGTCTCAAAAAAACAATAGACTAAAAAATTGTAACAAGGATGTTGGGCACCTCAATATAACTTTAAATTATCATCACAAGCAAGCATGTATGGATTTGAGAAGATATTGTGAATTACGTATACAAACTACATAAAGATATCTATTTATCTAGAAAGGAGACATGTTACTTCTGTGAATGCAAAGGATAATTAATCAACATGACGGTTAAAGTGCAAAGTATAAGAATCAAATGAAAGCCATAGGTGATATGCTACAAAATCACTGAATTGAAGGAACTGCAAAATAGAAATGAGACTAATCCTAATTAACTTTTCATGAATTAGAGATAGAGTAAAATGATGCAAATTCAAAGTAAATCTAACTAAGTTGTTGTGATGTAAGGTTGAAAGAAACCTATAGTAAGGCAAAGCTAAATCTAATTCAATTGACCTATTGTAAAGTTGAATCGAAGTACTACAAAAACAATACAATTATTTCTGTATGAGTTAACTTGTTGCAAGCTTAAGCAAATATAGTTAGCAATACCTCCTTATTGACGTAAAACCATTAGTTTGACTTGAAATGATACGTTAGAAATTATTATAGCAAATGAAGACGACTTGAAGAAATTATGCATAATAAGAAGAGCAACAAGATGAACTAAACACAACTAAATGAAATGAAATATATAAACACACAAACTTGGTTCTTTATTCAGCCTTGAGTGGGCCTCACTCAAGGATTCTATATGGAACCTACAAATGCTACCAAGAGCAAGAGATCTAAAATTAAACATTTTGCATAAGATATCAATTCATAATAGCTAATCATCCTCAACAAGTTCAAATTCACTAGTTGTAATAGAGCTATGGATTCTTCAAAATACATATACACTAGGACTAACCCTTAGGTCTTCTTCATCCAAAAACATTGCATTCATGATCCCTTCAATTAATCATTTATTGAAAGGATCTTTTCCTTAATATCCCTATAATCAAGGGCCTATGTTTTAGGGGTCAAATCCCCTTCTAGATTGACACTCCTAAAAGAGAAATTTGAGTTGAGATGGTGTTGGATTTGGTGGGTTAGATAATTAAAGGCTTGGCATGCCTTGGAGGTTGAAGATTGAACATAATCCCCCTTTTCTCTCATGTTGATTTTGGTGAATTGTTCCCTTGAAATTCAACTTTCCTGAGCAATGGGTTAGAACATCCTTAGACATACATGAAATTATCAAAACCATAATTGCACTAAGATATGTCACACACTAAATCATCTCATTAATACCAGCTACACAAAACCCAATATAGTTATATTAATCATGGTCAAAATAGGTGTTATGGGGTACAAAAGAGGTCATAACATCTAAAAAATGGGACTTAAGATATATAAATTGGGAGATCTGTCATCACCCTCCAATTTAGGATTTTGTACACTTCTGTAATTTAAAATGTTGATTTAGTTGTTTGTGATAGCCCTTCTACCCCTCGTGTAAAGGTCACTATAAATTTTAATTCCTGTAAATAATGTGGATATACATATAATGACTGGGATGGAGGAGTGGACACATATTTATAGGTATAAGGAGGAGGAGTTTCTTGTGTTGAGTGTAAACCCAAGCACTGCATTTATTTTACTACCTATTTCCCTGAAGAATTTATGGCCCTACTAGTGCAAGCATTGAAGGGTGTATGGACAACCCACAAAAAGGACAAAAATCCCATGCAGCCTCCTTGTCTTGCGAGACATGTTGGGAGAGTCAACATGCAAGGGAAAGAGACTGATAGAGATGAGAATGAGATGGTATGTGGATATGTGTATACAAATAGGAGGAAACATGAGGATGTGCAGAGAGAGTTTGGTATCAGAGTGAGAGATCTTGTAGAAGAGAACGCAAGGTCACAATGTATGCCCAAGAGTAGAAGCACATTGAAGAGCATGACACAAATGAAGACAAAGAAGAGCAGGTGGAGTCGCTAAGTGAGTTCTCTAGCTTTCCTAGGGTGTTTAACAAGTGGAGACCCTAAGTGATTTGGATTTCCCATGGTGCATAATAGGTGGAGACACTGTGTGCTCTATATTTTTGTGGTGTAACAAGTGGAGACATTATGGGCTTTGTAATCCTATAGTGTATAGTGGTAGAAACATTATGGGATCTATATACCTGTAGTGTTTAGATAATGCAGACACAATGTGCTATGGACTCCTAGTTAGCAAGTGGAGACAATATGTGCTCTAGATTCATGTGTGATCTAATTGGCTTGTATTAGTGTGAATTCCCTTGAGCACTTAACTCTCCAGACTCTAAATTTGGCTTGGGGTGATTATTTGCAAGAAATATTGCAGTGCAGATGACCTATGGCTGGGTGGAGAGATAAAGTCCCTCCTTTAGTTGCCAGTCATTTAAGTTAATAATATAAGTGTATTTAGTTGTATATATGTACATAATGAATTATGAATGATGTGTTATGTGTTAAGACTATGAAGGTATTAGTTGTAACACTCCCTCCCACCTCGTTGGATTCTTTTAGGCTGAATGGGAGGTGTTAGTTTCAACTAAACTAACCTCTATGGTCTCATTATGAATATTGGTTTAGCCATGGCCATGTTTGCACCTAGAGTTATGTGGAACCACCTGGGTGAGGTGGGGTTTCCATATGGTGGGTCCTTGCCTATATGGTAGGGATTAAATGACTAAACTTTAAATGGGAATACGTTTTGATTTCAGCATCAGATTGAGATAGAATTTATATCGTCAGAAAACTCTTAACGAGATGGATGCATTGGTGTTATCCAAAGTTATTTCTGCCAACTTTAAGAAAGAATAAAATTTATAAACCAATATTCATAATGGGACCATAGAGGTTAGTTTAGTTGAAACTTAATAAGGTTATGAGAAAGGTGAGATCTAACTTCTTCTTTGCAATCATAGATCTGAATCGTTCTAATAAATGAACTTCTCGTAATCTATCCCTCCCGTACAGGTTGAAAATTATTGATTTGAGGCTTCTGCGATCTATATTATGTGTAGTGTTATCTTCCGGAGTCATCACATTCATGTTTGTTGGAGAAGGCATTCAGGGTGACAAGAAAAGTTGAAAGAAAAATTATGGCAAAAAGGAAGTTTACCACTCACAACTATAAGGTGGAAGTGTTGTTGCTCCTAGTCTTCCATAACCTACAAGGTTGAAACCACAATAATTGGAGGAAAAAATAACAAAATGGATTTGTTACAGTTGTGATAGAAAATACACTAAAGGTCATAAGTGTACTGATAAGAAATTATTCTACATAGATTGTGAAGAGGAGGAAGAAAATGAGTAAGAAACATCAAAAGAGGAGGATACACACCAGGAACCAACCCTAGAGAAAGAATAAATGAATCCAACCATATATTGTAATTCATTGGCAGGAATTACCACTCCTCAAACTCTCAAGAGAGAAGGAAATATCAAGAATAAAAAGGTAATAGTGTTGATTGATTTGGGTAGTACCCAAAATTTATTCATTGTAAGATAACCAAGGAATTAAATTGCTTCCTATATCCAGCACCAGAGTTTCAAGTGATGGTTGCAAATGGAGGTACTATAAATTGCTCTGGAAAGTGCCATAATATCAAGCTAACCATGGGGGAATATATATTGAATAGTCCTGTTATGATTCCAAGAAACTCTCCTAGGTTGAAGCTCGGAGATGCTTGGTAACATATAAATTCAACTTATTGTTGCAAATGGATGAATGGAAGGAATGATTCTTGTCCAAGACAGATAACCACTTCTACTTTGCTTGACTCCAAACATGCATGAACACCCCCAGACTACAAGGCTTTAGACCACCAACTACTCACAGTTTAAGATTGGGTGAATATGGAGAATACTGACCACACCAGCAGATGCACAAGACCATGTGATGGCCAACTGCAACCAGTAAAGAAGTCTGCTAATCTAATCTACCAATGCACAAACAGGATGACAGCTCTCTGGCACTAGATGAAGAGAAACCTGAATAACTCATTCAATGATACATACAAGACTTTAACACAGAGATAGGATGACAGCTACTCTAATGCTAAACATCAAGAGTTCAGGAATACAGCATATCAGGCACAGCTTGGAAGAGAAGATAAATGGAAAGTGAGAAATTAATAGCAAAAGAAGCTTGTATTAGCTGAAAATGAAGACAAGATGCTGCGAGTGTCAAAATGGTTATGGTCTCCAGAAGTTGAACCTTACATCAAAACATCAACTATCAACCTTGATTACATCTTGTTTGTGGGTATATATAGAACTTCATTACAAAGGTACTTGGACATGTCAGGTATGGAGGGGTCGTAATTGACCACCAACTGCATTTAACTACCTGATGGAGTCTCTGAGTTCGTTTACTTGTCTTAGTGGGTGAATGTAATCTTCTCGGGTGCTCTGCTATCCTCTCAGGCAGCTAGAGTGTTTGTATCCATGAAGTTTCGTAACTACTAAATGCAGTTACATGCTCATGCTCTGTCCTTTTTCTCTTCGGCCATACTGTCTATTAAATGTGGTTTTTGAGGAGCGACTACGACTGGTACTAGTAGGCCGGTCACCTTTGTCCTTCGGGCACACGAAATAGTCGAGGAACGTGGACTGCACGGTGAATGGACGAGCTGGATGAGGGAGAAAAATCGGTCATTAGATCGGAAGGATAGACGGTGGAGATGGCTTGGCAGAGGGTATCGAAAGAGGTGGTAGCAGAGGGAATGTGGGCCGTTGGATCTCAGGTGGACAGATCCAATGGTGGTTGGGCGGCGAAAGCGCACGAAAATTATCAGGCGGGGTCATGAGGTGAAGTGGTAAGCGATATTGGTTGCACTGCCTTTGGGGTGGTAAAGAGCAAGGGTGTGCGATTCCATTCGGCACGTGACACGTGGCGGCGGAGGAGAGAGGAAAACCACTCTCCATCACGCATTAACGTTTCATCGCTTTGTGGGCGTGGGGAGAGCGACTGCCGTTGGATCTCCGGCAGAGATGATCAGACGACGGGGATTCAATTGCGTGGGTCTCTTTATCGAGCGAGACGAGAGTCGTTGGATTGGCGTGCGGAAATCGATGGCTGTAATTAAAGGCGATGATTCTATAAGGCGCGAAGACACGTGACTAAGGTTTTATGGGGTTTTGGGCTTTAGCGCTCGAGGCTTGCAACAACAGAGGAAACAGAGATGAAGGGAGAATGGGCGGGGCAAAGGAAAAAGGCAAGAATAACCATTATGAGCTCGTTTGAAGCATAACCAAACCAACCAAGCTCACTTCTAATCCTCCAATATCAAAGATATGTAGCAGAGCTAACATTGGCTCCTTCTGGGGATGAGATCCTCCCTGTGAGGTCTCAAGAACTGTAGACCAATGCCTTTCTTGTCAAAACCAGATGAGAAAAATTTCCTAGTGTTCCATTGGGCATGGAGTCTAATTAAACTTATGCTAAAATTGATAAAACAACATATTTACAACTTTAAGGCCTGAAGACCTTAAACAACATAAATTTTCAAAAATCGCCCATTAACTGGGCCACCAAAAATTGTCTCTCTTTTTATGCTTTTTAGCATGAAAGTATTGTTCCCTTGGATCTGAGTGATGACAAAAGGTCCTGTCCATAAATCATCAAACTTCCCATGGTTGCCTTCTCTTTCAATGCATCCCACTTAAGAACCAAGTCTCCAACCTGAAAATTGTCTGTCTTTGCCTTCCTGTCAAAGGCTTCCTTGATTCTCTTTTGATTTGCTGCAGACTTCTCAACCAGCTGATCCCAGATTTGATGCACTTCTGCCAAATCACAAATCCTTTTTGCCATGTCCTCTTCCCCATTCTGCTCTTCTTGTAAAAACTTTGCCACAGGGAGGGTTAACTGAATTGGGAATACAGCCTCAGTGCCATATACCAGCTTGAATGGAGAATTCCCTGTGGATTTCTTGGTGGTCACTCTGTCAGCCCACAGTGCATACTTGAGCTTAGAATCCCAATTCTTTTTGTTGTCTTCCAACAGCTTTTTAATTATCCTTATCAGGCTCTTGTTGGAAGATTCTGCTAGACCATTGCCTTGAGGGTAGTATGAGGTGGAATGAACTAACTTAATGCCCATTGAGTCACACATGTCTACCAACTCTTTTTCCCTGAAGGCTGCTGCATTGTCTGTGACTAATTTATATGGACAGCCAAACCTGGTGAAGATATTCTCTATCAAGAACCTCATGACCACATGATGATCAGCCTTTCTAGTAGGGATGGCCTCAATCCATTTAGTGAAGTAATCAGTGGCTACTAAGATCCATCTGTGCTGGCCACTGGAATGTGGATTGATTTCCCCTATGAAATCCAAGCCCCACTGCTGAAAAGGGCCACTAGCATGTATTGGTTTTAAGGGCAAGGAATTCAATTGCTGCTTCCCTTCAAATGTTTGGCATATGTCACAAGATTTAACAAATGAAAAGACATAAGAAAATAAGGTGGGCCAATAGTACCCAGCTATGAGGATCTTATGGGCTGTAGTTTTCCAATAGTGATGCCCTCCACATATGCTGGAATGAAACTGCTGCATAACCTCCATGGATTGTTATTTGTCCAGACACATTAACGGAATCCCAGAGGGGTCCCACCAGTGGAGCAGATTTTCATGAATGCAATATTTAACTGCCCTGAGCTTAATAGTTCTGGCTTGGCTTGAACTAAGGCCTAGAGGAACTTCTAGCTTCAGCAAGAATTGAGCTATTGTAGAATACCATTCACAGGAAGCTAAATTTTTTGTCAATGACTGGTTTTGCCCTGGTTCCACTGTTTCTTCTTCTATCTGACCATCCTCTGAATTCGTGCTTATCAAATTCATGTCCAGCATTCTGCAATTTTCTTCAGCCATTAATCTAGCAAGGCCCTGGCCTTTGACAAGCTTGGTGGGCTTCAATTCTATGTTGAATTCAATAAGCTTTGCAATCCATTTAGCCCTTCTTCCATCAACATCTGGTTGCGTTAGGACATCTTTTACTAAAGCAGAGGGCACATATGCAATTACCTTGGAATGCAGAATGTAAACTCTGAAAGCTTTCAAATATTTGATAAGAGCATATGCTTGTTTTTCAATGATATCATACCTCAGCTCAGCATCCCTTAAGGTTTTGCTTAAAAATGCCACTGGATGCTCTGAACCTTCCTCATCTTCTTGCAACAAAACTATTGCAAGGATTTCATCACAGGAAAACGAAAATATATGAAACTCCTTGCTGTAATCTTGGATAATCAAAGTAGGAGCTTCCATAATAGCTCTCTTGATGGATTCAAAAGATCTTCTTGTTGCATTAGTCCATTTGATTTCTGACCCCTTTTACAACATGGAGGTAATGTGTTTTACAAGTTCTGCAAAATTTGGGATGAACCTCCTTACAAAATTTATCTTGCCCAGAAAGGACTGGATATCCTTCTTTGATCTCAGGACAGACAAGGTCTGTATTGCTCTTACTCTTTCTGGGTCAATTCTAACACCTGCAGCAGAAAAAACATGTCCTAACAGCTTGCCTTCTTCTAAAGCAAACCGTGACTTTTTAGGATTGACTAAAATCCCAAACCTTCTACATTTCAGAAACATTTTCTTCAAATGCTGCAAATGGTCTTGATGGCTGCTGGAGGACATTGTTATATCGTCTAGGTAGATAAGGACAAACTTATCCTTATCTCCTACAAATGTTATATCCATAGCTCTCTTAAAGGTGGCTTCAGCATTCATCAGCCCAAAAGGCATCTTGGAATACATAAAATTTCCCCAAGGAGTGGTGAATGCAGTCTTCTCTTGGTCATCTGGATGCATAGAAACCTGATTATACCCTGAAAATCCATCCAGGAAAGACATCACTTGGGCTCCTGAGACTTTCTGCAACAAATGCTCCATCTTGGGTAGAGGATAATTGTCTTTCTTAGAGCATTTGTTTAAATTTATGAAATCAACACAAAGCCTGATTTCTCCACTTTTCTTCCTCACAACTACCAAGTTGGCTACCCACTTTGAATATCTCAGGGGGACCATGATTTTGGCAGCCAACAACTTCTTGATTTATTTTTCAATCAGAGGGAGGAGCAAAGGATTTATGGGCCTCAATTTTTGTTTAAAAGGGATGGTGTCTTTCTCTAAAGGAATTTTATGCTGGATGATCTTTTTGTCATATGTTTTTAGGTCACTATATTCCTAGGCAAAAACATCAGCAAATTGCTTCATTAAATTGCAGTACTCAGAACTTTGGGTAGCAGATAGATGGGTGGACAGATTTATGTATCTTGGATGCTCTGGACTCCCTATGTTATGCTTATAGATTGCAGATTGATCTTATTTTTGGGCAGCCTTATAAGGCACATCATTCTGGTCAAACAACTTTTCTAAGGGAACTAGACCTTTAGGTATCTGATTGCTGGGCAACTGGACAATGCTATCTTTTCCAATTTTGTTTCTAAGCTGGGGCTGGGGGTTTTCCTCCAAGGCTTCATTCTCTTGATCAATTTTCATTTCAGAGAATTCATCAATGACTTGCAGAAACCTTTTTACCTCATCATCATCCTCAAAAACTTTCCAATGCTGGACATTATCAGGCAAGGATGGTCTATATTTCATTTGAACTTCATAAACTAGTCTGGGAGGCATGGGAGGGATAAACATGCTAGCAGACACAGCAAGGGAATCAGCGAGCTGATTTTTTATTCTAGGAATATATGAGATACAAAAACTATCAAAAGAGTCTTTCAGTCTCCATACCTCATCTCTGTATGCTTTCAGCCTTGGGTGCCTTGCTTGAAATGTTTTGTTCACTTACTGAATGATGAGATCAACATCTCCAAACACCTTTATGTTTTTTATTCCTCTGTCTTTAGCTACGTTAAGACCCAATATCAGAGCCTCATACTCTGCTATATTGTTGGTGACTTGGAAAGCCAGCTTAAAAGACAGATGTGTGCTTTCTTGTTTTGGAGATATCAGCACCACCCCTGCTCCTGCAGTTTCCCTTGAACATGCTCCATCAAAAAACATCTCCCAAACCTAACTTCCTTGCTCTCCCAAGGCCTGAACTATTGGTTTCTTGAGCTGCATTGAGGCCTTATGAGATTCTTCAATTTGGAGAATGCATGCCCCAAAGTCAGTGTCCACAACATAGATAGGATGATTAGAAGGATTCTTCTCATCACTGATGATGTATGCCAGCTGTGCCTCTCTATATAATCTCCTGCTTTCTCCCCCAAAGACTGGGATAGTGGCATAAGATAGATCATTCTGTAACGTCCCACCTAGTCTCTTAATCCACCCTCTAGATAGCAACATGCCAAACTTAGGGGGGACATATGCTACCACAATGTCCATCATCATGCTCTTCATGGGCAACTAAGTTAGGGTAATAGATATATCTTTGATCAACCCCAGACATTTCACCTTTCTTGAATCAAAGGAGAATAGATCATGATAAGGTCTGGTAATATCAAGGCCTAACTCTTCCATGACAGCTTTGGGCATTAGATTGTGGTTGGCCCCTGTGTCCAACAGGCAATTGTGGAGGATTTTTTCATGAATGGTCAAGGAGACATAAAATGATGGGGAATTATCATAAGCAGGTTCAATCATTGGGCTAAGCACAATTGCAAGTTTGTCATCTTACAAATTGACATAGTCAGTGGAGGCTTGCATGGCTTTCAGCTCAAGAGCATCAAGGATAGGCTTTCTAAAAACTTCACTCTTTGCAAGTTCTATCAGAGGCACAAATATTTTTAACTTTTGGACTTCTGATTCAAAGCTGAAAGGGGAAGGGGACTTGTCAGGAACTCTTACTTCTTGAGCTGGTGCTTTGAGGATGACTGGGTTAGTTGTTGGCCTTTTCTGTTTGATGTTCTGATGCTCTGTGGGAATAGTAGCTCTTTGGGTGGGATTCTCCTTGACATTGCTTGATCTTGACCTCAGATTATATCTTTGATGTTTATCAGTTTGTAGAATAGCCTCTCTGTCCCACTCTTGACCGGTTTGGTCCTAGAGTAATGATTCTTCATAGGCAGCCAATGTCAAGAAGGTAGCACTGCCCTTATCTTCCATGCAATGGATTTCATCCTCTTCTTCAAACTGTTCCTCCTCCATGACCACGCTTTGGAAAGGAGCCTTAACCTTTTGTTCTTCACCGGCTTCTTTAACCCTCTGAATGATCTGCAATTGATCATTTGCTCTTTTGAATGGATTTTGGTTTCTTGCAGCAAATGTGTTTGGAAGCCTTGCCTTTCTAGAGCTCTGCTCAACCTTCAGCTTGGATATTTCAGCAGCCAATGACTCTATCATTTTAGTCCTTTTGTCTAATTTAGGTTTTGAAGATGAAGCATAGGAAGGAGAAGCCTCACCTCTCTGCCTCCTTCTATTGGCATGACCTTTGAGCTTTTTTGCAGCCAAGATATTAGACTCTACCTCTAGGGCTGCATCCTGCATTTCGGCCAGAGTGGCACATCTTCTTTCTCTCAACAGCAGGAAAAAATCAGAGTCAAAAGCATTAGCATAAGTGAGTTTGGCAGAGGTGGGGGTAGGCTTTACTTCAGCTGGTATCTTACTATACATATGATTAAACCTTTTATTGAAATCAGATAATGATTCCCCATTTTCCCTCTTGAGATTTCCAAACTCGGTATGGTAATATAGCAGGTCTTTTTTATCTCCCCAATGCTTCAAAAATACATCATCTAATGCTTCAATGTCTGCTATAGACCTAGGGGTCAATTCTCTAAACCATTTTCTAGCCTCTCCATCAAGGCTTTGGACAAATACTCTCATCCAGACATCATCTTCACTGATATCTAGGTTATCAGCATAACTATAAAAAGACTCAAGGTGTTCTTCAACTGTTACTCCCTCTGTACCAGTGAACTTAGGCATGTATTTCTGATACTCTCCTGCAGGCATGGCATTCAAAGGAACGGGCAAGACCAAGGGTCCATACCTAGCAACTATGATTCTTTCCATCTTTGTGGGTGCTTGTTGGCCTGCCATGACTGGGGTAGGTGGAAGGATACCGACATATTGAATGGTAGGGAGTAGTGAAATAGATGTCAAGGACAAAGGAATATGATGGACTATATGGGAGGCTTTCTTTGGACTGAGATCCAAAGGGGAACTTAATGAACAAGGAGCTTTATGAATCTCTAAGGGTATTTCTTCATTAACAATGCTAGGCTCTGTATCTTCAAGCTGTACATTCTCAGTTATAATCTTCTCTTGCAGAGATACATAAAATTGTTTAGGCTTACCTGATCCTGATGCTCCTTTCTGTGATGTTTTTCCTTGCTTAACAATCTTCTCAGGGTCAGGCACTGGGTCAGCTGGTGATTTCTGAGGATTTCTTCGAGTATGCCTCACAAACTGAGCCATAACTGTAATGTGGAGTCGCCACTAGGTTGGTCCTCCAGTAGAGCATGGAAAATTTTAGGGGCGAATGTTCGCCCTTAGGCGAAATTAAGGGGTTTTAAATTTTTAGTGGGCGAATATTTTGTATCATAGTACATTTTTACAAATCGCCTCAAATAGCCCACCTTATTTTGAGGGAGAGGGTAAAAAAGGTAAATTTAGCCCTTGAAATTAGGAGTTACAACCTTCCATTTGCCCTAATTTTCAAGAATAGGTTTTATTTAAGTGAATCCTATGGGCCAAATACCATATTTATAAAAGAGGTATGGTAAATAAATAAAAATATAAATAATTGAGAGGTATGGTAAATAAATAAAACATTTTTTATATTTACTCCATAAGTCACCTTATATACATGCAAGGGTGTAAACAAATAAAAATATAAATAAAGTGGAGGTATGGTAAATAAATAAAACCTCTTTTAATACTTACTCAAAAGGTATGGTAAATAAATAAAAATATAAATAAACTAGCCGTATGGTAAATAAATAAAACCTCTTTTTATATTTAGTCCATAACCCTCTTTCTATTTATGAAGGCTCAAAAAAGAGGTTTTATTTAAGTGAATCCTATGGGCCAAATACCATATTTGTAAGAGAGGTATGGTAAATTAATAAAAATATAAATAAACGAGAGGTATGGTAAACAAATAAAACAATTTTTTTTTAATATTTACTCCATAAGTCACCTTATATTTACGAACACTCAAAAAATGCGTTATATTTAGGTGAAACCTGTGGGCAAAATTCTATGGGCCAAATACCATGGGCTAGATTATTATTAATACCATGCAAACAAACATTATTAACCCTAATATTAGTATTAATAAAAAAAATGGCACATGGTATTGACCCATGGTATTCACGTGGAATGTAACCTATTTAAATGGGGGAATTAAACCAGCATAGATCCATCTTTACATCTACTAAGCCCCGAGAGGGGTCGAATATCATGATATGAAAACTAGCACAGAGAGAAAAAATATTTGATCCCTCTCTGGGCTTGGTGGATCAAGAGTAAAAATGGATGTTGTAATTTAATGTATCTTAAACATTATAACTTGGTTAAAATAAAAAATAAAATAAAAATCAATTATTAATTTTATTAATTTTTATAAATTACTAATAGTAATTTTTAAGCTCTGATAACCCACGGTATTGACCCATAGTAATACCATGGTATTCATGTGAGCATAGACTATTTAAAGGGGAAATTCCATCATCTTAGATCCATCTTAATTCTGGGTCTACCAAGTGCTCCAAGGGATAAATAGATTTCATCCTCCTAAGAGTGGTAGATGTGGAGTTAAGATGGATATAGGTTGGTTTTTATGATAATCAAGATATTAAATAGACTTAGGAAATTATATTGTAAAAACATCTTAAGGTGAATGGTTAAAGCTACTTTTAGTCACTTCACAAAATTTAATAAAAAATACGGATATCTCCATTAATATTGGTTTTTTACTTTTTTCTGATTTAACAAAAAATATTCAAAACAATGAAACCTTATCACTCTTTCCACATCACCCTCACAGAAGATTTCTCACCATTTTTCAAACATTATCAATATGATATCTTCATGAAAAAGTTTAGGTACTGATGTTGGATTAGTTGTTTGAAAAATAAGTTGGTTTGTACAACCTTTAATCTTCTGTTCTATTCTTAGTTTGTCCTAATGATCTGTAGGGGTTGGAGCCACTGCACCATATTTTCCTAAAAGGTGGAGATTTTTCACCAAAAAGGAAATTAATCTACATGTTACAACGTTGTTAAAAAATGCGAGACCTATGAGGGTAGTGAATTATGCTAATAAGCAATTTAGATTGGGAGAGATATTTAATTGAAGATTTCCAATTAAAATAATAATAAATCTACATTTATATATTCATATATTGATTGGAAGGATTCTCATAATGGTCACTTCTTTCAATTAGATCCCCTTCAAGCCTTTGGGATACCTAATACTTTCTTATATAATATAATTGGGGCTTGCTACTTGTTGGCGTGTTGGGGTAAACAAACTTGATGTGTCTTTTTTAATCTCGCAATTGGAGTCTATGGAATAAGAAAGAAATTTGATAACTTGAAAAAAGTGGTAGTTTGACAAAAGTTGTAGAGAAAAGATTAATCTCTCCTACCTTGACAAAACTCGTTGTTAATATCAACACCTACAAGAACTTTGTTGTGGAATATTATCAAAAATAATAGAAGGATATGAAAGAGTGTATTGTAAGAACCTTGACAAACATGACCACTGAAACTTGGAACATTATTTGTAGGAAGAGAGAATTATGTTTCTTTTTTCCAAACATGTATGTTAGTATATTACAGTTTAATGAATATGTTTTCTTATTATCATATATGGTTTCATACTTTAACAAAACATTTGCGAAGACTTCACAATGTTTTATTATTTAGTAAAATATTTGCCAAGATCTTACAAGATTTTATAATTCAGTGAAAAATTCTCCATCATTGTAAAAGATAATCTAATTTGGTGAGAGATTCGCCAAAAAAAGTATATATAAATATTATATTATTGATACAATCACCTCCCATTTTTCCTATGTATCATGGGGATTACCCCATTTATTATACATATAAATTTAGGGTGGTTCTTAAAATTTTCCCTATAGTAGAGTCGCCAGATAGATGATTACAACAAAAAATGTGTCCAGACTTTGTCTATCATCAAAGCTGAAACTATGTCGTTATCCCAAGGAAGCTGAGCTTCAATCTCCTCTCCCCGGAAACGGCGCCTATTATGTTTGGATTCCAAGAAACTCTCCTAGGTTCAAGCTCGGAGATGCCTGGTAACATATAAATTAAACTTATTGTTGCAAATGGATGAATGGAAGGAATGATGCTTGTCCAAGCCAGATAACCACTTCTACTTTGCTTGACTCCAGACATGTGTGAACACCCCCAGACTACAAGGCTCTAGACCACCAACTACTCAGATTGGGTGAATATGGAAAATACTGACCACACCAGCAGATGCACAAGACCATGTGATGGCCGGCTGCAACCAGTAAAGAAGTCTGCTAATCTAATCTACCAATGCACAGACAGGATGACAACTCTCTGGCACTAGATGAAGAGAAACCTGAATAACTCATTCAATGATAAATACAAGACTTTAACACAGAGATAGGATGATAACTACTCTAATGCTAAACATCAAGAGTTTAGGAATACAGCATATCAGGCACACCTTGGAAGAGAAGATAAATGGAAAGTGAGCAATTAACAGCAAAATAAGCTTGTATTAGCTGAAAATGAAGACGAGATGCTGCGAGTGTCAAAATAGTTATAGTCTCCAAAAATTGAACCTTACATCAAAACATCAACTATCAACCTTGATTACATCTTGTTTGTGGGTATATATAGAGCTTCATTACAAAGGAACTTGGCCATGTCAGGTATGGAGGGGTCGTAATTGACCACCAACTGCATTTAACTGCCTGATGGAGTCTCTGAGTGCATTTACTTGTCTTAGTGGGTGCATCTGACCTTCTTGGGTGCTCTGATGTCCTCTGAGGCAGCTGGAGTGTTCATATCCATGAAGTTCCATAACTGCTAAATGCAGTTACATGCTCATGCTCTGTCCTTTTTCTCTTCGGCCATACTGTCTGTTAAATGTGGTTGTTGAGGAGCAACTACAACTGGTACTGGTAAGCCGGTCACCTTCGTCCTTCAGGCACACGGAATGGTCAAGGAACATGGACTTCGTGGCGAATGGATGAGCTGGATGAGGGAGAAAGATTGACCATCAGATCAAGAGGATAGACGACAGAGATGGCTTGGCAGAGGGTATCGGAAGAGGTGGGAGTGGAGCGAATGTGGGCCGTTGGATCTCAGGTGGACAGATCCAACGGTGGTCGGGCGGCGAAAGCGCACGGTGGTTATTGAGGAGGGTCATGAGGTGAAGTGGTAAGTGGTATCGATCGCACCGCCTTCGGGGCGTTGGGCGGTAAAGAGCAAGGGCGCACAATTCCATTCGGCGCGTGATGCATTGCAGCGGAGGAGAGAGGAAAACCACTTTCCATCGCACGTTAACATTTCATCTTTTTGTGGGCACGGGGAGAGCATCTGTTGTTGGATCTCTGTTGGAGATGATCGGATGGCGGGGATTCAATCACGTGGGTCTCTATGTCAGGCACGACAAGATCCGTTGGATCGGCGTGCGGAAATCGACGATCGTAATTAAAGGAGATGATTCTATAAGGCACAAAGACACATGACTAAGGATTTATGGGGTTTTTGACTTTAGCGCTCGGGGCTTGCAACAACAGAGGAAACACAGATGAAGTGAGAATGGGCGGGGCAAAGGAAAAAGGCAAAAATAACCATTATGAGCTCGTTTGAAGCATAACTGAACCAACCAAGCTCACTTTTGATCCTCCAATATCAAAGATATGTAGCAAAGCTAACAAGTCCAATCCTTTCCATTCCAATGGGTGGTGTTGATGTTGTACTAGGAGTCCAATGGTTACAATATTTAGGGACGATAGATTTCAATTTTCAAGAACTTTTATTGAATTTTTTCTGGGAAGGAAAGGAAGTTGAATTAAGGGGTATCACAGGGAAACCAGGAAAGATAATTAAATCCAATGGCATGAAAAAGCTTCTAAATAAATAAAAACGAGGTGTAATTGCACAATTGTGCTCACTAGAGGTTCAAACATCGAAATCATTTATTTCTCTAGATCTCCAAAAGGTATTGGACAATCATTCCAAGGTGTTTTAGACTCCGAAAGGCATCCCAAATATTCGTGATCATGATCATTCTATTCATTTGGTTCCAGGAAGTGTTCCTCCAAACATCAGACCTTACAGATATCCTTATGCCCAAAAGCGTGAAATTGAACATATGGTTGCAAAAATGCTAGAGGCTAGTATAATTAAACCTGGTCAAAGTTCTTTCTCTTATCAAGTAGTATTTGTGCACAAGAAGGATGGATCATGGCATATGTGTCTAGATTATAGGGAGCTCAACAAGGTCACTATTAAAGATAATTTTCCCATTCCGTTCATTGATGAATTACATGGAGCAATTTACTTCACCAAGTTGGATCTTCGTTTAGGATATCATCAAATTAGAACGAAGATTGAAAAAATTACTAAAACATCATTCATAACTCATGAGGGTCCTTATGAATTTTCGGTCATGCCTTTTGGCCTCACTAATGCACATTCCACATTTCAAGGTTTGATGAATTCCATTTTAAATCCCTTCCTTAGAAAATTTGTGTAGGTATTTTTTGATGATATACTAATCTACAATAAGTCTTGGAAGGATCTTCTTCAACATGTTGACATGGTGTTCAAAATATTGGAGGAGAAACAATTATATTCAAAAACTTGCAAATGTTTCTTTGGAGTACAGGAGGTGGAATATTTGGGTCATATTGTATCTCATGAGGGTGTTAAGGTAGACCCTAACAAAATAAAAGCCATTAAGGAATGGAAAATCCCCACAACCATAAATCATCTTTGAGGATTTCACAGGTTGATAGGGTATTATCACAAGTTTGTTAAGAATTATGGGAGAATAGCGGCACCTCTAACATCATTACTAAAGAAATATGCATTTTCTTGGATTCTAGAAGCAACAAATGCCTTTGAACATCTTAAAGAGGTAATGTGCCAAGCACTGGTCTTAGCTACGTCAGACTTCACAATTTTTTTCTGTTGTGGAATGTGATGCCTTAGAAAATGGAATTGGTGTTGTTTTAATGCAAGAAAGAAGACCCATTGCTTCTGAAAGTCGTCTGATCAAAGGAAAGTATTTACACAAACCTATTTATGAGAAGGAAATGTTTGCAATACTACATGCACTAAAGCAATGACGACCTTACCTAGTGGGAAGACACTTCAAGGTAAAAAAAAAATCATGATAGTCTTAAATAATTTTTGGAACAAATATTATCTTCAGAAGAGCAGCAAAAATAGGTGACAAAGATGTCGGGTTATGAATTTAAAATCATATACAAAAAAGGGAAGCAAAATGTTTTTGCAGATGCACTCTCAAGAAAGGATGAGGATGTGGAAGCATTTCTTTGTGCCATTCCTATTATCCAACCTGAGTGGATAACCAAAGCATGAGATGAATATAAGAATGATGAAGAGGTGTGGTCACTCATTCAAAGTTGCAACAAGATTCCAATACATGATTATTGTAAAAATATCACTTATATCTTTGTAAGAATTCCCAACTCAAACAAAACATTCTTTTGGAATTGAAAACCTCTCCCTTAGGAGGGCACTCATTATTTTAAAAAACTTACAATAGGGTCAAGAAGGGCTTTTTTTGGGATGGCCTTAAATCTGATATCTAGAAGCTTGTGGCAGAATGTTTGGTTTTCCAACAAAATAAAGGTTGGAAAATTAAGACCTCGGGTCTATTACAACCTTTAGCCATTCCAAGTCAACGTTGGGGGGAGGTATCAATGGATTTTATCACAGGTTTACCCAAGTCTGAAGGAAAGAGCGTCATCATGGTGGTATTTGATAGACTTACCAAGTATGCACACTTTCGTGCATTATCTTATCCTTTTAATTCCAATACAGTTTCTACTGCATTTACGGAAAAAATTCAAAATATTCATGGAAACCCAAAGATTATAGTAAGTGATAGAGATCCTATTTTCACTCGAAATTTTTGGGCGAAATTATTTTCTTGTCTTGGTACTCAATTAGCGCATAGCTCATCTTATCATCCTCAATCCAATGGCCAAATTGAGATAGTAAACAAATGTTTGGAAGGAAATCTTTGTTGCTTTGTATTTAATAAACAAACAAAATGGATCAAGTGGTTACCTCTAGTTGAATGGTGGTATAACACTTCCTTCCATACTGCAACAAAAATGACCACATTTATGGCAATTTATGGATATCATCCACCATCTGTCACATCTTATTTAAGATAAATTTCTAAGGTTCAAGTAGTGGAAGATCACATAGATCATCAACAACAAGTTCTCCAACTCTTAAAGGATAACCTCACTCTGGCGGAGAATCAAATGAAACAATAGGTAGATCATCATCGTAGTGAAAGAAGTTTTGATGTAGGCGACTGGGTATCTTTATGGCTACAACCATACTAACAAATGTCTCTCAAGGAAGCTAAGAAGGATAATAATTTATCACCCAATTACTATGGTCCTTACAAGGTGTTTTAAAAGATTAGTACTATGGCATACAAATTGGAGTTGCCTACATCTTCGCCGGTACACCCAGTTTTCAATGTTTCATGCTTAAAGAGGGTTATTGATGACAAGGTTCCAGTTCAAATAATGTTTCCAGAACTCGATGATAAAGAAAAATTATACTTGAGCCTAAAGTCGTCATGGAAACAAGAACCTGATAGCTATGCAATCGATCAATTTCAGAGTATCTCATTAAGTGAAAAAACTTACCCGTTGAAGATTCCACATGGGACGATGAGAATTTTATACATAAGCATCCATAACTACTCAAGCGTCGAGGACAACACTTTTTTGAAGGAGAGGGCAATTTTAGGTCCCTATAATACTAGTGTATCCCCCTGATTGTTATTTTTGTGCCCCATAGAATCCCATTATTGTTATTGTTGTGCCCTTACATTATTATTGTTATGTAGGCTCTGATTATATTGTGACCCCTTAGACTCCTATATATACAAAGGAGGTCTTGTCATTTGCATCATCCAATAATTTTTCATTTATGTAATGTAAATGAGGCTCCCCCCTCAAAGAGGATTATTTTTAATTCGTTTGATCTATCTATTTGTGAGCTGGTTGCATAACACCAACCCATGGCTAACTGCACTCTTTTATTCCAACTATAACAACACTATATCCTTATAAGATTGGATCTAAACAAATCCATCAGATCCCATGTTGTACCATGTATTATTTTAGTATTGGACCATTGTTATCAGCCTATTTTCCACAAGTGTTAGTATACATGAGCTCTTATATTGTTGACCTTTTGGCATGGATTTGGCCCTTTATTTTGCCTAAATTTATCTAATTCCATTGACTTACTATGCTAGACAGGGCGTAGATTCACTAGTGTTGCAGGCTTCTAACCTTATGCCTAAGCAGATTGACCCTATCTCACCTTTTCATGGAAACACATATAGTCCGCTTCTCGAATTGCTTATTCCTTAGGAGATCTAATCAAGAGATTAACTTTATGACTCAACTAGGGGAAAATTACTGTGGAAGCTTCTTAACTTCTCTTTCCCCTAAGCATCCAGGTGCATCCTAGGGAGGCTTATAGGCCTATATATATCTATCGTTCCAAAGCGTCAAGCTAGTTCTATTAGAGTGGTGGACATAGTGAGATCTAGTGAGGTCATTATCAGAGAGATCTTTCACTATATGAGGTAAGGGAAGTCTAGGCTACCAAGTTAGAGAAGGAGCTACCCTAGTGTTGAAGGTATATCATGTATCAATTTTGATTATTAATGCAAGTTATTGATTCCCCTCTGATGTATTTATCATTTTGTTGATTATATTCATGTTGGTTTATTATATGAGCTAATTTGCCCCTACAGAAGTCAATTGTCCTTGTTTGGTGGTGATTGTGTGCAGGATATAGGATCAAGGGTAGTTTGGAGTGAGATCCTTGTGTGAAGGTGAAGGTATTTTGATATACATCAAGCTCAACATCCATCATCAGCCTATGAGGGATCAAGTTCCTCATTTACTCATGAGTCTTGAATGGATATGCATGGATGTATGACATTGTATGAGGAAATTGTTTTCTTATTTGATTGATTACTTGCCTGCTCTTACATTATGGTGATATTTAGGACAAATATCATGGAGAAATAGCTCCTTGTGGCTACGCATTCATAGCCATCGCAAAATTGGTTCTTTCAATGAGATCCAACCCTATTTTTGCTTAGATCTCTTCTTCCCTTTGTGCTTTTGGCTTTATGTCGGCTCTGTTGTGTTCTTTGTATGTATGCAACATTTTCTGGGTTTTTATTTGCTTACTTGATTTTATATTTTATTAGATATCACTTGGATTCATTGTTTTAATTCATTTTCTCCATTTTTGTGGGTTCAAAACAATCTACAAAGCGTTGATTTACAGTGTCACGGTCTATTCACTTAGTGTTTGTTTCTTTTTATACACTCTGTGCCTTTGCAGTTATAGAAAATTATGGTTTTTCCCTCAAGTTTTGATTTCCTCTTTCAAGTTTTTTTTTTTTCTTTCTCTTTGTTGTAGTTTTTCTCTCTTTCAATTGTTTTGAAAGTTGTGTTTTGAGTTAGCTCTATTTTCTTTTCATCTTTAGGTTTTATCTTTGAACCTAATTTTTTCTAGATTTGAAATATTCTCCTTCAGATCTTGTTGCTACTTTTTGGATTAATATTTATATTGTTTATTGTAGCTTAGATCTACCTTAGATATGATTTTTTGCTTGAACCTTGAATTGGATCTGTTGGTTAACCTGTTTTGTGGTTTCCTTGAAACTTCGTTTGCTTGGTTTTGTACCTCTTGTCCTCAAGACCTTGCTCTTAATTTAATATATGTATTGCTACTATTCTTACGATTTAGATCTAGTTTAGATATGCTTTTGGTTTTTTGCCTCTTGTTGGATCTATTTATTTTCTTATTGTTGGGTGTTTTTGAATTTTTATGCTTGCATTTGTTGTCTTTCACTAGGCCTTTAGTTTTTTGTTGATTTTGGTTGTGAAAATATGAGCTTGAAAGGATTAACTGAGTGTATTGGATCTATTCATTATATCATATTCAAATTTCTGTCTTGCATTCCCACTCCTTTCTATTTTTTCCTTGTATTAGGGTTTTGGTTTTTTACCAGTGTAGATCATTGTTTTTGCTATTCATTGAGCTACGCCCATAATTCTTGATTTGAATTTACGTTTTTGCCATCTATTAACTCTTTTTCTAATTTCTTTTGAGTGATTTTTGGTTTGCAAAGCCAAATTTACAACTTTTGAGTGTCTCATGTTCTTGCTTGGTGGTATTTTTTCTCTCTTTTTGAGTGATTGGTTTGTGTTATTTTCTTGGTTCTAATTTGCTATAAGCTAAAAGAATTCCATATGATTATTTACTGAGAGTGTATGAAGTTTTTATTTTCATTTTAAAAAGGAAAATACTTTGTTCCGTCCTATAGCTAGGATTTGTCAAATTGAAAAGAAAAATTTTGCATTGTCATATAGTTGCATTAGCATTTTTGTTAAAGAGTTGATTCACACCATCTGAGTTTCATGCCATTACCCTCTTGAGTAAACTGCAACCCTTAAAATTAATGCTTAATAAAATCTATTCAATATTTTCTCTTTTTCACTGGTAGCACACCAAGATTAGCTTAGGCTAGGATCTTGGAATAGGAGTGTGAAGTTAACCCCTCCAATACCACAAAAAACCCTTAGCAACTTGATTTAGTTAGGAAAAATCCACTTTTTGTTGCGTGTTTCTTGGGAAACCTTTCTCACAAAAGTCGTGCACGAGGTCACATTAAGGCTAGCGAGGTGAAATGACCCACTTCATTGGTCTTGGTGGGATGGTTTACATGTATTACAAATATATTATTGACATCTTTTACTATAACACTTGGGGAGCACTTAGGAGGAGTACACCTCAATTTGAGGAATCTCTTAGGGGGTTTTGGGCTTAGTTTCCTTTCCCTTATATTTGAATACAACTTAAGTGTATTGTAGGTGGTTAAATTAGTCGCCTTTCCTAGGAATCTTACACAAGGTGATGGCAAGGGGGTCTTCCTTGTTTTACCTATGGCATATTTAAGCCAAACTCACCGGTTCTCTTGGGGGGGTGCTATATTGATAATATTTGAGTGCGAGTACTGATGCTCGGGCTTAAGATCCATTAAGCAGGTCACTGTTAAAATGATTCCAACCATATCTTCATTATCAACCTATGCCTTAATCAAGTAGTCTTTCGTAGTGGGAAGGTCCCTTCTCTACCTCTCGGGTTTGTGTGTGCTTATCTGTTAGGTCTCTTTTAGAGAGTGTTGTTTGGTCTGAGTTATACTTTGGCCATAGGGGTGTGCTAATTATTTTAATTTTTTAATAAACATATATTCACTATGGTTGAAAAAAATAACGAACATTTTCACAGACTATGAGAAATATTTTTTCGGTGTAAATCACATGATAATACATTTGTCGATGTGTTTCGAACCAACGAGTGTGGTTCATCATCTGGAAAAGTTGAAGAATCAGATCATGGCTACATGTTAAACAACACTCTACCTTACCGATGCCGGATCTAAACTGCTCGCCTGTCACAAATGTAGAAAGCCATATTCGCCTTTGCGGGGAGGGCGAAAATATCTGTAGTGAAAGCCATAACTGTGATCTTATGAAACCAGAAATAGTTTTATTATAGTCGTTTGTATAGTCTAGTCTAATATAGCCATTTTCTAGTCAAACCTAGCCGTTGGAAGATCTGCTATCCCTATTTAACATGTAGTCATGATCTAATTCTTCAACTTGTCCTGACGATGAACCACACTCGTTGGTTCGAAACACGTCAAAAAATGTATTATCATGTGATTTACGCCGAATTTTTTTTTCTCATAAAATTGATATGGATCACAGAAGCCTCAATTCAAAAACTTTCATAGACTATTAAGCCTTTCTCTCGAAGAGGAAGGTCCATGACCTCATAGTCACACGTTAACTCTGATAATAGAGTACTTATATTGTACTCAAGATGGGGGGGGGGTAATATTGGTCCTAGGGAGGAAGATATTATAATTTTTTAGGTAATTGACAAAATTACTTTGCTACACTATAACCCATCTTTGAAGGACCCTCTTGACTCATTTTAGTGTAGCTGAATCCTAATAATTGTGAAGCCTTTTCATACTTTTATTAGCAAATTACTAGTGAATGTACTATTTCTTCTATGGGGGAGATGGGTCCCTCTTTACCCACTACATTGGTTGTCTCTGCTTCGTTGTCATGTTTACCACTAATCTGTGTGGAGTGATTCATAAATCCTTCTACAACTCTCACATCTTCTTGGGGAATTCCACCAGTTACGTCTATGATCCTGTCACATTGTCTAGCTTTGTATGTGTTTATGCCTGCCTCTAGCTTTGTTTTTGGAGTGGGGGAAAACCCTAGCTAATCTGCAGGAGCTCGGACGTTCATTCCTAACACATATCAACCTACGATTCCTACACTTAGCATGGGAATATTTACTTATGGGAACATGATGTGAGGGTCATTTGTTGCTTCTAGCTAGGCTAGGGGAAACTTTATTTTTGGCAGTACCTATCAACCTCGGTATATTTCTATGTTTGGAGGGGCACCCTACTATTGAGTATCCTTTTCCTTTGGGGGGGGGGATAATATACCTAGGGGTACTGTCCCCATTATTATAACTATGCCTATGAGCTCTCATGCTTATGGCAATACTTCTGCACATGGAGGATTTTTCTCTGGTGTTAAATATAATATTGTTTGTAACCAAGCCTATGGAGTCATTTTATCTCTGATGAAACTTACCTTGGGGGCCATAATCCTTATACCTCATCTATTAGTGTAGGATACCATTATGTTGGGATGAATTATAAAATTGGTTCACACTCTTCTGCCTTTAACTATGGTACAGGGGACAACATGGTCTATTAAGGGGTTACTTCCCTTATGATTCATTTAGTCAACAATAGATTCCTCTTCTAACACCTCTCAATTTACCATATTTGGAAAAGTTGACAAATGACCCCATCGATCATGATCCTTGGTGGCCACCTATGTCATCCAAGTTACCTTCCAATATTCCTAAGTTTGATGGTAAGCCAGGGGAGATTCCTTCCACGTAGATCACTACCTTTCATTTATGGTGTTCATCTAACTATTTGGTGGATGATTATGTGAAGTTGATACTCTTTCAAATAACCCTAACAGAGGATGCCGCCAAATGGTACATTGAACTTGATCAAAAATCCTATAGTTACATTGATTCCTTAGCTCGTGCTTTCTTGAACCACTTTTAGTTACCAACTAAGAAATATATTGGGACCGAAATTTTTTTAAATTAAAAAAAATATAATGCTACTCATATCTTTGACCATATTCATGAGTGGTGTAGATGTAAGAGGTTAGTGCAAACTAGGCTTCCTGATGGTGTACTTAGAGACTAGTTCACCCAATCCATTTTTCCACAAATAGTCAGGGATGTCCTTATGTTTGGGGCGACTCCTAAGAAGTAGAAAATATTATGGGCTCAACTTCTTGATCTAATTTACTCTCGGCCATGAATAATTTATGATATCATTCCTAATATTCCTTAACCTTCTCTAGATTCACAAGAAACCTAGCCAAGAACACACTCTGATGGTGTGATTGGTTCCATTTCCTTTGATATTGGGAGTCAGCTATTTGCTCAGCTAGGGAAAATGATGTCCACTTCTCAACCCCCAACAGTTGAAACTGGCTCTCAACAAGCACCCTCTTCTTCTAACTAGTCCTCCAAGGTTCTTATGGTTAAGTTCACATCGCCTAAGAATCCTCAGCAAGTTGACGATAAAAATAATAAAAAGAAAAAGAAAAAACCTACTCAGGAGAAAAGCCAAAACCAACCTAGCTAGGGTGGGGGCACAAGTGAACATTGTCAAAATATTAATTTTCTTTGAAATATTTGTAAGGGATAACACCTAACTCATGAGTTCCCTCATGTGGATGAATTCCATCACCTCCTACGCCACTGGAAACCACCCAATAGCCATCAATTATAAATCATCCATTACCCACCCGTTGACAACATTAAATGGTTGCACAAGCTCCTCCACCTCCTCCTGGGGGAATGGGGTGAAACATTATTATGGTCCTAGAAGAAATGTTCCTATTCACATGTTACAATTTCATGTTGATTTGACTACGAGAGAAAAATCCTATGACCCTCCTGAATTGAGTTATACTTCTAAGGAATCTATCACCCCTACTACTTCCATTGGACCTCTCATGCTAGATAATCTTGTGCAACCAATATATCACTAACCTAAGGGTGTTGTCTAAAATTCAACACACAATCATAATGCATGGGATGCCTAGTATTATAGTATTATTAAAGACTTAGCCCAAGCACCTTGTGCCATGTCTACCATTGAGGTTTTGGAGAGTTTCCCCATGCAACACAAAGCCTTATCGATTACTATTGGAGGGATGGATCCCTCAGAGTCTAGTCTGATCATGTTTGATATTGATACTCCTTAGTTTAGACTCACTCATTAGGTTTCTTTTCAGATACCAATGTGCATTTTTTTATTGTAACATATACCACACTTTTGTGGATGAAGAGTATTCTACCTATGTCTTGTTAGTGTCATGCTAGAAAGTTATTGGTTCTCTAGCCCTCGTTAATTCAAGTGCCACTTTACAGGGCTTTGATGGACACCACTTTTTTCCTTAGGGTGTTCTTCCTTAGTTTTCCATCAAGCTAGGGGGGGAACTGCTTATGATAATGTTGAAGTCATCGATGCTCCCTTCAATTATAATTTTCTCCTTGGTCGTAGTTTATTTTTTATCACAATTCAAGTTTCATGGGAAACTTAATGTAATCTTATGTTCTAAGTTTTAAACAACTTTGGGATGCGCTGATAGATAATTTGCTAGTGTTGATTTAATGATTACCCACATGATAATTTTATAATGTCATAGGTTTTGGTCATATTGTAGTGCAAAATTTTGGTACTAGTGTGGTGAAAAACAAAACATTGGAATTTGGGGAAAAATTATACAAATTTGGCAAATAAAAAATGGGTTTTTAGAGCCAATTTTGGCTCTCAGGTGTTTTGACAGTTTCTTATAACTTTTTGTAAAAAATTGTTGGGCTCGTATCCCAATTTCAAAGCCTTTTCAACACCGAAGCTCACAAGCCAGTACTAAAGTGTTCAATACACAAGAACCAAGTGAAGGGAGGAGCCCTCAAGGGGCGCAAGTCTATGCAAAATGCGACAATATTTCTGAGGAGGAAGGTGTATATAAACACCAAAGAGATTTTTTCATGCCATCAATGTGGTATTACTACCTACAACAAACAAAAATAAAGTAAAATGAAATACCCCTAATGCCAAGTGTGCAAAATAAAGTGCCAAATGCTCAAGTTCAGGTCACGCCCAAGCTATTGTTGTTCTAAAAAAATCCTCAGTATACAAATTCATATAATGGTCATCAAATTGTGGTAGTTGGCACACCCAAAGAGAATGCGGTCCCGGTGGATCAATTGAGGCCAACTAAAAATACGAGAAATTCCAACACACATGGATTATAATAGGTATGCCCAACCTGATTATCATATAGTTGTCAATTATTCATGCATCATAGCATTGGTGATAATCTCAGGGGCAAAAGCACATAAGGCCACGAAGAACCAAATGAATCACTAGTTATCAAAGGGTGCTAAACTCACTCAAACCTTGCAACCAAATGTCACCAAGGGTTTATAACAAAGAGCTACTTTTTCTAAGACGCTAAGTGTGCCCAATTATGTGCCACGCTTCGTTATATAAAACACCACCATAACACATAGTTGGTCAAAGTTTGATGTTAACATTCACAAATGTGAACGATGAAGCCAAGGGATCATTCAAAGGATTCAAACTCTCGTGCATCTAAAACTCATTGCAGATTATTCACTTCTGCAAGATGACCTTATGATTGCATTCAATTTCACCTTTGGTGGGTCATCCGCCATTTCCTTGAAAAAAATGATAGAGGGAAATCATTGGGGAGCATTGCAAACAACTTTGGCTTTGGTTGTTTTGTCCAACATAACACAAACCAATGCAAAATATAATGTTTCAAATGTGTTATAATTATTTCAATTACACTAGCCTAGAAAAGGAACTCATCCAAGATAGAGATGAACAATTTGAAACAGAGTTGTCTACGGAGGTGGAGGAATTGCATGGATAGCCAAAAGTGGTCAGAATCCAGGCAAAAAAATTTCAAAAGATCTTGTAGAGGCAATGTTTGAATCATGTTTTTGATGGTGGAAATGGATTCAGCACCATCAAAAACTTCTAGGGAACCTAAACTTATGAAATTTGACAGCTTTTACTTTGATTTACAAAAAAATTCTACCAAATTTTTTCAAAATATGGCTGGAATTTCCATAACTTTTGGGGAAAAAAGCATAATTCTTAGACTACGATATTCGAAACCACATTATGTTTGGGTTTTTGGAAAGAAGACAGGGTGTTTGAAAAGTTTTTATTCATATTTACTACAAGAATTATCAATGATCAGTGTCTTGGTCTAGTTTTTCCTAGCATTTCGAACTTTGGACATCATTTGACATCCTCATATATGCAAACGATTTTATAATGTCTCATGATGTGAAGAAAATGGAGATGACCTTTTTGTTGAAATATGGCAACAAGAATATTCCAATTTTAGTTTGTCCTTGAATTAAAATTGAGAATTAAAATTCGAATTTAGTCTCACCAGCTGCTTGAAAAATAATTAATTAATTCATATTGAGTTAATTAGTTGGAGAAATTCAAGCTAGAAGTCTTTATGAAGTCATGCAACAATTATCCCTTAAATCAAGGTGATTATCCCTTAATTAAGGAGATAATATTGAGTTATATTTGAGTTGTAATTAGTTAGCTCAGTTTACTAAATTAAGTCCAGTTAAATTAGTTCCAAACTATTTGAGGAATTAATTGTGAGTTCAATCAGTTAATGCATGGATGCATCCAACTAGTATACTCCAGATAACTGAAGATTCTCTCATCAGTAACTCATGCATGTCTATTCTGAGAAAGACCCAATTGAGATTAAATACAAGGACAATGTACTATCAGTTGCATGAATTTTCCTATAAATAAAACTCATGCATGCAAAAGGAATTCATTCCTTGAGTATTACACAGTTTTACAGGGTGTGAGATCAGTGTTACACTTGGTAACAATATGATCACCCAGGAGAAACAACGCAAGGAAATATGAGCTTGGAGGGCATAGGAGAAGGCTTATGAGTAGTCTATTTTGTCTGTGAACATCTGTGAGGGATTGTACTGAGAGCTGGCTAGCTATGAGAGCTAAGGCTTTATGTAATCCTAATATATTTCCACTTGTATGATAATACAGATAGCGGGGTTTTTAGCTGAGGCTTTCCCTTGAGTATTCTTTTGTGTTTCATGTGCATTGATTCTTCTTATGGTTATATCTGTTCAACTTGATCTTGCTCAAATCTTTTAAGCTTCCAGAAAATTGATTGTAGAAGTAGATTAAAGTATTTTGATTTAGTTATATTGCATTATCAGGTTAATCTACAGTAAGAATTTCTACACTTTTGAGATATTCTTTTGTTGCAAATTTGGTTTGATAAAGAAAGAAAATGCATATGTTTACTTGTAATCTACACAGGAATTTAAGCCAGTAGCATTTAAAACAAATGAAACAATAGTTTCTTACTTTCAATTATGACCATACTTTACTATTTTTTAGGAGGAGACAAGGAAAATTGTTGAGTCTCAAAATTGCCTTCCATCTTCATCCATATTTCCATCATTTCATAACCATTTAGGCCTCTTCGTAATTATCTAGCCTAAAACCCTACATCAAGTAATCATCCTCATGATCATATGGGTTAGAATAATCATTTTCCAAAGTTATTTATTTTATGTATTTTTAAGTGAATTTATGATTAAAAACTAGGAAATTAACATGGTTTCATTTACATATATATGTGTTATGAGTTTTGTGACATGTGTAGGCTTATTTGGAGGTTCTAGAAGGATCTTACTTGGCCTCCCAAGCACAAATTCGAATTTCAACTCAAGAGGTGGACCATATTCCAAGGAGAAAGATCATGGAGATCTTGATGTGTCATGGGATTTGTATCTAGTATTTAGGGATAAGTTGAGACAAGTATGGATCTAGTAGATATTTAAGGGATTTACATTTATTGAGAAGATATCCCTAATTCATGTATAAATAAGAGGAGCATCCTTCAAAGGAAGCCAACAGTTGTTAGTTATTCATTAGCATCAGATTTATGATTGTTCATTCAACATGAATAATATCATTTTCTTGCAATTATGAGTTATGAATGTTGCTTGATTCTTAAGGAGTGATAGTTGTTCATGTGTGCTCATTGAGGAATGGATGGATCCCCATCAACCACAATTTGCATACATCTGTAACATAGTTTAATTTCTGTTATTTCCTTTCATGCAGGTGTGATTTACTTTCCACAAGTGTGTTTTGTTATGTGAAGATTGATTTCCTTTCAGTAGCTAGTTTTTATGTGAGAAGGAAAACCAGGACTCTTAAACAAGAGAATCTTCTCCATGAGCTAAGAACTTAACCGAAAACAATATTTACTTGTTTTCATTTATATGCTTTCTTTCCTGCTTTCTTAGATGCAATGGTCATGTTGTTGGAGTAGAATTGTGAGGAAGGACAACCAAAACCTCCTAAGTTAGGAGCCTCTTCCTTCGCTTACCACATCTTGAATCAAAGACTTTTTAACTTATTTAAAACTTATAACTTATTTGTAATATGCATTTCAATTATTTTCATCTAAACAACTACTTCCTACACTAGTTTAATCTAAGGTTCCATGTACTTTGGTTTGCTTCTAAGTTTACAAAACCCATAGGTTGACAAATTAAATGGCAGGGATTTAGCATACAATTAAATGGAAGTGTTTGAATCATGTTTTTGATGGTGGAAATGGATTCAAAACCATAAAAAAATTCCAGGGCACCTAAAATTATGAAATTGGACAGCTTTTACTTGGATTTACAAAAATTTCTACCAATTTTTTTCAAAATATGGCGGGAATTTCCATAACTTTCAGAGAAAAAAGGCATAGTTCTTATTCTGCAAAATTTGAAACTACATTACGTTTTGTTTTTCGAAAGAAAACAAGGTGTTTGAAAAGTTTGTATTCATATTTCATACAAGGATTATCAAGGATCGGTATCTTGGTCTAGTTTTTCCTAGAATTTCGAACATTAGATATCATTTGACATCCTCATATATGAAAATGAGTTTATAGTGTCTCTCGATGTGAAGAAAACGAAGATGACCATTTAGATATTCTTTTGTTGCAAATTTGGTTTGATGAAGAAAGACAATGCATATTGTGTACTTGTAATCTACATAGGAATTGAAGCCAGTAGCATTTAAAACAAATGAAACAATAGTTTCTTACTTTTAGTTATGACCATACTTTATTATTTTTTAGGAGGAGACAAGGAAAATTTTGCACACTCAATTTTATTCAAGGGGTGTTTTGACGATCAATACAGAGTCAGAATAATTGTGCTATCAAAAATTCCATCTCTATTTCACCATGAAAGTTGTGTGCCTGAGTGTTGATGGCAGATTATCTGTGTTGATTTTCATCATTGGAAGGTTTGATGTGATGAGAGGAAAGGAAATGTTATTTTCTTGCATGCCAGGTCATACCTATGAGCTAAGAACAATGAATGGAATGCATGCAAAGTGGGACATTTTCTATTGATTTTATAAAGGAGTGAGAGGGTAGTTTGAGTTAATGCATAGTCCCTTTAGAAGAAAATCAATAGCCAAAAGATATCTCGTGTGTTATTGATGTTTTGGAGCACATAGGAAAACATTTGTATCTACAATAATGATCTTAAAAGTGAATACTGGAAAATATAAAGTCCTCAAGCCTGAAACATAGAAAATACCATGACTAAGCGAAGTGTGGTATCTTGGAGTGTAATAACTGTAGGATGTGCATAGAAGGATTTGTTTGCAAATTGTTTTCCACAGATCATTTTCTAGATTGTTCCAGAATGATTATTGCAGTATGTGTTATGGTGTATGTTCTTAGTGGGTAGGTCAGTCCAGAGAGTTGGTAGTGGGCTCGCAAGAAAATGCAGGTTCATTCAATTGAAAATCTTTGTTTTCACAATGGAATGTTGAGATCTTAGTGGCATCATTTTCAACACTTACTTCTTTGCCAACACCAAGAAGATTTGGCAGCTTTATGGGTATTACACTTTGTATTTTTGGTTTCTAAGGTCAACTCCTTATCAAAAATTCATAGATTTAATTAGTATTTCAGGGCAGTATCTGAGCATCAAATTAGCAAATGGCATCGAAGAAATTGAGCATTCTCAGATAGAAATTTGTTTCCATATACAGAGGCATGCAACTAGGAGTCAATCTCCCCTAGATTTGAAGGAAGTTAAATGATAATAAATGACAATAAAATCCTAAATTCTTAGGACAAAGACCATATTCGAAGGCTTTGATGAAGGTTGATATTTTCAAGGAAAATCTAGAATTCTTGTAAATAAATAAGCTAACTCCAAGTCCTAAAATGATTAATCTATCATATGGAAAAATAGTTGTAGCTTTTTGTAGTTCTTATGTTAGAACCAAGTTCATTTCGTAGCATCAGATAAAGTTGGTTATTTTTTCCCTATTATCACTCCTCCAGATCTCCAAGGCTGAGGAAGAGTCCAACTGAGGTAACCACAGACCAAGATTTTGACTTGGTAGCTAGCCCTACCAAGCCAGAGAGGGCTCTCTCTAGAGGATCACAGCCATGGGGGCTAGATATATTAGGGTTTTAGGCCAGATATAAATTTCAGAGGTTGTTGATTTGATTTTGATTCGGGTAGTCACTCGATGAGTGAATTAGGTCAGAGAGTGAACTACGTTAGGGCAAAGAGAATCAGAATTGCGGATATCTGATGGGGCAAGGTAGGAAAGTAATTTAACACTTTGTAGTATATTGATGAAATGGTTTAGACTGATGAGATGCTAAAAAGAGAATGAAAATCATGAATTCTTTTTAAACTGAAGAAATGAAACAAATTATCATGATTTTCCCAAAAAAAAGCATAGAAGATGAATTCTGCTTATCACACCTTGAAAATCAAACATATTTAGAAGTGAAATGGATCATGGAAGATACAAAACATTCACACACATGTAACAGAAGAAGAAATAATATCAAAATACCTTGCCACAGGAGTCCCACCAAAATAGCTGCAACTCATCCAATATATTCCATACCAAAGTCTAAAACACTAGTACAACATCCATTAGAGTCCAACCTATAGAATGACTGAAAAAGTACATGATATAGGCCTAAAAAAAACTCCTCCCAGCCTTAGGGTTCGAATTCATGAGAGGAGGAGAAATTCCACCAAAAACTAAACTGATAGTTAGAGTGTAGGGTGGTCAAAGTGACTCATCCCTCACTTTTCGGAAACTGATTGATTGCATCACAAAAATAGCTTTCACCTAATGTATTTACCCTAGGTAACAGTAAAAACATCATTATTACATTTACATCCATCAATTACATTGGTTAAAACATGATTTGTCAAGGTGAAACTGTCAAAACTGAGAAAATTCACAAAATTATGAAACTTAGAAAATTTGTGTCAAAAGCATAGCATCACTGTCCTAAGCACAGTGCCAACTTAATATCTTCTTTTGAAGGGGTTCCCGGTGTCACAATTGAGACCAGGATAGCTCATTGGAAATAATGTCCTGTATAGTTTCCATATCTACATTTAGTTTCCAAAAAGGTCAATTTTTTACCCTCCCAAGACTGGTCAAAAGCGCAACACCAGCCTCCAAAACAAGGCAAAAACATGATGTTTTGGGTGTTTTTTGACCTTATGACTGCCCTATTGACCCAAAAAATCTTAGAAAAGTGGTTTTACTGAATTTATTTGGCCTTATGAATCCAATGGTGGTGGCCATTTTTCATTTGGGGGCCTATAGGAAAAGCACAACGCTTAGGGTGTTGCGCTTTTCGCAGTGTGACTGGTGCAAAAATTGCCAAAAATGCAAAAAACTCCAAAATTTTCCGAAATTGCTCAAAAGTATTCAAGATTTGATCTGTAGAAGGCTGATGATGTATGTTAAGCAATGAGTGAATTCCTAGCAAGTATTTCAAGCGTTTCTTCCTTGTTTTGGTTGGCTAGGGTTTCAAGTCTTGTTTTGACATTTTGGAGCTTGGAACTTGCAATCTAATTTTCCTTGAAGTAATATTTGGTCATATTTATTTGTAAGTCATTTTACATCTTTGAATTATTCAAGATATTCTAAAGATGTTGGTTAATCCTTCCTCCCTTATGTGTCCTTCTCTCCTCCCTCTCTTCTTCCTCCATGAAATCTATGTTTCTCTTCTTCCATATTGTCTTGGCTAGAAACCCTAGGGAGATGAATTGGCAGTGAAATGTAGGTTTAGGGAGTGGGGAAAGGGATGGAAAAAATTAGGGAGATGGGGGAAGGGATTATCAAATTGAGGGAGGTGATAGGGAGGATAAATCTTGTGGGATTTAGGAGCCTAGGGAATTGATATACCTAGGTCTTAGGGTTCAAAGGATAAATGGATCTAGGCAAAAGGAATGGTAGTGTAAGGGTATGGATAGGTTTTTTTAGATATGTAGGAAGGGTAGTGAAAGTATTATGAAGTATATTTGGAAATTGGGAATGAAACTAGGGTTTTTAGCAAGGAAGACACCAAATTTTTATAGAAGATTCAAACACCACTAAAATTTGCCTATAGGAATTCTAAGAGGTGGCATTATATGTTGCTTACTTTCTAGGAGGTTGAAACAAGACTCTGTTGAAGTTTTGAGAGAAGTTGGTGGCGTTTTGGTGCTCTGGGGGCTCACTGGGAAAAAGCGCAATGCCTTGTCCAGAAGTACAAGGCCTGTGTTAAAAAAGGCAGCGACCACTGCTCTAAGCGCAACGCCTCCCTCCTAAGTGCAACACCAACTTCAACTCCACTTTGGAGGGGGTTACCTGTGTCCAAATTGAGCCCAGGATAGCTCGTTGGAAATATCTCTCTCTTTTCTACACAATGGACCTATTAAGCACTGACAATGATAAATTATAGCCCATCACAAATACATTCTCCCAATATTGGTCAAAAAGTGCAAAATGGGGGTGCAAAAATGCAGTGTGCTCTTCCAGGAAACATTTGGAGACCTTCCTCAACTCCAAAATGAACTAATTATAGCTCATTGGAAAGCTACTCAATTTTGGGTGTCATTTGAATCATCAAAAAAGTCATTTGGACACTCAATGTAGGAGAAAAAGGGATTTTCCCAAGGTCGCTCCGGAAACGCAGAAAACCTTTGGTAGCACCTGTATGTTTTACATTTCTCCAAAACCATAACACCTGTGTAAAAACTAAAGGAGGTGTTTCATACTTGGTCTATGATGGAAAGAAACCTCTCTCACTGTTGTCAAATTCATCTATGTTTGGTCAGAAACACAGTTTGAAGAAAAATTGGCCCTATGTGTGGCAAATTATGTGTCCCTTGGAATGACTTCTTGAAACATTATGGAGACATGATGTTTATGAGTTGGAATGGCTTCATACTTGCTAAAATGACATCCCTTATGCCTCCCTTGCTCAGATGTATTTGATTTCATAGCCAACCCTATCTCAGTGGGAGAGAAAATAGGGTTTAGTGCTTGTGGAAAATGATGATTTGGGCATCCTTGGGGAAAGACAACTCACTTTGGCATTCACTTAACTTTTGAAACTATACCCTTTCACTTGACTATTTCCTTTGAACTTGATCTTCTGATTTATATTCTTGGTGGAATTGGAAACATAATGACTTTGAAACTCTTCCTTTTGGTTGATGGAACTTTGAACTTACAACACTTGGAACCATGATAATTATTACATATTAAAACCATAAAATTACATTTTTGCTTGAATATTCAAATTGCAAACTATTTTTCTGATGACATATTGTTTGTTATTACTCCTTCACTCGCTGTTGTTTTATGCAGGAGGTGGTGTTTTAGTGGACCTTGGAAACCCTAAGACATAATGGAGACTTTGAGTGGCTGTGACCATGATGAAAATGACTGTCATGATGAAGACAAGTCATGACTAATGGTATACTTCAGCAAAAGGTGAAATGAGCCAGCAAGGGCTAATTTTCTAAAAGGAGTAAAGGAAACCCTAATTCAACCTTCAATGACCAAATTTTTACATGATGACCTAGTGGAATGAATTTTTTTTTATAATGGGACCCTAATATGATATAAAAGAGGAGTTTTGATCACAAATGGTAGTATGAAAATACTGACTCTAACACCCACTATCAGATAGCATATTTTTAGGAACATTTTCAGAATCATCGGTTAAGAGAAGTAGATCGCACAAGGACTTTGGAGTTTGATTGAAAACTGATTTTATTATTATCTTGCATTTTCCTATTTTGATTATGTAACTATTACCAATAGACTTTATTCATGATTTTAATTTCTTATTTATTTTGCATATAAGTACAAATTTTGATAATGAAAACAGGGTTGGTTTTTTATTATTAGAAGCTATTGTATACGGGGACCTTTTGAGAAATTAGAATGAAAAGACTTGATCTTTAACTTTGAGATTCATGTGATTTATTTTTTTGGTTTGCATCTTCTATATGTGTTTTTGTTTCAATCCTATACTTTCCATTTGAATGTTTATCTTTAGTATTTAATTTAAGAAAATTATTTATAATTGATCATAGATGATCTGAGTTCATAGTAATTAAATACTTGCACCCTTTCTCTCTAAATTTGTACGGAATTCATCTATCTTGGATGTTTTTTTCAGAGGACTATCCTTCTCCCTTCAACCTTACATCTCACCATAGCTTGATGAATTAGGATAAAGTTGTCTATATTTCCTTTGTATTTTGACAATCCAATGATTTTCAATTTGGTTAAGTCTTAAGCCAATTAGACTCCATGCCCAATGGTATTTTAGTTGATCCCCAACCAAATCTATTATTTTTACACATTAACTCTAGCCATTGAGCGTATTAGTGACTTGCCACCATAGTGACCTTGAGTAGCAGAGTTACAGAGAAATTCCTCTCTACATTTAAGGGCCAACTTTCAATCCTAAAGTGGTTTGAGGTTAGCTTGAAGTTTTCACCATCACAACCTGGTGAACTCTTGAGTGATAATGGGTTTTATATCATGTCTATTGTTGTGTCTTCAGTGTTTCGTGTGCTTCTCTTTCCCCACAAAGGAAATATTCTCATGATATATCAATCAGATTATTGTATACCATCGACCAAACCTACTGATACGGGAAATAATGTGTCATTCATCGGATATATCTCCTTGGCTTATGAGACTTTTGGTGTCAGATTGTTTAAAATCATATCTCTTATTGGTGTCTTTCCTTTTACCTTGTTCAACATTCCCTCTTCTTCTACTACTACTCTGATGCACATGATATCATATGTCACCTACAGACCCCATGTGTCACCTGACCCTTGGGTGGTGTCTTCTTCTATAGATATAAATTGCCATGGTGAGCATGCACCACCTTTAGTGGAAGATATTTCCTTTAGTGCACCACCTTTAGTGCAGGTATACTTCACAAGTTCATGAACCCTGGATTGATAATTTAATACAAGTAATTCAACCAACAATTAAAGTACCCAACATTTTTGGAATCATTGTCAAGGAAGTATACATAGGTATTTACTTTAATATAGGATGTATTTTCATTTACACAACTTTGTTTAGGGAGAATAGTAAGATGAGGGGTAAGAACATGTGCATCACAATTGTTGGGTTCTTCCTAAAATAGAGTTGTGACAAATTTCATTTCATCATAGTTGCATTCATTGTGTAGATGCATAATTAATTCATATTAAAATCATTTAGGATGCTTGTATATAGAACGAGATTCTAGGGGTAGTTTTGTGAGTAGAGGGCGTAGTTCAATTTCAACATCACCAACCACCCTCGCTAGACCATGTACTGTCAGACCACCTTCCATTACATGCATTCCATTATTTGCAAGAAGATCAAGAATTCTTGAAGTTCAAATTAGAGAAATTTTGAGGTCCAAAATGGGTCTCAAAACAAAAATGTACAACCAAAATCAACTTTATAAGAACCAATAGGATTCAATATGATGATGTCAACCATAGGGGATGATTCACCATTTTTGGAGTAAAAAGTTAAAAAAATAAAAAAAAAAATTCAACTCATATTTTCAACTTATCTCCCTACGATTTACTCAAATTTTGAGTGGGAGCACTCATTGGAAGCCAGATTTAATTTTGCATCTAAATACCCATGTTGCATACTTTTGGTGGACCCTACTACACAACAAATGTTAAGTACATGAAAAACGTGATTGCAATCATGTTTTTTCATGTATTTCACATTTGTCATGTAGCAAGGTCCATCAAAATTATGCAACACCAGGACTCTTTGGATGCAAAATTAAATTATGCATCCAACAAGTTCTCCTGCTCAAAAATTGAGTAAAATCATAGGGAGATAAGTTGAAAATATGAGTTGAAAAAGTAGTTTTTTATTTTTTCCCTCCAAAACTTAATGAGGTAATCCAATCTTATTTTATTATTTACACTATTATTTTATAATATTCCTTAGGAGGCCCATTTTAGACCTCATAATTTTTCTAATGAGATCATAAATTCAACCTATGGAATCACCAACTTCATCTACAAAAGTTTTGGTAGAAGAACCTACATCCCCAACTGAAGGATTCATATTCCTTTCTTCAATAGGTGAACAACTCATTGGACAAGAGTTAGAAGTACCTAGTGAAGAGGAAGAAGTAGAGGAAGAAAATATGCCTAAAGAACCATTGATATAGGAACTAGAGGAAGAGGAATTAGCTGAAGACAAATCTATTGAGGAACCATATATAAGCTTTAAGGAATCTACAATGGCAGATGAAGGAGAAGTACATAATGGATAGGAAATACCAAGAATTGGTGGAGGTAGAAGTAGAATACCATAAGTAAGTGGTAGAGGGGGTCAAGGTGGAAAACGATGAAGAGGAGATGATGAAGGTTTTCATAAAGAAGATGATCCTTTTGGATTCCCTATCCAAGACACAAATACTACTCGCACCATGAAGAATATTTATCCATCTATTCTCTGATCTGAAATCTTACAGGATTGATTATTTGTGCAACTTTATCAACATTGACTAAGGTTGCATAAGTGTGAATGAAAGAGAGGGAACTGATTATTAATACGCCATAAACATAAACTTGAGGGCATCAAATAGTATGACAAAAGAAAAATAAGAAGCAAACAGAACAAATTGTTGACGAAGTTCGTCCCTCCTCGACTACGTCTCTAGGTCCGCTTCCAAGTGGGCGTCTGTTTTATTAGGAAATATCCATAAAGGTTCTTTACATAAAATTTCACCAACTAAACTATACACATAGGCATTGTTGGTTACTGTAAAATTAAATCCCTCACTCTCAGCTTTCCAACTCCTGTCTCCATTTTGAAAAAGGCCCAAGGATGGCCAAGATATGATTACATGAACAAAAACAGTTAATAACAACACCTTGCAAGGATTCTCAAGATGCATAGTGTCCCTGTGACCTTTAGGCCCCTTAACACCATTTGTTCGTCCCTCAGATCAGTAAAGGATCCTATTGACCCCAAAGATATGAAAGGGGTTTATATTATCCCCTGCTCTTGTGGGACCCCCTATATTGGTGAGATTGGTCGCTCCATTAATCAAAGGATTAGTGAGCATGCAGCTGAACTTAAGCATAAAAGAGCTAAGTCTTCCGCTTTAGCTGGACATGTAGAAAAAACCAATCATCATGTTTGCATTGAGGAGGCTAGTGTTATTGCTAAGGTTTCGCGCTTCCATCATCAGAAGCTTAGGGAAGCTCTTGACATTGAAAAGAGGCCGAGCAATCTCAATAGAGACGATGGCTGGAAAATCAATAGGTGCTGGATCCCAGCTATCTCTTCTTAGTCTTTTTTTCTGCCCCCTCCTCGTTTGTTTTTTTGCTTTTTTTTTTTTTTTTTTTACTGAATATTATTTTCTCGGCTCTTGTTTTTTATTTCTTTTTTTATTTTCATTTTTTATTTTTTATTTTTTATTTTTTATTTTTTATTTTTTATTTTTTTATTTTATTAATTTATTATTATTATTATTATTATTTTTCTTTTCTTTCTCTTGTCACTTATTATTTTTATTTTTATTTATTTAATTAATTAATTGATTTTTATTTTTTGTCACTTATTATTTTATTTATTTATATATATATTTTAACTTAATTTTCTCATTATGTTTTATTTATTATTTGTAACTAACTTTCATCTTAACATCCCATTATTTTATGTATATTTTTATATAAATGTAATTTAGTCTTATAATATTAGGAGAGGTCCTACTTTCCTTTTGATTACTAAATAACTTATAATTTTAATTATTAAATAATATCTTTTAACTAACTATTAATACTAATTATAATTACTATATATATATATATATATATATATAGATATATTTTACACCCAATATAACTAATTTTGACCATCGTCCTTATATTAGCCATTGGTCAATTTATACATATTATTTTAATTAAATGTATAATATTTATTTATAATTTTATATTATTTTAATTAAAATATATATATACATATATAATTAATAATTTAAATAAATAAAAGAATTAATTTAAAAAACTAACCATTAATTTGTTTTATTTAACTTAGTTCCATAAATAAAATAGTAAATATAATAATAATAATAATAATAATTAGTAAATAATAATTAATGAATTATTTAATAAACAAATAAAAGAACTTTTTATACTAACCTGGTATTTATTTATATAATTTTATTAATCCTAACCTTTTCTTATCAATCGAATATTATATATATATATATATATAAGTAATAATTTAAAGAAATAAATGAATTTTTAAAAAACTAACCATTAATTTATTTTATTTATCTTTACCTAATTTAACTTGGTTCCATAAATATAATAATAAATAATAATAATATTATTAAATTAATAAATGAAAATTTGACCTGGGTCCTAGAGTAAAAAATTAGCCATTAATCTTTTGTAGCCGTTGGAGTCTCTGCTTAGACTATTTAACATGCTAGACTGGATCTATTTCTTCAACTTGTCCTGATGATGAACCACACTAGTTGGTTTGAAACGCGTCGACAAATGGTTTCTCATGTGATTTTCGCCGAAAAAGCTCTCGCAAACAACACCTCTATTTTGCAACTCACTATTAACTCCCGAATCCACTAGTGTAATGGTAAAATTTTATAGTGGCCCTGGGCAGGTTCGAGGGTCGAACCACTCGGGTTATCTTGGCATGTAGTCTGGTTATTTTAAAAAATTGCATCGATGGACAAATAATAGGTCTCAGTGTTATGTCATATTTTTAAATAGTTTGAACAACTATATTATAAATATTTTTGTTTGGATAGCACACAACATATAACATGACCATAACATATTCTTCACCAAATTCTGCCCATCTAACTGTTACAATAAATACATAGTTTAAAAACCCATTAGACCACATGTTTTAATATATTTAAACCATCCACTATTGCTGCATTGACTCAATCCGTTGGCGGCTAATCGTGCCACAAAACCTGTGTCATGTGACACCTCTCCATCGTCACATTAATTGTAATTGTATCTCTGATGGCTTAGTTATGTGGTCTGGTGACATTGATACATGACAAAACCTACTCCCCGGCGGTCGTCCAACTCAGCTCCTGGCGAGTGTGAACCCAACTACTCCGGGGTTGTAATCTACTGTGTAGTGTGGTCACATTTCGGTAGCCTCACATATTCGTTTCTCCCGATGATCTAAACTTCACTGTGTGGTTGGTGTTATATGATTCGTTTCCCACATATGCGTTGCGCTATAGTGTAAACCATAACCATATGTAATATCTCCGCCATATAGTTTTCTAACATAAAGTTTAAACCAATGTTTTTTTAGTAATGCACCCACCATGGTATCATAGTTAAAACTTTCTATTTGCACCATTGTAGATATATAAACCATAGCATTAGGTTTTTAACATTTTGTTTGTATCCCCAAACTCTTACCATGCACCTTTTAACCAATCAAGACCTGAACTCTCCACCATTCACCTACAATTGAAGTATGAACCTGGAGATGAGGTTTACGCCACATTTGTATTGCAGAAACACCACATGGACAGCAAGGCCCCTTTAACCTTAAACTTTGACAGACGATTCCTCCTTCATCCGGACACTGGAGAATCCTCTTGGATCATTCTTCTCCACTGGAAGATTATGGACCACCAAAATTTCTGTTTTAAGCAGACATGATATGAGGGTACAACTTCCTCACCCTTCCGATCTCCATCCACCTTACTTTGCTTGGATTCTTTCCTTTGAGTCTCACTCGATGATACTTGACATATCCATGCCTGGAAGTTCATACCTTCCTTTTACTTTCACCTTTCATCCTTACTCTACTGATGTAAAGCCATACTAGATCACCAACCTGAAAGTGATGACCCTTCCCATCCTTTTCATTGTAGGTTCTAACCCCATACATAAATTACCTACATGCAAATTCTAAAACACAGAAAATAGACAAAGTGAGAACATAACACATAAAACACATATACACAGATATTTTCCCTTGGATCCCAAAACCAGGACTGCCAGATTGATTTTTCATTATGTTCCTTTCAATGTTACATCACATATTTATACATGCCAAAGCATCCAATACCATGGACCGAAAACCATCACGTCCAAAACCATGGAACAAAAACCATCGCATCCAAAACCATGTGCGAAAACCATGCACAAAACCACAGGTAGGTCCGCCCAACATAATATAGGGTCCAAAAAAAAAAATTCCTGGGGCGCTGCCCCAGACCCTGTAGAGAGGGGCTACCCACCCCCTTCAAACCCCTCGGATAGGGGGGGCTACCCCCCCGCTGCACAATCAGCGCAACGAAAGGGGGCTCCACCCCCCCTCTAACACCCCAATTAACCATGTGGGCTAGTCGTGGAAATAATATAACACAACCCAACATTCTCCCAATTGTTGTTTTCTTTCCACAGGAGGCCATAGGAGAGCTTAGTCATTTATCCATCCATGCAATGCCCATTGTTTCTCTACACCAAGAGAACTTCTCAGAGCTCATAGATTTTGTCAATGCATCTGCAGTATTCTTCAAAGTGCCCACCTTTACCAGCAACACCTTTTTTTCTTCTATCATATCCCTCACAAAGTGATACTAAACATTAGTGTGTTTTGTCTTTGAATGATAAGCAAGGTTGTTTGCCAAGAAAATTGCACTCTGTCCGTCACAGTCTATCCTTATGGCTCCCTGAACTAACCCCATACTTGAACACAATCTCTGCAACCAAACTGCTTCCTTGCTTGCATGAGTGGCTGCCATGTTTCTGCCTTTGTAGTTGATAGTGCCACTATAGATTGTTTCTTACTCATCCAACTAACTCCACCTCCAAATAGGTTAAACAAATACCCACTTATATATCTTCTCTGATCCAGTTCTCTAGCCCAGTTTGTATCTAAAAATCCATGAATATCCAACACTCTGTCCAATCCTGGTATTCCTTGGTAGCACAAGCCATAATCACTAGTGCCACGCAAATACCTGAAAACCTGCTTCACTGTTGTCCAATGCTCCTTCCCTAGTTTTGACATAAACCTGCTCAATACTCCCACTACATGTGTAATGTCTGGTCTACCACAGACCATCGCATACATCAAACTAGCAACTGCACTTGCATATGGAACATGGGACATGTCCTCTTCCTATTCTTGTGTCTTGGGACACTATCCGGCAGATAACTTTACACCTACGGGAATAGGAACCTTCACCAGTTTAATATCCTTCATATTAAACCTCTCAGTATTGTCTTGACATACTTCCTCTGGTTTAACCAAAGCTTCCTCTTTGCCCGATCTCTTTTAATTTCCATGCCCAAAATATAGTTTGCAGCACCAAGATCTTTCATGTCGAATTTGGAGGACAATTGGGTCTTCAAATACTGGATAATTTCTTTGTCATTTCCAACTAGCAACATATCATCCACATACAAGACAAAATAGATAACACGGTCATCAATTAATTTAAAATACACAGTGATCTTCTTTGCTTCTGGTAAATCCAAGTCCCCGTATAAATGTATCAAATTTCTGATACCACATCTTTGGTGATTGTTTTAACCCATACAGAGACTTTAACTTGCATACCAGTTCTTTCTTACCTTCACCACAAAACCTTTAGGTTGCTTCATGTAGATCTCCTCTTCCAGATCCCCATGAAGAAACGATGTCTTCACATCCATCTCTTCTACCTCAAAATCAAAAGCAAAAACAACAAATAGAAGTAACCTAATAGAAGCTACCTTGGCAACATGAGAAAATATATCACCAAAATTAATTCCCAACACCTGGGAATAACCTTTTGCTACCAACTGAGCTTTTTATTTCTCCACCTTTCCTTCTGAATTTGTCTTCTTCTTGAACACCCATTTGCTGTCAATGCGTTTCCTTCCAGCTAAAAACTCCACTAGATCCCAAGCCTCATTATTGTGCAAAGATGCAATTTCATCAACCATGGCCTCTTTCCAGAGTTTTCCATCCTTTGAATCTACTTCTTCCTTCACAGTTCTTAGATCATCATCAGTAACAGATAAAGAAAAATTTGAACAGAAAGTAGATGGACTAGACCTTTCTGGCTACCTTCTTTCTTGAACTGAACTTCTCATACCCGAAGTTTGTGGCTCTTCATCTTCTAATTCCTCTTGTACTGTAGAGTCTGATTCTTCCTCCTTTAGCTCAAACTCTATCTTCTCAAGTCCTTTGATGGGAATTCATGTTTAATACAATATTTCACCTCTCTGAACACCAAATCTCGGTTGTACACAACCTTCCTTGTTACTGGGTTCCAATGCTTATAACCCTTTAAACCATCCTTATACCCAATAAAGATGCACTTTTCAGATTTACTTTCCAACTTGGTTCTTTTCTCCTTTGGAACATGTACATATGCATCACATCCAAATATCCTCAGATGTGAAAGAGATGGTTTCTTACCATTCCATACCTCTTGTGGAGTCTTATCCTCCAACGCTGATGAAGGTGATCTTTTGACAAGGTAACATTCTGTCTCCACCGCCTCTGCCCAGAATTCTTGTCCTAACCTGGCACCACTGGGCATGCTTCTTGCCATTTCCATCAACGTCTTGTTCATTCTTTCTGCAACTCCATTTTTATCAGGTGTATATGGAGTAGTCTTCTTCCGTGCTATACCACGCTTCTTACAGAATTCTTCAAATTCCTTACTGCAAAACTCTCCACCGTTATCTATCCTCAACACCTTTATCTTCTTCTTTTTCTGGTTTTCCACCAGAGCCTTAAATTCTTTAAACCTGTCAAAGAATTCAGTTTTCTTCTTAAGGAAATATATGCATGTATTCCTTAAGAATTCATCTATAAATGATACATAGTACAAAAAATTACTCAGTGATGGAACCTTCACAATTCCAAACACATCACTGTGCACAAGCTTGAATATCTGTTTCACCCTCTTACCACTAGACGGGAAACTCACCTGATTCTGCTTCCCATATACACAATTTTCATAGAAATAAAAATCTAGAGAGCTATTACTCATACCTTTACCATGAAGTATTCGAAGGCCCTTCTCTCCAATATGTCCAAGCCTTTGATGCCACAACATGGTCTTCTCTCTAGAGAGCACTAGATTTTATGCTCTAGTTTCAGGAACCACAGAACTGTTGCACCCATCAACAATAATGCTACCTTGCAGCTTGTACAGAGTTCCAATCCGAACTCCATGCATCAATTCCAGCGCTCCCCGAACCATCTTGCAGGTATCCGTCTGGAACACTATTTTTACACATCCATCATCCAACTTGATTACAGAAATCAGATTTCTGGCCAATGCAAGAATATGTAGAACACCCGGAAGTGTTCTAACCCTTCCACCTTACAACTTCAAGTTTACTTTTCCGCAACCAACGAATCTAGCCTTCCTATCATCCCCTACTAAGACATCATTACCATGATATTTCTCATACTCGCAGAACCACTCTCTATGTGGAGTGAAGTGAAATGATGCACCTGAGTCAATCAACCATGCCTCATGATCTACATGTGTACTTTAAGAAGCCAAATACACATCCCCACCTTCATCTGAGGTGGTTTTGCCTCTGCAGAAGGAGCATCATCAGATCTCTTTCCTTTGTCAGAAGCTTTAGATTTAGAGTCCCTTTTGTAGTGCCCTTCCTTTTTGCATTTCCAGAAAAACACATTTACAGGTTTTCCTAGAGATTTAGATCTCCCTTTAGATTTAGATCTCCCACTCGATGACTTATTTTTGTTTTTGTTCTGAGACCATCCTCGTACAGACAAGGCATCACCATTCTAGCTCTCCATATTTTTCCATCTCATCTACTCCATCAGTAAGGATGAGACTATTTCATCAAACTACAAGATAGTTGCATTGCTACCTATTGCAATAACCAGGCTATCCCACGAATCTGGTAGAGAACACAACAAACTGATGCACTTATCTTCATCTGAAATTTTAATATCAACATATAATAACTGACTTACCACAGTATTAAATGCATTCAGATGCTCTATCACCGAGTCTCCATCTTTCATCCTCATGTTATACAACTTTTCCCATAGGAACAATTTATTCACTAGAGACTTAGATTGGTATAAGGTCCCTGACTTGTTCCACAAAGCCTTAGTCGTAGCTTCCCCTGATACATTCAACAATACTGAATTTGAGATACACAATTGTATTCTGCACTTTTCCTTTCGATCCAACTTCTTCCATTCTTCATCTGACACTCCTGCTGGTTTAGTACCTGAATCTACCACGATCCACTGATCTTTTTCCACCAACAGATCCTCCATCTTGAGTTTCCATAACTCAAAACTCTGACCATTAAATTTCTCGATATCTATCTTTCCACTACTCGCCATCTTCTTTCACCGCCATAATCGATCTCGCAAATCTCCCACTGAATAGGGTCTACCATAGGCCTGAGCGAAACCCCTCAGCAATAAAGGTGTCCCCTTGAAGCCAAAACAACTTCAATACCAAATGTAGGTTTTAACCCCATATAGAAATTACCTGCATACGAATTCTAAAACATAGAAAATGAACAAAAGGAGAGCATAACACATAAAACACATATACACAAATATTTTCCCGTGGATCCTAAAATCGGGACTACAAGATTGATTTTTCATTATGTTCCTGTCAATGTTACAATACATATTTATACATGCCGAAGCATCCAATGCCATGGACCAAAAACCATTGCGTCCAAAACCATGGACCAAAAATCATCGCTTCCAAAACCATGTGCGAAAACCATGCACAAAACCATAGGTAGGTCCACCCAACCTAATATAGGGTCCCAAAAAACATTTCCTGGGGCGCTACCCCGGGCCCCGTAGAGGGGGGATACCCACCCCCCTCAAACCCCCCGGACAGGGAGGATGTCGCCCCCCTTGTGACCCCTCTGCTGCACAATCAACGCAATGAAGGGGGAGCTCCCCCCCTCTAACCCCCCGGTTAACTACATGGGCTAGTCGTGGAAAGAATATAACACAACCCAATAATCATGGTGCATTTTGAACCTGTGAACTATTTCATTTATCTGCAGAAAATAGAAAAACCTTTGTAGCTGTACCATTGTCTTGCAACAATGTAAACTTTGAAACAGGAACTATAAACTCAAAACGAGAATTCTAGCCAAAAAAACCCCATAAAACATGAAAACAGTGCTAAAAACGAAAAGTGTGTATACTAGAACGAAGTTTTTTTTTAGGGTCAATTTTCAACATTTTTTAAAAATTGCAGTAAAATTGAATTTTTTGCGCCAAAAACAACTCTTTTTGAGGAAAAAAACACACTAATTTTTTTGGTAGAATAACATTTTTATTTCCTAGGTATAATGTCAACATTTTTTAGTAATGATGATAAAGATAAAATAATGGGATCTGAAACACATTAAAATTCTACCAATTTTCATCCATGTTGTTAAACATATAATAACATGACACTAAAGATCGCTAAAATTCTCAATTTTTTCAACCATAACATTAAAGATACAAAAAAAATTGGAAATTTTTTAACCATAAAATTAAAAAACCATGAAATTATGAAAAAATTACATGACTAAATTAATTAAAATGTCATTACTTGTAGATTGAATGAAACATACATTATATCTCTAAGTTATTGTCACATTGTAGATAACCTAAACAATAAAAATCATCATAATTAAAACATATAATCCAAAAAACATAAAAATGACTCATAACTTCATTTAACACCAATATGGAAATCAAAATTTTTATTTCAAGATACGATGCAAACATCAGTTATACAAATTGTCTTAGAAACTTATTCAAAATCACTCATATTTTCTTGCACACCATCAGAATTCACATCTTCATATAAATGTCTGGATGCAAATGAAGATGTTCCATATTCTTCTCTTTCATCAACTAGTGCCCCATCTGAGTCAACATGCATGCCCAACATTTCAGGTTTCAAAATTCTTCTGGATCTACGATTGTTTTCAACAAACTCTCATATCAGCATTGTTCCTTCTGGTAACAACCTCTTTAGAATCTCTATCATCTTGAAGCGAAGAGTTCCTCTCTTTTTTTAATTGAATTCATAAATAAGTATGTTAACGTCATCCAATTTTAAGAGGTCTGTGCAGCGACGATTTATATTTGTACCCTTTTTCTCTTTCCCCCAATTTTTTTATCAACTTCCATCTCTCGCTTATACACACCATTGAATGGGTGTGTATTTGTGGCATACCAATGTACTTCAATACCTGCAATATCTTAATTTTTTGTAATGACCTTTATAACCTTAGAAACCTAGAATGGATAGCCATTGGGATCTCCATTTGCTAGCACTCCGATCATGCAACCCTCCTTAATATCCTGTACTGAACCCATGTAAAGGTCTTCCATGGCTTCACATTATGCACGAGATCTTCTGGAACCAATATACATTTCTCTTTCCTCTACCTGTGAAGAATTAATAATACCTTGAGATTTTTGTTGTTCAACAATTTTTCTTTCCTTGTGATCATTTGACACATTTTGTGGCTAAATAAATGGATTTTTCAAAGGGATATCTTCATTTTTTGTTCTTGAAATGATATCAATTTGATTATTGAAAAAATACTCCCACGAAACTGAATCAACAATATCAAAGTACTCATATGTATATCTAATACATTTTTTAATTTCTTATAGGCAACCAGAATAATTTATATCTCTATTCTGCCTACGTGCATTATGACTTCAAGAACTGATTGTAATAATAATATATTTGATGCAAATATTGGATGATCTAGAATGATCTTCAAAAATTCCAAACCTGATGACGGTTCCCATTCTGTAGTAGTTGAATACTTCTTGGCCCATATTAGTGTTTTCCCATCATTTTTTTTTTATATGAAATTGATGTTGGAAGCTAATGTCATTAAGTTGTTCAATGCATTTCTCCTCACCATGCGATCCTAGAATAAACCTTCTCATGTCAATAGTTTCTTCCAACACATCAAAATTAGGCTCTTGCATGTATGATTTCTTAATACATTCAATTAATGATGGCAAGCTCCCAACTTCCTTCCTCAATGTGACTATAAAATGATTGAAAATCTGATCAATATGGTCATGAGTGTGCCCAACAAGAAGTAAACCAACCTTTACCATTTGAAAAATTCTCAATTTAACAAGCATGTTTAGATATCCAAAAACAATCTTATTTTTGTTTTCACGACAAGTGTTCTCCAATTGTAGATACAAAACTTCAGGAAGATTACCAGACCAATGAGAAAGCACGTCATGAATTATGTTTATTGTCAGATTTGTATAATTATGAATATTTGGAGCTGTGAAGTATACCCTTGGCAACATTTCCCCATTTAAGACTATACAACCGACCCAAGTGATACTGAATAAAATTTTCCTCCTGTAAAGTTTTGGGTGTGCGAACAAATGTGGTAGAAGTGTTTTCTTCTGGTCCATATCATAAATTATCAAACCCAAATATTTATTTGGATTATCATAACACTTCTTTCAATACTTGTACAGCTTTTTCCCTTCACTTGTTTGTTGCTCGCGATGATCTTGAAGTGCTTTGACAATGGAATCTACACAACATGAAAGAAAGTCATTAAGAAATACGTTTTCATAGTTGATGAGTAGACAATTTTAAAAGTTAAAGTTATGAGTGCTTACCTCTTTCTAACCCTTCACATTTATCACTTTTTTATTTAAGAGAAGCACATGTACTACAAATCCCCATTCTTGTCTTCTTGGGAATACAAACATTGTTGAATTATTTCTTCCATATCTTCACAAAATATTGATATGTAATAAATTGACCATGTTCTTCAGCAACTTTTGCATATTCTTTGTATAAGTTGTAGATTTTTCATCTTGAGAAATTATCTGGAATATGTATTGTCTCTTTATTTGGCATACACTCTCCATGCTTTGAAAATAAGTCTTTCATCCATGACATTGCAGTATTTGATAATGGCCCAAATTGTCATTTATGACGTACTTATGAATAAAATGTGGGATCCTTTTCCAAATTTTCTTGGATTCTTGATAGACGAAAATTACCCATTGAATGAAACATTTTGAAAGCCTTTCTATAGATAAATAAAGACCTAATATGATAATCATAACTTGGCAATGTGGATTGCATGAACCCCACTAAATATGAATTTTGCGTGATTTTATTCATTGACAAATATCTCTTCCTTTTCTCTAATAAAAAATTGAAATCCATATGTTTCATGCAATATTTTTGACAACATTCACTTGAAATGAGAGCATTAGAACTTCTTCTCGTCAGATATTTTATTCTATGCCTTGTATAACTAGAACATCTTGGATTGATACGAAAAGGTCTTCTCCTACTCCTCGATACAACATTTCGTAGCAACAAATCCATCATTGGATCATCATTTGTATAAGCATTTTCATCATCATTATGAGGAATGTTATCCTCACTATGATCATCTCTGATTTTGAAATACTGATTTGGAGGATATTCTTCATCTTTTCCTTCTTTAGTGCCACCCTCATAGTCCTTAGAATTAGGACTAAATGGAAAATTTGACTCGATGTTTATTGGATATTCTTCATCATGTGCATTTTCAGTGCTTCTCTCATAGTCCATAGGATTAGGACTAAATGGAAAATTTGATTCTTTACTCACTAAAAATCCTTCATGATGCCCTTCGTCGCTGCTTCTCTCATAGTCCTTAGGATTAGAACTAAGTGCTTCATCCTTTCCTTTGTCACTACTGCTCTCATAGTCCTTAGGATAAGGACTAAGTGCTTCATCCTGTCCTTTGTCACTATTGCTATGATATTCCTTAGGATTAGGACTAGGTGGAAAATGAGACTCTTGATTTATTGGAAATTCTTCATCCTGACCTTCATCACTATTTCTCTCATAGTCCATGGGTTTATGACTAAGTGGAAACCGCGACTCTTTATTTATTTGAAAATCTTCATAATGCTCTTCATCACTGCTTCTATCATAGTCCATAGGATTAGGATTAAGTGGAAAATGTGATACTCTATTCATTTGAAATGATTCATTATGTTCTTCATCACTACTGCTCTCATAGTCCATAGGATTAGGACTAAGTGGACACCATGACACTCTATTCATTTGAAATTCTTTATCATGCTCTTCATCACTATTGTTCTCATAGTCCATAGGATTAGGACTAAGTGGACACTGGGACACTCTATTCATTTGAAATTCTTCATCATGGTCTTCATCACTACTGCTCTCATAGTCCATAGGTTTAGGACTAAGTGGAAATCGTGACACTCTATTCATTTTAAATTCTTCATCGTGCTCTTCATCACTGCTGCTCTCATATTCCATAGGATTAGGACTAAGTGTAAACCGTGACTCTTTATTTATTTGAAATTCTTCATGTCGCCTTTCATAAATGTTTCTCTCATATTCCTTAGGATTAGGACTAAGTGGAAGATTTGACTCTCTATTCATAGTGGATGAATTTCCATTATATTCATCAATATGAATAGAGTTGTTATGCAACGAAGATGTTGATGCTTCACAAAGTGAAACTTCACTATTAGAAGAACCCATGTCTTTCAAACAGAAGAGGTTGAATGATATAAATGCACTCTCTCCTAATGATAATATATAGCTTAAAGAATGAAAATTTCCCTCCAAAAAATTTCACCGAAATCTTTCTGTCCAAAAATTTCGTTTCATGTATTTTCCTTCATAATTTCATTCTACAATTTATTGAAAAAAATTAACTAAATTTTTTTTATGAAAGTAATAAACTAAATATTTAAATTAAAATTGTAAACTAAATCTTTTACCTAAATTAATTTTTTACTTAAACTATATAACATTTACTAAACAATTGAATGTTTTTTTTTTAATTTTTATTAAAGCTTCTATCACACATTTAAAATAAATTGCTTTATCGCCATAACACAATTTATATGTTAAGTTTTTATAAAAAACAATTAATACCACATTTACCATGCGGTAAAACAATTCCATAATGTTCTCTTTATCATAATTTACTATATCGACATAACAAGATTTATATGTTAAAGTCCTTATAAAAATAAATTAATTCCACATTCATCGTGCGGTAAAAAAATTTCGTAAAGTTTGTTATATCATAGTTCTCTATATCGTGATAACAAAATTTACATGTTAATTTTTTTATAAAAACAAATTAATCCCACATTAACCGTGCAATAAACAATTTTGTAATTTCCGCTATATCATAAATTTTATTATCACTATACCTCACATCACACCAAGGTTTTTCAAGGTTTGTTAAAATACTTGGAGAGAATTTGTGGAGCAGCTGCATTGCTGTCAACAACATATTCAATGGAATATTATCACATTTGAAATGTTAGTTTCCCTTTTGCTGTGTGCAAGTTTTAAAATTGAATAGGTTTAATGATTTTTTTTTAGAAATTAAAAATTTAGATGAGTCAGATTTATCAGACAAGCCCATGGTGGGCAGAAGACCAGTGTGGTCACAATGGGCGTGGTGGGCTTGATCATGCTTGCTGACGGCACCCAACGGGCTCATGGGGGAGGGGCTGGGGGGAGCTACAGGCAGCTCCTCTCGCCCCACCCCGGTGGCCGAACAGGCATGTTGGGCTACTGGGGTGGGGCGAGAGGGGCTACATGCAACCCCCTCCCAACCAACCCCCACAGCTGTTGGGCCTGCCAGGAGTGGTGAGCCGATTCTCATGGGCCGCCGGGGTGGGGCGGGAGGGGCTACATGGGGCTGTCAGGGTGAGGTGGGAGGGGTTGTGTGCAGCCCCCTCCGAGGGGCTGCTCAAAATTGGGCCTCCACCCCCGACGGTCCGTTGGGCCGCGAAGGCAGGGTGCAAGGGGGCTGTAATTTTTTTAATTTATTATTATTATTATTATTTAAAGATTATGTTTTACAAAATTATTTATCATTTATCATTTTGTTTGTTAATTTAAGCTGTTATTTTTTTGTAATTTACTGATTTATATATATGTGTATTTTTTATAGGAAAATGGCATCAAAGAAGATTTATGTCAATCTTGCTAGACCAAAGTTTTCTAAAATCAAAGGTGGATCCTCAAAAAACATTGTTTAATGAACCAAACCTGAGATGATAACTACAAATCTATCAAGTGTCTCAAACGATAAGAAGACGATTTCATACTAGAAGAAATCAAAAGAAGTGGAGCTTCAAGAAAATGTATGGTATCTGAAATAAAGAGAAGGAAAATATGTGAAAATATATCTATATGTTGATATCCCTAATGATAGTGGAATTTATGAGGTGTTGGGAAAGGTCATAGACATGTGTTTGATATTAGACACTGAAGTTGTTTATATACTTACAAAACTGCCCAAGTCACATGACAAGATTAAATATCAGTTATCATTGTCATTGTATGACACAAGATAGGTATCTACAAAGTTGTCTAAACAAATCGTAAATGAGATTGCACAAGATATCATAATTATTATTATTTGTATTTGCATTTTTGCGTTATTGTAACTGTCTCATTATATTTTAATAACTTAGTTTTTATTGACATATGATATTTTGTTTGACAGAATTTTATTAAAAATCTTTCAATTATGTTGGGTGGCATTCATTTCATAGAGCAAGATATTATGAATGTTGTTTGCAATTTCTACTCAAGGTCAGAAGAATATATGGAAAACAAGAAAAAATTAGTAATTCATGATGCTACAAAACTACATCCAAGGGATCAAAAAAATAAAATAAAATAAACGCCTCTTGTGGATAAATCTAGCAAAGTTATACATGTTACTTTTGAATATGAGGAAGTTGAAACTGACGCTGAAGAATATGCTACCATTACTGAGGATGACATTAGAACTGATGTTAGAAAAGAGAAGAGCCATAAAAGACCAAAAGTAACAATGCCCGTGAATGTCTTTGTTTTAGTTAATGATGAGAATGTTAGGAGGAAGAAAATTAAAGTTGAACATTCTAAAGTAGTCATTATCAATAGTGAAGATCCTAGTGAAAATTCAAAAGAAAGCAGGGAAATCATTACACCAATAGTTGATTTAGAGGATGTGATTATTAAAACAAAACAAAATGCCATTCGACAGAACTTGACAAAGAGAAACTTAATTGAGGGTGGTCATACATTTCAGCTTAATGTGAGATAAATCTATAAGCCAAGTGAAGGACAACGTAAATATTAAATCAGAAAGCCACACCACCTGCATGTTCAAAACTTGAAGACATTGATGAGGTACAATTCATATGCTCATGTGGTTAATTATGTGCTTCTTGTTGATCCAATTCAAGTTTCCAACAAGGAAGCATTTGATAAGTAAAAATGTTTTGAATACAATTATTATGTGCTTGGGGGGAACTATTCTGTATAAGCTCAAAGGAAATTGATGGAGAAATATCCCAATAACCCACATTTTGAAACAATGAAATGTATCATTTATGATGGTTTATCAAATATATAAGCAAAGTTATTGGAATGGGATCATAACTTAGATAATATAGGATGTCTATGACTTTCATCAAAAGGGTTAGATTTATTCATAGCGAGTTTGAAGAAAAATGTGGTGGGGATAAGATAAATGTTACTGTAGAATTCTAAAAGGAATGTTGTATGGACATAGGCTATCAAATTGAGGAGAAAATCAATTCAAAAGGTGACAGAGTAAATATTGATATATTCATAAGTACTGATAACATTTTCCAGTAGGAATTTAGAACCAAAGAGATATGGGAATTGATTAATGAGATTTTTAGCATGTGGGAGAACATTGGCATTAAAAACCAAAAGGTCAAAGGTCTAAACCATTGATATGTAGCAATAGTAAATCAGTTCCTGAAATGAAGTAGCTTCCAAAAGATATGACTATTACACCTTGGAGAGCATTGCAAGGAGTGAAGGATAGAAAACTTGTCAAAGCAATATTATCTCGTGTGAGGTCAGGGGAATTATCATATGAGGAAATGTCTGAGGAATTTCAAAAGTAAGTTTGTTGAATTATTTTTACTTATTTCTAGATTATAATTTTCTTTTAAATATAACATATTGTTCTTGGTAATATTTGTTATACATATCATTATATTAATTTTTTTTACTTTATCTATTTAGTCACAAAATTTACATGAAAATACAAGAACAAAGGTTAAATTGTTGAATGAAGATAGTTGGGATGATGTTGTATGCAACTATCCAGATTCAAGTTCTACATCCACACTAAAAGGTATTTATCTTGCATTTAAAAAAGTATGTTGATTTATACATTCATTTTTATTCAATTGTATACTATTTTTATTTTGTAACTTATACATTTATTTGTTTATTTTATTAAAGATGAGGAAGGATGCAAATGGAGCACCAGATAGTTTCAGAACCATTATTGAAAAAATTAAGATTGACAGACTGAAGAAGCAGTGTCTTAAGAATGTTGAACTTGATCCAACTCTTACTCATTTTGTTTGGAATGGGCTTCACACTATTCAATATCAAGTAATACAAGGCGACTGTGAAGACATTGCTAAACTCATACCTAAAATGGATTATTCCCTAGTTATTGCAAATATTTCCCATGGTTTCAATATTCCAAACATTGACTATGCTAGTGACCCTTATACTTATCAAGCTCTTAGTAAAGTGGTTGTGGGATTTGTAGAAGTCACATTATCACCATTATGGAGATTTGTGACATTTCATTCAGGCACATAATTGGCAATGTTATTGTCAAACTTCAAGGGGAAAACAAACTAAAGGATGCAGCTTACATGGTAAGATGTTGAAAATTTATGTTTGATTAATGTTAATAAATTTATTTATGTACAAGTTAATTGAACTTTTACTATTTCATGTTACAGGCAAAAGTAAAATCTTCTTAACCGTGAAGATCAACCATTTATAAATGATTGTGAGTTCATCCATATTGATAGTTGGGAAAAATATGATAGCTATATGTCTATGATTTTTAATCGGTAGATGGAAAGAGTCATAGCCAAGTACTAGTTTATGATGTTGTTGTGAAAAAACTAACATATGAAGACAAAGAAGCAAAAGGAGAGATAGTTAATATTTATCAAAAACCACAGTCATTGATTAACTATATTATAAACATATGTTCAAATGAAGGATATTGGGTTCTAGATTTATTTTCTGGCTCAGGTAAGTTTTATTATATAGAATTGAATTTCAATATCTTTTTTCTTAATTTATATGTCATTATACTAATTTAATTCATTATTTCTTTTGCGCTTGATAATTAGGTACAACACTAGCATGTTGCCTACAAAAAGGAAGAAATTGCATTGCCATTGAAAAAGATCCAAGACAATGCAAATTTATTCTAGAAAGAACTAATGATCCTTAATTTCTTCCAGATGCAATGCAAGAAAATGGGTTGAAAAAAGGGGCTTTTAGTGAATCACATGTGGCAAAAAAGGCAAAGGAACATTTACCACCATTACATGGAATGATTGGAAAGGCATACATTGGGAGATTCGCAGACATCAAAGATCCATTAGAAGAGAAAAATGAGCAAAATGAAGCAAAAAATATTATGGAAGAAGACAATGATGAAACTCTAGAGGATCAAGAGTTTGGATTACGTGATATTGTTGATTAAATTTAATTTATGCTTGGAAATGAAGCTCATTTTTTGTAACTATTAATTAGTTATACTTGTAATGTTTTGACTTTGACATTTTATGAGAAGAATAAAGATTCAATTAATGTTGTTATGTGTTCAATATTTGTATTATGTGATTTTCACTTTAATTTTTATGTGAATCATTATTAAAAAAAAAATAGTGATTATTATTATTTTTTGACATGAAATTCATTAAAAAAAAAACTATTATTTAACCATTTTTTGATAATTTTTTCCTATAAAAATTGTGATTTTGACATGTCATTTCTAGAAAAAAATTATCAAAATGTGTAATTTTTTAGTTATATTTATGTTTAAAATGGTTATTTTTATGTCACTTGTTAAAAATAATTGTTTTTTAGAGACAATTATTTGATGTGCATTGAAAAATTAATTAACGATATATAAATATATAGAATATCTATAACTTTAAAATATCGACCTTCTTCTTTAACTATGCAAAAAAATAAAAACCTCATTACAAAAATTAAAATTAAAATTAAAATAAGAAAATATGAAGAAGAATACCACTTCAAAAATTGTTAAATTTAGAAAATAATTATTCACATTTAATACATTATAAAATTTAAAGTAAAAAAATAAGTCTTTTAAAAAAAGGGCCTGATGTAGAATAAACACTTTTTAAAATCAACATGCAAATCAGTAACATTCTAAAAACTAATGTACATAAAAAAAATTATTGTGTCAAAACTATGCTAAAAAAATGTGTATTTTGCATCACCACTTTTCAAAATCGGGTCACTTTTTTGCTACCTCTACGAAACGGGTAATCGTATCAGTTCCCGTTTCAAAGTCTACATTGTTGTTCCTGTACCAACATGCCCTAAAGCATAAGAAGAAAGTGTTCCCCTAATCACATGTGTTCTTTCTCCCTGCAGTATGCACAACTTTCCAAGATGGATAAATAACCCGTTATGAACATGGTAATTTAGTTCTTCCACTTGAGAATCGTGAGTTAGCGATTCAAAAATATATTTGGAAACAATATCTGCAGTATATTGTTTCATATAACTTGCATGCGCTAAGGAACTATTTTGCAGAATAAATGAATCATTCAAAGAAAATCTTGACAAGATATCAACTTCTTTGTTTGTTGTACCTTCCTTAAACTTGACTATTAAGTGGACTTGCTGAAAAAAAATCCATCCATCTATAATGTTGAGATTGTTGCAACTTCATTTGAGTTTGAAGGTATTGAGGTGGTCGATGACTTGTTTGAATCACTGTTTCTTTTCCCATTAAATAATGTTTCCATTATTTAACACTTTCCATTAATGCACGTAATTTATTATCATCAGTTGGATAGTTTAAACTGCTTTAGAACATGTTTCAAAATGAAAACAAATGGGCTTCTCTTTCTGAAATGAAACTGCACTCATTGCATACCTACTAGCATCAGTTTCTATTTCAAATGGTTGTTAAATGTCTGATGGAATTGTTACAATTTTCTGCTTTAAAGTTTCACATGATTTTTGTTGTTTTCATCCCCACTAAAATGAGGCTTTAAAACTTGTTAAAGCATGAAGTGGTGATGCAAAAAAAAATAAATGAAAATAAAAATTCCTCCAATACTGATCTACACCCATGAAAGTTATAACTTCCAAAATTGAACTGAAAGTAAGCATATCATCCAGATCGACTATGAAAAACTTATCAAGAAAAGAAAAAAACACATCATTCATCATTCTAATTAAAGTTGTTGGAGAACAACATAAATCAAATGGCATATTCAATCATTCATCATGCCCCTGTTTAGTCTCACATGCAGTTTTCCAAACACCATTCTCTGCAATACACATCTGATGATAACCATTTCTTAAATCCAGTTTAATGATTGATATATGATTCATGCCAATATTCAGAAGAGGTGCAACAGATAGTAATTGATTCTCATGTTGTATTTCTCGTTTTGGAAGGAGACTTTTTGGTTCTTTAAACAATTCTTTATAAGAATCTACCATTTCAACCAATTTGTCCTTAAACTGAGAATCACACCCTTGAAAAGCATCATACTTGTCTTTAGGTTGTTTTTTAACAATCATGAGAAAATACCTTTTACTTGAATTTATTAACCTTTTCAAATGACTGGCATTGATTAAATCCAAGTTTGTCTTACTTCTGTGTGCCCTGACAATGTATTCAATTCCTTCTTTAAAAAGATGATACTTGTTCTCCCTTCTATGAAAAATAACATGTCTATCATAAAGATACGGACTACCCAACACAACTCCACATATATCCAAAGGAATCACATCTAGCTCAACTTCATTAACAAAATTAGTTGTAATTGAAAACCTTAAATGACACTATTTTGTGACATGCATGTGAGTGTTTTCTTTCAACCATCCTAAAGGGCATGGTTTTGGATGATTTTTAGTTTCCTATTCCAATTTTCTTACTAGTTCCCTAGATATTAAGTTTTCTTGTGACTCACTATAAAATAACATGTCTATCTTATTGTGCTTGGAAATAATCCTTATGTGAAAAATTTCAACCCTCTTCTTTTCATCAGTAACATTATTAACCTTTGAAGATGATTTAGAGTAAGTAGAACTAGAACTAGCTTCATAAAGTATACCTGTTAAACTCATTGTGGTAATATTTTGTTCGTCACTGGAGTCATATCCAAAATCTTGTTGGACTGCAACATTCACTTTCATTTCACCATTCTCCTTAAGGAACTTCTTTGGCTTAAGTTCTGGATGAAGTTTCCAACACTTGGACTCATCATGTCTAACCCTATGACAAATCAGTACATGTAGGTATTTGCCCTTCTTTCTTTTCTATTGCTGATTTCTTTCCTTTCAAATTACCCTTTCCTTTGCCTTCTTTGGAGTCTTGGTGTTCTGACTGCTTGAATGGTTTCCATTGAAAAGGTTTGCCACCTGATTCAATATGAATGGCTTGCACACATCATCAAAGTCAGTTGGATTAAACATAAGCAATATATGTTTCAAATAAGAATGCAAACTTCTAATATACTTTAACAAAGTTTCCCATGTGTTTAATGGAACATTAAGTGCTAAAGCCTTTTTTCCTTAACTTCTGTGTAAACTCTTGCACACTTTGTCCTTTACCCTGCCTTAAGTTCTTCCATTCTATTACAACCTTTTGCATATATCTTAAAGGATAGAACTTCTTTCTAAGATATTTAATAAACTTAGACCATGAAGATATAATTTTTCCTTTATGCTTTAAATATGACTTCATTTTACTTTCCCACCAAATCAAAGTTGTTCCCCCCATTCTACGTGTAGCTAACTGAATTCTCGCAAAATCATCAACAATATTATGAATTCTACAATGAAATTCAAGTTGTTTAATCTAGTTATCTAACTTTTCACGATTCAATTCACCATCATATTTTGACAATTCAAACTTAACATCAAGCTTCAAAAAATTATATTTCTTATGTTTCTTCTTTGATTTAGAATTTGAACTTGAATCATCATCAGAAGAAGAAGATGAAGATAGAGGAGAAGGATGTTCATTACCATAAGTTTTCTTCTTTCTCTTTTCGATCCTTTAGAAGATGCAGATGGAGGAGTAGATTTGTCACTATAAACTTTCTCCTTACCCTTTTTTTCCTTCTTACTTTTTGAAGACAACGGTGCATCTCTAGTTGTCTTGTCTTCATAAAGCTCTACAATCATATGTTGCATATTAAGGAACATCTGCTGAAACTACTCATCAGACTTGGGATCAAGAACTTATCCTTCATTTTCACTCGCCATCTTTCAAATAAATTTCCTCTTTCCAATCTATGGATTGGCCGTTTCATGTTTCCCTTCTCCACATTGCAACCTGGATCAAGCCAACATTCACATTGGAAAATATCTTGCTTAAACATGATCAACATCACTCAGATACTAAAATATGATATGAAATCTTACAGGATTGATTATTTGTGCAACCTTATCAACATTAACTAAGGTTGCATTAGTGTGAATGAAAGAGAGGGAACTGATTATTAATATTCCATAAACATAAACTTGAGAGTAGAAAATAATATGACAATAGAAAAAGAAGAAGCTAACAAAACAAATTGTTGACAGATTTCATCCCGCCTGGACTATGTCTTCGAGTCCACTTCCAAGTGGGCATCCGTTTTATTAGGAAATATCCATAAATTTTATTTACATCGAATTTCACCAACTGAACTGTGCACACATACACTGCTAGTTACTGTAAAATGAAATCCCTTAGTCTTATCTTTCCAATTCCTGTCTCCGTTTTGAAAAAGCCCCAAGGATGGCCAATATATGATTACATAAACAACAACAGTGAATAACAATAGCTATGTTTTGCAACTAACTATTCACTTATGAATTCACTGGTACAATGGTAAAATTTTATAGTGGCCCTAGGCAAGTTCAAGGGTCGAACCACCTGTGTTATCTTTGGCATGTAGTTTGGTTGTTTTAACAAATTGCATTGATGGCCAAATAATAGGTCTCGATGCTATGACATATTTTTAAATATAGTTTGAAAAACTATATTATAAATATTTTTTCTTGGATAGCGCAAAACATACAACATAACTATAACATATTTTTAACCAAAGTCCTCCCATCCGACTGTTACAATAAATACATAATTTCAAAGCCCATTGGACCGCCTATTTTAATATATTTAAACCATGCACTATTTATGCATTGACTCAATCCATTGGCAGCTAACTGTGCCATGAAACCTATGTCATGTAACACCTCTCCACCGTCACATTAATTGTAAATGCATCTCTGACGACTTAGTTTTGTGGTTCGGTAAGGTTGCAACATGACATAACCTACTCCCAACGGTCATCCAACTCAACTCTTGGCGGGTGCGAACCCGGCTACTCCAATGTTGTAATCTGTTGTGTAACATGGTCACATTCTGGTGGCCTCGCATATTCGTTTCTCCCGATGGTATCGAATTCACCATGTGGTTGGTGTTATATGATTGGCTGCCCACATATGTGTTGCACAATATTTTAAACCCTAACGATATGTAATATCTCCGCCCTCCACCATATAGTTTTTTAACATAAAGTTTAAAACAATGTTTTTTTTAATAATGCGCCACCATGGTATCATAGTTAAACTTTGTATTTGCACCATAATAGATATATGAATCATATCCTTAGGTTTTTAACATTTGGTTTGTATCCCCAAACTCTTACCATGCACCTTTTAACCAATCAAGGCCTGAACTTTGTACCATTCACCTGCAACTGAAGTATGAACGTGGAGATGAGATTTGTGCCACGTTTGTACTGTAGAAATGCCACATGGCTAGCAAAGCCCCTTTTTCACCTTAAACTTTGACAGACGATTCCTCCAGACCTTAAACTTTGACAGACGATTCCTCCTTCATCTGGAGACAAAATGAGAAATCAAAAGTATTGTCAGTTTCAGAACAATGGGCTCTACTGCTTGGCGTTCTTTTCCAAGAACAACTGAAACCTTGGGACTTGTAGAAACTGTAGAATCCTCTTGGATTATTCTCCCTAACTTTCATGGTATGAGAACTAAGGATCCAGAAACATTTCTTTTTGAGTTTGAGGTATTGTTTAGATCCTATGCCTATTTACTTCATACTAAAAAACTGAATTTTTTTTCTACTACATTAAAAGATGGGGCTCTTAAATGGTTCATGGGTCTAGTAACAAATTATATAAGGACATGGGATTATATGAAAAGAATATTTTTAGAAAAATACAAGGATTATTGCGACCAAAAGAATTCTTCAAAATGACCAAAGAAGAGGATGAAATCCTTGAACATTTAGTGGAGAGATTTTCTTATAATGTCAAAAGAGATAAATTACATAACTTAGGATATGACACATTAAAATCTCTCTTACTAAAAGCCATAAGGGATGAATGGATTGATCTTCTTAACCTGGTGGGTAAAGGAGATGTGTCTCAATTGTCATTTCAAGAAATTTGTGAATTATGCAAGCATATTTCACAAGGAAAGTCAAGATATGGCAGGAGTCTAAGAGACCTAGTTATATCAAGGGTAAGTAAATAACAATGTAAACTATCAAATGAGAACTGTACCGAGTACCTATTTTTTTGAGGTAGCAAAAAATCATCCGATTTTGAAACGTGTTGATTCAAAATATACCTTTTTTTTGTGCAAATTTTGTACACTTTAAATTTTCTTATGTATCAAGTATGAACATTTTTTTAAAAGTGTTAGCACTTGATCTGCATGCTGATTTTGAAAAGTGTTGATGCAACATCAACCCCTTTTTTTAGAGGGCTCTTTTTTTACACTTTAAAATTTCTAATGTATTAATTGTGGAAAATTGTTTTTAAATGTTGGTGATTTTCATGTGGATTTTGAAACGCATCAACATTTTTTTTTAAGACATAAATTTTTGACACTTTAAATTTTCTTATGTCATAAGTATGCATATTTTTTTTTTTTTAAGTTGATTATTTAACAATTTTTTAAGTTGTCTTATTCCTCTTCTTGTTTTTTTTCCTAAGCTATTTGCTTTTTTAAGGGTTTTCCAAACATGTGTTTTTTGTTTTTCTTTGCAATGTTTTTTTATAATGATTTTTCTTTTTTGCAAAAATAAAATAAATAATAGTATATATATATATATATATATATATATATATATATATATATATATATATGGGCAAAAAAAAAGAGTCAAAGATAAAAATTGTAAAAGAATAAACAAACAAACTTATAAAAGATAAAAAATTAAAATTAAACAAAAAAATAAAATTAAAAAAACAAATAAAAAAACTATAAAAAATTAATTAAAAATTTTAAAAAATATTTCCAAAAAAAAAAAAAAAAAACATTGAAATAAAATTAAAAACCTAAAAAATTATATATATATATATATATATATATATATATATATATATATATATATATATATATATATATATATATATATATATAGTGAATAATCCCATCAACCCAACCGCCATGGGCTTGGCAATCTGATTCCTGCTGGGTTGGGCGGGCATGGAAGCCTAGGGCTACTGACCACTATGCTAAGCGGGGGTGGCAGGGCTTGTCACCCCCGCCCATCCCAACAGTCATCCGCCCTGGGCCTGGTAGGTCGATTTCGATCACTATTTTTATTTTATTCTTATTTTAATATTGATATATTTAATTGTTTTTTTGAATGTTTATTTATTTTTATTTTAGTGTTTATTTTTTATTTATGTTATTATTATTTTTTATGTTTTTAATTTTAATTTAATTTAATTTTGTTTATTTAAAAAAAATGAATTATGTAATATGGTTTCTATTTTTTTGTTTTTTTGGGTTATTTTTTTTTAATAAGTTAATTTTGTTTTTTTTAATACATTTTTTATACTTGATTTATTTTTTGTCTTTTTATGACGATAATGATGATGATTAACTTCCACTGAAACCAATGTGGCCTATCAAACCTCAAGAAAAAAGAGACTAATTTTCATTCTTCAAAATCTTGTTTTTGTGATCAAAGAGAAGGGAAAGAAGCATTCCAAGATCGTTATAGTTGTGTTGGCTTAATAAGTCAATAAGATGTGGGCAAGAGCTAGGAAGTCTAAGAGGAAGTGATTTTCATCTTCCACCTTCTTAGTATCACAAATCTGAAAAATTCTATCATCCCAGGGAGTCTTGGGAGTATACCTTCACCTGGTCTCACTCCGAAGCTCATGAGAGTTAGTTCTAATCCTAGCGATGCTCGTTTTCTTCATAGTGCTAGTCAACATAGAAAGATAATTCTAGTTATCGAGGGTGGGGTTGATCAAGTCCTTATAGTACCTTAGCTTCCTTTTACCCTCCAACTCCTTAACATCCCACATCTTGTCATTGAAATTGGAGGTAATAGTATCTTTCATACTATCATTGCTTCCGATGATGATCTCCTCCTTAATACCCCAATGGTTGAGCGAAGACTGAGCATCCTGATGCCACCTGCGCTTGAGGCATATGTGGGGGTTTTGTCTAAAGTTAGAAGCAATTTTTGGGAGCCTTATGGATTCCATATTGTGAAGCTTCTTCTTATACATCAGATATCTAAACATAGCCACACTTTCAATGGGGGACATGCCATTTTTAATCAAGAGGATAGGATAGGGAGTATTTACCTTTATCTTGAGGTTATAGGTTATGAATTACTTTTGGATCATCCCAATCTCTCCATGACTCCCTAGATATACTGCACCCCCAAACTTCACATCCATATAAGATAAAAAGGGTGACAAGAGTCTCAAAGAGGAACCTTTTTTTACTCCAAATGTAATGATCAGTTGACTTACAATTATTTTAAAGCTCATAATAAGCTTTCCAACCTCCAGTAATTCTTTTCTCGGTGCTATAATTCTAGTTGAGCTGACGAGGAAAGTCAATACCCAAATATTTATAAGAAGAAACCTTCTCAAGAAAATGGTTATCATAGAAAAAACTACCATGTGTGATCATTTTCGATTTAATGATCGTGACTTTAGTCTTGTCGGTATTAAATCTCATACCCATCTTGGAGAAATAGACATGAAGAGTCTTAAGTTTCTTATCTAGGTCATCATGGCTCCTTAGAAGAAGAACGATATCATAAACATAAATGAGAAGAGTAATGATAATACCAGTGAGCTCTATGCCTTTGCAACCTGTAGTTTCTAGACACTCCTCTAGTTTATCGATGTAAATACCAAAAAGGGTAGGGGAAAGGGGACAACCTTGCTTAACCTCGATATTACATTTAATATATTTAGACCACCCTTTGTTGGTCTTAAGCTTGGCAATGAAACTCTCATAGAAGTGGATCACAACAATCCTTATTTCAGGAGGAACCATAATCTCTTCAAGCCTCTCCTAGGGCTTATCTCGGGGGACAATGTCGAAAGATTTTATAAAGTCCACAAAACAATAGAAGAGACTGATTTTACTATTGTGACATTCCTTCGTGATGATCCTAAGGGTGACAAGGTGGTCAATGGTCAAGTGATGTCTCCTAAAACTAGCTTTCCCTTTAGCTCTTTTACCTTGGTTCTCAAGGCAAACGCTAAACTTTTTTTTCCATAATGAGCCCATGAAGCTTAACAAGGATGTGGCTAATCATAATGGTCTTGTAGTTAGAAGGAATGCTTTTGTCCCCGTTTTTTAAGATAGGCAAAATAAGGCTTTCCATCCAAAGCATAGGGAAGCCATGCTTTACAACCAGATTGAGAAGCTTGTGGAGATGAGGGATGAGGATATATTTTCCCATTTTAAAGATCTCAACTTGGTAAACTTCAATATCTTTGGCTTTCCCATTAGACAACTTATTAATCCAAAACTCAATGTCTTCTAGAGAAAAAATATCATACTTAATAGGAGTTTTTAAGATGGGCCCATGGTGTCCAAAGAGTCATACAACTTCTTAATATAGTTATCCCAATTTTCTAGGGGGGTAGAATGATTATATTTAGTTTTACAAACAAGCACATTCCGCCAAAACTTTCTGGGCAAAACTTTAGAAAGGTGGAGAAGTTGCTCTTGTCTCTTATTAATATATGACCTCTTCTTCCTCTTAATGAGAGATTTGTATATACTTATATTCTGGAGCTTAATTCTTTCATTAGGGGCATCTCTGATTGCTTTCCTAGCAATTTTATAGTCTTTGTCATACCAAGGATTGGAAGTTCTATTATTTTTCTTATACAAAGTCTTATTAGAAAATTTTCTAATGGTGGTGGAAAGGGTAGTAGTAAAATGGTAATAGATTCGATCAATGTTGTTATTACAAGTCAGGGAGCCTAAATTCCTTTCCAAGTCCCTTAAGAAAAGGTCGAAATTACTTCTATCAAAGTGAATGTTACTTTTTCTTTCACTATTATCCTATATGTGGGTGGTATGCTTAGCAAGATTGAGGGATAAAGACAAAGGTCTATGGTTAGAGTCAAGCTCGTACCCGTTGAGAAGATCAAAGTTTGTAAGATAGTTTAGGACATGGATGTTAGAGATCGCATAATCCACGACACTACTACCCAACACATGGAAGTAGGTAATATGACCAGAGATAGGCCATTTATTAATACCATTACAAATTATTGTCGTGGGCACTACAAAGTTTGAGGAGCTCGGTACCGAATAATTTCTCGATTATGTCTTCAGATTTTCTCTTTAACCTATGAGCTAAGTGACCATCCTCATCAAGCCACAAGGGGTTGAAGTTAGAGTTATTACTTAACATAATAGCTTGGTTAGTAGCAGTTTGAGCATTAAATCCCCCAAGAAAAGGGATATTACTTTCATTCCTTAGGTTTTAGATGTTTTTTTCTAAGGTATTGAAATGACAATTCTTATCCAGGTTGTTTTTCTTATAGGATGTAGAGTTGATAGGGGAAAAATAGCAGAATGCAAGGAATATCTTATTGGTTATAGAATCAGAGATCTCGATCCAAATGTATTGATTGAAGGGGTCGATTTTATGAAGTTGGATTTGAGAGGAAACAATGTTCCTAATATAACAGGCTATACCACCAAAAACTCTCCTAGAGGATTTCCTATTCTAGGCAGACCAAAGAGTGAACTCATCAAGGTGAGGGACCCTAGATCCGTCAAGCTCCCAAGTTTCAACTAAAAGAATAAGATCAATATCACTCCGGATCCAACTTAACATAGGACCTTTACACGATGGAAAACCACGAAAGTTGCATAAGAGGATCCAAATTTTTTATATTTGTTTTTCTTTGCCTTTTTTTTATGTTCTAATATATATTTTTATTTACTTGTTATTATTTTTATTTTTATTTTTTTGTGTTTTTTTTCCTCAATGTTTTATATTTTTTGGTCATGTCTTTTATTTTTCTATGTTTTGATATATATTTTTATTTACTTGTTATTATTTTTTAAACTTTTAATGTTTTTTGATTTTTTCTTTTCTTCAATGTTTTCATTTTTGTTTTTTGTTTTTTTATATTTTTAATTTTTATTTATTTTTATATTTGTTTATCATTTTGTTTTATTTTATTTTTTCCTAGAGGGTCGATGCTGATCCTCAACTAGCAACCTAATTGCATTATTTATTAATTTGATTATTTATTTTAAAGTTTTCTTTATAAAGGATCAAGATCGCCCTCAAAATGTGTCAATTTCATGGTTGGTCTTTAAGTTTTCATTACAATGGGTCGAGTTCGCCTACACCACGTGTCAATTTGGTGGTTGAATTTTAAATCCTTGTTAGAAAGTGTCAAGTTTTCTTAGGACGTTATTTTAAAGTCGTCATACTTTTATCATTTAAAAAAGAAATTACTCTTGGTATAATGGCTCTTTCATTAACATGTCCATTTTTTAAGTTTTTTAAGTCATAAAATTTTTCCATAATGTCATGGTTGAAAAATTGTCAAAATTTTAAGGTTTCTTTGAGTCATTTTATTTTATCTTTACTTCTATGGTTGAAAAAATTATAAATATTTTATCTTTAACACCATGGCTGAAAATTGTTGGAATTTAAAGGCTTTTCAAAGACATGATATTTGATCTTTAATGTCATCTCTAAAAATTGTTGGAATTTTAAGGTTTTTTGGAGTCATGATATTTTATCCTTAATGCCATTGCTAAAAAATGTTGAAAATTTACCTCGAAAAAAAAACTATAGCCCAACATCAACATCTTTTATTTCAGGGTGTTTTTTCCACAAATAAAATGGTTTTTATTGACTTTTACTGTTATTTTTAAAAAATATTGAAAATGTACCCCAAAAAACAGTATTCCAACATCAACATTTTTAGTTTTTAGGTTGTTTTTCATGTTTTTTTTGGGTTTTTTTGTTAGAGTTCTCGTTTCGAGTTTATAGTTCCTATTTGGTAGTTTACATTGTTAAATTTTCACTTGGAATGGTAAGTAGAGTAGAACTTTCTAATTTTGTTGATAACTTTAAAACTGATATTCTTGGAAATCTTAGTGAACAACTAGATATGCTAAGGGTTCAAAACAAGAAAAAGGATGAAAATGTTGCTTTGTCTATTTTATGTCCTAGAATTAGGAAAAAACGTGCATTACAAGAATGTTCTCTTAACAATGTTGAAATTTATGTTATATGTGAAAAAAATCTTGCCACAAAGGTTTGCCCTTAAATACCCGGACTTAAGGCTATTTACCAAGAGGAATTTGGGACAAGTCAAACAAAATCACTTTGTTATGTTGCTCCTAGAAGACCTTCACATCCTTGACAAACAGGTATGGCACAAGATCCCAATGCATAGTATCAATCTTATGCACAACCACAAATTAATTGGAACATACCCTTACCATGGCAAGCTTAGCCACCTCAACCACAAAACCCATCTTGGTCAGAAGGATGGCAAGGTTCTTATGGTAGAAATCTCCAATATCCTCAAATTTCCAACAACCATACCCTCAATATAAACCTCAATATTATTCTCCACCCCAACCACCACAATTTATCCAACCAAAATTTCAACCTCAATTGACTTCAAGTCAACCCATTTCATTATCATCGGCTCCATTACCTAAAAAATCTAATCAACTACCTGTACAACCACTCCCCAATCCCAATAATAAATCACTTCAACACAGGGAAAATTTTAAGGATGAAAATTTGTCTTAAAGTTTAGAAACCTTGGCGAATCTTACTAGTCCCCAAATTGCAAATTATAAAATGTTTATTGATATATTTGTAAAAACATGAAAATTTCTAATAGTTTTATATATAGTCTTTATACAATTTGGACTATTTTAAGGTAAAATAATTTTATACTATAAAATTTGGGAAAATCATTTTTATAAAAAAATGGAAATTGATGAATCTTTTTTTGGAAAAACCATGGAAAATTAGCCCACTTGCGAATATTAGCCCCTAAAATTTTCCATGCTTCAACAACAACCCATCTATAATGTTGAGGCCCAAAATTTTCAAGCTTGTGTGATCGATCCTCTAGATTTAAATGATTTCCAACTCAGATTTGGTCAAGTTTTGCAAAAGAAAATACCCCCAGTTGTCACACAATAATATAAAGATGATAAAAATCCTAAAATGGAGACCTCTCATGAACAGGAAAAGATTCCTCCAAAGGAAGATATTCCTACACACTTAGATGAAAATAGAATATAATCAACTCCTACAATTCTTATGGATGAACAACCTTATGTTTCCTTACAAATTAAATCTCTTTTATGAGTGACTTCAAATTGATGAAGGAATAGACAAGCAAATAATTTTACCTGATTATAACATGGTAGATGAATTGAAAAATATTTGCATCAAAATTCCACTGCTTCAAGCTATAAAGGAAATACCTATCTTTACAAAAACAATAAAGGAGGTGCGTATCAACTAACATGGAAGAAAAATAAAAGATAGTAGAAAATTACAATTGATAGGAAATATTGTAAATATTATGATAGGAAACCAATAATTGAAAAATATCTAGATTTAGATAGCCCCATTATAAAAATCCATATCAATGGTATTGAAATTCCAAACACATTGATTGAATAAGGTGCAACTATTAATATCATGAGCAAGAATACCATGGATCAATTAAGGTTAACCAGTCTTCAATATACTCTAACTTTATTTCAATTCACTGATAGATTTGTTAACAAATGTGATGGTATATTAAAAGATGTATCAGTATCCCTAGATTCATGGGAGAATCTTGTTGAATTTATTATATTAACTCCCAAACGTATCTAGGATGACATCCGTTGATTCTTGGTAGACCATGGCTAGCTACATCTGATGCATTCATAAGTTGTAGATAGAGTGATATGCTCATTTATGATGGAAATTCTACTAAGAAGTTCACATTAAACATGTAGAAACGTGTAACTAGGTTTGGTCTTCATAATTATCATTGTACTTGTATGTTAGGTCACTATAATACTAGTGATTACCCCATTAATATTGTAGTTGTATCCCTTATTAATATTGTTGTGCCCTATTGTCCCCATATTGTTATTACTGTGCCCCATAGAATCCCTCTATTGTTATTTTGTGGCTTTATATTATTATTGTTAGGTCGGCTAGGTTATCTTGTGACTCCTTAGACTCCTATATACATTTGAATCATCCAAGAATTGTTAATTTGTGTAATGTAAAGGAGGTTTTCCCCTCGAAGAGGCTGAATTCTAAGGCGTTCAACTATATTTTCTTTCTTTTTGTGAGATGGTTTCATAACATTTGGTATTAGAGCTTTGGATTCTAGGGTTTCGCTGTTCCAAATAGGTCATCGTGGCATTTTCACTATAACCTTTTTTTGTGATGTTTCAGAAGCTAAAAAAAAATCCCATTTGAGAAGAAATCGCACTTAACCTTAGGTCCGAATTTTAGAGCTTTTCACACTATATTTGCGGAGATATGATCTGAGGAAGCTAGTCTTTTTTCAGACTCCTGAATTACATTCCAAACAGGTGACCTGGGGAAAATCGTCATAACTTTCTCTCTGCACATCAGATTGAAATTTCGTAAGAAGGTACAAAAGGAGGACGGACTGTAGTTTTTTTTATATATTTTTCAAAGCCAAAGGTCGAAACAGTGACTTGTGGCACATCGTACAAGTTTGCTCTACTGAACAAGTATATAATCAGGTCACTGTGGGAGATTTCGCATAACTCTTCCCTGGAGAATCCAATTTGGATTAGACTGGTGGCATTGGAAAAAGGATGTAGAGGGATACTACAGATCACAATTTCAAAACTGGATGATTCGAAATTACAGAGATACATCAGATTCAATCAAGCTCCTACAAAGTGAAAAAAGGTGTGTAATTTTTTTCAAATTTTCTAATAAGCTTGGTTTGAAAAATTAGTTTGAAGGAATTCAAAGGGCTTAGTAAAGCATTATTATCAGTAATTGATTCCCCGAAGAAAGAAAATTCAAACACATAGTAAGCAACCTAAAAGCTCTAGCATGACTCATGAAGAAGAGGAAGAAATGCAACATGATATATCAAAATTACGAGACCAAGTGCAACAAGTGTCACTTGCACAAAAGGCAACAAAATCTAAGATGGATGGTTTAAAGAAAGATGTAGAAGCTAAGATGGATGGTTTAAAGAAAGGCATAGAAGCTGAGATGGATTGTTTAAAGAAAGGCGTAGAAACTAAGATGAATGACGTGGAAGTTAAGATGGATGATTTGAAGACAGGCATGGAAGATTTGAAGACAGATTTGACAAAGTTTCTACAAGAAATGCTTACTAATGGTGAAAGGGTAGTAAAGGAAACTCATGATGAGAAAAAAAGAAATGTTAATTATGATTTCATAGACTCTAATGTTGGATCGAAGACCCACCATATTCCAAATTGATATGAGGAAGTTTGATGGCAAGGACCCCGCAACATGGATATTACATATGGAGCAATTTTTCGATCTCAATAATGTGCAAAACACACAAAAGGTACGTATTGCAACTTTATATTTGGAACCAAATCAGTTTGTATGGTATCAATGGCTTTGCTCTCGTAAACAAATTATCACTTGGGCAATTTTTACGGAAGAATTGACAGCACATTATGAGGATACAAAAAGAAACACTTTTTTAAGACAATTGATAAGTCTCAAACAAAAGGGTTCAATAATGGAGCACACTGAGGAGTTCCAAAAATTGAACGTAAGGGTAAAAAATATCCCAGAGGAGCATAGGATTGATGTGTTCATAGGGACTTTAAAGGATAGTATCCAACATGATGTTTGCCTTTGGGAACCTGATTCATTAGAGAAGGCATTCAGGTTAGCAAGAAAAATGGAAAGCAAAATTATGGCAACCAGGAAGCATACCACTCACAACTATAAAGATGGAAGTGTTGTTGCCCCTAGTCTTCAACAACCTATAAGGTTGAAACCACAAAAATTGGAAGAAAAAAGAGAAAAAGGGATTTGTTACAGTTGTGATAGCAAATACAATAAAGGTCATAAGTGTGCTGAGAAGAAATTATTCTACATAGATTGTGAAGAGGAAGAAGAAAAGGAGAAAGAAAGATCAAAAGAAGAGGATATACTCCAGGAACAAAGCCTAGATAAAGAAGAAATGAATCTGACCATATCTTGTAATGCGTTGGCTAGAATTACCACTCCTCAAACCATCAAGATAGAAGGACAAGTCAAGAAGAAAAAGGTAATAGTGTTGATTGATTCAGGAAGTACCCACAATTTTATTCATTGTAAGGTAGCAAAAGAATTGAATTGCTTCCTATATCTAGCACCAGAGTGTCAAGTGATGGTTGAAAATGGAGGAACGATAAATTTCTCTGGAAAGTGCCATAATATCAAGCTATCCATGGGAGAATATGTATTGACTAGCCCAATGCTTTCCATTCCAATGGGAGGTGTTGATGTTGTACTAGGACTCCAATGGCTACAATCCTTGGGTACAATAGCTTTTAATTTTCAAGAAATTTTCTGCGGAAGGAAAGGAAGTTGAATTAAGGGGTATTGCAGGGAAATCAGGAAAGATAATCAGCTCTAACAGGATGACAACGCTTCTAAAAAAGGAACAAAGAGGTGTAATTGCACAATTATGTTCACTAGATGTTTCCAAATTGGAATCATCTATTTCTCTAGATCTCCAAAAAGTCTTGGACAATCATTCCAAGGTATTTGAGACTCCCAAAGTTCTCCCACCTATTCGTGATCATGATCATGCTATTCATCTAATGCCAAGAAGTGTTCCTCCAAACAGCAGGTCGTACAAATATCCCTATGCCCAAAAGAGTGAAATTGAACGTATGGTTGTAGAAATGCTAGAGGCTGGTATAATTCAACCTAGTCAAAGTTCTTTCTCTACTCCAGTAGTATTGGTGCACAAGAAGGATGGATCATGGCACATGTGTCCAGATTATAGAGAGCTCAACAAGCTCACTATTAAAGATAAGTTTCCCATTCTCGTCATTGATGAATTACTAGATGAATTGCATGGAGCAATTTACTTCACCAAGTTGGATCTTCGTTCAGGATATCATCAAATCAGAATGAAGACTGAAGACATTCTGAAAATAGCATTTAGAACTCATGAGGGTCATTTTGAATTTTTGGTCATGCCTTTTGGCCTTACGAATGCACCTTCTACATTTCAAGGTTTGATGAATTCCATTTTCAAACCCTTCCTTAGAAAATTTGTGTTAGTATTTTTTGATGATATACTAATCTACAACAAGTCTTGGAAGGATCATGTTGAACATGTTGACAGGGTGCTACAACTATTGGAGGAGAAACAATTATATGCAAAAAGATCCAAATGTTTCTTTGGAGTACAAGAGGTGGAATATTTGGGTCATATTGTATCTCATGAAGGAGTTAATTTAGACCCTAGAAGAATTAAAGCCATTAAGGAATGGAAAATACCCACATCCATAAAGCATATGCGAGGATTTCTCGGGTTGACAGGTTATTATCACAAGTTTGTTAAGAATTATGGGAGAATAGCAGCACCTCTAACCATTATTGAATAAAGATACATTTTTATGGACTCCAGAAGCAACAAAGGCCTTCAAACATCTTAAAGAGGCAATGTGCCAAGCACTGGTCTTAGCTACACCGGACTTCACAAAAACCTTTATTGTGGAATGTGATACTTTAGGAAATGGAAATGGTGTTGTTTTAATGCAAGATGAAATACCCATTGCTTTTGAAAGTCATCCAATCAAGGGAAAGTTTTTACACAAAGTTATTTCTGAGAAGGAAATGTTGGCAATACTACATGCACTTAAGAAATGGCGACCCTACCTAATGGGGAGACACTTCAAGGTAAAAACGGATCATGATAGCCTTAAATACTTTTTAGAAGAAAGATTATCCTCTGAAGAGAAACAAAAGTGGGTCACAAAGATGTTGGGTTATGACTTTGAAATCATCTACAAAAAATGGAAGCAAAATGTGGTGGCAGATGCACTCTCAAGAAAGGATGAGAATGTGGAAGCATTGTTGTGCGCCATTTCTATTATCCAACCAGATTGGATAAACAAAGCAAGGGGGGAATGGAAGAATGATGAAGAAGTGTGGGAACTTATTCAAAAGTTACAACAAGATTCCAGTACATCTGATATATTTCACTGGAGAAATGATTCGTTATGGTCCAAAGATCACTTATACCTCTGTAAGAATTCCCAACTCAAACAAAAGATTCTTATGGAATTGCACACTTCTCCCTTAGGAGGGCACTCAGGATTTTTAAAAACTTACCACAGGGTTAAGAAGGAATTTTTTTGGGATGGCCTTAAATCAAATATTCAAAAGTTTGTGGCGAAATGTTTGGTTTTCCAACAAAATAAAGCTGAAACAATTAAGATCCCAGGTCTATTACAACCTTTATCCATTCCAAGCCAACGTTGGGAGGAGGTTTCAATGGATTTTATCACAGGTTTACCCAAGTCTGATGGAAAGAGTGTCATCATGGTGGTAGTTGACAGAATTACCAAGTATGCACACTTTTGTGCATTATCACATCCATTTAAAGCTAGTACATTTTCTACTGCATTTATGGAAACAATTCAAAAGCTACATGGAAATCCAAAGATTATTGTAAGTGATAGAGATCCCATTTTCACTGGAAATTTTTGGACAGAATTATTTCCTTGTCTTGGTACTCAATTAGCTCATAGCTCATCTTATCATCCTCAATCTGATGGGAAAACTGAGATAGTAAACAAATGTTTGGAAGGATATCTTCGTTGCTTTGTATCTGATAAATAGACACAATGGGTCAAATGGTTGCCTCTGGCTGAATGGTGGTATAACACTTCCTTCCATATAGCAACAAAAATGACCCCATTTATGATACTTTATGGATATTAGCCACCATCCATCACATCATATTTAAGAGAAAATTCTAAGGTTCAAGCCGTGGAACATCACATCGAACATCAAAAACAAGTCCTCCAACTCTTAAAGGATAACCTTGTGTTGGCACAAAATAGAATGAAACAATAGGTAGATCAGCACCGCAGTGAAAGAAATTTTGATGTAGGTGATTGGGTATTCCTACGGCTACAACCATATAAACAAATGTCCCTCAAGCAAGCTAAGAAGGATAATAAATTATCACCAAAGTATTATGGTTCGTACAAGGTGTTGCAAAAGATTGGTACTATGACATACAAATTGGAGCTTCCTGCAGCTTCTCGAGTGCACCTAGTTTTCTGTAGAAATTTGAATAATATAACACTTATTCACAAAGATTATCCTTATTATACACTATTTGTGGAATGCATGCATAATACATAACCTCCTCTACCATTGATCATCAATTTGCGGAATTAAGAAACAATCGCATGCACACATTGAAAAACATCAATCGCACATATCAACACAGTATGTAATGGGGAAAGCATACAGCTGAAAACCCCCAACTATCTGTATATTATAATGATAGAGAAGATGTAACAATACATAGTACAATACTCCTCACAAGTACTTAGTACTATCTCCACATGCTACACACAAACTAGCTCAGATCTGAACAAGTCACGGGTTCAAATCTCCTCCACTGTTTGCGTGCCTTTACTGCGCAATCAAAGTTGAGAATAGATGAGATCCAAGTTCAAATTACCTTGGCTTGTACTGTGCAATCCTCATTGGCAATCTCAATCAATGATTGTGCAAATCTCATGCACAACTATAGTCACAACTGATAGTATTCTCACCCTTTCACCCACCTCTAACACTTGTCTCCACTGAACTGTCCATGCACTGAGTTAACTGATGTATTCTTTAGTTGATTTATGAGTTAATAATTAGTGAATTAATTAATAATTAATTCACATCACTCATCACTAGTGTATTTGGTAGCTAGACTAAATACAACTAGTTCAACTAAGTCAAACTGAACACAACTCCATCAACTCCTCAATCAACTCCACCAGACTCAATCACTTGAGTTCTAACTGAAGTCCATCATGCAATAGCTCAAATAACCCATAGGAAAAACATATTTCCTTCTGGCAGTTTCATGTGCCACATCCGTAGCTCGAACAGAAGTGCTGCAAGAGGATAAGATAATGTTTATAGTCCAAATATTATTAAGAGCTAATAATATTCGACTGTTCTATTTTTTGACTAGCAGTCTAAAAATAGACTCCACCCATATGTCTAAAAATAGAGTTCCATCTATTTTTACCAACATGACTAATCATCCATAAATAGCATCTTGCAACTCATAGACCATGATCCATATGTCTAAAAATAGACATAGTCTAAAAATAGACTTTGCGCCAAAAATAGCCTGCGGGCCCACTTAGTGAAGGTGACTTCTTTTCACTAAGCTCCATCATCTTGTTGCATTTTAAACACTCCCTCTCAACAAGATATGGAATATCTACAACCCCTATCTTGCCTCTGTGGTAATCAAATTTTCTCCTGGTGAGTGCCTTCGTCAAATATCAGCATCCTGATCCTTCGTGGGAATGTATGAAAGTAACATGATTCTCCGCTGCACACAATCTCTGATATGATGGTACTTGATGTCAATGTGCTTGGATCTATCATGAAATACTGGATTAGCTGAGAGTCTAATGCAACTCTGGTTATCACAATAAATCACAGTAGGCTCCAAGTGTGACCCGAACAACCCGACTAGGATCTTCCTCATCCATATAGCCTCGCATGCAGCCAAACTTGCTGCCATATACTTGGCCTCTACTGAAATGAGTGCCACAGATCTCTCCTTCCTGTTGTACCAAGAAACTACTGTTGACCCGATACTGAAGATCCCTCCAGATGTGCTCTTTTTGTCTGTTGTGCTCCCTGCCCAATCTGCATTCGTGAAGCCACATAGCTTCACCTCATCCTCCTGTCTGTACCCCAATCCATATCCCGATGTGCCTCTGAGATAACGCAATACATGCTTGCCTGCCTTCCAGAAGAGCTTGGTTGGCTTAACCATAGCTTGTGAAAGCTGGTTAACAACATAGCATATATCGGGTCGTGTATTGACTAGATACATAAGCAACCCCACCAACTGTCAATAAATAGTGGCATCCACTACCTCTGCGGAAGTAGCATCCTCCTTTCTCCAACCTCCAGGAAGAGGAGTATCAACAGGCTTGCAGCCATGCATGTTGAACTTCCCCAATATCTCCCGGGCATACTTACCCTGAGAAACAAATAGTCCATCATTGTGCTGCCAAATTTCCAATCCCAGGAAATAATGAAGGAGGCCCAAGTCCTTCATCTCAAACTCTCTAGCAAGATCCTCCTTGCATGAAAGTATCAACAGCTCATCTCCCGTCAAAATCAAATCATCTACATAAAGTAAAATGATCAGCAACTTACCCTCCACCACAATCTGGTATAGGTTAGGATCCGCCTCACTCTTGGAGAATCCAAGTCCGGTGAAATAACTGTCTATCCGTGTGTACCAAGAACGAGGTGCTTGTTTCAACCCATACAACACTCTCTTGAGCCTGCACACATGCGACTCGCTGTTGAAGATCTCGAAACCTTCAGGCTGCTCTATGTACACCTCCTCCTCAATGACTCCGTTGAGGAACGTAGTCTTCACATCCATCTGATGGATGTGCCACCCCATCTGCGCTGAGAGAGCAAGAATCGTCTGTATGGAAGAATACCTTGCGACAGGTGCAAAGGTCTCCTCATAATCGATCCCCTCTATCTGTGAGAAGCCTCGGGCAACAAATCTTGCCTTGTACTTCTCCACACTTCCGTCAGCTGCCTGCTTCACTTTGTAGATCCATCTCGAACCCACCACTGATTTCCCCTCCGGTCTTGGGACAATCTCCCATGCACTGTTTCTGACAATCGAATCATACTCTTCCACCATGGCATCTACCCATGCGGGATCCTCCACAGCTTCCTCGAAAGAGGATGGCTCAGTCACGACACATTTTCTCACAACAACCATGTATCCAGTGTACTGATCAGTGACTGTCTCTGTCTGCGCTGTGTTGTAGGTGGTCCTACAACCTTCTCTGCATCTTGAGCCAGTCGCTCAGCTTCTGTAGTGCGCTTTCGCTATCTGATGGTTGGTGTTGCATGAGTGGTCTCTTCCACTCCGTGAACTTCATCTTGTGGTTGATCCACATCCTAAAGCTCATCCTTAGGAACTAATAGCTCCTCATCTGCATGAAAGTGTGGCTCCCTCTCAAGAGAACACTTCATGGCTTTCTCCTCCTGAAATTTGATATCCCGTCGCACAACAGTCTTGCGACTGTCTGGAAAATACACACGATAGTTGTGGGGCATATCAGTGTACCCCACAAATATCTCAACCTCTACAGTTAACTCCAGCTTCTTCCTAGCATCCTTCGTCACATGCATGTAAACAAGAGAACCAAAAATCCTCAAATGGGAAATATCAGGCCTCTTACGAGAATAAGCCTCCTTGGGTGTACTCATGCCAAGTATCTTGTGAGGACAACGGTTCTGCACATATACTGAAGTATTGCATGCCTCCACCCACAAGTGAAGGGGTAGGCTCTGATCATGCCACATTGCCCGTGCAACACCCTCGATCGTTCTGTTCTTCCGCTCAGCAACCCCGTTCTGTTGTGGGTTATGGGGAGCTATGAGCTCTCTTCAAATCCCTTCTGCGCTGCAGAAGTCCTTGAACTCGCCATAGATGAATTCACCACCATTGTCGCTCCTAAGAGCTTTCACCTTCTTCCTCGATTCCTTCTCAACCATTTCTTTGAACTCACAGAACTTTGAGTATGTCTCACTCTTCTTCTGCATGAAGAAGATCCAGCACTTTCGAGAGAAATCGTCAACAAAGATCACATAGTACTTGTGCTTTGTTGTCGAAGCTACTGAGAAAGGTCCACACATGTCTGTGTGAATTCTCTCAAGGATCATCATGGTGCGACTATCCTTCTCATGAAAGGTGGCTTTCACAAATTTTCCCAAAGTACACCCCTTGCACTGATCTGACTGTGCAAGAGTGCCTTTAGGAAGTCCAGTAGAAATCTGTTGCAGTATCTTCAAAGCTCCATGGTGAAGGTGGCCCAATCTCTGGTGCCACAGCATGCCATCATCCTGGCTCACCACTCCTTCTACCTTGCATGCCATTACTACGCAGCCATCTACGCGCAGTTGATAAAGGTTCTTGACTCGAACCCCTATCTTCCGGGTTTCTCCAGTTGTCTTACTGCGCAGGAAATCCTTTCCCTCGCTGAAGACAACATCGTATCCCTTATCTCCTAAATCACCACAGAGATAATATTCTTCTTCAATCCTGGAACATGCATCACTTCCTTCAATACGAAGGGTTTACTAGACTCCCTCTCAAAGGAAATGGTACCAATCCCGGTCGCACTGTATCTACCATCATCGCCCATCTCAATGTGCACTCCAAGTCCTTTCTCATCCAGATCAGAAAACAAATCTCGATCTCCTGTCATGTGAAAAGACGCACCATTGTCCAAGAACCATACCGATCCCATCACACTTGATACCAAGCATGCGATCAGCAAAAAATCCAGCTCAAACTGCGAGGCTAAGGCCTCTCCCGCTGCAGATCCAGCAGCTTGCTTATTTTTCTTCTTCTATGGACAATTTGTGGCATAATGTCTGTGCTGGTGACAATGAAAGCACTTCACCTTGGACATGTCTTGCTTCTTGCCTTTCGCACCGGAATGAGAAGCTTTCTTGTTCTTCCCCTTCTTTGCTTTAGCAGACAAAGTGCAATTTTCTTCATCAGATGCCTTTGATGAAGATCCGTCCCTGATATTCCGCCTGATCTCCTCTTGCACAAGATCAGACCAAAGTCTATCCCATCTTGCAATTTCTCCCGACCATTGACAGAGCCTGATAGGAATGTCAACTCTTCGGAAGACCAAGGAGAGCCAAGCTCACCAAGTCCTCATCATCGACAGTCACCCCCACACTTCCCAGCTCATCCCGACATTGGGTGAACTTCGTGAGATACTTGGGCATACTATCTCCTTTCTCACACTTAATGTTTTTGAGTTTATCATTGAGTGCCAACTTCCTCTGGTCGCTCTTGCTTTGGAATAAATCTGTCAACGCTTTCCACATCAAGTATGGAGAAGCCTTCCCATGCAGGCTGGATACAATGTGATCCTTCACGCCCTCCAATAGAATCCTTCGACACTTTGCTATCTTCTTTTGCCAAACCTCAACTTGAGCAGCATCAGTAGGCTTTGGAACCTCAGCATCTATGAACTCCTTCAACCCATTGTCATCTAACACCACCTCCATCCTGTCTTTCCATGCAATATAATTCAAGCTTCCTTCAAGGGCATACTCCAATCGCAATCCGTTGAAAGACATTTCAACTTTGACACCAAGAAAACACTGCTGCAAATTTGAATTCCACCAGCTGAAAACTCAACCGCTTCTGATCTAAAATTCGTGAGAACAAATTATTTCTTGTACATAGATTGACTGTATGGGAATTTACCATCTCACCTTCCAAAAGAAGGATGAATCCAGAGGCTACCTGGCCCGATTACAGACTCTTCCTAAAGAAATAAAATGTAATCACTTTCTGAATAATAGATCTGATGATCAACTTTGCTCTGATACCATGTAGAAATTTGAATAATATAACACTTATTCACAAATATTATCCTGATTATACACTATTTGCGGAATGCGTGCATAATACATAATCTCCTCTACCATTGATGATCAATTTGCGGAATTAAGAAACAATCGCATGCGCACATTGAAAAACATCAATCACACATATCAACACAGTATGTAATGGGGAAAGCATACAGCTGAAAACCCTCAACTATCTGTATATTATAATGATAGAGAAGATGTAACAATACATAGTACAATACTCCTCACAAGTACTCAGTACTATCTCCACATGCTACACACAAACTAGCTCAGATCTGAACAAGTCACGGGTTCAAATCTCCTCCACTGTTTGCTTGCCTCTACTATGCAATCCAAATTGAGAATAGATGAGATCCAAGTTTGAATTCCCTTGGCTTGTATTGTGCAATCCTCATTGGCAATCTCAACCAATGATTGTGCAAATCTCATGCACAACTATAGTCACAACTGATAGTAGTCTCACCCTTTCACCCACCTCTAACACTTGTCTCCACTGAACTATCCATGCACTGAGTTAACTGATGTATTCTTTAGTTGATTTATGAGTTAATAATTAGTGAATTAATTAATAATTAATTCACATCACTCATCACTAGTGTATTTGGCAGTTAGACTAAATACAACTAGTTCAACTAAGTCAAACTGAACACAACTCCATCAACTCCTCAATCAACTCCACCAAACTCAACCACTTGAGTTCTAACTAAAGTCCATCATGCAATAGCTCAACTAACCCATAGGAAAAGCATATTTCCTTCTGGAAGTTGCATGTGCCACATCCGTAGCTCGAACTGAAGTGCTACAAGAGGATAAGATAATGTTTATAGTCCAAATATTATTAAGAGCTAATAATATTCGACTGTTCTATTTTTTGATTGGCAGTCTAAAAATAGACTCCACCCATATGTCTAAAAATAGAGGTCCATCTATTTTTACCAACATGACGAATCATCCATAAATAGCATCCTGCAACTCATAGACCATGATCCATATGTCTAAAAATAGACAAAGTCTAAAAATAGACTTTGCACCAAAAATAGCCTGCGGGCCCACTTAGTGAAGGCGACTTCTTTTCACTAAGCTCCATCATCTTGTTGCATTTTCAAAATTTTCCATGTTTCATGTTTAAAGAAGGTTATAGGCGATAAGCTCCCAGTTCAAACAATATTACCAGAACTTGATGAGGAAGGAAAAATTATATTGGAACCGGAAGTAGTCACAGAAACAAGAACTCGACAGCTACGAAATCGATCAATTTCGGAGTATCTCATCAAGTGGAAGAACTTATCCGCTGAAGATTCCACATGGGAGGATGAGAATTTAATACAGAAGCATCCAGAACTACTCAAGCATTGAGGACAACACTTTTTTGAAGGAGAGGGGCATGTTAGGTCCCTATAATACTAGTGATTACCCCATTACTATTGTAGTTGTATCCCTTATTAATATTTTTGTGCCCCTATTGTCCCCATATTTTTATTACTGTGTCACATAGAATCCCTCTATTGTTATTTTTGTGGCTTTATATTATTATTGTTAGGTCGGCTGGGTTATATTGTGACTCCTTAGACCCCTATATATAGAAAGGAGGTTTTTTCATTTGAATCATCCAAGAATTGTTCATGTGTGTAATGTAAAGGAGGTTGCCCCCTGGAAGAGGCTGAATTCTAAGGCGTTCAACTATCTTTTCTTTCTTTTTGTGAGCTGGTTTCATAACATTGTATCATTATATATTTCATGTCAAAGCAAAAGAAGAAAATAAAATAAAATAATAATAATAATAATTATTACTATTATTATTATTATTATTATTATTATTTTCTAGTCAAAGCATGCTCTTCATGCTTCTAGGGTTTATTGAGTAAAAAGAAAATTTGTCATCAGTCAAAGTCCCATTGGGCCTATTTGTAAGAAAAACAAAATTTTTATTTTGAGTAAAAAGAGTCAATTTTGTCTCCACAAGACCAAGTCGTCCCTCCAGATGGACAATTTAGCCAACCCATAAGTTATGTCTCTTCATATGATCGAACAATTATATATTTGAAACTTAGCTCCACATTTTGGCATAAAAATTCAATTTTTGTGCAAGCAAGAAGAAGAAAAACCAGAAAAGTCAAAGAAGAAAAGGAGCAAAGTCAAAGGAGAAAGAAAGCTATGATTTTCTACCCTAGTTCCTATTCACATGTGTTAATTTTTTGAGGCAACTTCTGATGGATTGCAAGTCCAAAATTACAGGGTCAAAATTTCAAGGCTCGATATTTCAAGGAGGTTGAAATTTTAGGGATGGACTAGAAATCAATGATTTTACCAGCATTGAATTTTGTTGACCATGATTTGTTGAATATGGCTTGACGGAGAGCTGACTTGGATCTATGTGGTAGTATTGGTCTTAGGTATCTCACTTTGATCAGATTCTATAAGAAGAGAAATTTTCTGGGTTGTTCCCCTTGTGGGGTTTTTCCCTAGCTTGGAGCCTAGATATTTGTGTTCTTTGTATTTTGTGATCTTCATGTTTTACATTTTTTTAATTTCTTGATGAATAAAAATATAAATTAATCAACAACCAATAAACATTCACAAGTAATTATCAAGTTAAAGGGGAATCTACCTAATATTCATGCATATTGATTTCTTAACATGGATTCAGAGCTAAGGTGTAGGGAAGGAAGGCAGTTCCAAGATAACTTTTAGTTACCATATTTGAAGACACTCCTATATCAGTTATAGTTGTGGAAACTCTATTAAAATAGTCATTATTGAAGAAGTCATTATAGTAGTTTAAAGACCTTATCATCTTTGGAGAATCATCAACATTCCTAAAAGCACTCTTATAACAAGTAAGTACTCCTTGTCTACAAGCTTGAATCTATGTAGTAAGTATCTAAGAGGACTAAAACCTCAATAAATTGTTATCTAAAGTTCAAAGTAATGGTATTTTTTAGAGTGATTGTCAGGCCAAGTCCCAAAGTAGCCGAAGTTGAATCCTAGAAGAGAAGTATGAAACTGTGAGGAATAATAACTCAAAAGAGTGTGAGAGCATAGATACATGGTATCTTGTAACCTATTAACAGAATCTAAGAATCTATAATGACTATGGAAGAAAGTTACTCATTTAAAGAGTCGAACCCTATGTTAAACTATGATGGATCATAACATGTTACAAGGAGGCCAAAGACTATATTCCACGCTTGTGACAAAAGGCATTAGAACTATGGAATCATGTAGAGAAAATCTGACTTGCTATCTTCATTCTCTGTTTTGAATCTGAGCTCAATGAAAAGGTTCATACATATGGAATCTAAGACTCATCCAAGGAATCTAAATTTCCTTAAGCCTGAACAATTTGATGAAGCATTGAATTCCGAAGTTTGGAATAACAATTTTACATGTATAGAATACACGAAAATATCTTTGAAAAGCGAAGTCTGAAAGTTTTCACTATAATAATTTGAATCAGTCAATGAAGAGAAAAATATGAATATAATAGATATGAACCAATCTTTATACCTTGTGGTAGACATTTGAACTCATGTGGAACAATAATACATCTTTGTGTATCTCTGAGCGACATCTTCCTATATCTGAAATGGGCGTGGCATCTTTCTTGAAGACCGAACCCATGATTTAGTGAGACATTGAAATCTTAAGGAAGCAATTCACTAAAGTCTATATATGTGATATTCCTTTGTGATAGAAAAGAGTTGGAATATCAATCAACCTTCATAAAAAAATTTTATATCTCATTATGAGAAGGACCGCAATTTTGAATATGTGAAGTCATTAGAGATATAAGTTATACCTCATTCATTTTGGTGGTCGTATGTGTAAATTATTCTATGACATATGCATTGCACTAAAGTTTGAAGACCTAAGGAAACAAGTTGAATTCGCTACAAGTGACCTAAGAATACAAGTTGATCTCATTAGAAGACATATATCTTATATTCTTGCTCAGTGAAAATATATCTTGCTAACCAAGAGCCTGTGGTATATAATTTGACAAAGAAACCAAAACATGTGGATCCAAACTATTGAGGAGATCAATTATCAATTCAATAAGCAGTGTTATATCTCCCTATAATACGGATTGTGACGATGAACTTGAAAATTTTGAAGCACATATCTGAGACACAAATGTATAAAGCAGTGGTACTACCCATAACTTCCTTTTTATACAAAAGGAACTAACCACATTAGTAAATCCGACCTATTTGAAAGGAACCAAGATAAAGTAAGAAACTCAAAAAAAAAATTGGGGATGAAGAAGTTGAGGCACCTTTGTTGAAGAAACCAAATCTTTGCAAAGAAGAGGTAAGGTAAGGTTGTAGAGGTATATATAATTATTGTATTTCATGATCTATGTTATTTATATAAGTTCACTAGGTCATAAAAATGATCATTTGATATATAGTATAAGGGTCTGCATAAATATATATTAGAGATCATTACATACAAGAGATTGTTTATATGTTAGCACATCAATTAGTTCATTACATGTGAAGGCTAGATCAACAAATGACATGGATAAAAGGCATCTATAGGGTTTTGTAACTAATATCTTTTTCCAGCTTGTAGAATTTGCAATTCATATCATATAAAATCTTAAAGACATTAAGAATATGTGGTTTGTAGAAATTGTAGTTTGCGAGGTCTTGAAGACCCTAGAATATAGGGTTTATGAACCCTAACATAGTTTGGATCAATAATAAATGTAGGAGAAAAACCCTATCTAATCACGTCCACTGTTAAAAATAGATCTAACAATTGATGTTTAATGTGAAAAAGTTTGGTGAATAGGTGCAAGATTAAGAGGGAGCTAATCCCTCTCAAAAGGTAAGTAATTTATATGATAAATTATATCTCCTTGTTTATTATCTTTGTGTGTTGTCCTTTTTGTTCTTTCACGATCTTCTAATAAAGGTTTATTAGAAGTCAAGACAATATTTATCTAAAACTTGACTAGCAAAAGGAAGAAGTAGAAGAATGTGAAAAAGAATGTAGATGAAGAAGAAGAGAGAAGTTTGAAGGTTGCATCAAAGAAGTTGATTAAATAACAAGAAGTTAAAGAGTTATGATGTTTTTGTACCAATAATTGATTGCTTCGTTCTAGGAAAAAATGATTGATGAATTGGAAGTTGATGAGCATGAAGAAAGACGTACATTGCAATATGAAGATAGACCATGCAAAATGATGTTGACCTCAGAGGAAGCAAGAAATATGAATTTGACATGAAGAATCCCACACCTTGACTAGAAGTTATTATGATAATGATGGGATAGATTTGGCTCCCTGAAAGGAAATGTTGCAGAAGTATGTGAAGACATATTGCAAAGGGAATCGTATACTTTGGCTTCTCTATACATAAGAGGTATATGAATAGATGACTTAGAGATTGCAGATTTTTTAGTTGATTTTAGGGTTTCCTCGATGTTTAGAATTTGAAAGAAAGGACAAGGAGGAAATGTGGAATTATGAGTTACTCGGTAATCGGAGACAATGAATAGTCGAATGATGATGTGGAATCAATGATGTATGCTATGTACGTTGGTCACTATAACTCTGCAATTGGAGGAAAAAGAAAATAACAAGCAGGACAACCTTTTATCTTTTTTTGTACTGAGTAGGAAAAAAAATATTGATGACGTAAGGGGTACAAAAGGGTGACATGGATACACAATATATGATGTGGAGGGGTGAGGTGGATTGATGACATGTAAGGGTCCACTCGTTTTCCTTACTCACTTGATGGGTACATGAGTTGTCACCAAATTTTGATGTGTGGTTTTCATAAAAATCATTAACCACTTCCAAGGGGTCCACATAGTGGTTTGTGAAAAGCAGAGGGGACTCGTTGGAATTGTTAGGGTCTTAGGGTTTTGAGGTCAAATACCTTTGTCTCATTCATTCATTTTGGTTTTCATGCAGAAATTTAGCTTATGAACTGTTGTTGTCATAGTCTAAAGAGTCATTGTCTGACATCATTACAAGTTGTCCATAAAAGGTTCATGCAGAATAAAACAAATTTTGAAAGAGTCTCATTCGATGGGAAAAGTCATGAGGTCATTTTTTTATAAAGGTTAATCAAGGTTCAAAGGGTTATGTGTTAGTATTTAGTAGTCAAAACAATTAAAAATAAGTCTGATTTAGTTTAAAGGTTATGTTGATTGTGGAGTATGATTCATTCAGTCATTCCACCATTTATAACTCATATTTCTATTCATATGTCCCTATCATACATTTCCACATTCCTGTACCATATTTCATCAAATTCCCTTTATACATACACCCCCTAGATGTACATTTACATCCCACATTCATTTGTATATACATACTGATGAGCCTCATCATTGGGTAACTATATGGACTGTAATTCACCTCCTAGCTTAGTCAAATCAACTCTTCTCACAATTTATTACATGTTTTGATTATATTTTGTTTAATGAGATTGAGTCAAAGTGAGATATTATGCCTAGTGGACTAATATGCATTGAATGCAAGTTTGTGAGAGAAAATCGGGGATTTTTGGCAAGATTGCAGACTGAAACTCGAATGGGACAAGGAAGAGAGATTGTATGAGGTAAATCCTCCTCATTTACTCCTACCTCATTCGAATATTCCTCTATTAATCACACTAGTTCGGAGCACAAGCAGCCAAGTCATGAAGATCAAAATGCAACCGAGTAAGTGACAGTCAAAGAGTTAGATTATCTCGAGTTTGGGAGCCAAGCCTCACTATATTTAAGGAAGTTGTTGGAGAATTTAGTTGTATAAATAAAGAGGCCTAGCGCCTCATTAGGATTCAAATTTTTGTTGTAAAAACACTCATTATTTTTGAGCTCCAGAATTTTGGAATACATTGCTATGTAATTTTTTGTTTTGATAATGAGAATGAGCTTTTTCTTGATCCAGTACTGAGTTAACTTAGAGGGGTGAAGCTCTTGGGTTAGGGCCCAACCCTAGCAGCAAAGGCTACTCTTCTTGTATGTATATGCTTAGATTGATTTCATAGATTCATGGTTAAATTGTCCTTAGAAGTATTTCATTGCAAGTAGTGTAGATTTGATAAGTTTGTTTATTAGTTTGCTTCCATTTGTGCTTTACTTCAGAAGTAGTTTAGAAGAGATAAAGGACCATCAAAAAGATCTCAATAGGAGTTTTGGCCTCACTTCTTCCTTTAGGGATCATGGTTTGAGGAAAGGACTCCTATGCAACCCCAAAAACATAGAATTCTACTTTATCATAGAATTTAGAGCTTTATGTACTTAAGCCAACATTTAATCAATTTGTAAGAGTAGGACCTAATCATCATTTCTTCCATATTCATCCTTACAGTATATCTCATCAATGATTCCATCTTATGCTGCAATTTTTCCTCATGCATGAAGTAGAGAACTAGCTCATTAAACTTTGTTTTCCTAGCTTATTGAAATTCTCGTTGTTTACATGATTTTTGGGAAAATATCAATGTTTGATGTAGTGTAGGTGTTTCAGAAGTAAAGAGAGATCTCATAGCCAACAACCGCTTTCAAACTTCATCCATTCATGATCATTCCTTTCTTTCACTAAGACCCTCACCAATTTCATTATTTTACGAGGAAACTTCTCTAAGCATGTTGAGAAAATCCAACCATCTCCCTACCTTGGTTTTGAGTTCTGAGTGATCCTAGGTAGTTTATCACCTCATTCCATCCACCAACCATCTTCCCTAAGCCTTCAATCACCTTCAGCACCCAACATTTTTCCCTTGGCTGTATCCTGTAGAAATACAAGGAATCCTATAGGTTTTTAGGACATCCTATAGGTTTTCCCAGTAGTGGCTTGTTTTGAGGCCGAATTGAGGGAAAAGCCTCTAGGAAGCCAGAAAAGGTTACCTAAGGGTCTCCCAAACCTTCCAATCATCCACAAGCATTCCTAATTGATCCAAAATGGATTTTTGGATAGATTTCTAAGTCTAAGTGTTCCTCACAGAGGAAAATGAAAGTCCAAGGATGTTCCTGGAAATAGCCCCATTGCAAAGATCTTTTCCTTCTAAATCTACTACAACTTGAATGGGATAAAATGGACTTAGGATGCAAAAGTTATCACAGAAAGAAGTTTCCCTTTGTTCTTTGGAAAAAGAGGCAAAGTCCCCTAAAAATGGCAAAAAAGCCTTATAAATGGAAATCGCATGGGAGGAGGGTCCAAGAGGCGGGCTTAAGCGAAAACGGAAGAGACCCTTGATCTTCGATATTCGATATATCGGGTCGGAGACAGGCCTGTGTTCGATGGTGGGACCCTGAGAAATGTGAATGTGATCGCTGATATCAATGGACTGGCATCGACGATGCCACGAATAAAGGGAAGGACCCCTGGGCCTATGCAACGAGCGATTGTGATACATCACATCGCAACGTCACATCGCAACGATGTAAAAGGGGCAATATACATGCGACTAGCGATTACTGAAAGCTGGACCCAATGGGTTTTATAAACCCGGCCTGATAAATTTTGAGTTCCGGTAAAAGGGATTTTCTATGTATTAATTCTTTTCGGTGTAAAAACCAAAATACAAAGGAAAGACACTCGAAGCGATAAAGCCAGACCTGAAGGAGAATTATAGGCACGATTTATAAAATTTGAGTTCTGTAAGTGGGATTTCGGGTGGGCCTTAGGCGGTAAATGGTATTGGCCAGCTCTGCCTGATCCCATACAATGAACGACGCGTGGTTGGTGGAGGAGAGAGGAAAACCGCCTTTTCAGGCGGGTAACCTTTGTACCCTTAAGCCACTTGAAATTTCATATTGACCATTGGATCGGAGATCCCGTAGATCAATGGTGGGGCTTGTGATAGCAGCCAAAGGCGGAACCGATGTGATTATAGGGAAGATGCGATAAATTTTGAAGTCCGATAGAAAGTGCTTTGATGGGTTTTTCAATGTATTTCCCGTGTAATTGGGATTTTTCCCAATATGCCTACACGATGCGATATGACGCCTAATGGCGGACCTGATAGGGTTTTTAGGGGTGATTGAATGGAATTTCACGTCCAATAATGTATTTTCCAAAATTATCTGTGTAATGAAATTTTCTACATTTTCAGGTTTTTGCCTAAGAGATGGCCCCGAAACCTTTGTAACCACTCCAAATCCTCATGCCACGTTGCAAGCGAGTGTTTTTACAAGCAATGATGCATTTTGAAGCCATAGAGCCGCAAAGCCAGATGGCCAGTCGAACTAACAAGGAGAAAGGAAGCCACAAAGGCGCAGAGAGATGATGATACGTAGAGAAATGGCTGGGGTAGCCGAAAAGCTGGAAAAGTACCTCAAAGGAGGCAGAGAGATCGATTGAGAAAAAAAGAGAGAAAGAGCAGAGAGAGAAAAATCTAATGTGCAGAGCAGCTGAGGGAGTCGCTTGGAGGTCAAGCGAACCATTGATGTACGCAGAGGCTAAGAGAGAGCTCAGAGAAGCTAGAGCCAAAGCTGAGAGCTAGAGCCAGAGCTAACAGCCAAAGCCAGAGCCACGAGCCAGAAAGCCGAGAGCTCCAGAGCCAAGGATGAGATGGTGTCTAAACACATTGCGTTATGTGTAAACCAATGGAGTTGAGCATGGAGCTTGTAAAAGGACATTTCCATAATCCCAGAAAGCCTAGTCGAGTTGACTAGAGCTCAAGGAGATGTAGCCCGAGAGTTTTGGGTGAACTCCATATTAAACTTGTTGTCTTAAGTGTGATTGCTTATTGTTGCATTGTATTTGCTGCTTTAATTGCTGTTATATGTTTATATCAGTTTAAGAAAATAAAATTAAGGCACATAAATAGTTTAAAGACAAACACAAGCATACACCTATATTTTCAAGCACTTATTAATTCCACATTGGTTAATCATAGTTGTCTTGGGAATAATTAAGCTTTGGAAGTGGGAGAGGTTCACGTAAGTTCACAAGAAGCCTTTAGTGCCCCATTTTCAAATCAGGTGGTATCAAAGCTTGAGATTGATTAAGCCCACCTTCAAAGAAGGTTATATCCGAATATTTGATTGATAGAGCAAAGATTGCTTGTCTAAAGGGTGTTTGGACAGTCAAGGATTGATTGTATAATTGATTGTATGCTTGTTTGTAGACTGACTACTGTTTGAGTTTGAAGAGAGGAAGGGAAAGCTATTGATAGCTCAGTCCAAGAAGGACAAGAAGGAAGAAGGGCTAAAAGCATTCTTCTATCCCAAAGGACCTCAAGGAAATCCTTGAAGCACAAAAGGTTTCTGACTAAGCTCTTTATTAACCTTGTTTGAAGTTCTTTTGTTCATTTGCATAATGACAACTTCTACAAGTGTATCCTCAAATTCCTCCTTCATCAAAATATTCTTTGACGGAGACATAAAGCAAGACTTGTTCATCATGATGGACAAGGTGAGAGAAATGTATGAGGATGGAAGGAAGAGAAACATACTTAGAGAGCAGTTTAATTCCGTGGAGCAAGAGAAGCAGATGCTTTTTGACAAATTGTAGGAAATGGAGAGGCAAATTCATATTGCAAATATGAACCTGAAAGGAATGCATGATTTGGAGTCATAGCTCTTTGTTTCCAAAGAAGCGTTAGTCAAGTATCAACTTGAAGAAGAGGTAAACCATTCCAGTTTGTCTTCAAATTCTTCTAAGAATGCTTATATTGGTTCTTTTGAAAAACATACTAGAGGCATAGGTTCCAAGCTAATTTCCAAGATGGGCTATGAAGGAAAAGGCTTGGGTAAACATGCACAAGGTATTGTTGAGCCAATAATAGTTGTGGAAAGGCCTAAGCATTTGGTTCTTGGTTATGGAGAGCCTTATGGAGAAAGTTCCAAAGCTACCATGAAGGCCATTGCAGGTCTTGTACCTCAAGAGTGTGAAGATTGTATTCAAGAGGAATGCAATAGCTTAAAGCATCATTTGCAGGATGCAGGTGTTCATAAGCACACACTTGAACCAGAGAGTTGTGGAAACTCTAACAGCCTTAAAGAGATTGATGGTGTTCCAAAGGGAGCCACTTCTTCATTCAATCCACCTCCTCATAAAGGCAATAAAGGTGAAAGAGAAAGGTATAAATCTAGTTCTAAACATATTCCTTTTGCTTATGTAAAGCATGGTTAATTTCCACATAGATATGGGAAAATAATTGCATGTTCCTTTCGTGGTGTGGATAACCATCATGTTTCTAGATGTTGGAAGAGAATGGCCACATACAGGAAACTTTTGAAGGAAAAGAATCAAGAAGTCAAAGGTCCATTGGACAAGGAAAATCATGTTGTCAAGAGGATGCACATGTGTTGCACTTACTGCGATAAGCAAGGACATCTTGTTGAAAAGTGTTGGACTCTGAATCCAGCAATGCTTCCACAAAAGTTGAAGAAAGTGCAAAGAGAAAATGGCAGAAATGGAAAGGAAGATTCCATGAACGATGTGTCTTAGGATGACTCACATGTTGATACCGATGTGCTGAAAAAGGAAGGACCTTTGAAATGGATTGGTAAGAAATGGCTATAGTTCTTATCCAACTAAGATTGCATGTCTATTGATGCATCTATTCACATTTCTTTGTTGATGAGATGCAAGCTGTAGGATTTTACCAAGAAGGTGAATGGAGAAGTTGAGTAGGAGGCTCACTTTATTGCTGCAACATTATATTTCATTTCAGCTTCGAAAGTATAGTGTGCTTAAGCGAAAGTTGAAGGATGAAATGCATGCATGAGCATGAGATGCATGAACACAGGGATGTTGATGATTTCCTTGTTTTCTAACATGTGTGTGATTAACTTGAAGGGTTGATTGCTTTTTTGTAACATGCATGCAATATTGACTTCGGAAAATTTGATTTGGTCTCTAAGATGGAGATAATGATGAAGTGTTTCATCTGTTGAAAAAGAGTTCTAATGGTCTTTTTCTACATGCTTGAATTGAAGGGTCATTTGTTTTAAAGGCATGTTTTGTGGGCTTGTTATCTAGTCCATCATTTTTATGTAGATGTAAGACATGGAGGTGTTCACAAGATGTGAAATTCGTTTCTTTTGTTGAAGCAGGAGTTTAGACCATCCAGTTGTTGTCTATATTTTTGTTGTTGTTAACAGTTGTTGTTGGCAACTTGTCAAATAGGTACAAATGAAAGTTTTGTGAAGCAGATGTCAGTTCACATTTGTTTGAGCCACCTTGGATTAATTATCAAGGCAGAGAAGTTCAAACTACCTTCTATGACCATCTCAGCAGGAGTTCTACAGGAAGGCAAGGAGGAAGACAGTTCTTCCCAGGAAGACCAAGACATCCAGGAAGGAGAGTGGTCAAAGGCTTTGGTTCAAAGGCACTATGCAAGGCAAATGTGTGGAGGCTGAAAGAAGAGGGTGTTGTTTCTCTCATTTACTGTTTAGATCAGTATATCAGTGTTTTGGAGACCAAAAGTTCACTTAGTGGGAAGGCGTGATCCAAAATGGATTTTTGGATAGAATTATAAGTCTAAGTGTTCCTCACAGAGGAAAATAAAAGTCCAAGGATGTTCCTGGAAATAGCCCCATTGAAAAGATATTTTCCTTCTGAATCCACTGCAACTTGAATGGGCTAAAATAGACTTCGGATGCAAAAGTTATCGCAGAAATAAGTTGCCCTTTGTTATGTGGAAAAAGAGGCAAAATCCCCTAAAAATGGAAAAAATCCCTTATAAAGGGAAATTGCATCGGAGGAGGGTCCAAGAGGTGGGCTTAAGTGGAAAGGGAAGAGACCCCCAATCTCTGATCTATGATATATCGGGTCGGAGATAGGCCTGTGTTCGATGGCGGGGCCCGGGGCAATGTGATTACGATCACCAATATCAGCAGATCAGCGTCAGTGATGCCACGAGTAAAGGGAAGGACCCTCAGGCCTATGTGACGAGTGATTGCAATACATCGCATCACAATGTCACATCGCAGCGATGTAAAAGGGGTGATATACATGCGACTAGCGATTATAGAAAGTTGGACCCGATGGGTTTTATAAACCCGTCCTGACAAATTTTGAGTTCTGGTAAAAGGGATTTTCTATGTCTTAACACTTTTCGGTGTAAAAACCAAAATACAAAGGAAAGATGCTTGAAGCAATAAAGTTGGACCCGAAGGAGAATTATAGGCACAATTTATAAAATTTGAGTTCCGTAAGCGGGATTTCAGGTGGGCCTTAGGCGGTAAATGGTATTGGGTCGGCTCCGCCCGATCCCATACAATGAACAACGCGTGGCTGGCAGAGGAGAGAGGAAAACCATCTTTTTGGGCAGGTAACCTCCGTACCCTTAAGCCACCCGAAATTACATACTGACCGTTGGATCAGAGATCCCATAGATCGATGGTGGGGCTTGCGATAGCAGCCAAAGGGGTAGCCGATGTGATTATAGGGCGGATGCGATAAATTTTGAAGTCCGATAGAAAGCGCTTTGACGGGTTTTTCAATGTATTTCCCGTGTAATTGGGCTTTTGCCCAATATGCCTACGCGATGTGATATGATGCCTAATGGCGAGCCTGATAGGATTTTTAGGGAAAACTGAATGGAATTTCTCGTTCGAATTTCACGGTCGATAATATATTTTACAGAAATATTTTTGTAATTAAATTTCTCCATTTTCAGGTTTTTGACTAAGAGAAGGCCCCAAAACCTCTATAACTACTCGAGATCCTCATGCCACATTGCAAGTGAGCATTTTTACAGGCAATGATGCATTTTGAAACCACAGAGCTGCAGAGCCAGATGGACAGTCGAACTGATAAGGAGCAGGGAAGCCACAAAGGTGCAGAGAGATGATGATACATAAAGAAATGGCCCTGGGTATCTGAAAAGCCAAAAAAGTACCTTAAAGGAGGCAGAGAGCTCGATTGAGAAAAAAAGAGAGAAAAAAAGCTAATGCGCAGAGCAGTTGAGGGAGTCGCTTGGAGGTCAAGCGAACCATTGATGCATGCAAAGGCCGAGAGAGAGCTCAGAGAAGCCAGAGCTAGAGCTGAGAGCTAGAGCCAGAGTCGAGAGCCAGAGCTAGAGCCACGAGCCAGAGCCAAGAGCTAGAAAGACGAGAGCTTTAGAGCCAGGGATGAGATGGTGTCTAAACGCATTGTGTTCTGTGTAAACCAATGGAGTTGAGCGTGGAGCTTGTAAAAGGAATTTTCCATAATCCGAGAGAGCCTAGTTGAGTTGATTAGAGCTCAAGGAGACGTAGCCTGAGAGTTTTCGGTGAAATCCATATTAAACTTGATGTCTTATGTGTGATTTCTTATTGCTGCATTGTATTTGTTGCTTTAATTACTGTTATATGTTTATATTAGTTTAAGCGAATAAACTTAAGGCACATAAAACAGTGTAAAGACAAACACAAGCATACACCTATATTTTTAAGCACTTATTAATTCTGCATTGGTTAATCATAGTTGTCTTGGGAATAATTAAGCTTTGTAACTAGGAGAGGTTCATGTAAGTTCACAAGAAGCCTTTAGTGCCCCATTTTCAGATCACTAATCCACCTTCCACATCGCCAAAAAATATTAGCTTTCACACTCTACCATAAAAAAAAAAAAGATAAAAAGAAAAACAGATTTATTCTAGTCATTTAAATGCACATTAGTAATGTTTGATGTTTTGAACTTACATGCTTAGGACAGTATAATTTCATACATGTTAACATATCATTCTTGTTGAATCATAGTCTCTTAGCAGTTATCTAGGAAATGGTGTGTTTTAGCATTGGATTTCAGTCTTTTTCCTTACTGCAATAGACAAGCTTTCTCTTAGAGTAGATTTCTCTTTCCCTCATCAGTAGTCAAGGTTCTTCTAAATCCATAGAATTTTGGCTTGAAAAACCCTAGTGGTCTCTCACCAGCTGAACAGTGACAAAAGGGCCAAACCATCACTTTTACTTATGTATACAACACTCACACCTCCAAGTTTGTATGAACCCCGGGTTGATAAAGTAAAGCTGGTAGCCCCAGGAGTTGCAACATTCTTGCTGCAATACTGGTGCTCATCACATATCATCCCATCCTAAACCCACCATTCCAATAATTATTACTCACATTCCTAGACTCACCTCCTACCATCATCAATGATATACCTTCATATCTAACTACTATTATTCATATATCATGCTCCTCACCAGTGTTACCCATAACACCCCTGTCCTAAACCTACACCCATGACAACGCAATCAAATGATTAAGCATACAAAGGACAAAACAAACAAAAGGCACATTTCAAATTTCTTTCATACCACCCTTGTCTTAATCTTCATTCAACATTTGCACTCTTTATGAAGCACAGTGACAACATACCTAGTTCAGAGATCGAAACCAACTAGATAGGGTGTGAGGATAGAGTTTGTTTGACTATGGAGGGTTGCTATGTAATCGCTACCGAAAATCTGGAATTGCACAGTTGTTGTGCAACTGTCGCGCAACCTTCTCCAGCACCTTGTAAAGGACATACACAACCACAAAATAGTTCTCCTTATTTTTTTAGTTAGGTGATCTGGATTTAAATAGGAACGCAACAAATTACAGAGATAACCATATACACAAATATGCAGTGGAAATAATACTTCATTTCATTAATGGAAAATACTGAAATATGCTTACAACCAGAAATGGAAACAAACCAGCTAGGGCGATGGTATCTTATCTCTGAGAAGAGATGTGATGGCTACATGCCTCTAAACTGTGTTACAATGAGGCTCAAAGGCCTATTTATTGTTGAGAAACAATGGAAAACCCTTAACATTCCAAAACCTAACCCTAGGAGATGAAACGCCAAACTGTGGGCCCCGTTTGGGGTAAATTGGTACATCAACTTCCCGGGGTCGTAACTTTGGCATGTGATCTCCGTTTGACGCGTACAATAGCTCATTAGAAAGATCTATCCGAGCACTATCATTGTTGGAACAGGCAACATCGGTCCATTCCATGGACCCATGTTGCCCCTGGATTCCCCAAAAAACGTCGTTTAGGGCCTCAAAACAGCTCTAGAAGTTCAGGACCCGAAAAACTGCTAAAAATAGTAAGTTGTGCTACAATTAAGGAAACTGAAAATGCTGAGAAAGACAATGGTGGGGGTCCAGGTGGACTTGGCAGGTGGCCACCAATATCCACCTGGATCATTCCTCCCCCCTTAGGAAGCAATGGTCCCCATTGCGTTGAGCTCCTCCATGAGATGAGGAAACTTCTGCTGAACTTGTTCCCTGGTGAGCCACTTGCCCTGCTGAAGGAGTTGGCCTGCTTTGACAACTTGATACAGTTGGATATTCTGTTGGCGAGTGTTCTTGATCTGTGTGTCCATGATCTGATCAGTTGCAGCTTGTTCCATGCAATCTGGATTTAATTCTGTGGGTTTGAGCTTTTCTGCAATGTCGGATGTGTCTAGCAATGGTGGAAAGTATGGCCGAAGGCGGTCCACATTGAACACTAGGTGCAGGCCAAGGAATGGGGGAATGTTGAGCTCAAATGCATTGTCTCCCATAGCCTTAGTAATGGTGTAAGGACCATATCGGAGTGGTCTCAATTTCCGATAGGCTCCAGTAAGGCGTTCCTTTTGCAAATGCAACCAGACTTTGTCGCCCACTTGAAACTTGTGTGGCACCCGATGTTGATCATGTCGCTGCTTGTACTTGGCATTTGATTTCTCAAGAATGTCATGGACCTGCTGGCAAATATGTTTGATGCGCTCAATGAAGCTGGTGGCCTTATCTGTTTCGGACTAGACATGAGCTGAATTCATCTGAGTAGCTGCAAGTGGCATGGCCACATCAATGGGGCATAGTGGCTGGAATCCCAAACCCACCTGAAAAGGGCTATGGCCAGTGGAGCTGTGAAGAGCTCGGTTGTAGCTGTGCTGAACATAGGGGAGGCTCTCATCCCATGTGCATGGATGCTTTGAGTTATACATGCGCAGAATGTGCACAATCATCCTATTGACAACCTCTGTCTGGCCATCAGTTTGAGGATGGAAGGCTGTGGACTTCGTGAGTTTGGTGTCCAGCATTGACCAGAGACTGGACCAAAATGTGCTGAGAAACCGACTGTCCCGATCTGAGATGATAGACTGTGGGATCCCAAAGTGCACCCACACTCGTTCAAAGAAGAGTTTAGCAGTGGCTTCTGCTGTGATATTCTTCTTGCAGGCCACCATAATGGCCATCTTCGAGAACCTGTCGACGACCACAAAAACACAGTCATTTCCATGCTTAGTGGAAGGAAGGCCTGACATGTAATCCATGGAGATGGATTCCCAAGGTCGACTAGGGGTAGGCAACGGGGTATAGAGGTCGTGCTTCTTAATGGTCGGTTTGGCAATGGCACAGGCAGTACATGATCGGATGTACTTCCCAACATCTTGTCGAAGATTCGGCCAATAGAAATAATTTTGCAGTACTGCCACTGTTTTCTCGACCCCGAAATGCCCAGCAGCCCGACTGTAGTGTGCTTCCCAAATCATCTTGGCACGCTCGCTTGAAGGAACACAAAGGTGACCGAGGCTGTACAATGGAATACATCTCTTTACCATAAGTGGGGTACTTCCAGACTGTGTCTGAAAGTGTTTCACTGTGATATGCCACTGGATGTCCATGTTGAGTAAGGACTGCCCCAATAGCATAGTCAGAGGCATCTGTCTCGACCTCAAATGGTTGTTGTAAATCTGGTAACGCGAGCACTGGTGCCGTGCAGAGGCGATCCTTCAACTCCCTGAATGCCTTCTGTTGAGATTCAGACCAGAAGAATTTTGCTTTCGCTCCTCCCTTGGTGACTTGACTCAAGGGCCAAGAAATATGAGAAAACCCCAACACAAACCTGCGGTAGAAGTTGGCCAGACCTAGAAAGTTGCGGAGCTCTGTTAGAGTGGTTGGAGAGGGCCAATCCCGAATGACTTGGACCTTGGCTGGATCGACATGCACCCCTTGTTCATCAATGATGTATCCCAGATACTGAACCTGGGTCATGCCAAAAGTGCATTTCTCCAAATTGGCACATAGCTTGTGTTGCCGCAGTGTTTGGAGAACCTATCGAATGTGGTGGAGGTGCTCTTCCCAACTCTGGCTGAAGATCAGAATGTCATCCAAGTATACTACTACAAAGGAGTTGGTGAATGGCCGCAAGATGTCATCCATTAGCCTCATAAAGGTTGCAGGAGCATTCGTCAATCCGAAAGGCATGACCAACCATTCGAAGAGGCCCTCCTTGGATTTGAAGGCAGTCTTCCACACATCGGAGGGTTCGATTGGAACCTGGTGATATCCTGACTTCAGATCGATCTTGCTGAAATATTTCGCCCCCTTTAGTTGGTCTAGGAGGTCATCAATCCGCGGGATCGGGTACCTATTACGGACAGTGATCTTGTTCAGCGCCCGATAGTCAATACAAAGTCTCCACGTCCCATCCTTCTTCTGTACCAACACGATCGGGCTCCCACAGGGCGATGAACTCGGACGGATGTGACCTTTCTGCAGGAGCTCCTGAATCTGTCTCTTGATTTCATTGTTCTCCAGAACGGAGCGCCAATAAATTGGTCCATTGGGTAGCGGCGCACCTGGGGTCAGATCGATGGAGTGCTTGACTTGACAGTGCAGAGGAACCCCTGCCGGGGAGGTGAAGATGTCCTCGTACTCCTCCACAATCTTGTCCATCTGTAGTTGTCGTGTAGAGGGACCCCGTTTGGAGGCCGCGACCACTGTCTTCTTCTTTCCTTGAGGGTGTATCATCAGGAAAACAAATTTCCTGGTTTTGGAAATGATCTTACTGCATTGTTTTGCAGTAATCAAAGAGATGGCGACAGGTGGTGCTACCTATGGTATCCTGAACAACTTATTTCCCAATGTAATAATAACAGCACAGGGCCGTGATTCATACACAACATGTCGCTTCCACAAGTATGGTTTTCCTAGTAATACATCACAAATTTCAATGGGAGCAATGTCACACAATACCTCATCTGTGAAGGGCTTGATGTTGTATGGAAGGCGACACTGCTGGCTCACGCGAAGATCTCGTCGTTGGTGAAGCCACCCAATGGTGTATGGTTGTGGATGTGCTGTGGTCGCTAAGCCCAACCGCTTCACGACCTCTGCCGAAATGAGGTTCTTTTGACTCCCGCTATCAACAATGAACTGTATCGGGGAGCCCTTTACCCACATCTGGGAGTGGAAGAGACGCTCCTCCTCCTCTAGATCTTCGGGTTCATTTTTCTGGATCTTTGCGGTAGCAATAGTGGCGTTGGGATCCGCATCAATGATCTGCTTCCCTTTTTCATACCCCTTATCGGGTTCTGACTCAGAGTCGGAACATGCATCTGATTCTGAAACCTTTAGCTCAGCCACTAGTGACTGCTTGACCCGACACTCACTTGTGTTGTGAGTGGAGCTCTTATGGAACTCGCACCATTTTCTAGTGTCCTTTCTCGGCTTTGCGGCGCTATTATTTGCTTGCAGCTTCGACTGGTTGTCTTGGGCTGTCCCACCTTGGCTTTGTCCTTTGTTCTATGGTTTAGGGGCACCTTTCCCCTGCTTTGGATTCGCAGATCCAAAGTCTCGCTTCTTTTGTTTAAACTTCTGCTCGACCTTGACGGCATATCGGTATGCTGCGCCGAGCAAGGGGATGTTTAGGAATTGTATTTCTTCCTGGATGTACTTGTGCAGGCAGCCACGGTATTTGAGTATCAAATGTTGCTCCGAATCCTTGATACCCAACTTTGTGCGAAGGGTATGGAAAAGATTGGTGAACTCTGGCACATCTTGGCCCCTTCCCTGCCGCAGCGTGGTCCACTTTATGTATTCATCCTCATAGCTTCCGACAGGGTAGTACTACTCCTTGATGGCATCCCGGAACGAATCCCAGGTGGGTGTGGCTGAAAATAGTGAGCCAGTACTTTCATCCTTCTGCTCGCAGTAGGTTTCCCACCAGTCCTTGACGTGGGGGGCTGCTTTGAGAAGAGCAAAAACAATCTTTTCCCGACTCGAAAATTCATGAACAAAAAAATAACTCTCTAGCAGATTTAACCATTTATCTACGGCATCTACGTCTATCTGACCCTCGAATATGGGGATTTCAAAATTAACTTGTACCTTAAAGGGTGTGGCGTTTCCAGAGTAGCTGCTGGAAGCCGATGCGTTGCTTCTGGGTAGCCGCTGAAGGATCTGGGCAAAGCTGTCCATCATCGCGTTCCGTTGTCGCTCGAGGGCTTCTTCGAGCAAGATTTTGATGGGATCTCCTGCTCCCTCGTCTTTCTTCTCGTCCGCCATGGGAGGCCGTCGGGATTTGCGAGGCTGGTCTTGCAAAGGTTCAACCAATTCAAGCCCTAACTCCTTATATCCCGACCTTGTTGGGGACATGCAAAGAAAAACAGAGAAAAAGCAGACCGCTCTGATACCACTGATCCGGATTTAAATAGGAATGCAACAAATTACAGAGATAACCATATACACAAATATGCAGCGGAAATAATACTTCATTTCATTAATGGAAAATACTGAAATATGCTTACAACCAGAAATGGAAACAAACCAGCTAGGGCGATGGTAGATTATCTCTGAGAAGAGATGTGATGGCTACATGCCTCTGAACTGTGTTACAATGAGGCTCGAAGGCCTATTTATTGTTGAGAAACAATGGAAAACCCATAACATTCCAAAACCTAACCCTAGGAGATGAAACGCCAAATTGTGGGCCCCGTTTGGGGTAAATTGGTACATCAACTTCCTGGGGTCGTAACTTTGGCATATGATCTCCGTTTGACGCGTACAATAGCTCATTAGAAATATCTATCCGAGCACTATCATTGTTCGAAACGAATGTTGCCCCTGGATTCCCCAAAAAACGTCGTTTAGGGCCTCAAAACGGCTCCGGAAGTTCAGGACCCGAAAAACTGCTAAAAATAGTAAGTTGTGCTACAATTAAGGAAATTGAAAATGCTGAGAAAGACAATGGTGGGGGTCCAGGTGGACTTGGCAGGTGGCCACCAATATCCACCTGGATCATTAGGATACATCATATGCAACCATATTTTGTCTTTTGAAGCTCATATTTAAGTCAATTGATGACTATTTATGTGTTGCTACACAATCGTTGTGCAAAGGCCCCATTTACATTTTGGTTCAAGTTCGAGATAGTATTACAGCCCTAGGGTTTGTGTGTCATGTGTGAATGGTGTCAAATGGATTGATTCATAAGCCTATCAGTTTCCTTTTATGAATTTTCACCTACAAATACTCCATTACATTATATGTGTAGCGTGGTTTAAAATGTTATTAGAGTTGATAGACAGAGTCCTTTTGTTATGAAACCAGCCTCTTCGAGGGGGAAACCTCCTTTACATTACACAAATGAACAATTCTTAGATGATACAAATGACAAGACCTCCTTTCTATATATAGGATTCTAATGGGTCCCAATACAATCAGAGCCTACATAACAATAATATTCTAGGGGCACAACAATAACAATAGTGAGCTTCCATGGGGAATAATAACAACATGGGGACTATATGGGCACAGTAATAAAATAAGGGGGTTGGACTAATAACAATAAGGGGTTACACTAGTAGTATAGGGACCTAACATGCCCCTTTCCTTCAAAAAGTGTTGTCCTCAATGCTTGAATAGTTCTGGATGCTTCTATATAAAATTCTCATCCTTCCATGTGGAATCTTCAGCAGGTAAGTTCTTCCACTTGATGAGATACTCTAAAATTGATTGATTTCGTAGCTGTCGATTTCTTGTTTTTGTGACTGCTTCCGATTCCAATACGATTTTTCCTTCCTCGTCAAGTTTTGGAAATATTGTTTGAACTGGGATCTTCTCACTTATAACCTTCTTTAAGTATGAAACATGGAAAACTGGGTGCACTCGGGAAGATGCAACAAGCTCCAATTTGTATGCCATGGTACCAATATTTTGTAACGCCTTGTACATACCATAATACTTTGGTGATAATTTATTATCCTTCTCACCTTTCTTGAGGGAAATTTGTTTGTATGGTTGTACTCATAGAAATACCCAGTCACCTACATCAAAATTTCTTTTGCTGTAATTTTGATAGGCCTGCTGTTTCATTCTATTTTGCACCAAAGTGAGGTTATCCTTTAAGAGTTTGAGAACTTGTTGATGCTCGATGTGATCTTCCACTATTTGAACCTTAGAATTTTATTTTAAAGATGATGTGATGGTGGTGGATGATATCCATAAAGTGTCATAAATGGGGTGATTTTTTCTACAACATGGAAGGAAGTGTTATACCACCATTCAGCCAGAGTAAACCAATTGACCCATTATGTCTATTTATCATATACAAAGCAATGAAGATATCCTTCCAAACATTTGTTCGTTATCTCAATTTTCCCATCAAATTGAGGATGATAAGATGAGTTGTGAGCTAACTGAATGCCCAAATATTCCACCTCTTGTACTCCAAAAAAACATTTGGAGCTTTTTGCATATAATTGTTTCTCCTCCAATAGTTTGAGCACCCTGTCAACATGTTGAACATGATCCTTCCAAGACTTGTTGTAGATTAGTATATCACCAAAAAATACTAACACAAATTTTCTAAGGGTTTGAAAATGGAATTCATCAAACCTTGAAATGTAGAAGGTGCATTGTTAAGCCCAAAAGGCATGACCAAAAATTCATAATGACCCTCATGAGTTCTAAATATTGTTTTTGGAATGTATTTAGTCTTCATTATGATTTGATGCTATCCTGAACAAAGATCTGACTTGGTAATGTAAGTTGCTCCATGTAATTCATCCAATAATTCATCAATGACAGGAATGGGAAATTTATATTTAATAGTAAGATTGTTGAGCTCCCTATAATCTGGACACATGCACCACGATCCATCCTTCTTGTGTTCCAATAAAACTAAAGCAAATAAAGAACTTTGACTAGGTTGAATTATACCAACCTCTATCATTTCTGCAACCATACGTTCAAATTTAACTTTTTGGGCATATGGATATCTGTAAGGCCTAATGTTTGGGGGAACACTTCCTACAATCAAATTAATATAGTGATCATGATCACGAATAGATGGGAGGAATTAGGGAGTCTCGAATACCTTGGAATGATTGTCCAAAACGTTTTGGAGATCTTGAGAAATAGATGATTTCGATGTGGGAACCTCTAGTGAACATAATTGTGCAATTACGCCCCATTGTTCTTTCATTAGAAGTTTTTTCATGCTGTTGGAGATGATTATATTTCTTGGTTTCCTTGCGATACCCCTTAATTCAACTTCCTTTCCTTCCCAAAAAAAATTCAAGAAACATTCTTGAAAATTAAAAGCTATCGTACCCTTAGATTGTACCCATTGGACGCCTAGTAAAACATCCACACCACCCATTGGAATGGAAAGAATTGGACTATTCAAGACATATTCTCCTATGGATAGCTTGATATTATGGTACTTTCTAGAGAAATTTATGCTTCCTCCATTTGCAACCATTACTTGACACTCTAGTGTTGGATATAGGAATAAATTCAATTCCTTGGCTATCTTACAATGAAATAAAATTATGGGTACTACCCGAATCAATCATCACTATTACCTTTTCCTACTTGACATGCCCTTCTATCTTGAGAGTTTGAGGAGTTGTAATTCCTATCAATGCATTACAAGATATGGTCAGATTCATTTCTTCTTTCTCTGGGATTGGTTCCTGGTGTATATCCTCTTCTTTTGACGTTTCTTGTTCCTTTTCTTTCTCCTCTTCCCCATCTATGTAAATTAATTTCTTGTCAGAACACTTATGACCTTTAGTGTATTTTCTATCACAATTATAAAAAATCCATTTTGCTCTTTTTTCTTCCAATTTTTTTGGTGTCAACCTTGTAGGTGGTGAAAGGCTAGGAGAAAAAACTGTAGGTTTTAACCCTGTATAGAAATTACCTGCATACAAATTCTAAAACATAAAAAAATAAACAATGCGAGCGCATAACACATAAAACACATATACATAGAAATTTCCCCTGGATCCCAAAACTGGGACTACTAGCTTGATTTTTCATTATGTTCCTTTCAATGTTATAATACATATTTATACATGCTAAAGCATCCAATACCAATACGATGGACCGAAAACCATCACGTCCAAAAAACATGTGCGAAAATAATGCACAAAACCATATGTGGGTCCGCCCAACCTAACGTAGGTTCCAAAACCAAAATTTTCCAGGGCGCTGCCCCAGACCCCATAAAGTGGGGTTACCTGCACCCCTCAAACCCCCTGTGACCCCCCACTACGCAATCAGCGTAACGAAAGGGGGGCTCTGTCCCCCCTCTAACCCCCGATTAACTACGTTGGGCTAGTTTGCAGCACCAAGATTTTTCTTGTCGAATTTGGAGGACAATTGGGTCTTCAAATCCTAGATAATTTCTTGGTCATCTCCAACCAGCAAAATATCATCCACATACAAGATCAAATAAATAACATGGTCACCAATTAATTTAAAATACACACAGTGATATGCTTTGCTTCAAGTGAAGCCAAGTCCCTGTATAAGTGTATCAAATTTCTGATACCACATCCTTGGTGACTATTTTAACCCATACAGAGACTTCTTTAACTTGCATACCAGTTCTTTCTTACCCTTCACCGAAAAGCCTTAAGGTTGCTTCATGTAGATTTTCTCTTCCAGATCCTCGTGAAGAAATGTTGTCTTCACATCCATCTGTTCTACCTCAAAATAAAAAGTAATAGCAACAGATAAAAGTAATCTAATAGAGGTTACTTTGGCAACAGGAGAAAAAATATCACCAAAATCAATTCTCGACACTTGGGAATAAAATTTTGCTACCAACTGAGCTTTATATTTCTCCACCATTCCTTCTGCATTTGTCTTCTTCTTGAACACCCATTTGCTGCTAATAGGTTTCCTTCTAGCCAGCAACTCCACCAGATCCCAAGCCTCATTTTTGTGTAAAGATGCCATTTCATCAACCATGGCCTCTTTCCAGAGTTTTCCATCCTCTGAATCTACTGCTTCCTTCACAGTTTTGGGATCATCATCAGTAATAGATAAAGAAAAATTTGAACAAAAAGCAGATGGACTATACCTTTCTGGCTGCCTTATTTCCCGAACTGACCTTCTCAGACTTGGAGTTTGTTGCTTTTGTTGTAGAGCGATTCTTCCTCCTTTAGCTCAAACTCTATCTTCTCAGGTTCCTTTGGTTGAACTTCATGTTTAATAACATCTTTCACCTCTCTAAACACCACATCTCAGTTGTACACAACCTTCCTGGTTACTTTGTTCCAAAGCTTATAACCCTTTAAACCATCCTTATACCCAATAAAGATGCACTTTTCAGATTTAATATCCAACTTGGTTCGTTTCTCCATTGGAACATGTACATATGAATCACATCCAAATACCCTTAGATGTGAAAGAGAGGGTTTCTTACCAGTCCATACCTCTTGTGGAATCTTATCCTCCAACGTTGATGAAGGTGATTTGTTGACCAAGTAACATGCTGTCTCCACCGCCTCTGCCTAGAATACCTGTCCTAACCCAGCACCACTGAGCATGCTTCTTGCCCTTTCCATCAATGTCTTGTTCATTCTTTCTGCAACTCCATTTTGCTAAGGTGTATATGGAGTAGTCTTCTACCGTGCTATACCACACTTCTTACAGAATTATTCAAATTCCTTACTACAAAACTCTCCACCATTATCTGTCCTCAGCACCTTTATCTTCTTCTCCGTCTGGTTTTCCACCAGAGCCTTAAATCCTTTAAACCTGTCAAAGACTTTAGATTTCCATGTATTCCTTGAGAAGTCATCTATAAATGATACATAGTACACAGACTTACCCAGTGATGGAACCTTCACAAGTCCAAACACATCACTGTGTACAAGCTCTAATATTTGTTTCACCCTCTCACCACCAGAGGGGAAACTCACCCAATTTTGCTTCCCATATACATAATTTTCACATAAAATCAAAATCCAGAGAGCTATTACTGATACCTTCTGCCATACCTTACCATGAAGTATTCGAAGGCCCTTCTCTCCAATATGTCCAACCCTTTGATGCCACAACATGGTGTTCTCTCCAGAGACCACTAGATTTTCTGCTCCACTTTCAGGAACCACAAAACTGTTGCACCCATCAACAATAGTGCTACCTTGCAGCTTGTAAAGAGTTCCAATTTGAACTCCCCACATCAATACCAGTGCTCCCCGAACCATCTTATAGGTATCCTTCTTGAACACTGTTTTTATACCTGCATCATCCAGCTTGCTTACAAAAATCAAATTTCTGGCCAATGCAGGAATATGCATAACACCCGGAAGTGTTCTAACCCTTCCACCTTGCAACTTCAACTTTACTTTTCTGTGGCCAATGATTCTAGCCTTCCTATCATCCCCTAAGAATAAATCACCACCATCATATTTCTCATAACCGCAGAACCACTCTCTATGGGGAGTGAAGTGAAAGGATGCACCTATGTCAATCAACCATGCCTCATGATCTACATGTGTACTTTAAGAAGCCAAGTACACATCCCCACCTTCATCTGAGGTAGTTTTCACCTATGCAGAAGGAGAATGATCAAATCCCTTTCCTTTATCAAGAGATTTATATTTACAATCCCTTTTGTAGTGCCCTTCCTTTCCACATTTCCAGCACACCACCTTTATAGGTTTTCCTGGAGATTTAGATCTCCCTCTAGATTTGGATCTCCCACTTGATGAATTATTTTTGTTTCTGTTCTGGGACCGTCCTCGTACAAACAAGGCATCACCATTCTGGCTCTCCATATTTTTCCGTATCATCTCCTTTGTCAACAAGGATGAGACTATTTCATCAAACTACAAAGCAGTTGTGTTGCTGCCTATTGCAATAACCAGAATATCCCACAAATCTAGTAGAGAACACAACAACCTGATGCACTTATCTTCATCTGAAATTTTAATATCAATAGATGCTAACTGACTTACCATAGTTTTAAATGCGTTCAGATGCTCTATGACCGAGTCTCCATCTTTCATCCTCAGGTTATATAGCTTTTTCCGTAGGAATAGTTTATTCACTAGAGACTTAGATTGGTACAAAGTCCCTAACTTGTCCCACAAAGCCTTCACTGTAGCTTCCCTTGATACATTCAACAATACTGAATCTGAGACACACAATCGTATTGTGTTCTTTTCCTTCCGATCCAACTTCTTCCATTCTTCGTTGGACACTCTCGTTGGTTTAGTATATGGATCTACCACAATCCACTGATCTTTATCGACCAACATATCCTCCATCTTGAGTTTCCACAACTCAAAACTCTGACCATTAAATTTCTCGATCTCTATCTTTCCACTGCTCGCCATCTTCTTTCACCACCAAAATCAATCTCACAGATCTCCCACTGAACAGGGTCTACCATAGGCCTAAGCGAAACCCCTCAACAACAAGGCGTCCCCTTGAAGCCGAAACAACTCTGATACCAAATGTAGGTTTTAACCCTGTACAGAAATTACCTGCATATGAATTCTAAAACACAGAAAAATAAACAATGAGAGTGCATAACACATAAAACACATATACACAAAGATTTTCCCCTGGATCTCAAAACCAGGACTACCAGCTTGATTTTTCATTATATTCCTTTCAATGTTATAATACATATTTATACATGCCAAAGCATCCAATACCATGGATTGAAAACCATCGTGTCCAATACCATGGACCAAAAACCATCACGTCCAAAAAAACATGTGAAAAAATAATGCATAAAACCATAGGTGGGTCTGCCCAACCTAACATAGGTTCCAAAACCAAAAATTTTCAGGGCGCTGCCCTAGACCCATAAAGTGGGGTTACCTGCACCCCTCAAACCCCTTGTGACACCCCCGCTACACAATTAGCACAATAAAGGGGGGGCTCTGCCCCCACTCTAACCCCCGGTTAACTACGTGGGCTAGTCGTGGAAAGAATATAACACAACCCAACAAAAACAATTCCATCTTTATAGTTATGAGTGGTAAGCTTCCTTGTTGCCATAATTTTTCTTTCAATTTTTCTTGCCAACCTATATGTATTCTCCAGTGAATCAGGTTCCCAAAGGAGAACCTCATGTTGGATGTCATAATTTAAAGTCCCTATGAATACTTCAATCCTATGCTTCTATGGAATATCATTTACCCTTATATTCAATTTTTGGAAGTCCTCAATGTGCTATGCCATTGAATCCTTTTGTTTGAGATTTATCAATTGGCTAAAGAAGGTGTTGCTCTTTGTATCCTCATAATGTGCTATCATTTCCTGTATGAAAATTGACTAGGTGACAAGTTGTTTACGGAAACAAATCCCTCTATACCATACAAATTGATTCGGTTCTAAATGTAAAGATGTGATACGTACCTTTTGTGTGTTTTTCACATTATGTTGATCAAAATATTTCTCCATCTCTAGTATCCATGTTACGGGATCCTTGCCATCAAACTTCCTCATATCTATCAATGGAATATGCTGGGTATTCAATCCAATGTTGAATTCTATGAAATCATGATCAAAATTAATTTTGTTCTCATCATGAGTTTCCTCTAATACCTTTTCGCCATTATGAGGCCTTTCTTGTAGCAGCTTTGTCCCACCCTCCTTTAAACCTTCCATGTATTTCTTCAAATATTCCATGCATTTCTTCCAATATGCTTCCATACCATCGATATCAGCTTCCATGGCATAGATAAAATTATTTATATCAGCTTCGATCACATTCTTCAAATCATCCATCCAATTTTGAATACTAGGTGTTTCTATTTTCTTGATTTGAGTCATTCTTTTTCTTGCTTTTAGGATCTGGATCTTCTGTTGTATCTTTGAAATTTTAGATCTCCAAGTTCTGGAATTGTGACGCATAATAGCCCTCTGCGTCCTCCTTCCAATGCCACAAGTTTGATCAAAATTGGATTCTCCAAGAAAGAATTATGCCCAATCTCCCAATATGGCCTGATTATATATTTTTTTCCATAGAGAGAATTCGTACAAAGTGCCACGTGTCACTATTTTGACCTTCGTACCTAAAAATTATACACAGAGAATTAAAGTTCGTCCTCACTCTACAACTTCTTACGAAATTTAAGTGTGATGCTCAGAGAGAAATTTATGATGATTTTCCCAAGGTTACCTATTTGGGATGTAATTCGGGAACCTACAGAAACCCTAAATGGATTGGACCATTTCTCCAAAAATACAGTGAAACAAGATCTAAAATGTCGGCCCAAGATTCATCAAGATTTCAGCTCAAATGGGTTTTAATTTCAAAGTCTGAACCTTCGTAGAAACAAAATTATAGTGAAAATGCCACAATGACTTGTTTGAGATGGAATTCTAGAGCTTGCAAAAACCCTAGCTTCCTTAGATTATATCTCTGAAAATGTAGCGTGACAAGATCTAAAATTCATACCCGAGGTTCAAAATGATTTTGGCTCAAATGGGTTTTTTTTTAGCTTCTTAAACTTTATAGTGAAAATGACACGATGTCTTGTTTGGAGTAGCAAAACTCTAGAATCTAAAGCTCTAATACCAAATGTTATGAAACTAGCTCACAAAAAGATAGAAAAGATAGATAAACGATTTAAAAATCAAACTATTTGAAAGGGGAAACCTCCTTTACATTACACAAATGAACAATTCTTGGATGATACAAATGAAAAGGCCTCCTTTCTATATATAGGAGTCTAATGGGTCCCAATACAATTAGAGCCTACATAACAATAATATTGTAGGGGCGCAACAACAACAATAGTGGGATTCTATGGGGCATAATAATAACAACATGGGAACTAGATGGGCACAATAATACCATAAGGGGCTTGCACTAATAACCATAAGGGGTTACACTAGTAGTATAGGGACCTAACACCTTTTGAAACTTGTGAAAAATCCAAATCACTTGCCTATATATTCCGTTGTCAGTGTGTATTTAGTGTTGTCATTCCTCCACGAAATCAGTGTTCCATGAACATAAATAAAACTCTTCCCTGTAGTTTTTTAAAGGCTACATGGAGATCCCTGTTAGCAAGGGAAAAAACAAAGGAGGAGAAGTGGTGTGCATTCAACCTAGGAACCTAGATCTTGTGAACTCTGACCCAACCATTAGATTGCCATTTGAATAGACTGAGTGTATCTCTTTTGTGAGAAAATATAGACTCATGGCCATCATCCGCAACTTGCAATATTGTTTTCAAAGGAGTTAACGTTAATATTGGTGGTCTAGAGTTTTTGGTATCAGAGGAGACTATTTCGGAAGCTACAACCATCCCTTTGCAAGGTGAGAGTTGGTTTAAGGGGAAGGAATTGGATGCAACATACTTCAAGGAATTTGTCAAACCCTAATTCAAGGATAAGTATGATACTACATTCCCCAAGACATATTTGTTAAAACATTACAATCAATTGTTGAAATTGATCCAGAGATACTTCACATGTGAGGGTCGATTTAGTGAAGTATATCAGTACCATTTCAGATTGCTCATACATTTCACTGCCAAGAAGAGTTTAAATTTTCCATATTACTTATTTAAGATTTTGGCTAAAATGGAAGAGAGGGTACAGTCAAAGGGAGACAAATGTTTGCCTAGCCTTTTCCACTTTTCATATATCAATTTGCTGGTGTTGAAGGAGCTAGAAAAGAGGAAGATGTCATGGGAAAGATTTTGTCAAATGTAGGTCTGCTAGCTCATGCAGACATCTCCCCAATAGAGACACATGAGGAACTAGAAGAGACTAAAATTGAAGCAACAATGAAAGACACACTGGAAGAATTGGTTAAGGATAAGAAGGCAACCAGAAAAGGGAAAGAAAAAGTTCATGCAGTACTAAAGGAAACACAATTTTTGTTTAGGCCTAGGACTAGATTGAGAGCCAAATAGACTACTGAGGAGCCAAATCCTCAACAAACTATTAATATTTCAAAATGTGTACCAAGGAAGGATACAAGGGAAGCACAAAATGTTCAAATTGAGGAGGAGAAGTATCTTGAAATCATAAAGTTGCAATACAGTCTTGCTAAAGCCCAACTTCAGATTGCCTATTTGCAAAATGAAAATAGAGAACCTAGGCACACAGTAGAAAAGGTAGCACAAAAAAAGAAAGTGAATTGTCCAAAATGCCTTTTGGGCCTATAGGTGAAGAAAAAGGAAAGTAGGTAATTAATGTGGAGGAGATAAAATAACCTAGTATGCTACTGAGGAGACCTATCATAAGCTCAATAGCTAAAGGTAATGAGTAGATGGAAGGAACCTTTCAGGCAACATAAAAACCAATGTTTGATGAATGGAAGGAGTATCAAAGGTCGTTTGAAGAGATAGAAGTCTGCCAAAGGAAAGCCGACTAGATGGTAGAGAACAATGGGAAATATAAGAAAACCATCAATGAAACTATCAAAGAATTTGATACTCAATTTGTAGAAGTCTTGGATGTAGTTGATGGATAAATTTGATCATGAGGAGGAGGTTAAGGCTAATGAGGAAAAAGTTTTCAAAGGCTAGGAGACAGTCGAAGAAATACAAACAAACATCTGGAAGTGTGCCTACAAAACCAAAACCACAACCATAGTCACAACTAGCCAAACAAGCTAAGAAAACCTCCTACAAAGATACTAAGTCTTCATCCAGTAAGCCTTCATCCAGTAAAAAAAGAAGGAGGTAATGTGTCTGAATCACAATGCTTTGTTAGTTGTTGAAGGTTTCACCTTGTGTAGCTGAGTTCATTTTGCAATTTTGAGGAGAATTATGGAGAATTTTTGTAGTTTTAAATGTTACTTGGGGGTCATAAGGCACAGGTGATTATTTGTTGGCCTTGGTTTTGTTTTGGAGCGGGAAGGATAGCCCAACTTCATATATTCAATTTTTTTTGCGCAAGAGTTGAACTGGACAAATTTGAAGCTTGTACTTGTGAAAAGAAACATCAGATGGGTCCCTCTCCACCTCAGCCACCTTGTCATCATCCTCATCAACTTACTACCAACTAATGCAACATGTGTACATTCCAAGATGGAGTTTACTACGCAACTGTTGTGAAATCCTTCACTCGTTGCGCAACTCGGAATGCATGGTTTTTCTATTTTTGTATCTATCATGAACCTTGTTGTTTTGATGATTAAGGATAGCAATAAAAATGAATGGATAAGACATCAATTAGTAGACAAGATAGAATTGATTTTCTTTAAGGATAATGTTGCAGTTTTAGTAGTTTTATTTTAGTTTTATTTCATCTTTAGTTCTAAAAACATGATGTTTCTAAGTTTAGCTCGATTCGATCCATTTAGTGGATAATAGGTAGAAGCGACATCTGGTCATATTCCTTTACTTTACTGAAAATGAATAAAACCCAAAGCATAATATGGAAGAAGGGTTGGAATCAAAAGAGGCTCTGTGTGTATGTGATTATGTTACTTGAATAAAAATATCAGGGTAGGTTTTTTTCATTGTGGTTCAGAGATTCATGTGGTATGCCTTTCGAGTTACAATGCTTCTTTTCATGCAATTGTTAATTTGAATATCTTATTACAGTCTCGCTTTTAAAGTAGATTTTTGAAGTAGTTCTCTAGAATTCATATCTTGATGCTCTGGTTGACTGTTGGTTGTTCTATTATGATGGAATTCATCCTTAGTTAGGTGCTCCATCATTGTTGTTCTTCTCAATATTTGGTCATGAAAGTATGTAGCATAATTCATGATGCACTACGTTGCATTTGATTAAATATTGTTACGTTTTTTTCCAATTTCTTCATTATACTAAAATTGATATCAACTTTGAAATATGTACTTATCTTGCCTCTGTTTCTACATGTGGCTTATGTAAGCACTGGTGTTTTAATTTAGAAATTTTAATTGTGGCTTTGCTTTCATGCCTCGGTGGCCCTTTTCCTAACTTCCACCAACAACTTGCGTTGAATCTTAGGTTTCTTTTTAGATCCGGTCTCTAGAATCCCTGAACTTAAGTGTTATTTACCTTCAACCTTTTTCTAGTGAAGGAGCCCCCTCCGGTTATAAAATACTAGTTTCTAGCCCAAAGAGGTTTTTGGTTACCCCTGTAAACCTTTTCTCGGCATAGAGGTTCAATTACAGGGTACTAACAGAAATGAATCATGGTCATTGGTTTGGAGATGGGTTGTTTATCCATCCTTCTTTCTAACGGTTCCTCATCCCATAGATTTTGATTTCTTTAACCTGTTAGAAAGCCTTTGATTCCTCGGGCCAATTCTAATTACCAATGATTCAACCCCAAACTTGCACACAATTTAATTTCCAAATTATAAAAGTTTCAGACCCACTTTTATATAGTTTAAGGTTGCGCCTTTTGTTGATTCATGGAAAAGGTATGCATTTACTATTAATCTCATCATCCTTTTCCTTTATTCTTATCTTTTCTCTATCTTAATGCGTTAATCTATTAAGGAATTACGATAAGAAATGAAGGAATTATCTGTAGTTACGACTTAGCTAATTACCCTTATTTATGCAGGAAAACAAAAAAAGGGACAAACGATGTTCCCTATGAAGGAACAACAAAAATCGGCAAGCTAAGGAAGGAACGTGGCGGTTGCAGATAAGGCCAAAGCAAATCAGAAGAATCAGTGCGAGAAAGGAAAGGATGTTTGAAGTTGGAAATCTGTTGCAAATTCCTCAAGATCGAAAGATCCTGAGGGATTGTGTTTATCATTTATCTTTTACCCTTTCCTATTATAAAAGGAGATGTTTGTAAGAAGGAAAGGGGGAATCTTTGTTATTATTGAAATTGTAATTTTAATTACAGACTCTCGCTGTCGAGAAGAACATGAATATATTGTAATGCTCATTCAGTTTGATGATTAATATATAAGTGAAGTTGTTGTTCCCTTGTGTTATCTGAAGTAACTTAGCAATGTTCGCTGGCGGCTAAGGGCCTGACCTCTGGTGGATTCAACTGCTTTCTTTGTGTCATACATTTCCAATTCTCGCAAGTGTGATGGTTTGATAGTATTCTTGCTTTCTGTGATTTTATCTCCTTTGTTGTTTATTGTTTTCCGGTGTTGACAAAATATCCTTGTTTTATATAATTTACAGTATTGTCATTTTGGATTGAGTTACTTAGGTAAATATTCTGCTTGATATAATCAACTGTAAAGAGTATTAACTATCGTTGTTAGACTCTCAAATTGATGTTATTGCTGATTAAATTATTTATTGAAGAGTGACTTTGATTTAGATTAAATCAGTTAAAGAGAGATGAGTTATCATTACTGTACTCTCAACTGGTGCTACTGATTGAGTTTTCTTTAATTGTAATTGGAATTTACTAGATGCATCCGTTTACTCTTGTATTTAAAGATCTATACCGCAATTTAGGAAACATTACTATCTGAATTAAATAGCAACCACATACTGTGTACACCCTTGAAATAAGAAGACTTGCCCGGATTGATAATTAATGTGAGGATAATTAGGAGTTTTAAAGGCACTTTTATCAACCAAAATTTTGGCGTTGTTGCTTGGGATCAAACCCGGGTCACCCGTATGATAGGCAGGAATACTCACCAGTTTTTGGCTGTAATCTATGCTATTAATAAATTCAGACATTATATAACAAGATATCCTATGGTTTTGTATACTGATCACTCCGCTATTAAATATCTAGCTAATAAACCCGTTACAAATAGAAGAGTGACAAGATGGTTTATCCTTTTGTAGGAATTCGACATAACAATCAAAGATCGACTAGGAAAAGAAAATCCAGTCACATACTTCCTTTCGCGTATGCTAAAGACAGATGACTCGGAAACAGTAGAAAAACCAGTTCCTCGATGAACATTTATTAGTTGTAACCGTGAAAACACCATGGTACGCAGATGTTGCAAACTACCTAGCAGTGGGAAAATTACCCAAGCCCCTGACGCCCATTGAAAGAAAACAAATAGTACAACGTAGCACTCAGTTCTTCTAGATCAGAGGATATTTATTTCATACAGGGGCCAATATGCACATTCAAATATGTGTTAGGGAAGATGAAGTCTTCGACATCTTGAAAGCTTGTCACGATGGGCCTTGCGGTGGACATTTTTCAAACCGCAGGACTGGTCACAAAGTCTTACAGACGAGCTATTATTGGACCACCATATTTAAAGACGCCAAGAAGTTTTTTTAGGCATGTGATAGTTGCCAAAGAATGGGATGCCCTGGGTAGTCTGATGAGATGCCCCTGCATCTGCAGTTAGTCATTGAAACTTTTGAGCGATGGGCATTAGATCTCATTGGTCTAATAAACCCATCATCTAATCAAAAGACATGCATACTAGTCGCAGTAGAATATGTGACTAAATGGGTGGAGGCAGAAGCATTACCAAGGGAAACTGAAGACTCAATAATCCACTTTCTTTTCCAATTGTTCGTGCGATATGGCTTGCCTAGAGAAATAATCACGGATGGAGGGACACAATTTATAGGCCATAAGATTGCTGCAACATTAAAAAATCATCATATCATGCACAGAATCACAACTCCATACCACTCGCAGGAAAGTTGCGAGGTATAAAGTACCAATAAAGTAATTGAGGCAATACTCACAAAGACAGTTGCATCACATAGACGTGACTAGGCTACTTGATTTCCAGAAGCCCTGTGGGCATACTGCACAACATGGAGAAATACCATGGGATATTCCCCATATTAGCTAGTGTTTGGCAAAGAACCTATCTTCCCAATCGAATTTGAAATTCAAACATTGAGGATAGCTTAGGAGGTAGGCTTGGACTTAAATGAAGCACAAATTAATAGGCTACATCAAATCAATGAATTGGATGAAATCCGGCTATCTTCTCTTCAGCATATTGCACTGATCCAACAAGAAAGAGCGAAATAGCATGATGCCCTTATCAAGAAGAAGATCTTCCACGAAGGTGATTGGGCACTTCTGTATGATTCTAGATTCCAGGATTTCCTGGGAAAACTCCAGACCAGATGGTTAGGCCCCTATGAGATACAAGAGGTGCATGATAATGGCACTCTCACATTAGCCACCATTGATGGGTCTGGCTACTCTTTTAAAGCGATTGGAAATCAAGTACAACTCTATCACAAACCGCTTACCAGGGAGTCCTTTTGCCAAAAATTACAGGAAGATTCCACTATACAAATTCTTGCTAAGGAGGGCAATCCATCCACAGCATCAGTCCAGTAAAAAATTTATTTGTTTTTGAAATTTGTACATAAATTTTCCTTTCTATTTGATTGAATTTGCTTGTATAAATTATATATAAGTTGTTTTTTTCTATTTTTCCTTTGTTGTTCCTTCTAAGGAACAGTTGTTGTTCCCTCTAAGGAACAATTATTGTTCCCTCTAAGGAACAGCTGTTGTTCCCTCTAAAGAACAACAATTTTGTGTGTAAACTTTTTTGTTGTTCCCTCTAAGGAACAATTGTTGTTCCCTCTAAGGAACAACCGCTATTCCCTCTAAGGAACAACAATTTTGTGTGTAAATTTTTTTGTTGTTCCCTCTAAGGAACAACCATTATTCCCTCCACGGAACAACAATTTTGTGTGTAAATTTTCTTGTTGTTCCCTCTAAGGAACAATCATTGTTCCCTCTAAAGGAACAACAATTTCGTGTGCAATTCTTTTTTGCTTTTAGTTGTTCCCTCTAAGGAAGAGCTGTTGTTCTATCTAAGGAACAATTTTCGTTCCCTCTAAGGAACAACTTCTATTCCCTCTAAGGAACAACAATTTTGCAAACAATTTTTCATTTTTTCTTTTCGTGTTGTTCCCTTTAAGGAAGAGCTGTTGTTCCCTCTAAAGAATAACTAATATTCCCTGTAAGGAATAAAAATTTTCATGTGCAATTAATTACTTTTTTTTCTTCTTGTTGTTCCCTTTAAGGAACAGTGTTGTTCCCTCTAAGGAATAGCCGTTGTTCCGTCTAAGGAACAACAATTTCACATCCAGTTTTTTCTTTTGTTGTTCCTCACAAGGAACAACTGTTGTTTCCTCTAAGGAACAGCTGTTGTTCCCTGTAAGGAACAACAATTTTTGTGTGTATTTTCTTCGTTGTTCCCCACAGGGAACAACAATTTTTATATTTTATTTTATTTATTTATTTATTTTATTTTTTATTTTTTTTTTTTTTATTTTTATTTTTTATTTATTTTTATTTTTTTATTTTTCCGTGTATTTCCCTTCTTGTTCCCTACAGGGAATAGTTGTTGTTCCCTCTAAGGAACAACAATTTTCTTATGTATTTTCTTCGCTGTACTATTGTTCCCTCTAAGGAACAACACCTTTGTGTGTGTTTTTCCTTGCTGTTCCCTATAAGGAACATCACTTTTTGTGTGAGGTTTTATTTCGCTGTTTCCTTTAGGAAATAGCATTTTGTGAATATTTGTTTGAGAACACCCTTTCTTTCCTTTGCTCACTCTTTATGATCCTCTATAAAGCACAAGTGTACAAATATATATGGAAGGATACAAATCTGAAGTTTACTGGAATAAGAAAATATATCGAATATTATCATCTTTAACAAGATTGGTTTGTACTGACTGAAAAAGAAAGGACACAACCATATATATCACTTCACTGTCCTCATTTCCATTATAAATCGAATTGATTGATCATTTGTACTATGCTGGTTCTTCCCTAACCACTATAATTCTCTCTATTCATTATCATCAAATAAGGTTAAGGGCATACTTTTTTTTTTTATTGATATGTTCAGACTTCTTCCACCATCCCTAATCCTAAGGAGTGTTGAGCCACCCTGTATATATAAATAAAAAGTGCTATTCTAATATATATATGTGTGTGTGTGTGTCTGTGTGTTTACTAACAATTCTATGATTTTTCAGATGGAGGATAGGGGGTCTCATCACTAGCCACCCTACCATGATCATAAGGAAGCAGCGAAGTGGCATTCCCACTATGGCCACTATTGAGCTAATTTGTTCACACAAATTAACACAAGTATTTTTTATCAATCCAAGTTTGTAAAACTCGGAGGCAAGTCCACAATATATGGATATCAGTTATAACCAAGCTTAGAAGATGAATTATCAAAAACTAAAGAAGCACATATTACAAATGTAAGCTTACATTAGCAATTTATAACTCACTTTTGCAATGAAAGAAAGATGAAGTGGCTCTTAACTTAAGAGGTCCATTTGTGTTCTTCTCTCTCAATTATTACTTGATGGATAGAAATCAGAAATCATGAATTAACAGTAGCTTAAGATGCATAAATCAACAATGAAGGAGACTCTTAACTTAAGAGATCTTTGAGCATTTTCCATCACAATTCATTCATCATTATGCTATCATTTGAAAACTGAAAATACATAAGAAAAACTGCCTGCATGAAACAAAGGATAAGCCTAACTTTGATCTATCAATTTAATAGAAGAAGAATTCAACTTGAACACTTTGTTATCCCATCTTACTAAAGTGATAAACAAACTAAGATCCAATAATATAAATCATCACACATCAATTCATAAGAAAATCTGAAACAAAGCACATAAACAAATTCTAAGATAACCAGTTCATGGAAAATTAAGCTAGTCTAACAATGAAGTGTACTTAGCTTGGAGTGAGGGCCCTCCAACCTTACTTTGCACACTTGAGGTTGATATCAAATTCTGAAACTGAAGTCACTCATCCACATCAATGAACAAAAAAATGAAAGTAGAACATGTTCTTCAAATTAATCTCCAAAATCCAAATGTCTCAGCATAAAATTATATAAAAATTACATATCATAAGCCTTCAAAGTCTTGGCTTAAATAGAAGTTTATGAAAAAAATTGATTTAAAGTCTCTCTAACAATCATATCTACTCATATCCACCTATCTAAGTCGAACTCATCCAATCCATCCCAAGAAATATGGTCAATCCCATAAAATCACAAAGCTGCCCTATTTCCTAGAAATTTTCTAGGTGACTAGTCATGTTTAACCAGCCTTGACCGAGCCTAATAAAGCTTTTTCTAACCAAACCAAGTGGAATTAGTTCAGTCCTAGTTCCCAAGATTTCCATCAATGCATCTAACTCAAACCCAAGTGTCCTACAAACATGTCATCCACATAGCTATTACGAGAATTTCTGGTTTTGTCAAAATTTGCACTTGAAATCAAAATTTCATAAAAACTTCAGAAATTGCAAAATTAAAATTAAATACCTGAATATACATGAAATACATCAAAATGGGATGGATATAGTGGAAAATAGATAGAAAATATATGGATTAAGTAAGTTTCCTCAAGCAAAAATAGACCAAAATTGAGGGCCAACATCTCCCCCTTGCTGATCATCAAGCATGTCCTCATGCTTGCTGCTTCCTTTTTGATATCCTAACCCCTGTTGTGGATACAGTTCCAGACCCTGATGCTTCTTGCTGTGCTACTTTTATCAAATAGTCCATACCTGTATCATGTTCTTCTCTATATAAAGTGGCATTAACTTTCTGTTTCTCATACTTACCTTTCCACATGTTCTTCTCCTTAAGCCATTTGAATGCCTACTTGCAAATTAGATCATTCTTCCTTTTTAATTTTCCTATTTCTTCAATTAACTTTTCATTTTCTTTAACCAACTTAGCATTATTCTTTTTACTTTCTTTGTTTTCTTCTTTCAAATGCTTTTCCAAAATCTTCTTTATTTCAAGTTGGTTTGTTAACTCTTTAATCTTGCTCAAGTGTAATATCTTTTCAAGCTCTTGTGTGTTTTTCCCAAATGATGTTGCTACTACATCATCAAAGTAGGAATCTTTCTCTAATGCCTCTTTCTCAATAATATCCTCTTCCTGTTTCTCTGTTGAACATGTGTCTACAATCTGTACTTCTTTATCCCTACTATCTATCTTAGCTGGACTCTTCTGAGCTCATCATCCCCCTAGTTTCCTGCTCTACCTTGTTTTGTTCCTCAATGACCTGTTCATTATACTAGTTTTGGCTTAAGAACTCCATCCAAATCATCCCCTGTGATCTTGACATTCTACCAAAATGTTTATCAACCCCTGGTGATAAATTTGTGCTTATTTTGGCTTATGTTCATGTTTGACTGACTCTATCATATTTAGGAGGCTTCTAAAGAGGAAATATGGTAGGTTAATCTTAACCCCTAATTTAATGTGCTATAGGAGTCTAATATGATACAGATGTGCAACACTGTATTCCCTATCACATGTGAGGAATTTTTGTATAATCAAAACCAATTCTCCCCATGGTTCATTGAACCACTCCATGGGTATACCTTTGGCCCTGTCCAAAGTTCCCTTTCTATGTTTCTCAAGGAATAAAGTCCACGCTTTCTCCTTGAAATGCAAATCGTTATGATAATTCTCTCCTATCATCGAAAGGTCCAATGCTTGTGAAATGAATTCTTGAGTCACGGGAATTTTATGTTTCCGACTCTTGTTTGTTCCTGAGTGTAATTGTTTACAAATTTCCTTGTTATTTATTCACTGCGGCCACTAAATCTTTGCAAGAAGCCTACAAGCCCTACCCGATATAGCTTCTCTATTGTTTCTTTCCTCCAGTTTTCTATTTGGAATCATGGCTCTATCCTTGTTGTCATAGTCTCTGTAAACCATTGAATATAAGCTTCTACTGTCATTAACTTCATCCTCTATAATGACAAATAACAAGTATTGATTCATAAAATTAATATTTTCTGGTTTAGTTCATAGAGTCTTATTTTCCCTCTTCAAACAATTAATTCAATTTATTTCGACCTCTGTCTGTTTCTTTGCAGCAACACTATCTCTGTTTCAATACCCTATTCCGTTCAAGTAATCAAACATTCTCCTTTATACACCTCTGAAAAAAAACTAAACTTTGTTTTGAAATAGAAATATATAAAGAAAACAAAAATAATGTTATAATTTTTATTTTTCTTAATATAATCTCAGAATAGTGTTTTTTACTGAGTTTGAACTGAGGCTCTGTGTACGAATCAACATGCAATACTTTTTTGCCTAATAACTAGGATACAATACTGTTCAATAAACAATTTTCAGTACTTCATATACAATCGAGATACTTCATTGCTCAATGGCCAATATACTACATTGGTTATATAATCAACATATAAAACTTCTCTACTCAATGACCAATATAAACCATTGCATCAACATATGACACTTCATTGTTCAAATGACTCATATAAACCATTGCACCGTTTAATCAACATATGACGGTCAATGTAAGTTTGGCTTTGTGCACTCAAATATGAACCCAAATCTTCAAACTTAAACCCAATACTCTGTTTTTATTGACCCATTCCTTCATGCATTGAAATAAAACTTGGTTATTTATCACATTGTTTGATCATCAAAAAAAAAGTACAAGTGTAGTTGTAAAATGAGTCGACTATTTGTTTTACAAAGACTACACGTTTCAATCCTACACAAAATCCTTATCTCATGCAATCAACATTTATGAACAAACTCTATTTTGAATTCTCGTGAAAGATTTATGATGCACAATTTAATTCATTTTTTTTGCTACCTCCTACAGTTAACAAAACATTTATCTCCATCTATGTCACAATTTGATTAACCCACTGTTTGCGCATTTAAACTTCATTTATAAACCTCTATTTAACTATAGTCTTGGCGATTTTTTTGAGTATACCTGGCTACTTGTGGAATGGTTGTGAATGCTTGACTCGTGGCCCTCTTAGCTGTGCTCCATATTATCCTTAACTCATTCAATCTACGTTTTGACCGCCTCAATTTAATGACTAGTGGCATAAACAAAGAAAAATTCATTAAATGACAAGCAGTCTTAGTGAAATATTTGGAGACATGGATCCTGACATTTCCTCTGCAATCCTCATCCAAATAGTAACAAATCAGATTTTGTCTTACCCTAAGTTTTCCACGAGGTTTATGGCAGCTAACTTGCACTTCCTCCGTTGATTTACCCTGCTTATCTCTCCATGACCTCGACGTTCTATTTCTACCATTACTTACTCTGTCAAAATGTTTTAACGCTCTCAACTTCTTGCTACTGGCTTCTACTATTCTTTTGAGCCTTCAATGGATGTGATGGCAGACAAATGCAGAATGGTAATGGTGGAATGGTTCTGAGAATGGTCTGATGAGCGCTCAGAGGTTTACTGTTTGAAAGAGTTTTTTTGTTTCTTGACTATTTCTAGTTGTTTACCGTGCTTTGATTGATAAGATGTAAATGTTTTCTATTAGACGATGCCATCATGGTTGTCCCTTTGACCAGTTGCCACTTATGGAGACGTTTGCAATGATATTCATCGTGCTATATGTTTATCATTCAAATTCCACTTACCTTAGTTTTATTGCAGTCATTTTTCAATTTGGTCATGCCTGTCCTTCTGTGTACCAGTCCTCTGTCTATTTAATGTATTATTCACTACCACATTCGCCTACATGAATTCATTAAGGTTTGCGTTGGGTTTGTAATACATTACCACCGGCCTATTAGGATAACCACACTCCATTAAACAATACAACTTGGTATATTTGCAGCCACACCAATAATAACCTTGCACCATCACACTTACACTATTGATTGCATGACTCGTGATTTTGTTTTTCACCTTCGCCACAACCTACAGCTGCTTGTATTTATCATTCCATTTCTCATTGTATTTCCACCATATGAACCATACACCCATAAATTATTTCGATTTTATTTTTTTAATTTTTTTTCCATAATGTGCATGTTTGCTATTTATTGCAATGATAATAACCTTACTCCGTTGTATTACCATATGCTTGCTATCATTTCGTATTTTCCGTTATAACTTACACCATGCATATACTATTTTCTTGTAACATATTTCATGATGCGCATATCCTTATGTTATACAATATATCTTATAATTTTAAAATGACCACCTAGGTCATGCTTAAAATTATCTCCATGGTACTAATGTTTTATTTGTTTGTTCAGGTTCCATCTCATTACATTCTTTTTAATCCCTTTTGCTTTGAGGAAAAATACTTAGGGTTATAGAATGTTAGGGTCATGGAGTGGAATATAAGATGTGCATTGGATTAGGTATAGGGTAAATGTAAATGTAATGTAGGATATAGGATAATGGGTATAGAATAATGGATATAGAATGAAGGTAATATAATGAAGATGCATTTAGGTACTAATATCAATTTTAACAAAGTCTAAAAATTTCTAAAAAAAATTCGAATTTACAAGAGAAAAATTGTGTACTCACTATACTTGTACTTCCCTGACAATATTGGATGATGTCTGTTGTTCTTTGACAATATTGGATGAGGTCTTCTGATCAAATGTCTTAGATAGATTGAAACATAGAGTTTATTTCTGCTTCATGTTCTAACATTCTTCATTGATTTTGGTTCTTGGATTGCCGATGTTGTTCAGGTCCCTCTGCAATTGTTTCATAATAAATCAGGTGATGCAGGAGCATCAAGGGTGTTTTTTATTTTGTAAATATGTTAAAAGGGGGGTGTGATAATTTTTAATATTTTATTAATTAATTTGAATAAAATAGGAGAAGGTGAGGATTTTTGTAAATATCTTTTTATTTAATAAAAGGATATGAGGGAATTTAATTAGTTGAAGGGTTTTAGGGATAAAGATCTATCCTTTAGGGATGTTGAGAGATTTAGGGGTTTGTTGAGGAATTGAAGGGATTGAGCATTTAATTAAATGATTTTTAAAAATTGTATAAATAGGAAGGGGTTTTGAGAGAAAAACACATTGAGATTGTGAGAGAGTGTGGTTGAGAATAGGTTGAACAGCCAAGGCTGTAAGTCCTCTGGAAAATTGTAAGGGCCATGAACGTTGAAGATCTGGCCAAAAAAAGGAACAAATTTATATGCCACCATAAAGTGTGTTGATAGCGTGTTCATGAACAGTGATTGTTAATACTGGAGATGCAGAATCGACTTATGAAATGCCAATGAACAACTGAAGAAACTGAATGTGGAAACAGGTAAAGGCGTTAAGGTCACAGAGAGAGTGGTTCTTGTTTCAAACAGAGAGAAGAAAGCAGCGTTGAATGGTAAAGGAATGCGTGGAAAGTTGAAATTGCAGAAATTATGAAGCCCAGGACTGCGTTTTGTAAGTTGCAGATGTGAATCGATTTGGATAGCGCTTGAAGGTAAAATTTGTTTAAATTGTGAGTCGAGTTGAATGAGAAGTAATCAATTTAAATTGCCATCAATTGTTACTGTGAGGTCGATGTAAATGTACAGTTTTCAAATTCTGTTGTGTATATATAGTGATCAGTTTTCCTGAGATAATGGATCGAAGTTTGCAATGATCGAGTGGAGTTGGGTTTTTACTGCTGGGACAGTCGATTTGAATATCGATTTGGTTTTGCATAAATGAATCTTGAGTGTTGCTGTGGTGATCGATTGTTATTGCCAGAAATTTTTAAATTCCATGGTGTAGATGTCAAGACACTTGTGGAAGAGTGCGCGCCAGCTAGTGAATAGGCGCAAAGGGCCGGTTGGTGATTCATTTATGATACAAACCTGTGGCAAATATATAATTAAATGTAGCGCTGGTGCAAATGCGTGGAGGAGGTAAGGTGACAAATCCAATTGTGGAATCCAAATGCTTGGTTCAAAGTTAATGTTGGATCCTTTGTTATTTTAAATGATGGTAGCAGTATGGAGTTCTATCCAAAACTCATCGATATCAGAATGCAGTGGTGTGAATTTGGCAGATTGCGCTTTTAAAGCATGGGCACATTTTGTTGACTTTTGATTGTAAAGAGAAACCCAGTTCTAAAAGTCATATGTGATGTTTATGAATGAAAGCTTGAGAGTTTAAATGGAAGTTATGATTGAAAGTTTGGGATGAAGTGTATAGATGTGTATTAATAATGGTTTCATAACCATTGTTGTTTGTAGCCAAGTACTTACCAAAAGATGATGAAATTGCCGTGTGTTGAGAAATTGTTTGAGGTGCAGGTTTGTATATGCATGAGAGGAAAAGATCCTGGTTATTTGCAGGCTAGCCCTGCGTCATTGGGTCCCAACTGTCATGCATGTTTTTATGCAATATGTACATGTTTTTGCTAATATCTCAGGTCCCTAACTATCATCAATTTCAAAAATATTTCAAGTCCCAACTGACATTGATTTCAAAAATATTTCAGGTCCCAACTGTGAACAATACATGTTCCGTCGTCAATTCAGCTACATAACTAATTTTTGTGTGCGACCTTCCCCCTTGCTTATCTGATGGCTTGTCCTCAATTCATGCTTATGTGGAGGATTTTCTGCAAAACAAAGTCGTTATAAAAGTATAACAAGAAATTGTGAATTCATACAGTCCAAAACGAGTTGGTTTTCCTCTATGAATTCTTTTTGCTTGGTGCCAGTTTCCTGGTTTTCACTAGCAAACTTTTTATTTTTATTTTTTTTGTTTTCCATTATTATTTTTCTTATTTTTTATTTATTTTTATTCTTCTATAGTACTGGAAGATGCATGGCTCTATTGTGCCATTACTTCCAGTTCTATTTCTTGTATCAGTTGTTTCATAAATTCTTCTTTGTTGATAGACTTGTTGTAAACTTTGAGCCTATGTCTGTTTACCAAAAATGATGTAGACTCCTGGTCAATTGTTTTGATTTGAACAACTCCATTATCAAATATTTCCTCTATCTCATATGGCCCTAACTAGTGTGTTATGAACTTGGCCTTGAAATCTTTGAATTTGGAGTCGAATAGTAATGCCTAGTCTCCTTTGCTAAATGTTTTGTTCTTGATGAATTTGTCATGCCATTTCATTCGTTGCTATTGTACCAATGTTGTATGTTCTATTACCTGTTGTCAATGTTCATCTAGTTGGTTTAATTCCATTATCCGTTGTTGTTGTGCTTCAGACAATTCTAGTCCTAGTTCTGCTGCCAATTTAAATGTGTGTATCTGAAACTCTATGGGAAGTAAGACTTATTTTCCATACACCAACTTGTATGGACTAAACCCAACTGTGTTTTTCCATGTTATTTTGTATGCCCATAGTGCATCTCTTAAATTTTTTGACCAGTCCTTCCTATTTAGTTGTATTGTTTTGGTCATTATGTTTTCTAGGACTTTATTTGTTGCTTCCACTTGTCTGTTTGCCTAAGGATGATACAGAGTGGATTTCTGGTGCTTTATCTTACACTTTTCCATAATATCTCGAACAATTTTTTAAGTAAACTGTGCTCCCTGATCAATTACAATCTGTCTAGGCACGCCATATCTCACAAATATTTCCTCAAAGAGGAAGGTGACCACTGTGTTTTCTGTTGCCTTTGTGACTGATTTTGCTTCCACCCATTTAGTTACATAATCTGTACATACCAAGATGTACTTCTTTCCATTTGATGGTGGATTTATTGGTCCCACAAAATCTAAAGCCCATTGCTCAAATGGTTCTATAAGAACTTGTGGTTTAAGTGGCATCTCATCTGATACTATTGGTCTCCCTACTCTTTGGCAACTGTCACATCTTTTGACATAAGCCTTAGAGTCTTTGAAGATTGTTGGACAGTAGTAGCCCAATTGCAACACCTTATAGGTTGTTCGCTTGTCTGGAAAATGACCACCACATGGTTCATCATGACATGCTTTCAAGATTTCTAATATCTCATCTTCTCTCACACATTTTGTTATTATTAAATCTAAACCAGTATAAAATAGATCGCCATTTACCCAACTATATCTAGAGATTTCTTTAATGATTTTTTGTTTCTGTTCCTTTGAAAACTAAGTTGGAAATTTTACAGAAGATATATAGTTTGCTATGTCTGCAAACCATGGTGTTTTACTGTCATTGCAAACAAATGTTCATCTGGAAAGTTATTTACAACAGGATTTGGATCATTGGGTGTATGTAATCTTGAAATCAACCACTTGATTGTCTTTCCCTGGTCGATCTTGAATTGTAATGTTAAATTCTTGCATTAACAGTAAAATTTTTGTTATTCTCCCATTTGTGATTGATTTGTTCATTAATTATTTGATTGTTGAATGGTCTGTATGAATGAACACTTAGTATCCTGTTATGTAATGCCTGAATTTGTTTATTGCATGTACTACAGCTAACATTTATTTTTCTATGATTTTGTAGTTCAATTCTACAGGTGTTAAGTTTTTTCTTATGTAGTATATAGCATAATTGAACAGGTTTTCCTTCTGTCCAAGTGATGCACCTATAGCAAGATCTAATGAATCAGTTGAAATGTGAAATGGCAGAGACCAATTTGGTCCTCGAAGAATGGGTGCAATTGATAGTTTTTCTTTCAATATCTGAAATGCATTTTGACAATGATTTGTCCATTGGAATTCAACATCTTTTGCTAACAACTTGAATAGAGGTTGGGCTATTTTACTAAAGTTTTCTATGAATCATCTATAGTAACTTGCATAACCCAAGAAACTCCTTACCTCCTTTTGAGTTGTAGGTAGCATTAAATTCACAATGACTTGTATTTTAGCTGGATCCACCTTAATTCCTGAGGAGGAAATATGGTGTCCCAAAACTATGCCTTCGGTTAACATCATGTAGCATTTTTCATTACTCAAGGACAAATTTGTTTCTATGCATCATTTTAAAACTTTCTCGAGATTGTTTAAGCAATCATCATATGTGTTTCCATATACCGTGAAATCATCCATATAGACTTCTACACATTCATGGATTAGATCAACAAATATTGCAAGCACTGCTCTTTGGAAAGTTGCAGGTGCATTACATAATCCGAATGGAAAAACATTATATGCATAGGTTCCCCATGGGCAAGTGAATGTTATTTTGTCTTGGTCTTCTGTTGCTATTCTAATATGATTATACCCACTAAACCCATCTAGGAAGGAGAAAAATTTCTTTCCAGCTAATGAGTCTAGAACCTGGTCAATGAATGGTAGCGGAAAATGATCTTTTAATGTTGCTTTGTTTAATTCCCAGTAATCTACACATATCCTCCACTTCCCATTTTTCTTTGGTACAATTACCAATGGAGAAACCCATTGACTATCTGAAATAGGATAGATGAACCCAACTTTAAGCAATTTCTGCAGTTCTTCCTTCACTATTTCTTTCATCATGGGATTCATTCGTCTTTGAGGTTGTCTTACTGGTTTAATTTGATCATCTGTATAGATGTGGTGAATACATGTGTTGGGATGAATTCCTTACATATTTGTATAATCCCGGGCAAAAGCTTTTGAATATTTTTGTAATAAGGCTATTACCTCTTGTTCTTGTGACGATTGCAAATGGTTACCAATGTTCAAATGTTTTCCATGATATATCTCAATTGTTTTTGTTGTTGAATTGGTAATTGTGTTTATAAGAAAAATGTTTGTAAAGGAGTTTCACAAGGATTGGATAATACAAGTTTCCTGAAAACATTGATTCAAAAGATTGCTTGCAGCTTCATATGGAATCTCTCTAAGCTGCTCTGAAATATTTGGTTCTGAGATGAAAATATCCATTAAATCCTCATTCTCTTCTTCTTCTCTAAGGTCAAAGACTTGATTGATACTTAGAACTGATTTAGTTTGTTGTTGTTCTTGTTCTTCAAGCATTGATTCTAAAGAAGTTGATTGTGCAGGTGAATAAAGTGTAATGTGTTTCCATTCATCTCCATGTGCAATAATCATACTTCCATATCTACATCCTATAAAGGCATCAGCAGTGGCTAACAATGGTCTGCCTAAGATTAGAGGATGTCCTCCCAAATTTTGTTTTGGCTGCAACATGAGGAAGTCAACAGGATACTCCCATGAATCCAAAGAGACTATAATATCTTCTAGTATTCCTTCTGGTACAACTTTAGATCTATTTGCTAACTCTAGGATTGTAGAAGTTGATCTAATGTTGTTTAAATGCAAATACTTCATTGACTCCATAGTTATTACATTTCTAGCAGCTCCCAAATCTATCAATGTGTTTGGAACTGAGAAATTATTTATTGAAATAGTAACCATAGGGATACTAAGATCAATATATTTTTCTACTGTTGTTTTTGTTGACATGAGGCTTGCTAATTTTCCAATGACTTAGATTGTAGTAGGATCCTTCTTCTTTTTACCAGTTTTCTTATTGCATAATTCCTTTATTGTTTTATCATATATTGGTATTTCTTTGATTGCTTTCAATAAAGGAATTTTTACATAAGAATTTTTCAATTCATCCAAAATGTCAAATTCAGGAAGGCTCATTTCAATTTGTTGCTCCACTAACCTCTCAGGATAAGGTGGTGTTTGAGCTATAATAGTTTTCCCTTTATGAATTTGTTTTTTGGACTGTGATGCTTCAGGTTGTTCTCCTTGCTCATTTGGCTCTTCTATGATTGGAGGAGAATCCTTTTTAAGCACCTTTCCAGACCTTAAATGGACATCATTTATGGGACGAATAGAATATGTTGGAAAATATACTGCTTCTTCAACATTGTATGCAGCTTTATCCATTTTATTGCTTGGATTTTCCATTGGTTGGGTTGGTAATTGAGTTGGTATGGGCTGGTTTGAAGGTAGCTGTAACTACTATGGTTGTGTTAGTAGTGGTGGAGAATTCTGTTGCGGAAATGGCACGGATTGTGGATATTGTTGGTATTGTTGGTATGGAAATGGCTGTTGATATTGTTGCTGGTATTGTTGTTGGTATTGTTGAGGTCATTGATTTCCATAACCATATCCTCTCCAACCTTGTGCAAGTTTGTTTTGATATTGTTGTGGAGGTCAAGCTTGCCATGGCATTGGAGTATTCCAAGAATTTTGAGGTGGATACTGATAGTTTTGTTGAGGGAACTGTTGCAGATTTTGTTGAGGAATCCTTGGTTGCCAAGGTCTTCTTGGTGCCACATAATAGAAACCTTCTGTTCCTTGCACTTCTTCTATTGGATTCATTTGCAATTCCTTCAACCTTTGACAATTTTATCTTGAATGATTTTCTATACAAAGACCACACACTTGAATACTATCCAAAGGACGTTCTCTTAATGCATGTTTCTTTCTACATTTGGAACAAAAGATTGCTAAAGCTTGTTCTTGTTCTTCTTTCTTCTTATTTTCTTTTAGAACATCAACTTCAGTTCCTAATGTACCTAAGAGATCAATTTTGAAGTTTTCTAACAAGCTTCCTATCTCTGCTCTTGTTACTCCTCCTGCTACTGATTTTGCTGCTTTTGAACTAACATCTCTCTTTCCATATTTTGATCTTCCTCTAGAATATTTTTGACATAATTCTGCAATTTCATTAAATGACAAGTTTGAAATATCACCCTTTCCCATTACATTCAGAATGTCAAGATATTTATCCCTTATACCTTTGAGAAAGATTATTTGAATGGTCTCTTGGTTTAGAGAGTGTTGTTTAGACTTTTGTAGATTATATGCAAATCTTTCTAAGTATTCTTCTAGACTCTCGTATTCTTACTGTGTCATTCTGAAAACATCCTCTTTGGAGTCCCTAGGCCTACAATAGGCTTGATACTTTTTAAGAAATATGGATATTATTTCATCCCAAGAAGCTATTTTTTGCTCTCCTACACCCATGAACCATTTTAAGGTTGTTGCTTTCAATGTAGCAGGGAAGAGACGAAGTTTGTGTATGTCATCAGTGTATACATATGTTCTACATAAGGTGTCAAATTCAAACATAAATGAATTAGGATCTTCTGTTGACATTCCATAAAAATCTGGCAATACAGAAGGTGGAATATTTTTCATTTTCACATCTTCTCCTAATATTGCACTTGTATCCACTATTGGAAAGCCAAAAGTAGTTTCCTAATCACCACCATATTCTTGTCTTTTCCTATCCTCTTCTCCTTTTCTATCATTTTTTCATTTTTCCTCTTCCTCTCTCTATCTTCTCCATTCTCTTTGTTGTCTTTCATATTCAAATCTTTGTTCGGGAGTAAGAATAATGGATCCATGTCCCTCTTCTGCCATAGTTTCAATTGTTTCAATGCCAATTTTAGGTTCAAGTTGGTCAAAGATAGGTTGACCTATGGATTCAAAAATGGGTTGCTCTTCTTTAACAATTTCTTTTTGTTTTCCTAAAGTAGGTGTTGTTGTTAATGGTTGTTTTCTTTTTACCTCCCAGGATAACAAAGTTTTCCCTTCAATTAAAGTTAATCTTTGTCCCGTTCTTTGTTTTTCTTCCAATTCCTCAATTGTTGGTTTACCAGCAAATGGTGTTGTTAGCTTTGATGGTCCTACCTCTATTGATGGGGGGTTTTGTTTAATAAATCTACCTTTAGGATCTCTATTTCTAGGCATAAAGAACATAACCAAAAGAAATGTAAGTAATTTTTTTAATTTTTTGTTTTATGAAATTTTTAGTGTTTTTGTTTATCTTTCTATTTGACTATGCCGATAATTGCCTCCCCAGCAACGGAGCGAAAATGTTGAGCTAATTTATTCACACAAATTAACACAAGTATTCTTTATCAATCTAGGTTTGTAAAACTTGGAGGCAAGTCCACAATATATGGATATTAGGTATAGCCAAGCTTAGAAGATGAATTTTCAAAAACTAAAGAAGTACATATTACAAATGTAGGCCTACATTAACAATTTCTAACTCACTTTTGCAATGAAAGAAAAATGAATTGGCTCTTAACTTAAGAGGTCCATTTGTGTTCTTCTCTCTCAATTATTATTTGATGAATAGAAATCAGAAATCATGAATTAACAATAGCTTAAGATGCATAAATAAACAATGAAGGAGACTCTTAACTTAAGAGATCTTTGGGAATTTTCCATCACAATTCATTCATCATTATGCTATCATTTGAAAACTGAAAAGTACATAAGAAAAACTGCTTGCATGTAACAAACGAGAAGCAGGAAAAATACAGACAGGATTGAACGAACCGAGCACTGAGGACTACGAACTCTAGGGCATGAAACTAGGATTACAGAGGGGCTCTTAGGTTTCTCCCCATGGAGCGCGGTAGAGGAGGGAACTCCACTCGCTCCTACAAGGAAGCGACTGCCAGCAGAGGCAAGTTACCACTAGGAAAAGTCAGAGGTTTTGGTGAAGAAGAGGGAAAAAATAATGAAAAGGATTCAGATGGGGCCAGGTCCAAGGAAAACAGTAGCGTAAAGGACAAAGAGGAAGAAGACAAAAGCCAGGGAACAAGGGACAAATATCAAAAGGGACCGTGCAGACCCAGAACGGAGATTACTCCTAGAGTAGTGTTGAATGATCCTACTCTGCAGGAGCACAGGGAACATATGGGGACTTACGCCATAATCTACAAATTCATGGGAATTTGGCCCTCTGAAAAGGCATTACAGACATGGATCAAATACCACTGGAAACCCAAAGGTAGTATTGAACTACATCTGGGGTCAAAGGGTTTTTTTACAGTGGTATTTACTAACATTGAAGATAAAGACAGAATATTCGAAGGAGGACCCTACTTTTTTGTAGCAACAGGCCTCTATATGAGGCCGTGGAAGATGAACTTCGTTCCAGAAAGAGAGACATTCACCTCGGTACCTATTTAGGTAAGGCTCTATTCCCTACCTCTTGATTATTGGCAACATGGGTCGCTTGCTACCATTGGCAATAAACTAGGTCGTTTTGTGAAAGCTTCGGAAGCCACAAGACGGGGTAAATATACCTCCTATGCTAGGATTTGCGTAGAAATGGATCTATCAGGCGCTCTCCCAGATGAACTAATCCTGGAAGTTTTTGATGAGGAATGGGTCCAAACGGTGGATTATGAGCATATCCCGTTCAGATGTCGTAGATGTCACGAACATGGTCACCTGATTAGAGACTGTCCTCTTAGTAAAGTAGACAATAAAGGAAAACCTAATACTGGGAAGGAGACTGAAAACTTTTAGAAAGTGGTAAGTAAAGGAAAAGGAGGCAAAAAAGGAGCAAGACAACAATGCAGCGAGGAGCAAAAGATCAACCTGAACCAGTTTCAAGCACTGGAAGAAGAGGAAGAAATGACAAGGGTAAATCAAGCAATGGAGGAAGAACCTAAGGAAAAAGAGAAGGAGGAGAACTATAACATAACAAAAGAGATTTGTAACAGGAAAGAAACTATGAATAGTGAAACAGATCTGGAAGACCATGAACTGCAAGAAATTCTAGAAAAGGAACACCTAGATCTGGAAGGGTTCTTGATGCAGGAAACCACGGGAGGGATAGAATCACTACCCCAAGAGGACTGCAATAGAATACAGCAGTTGTTTCTATGGAAGTCTCAAGAAAGAGGGTTAGAAACAGGAACAACCACTGACAAGCTGGAAAACAAAGGAGTGAAAACAATGAAACCAACCCCAGGACTAGCTCCTAGAAATGCGGGTAAGAAGAGAGGCCGGAAAAAGCAGAAGGAACTTTTGATGGAGTGTGGAAAGCTCATGATAGATTCGGGTAAGATGAAAGACCTAACTAGTTACTCCTTTACAAATCTTTAAATATGAAATTTACATCTTGGAATATTAGAGGTCTAGGAAGTAAAAGAAAACAAAGACTGCTTAGTTATAGAATGAAACAAGATATGTCGGACATGATTTTCATCGAGGAAATGAAATGTTCCATTCAGAAAATAAGACTCATACACAACAAATGGCTCATCAGATATGAGTTTCTAGAGGTTAAAGCTGAGAACACAGCGGGGGGCATTCTTACTCTTTGGAATCCCCAAAGGATCAACATAATGGATGCAGAGGCATCAAGAAATTATCTATCAGTGGTCATTCAACCGGTTGGGGTCTCGGAAACATTCCTAGTTACAAATGTTTACGGTCCCCAAAAATTAGATGATAAACTCAAATTGTTAGAAGCCCTTAGTGACCTCAGAAGCAGACAGACTGGAATGCCTTGGATCTTGGGAGGAGATTTTAACATGATCAAATCTCTCTCGGGAAAAAAAGGAGGCACCAGAGTGCTCAACAAAGACTCCTTAGCGTTCCAATCATTCACAGACAATATGAATTTGGTTGAGTCAGATTCAAGTAATGTTCTTTTTACATGGAACAACAAAAGAGGAGGTGAGGCACTGGTAGCGTCTAAGCTAGATCGATTCATGATATCAGAGGAACTAATGTTCCTTAATAGTGAAATAACAGCCAGAGTGCTTCCTTTTGGAGGTTCATATCATTGGCCGATTCAGTTGGAAATCAAGGGTATAGATGCTCATAGGAACAAACCCTTCAGATTCGAAAACATCTGATTCTCCCACCAGGATTTCATTAGTAATATTGAAAAATGGTGGGCTGAAGACTTGAAAATCCAAGGTTCCAAGATGTACCTTCTGCATAAAATACTAAAGCACATTAAGTTCATACTAAAGGAATGGAACCAGAAATTGGGAACATTTTTGAGGAAAAACAATCAGTGGAAATCAAAATTCTAGAACTCAACAAGGCTCTGATAAGCAATGGATTTTACAAAGCCAAAAGTGAGAAGGCTGATAAATACCATCTAGTTGGGAAAATTTATACAAACAAGAGGAAATATTTTGGAGAAAAAAATCCAGAATTCAATGGCTCAAGGAAGGAGAACAGAACACCAGATTTTTTCACAGATCCACAATGGCTAACAGAGCTCACAACAGAATCTCCATGATTAAAGATGAGGGAGGGGAAATTCAGACCACTCATAAAGACATTGAAGTTGTTCTTGTCCAACATTTCCGAACATCTCTCAAGAAAACATTCCAGACAGGGATCAGTACATCAGGGGAATAACAGGGCATATCCCCAAACTGGTGTCCAGAGAGGACAATTTCAACCTCAATAGACTAGTTGAGGAAGAGGAGGTCAGCGAGGTTCTCAAAGATATGCAGAATGGAAAAGCACCAGGCCCAGATGGTTTCAATGTGGATTTTTTTAAAGCGTGTTGGCATATTGTCAAAGAGGACATTGTGAATGTGGTAGAGGATTCCAGGAGAAGAAAAACTATACTGAAAGCTCTCAACACCTCCTTTATTTCCCTTATTCCCAAGCAGGACATAGCTCAATCAGCAGACAAGTACAGACCTATTGCCTTATGTAATGTGGTTTACAAGATAATATCCAAAGTAGTGGCCAATAGACTCAAACCTCTCCTCCCCTCGCTAGTGTCTGAAGAGCAATCAGGTTATGTGGAGGGAAGACAGATTCTAGACAACATTATTCAAGCTCATGAGGTGGTGCACACGCTAACCAGTAAAAAACAAGCGGGGATGATCATGCAATTGGATATTGCCAAAGCGTATGACAAGGTGAATTGGAATTACATCAAGAAAGTTCTCTCTGCCTTTGGGTTCGATCACAACTGGGTCAGATGGGTCATGGCGCTGGTGACCTCCTCTAGCTTTTCCATTCTAGTAAATGGCTCTCCCTATGTTATCTTCAATCCTTCTAGAGGCCTCAGGCAGGAAGACCCTCTTTCTCCCTTCCTCTTCATTCTTATGATGGAAGGGTTTGGGTGTTCCATTAAGCAGGCCAAGGCTTTTGGAAGAATTAGGGGACTTCAAACTTCTGAGAATGGTTCTGAGTTGACTCATCATCAATTTGTTGATGATACCTTACTGCAAGGCATTCCAATAGCCAAAGAGGCTTTGGCCTACAAGCAAATTCTCAAGGATTTTTCACTGGCTACAGGTATGGAATTCAACCTCTCTAAATAAAAAATATTCCTCTTCAACACTAACATTTCTATCCAAATAAATATCTCAAGAATTCTCAGCTTCCAACGAGATTCCCTCCCCTCTAAATATTTAGGAATACCTCTTACTGCCAGACCCATGCAAAAGAGTATTTGGGAACCAGTCATTAATAAGATGCAGGACAGAGTAAAAAATTGGACCTTCCGTGCCTTGAACCTGGCCGGCAGGTTAGTTCTGACAAAGGCTGTACTTCAATCCATCCCAGTTTTCATGTTATCAGCTCTCCCAGCTCCAAAAGGTGTCTTAGACCAAATCAGAGACATACAAAGAGACTTCCTGTGGGGAAAGGAGGAAACTAGAAAGAAATGGGCCCTAGTTTCCTGGGAAAAAATATGCAAACCCAAAAGTCAGGGGGGACTCGGCTTGGATGATCAAGAGATTCTTTGTAAAGCTCTAGGAGCCAAACTATGGTGGAGATGGGTGCAGGAGCCAAAAGCTCAATGGGCTAGGATATGGAAAGAGAAATATGCTAGCTCGTGGCACAATAATGATCTCATAAGAATGTCGGGAACTATAAAAGGCTCCTACATATGGAACAGAGCCTGGGAGAACAGAAGCTTAGTTCAAAGGAACAGTTTCTGGGAAATTAGAGCAGGAGATCTTGCTCTTTTTTGGGAGGACAAATGGCAGCAGGAACCAACATTGTTAACAGAGAATTTTATAAGCCTTAAGCAGGAAACAGATGCCCAAGGGTTAATCAGAGTTAAGGATTTTTGGGAGCTCTCTCATTCCTCCGAAAAGTGGAGAAGCTGGAGAAACATTGAATGCGGAGAGGACAACCCCCTAAAAATCAAAGCAGAGGCTCTTGGGGACTTGCTCAAGCAGAGGATGATCTTAATAACATATGGGCAGGATCAATTGATATGGGGTAATAACAAGCGAGGAGCCTTTAATCTCAATGAAGCTAAAAGTATTGTACTTGGGTTCAATTATAGCGTTCCAGACAAGGCTTGGACGCATCTCTGGAGGCAACAAAGTTGGATGAAAATCAAGATTTTTATGTCGCTGGTTCATCACAAGAAAATATTGACTTGGGACAATATTAGGAGAAGGGGAACTATGGGGCCTTCTAGATGTTAGCTCTGTGAGGAACAAGAGGAGACAATGGAACATATTCTCAATAGCTGCTCTTATAGTACCTGGCTGTGGGATTCGTTCTCCTCAATTTTCCAACAATCAGATAGGGGCAAAGGAAGTATCATAAATACCCTAAACCACTGGAGAAAAGACTTCAAGGAGAATGAAGTCCTAAATTTGGTCTGGGCCTTTACTCCCTGCTTTATTATCTGGAACGTTTGGAAAGAAAGAAATAAAAGAATTTTCAAGAATGGTAAGACTTCAGTACAACATCTTCTTGATCTTATCTTGAAATAGATCAGAGAGACAGTCAGTTCTACTGTTAATAATATCCCCACGAATCCCCCCTCAGATGAAGAGCAGAGAATTCTCCGGCAACTGGGATTGTAAGGGACAACCCCTCAAGGTAGAATCAATAAGGATAAAGCCATGGTTACAGAGAAGGAATACTGGCAACCCCCACCAAAAGTCTTTCTAAAATACAACATTGATGGGGCCTCCAAAGGCAATCCGGGAACCACGAGTTATGGAGTAGCTTTAAGGGATGACGAGGACAATATTATATTTATCTTCCACTACCATTAGGAAGAAAGACTAATAATATGGCAGAAGTGATGGCTTTGGAGTAGTGTCTAGAGTTTCTATCACAGAGTCATTGCTCAAATATCATTGTGGAAGCAGACTCTGAGATAACCATCAACGTGGTGGTTCTAGGCCTGAAAGAGTCTCAAATCATTGGAAACTTGTCCAGGTTTATCAAAAAATCCAACCGCATCTTCAGGGCCTTCGAACCATAAGTTTAAACCATGTTCATCGTAATGCCAGTAAACTAGCCGACTTACTGGCCAATCAAGGTGTGAGCAGTGCTGAATGCGGAATGGCGAAAAAGTGGCTTGAAATTCCTCCAAGTCATTTAAAGGCTATCTGCGAGGATCAAGCTGCTGAGGATAGGGAGGTTTTCCAATTTCGAGCTGGGTTGAAAACCACAAATTGATGTCACCGAGGGATACTTACTCAGCCCTGAAGGATGAGCCAGCATGGCTGAGAGGCAAGGTAGGGCTCATCTTCTCCTAGATCATTCCGACCAGGTTCCCAGGCTTTTGGTTGGCACTCCGTGGATTTATCTCTTTAATAGACTCAGGAGCAGCTTCAGGTTTCTCAGTACGATATTGCAGAAGGGGCATTCGTTGGGGCACAATAGTAGATGTCCTCTTCCCGCCTTTGGGTCAGTTGTCTGAGCGATTGGCGGGTTTCCGGTGATCGCGCGTATTCATAGTGGTAAGTGGTTTTGCATTGGTGAGAGCAATCCCATAGGGCACTCAACACGTGGCATGGTGGCCGGTGCGGATACCACCCTCCATCGTGAGATAAAGAGTGGGTGGGTTCGGTGTTGCAAAATTGTCCCTGGCTGTAGGATCTGGCATCCGAAATGGACGGTTGGAATGGTTCATACTGTTTAGCGGGGCCTGCAGGCCATCTCCCCGTTTCCAATTGGTGCACCTTTTCCTTTCCTTCCTTTATGTTCATTGGGGGGTCGGGTTTGACCACTTTCACTGGTTGACTCCGAGAGGTGCTTTGTCCAAATGGTTTTGGTCTTTCTGGATTTTTCTAGTGTTTTGCACTTGCGTGAGGTAGTGGGAGGGTCCTTGTCCTTAGCAGGATCACCCGTTCTCCTGTGATCTTTATTGTTAAGTTTATGTACACTTTGTAAATTTTCCTTTGATTTAATGAAATAGAAGGTTTGGCTCTTGCTTCAACAAAAAAAAACAAACGAGAAGCCTAGTTTTGATCTATCAATTTAATAGAAGGAGAATTCAACTTGAACACTTTGTTATCCCATCTTACTAAAGTGATAAACAAACTAAGATACAATAATATAAATCAGTACACATCAATTCATAAGCAAATCTAAAAAAAAGCACATAAACAAATTCTAAGATAACCGGTTCATGGAAAATTAAGCTAGTCTAACAATGAAGTGTACTTAGCTTGGAGCGGGGGCCCTCCACCCTTGATTTGCACACTTGAGGTTGAAATTAAAAGCTGAAAATTTAGTCACTCATCCACATCAATGAACAACAAAATAAAAGTAGAACAGGTTCTTCAAATTAATCTCCAAAATCCAAATGTCTTAGCATAAAATTATATAAAAATTACATATCATAAGCCTTCAAAGTCTTGGCTTAAATAGAAGTTCATGAAAAAAACTGATCTAAAGTCTCTCTAATAATCATATCTACTCATATCCACCTATCTAATTCGAACTCATCCAATCCATCCCAAGAAATATGGTCAATCCCATAAAATCACAAAATTGCCCTATTTCCTAGGGATTTTCTGGGTGACTAGTCATGTTTGACCAGCCTTGACTGGGCCTAATAAAGCTTGTTCTGACTGAACCAAGTGGAATTAGTTTAGTCCTAGTTCCCAAGCTTTCCATCCATGCATCTAACTCAAGCCCAAGTGTCCTACAAACATGTCATCCACATAGCTATTACGGGAATTTCTGATTCTGTCAAAATTTGCACTTGAAATCAAATTTTCATAAAAACTTTAGAAATTGCAAAATTAAAATTAAATACCTGAATATACATGAAATACATCAAAATGAGATGAATATAGTGGAAAATAGATGGAAAATATATGGATTAAGTAATTTTCCTCAAGCAAAAATAGACCAAAATTGAGGGCCAACGGCCACCACACCAGGGATATGATCCAATGGATGCATCAAAAAATAAAGTCCTTGGAACATGAAGTCAAATCACGAGCTAGCCTGTCCACTTTTCACTCCTTCCCAGTGAATGGAAATGTGTTCATTTGGTCACCATGCCAGCACATTTCTCTCTACTCTAATATCATAATGCACTCCCCTTATTATACATAGAGGATCATGGTTCCAAAGGGTGAAAAACTAACTCTGTCGATGCTATAGATGCCTGCAGGAAATAGAAGTTGTGCTGATGGTTTTGAAGTTGTATTTTTAACATCAATAGTTATTATAATTCCATTTTCTTTTTGTGTATCTTTACTACATTGAGACTATGTCCCTAATTTATTTTGAACCTTTATGCATGTGATATATTTTAAAAACCAATCATAATAGATTTAAGTGGAATGATGACGGCAAAGTATCTTTCCTATGTCAGTTGTACTTTTTCCTTTTCGAATCACCTCACAGAATCTCCTCACTTATTGATAATTTTTGTTATATGCATTGATTTCAGCACTCCGATATCTTTTGCGATCCTTTCATTAATATGTGTACCTTGCCACTTTCATCACCCCTGTACTTCGCCGCCAGCACGTTATTCCTTCACTCACTCAGTCGAAGGAAACCTATTATTTCAAAGGGGGCGATGAGCAACCTCTAGTGTACATATGTATGCGTGTCATTTCTTTATTTTATTTTGCAGGGAAATACAACATTCCATGATTACAGAGTATGTGGTATAATAACAAGTCCTAGATAACGATATTTATGCCTGTAAAGTATCATTCGATATAACCATTATAAAAACTTGTTGTTCCATCACTCGGCTCTGTCTATTGTTGTGATATCTCTGCTACGCTAACTGTTTGTAGAATTCAAGCAGTATGGGAGGAAGAACAGCGCGCAGAAACCGCTAATACTGGTTGTTTCTGATGCAGCTAGAGAAATTCTAGCCCGATCTGGGTGGATAACATACTTCACACGATTTCAGCAACCCAATGAATCAATTGCCATTGAATTCCTACAAAATTTATAGAACGGACAATCCATGATAAGAGGTAGGAAAATCACAGTGTCAAATGTTGTGATAGCTGAAGTATCTAGGTTACCAGCAAAAGGACCCGTATGGAATAATAAAAAATAGAAGTTACAGGATGCTATTGCAGTCTTTAAGGACGAGGGACAGGATTTTATCATCAAAGGCAAAGGAGTTCGACCATCATCCCTTGGAGAACCGTGGGGAAAACTAGCCAAAGTCGTCCAGAATTACATCACATGTGACGAGTGAAAAGACGTGGTAAGGTCGCGTCAACTTAAACTCTTAGAAGTCCTGAAACAAAAATGTTATGTGAATTTACTTGCATATTTGAATTTTCTACTGCATGATACCGCTGAAAGGATAAAAAGGTCCCAACACATAGAAACCATTGCAAGCAACCATTGTTTGATTAGGTTGATAATTAGTTACAACCTCACCCAACAGCAATCAAGTAGGGAGGAATTAATATTTTCTATTGAAGGGGGTTTAGCTCTACCTGTGCCTAACCCTATTTCGAAAAGGAAGAGGACTACCCTTACAGCAAACATTCCCCAAAAGCGCAGACATTCCGCCAGGTTGAGGACAAACTTAAGAGTGGCCGAAAATCCCCAAGGTAGTAACAGCCAGCCCATAGAACTATCCAGTCTAGGAAGTGAGCAGTATTTGCAGATAGAAGGCTAGGATAACCCTGAATCGGACCATGAGGAAGAATCAGGGCATTCTAGAGATGAGGAAAGAAATGAATCAGGACTCCCCTCAACATCGAATACAAGTCCCCCAGGAGATTTATTGCATGATATCAAATTGGCCCAGATCCTGGCCAATATGGATGATTTCATACAGCCCGAAAGCCCACTCAATTTTAACATTGGAGCAACCCAATCTGTAGAGAACTCTAGCCACGATAGAATTATATCAGAAAATGTAAGCTATGAAGCAGAAACAAGGGCAAAGGCCACTCAAGAAGAGGTGAACCAACCTGGTGACATGCCTCCAGGAGAACCCAGCCAGGTAGGCCTAAATACGGAGAATATAGGCCAAACAGAAGAAATAGAAATAAACCAGGAAGATGACTACCAATCTGGGGACACGGTTCTTTTAGAACAGAGCCAAGATGAGCAACCGGGCTCGTTAGGAGCAGAGACGATTAACAGAATAGTTTCTCCTCCTAAAAAGCATAGAGACAAAATTAAAAAGCTTAGGAAGGAACAACAGAGGCTACGAAAAATGGTAAAAAGGCTCAGACAAAAGATAAGAAAATTATCAGCAAGGAAGGCTCTAGAAAAAACCCTGGAGACAATAAACATAGCAGTTCAAACTGAATTATATGAAAGAAGAGCTATAGGGACTCAAACTGAGCCCATACTCACTCAACCTATTAAGGAACAACATGCAATTCTTGCAGAAGTAGCTACCCAGATAGAGGTTGTACCCTCTTATGACTTAGCTATTCAGATGGAGGTGGTACCCTCCTACAGCATGGCTACCCAGATGGAGGCTTGGACCTCCCATAATAAAGGAACACAGACAATAGGCATTCCTTCTCATAGTAGGAGTACGCAGACAACCATTCAAGAAAAAGATATCATGATGAGAAACGACCCTAGTATATTGAATCTTCAAGAAGATTTAGCACAGGCTCGGCTTGCCGTAGAATGGCTCGAGCTAGAAATTGTCTCCCAACAAAAATACGAAGAATTACAGAGGCATATTTGGGACATGAATACATCAAAAAGCGATACCTTAAAAAAATACAGAAAGGAAGAAGAGAAAATAGAGAAAATGAAGCTTAGATTAGAAAAGGTCATGAATCAAACGAACACTATCTTCTCATTGTACACTGATGTCTCAGCATGCAGATCTCCTACCAATAATTATGCCTTATTTTTGGTAGAAAGATACTTGTAGTTGAAAATCAAAGCCGTCGGAGTTGGAAAACCGATAGAATTAAAAACAATTGAGGATTTTATAAACTGTTGCAAACAACATTGGGTAAAAGTTCAAAGGTTTCTTTGTGAATTTTACCTACATAATTTTGTATTAGAGGAAGAAGTGGAAAAGAACCCCAACCCTTTTGTGGGGGATGTGCAATTCCAAGCTTTTATCTCATTTGTTGTCAATCAACTGAAATGGTTCAAGGCTCATAACGCGTTCCAAAGGCAAGAGCATGGACTAGACCTTTGGGTCAGAGGTGAACCCAAACACCCTTTGCAAATGCTGGCCAATCACAAGAGTCTAATGACAAGGGAAGGAGTAATCAAAATTTGGGGACCTATTCAGAAGGAGATTGTACAGAAGGGAGTAGAATACTTCCTCTCCATTTAGGGAAGCTCTTTGGCTATACCCAAGCTCAGGTGGACAGTCTCCACTAGTAATATACAGAATAGAGAGCCATTTAATTATAAAAATTTTAAGCTAGTTGCAGACCATTTTGTCACTTATAGCAATATCATTTTAAGAGAAGATCCTTATTGGCTAGGATGTCAGTTCCGTAGCCCTATCATTTGGTATCCTGCTGAAGGTTATCGGGCTACATACGAATTGCCTGAAGGACAGACAGGCCCATCTTTGAGAGCCTGGCCAAGAACCATGGTTTTAGACCACTTTATGACATTCCTTCTCCATCTTATTCTTTAACTTCTCTACATACGAACTACTTGCTTTTCATGAGGCCATGAAACAGGGTAAGCAGGGGAGTATGTTGAGTCATGGAAAAGGTATGCATTTACTATTAATCTCATCATCCTTTTTCTTTATTTTTATCTTTTCTATATCTTAAGCGTTAATCTATTAAGGAATTATGATAAGAAATTAAGGAATTATCTGCAATTACGACTTAGCTAATTAATACCCTTCTTTATGTAGGAAAACAAAAAAAAGGGACAAATGATGTTCCCTATGAAGGAACAAAATAAATCGGCAAGCTAAGGAAGGAATGTGGCGGTTGTAGATAAGGCCAAAGCAAATTAGAAGAACCAACGCGAGAAAGGAAAGGATGTCTAAAGTTGGAAATCTGTTGTGAATCCCTCAAGATCGAGAGATCCTGAGGGATTGCATTTATCATTTATCTTTTACCCTTTCCTATTATAAAAGGAGATGTTTGTAAGAAGGAAAGGGGGAATCTCTATTATTATTGAAATTGTAATTTTAATTACAAACTCTCGCTATCGAGAAGAACACGAATATATTGTAATGCTCATTCAGTTTGATGATTAATATATAAGTGAAGTTGTTGTTCCCTCGCGTTATCTGAAGTAACTTAGCAGTTTTCGCTGGTAGCTAAGGGCCTAGCCTCTAGTGGATTCAATTTCTTTCTTTGTGTCATACATTTTCAGTTCTCACAAGTGTGATGGTTTGATAGTATTCTTGCTTTCTGTGATTTTATCTCCTTCGCTGTTTATTGTTTTCCGATGTGGATAGAATATCTTGTTTTATATAATTTACAGTATTGTCATTTTGGATTGAGTTACTTAGGTAAATATTCTGGTTGATATAATCAACTGTAAAGAGTATTAACTATCATTGTTAGACTCTCAAATTGATGTTATTGCTGTTTAAATTGTTTAGTGAAGAGTGAGTTTGATTTAGATTAAATCAGTTAAAGAAATATGAGTTATCATTATTGTACTCTCAATTGAAGCTGTTGATTGAGTTTTCTATAATTGCAATTGTAATTTACTAGATGCATCCATTTACTCTTGTATTTAAAGATCTATACTGCAATTTAGGAAACATTACTCTTTGAATTAAATAGCAGCCACATACTGTGTACACTCTTGAAATAAGAAGACTTGCCCGGATTGATAATTAATGTGAGGATAATTAGGAGTTTTAAAAGGCACCTTTTATCAACCAACAACGTTCAGGCTAAAATATTAGGCTTGCATCCAAAGTTGAAATAAAACTTTTGAAAATGGGTTGTTATATAAAAAAAATTCCTAGTCACTACATCTAGACTCTCTCTTGTTAGAAAATTGTATATTACAGAGAAATGGAACACATAAAATATTGCAGAAACACAAACACAGAACACATAAAACAAGAGAGAAATGGATATACGTGGTTCACCCAATTTGGGCTACATCCATGGAGAAATATCTAGTCCTTCCTTTATATTATCCAACAAAAAGAAGAGATACAACCTACAACACATCCACTATAATTTCCTCTTCGCTCTCACACAAATTCCTCTCTCTTTCTCGATCAGAATACACACATATACACAACCACAATACAATTCCCTCATATAAACTGAGGGTTTCTTTCTAGGGAAAAAACCCTAAATTAAACATAGCTTCTACTATTACATGATCTGCCTAATGATTGACCCAGATTGACTATGAAATTATAATATTTTACAAGGCAATTTTACATCTACGTTTAGCTTCGGGGGCCCACATCCCCCCCTGGTAGGGTGTAAAGTCTTCATGTGGTATACATCCAACTGAAACAAAAGACCTCTGAATCAAGAAGATAATTAGGCTCCACACCCAACATCTCTCTCTCTCTCTCTCTCTCTCTCTCTCTCTCTCTCTATATATATATATATATATATATATATATAGATATATGTATATATGTATGTATATATATATATATATATATATATCTATATATGTATGTATATATATGAATTTATGTAGGAAAAGTAAAAAGTAACCCTTTACTATAACACCTTGCATTAAATAACTAGGGTCCTTGAATTATTTATCCTTGTAAATCTTCATTCTTTTTTATTTAGGATTCCTTTTGGGCACTAATCTAGACCATGGCCTTATGCATGCCTTCCAATTGACTGGCTAGGTGCCTCATCTCCTTCCTTATTTCATACATCTTGTCACATTAACACCCTCTAGGAGGAGGATAGCTAGCCATCTCATGATTGTATCTAGGAATTTCCAAAATCCAAGACTCCAAGTATTTGTAGAATTAAGACTACCACCACATAGGAAAAACAAAACAACACGAGGATTGGAAGGACAAACCCTTTTTGAGTATTTGACAAGACCAATCAACTCAACAAACACTTTAAAATCCAAACAGAAACAAAAAAACTAAAATTAAAAACCTATTCATAATTTCAACATGGAAAATAGGTTTAATACCATACATGGGTGACCTATAATTTTGCCTCTCTCCCCGCGTAGATGTTTAATTTTATGAACCAGATTTGAAAACGATATAATTCGTTGCATTTTTCAACATTTTCTCAAGCATATTCATCATTAACCATTAACCAATAGAGTACTAAGAGTGTTCATTTTCTTAGAGCTAGAAGTCTATGTTGTAGAAATTGCATTTTAAAATATTTTCAATATTTTCACATTTCATTCACCGCACATCATAAAAAGCAATTATGAAGAGAGAACATTAGCAATAACAATGCAGCAGAATAGTCATAGCTCTGCCATGATATCTCTCTCATAGGGCTCAACATATCTCCTTCATATATTTGTCATAATATTTTCTCATATCATAGATAATTAGGCACAAAGAGGTTGTTGTCATACCCAAGAACTGAGGCCCATTAGCGCTTTTACACCACAAGAATGAGGCCCATTAATGCGTTGTTACACCACAAGATTGAGGCCCATTAGGGTGCTATTACACGACAAGACTAAGACCCATTAGGGTGTCTTTACACCACAAAATTGAGGTAAAATTTTGTGGACCCATAGGATGGAATGATCATTATATCATTGCCAATTATTTACATGTCCTAGTGTGCATTTATTTGAGGCACACAAACCCTTCCTTTTACCCTAGGAAATCCATGCAATTTGGAGAATTCTTGAACAAAAAAATATATATGTGAAGAATTGAAATATTTAATTTTATTAATGTTACTTATGAGTAAAAACATACTCTCCAAGTTGAATCATTCAACTTGGCCTTGAAATGAAGGTTGGGCGTGCATTTTGTGAAGCAGACCAAAATTGCCTTAGTTCACTAAAATGCATGTCTGGGCTTCATTTCTTGGCCAATCTGATTTATTCAAATTGTATACTATTTAATTAGTAATTATTGGTCCTGGTGTGCATTTATTTCAAGCACACAATCCCTTCCTTTTACCCTATAAAATCAATCCAATTTGGAGTATTCATGCACAACATAAATTTAATGAGGATGTACTTCATGCTATGTCAGAATACATGTTCCCCACACATTTCAAAGGTATCTTATGTCATGTAAAAATAGGTAGATACTTCTAATTTGTAAATAATAACACGCTGGTGATGTTGTCATAATTGTTTTTACATATTTTTTATTTTGCAACATAGACTAGAGGCAACATACTCTTTTTTTTCCATATTTAGCCAATGAAAAACATGGTACATTCTAATTTTAAAATTGGTTGGAACATGATAGGATAAATTTAATCCTCTCAGGGAAATATATCTGTGGAATCTTTCCCACCATATTGATGGAATGTTGCCCACCATACCTTGCATTAAATAACTAGGGTCCTTGAATTCCTTACCCTTCCAACTATTCATTCTTCTCCATTTAGGATTATATATGGGTACTAATATAGACCATGGGATTATGCATACATTCCAATTGACTGGCTATTTGTCTCGTCACCTTCCTCATCTCATGCATATTGTCACTATTTCACCCTCTAGAAGGAGGATAGCTAGCCATGGCATGATTGTATCTAGGAATTTCCAAAATCCAAGACTCCAAGTATTGCCAGAATTAAGACTACCACCACACAGGAAAAATAAAAAAACAAGGGGATTAGAGGGACAAAGCCTTTATGATTATTTTACAAGACCAATCAACTCAACAATAACTTTAAATTCCCAATAAATACAAAAACTAAAATTACAAACTTATCAATATTTTCAACAGGGAAAATAGGGCCATTACCATCCATAGGTATCCTATAATTTTTCCTCTCTCCCCACATAGATGTTTAATTCTATCAACCATATTTGAAAACCATATAATTTATTTATTTTTTCAACATTTTGTTGCCATTATGATTCAGGTGTTGTACTTGATGGCAAACTCTTTCAGATGGTAAATCAAGAAGGACGCAGGAAATTTTGTTCAGCAAGTGCGTCCCCGCAGGTATTCCATACAGAACCCGCGTCCAGGGACGCTGGCCAGCCGTTCAGAAGGTGCGTCCGCCCAGTGCACACATTTCAAGGTAGAGAAAAGCTCGTGGGGGCTTCTTGTGTGGTATCTAGCCGACGGTTGCGTGTTTCTATGGTGTCGGCTCGTGGTATTGTTCCACGCTTTGGGGAGAAGCTTGCCTATATAAAGCAAAGGAGTTCATTTGGATTAAGTATCATCTTGGTTGATCATCTCTTGGTGTGATCTAGTCCATATCTTTAAGGGTAAATCTTCTAATGGACTACGATCTATATGGCGCATGATCAGATCTGTGGATCTGAGTGTTTGGGTTGGTTCTGAAGTCCTCTTATCTTCTATATCTAAAAGGACGCAGATTCAGTGAAGGGAAAGTGCGCCGGGACGCAGTACAGTAAAGGATCAGGTGCGTCTCTGAAGCGAAGGACGCGGCGCGACTGTGGTATTGGGTGCGTCTCTGAAGCAAAAGACGCGGCGCGATAGTGTTGATGTGTGCGTCGGTCGCAGACAAGCAAAAGTAACAGTGCGTCTGCACGCAGAACAGCATAAGGTATACTGCGTCCAGTCGCAGGCCACAGAAAGAAAATATGCGTCCCTGTCTCAAGATGATCTGTTAACTGTATATTTCTGTTCATAAGGTGTTCTGGGTTGTTTCTGTAATTACTGATCTGATATCTGTAGTAGACTGTATCTGTTGTATACTTGTTGATCATTTTGAAAAAGAAGTAGGGGGTTGTAGCTCCCTTCCAGGAGAAGTCTGGAAAACAAAAAAAGAGTTGTAGCTCTTTGCAGGTTGCAGCCTGCGTGCTGGTAAAGGACTGCACCAGTACAAAATCATTGTAAAAAGAATTTCTTGAAAGAAGATAGAGACATTATTGCAGCAGGTGGTTTTTCTCCCGCATTGGGTTTCCACCTTACATCTTGTGTTCTTTGGTGTGACTGTCTATTTTCTTTATTCATGCTCATTGTTTTATGGTACTGATATGCGAGAATATTTCAAAAGATCAAATAAGGAAGATTTGGTAAATTGCTAGATAATACTGATTCCCCCCCCCCTCAGTATTATTTCCAACAATTGGTATCAGAGCAGGTCCTTCAGAACAGCTTGATCGCTTGAAGGTAGATCGTTCATCATGAGCAACTACGAGAGAGAAGCATCAATCAGGCCACCCGTCTTCGATGGAACAAACTTCAATTATTGGAAGGTAAGAGTTACTGCATATCTTCAATCTCTTGGTACAGAAGTTTGGAACATTGTAGAATCAGGCTATGCCTTTCCTTCAGTTACTCCTACAGATCCAGCTGAGAAAAAGCAGTATGAAACAAATGCAAAAGCAGTCAGTACTCTATTAGGAAGTATATCTCAAACAGAGTTCATGAAGGTCATGCACTTCAAATCAGCAAAAGAGATATGGGACAAAATGATCACTAGCTATGAAGGAGATGAACAGGTAAAAGAAGCTAAACTTCAAACTCTCAGGATTCAATATGAGACTCTCAAGATGTATAATGATGAAAGTGTGGCTAATTATTTTCTTCGAGTAGATGAGATTGTTAATTGTATGAAAAATTTGGGTGAAGAAATAAAAGAGACTATAGTAGTTCAAAAGATTCTAAGATCTTTATCTCCCAAGTTTGAATCTAAAGTATCTGCAGTAGAAGAAAAGGAAAATCTCCGTGTTCTCACTATGTCTCAGCTGCATGGAATTCTAACTGCTTATGAAATGAGAAAGGGAGGTCCATCAGACAGAAGGGAAGCTGCTTTTAAAGCATCAGGCAAAGAAGATCACTATGAAGCATGTCATGTTCCAGAAGAAGAGGAAGAAGAATCAAACTTTGTCAGAAATCTTCAAAGGGGTTCTGGAAGGTTCAGAGGTAAGCTACCTTTCAAATGTTTTGCTTGTGGAAGAGTAGGTCATTATGCTGCAAAATGCTCTTATAAGGATAAAGGAAAGGAACCAGTTAGATGGAACAAGAAACAGGGTACAAATAAGAAAAGCTACTACACCCATGAAGATAGCGATGGCTTATCAAACAGTGATGAAGATGAACAAGGTAACAAATATAGATTGTTAATGGCATTTGAAGATGATAATTATGAGGATGCTATAGATGTGGATAACCTTTATGATGAAATTACTAGACTCAAGAGATGTATAGAAGAAAAGAACATGATTATTGATACTCTACAATTTCAGATTGATGAAAAGGAAAAACATCTTGAAAAATTAGAAGGTGAAATTGTTGGTCTTAGAAAAGAAATTGAGAAAACAAAAACTATTAATCTCAAGTTTGTCAAAGGATCTGAAACGTTGAATGAGATTATCAGTGTGCAGCGATCTCCTCTAAATAAGACAGGTCTGGGCTACAATGGAGAAACTTCTCAAGCTTCCACTTCAAAAAGTTATCTTGATGCAGCAAGAAGAAATGAGCAAGAACACAAGGAAGATCATCAGGTAAAGCAGGGACAAACTTCAAACTATCAGGGGCAATCCAGCTTAAGGGTGAACAAAAGCCACAACCAGCCACAGGTAAAACCTTCTCAATTTGGTTCAAGAATAGATGAAAATAGAAATTACAATCAGTCGGCTGGTAGATTCAATAATCGCAGAAACTTCTTCAATGGACAATGCTTTTCTTGCCATAACTTTGGTCACAAAGCAGCCCAATGTGTTGCGTATAAAACAATCATGACTAGGGAAGCTCAAAAACAAAGAAGCATGACAGGGAATACAAAAAGGACCTATAACAATTTTTCAGCTCTTGAAAATGAAGTTGAATGCTCTATTTGCAATAATTTTGGACATGAAGATGTTGAATGTAGAAGCAGGTTTCCGGAAAGAAAGGTACAAGAACAAAAAAGGGAACAAACCTCAGGCACCAAAACATGGAAAATAAAGGAACCTCAAACAGAAAGATGTGGGATAGCATTCTATGCAGAAGGACAAGAAAATCTATGGTACATTGACAGTGGATGTTCAAAGCACATGACAGGTGATAAAGAAAAACTTGAATCTTATTCTAATTTAGAAAAGGGAAAGAAAGTCTCTTTTGGAAATGATACTCCTGCAACTATAAAAGGAAAAGGTATTGCTCCTTTAAAAGAAGATGTTAAGGCTGGAAATGTTTTGTTTGTTGATGGACTAAAGCATAATCTTCTAAGTGTAAGCCAGATGTGTGATCAAAGAACCGAGGTTATATTCAGATCAAATGGATGTCTTGTTCGTGATCTTGATACAGGTAAAACAGTTCTCAAAGGAAAAAGAACTTCAAATAATCTATACATTTTTGATGAAGAACAACAACAATGCTATTTAAGCAAGGATGAAGAGCACTGGTTATGGCATCGAAGATTGGGACATCTAAGCTTCTCACAAATAAGGAAAGCTTGCAAATATCAGGCAGTTCGCGATCTTCCAGATATCAAAATTCCTGACAACACCATGTGCAGATCATGTCAGTTTGGAAAACAGACTAGAACTAACTTTCCAGAGAAAGAAGGATCAGCCAGTATGCCTCTTGAGCTAGTACATACAGATGTATGTGGACCATTCAGAAAAAGAACACCTAGAGGAGAGGAATACTTGATATTATTTATTGACGATTTCTCCAGGTTTGTTTGGTTAGGACTTATGAAGCACAAAGATGAAGCTTTCGAAAAATTCAAATCCTTCAAAGCCTTGGCTGAAAATGAATCAGGTCACAAGATTAAGTGCCTCAGATCCGACAGAGGTGGAGAATTTACTTCAAATGAATTTTTCGATTTCTGTGATGAACATGGAATAAGGAGAGAATTTTCTACAGCTAGAACTCCTCAGCAAAATGGAGTAGTGGAAAGAATGAACAGAACAGTCCAGCAAATGGCTCGTGCTATGCTTGATGAATCAGGAACTCCTGCAACCTTCTGGGGTGAAGCTGCACATGCGGCAGTTATTATTCTCAACAAGACAAATGTCCGAGTGAACAGCACTCAAACTCCTCATGAGCTCTGGAGTGGTAAAACTCCTTCAGTAAAGCACTTCAAAATCTTTGGGAGCAAATGCTATATCAAAAATACTGAGGAGCAGCTTGGCAAACTTGATCCTAGAGCAGATGAAGGAATTCTTCTTGGCTACTCTCCACATAGCAAAGCATACAAATGCTACAATAAAAGACTTGGCAGAATTGTTGAAAGCATTGATGTAGTGGTTGATGAGAAAGGATACATTCCTAGGCAAATACATCGTGAAGACATTGAAGAAGATGAAAGCTACCCTCAAAGACAGAATGATGAAGAAGAAGAACCGCAAGAACAATTTCAAGACGGACCTCACGAAGAAGCAGAAGAAAGAACAAGAATAGAAGAAAAGACTCCATCCAGATATGTTCAAAAGAACCATCCAGAATCTCAGATCATGGGACAAAAGGAAGCAGGTATACAAACTAGAAGAACAGTTGCAGAAGCTTCAAGTTATTTGGCATTACTCTCCTCTACTGAACCACAAAATGTGAAAGAAGCATGCAAAGATGAATGTTGGGTGAAAGCAATGGATGAAGAACTTGAGCAAATCGAAAAGAACAATACTTGGGAGCTGGTTCCTAGACCAAAGGATAAGAATGTTATCGGAACAAAATGGGTTTTCAAAAATAAATTGAATGAAAATGGAGAAGTAATTAGAAACAAAGCCAGACTTGTTTGTAAAGGGTATGCACAACAAGAAGGAATAGACTTTGAAGAAACTTTTGCTCCTGTTGCAAGACTTGAGGCCATCCGAATGTTTCTTGCTCTCTCAAGTTGTCAGAACTTCAAAGTATTTCAAATGGATGTGAAATCAGCTTTTCTGAATGGAGACTTGGATGAAGAAGTGTACATTGAACAGCCAGATGGTTTCATTCTTGGAAACGATCCAAATCTTGTATGCCGATTAAAAAAGGCTCTCTATGGTCTCAAACAAGCTCCAAGGGCTTGGTACTACCGGTTGGACAAATATCTTCATCAACAAGGTTTTTCAAAAGGTTCAGCAGATAGCAATCTTTATATAAAAGTTGAAAATGACAAATTACTAATACTTGTTGTGTATGTAGATGACATTATTTTTGGCAGTAATGAAGAAGCTATGAGTCAAAGCTTTGCCTCAGTCATGCAGAAAGAATTTGAGATGTCCTTGCTAGGAGAACTGACATACTTTCTTGGTTTGCAAATCCAACAAAAGAAAGGAGGAATCCTTTTATCTCAAACCAAGTATCTCAAGCAGATTTTGAAGAAATATGGCATGGAAGATGCAAAACCAGTATGTACACCCATGGTTACAGGATGTAGTCTCAGTGCAAATGACGAATCTGTAGCAGTTCATCAACCAACCTACAGATCTATGATTGGAAGTCTACTATATTTGACAGGTACCCGACCAGACATCATGCATGCAGTTGGAATAGTTGGAAGGTTTCAGGCAAATCCAAAGGAGACTCATCTTCAAGCAGTAAAGAGAATCTTCAAATATCTTCAAGGGACTCAAAATTATGGCCTATGGTATCCTAGAGATACAGATCTCACTCTTCATGCTTATACAGATGCAGATTGGGCCGGAAGCGTGGATGACAGGAAAAGCACAAGTGGTGGTGCATTCTTTATGGGTTCTAGACTGGTATCTTGGTTCAGCAAGAAACAGAGTTCAATTGCCTTGTCTACAGCTGAAGCGGAATATGTTGCCGCTGCATCTTGTTGCACCCAACTTCTTTGGATGATGCAGACTTTGCAGGATTATCAAATCACTTGTACACCTCCTATTCCTATCTTATGTGACAACACAAGTGCAATCAGCATCTCAAAGAATCCGGTTATGCATTCAAAAACCAAGCACATACCAATCAAGTACCATTTTCTCCGGGAACAAGTACTTGAACAGAAGGTCAAGTTGGAGTATGTTCCTTCTAAGGAACAAGTTGCTGATATTTTCACCAAACCGTTGCCCAGGGACACTTTTGAATACCTCAGGCAAAAGCTGGGGGTTGTTGATGCATCATCTCACTGTTGACCATCTTCCTATTGATGGTATAGGCTCAGGGGGAGCACATAATGCATTGTTGGCATTATGGAGAAGGAGATCTTGGAAATAGCTGCAATATGTCTCTGTCTCCTTCATGATGGATTTCTGGTTACAAATCTGGAGAAGCATGAGCATAGGGGGAGCATACCCTTTGCTCTTGATGTCAAAGGGGGAGAATGATGAAGCTGAAGATTATGTGGTTGCCATCAAGTCCAAAGGGGGAGTTTGTTGCCATTATGATTCAGGTGTTGTACTTGATGGCAAACTCTTTCAGATGGTAAATCAAGAAGGACGCAGGAAATTTTGTTCAGCAAGTGCGTCCCCGCAGGTATTCCATACAGAACCCGCGTCCAGGGACGCTGGCCAGCCGTTCAGAAGGTGCGTCCGCCCAGTGCACACATTTCAAGGTAGAGAAAAGCTCGTGGGGGCTTCTTGTGTGGTATCTAGCCGACGGTTGCGTGTTTCTATGGTGTCGGCTCGTGGTATTGTTCCACGCTTTGGGGAGAAGCTTGCCTATATAAAGCAAAGGAGTTCATTTGGATTAAGTATCATCTTGGTTGATCATCTCTTGGTGTGATCTAGTCCATATCTTTAAGGGTAAATCTTCTAATGGACTACGATCTATATGGCGCATGATCAGATCTGTGGATCTGAGTGTTTGGGTTGGTTCTGAAGTCCTCTTATCTTCTATATCTAAAAGGACGCAGATTCAGTGAAGGGAAAGTGCGCCGGGACGCAGTACAGTAAAGGATCAGGTGCGTCTCTGAAGCGAAGGACGCGGCGCGACTGTGGTATTGGGTGCGTCTCTGAAGCAAAAGACGCGGCGCGATAGTGTTGATGTGTGCGTCGGTCGCAGACAAGCAAAAGTAACAGTGCGTCTGCACGCAGAACAGCATAAGGTATACTGCGTCCAGTCGCAGGCCACAGAAAGAAAATATGCGTCCCTGTCTCAAGATGATCTGTTAACTGTATATTTCTGTTCATAAGGTGTTCTGGGTTGTTTCTGTAATTACTGATCTGATATCTGTAGTAGACTGTATCTGTTGTATACTTGTTGATCATTTTGAAAAAGAAGTAGGGGGTTGTAGCTCCCTTCCAGGAGAAGTCTGGAAAACAAAAAAAGAGTTGTAGCTCTTTGCAGGTTGCAGCCTGCGTGCTGGTAAAGGACTGCACCAGTACAAAATCATTGTAAAAAGAATTTCTTGAAAGAAGATAGAGACATTATTGCAGCAGGTGGTTTTTCTCCCGCATTGGGTTTCCACCTTACATCTTGTGTTCTTTGGTGTGACTGTCTATTTTCTTTATTCATGCTCATTGTTTTATGGTACTGATATGCGAGAATATTTCAAAAGATCAAATAAGGAAGATTTGGTAAATTGCTAGATAATACTGATTCCCCCCCCCCCTCAGTATTATTTCCAACACATTTACTCAAGCATAGTCATCATTAACCATAAACTAGAAGAGTACTAACAATGTTAATTTTCTTAGGGTTATAATTGTATATTGTAGATAATTGCATTTTTAAACATTTTCAAAATTTTTACATTGCATTCACCCCATATCATCATAAGAAATTATGTAGAGAGAACATTACCAACATCGATGCAGCAGAACACTCATAGGTCTATCATGATATCTCTGTCATAGGTGTGTCATGATATCTTCGTCATAGGTCTACCATGATATCTTTGTCATATGGATCAACATATCTCTGTCATAAGATTTTCTCATGTCACAGATAAGAAGGCTCAAGGAGGCAACTGTCATACCCAAGAACTAAGGCCCATTTGAGCGTTGTTACACCATAAGACTGAGGCCCATTAGGGCATTTTTACACCACAATAATTAGGCCTATTAGTGCGTTGTTACACCACAAGACTGGTCCCATTAGGGCATTGTTACACCATACTAATGAGGTACGATTTCATGGACCCATACTATGGAATGATCATTATATCACTGCCTATTAATTACAGGTCCTCATTTGCAATTATTTGAGACACACAAACCTTGCCTTTTACCCTATGAAATCCATGGAATTTGGAGTATTCTTGAACAGCATAAACATATATGTTATAAATAAAAAATATTTAACTATATTAATGTTACATATAAGGAAAAAAATACTCTCCAAGTTGAATCATTCAATTTTGCCTTGAAATGAAGGCTTGGTGTGCATTTTTTTGAAGTAAGCTAAAATTGACTTGCTTCACTAAAATGCATGCCCAGGCTTCATTTATTGGCCAATATGATTGATTCAAATTGCATATTGCTTATTTAATTATTTTACACACTTTTATATTGTTATATCTTTACTTTAAGCTTAAATATATATACTTTATATTTCATACAACATTCTAAGTTTTTCTTAGACTTGCCTTATGTGAAAGTTGTGTATAAGTGGGAAACATAGTTATGTAGGATATTTGTCAGACATGATGCAAGGTTATATCCTGAGGTCATGTATTATCCAATCATTTCCCATTTCAAATTTCATTACTAAGAGTGTAATTGGTTTGTCCCAAGAGTGCACATTTGTTCTGACTTGAACATTGACATATATGATGAATTGCTACATTGACAAACTTCAATTTCAGTGGGTAATTTTTCTTTTAGGATAATGAGTATGATATGTTGTATAAAATGTTTGTATATTTAGGAAAGGATTATCATTTTTGCACTACTAATTAATTACAGGTCCTAGTGTGAATTTATTTGAGGCACACAATCTGTACCTTTTGCCCTATACAATCAATCCAATTTGGAGTATTCATGTGCAACCAAAATTTAATGAGGATGAGTTATTGTCCACCCAAATTTAATGAGGATGTGCTTCATACTATGTGGGGATTCATGTTTCCCACACATTTCAAAGGTCTCTTAGGTCATGTATAAATAGGAAGAGACGTCTAATTTCTAAATCATAACACATTACTGACAAGAGGAACGAGTTCACTCTCTTTTACCTTTTGCTTTTTCTTGTTTGGAATTATACTATTATTGAGGAAAAGTAGCATTGTTGTGGATTTGATACTCATGATGGTGAAATTTTTTGGTTTATGAGGTACTTTGTGTTTTTCTGAGATTGATTTTAAGTTTTCTTCTTTTAATATTTGTTTAACATTGAAATGCTATGTATTTTCTTGAGGTATTATCTTCACATGTTAGTACTCTGGTGGATATTAAATATTGAATTCTAGTAGAGAGGCCCTAGTTTATAGTGAATCCCAAAAGTTCCTTCATTCTCTTAAACCCTATAATTGTAGTCACCATTTTCATGTGCGTTGGGAATTCCTTTTCAGAACCTTTCCAATCAATGAGTGGCATTGAAACCTTGGATCTACTTAGACTTCATTTCCAAATAAAAAATAATAACTAGTCCTATTTTTCTCCATTCTCCTTACCTATTTATCTTCAAACCCTAACCAGGTCACTTGACCTAATCTTTAACTTAAAAACCTACAAAATATGTATAATATAAAAAACCCCTAAAATAGACCTTGCAAACCCTAGGTGTTATCTCTTTATCTATTCCTTGGCAACATTTAAACCTAATTACTACTAAAATAAGGTCATTGAGCCTTACTTAATTATAGGGGTTTAACCAAGAAACTACAAGTTTCAACTATTAAAATTCAAATTTGATTTTTCTTAGTTCATCCCTTTATTCCCAAACATTCTTGGTCCATCCATATATCGATATGTGAAAAATAAAAAATATTTGATTGTACTAATTTTACTTATCAGTAAAAAAATACTCTCCAAGTTGAATCATTCAAATTGGCCTTGAAATGAAGGTTGGGCGAGCATTTTTGCGGAGCAAGCCAAAATTGTGTTGCTTCACTATAATGCATGCTCAAGCTTCATTTATTGGTCAATCTGATTGATTCAAATTATAGATTTTTTATTTAATGATTTTACACACTTTTACATTGTTAGAATATTTGTTAGACATGATGCAAGGTTATATCCTAAGGTTAGAAAAATTTTAATCATGTACCATTTCAAATTTCATTTCCAAGCGTGTAATTTGTTTGGCCTGTGAGTGCATATTTGTTCCAACTATGATCATTGGCAGCTATGATCAATTTCTTTTCTGAAAGACTTGGATTTCAGTGTATCACATTTCCTTTATGAAAATTACTATGATATGCTACATAAAATGGTTTATATTTAGGTTGGAATGATAATTATCACACAATTAATTAAGTACAGGTCCCGGTGTGCATTTATTTTAGGCACAAAAACCTTGACTTTAACCCTACAAAATCAATCCAATTTGGCATATTATTGCACAACATAAATTTCTATGTGCAAAATTATTGTTAATTATGAGTAAAAAGGTACTCTCCAATATGAATCATTCAATTTGGCCTTGTAATGAAGGTTGGGCATGCATTTTTGTGAAGTAGGCCAAAATTGCCTTGCTTCACTGAAATGCATGTCAAGGCTTCATTTATCGTCAAATATGATTTATTCAAATTGTAGATTGTTTATCTAATTATTTTACACACTTTTGAATTATTATGTGTTTATTTTGATCCTTAAATAATCACGCTTCAAATTTTATACAACATTCCAAGTTTTTCTTGAACTTGTATTATGTGAAAATTGTGTATAGGTTTTGCTTCAGCTTTTGGTTGGGTAGAAAATATTTCCTTTTAATTTAGATCAATAGTTCCACCTCTTCACTTTAATTGTCAATTTGGGTAAGTTTTTGCAAGGCTATTACATAAAATATATGCAATGGAAAATGATCACTAGTGTTAATGAATGTCAAACTCAATTGTTGTCGTCACACTCTCAGCAATTCAATACTTTGGTTGTTACACTCTCAAACCTTGCTCACACTCTTAAGAAATAAATTTACAATGTCGAATAAAACCACTCTGTCACACTATCACTCTGATTATGAAAAAAACAACACCCCTGCAAACCATTCTCTCAACAAATTTTGAAATGCACATTCAAATGAAATGAACGCACCATCAAACTTTAAAAAGAATTAAATAACTATCACACTAACAAAGGGACCGATCCAAGACCTATACTGTTACAAAATACATAGGTTAGAATTTTGCAATCATTAAATCATGAACAAGGCTAATAATAATAGTAATAATAATCACACGAACTATAACTAAGAGGAAATAAATCAAATAACTACAATACCTTCCTAACTAGTAATCCCTGCTAAGAAGGAGGACCGTTCCTTCCTAGCAGGAGTTGGTACACAACACAACATAGAAACTAGTCAACAAAAATGTATGGTGCCACGAATGATTGAGATTACAATGTTGGTGTTCTCCTCCTCTATCACTGCCTATATAGTTCTAAATGTATATCTCGCGCAGGCAGAGAGTACACATATTTATATTTAAGATTACAATGATAATATCATCATCAGAATCTCTTGATTATCATGTGATCTAATTTGAGAATACATATTAACAATGTGATAAAAATTTCCAAGGTTAGGACAAAGTTGTAATAATTTTTCCAAATTACAATAATTATCAATAGAAAATCCTAACTATTTTAGTTGTGTTAACCATAAACTTCTCCTTTGACCATCAAACTATGTTTTGACCAAATTCCTTCCAAATTGATCTTCATAAGTAATTGAAGGAGATCAATCTGTCCAAAATAAATCTTCATGTGTAACAAAAATGCTCAACAAGTCCTTATCATGTCCTTAGCGGGGAAAAACTAGAAATTGTAATCCCGCAACAACATATCAACGAACCAAAAACCCTGCAACAACTCATTTGTCATTTTTACAAGAAAAATAGCCTATAATAGTAATTGTCATGCCAAATTACAAGTAGAATTGAATCATAAGGATAACATATAAAAATAGACATACCTAGATTGATAATGGCTGTTACAATGGTGGGGTATGGTCTTGAGAATAAAAAAGGGTAAGAAAAAGGTAGGAAAATGAGTGCAAAAAATTCCAATTCATTTCCCAACATATTCCCCCAGCTTAAGTATCTGCATGTCCTCGTGCAGACCCTTGAACTAGTTGCTAATGTGCTGACAGTTCCATTTCCCATAATATGTAAATAATATGATATGGATGTTGATAGTGATAATTAGGGATACAAATAAGAGGAAATATGAACCTAAGTCAAATATAAGCAGTCTCACATCTCCTAATGTAGTCCACATATTGAAAAACCCTAGTGAGTGCCTGGATAAAATTCAGAAAATAATAAGGGTCCTCATCTCTTAACTCTTTCCTGCAAGTGCCCCATCTAATTATACTCCCATCCAATGCATCATATATCATCCCTATGATGCTTCTAAGAAAACGTTCCAAAACCTTGTTTTTGAACTCTATTAACATATTTTTGGTGTCTAGATATTTCCATATCCTGCTATACAACCACACGACTCTTTTAGTAGACCTCGGCTCATTTCGAATAAGCAATTTCACCCTTTCTTCATTATTTGTTATAGTATCATGGGAAACATTCCAACTAAAATGTTTTTTCACAAAAGACACAAAGGCACTCAACTGAACATCTCCAACATATGGTGTGAGGTTAAGAGATCTTTCACTAAGACAAACATATTCATGCAAATATATTTCCCACAATAAATGTTGTTCTGGAAAAGTGGCCTTCTGGAGAGTTTCCAAAAAGTCATGAGCCTCCCTTACCTCATATTTTCGTTTCTCCTTTAGGCTTGTCAATTGAAAAAGGAAGCACATTTCGTGCAAAAATAGGGGATAGGATAGAGAAGGAGGTACAAAAATTAATATGTTGTGAACAAGTTCATATATTGACTCCTTTTCCTGTTGTAACAATTGTACTTCCTTTTGCAATTATTCCACTTGCAATAATTTTTGCTTCCTTTCTTTCTAAATCCTTTCCAAGTCTTGAAAGTTCAATTTTTCAACCCATGTCCTCTTCATATTGTTAGCAAATTCCTTATGCTATTTCAAAGTAATAGCTTTATCTTTCAGGGTGATTTATAATTTCGTCCATTTCTCCGATTCCTCAATAAAATAATGTTGAATTCAATGGCTCCTCAGGTTTTAATTGAGGTTTTTTTATTATTGTTACAAAAATAGTTTCAGTAGTTTCTTGAAGCATCTTTTCATTCCCTTTCTCTACTGGCTACACTATCACAGTTGTTGGTTCTTATGTGACAATAGAATGGTTGATAAGTTCTTGTGGGCCAGAGGCCAATTTTATTTTAGTTTCCTCTATTTTAGTTACTGGTTCTTGTGTAATAGTAGCATCATAAACATGTTCTTATGGAATAACACATTTTTTTTCTCCATCTCTCTCTACTTCAACTGTTGGTTCTTGTGTAACAACAACATCTTTAATAGGTTCTTGTAGAACAACGGTTTGGAATTCTTCACCTTGCTTTCCAACTTGAATTCCAACCAAAATAGTGGTTGGCCTTTCACAATCTGCTTCCTTTAGCACTTGCTTACATCCATAACATAATCTAAGTGATATTTCTTCTACCAGTTTTTATAAGGTTTCTAATCCATTTTCTTTTCTAGACTGAAGCTATCCTTCAACCATGGTAAATTGTTTCCTTAAATTTTCATTTTCCTCCTTAAATTTATTAATTTTCTAAATAAGGAGGTTAGTTTCATACTTGCCTAGTAAACAAACATCTTCTTGTTTGTTTGTTAACTCCTCCTCTTTCTTTTTTTCCTAAGGATCCTTTGATTCGGGTGGAATAACATGAAATTCAAGTGTTGGGGTATGTTCTTTTACAAATTCTTCTCTTTTCTCTTCATTTTGTTCCCTCAAACTCCTTTGGTTCTATTATATCAGTACATTCCTTAGATATTTGGGTATATTATGGTGTAACAGTTACCTACACTCTCTTATTTTGATTCTTTCCACCCAATGACTTCTCTAATTTCATCTTTTTCAGTACAGTTTGTACAGGAGTAGTTTTTTCATACACTTCTTTAGATTCCATAGGAATTTATATTTCAGGAACCCCTACTTCAACTAACATTGTTCCAGATATCTTATTTCACCAATCTTTGCCTCACGCCCTTATTCCTCAATAGGGAATCCATAATAACTATCCTTAGATTGTCCATTGGATATATCCACAAGTTATTTAGTGCATTCTCTTTTTCCTTCAGTGGATGTACCGACAAACGTTCTTATGGAACTCCAAATCTTAGGATTTCTATGACGGGGTGTAGGAGGTGTAACTGCTCTTTATTCTATTTTTTATTCAACACTTACCTCATGTTCTTCACTTTCACTTTCCTTTATTTCAGTGGTTGGTGCATGTGAGTTTCCCAATAAACCAGTCCATGTGCTTCCTTGTTGTTGTAGTTAATGAATTATGATTAACTTGATGAGCACGTGGTTGGTTAAACATGTCTTTGGATGTTTTTCCATATACACCACCTCCACCATAGGTTTTAAAGATTTTAGCAAATAATAGGGAAAATTCATTAGCTTTCCATTATAAAGATGTGCCAATAACTGAAAATGATAATTGAATACTGTCCCAAAACATCCCTCACAAGTAATGAACTTCTGAATAAATAAATCCATATCACCCTAAGGGTGAGGAAGGGATTTTCTATCAATACCTTTCCTCTTTCTCCTTACTTCCTCTCTAGTTGTAAAAATGTTTCACTAGTTGTTGGAACTGTTATTTTCCTAGAAAATCGGTGATCCCCTGTCTAAGGTAAACCTGTCACCCTAGAAATTACGTCCTCTACAACAACAATTATGAATCCTCTAACCTCTGAATGTTGCTCCTATAATTCCTATGTGAATTCCATAGCAATTTGTTTGTTGATACCCTACAACTTCTCAAACTAGACTAACCACCCTGCATTCCTAAATATTTCTAGGGATTTTGGATGTTGTAGTAGCACGTCAATGGAGTCTGGTTCATGATGAATTGTCACTCCTCCAATGGTTTTTTTAGAGACTTTTACATGGCCACACTTTGTAAATGCAAACACTTGCTAGGGTAGATAATATCAGTCAAATGAAATTTGGCAATGGGTAGGGAATAATTAAGGTTACCCTTTCATTGAATTCAAGATTTTCATTATAAATGAAAACTACCAAGAATGATTTCCAAGTAGTCACATTGATTTTCAGAAATTACATCAGGAGTAACAACGATGGTGGCTAATTACCGAATTAAGATAAGTGTATTGTGTGTCAGCCAGATGGTAATTATCGAATTGGGATACAGTAATAGTGTATCATATGATAGATATGGTACACTCCTGCCCCCAAATTAATTACAAAAATTGTCCTTGACATGTGTAACAGAAGAATTCATATCATCCCTTAAATCCAAATCCTACAAGTAAATGACAGTCAAGCGTACCTACCTTAGCTTACCATTATAATGATGTAGGGATGTACAAGGAAAGTGACTGGATCAATGTTGTACAATATTTCATGCGTGGCTAAAAATGAAGCTAAAGTGGATGCTAAAAACCATGCCATAATGAGGAGAAAAATAAGACATTACATAGGAAGCTAAAACAAAAGATGGAAAGGAAGCTAAAGTGGATGTTAAAAAAATGCCATAACAAGGAACAAAATAGGATGTTACACTGGAAGCTAAAACGAAAGTTAAAAAGGAAGCTAAAGTGGACGCTAACAAAAATGCCATAACAAGGAGAAAAATAGGATGTTACATAGGAAGATATACATGAATATACATCAGGAACTAAAAAAGAGGTTAGATTGGGTGTTTAAGTTAACACTGAAGTCAGTTCTACTTAGTGCCGACTAGATTTGATGGGCAAAAGAAATGCCAAAATTACCACCATCCCAATAAATAGCGCTAGTTTTTTCAAAAAGGTGGAGAAAAATACACTAAAATAGTCAGTGGAAGCAAAAAAGGGAGTTGAAGAGGAAGCTAATCAAAGGGATTTGTTGTAGTGAGATCATTACTCTTAATAGGAAAAATAATTAAACTAGATACAAGGGAAGCTGCAAAAAAGAAAGTCTTTGCTTGACATTGAAAAATGATTAATATTTTATACATAACTCATTTCCATCTTGTACTAGTAAAATAAAAATACAAACAATCACAAGAAAGCTCATGTTGATGCACAAAAGTCGAGGAAAAATACTATCAACTTTAGTTTCATCAATGCCTTGTGGGGCCTAACTCTCTGCTTTTGTGAAAGATAGATTTAAGGCAATTTTTTCTTATTTTGGGTTCCTTATCTTTTCTCTCTCATTGGTATGATTACCTTATCCAATCAACTTTTTTCTCCTCATCTTAGTCATTAGGTGTGTAATTTAGCAAGAAATCCATTTCTTAGTCTTTAGGAGTGCCCATTTTTCCCTCATCACCAATTTCATATCTAGGGCCTTAAAAACCTGGATATAAGGATGTTTATCACTTTAATCCATTCAACTTAATTCTTGAGAAAGGATCGACTATTTTAATGCTGAACACTCTAAAGAAAATAGGTGTTATGCAAAATAGCCACATGCAAGCTAGTCATCCACAAAATAGGAACTGAACGTGATGATGGTACCAAAAAATCATGTATTTAATTTGTGTGCATAAATAAGCCAATTTAGTTTCCACTTGTTGCATCTTTCCTAGAGCCCATATGATACTCCTCCATGACCATTATATCAATGGAGTTACTGCACAAGATGGATAGTGCCTGATTATCTTGTTAACCAAACCCAATGTAAGGCTATGCATATAGCTCTAGCTATCATGTACAAATAATAGTTTATTCCAACCTACCACAGTGTATGAGGAAAGGATGCCACACCTGTTTCAAATGTTGAATAAATTGAACCCCCATTATGATAAAAGCAGGCATAGTGAAATGCTTCAACACGATAGATCCTGTGAAACTATCTTAAGTGATGAGGGGTCAAATAAATGATGAATCATTCATGAGTTGGTCGATTTCTTCTGTTATCACTTATAAAAAACCTCAGTTGTAAAGGGGAAAAACTAAGGTAACCTATAACCACTTTTGATTGAAAGTTGGCCCTTAAATCTGGAGAGGGATATCTCCCTAAACTTAACTACCCAAGGTCATAGTGGTAGAAGGTCTATAATCTTCTTTGTGGATAGATTAATTAAGAAAAACTAAGTTTGGTTGGACTGTAGGAAACTGACCATTGGGAATGGAGTATGAACCAATCAATTTTATATAAACCACAAGTTCAATGAGAAAATATCAACAAAAGCAAGATAGTAACAACTCCTTTGACAAGTTTGGAAATCAAAGAATAGAAAAAAGTAACTATTGTAATCTTTAGGTGAAAAAAAAGTAATAAATACTTGAATAAACGAATTTGGAGCACACAGGTATGAATTCCAACTCAACAACCTAGTATTCAAATATTTAAGAACATATAAAACTTAGAAAACAAACAGGGAGTTGTAAACACATGAATTTCTGTAAATTGCTCACATAAATTGTTGTATAATAGATTATCACACGCACACACAGTACACATGAAGGATTTCTTTCAAAATATTCCAACCCTTCTTCATTACAAAGTATTTGTCTTTATAGATGACTTACAAACCATAACCAAATTTTTATCAAAAATTAATTACAAAATGAGTACATATCTGATGAAAAATTGAGTACATTACATGGCTCTATTATGAAATAAAATAAAAATTATTTTGTACCTGAAGATTAAACAACTTACTAGAATCATGGCAGAAACTTAGGGTTAAAACTGATGATTGACATCTTGCCTAGTTTTTCTATAATCCCTGCCTCATCATCATGCCTAATGTGGTAATCTTTCCTTGAAACATAACCTTGACCCATCAAAAGAGGAAATAGGTAATACCTCAGAGCTACCTCTTCTCCAAGTTGTTATTGGCCGCTTCCAAAAGCAACTTCCTCCCTATGATGAAAAATTCATTGGTACCCTTTCAAGTTGGGAGATGATCCAGGAGGATCTCGTGAGATCAGTTACACAGGTTCAGTGTCGTCGTTAGCGTTAAGTCTAGTGTCTTCAGCTTCGACGGTGTTGTTTATGGTTCTGGTTGTTCAGGTGATGTCTATGGTTTTTATGGTGTTTGAAGGATATGGTTTTGAACCCGGTCATTGACATGAGGTTGTCGTCAATTCCGCCAGGATATGGTTGTCGACATGGGTTGATCATTCACCTTGCAGAGTTTGGTTGTCGATGGGTTTGTCATCATGTGACGTTTGTTGCTAATGTCACTTTGTGACATTTAGTTGTAAATGGGTTTTTTTATTTTGATGTAAAATCCTAATGACTAAAACCCTAAACCTAAGACATTATGTTAACCAAACACTAAAACCCTAACCTAAACCATACAATAATGCATTAAAATGTCAAAACCTAAGTCCTAAAACCTAAAAATACATTAAACCCTAATCCTATACCTATAGGACCATATCACAATACAAACCATGTATTAAAACAATACATAAACCAAAGTTTAACAACTCTCTACCTATTGTAAAACTAATAAAACATTACAAACTATGTAATAAACTTCATAATAGTCATAAACCATAGGATTAATCGTGCAGGGCAATAAGGATGATAGCGGGCATGTGAACAAGTTACTGGTTACAGCCTTGACTGTGGGGTTTAGATTTGCGTCGGAACTGCCAGGGTAAGACCGTCAAGTAAGCCACGATGGTCAAAGGATAGATTTTCACATACCAACCACCAGAGCACCGCAAGCCGGAACTGTCGGGGGTCAACGCGGAGGTGGAAGCCTGCAGTTAGACAACAATTGGTCACATGTAACGGCCTCCCTCCTCCGCCCGGTCAGCAAGCTGCCAATGGTTATGAATTAATATAAAGTTTATTTATGGTTTTTCGTTGCAGTTTTGGTGTTGATTTAATTAAATCGCCATGTAAACCTAATCTCTAGGTGTCAAAACATGGTATGACTAAGACTCATAAACCCAAATTTCAGCTAATTCATGCCAAGTTTAGTCCAAAGAATTTCGAATGTACTTGCAGGGTTATAAGAGGCATTTATTGTGAATTGAAGAGGGAGAGTGGTTTTGAAGTTTAGAGTGCATATTCTGGAGGTTAGAGGTTGTTTTGTTTTTAGTGTAATAGGAGCATCCGGAGTTGGAATTGGGAACTGTGGTAGGCGTTGGAATGCTAGTTCAAAGAGATTTTTTATGACAGCAACCAGAAGTGCCTACATGCACATTTATTTTGGTCAAATTTCTGTGTAATTGACCTCTTTGGTTTCAATCCTAATAAAGCGATCACCCATCTTGAAAGCAGACCTGGAGACGTAGTCCATCAGGGACAAACTCCGTAATCAATCTTGATGTCTGGTATTGCTATGAATTTTTTGTTTTCACTTCTGTTTTGCATCTTACTTATGTTTTATCAACTTTCGCAAAGTCTTTCTTCTCAAGAAGTTCTCACGATTTCAGCACTTTTAGTTAACATTCTATTCATTAATGACATAATCAATTCTACTTCATTTTTAACATATGATCATTTTAGATAATATAATTTGGTATTAGATCAAGTTATGTTTGTAGAATTTTCCATTAAATGTTAACCATGTCAAATTTGCAACGTGGAGAAGGAATCCTCGAGCAGATTGATCCAGATATTGGAAAGTGAAGAGTCATTCACAAGTCGAACATGACAGGATCTGATGTAGGTGAAATGCCAGAAACTAAGATGAGTGATGAACAGTGTCAGCAAGAATTCTTGAATATGCAATAGATGTTGAGAGAACTCTACAAAGATAAGAAGGTGAGAGATGCAGCTTCTTCTTCAAAGACATCGAAAAAGGATAAAGGTAAAGGTAAAGCTGATAAACCACCTTCACCTCTATCATCTCCATCATCATATTCTTCTTCTTCTTCTTCTTCCAGTGCAGAATCTGAAACAGAAAAGAAACCTAAGAAAACATCTCTTTTAAAATTTGATGCAAAATTTGAGTTACTTATTTATGATGTGAAATGAATCTTGAAAACCTAGATAACTGGATTAAGCAATTAGAAGTTTATTGTCGTATTCAGAACATATATGACAATAAAACAAAAATTCAGTTAGCTACACTTACAATGGGGGGAACAGCTTTAATCTGGTGGCAAAGTAAAACTTAGATAGATGTAAAGTAGAAAGGTAAAGTCATCTCTTCATGGTCTAAGTTTCTAAAAGCTCTTAGAAAACAATTTTATCCTTTAAGATACATGCAGCAAGTTGTTATTGATTGGAAGCATTTGAGGCAAGGTAAAGGGCAGAGTGTTCAGGATTTTACTTAGGATTTCAAAAAGAAAGCATTGGCGCTTGGTATTTCATTAGATACACATGAAACTTTATTAAAATACATCGGCAGTTTACATTCATATTTGCAGCATACATTATTGATGTTTAATCCTCATGATTTTGATGAAGTGTTTGTTCAGGCCATACATATTGAAGCAGATGGAAAACCATTCAAGTTTTCACCGCAATCATCTAAAGAGTTTGAAATCAAAGATTCCAATGACAATAAGGGGAAGAACAATTCGAAGAGAAAGAAATCATCGATAGCTCAGAAGGAAATACCTACCTGTTCTCATTTCCAGAGAATCGATCATGATGAATCTAAGTGTTGGAAACTTCATCCAGAACTTAAGCCCAAAAGTTCCTTAAGGAGATGGATGAAAAGAAGGAAATTGCAGTAGTCTAGCAAGATCTAGGTTCCGATTCAGGTGATGAAAGGAGGATAATTTCCATGGTTACGACAGGTAAAACTTCTAACACTGGTTCAAGTTCGAATACTATTGCATCTTCATCAAACATAAATCCTTCAAATGGGGATAAAAGAGTTGAATTATTTAGCATAAGGATAACTTCTAAGCACACAAAGATAGATACAAGGTTTTATAGTGGATCACAGGCAAATTTAATATCTGAATATTTAGTTAAAAGTTTGGGTTTTGAAATACAAAATCATCGAAGACCTTACCCATTAGGATGGCTAAATAATTCAACTCAGATAAAAGCCACAAAACAATGTCGATTAAGATTTACCATTACATCTAATTACATTGATGAAGTGGAATTAGATGTGGTTCCAATAGACATATGTGGAGTTGACTTAGGAAGTCCTTATCTTTAAGATTGTGATGCAGTATTTTATAGAAGGTGTTAGTGTTAATCTTTTCATACCTCCATCAGGGATCAAAATCTGCTCTTTTTCATTTTCATAGTAGGAGTCCCATACTGTAAATTTTTCATCACTCCATTAGGTCATGATATATGGATCCACTGATAGTTGTTTTCTCTTCAGTTCCTCCCTCATAGACTATACTTGCTGATATTCAATTTGTCGTCCATTCCATTAGGTCATAGGGTTTGGTTTCATTAGGTTTTAGGGTTCCACCAAAGTCAAAATCTGATGTTAAAATAACAATAATGGTTAGAAAATACATGAGGATGATAAATAATTCAAGCATGGTAGCTTGGAAATCATAAGTTTACTGAAAATGTTATTTTTTAAAGCTTAATGTAATTTTCACCTTAAAACATGTTTTGAGGTGAAAACAAAGTATTTAATGTTTATTTATATTTCCTATGTAATTTCATGTCTCTATATGTAATAATGATTCCCAGCTACTCCTAAGCATCTATTCCTACTGCCTAACAAAAAGCACTGCAAAAAATCAAGTTAGCATGAGCATTGATCCACCTGCAAAGGCAAAATGAGAACAAGCATTAAAAAATAGAGTTATCAAAAAGACAAGGACCATTTGAAAAGTGGGTTTTCAAAAAGTGAAAAATCAAATTTGTACCCATACATAAACCCTCTCATTCTATTTTCTACATCATTATGCTTATCTTGCAAACAAAGAGTGCAAAGGAGAGAAAGAAAAGAAGAAATCCAATTGAGTTTGAGTAGAAGAAGGGAGGTGTTGAGGGTAGGGAATCGGCACTGCACTTTTGAAGAAATCTGGTCGGCACTGCGCGTAGGGAAGGAGGCGTTGCACGTAGAGAAATGCGCTACACGTAGAGAAATTTTCTCCAGTTCATAAATACACAGGAACTGCGCGTAGGGCAGTGAGCTTCAAAATCGCCTCAAACACCAAAATTTCACAAAAAATTTGCAATTTCCTCTTCTACAAGTAAGTTTCCCTACTCCACTTGATGTTTAGCTTGCACAATGATTGTTTTAGACATTTCCTTCACACTTAGTATCAAACCCTAGTTTTCCCTCATAAAACCCTAACTATTTTGTTTTCCCCATCACCTATCACTAGAACTAAAATCCTTTTATATCACTCCCTCTCCCCTCATCTATATTCCCTCATATATCCCTCATTTGAGAAACCCTCTCCCTCACTCTCATGATTCATGCTTTACCCATAAGTGTATAAATCCATCCTAAACACATCCCTACAAACCCTAAAGAAATCCCACTCATTCCTTTCATTTTTGTCTAACAAGTGTGCAACTAAAAAGCTTCTAAACATGGATAGAGGAGATTATGAATATGATGAGGAAAATACAGCTAGCGACAGTTCAGCAGAGAGAACCAGGCAACACAGAAAACCTCATAAGGGAGGCAAGATCACAAGAGAAGAGCCAACTAACATAAGAGAATTGTAGGCTTCTCCATTGATAGTTTCATATTTTAGACACCTTAGATGCTATGAATTTTTTGAATCAGTGGAGAGAGTCCAATTTCACCATGAACTTGCTAGACTTTTTGTAGCTCACTTGAAAAACAATGAAGTGACTCTTGTTGGGGTAACTTTCACAGTTTCACCATCCATCATTTCAGATGCCACCAGGATTCCAAATGTTGGTGAGAAGTGGTATAAGGCTTAAGATCTTAATGAGCATTATTATGAGCCTTACATTAAACCTCAGCGCAGAAGTCAAGTGAAGAGGCTTTTCCCTTTCAAATTTCTTGAGAACAAGTATGTCCCCTTGATGAGAATCGTCATCAAATATTTCACGTGTGAGGGCAAATTTTCCAAGTTGTACACTTACCACATCAGGCTCCTCATGCATTTTACAAGGGTGAAGATGTTAAACCTCCCATACTTTTTGTTCAGAAACATTGATAAGATGGCTTACCTTGTGCAGAAGAAGCCATACCCTCAGCAGATGAACATCAAATACCATTATCCCTTGATCAAAATTATTGTTCTTCATCATCTCAGTCTCCTCAACATCCCTTGGGAGACATTTATTGCTCATGACATGTTTAGGGGTCCCCAGATTCCTCCATTAGTGTTTCAAGAAGTAGGTGGGTCTTCTAGTCATGTGGAAACGAGGAAAGAGATCAAGGAGACAAGAACTGTTGAGGTGTTGTTGGGTTGTGTTATATTCTTTCCACAACTAGCCCACGTAGTTAACCGGGGGGTTGCACGGGGGGGAGTCCCCTTTTTGTTGTGCCGATTGTGTAGCGGGGGGGTGGGGGGGGGGGGTCACAGGGGGTATGAGGTGTACATGTAACCCCACTTTATGGGGTATGGGGAAGCACCCTGGAAAATTTTGGTTTTGGACCCTATGTTAGGTTGGGCGGACCCACCTACGGTTTTGTGCATGATTTTCACACATGTTTTTAGATGCAATGGTTTTCGGTCCATGGTATTGGACCCAATGGTTTTCAGTCCATGGTATTGGATGCTTCGGCATGTATAAATATGTATTATAACATTGAAAGGAACATAATGAAAAATCAAGCTAGTAGTCCCGGTTTTGGGATCCAGGGGAAAATCTCTATGTATATGTGTTTTATGTGTTATGCTCTCGCATTTTTTATTTTCTGTGTTTTAGAATTCGTATGTAGGTAATTTCGATACAAGGTTAAAACCTACATTTGGTATCAGAGCAGTTTTGGCTTCAAGGGGACGCTTGGTTGCTGAGGGGTTTCGCTCGGGCCTGTGGTAGACCCTGTTCAATGGGAGATCTGCAAGATCGATTCTGGTGGTGAAAGAAGATGGTGAGTAGTGGAAAGATAGAGATCAAGAAATTTAATGGTCATAGTTTTGGGTTGTGGAAACTCAAGATGGAGGATCTGTTGGTGGATAAAGATCAGTGGATCGTGGTAGATCCAGGTACTAAACCAATGGGAGTGTCCGATGAAGAATGTAATAAGTTGGATCAGAAGGAAAAGAGCACAATATGATTGTGTGTCTCAGATTCAGTATTATTGAATGTATCAGGGGAAGCTATGACAAAGGCTTTGTGGGACAAGTTAGGGACTTTGTACCAATCTAAGTCTCTGGTGAATAAATTGTTCCTGTGGAAAAAGTTGTATAACCTGAGGATGAAAGATGGAGACTCGGTGACAAAGCATTTGAAAGAATTTAATACTATAGTAAGTCAGTTAATATCTGTTGATATTAAAACTTTAGATGAAGATAAGTGCATCAGTTTGTTGTGCTCTCTACCAGATTTGTGGGATAGTTTGGTTCTTGCAATAGGTAGCAATGCAACTGCCTTGCAGTTTGATGAAATAGTCTCATCCTTGCTAACGGAGGAGATGAGATGGAAAAATATGGGGAGATAGAATGGTGATGCCTTGTCTATACGAGGATGGTCCCAGAACAGAAAAAAAAATAAGTCATAGACTGGGAGATCTAAATTTATAGGGAGATCTAAGTCTGCAGGAAAACCTGTAAAGAAGGTGTGCTGGAAATGCAGAAAGGAAGGGCACTACAAAAGGGACTGTAAATCTAAAGCTCCTGATAAAGGAAAGGGATCTGATGATGCTCCTTCTGCACAGGCAAAAACCACCTCATATGAAGGTGGGGATGTGTACTTGCCTTCATCAAGTACACATGTAGATCATGAGGCATGGTTGATTGACTCAGGTGCATCCTTTCACTTCACTCCACATAGAGAGTGGTTCTGCGAGTATGAGAAATATGATGGTGGTGATGTCTTCTTAGGGGATGATAGCAAGGCTAGAATCATTGGTCGCAGAAAAGTAAAGTTGAATTTGCAAGGTGGAAGGGTTAGAACACTTCCGAGTGTTCTGCATATTCCTGCATTAGCTAGAAATCTGATTTCTATAAGCAAGTTGGATGATGCAGGTGTAAAAACAGTGTTCGAGAAGGATACTTACAAAATGGTTTGGGAAGCACTGGTATTGATGCGAAGAGTTTGAATTGGAACTCTGTACAAGCCACAAGGTAGCACTGTTATTGATGGGTGCAACAGTTCTATGGTTCCTGAAAGTGGAGCAGAAAATCTAGTGGTCTCTGGAGAGAACACCATGTTGTGGCATCAAAGGCTTGGACATATTGGAGAGAAGGGCCTTCGAATACTTCATGGTAAAGGTATGGTAGAAGGTATGAGTAATAGCTCTCTGGATTTTGATTTCTATGAAAATTGTGTATATGGGAAGCAGAATCGGGTGAGTTTCCCCTCTTGTAGTAAGAGGGCGAAATAGATATTAGAGCTTGTGCATAGTGATGTGTGTGGACCTTTGAGGGTTCCATCACTGGGTAAGTCTATGTATTATGTATCATTTATAGATGATTTCTCAAGGAATACATGGATATATTTCCTTAAGAAGAAATATGAAGTCTTTGATAGGTTTAAAGAATTTAAGGCTCTCGTGGAAAATCAGACAGAAAAGAAGATAAAGGTGCTAAGGACAGATAACGGTGGAGAGTTTTGCAGTAAGGAATTTGAAGAATTCTATAAGAAGTGTGGTATAGCATGGTAGAAGACTACTCCATATACACCTCAGCAAAATGGAGTTACAAAATGAATGAACAAGACGTTGATGGAAAGGGAAAGAAGCATGTTCAGTGGTGCCGGGTTAGGACAGGAATTCTGGGGAGAGGCGGTGGAGACAGCATGTTACCTGGTCAATAGATCACCTTCACTAGCGTTGGAGGATAAGACTCCACAAGAGGTATGGATTGGTAAGAAACCCTCTCTTTCACATCTGAGGGTATTTGGATGTGATGCATATGTACATGTTCCAAAGGAGAAACAAACCAAGTTGGATAGTAAATCTGAAAAGTGCATCTTTATTGGGTATAAGGATGGTTTAAAGGGTTATAAGCTTTGGAACCCAACAACAAGGAAGGTTGTGTACAACCGAGATGTTGTGTTTAGAGAGGTGAAAGATGTTATTAAACATGAAGTCCAACCAAAGGAATCTAAGAAGATAGAGTTTGAGCTAAAGGAGGAAGAATCAGACTCTACAGCAAAGGAGGAATTAGAAGATGAAGAGCCACAAAATCTGGCTGTGAGAAGATCAGTTCGAGAAAGAAGGTAACCAGAAAGGTATAGTCCATATACTTTCTGTTCAAATTTTGATTTGTCTGTTACTGATGATGATCCCAGAACTGTGAAGGAAGCAGTGGATTCAGAGGATGGAAAACTCTGGAAAGAGGCCATGGTTGATGAAATGTCATCTTTGCACAAAAATGAGGCTTGGGATCTAGTGGAGTTGAGGGATGGAAAGAAACCCATTGGCAGAAAATGGATGTTCAAAAAGAAGACAAATGCAGAAGGAAAAGTGGAGAAATACAAAGCTCGGTTGGTAGCAAAAGGTTATTCCTAGGTCCCAGGAATTGATTTTGGTGATATTTTTTCTCTTGTTGCCAAGGTAACTTCTATTAGATTACTTTTATCTATTGATGTTGCTTTTGATTTTGAAGTAGAAGAGATGGATGTGAAGATAACATTTCTTCACGGGGATCTGGAAGAGGAGATCTATATGAAGCAACTTGAAGGCTTTGCGGTGAAGGGTAATAAAGAATTGGTATGCAAGTTAAAGAAGTCTCTTTATGGGTTAAAACAGTGACCAAGGATGTGGTATCAAAAATTTGATACATTTATACGGGGACTTGGCTTCACCAGAAGCAAAGCAGATTATTGTGTGTATTTTAAATTAATTGGTGACCGTGTTATTTATCTGGTCTTGTATGTGTATGATAAGTTGCTGGCTGGAAATGACAAAGAAACTATCTAGGATTTGAAGACCCAGTTGTCCTCCAAGTTCGACATGAAAGATCTTGGTGCTGCAAACTATATTTTGGGCATGGAAATTAAAAGAGATTGAGCAAAGAGAAAGCTCTGGTTAAACTAGAGGAAGTATGTCGAGACAATTCTGTAGAGGTTTAATATGGAGGATAGTAAACCAAGAGGTTTAATATGCAGGATAGTAAACCGGTGAAGGTTCTTATTCCTATAGGTGTAAAGTTATCTGTTGAACAGTGTCCTAAGACACAAGAAGAGGAAGAGGACATGTCCCGTGTTCCATATGCAAGTATTTTCAGTAGCCTGATGTATGAAATGGTCTGTACTAGACCAGACATTGCACATGTAGTGGGAGTATTGAGCAGGTTTATGTCAAAACCAGGGAAGGAGCACTAGACAAAAGTGAAGTGGGTTTCAGGTATTTGCGTGGAACTAGTGATTATGGTTTGTGCTACCAAGGAAGACCAGGATTGGACAGGATGTTGGATATTCGTGGCTTTGTTGCTATAGATTGGGTTGAAGATCTGGATCAGAGAAGATCTACAAGTGGGTATGTGTTTAACCTATTTGGAGGTGCAGTCAGTTGGATTAGTAAGAAAAAATATGTAGTAGCACTATCAACTACAGAGGTAGAATACATGGTAGCCACTCATGCAATCAAGGAAGCAGTTTCGGTGCAGAGATTGTGTTCAAGTGTGGGGTTAGTACAGGGAGTTATAAGGATAGACTGTGATAGCCAAAGTGCAATTTTCTTGGCAAAGAACCTGCATATCACTCAAAGACAAAGCAAATTGATGTTTAGTATCACTTTGTGAGGGATATTATAGAAGACAAAAAGTTGTTGCTGGTAAAGGTGGACACTTTAAGAATACTGTAGATGCATTTAAAAAAACTACGAGCTCAGAGAAGTTCTCTTTGTGTAGAGAGACGATGGGCATTTTAGGGCTGGAAAAATGACTAAGCTCTCTTGTGGCCCCCTATGGAAAGAAAACAACAAGTGGGAGAATGTTGGGTTATGTTATATTCTTTCCACAACTAGCCCACGTAGTTAATCAGGGGGTTAGAGGGGGGGAGCGAAGCCCACTTTTCGTTGTGTCAATTGCGTAGCGGGGGGGGTCACAGGGGGTTTTAGGTGTACCCATAACCCCACTTTATGGGGTCCGGGGTAGTGCCCTAGAAAATTTTGGTTTTGGACCCTATGTTGGGTTGGGTGGACCCACCTATGGTTTTGTCCATGATTTTCGTACATGTTTTTGGACACGATGGTTTTTGGTCCATGGTATTTGATGCTTCGGCATGTATAAATATGTATTATAACATTGAAAGTAACATAATGAAAAATCAAGCTAGTAGTCTCGGTTTTGTGATCCAGGGGAAAATCTCTATGTATATGTGTTTTATGTGTTATGCTCTTGCATTGTTTATTTTTTGTGTTTTAGAATTCGTATGCAGGTAATTTCCATACAGGGTTAAAACCTACAGGTGCCAGTTTACTTGGCATATCAGAGAGGCACAAGGATATTGTTTGTCGCTGCTAGGCAAGTGTTTGCTCCACAGGATGTGGAAGGGAACTTGCCTTCTTCATCAACCCATAGGAAAATGCTAGCTCCACAGGATGTGGAAGGGGCTTTGCCTTCTTCATCGACACAACAGGTACAGGTACAGTAGTTGCACAAAGGGAAGGAAAAGGTACATGAAGAAGACCTTGATGATGAGGAGGAAAGAGACTTTGATCTAGCAGGGCATGATGAGTTTGAGCAGCATGATACTCAGACCATTGATTTAGAGACTCAAGATCAAGAAACCATCAAAGACATCATCATACAGGAAAGGGAAGCTCAAGTGCAAGCTTTGGCAGACAATTTGGAGAGGGCCAAATATGTCATCACATATTTGGAGCAAGAAAACAATAAATTGCGTGAAAAACAAGTCCTCATGGAGCTAGAAATGCTCAATATGAAACAACAAAGTGGCAAAGAGGCACAAGTCACTTTGACCCCTATTGAGCAGGAAATTGAAAATGATACGGAGACTTGGCTTGAGAGAGTCAACCTACACCTTGAGGAGCTGTTAAAGAAGGCCAACAGGGACAACCAGATTCTTAGGTGAAGGCTATAAAGCTTGAATGGTATATGTAGAGTTTGGGTGTTTTGATTTGGTTTATGGTTAAAGTTTGGAGTCATGAGTCAGTCTCAGTTTGCATTGAGTCGGGTTTTAGTCTTCGAAGTTGTTGACTGTATTTCCCAATGGATAAGGCTACTAGGTCTATGGTGTTCTTGGCACCTCCAAGGAGCTACCATCCCCATTGGAGCCAATGCTAGTGTCAGTCCTTTCATACTTCCATTAGGGATCAAAATCTGCTCTTTTGAATTTTCATAGTAGGAGTCCCATACTGTAAATTTTCCATCACTCCATTAGGTCATGATATATGGATCCACTGATGGTTTTTTTCTCTTCAGTTCCTCACTCATAGACTATACTTGATGATCTTCAATCTGCAGTCCATTCCATTAGGTCATAGGGTTTGGTTTCATTAGGTTTTAGGGTTCCACCAAAGTCAAAATCTGATGTTAAAATAACAATAATGGTCAGCAAAGACATGAGGATGATATATAATACAAGCATGGTCGCTTGGAAATAATGAGTTTACTGAAAATGTTATTTTATAAAGCTTAATGTAATTTTCACCTCAAAACATGTTTTGAGGTGAAAACAGAGTATTTATTTTTTATTTATATTTCTTATGTAATTTCATGTCTCTATATGTAATAATGATTCCCTCTTGCTCCTAAGCATCTATTCCTACTGCCTAACAAAAAGCACTGCAAAAAATCAAGTTAGCATGAGCATGGATCCACCTGCAAAGGAAAAATGATAACAAGCATTAAAAAATAGAGTTATCAAAAAGACAAGGAACATTTGAAAAGTGTGTTTTCAAAAAGTGAAAAATCAAATTTGTACCCATACATAAACCCTCTCATTCTATTTTCTACATCATTATGATTATCTTGCAAACAAAGAGTGCAAAGGAGAGAAAGAAAAGAAGAAATCCAAGTGAGTTTGAGCAGAAGAAGGGAGGCACTGCACATAGGGAACCGGCGCTGCACTTCTGAAGAAATCTAGTCGGCACTATGCGTAGGGAAGGAGGCGTTGCACATAGAGCAATGCGCTATGTGTAGGGAAATTTTCTCCAGTTCAGAAATACACAGGCGCTACACGTAGGAGCAGGCACTGCACTTCTGGGTGAAGGCGCTGTGCGTAGGGCAGTGAGCTTCAAAATCACCTCAAACACCAAAATTTCAAAAAAAAATTGCAATTTCCTCTTCTACAAGTAAGATGCCCTACTCCACTTGATGTTTAGCTTGCACAATGATTGTTTTAGACATTTCCTTCACACTTAGTATCAAACCCTAGTTTTCCCTTATAAAACCCTAACTGGTTTGTTTTCCCCATCACCTATCACTAGAACTAAAATCCTTTTATATCACTCCCTCTCCCCTCATCTATATTCCCTCATATATCCCTCATTTGAGAAACCCTCTCCCTCACTCTCATGATTCATGCTTTACCCATAAGTGTATAAATCCATCCTAAACACATCCCTACAAACCCTAAAGAAATCCCACTCATTCCCTTCATTTTTGTCTAAAAAGTGTGCAACTAAAAAGATTCTAAACATGGATAGAGGAGATTATGAATATGATGAGGAAAATACAGCTAGTGACAGTTCAGCAGAGAGAACCAGGCAGCACAGAAAACCTCATAAGGGAGGCAAGATAACAAGAGAAGAGCCAACTAATCTAAGATAATTGTAGGCTTCTCCATTGGCAATTTCATGTTTTAGACACCTTGGATGTTATGAATTTTGTGAACTAGTGGAGAGAGTCCAATTTCACCATGAATTTGATAGACTTTTTGTATCTCACCTAAAAAACAATGAAGTGACTCTTGTTGGGGTAACTTTCATAGTTTCACCATCCGTCATTTCATATGCCACCAGGATTCCAAATGTTGATAAGGAGTGGTATAAGGCTCAAGATCTTGATGAGGATTATTATGAGCCTTACATTAAACCTCAACGCAGATGTCAGGTGAAGAGGCTTTTCCCTTCCAAATTTCTTGAGAACAAGTATGTCCCCTTAATGAGAATCATCATCAAATATTTCACTTGTGAGGGAAAATTTTCCAGGTTGTACACTTACCACATCAGGCTCCTAATGCATTTTACAAGGGTGAAGATGTTAAACCTCCCATACTTTTTGTTTAGAAACATTGATAAGATGGCTTACCTTCTGCAGAAGAATCCATACCCTCAGCAGATGAACATCATCTACCATTACTCCTTTATCAAAATTATTTTTCTCCATCATCTCAGTCTCCTCAACATCCCTTGGGAGACATTTATTGCTCATGACATGTTTATGGGTCCCCAGATTCCTCCATTAGTGTTTCAAGAAATAGGTGGGCCTTCTAGCCATGTGGAAACATGGAAAGAGATCAAGGAGACAAGAACTGCTAAGGTGCCAGTTTACTTGACATATCAGAGAGGCACAAGGAGATTGTTTGCAATTGCTAGGCAAGTGTTTTCTCCACGGGATGTGGAAGGGACCTTGCCTTGTTCATCAGCCCATAGGCAAATGCTAGCTCCACAGGATGTGGAAGGGGCTTTGCCTTCTTCATCAACACAGTAGGTACAAGTACAGCAGCTACATAAAGGGAAGGCAAAGGTGCAGGAAGAAGACCTTGATGATGAGGAGGAAAGAGACTTTGATCTAGCAGAGCATGATGAGTTTGAGTAGCATGATATTCATACCATTGATTTAGAGACTCGTGATCAAGAAACCATCAAAGGCATCATGATACGGGAAAGGGAAGCTCAAGTGACAGCTTTGGCAGACAATTTGGAAAGGGCCAAATATGTCATCACATATTTAGAGCAAGAAAACAAGCAATTTACTGACAAAAAAGTCCTCATGGAGATAGAAATGCTCAAGATGAAATGACAAAATGGCGAAGAGGCACAAGTCACTTTGACCCCTATTGAGCAGGAGATTGAAAATGATAGAGAGGCTTTGCTTGAGAGAGTCAACCTACACCTTAAGGAGTTGTTAAATAAGGCCAACAGGGACAAGCAGATGCTTAGACACATGGCTTATCACTATAGGACCCGTAATAAGATTTGCAACATAAGAATCAAGAAGTTGAAAGCTAGGTTAAGGCGGGCCTTGAATGGCAAGAAAGAGGAGGATAGACTTAAAATGTTGGCTGAGGCCTCCTTGGCCAATCAAAGCACATGATGGTGGTGCTTCACACCAATTTTGGGCAATTTTTAAGCAAATTTTTCATTTTGTAAATTTTGAATTTTAATACATAGGAAAACTGCCTAGAAGCGCAGTACCACCGACGTTGCATTTTTCCTAGGGGCGTCCAATGGAGGAATGGCATATAGTTTTGGATTTAGGGCAGTGAGGACATGAACCCTAGAACTTTTTAGAATTTTTGGAGAAAACTTAGTCCACCAAAAGGTCCAAAAACACTCCAAAATTGACCTTTCTACCACTTTTTGGATACACAGAAGCAGCCTTGGGAGAATTTAGTTGTGAGGGGTCGAATGAGCTTCAAATGAAAAAATTCTAAGTGTTCTAGAAAATAGACTTGAAGAAATTTCCAATGAGCTGTCATGGCCTCAATTGGGATGATGGGAAGGCCTCCAAAAGTAGCCTAAAAGTGGCGTTATGCGTTGAGCCAGTGGCACTGTGCGTAGAGCAAATTTTGCTCATGATGCCTATTTTCCGCGTTTTCGACTATTATCATGATTTCTCTCTCATGGTGGATGATTTAATATTTTAATTGATGTCATGGCTTGTAAATATGATGGTTAAATAGTTGTAGATGGTAGATTCATTACATTAAAGGTTGTTTTGAGGGCAATGAATCAGTTTCCCCTCTTTTAGAGGCAAGTTGTTAGGTAGCCTGGAATTTAGTTCCTTGTTTAGAATTTGTTGAAACAATTCCTCTTCTCATGGATTCGACCCCTGATGGCTAGGATGAGTGATTCTGATGTCTATATCATGTATTTTCTTAGTCATTTGTAAGGGTTGGACTCACTTGGATGCTTAGAGCTTGATTGTAAATCATTTTAAGTAGTTTGGCAAATAGATTAATAGGATTTGAAGTTATTTTTATGGGATCCCTGTGGTATGGATTTTTAGCACAATTTATTCTTTTGTAATCATTTTTTTACATTTTTTATGTATGCCACCATCCATTTCATTACTTCTTATTTGAATGTTATCAAGTTAGATAGTTAGAATCCATTGTAACAGTTCTCTACCTTGGAAAATCATTCAATATTTTATGTTTTCTACTGTTTGATAAGGATACATGATTGTCACATGACCTCCTTAGCTCCTCATCAGTCTTAAACACCTCACACCATTAAGCCTAAAGTGCTAAATCCTATGCCTACCTTGCCCCATAGAACACCCTGCATTTCTGACCTAATTTTCCAGACCTAAACTACCCAGCTCCATCTGATCCAATGAAACATCAACAAAACCCAATCAAAATTCTCGTGCTACTATACCTAGCCTAAAATACTTACCTGATCCAGTCATCTTGACTGATATTATAAAGGAGATAGCCCTCTCCCAGCCTTGTAGGGCTAGCTACAAGGCTAAGCTTGGTTTGTGATTACCCTGGAAGTTGCATCCCTTCAACCTGAGGTAAATCTAGGTGATAACAGAAGAGAGCATAAATATCACCTTAAGAAATATGGGGTTGAATTTTTTGTCAAGGCACATTAAAGTAAAAATCACTTCAATTTAGTTGTTACTAATTAGATGAAGTGATTAATAAGTTCAAATAAAATATTTGTAATCATGTGTGTAAAGGAACAACATAAGAAACAACATGATGTTTTTTCAGGTTATGAGTCTCAGCTTAAAGATATTTTGATCAAAGAGGTTGAAACTTTTCCAGTTCTATTTAAAGAAACCAAACATCTTACTCATAAGCAGGGAATACAACATGAATTACAGTTTGTGCCTAAAGATCCTCTTCCTAATTTCAGAATGAATCAATTTAGTCCAAGTTTGGAAGTTAACAGTTACAGGGATGCAGGTCAGTATTGGGGAAAGTCAGTGTTAAATTTTTCTTGTATTGTGTCACCATTTCATGTTTCAAATAGTTTGGAAGCCTCTTTTCAAGTGGAGAGGAAACCTATTTATTTTCATATCAAATCCTTTTCTAAGGCAGTGTCAAAGTATCTAAGGGAAACTTATGCATTAAGGGAAAGTGCTCATCAATGGAAACATCATTTAATAAATGAAGAAACAGTGATTCAAACAAATCAACAACCATTTCAATACTTTCAAAATCAAACTAAGTTGTTGTAATTTCCATATTACAGTTTGATGGGTTTATTGCAGCAAGTTCACTTAGTAATCAGGAATCAGGAAAGTATATCAAGACAAGTAGCTGGTATGATGTCAAAAATGTCTTTGATTGTCTCTGTTATTCCGCAATATAGATTGTTAATACATGTAAAAAGTATTGAACAATATCCAGTAGAGACTTTTTTCAAAGATTATTATGAATCACTTACTCATGGTATTTCGTAGAAAGAAATCAATTTCCATGTTCATAACAGGTTGTTTGACCATCTTCACAAGTTATTCATACTGCAGATGGATGGAACAGGTCAACGATTCAAAATTCACCATGGTCAGCATCATCATGGTCATCACTTTCAGGTGGTTGATCGAATGTATTGGTACATCATCAGGGCAAGGTGGAGAGTGAGGGATCTCTACCCTCATCGACTATTTGTTGAAGTCAAAATTTTGTGGTCCAAAAGCTTTCAAGTGGAGAGGATTGATCCAGGAGGATCTCGTCAGATCAGTTACATAGGTTCAGTGTCATCATCAGCATTCAGTCTGATGTCTTCAGCTTCGACAATGTTGTTTATGGTTCAGGTTGTTCAGGTGATGTCTATGGTTTTTATGGTGTTCAAAGGATATGGTTTTGTACCTGGTTGTCGACATGAGGTTGTCGTCAATTCCACCAGGATATGGTTGTCGACGTGGGTTGATCATTCGCCTTGCAGAGTTTGGTTGTCGACGGGTTTGTCGTCATGTGACGTTTGTTGCTAATGTTGCTTTGTGACATTTAGTTGTAGATGGGTTTTTTTATTTTGATGTATAATCCTAAGGACTAAAACACTAAACCTAAGACATTATTTTAACCAAACCCCAAAACCCTAATGTAAACCATACATTAATGCATTAAAATGTAAAAACCTAATTCCTAACTCCTAAAATACATTAAACCCTAATCCTATACCTATTGGACCATATTACAATACAAACCATGTATTAAAATAATACATAAACCAAAGTTTAACAACTCTAGACCTATTGTAAAACTAATAAAACATTACAAACTATGTAATAAACTTCATAACAATCATAAACTGTGGGATTAACCGCGCAGGGATATAATGATGACAACGGGCATGTCAACAAGTTACAGGTTACAGTCCTGACTGCACGGTTTTAGATTCATGCCGAAACCGTCAGGTTAAGACCGTCAAGTAAGCCGTGACGGTCAGAGGATAGTTGTTCACATACGAACTGCTAGAGCACTGCAAGCTAGAATTTCCGGGAGTCAAGCGGAGGTGGCAACCTGTAGTTAGACTATTGCTGGTCACATGTAATGGCCTCCATCCTCCGCCCGGTCAGCAAGCTGCCAACGATTATGAATTAATATAAAGTTTATTTGTGGGTTTTCATTGAAGTTTTGGTGTTGATTTAATTAAATCCCCATGTAAACCTAATATCTAGGTGTCAAAACATGGTATGACCAAGACTCATAAACCAAAATTTCGGCCAATTCATGCCAATTTTAGTCCAAAGAAGTTCAAATGTACTTGCAGGGTTATAAGAGGCAATTTTTGCTCATTGAAAAGGGAGAGCGGTTTTGAAGTTTAGAGTGCAGATTCTGGAGGTTAGAGGTTGTTTTGTTTTCAATGTAACAGGAACATCTGCATTCGGAATTGGGAACCGTGATAGACATTGGAAAGCTGGTTCAGAGAGATTTCTTATGACAGTGACCAGAAGTGCCTATGTGCACATTTAGTTTGGTCAAATTTCTGTGTAATCGACCTCTTCGGTTTCAATCCTAATAAAGCAGTCACCCATATTGAAAGCAGACCCGGAGACGTAGTCCATCAGGGATGAACTCTATAATCAATCTTGTTGTCTGGTATCACTGTGTATTTATTGTTTTCACTTATGTTTTGCATCGTAATTATTTTTGATCAACTGTCATAAAGTCTTTCTTCTCAAGCAGTTCTCACGATTTCAGCACTTTCAGTTAACATTCTATTCATTAATGGCATAATCAACTCCACTTTAGTTCTACATATAATCATTTCAAATCAGGAGAGAAACTAGGATTGCTGACGGGATGATTGTCAATGTTTAATAGAAATCATCACAAAATCGCGCTGACACTGTAACTGTAAGTGCTCAGCAAAACTTCAGTAGCGAAAAACGTTGACAGACTAACTGCGAGCACCTACTCAAAAGCCCTTGAAAAATGTTTTCCACCAAAATTATGCTCTTAATATGACCAATTGAGTGTATTAGCTACTTCTAATAGGATATCAACATTACCTTTTGTTCCTTTTTAAGTTTTCTTGGTCTTTTTAGCGGGTTTCTTACTTTACTTTTTGTAACTTGTAGGATTTTCCTTATTTATGATTAAATCCTTTTGAGGGGTGGCATCTATTTCCATGACCTATTTTGAGAGCTCAAGATTTTGTTTCAATTTACTATTTAGCCTGAGCTTATTCCATGGTGTTTTGGGAAGATTTAGTGCCTACGGATAAATGATTAAACCCCTAGACTAGTAGCTAAGTCTAGAACAACAATGCAAAGTATTCTCTATTTTTTCTATGACCAACAGATTCAATAAGAGGAAAAGAATCCTACCTGTAGCTTTCGCTTACTCCTTATCTCCCTTGACCAACTCTGTCGCTCCTCTCCATACTTAATCTACTTGAAGAGTACCTGCACACAGATAAAAGACAAAACCGATCAAAGCATATGATAATGATCTATTGATTAAACATAGCATGGAATCAAGTACATGATACACATATGAAAGCATAAATGAATAACACAAGCATATGGAAAAATCTTTGAACACTTTATTATTAAAAGGAAGAGTTACAACCCATTGCTCGATTTAGCATCACTCCTCCAGTTCAATCCCATCATCTCCTCATAACAAGCAAGACATTTTGGCATCATTACAATAAAGCAACACAAGTCTCATACTAACAGCATCTCCCTATAATTCAATCATTTCCAGCCCCTAATCACTTGAATTAGTGGTCTATTTATAGGTGAATGAAGGAAGTTATGCCATAAATAGTGATAATGAATGCCCTCCCAAACTTAGAATTTAGTTCCATGGAGGAAGGGATAAGGGATTGATGTTCCTTAACTCCCTTCCTCATCCAAATACAAGCTCGATGGAGTAGATAGGTTTGAGAAACTTCTAGAGGCATCCATGGATAAGAAATATTTCAAACCCTCATGGAAATTCGCTCAAATTCACCCAACGCAGGCCAAAGAGGGACCAAGTGCGTTGCATAGAACCCTATCAGTGTATGGTTTGCATTGCAGCACACCCTAATGAAGGCCTACCTACGCTGATCTTCTTAGAGGCAATTTATAGATGATTTTGGTTATGGAACTCCTTAAGAAGCTAGGAATTCTGATGGTTGACTTCTTTAGGGCATGTAACAACTGAGTTAGGGGTTGATGAGCCCTAATAGTACTGATCTGTAAGTTGGGGTTGATGTTCCCAAATGGATCTGTAACAGTTTCCCCCTAAAGCATGAATTCGTAAATATGTATGTTGAGTGAAATGCTTTATCATGTGGAGAGGAGGTTTGGAAGTGGAAGGTAACCTGCATCAATTACAATACATATATCATGATAATTTGATTTTTTCTCATTAACTTTCCGAGGGAAGGCATACCCATGCTCAGCTTATAAACTTTCATTACATGTACAAATATAGTCATCTACAGATATAAACCCATGAATGGATGACCATGAATGTAAGGCCATTGTACATTTGATTTATTACTCTTGAAAACATCACAGCTCAGATGGTTGAAACTAGATCCGGGGTCTTCAATCTCGTTCACTCTTTCGCTCAAGTACAAGTCTAAGCATGTGAATATATGATCTAAAGTCGAACATGGGAATACATCATCTAACTACTAGCCAATGATGTAAGCCATTCATAGATGCGAGAGGAATCACCAATAATGATAATGACCCTCAAGGTACTACAGTACATTTCGCAGGGTGTGAATAAATGATTTTATGTCGAACACCATACAAAGTCTTTCGGTCGAAGGCCAGTGATGTCAACCTATCGCCGGAAGCAAGAAACCTGCCATTGATGTACGCAATCCTCAAGGTACTGAAGGGGTGTTTCTAAGTCAACTTCTTGGATGATGTGCTGATGTCGACAAGAAGTGACTCATCGCAAGAGGGCATTGATGTATCCCACATCAATGACACGAAACGAGGTAAATTATTTTGGAGATTAAAAATCAACTGACGACACAAGGTTCAGGAATGGCGGTCATGAAAATGAAGGTTTACAATATAGCAAAGGATGAAGTTTGAACTGAATGACTTCTCTTGAACATGTCGATGACACTAAGATGAATTGGTAGCATTGACCCAAAACAAAGTAATGGATGGTGTGATAGACCAGTGGTGTGATAACAATCAAGCTGAATGACCCAACCCACATAGTCACAGTGATGAGGTGAAAGTGTCATGTTCAAGAGAGACTTGCTACCATAAAGTTTTCTCGGCTTTTCACATTTCCCCAGTCATTGTTGACTAGTACCTCTTTATTTTTTATCAAGCTTGAGGAGGATAACATATGCTCGTTTTATAATTTTACCCTTTGTGTGAATCCATCGCTATTTGATGCTTTAACGAGTCTAGAAAAGGTGAAACTCGGTCTTCTCTAGATAGACAAGTTTGTCACTATTTGATGTTTTTAACGAGTTTAAAGACAAAGATGACTCAGTCCTTTTCATGCTTAGGGAGTTTGAAAAGGGATGAAAAGGAAACCCCACAAGTTCTTTTTCGTAAAATAATCTCTCAAGTCCAAAAAAGCGTAAAATAATACAAGAGAGATAACGTTTCCAATCCTTTAATGAGCTGGAATGGACAAGCACTCGACAATCTTTTCATATTTAGAGAGTTTGAAAAGAGCTTAAAGAGGACTCCAAGGGGTTCCTTTTTCATTTTTAAGAAATCTCGAAAAAGAGATAAAAGTTTGCTTTGTGGTCAAAGATATTCAATTTACATTTGAGCACATGAAATTCCACATTTCAATTGTTAAACCTACTCAAAACACCATCAAAATAGATTAAAAATACCCGTTTCATGGATAAAAATGAATAAAAACTAATGTTTACTCAATCAATGTGCAAGAAATAAACATAAAAACAAGTTTTAGCATTTATTTTACCATTTCACTTTTACCCTTTGATTTTGGTGCTCTGGAGCAGTTTTTACCTCGAAGTTCACTGGATAATTGCAAAGGATTCAGAGTACTGTTCCTCATTCCGTTCAGACCAGGTAGGAACTTTCTCTGTTCTCTTTCATTTCATTCCATTTATTTTCAGTTTTAAGAAAAATTTTGAGTTTTTGAGGCCCCAGGGGTTTCATTTTTTTAACTCTGGATCAGCGTACCCTTTCAGTATCGAAAGGTGTGCTACATTGCACACACCTAGAAGGTTGTATGCATGGCAGCACACTATCTCTAAGGGAGGGATGCACTAGGTGGAAAAGACCAAATTTACACAGCTGTCTTCTCCCAAATTTTCTGCTGCTTTTTGCAAAAAATGGATCCTAATTTGTCTATTGGTTGCATTGCAGACATTCATTGAATCAAAATGGTGATTATATTGAGAGAATGAGAGCATGAAGAGCAAGATATCATTTCCCTAAATAATCATGGTACAGTTGAGGCCCTAAAGAATTATGGGTTACTCACGTATTTTCGATTATCTAGCATGCAGCAACAAATTGAGATTTTATAGTTCTTTGTTTGTGTAAAGTTTTGTAGATGTTCTATGCTAAGAGAAATTTCACTTTTCTCACAACAATCATACAAGTAGATAAGCAAAATGCAGATAGAACATATAAGCAGATCTTACAGAAGACAAATCAGAAACAAGAAAAATGTATGTTTTTGTTTCGGCGGTCAACAGGATGCTTCAACCAGCAAAGTCTCCTTTGGTCAGCCAGCCCAGCATGTGTCACAGCAACCCTCCAACCAGTAGATGATTCAACCCAAGTCAGTTCTACAAAAGTCAACGCTATCCTGAAAAGTCAACGTAGGGGCAACAAGCTAAAAGTCAACGCAGCAGCAAAACGGTCAACCCTTTGACCTCGATTTTTGTGCCAGGTAGTATGGCCTTCAAAAATCGAACCTCCCACAAGTTTTCAGCTTGTTTGGACCAAGCGTTGACCAAAGTCAACGCTGGTCAAACTTCTGCGAAACCCTAGCAGCAGAAACCCTAGCAACAGAAAAATCCTCTTCGTCCTTCCCACGTGTGGCTGAAATTCGTCCTCCAGGTAGCTCGTACTTTTTAGGATGAGAGAGGAAGATGTGAGTTTTGTGTTGTGATCTAATTCTCTCCAACTTTTCCTGTATATATATATCCATCAATGAGGGTGTGTGACACATCTGTTGGGCATGTGAGCCTACATTACAAAACTGGCTGACCTTTGCACATATAATTTATTAAGAATAATAAATTCAAAATATAAGTTCTGCTCATCGGATTAAGACTATTTTTATATCGTGCAATTAACATCGTGATTCATCCCACCGAAACTTGCTTTGCTGGCTTCTTTATTTCAGAACAGAAGTGGGTCAGTCACAAAGACATCATTCCCTGACTGACATAATCAGTCCAGAGGTCCCAGACCTCACAAATCTTGATCCCAGATCAAGTGGTTGGACCATGCCATCCTAGATAGAGATTACGGCAATCTCTGATGCGTCCATCAGTCTTTGCTAATAGTCTCTAGCTTTTCCACACCTCATTGGCCAAATGAGAGGTACTTCCCATGAGCCCTGAACTCAATGGGTAGGATGCATACGGGGCACAGATTAAATGAGTGGCGAACCAGCTCAATAATCACAAGATTGGGGCAGAAGCATTATGAGTGCTTATAGCTCCGAGAAGCTATCCCCAAAGCCCCCCAGAGCTCCCAGAGCTCATCGTCCAACAGGACCCACATCATAGGGTCTTTCCACGACACCAAGACTCTCACGGAAGGTTAGGAACTTGACCTTCCCCAGGGGCTTAGTGAGAATATCCGCGACCTGCTCATCAGTTCCTATATGATCGAGCCCTACGGCGCCTCGATGTACCATATCCCGGATAAAGTGGTACCTGATATCAATATGCTTGGATCGGTCGTGGAACACAGGATTCTCAGTCATACGAATCCCACTCTGATTATCACAGAGTATTACAGTGGTATCTAGCACATGTTGGAACAGCTCACTAAAGAGCTTCCTCAACCAAACTGCTTCACAACAGGCCATACTAGCAGCAATGTATTCGGCCTCCATGGTGCTCAAAGCCACCGACTTTTGCTTCCTGCTCATCCATGAGATCGAAGCAGAACCAAGATTGAAACAGCATCCAGATGTGCTCTTACGATCCACCACATTGCCAGCCCAATAGGCATCAGTATATCCCCGGAGTATCACACTCCCGGCAGTGTATCTCAGCCCATGGTTTATCGTGCCCCGAAGATATCTCAAAAGATTCTTGGCACCAACCCAGTGAAAATGATGAGGCTCAACCATCTGTTGACTCAAAGTATTCACTGCAAAACATATGTCCGGACGGGTGTTCACTAAGAACATCAAAGCTCCTATGAGTTGACGATACTCAGTAGGATTGGCCAAGATAGGCCCTGCAGCGCTGCCACTCAACTTCTTAAAGTTGAGTTCCATTGGTGTCGACACGGACTTACAATCCACCATCCCAAATCTTTCCAGAAGCTTCACAATATACTTTCCTTGAGAAAGGAAAATCTCTCCAAGTCTCTGCCAGACCTCCAGGCCTAGGAAATAGTGCATCAGTCCTAGGTCTTTCGTCTCGAACTCAGCAGCAAGCTCCCTCTTACATTGATGAATGAGAGGGTCATCACTTGTCAGGAAGAGGTCGTCCACATACAACACTAGAATGAGAGGCTTTCCTTCCTCAACCTTAAAGTAAAGGTTTGGATCAGCATTGCTTCGAGTGAAGCCCAGCTTCATCAAGTAACTATCCATCCTCTCATACCAAGCTCTGGGTGCTTGCTTTAACCCATAGAGGGCTTTCTTCAACCTCCAGACATAAGTGTCTCGATCTTGAACTTCAAATCCCAGAGGTTGTTCTACATACACCTCTTCCTTTATTGCACCATGCAGAAAAGCGGTCTTGACATCCATCTGATGAAGACTCCATCCTTGCGTAGCAGCAAGGGCTATGATGGATCAGATGGTGGTATATCGAGCCACAGGTGCAAATATATCGTCATAGTCAATTCCTTCCTTTTGAGAGAAGCCACGGGCAAAAAATCTTGCCTTAAACTTTTCAACACTCCCATCAGATCCATGTTTAATCTTGTAGAGCCATTTAGCGGTCACAACAGATTTGTCCTTCGGTCTCGGGACCACATCCCAGACATCATTCTTCATAATAGCCTCATATTCTTCATGCATAGCATCCTTCCAGACTTGATGCTTGATGGCTTCTTCAAAAGATCCAGGTTCAGATTGTATAATAGTACTCATGGCAGCTAGATACCCTTGGTATCTACACGGCTTCTTGCTTTCTCGGAATGTTCCCCTTGGGGCAGCATGACCCTCAGCATCTTCGAGGGTGTCCCTAAGCCATGATGGCCTCTTTCCTAGAGAAGGGGAAGGATCAATAGGGTCCATTGGCCCTTCAACATCAGGCATAGTCTCATCCTGGGGTTCTTCCAGATTTCCAGGTCTTTCTTCATGGTTTTCTTCAGATCTAGGAAGATCTACTACTTTCTTCAGGGAAGCATCTTCGTCAAAAGTGACATCATGGCTTATCTCTACTTCCCTTTGACCAGGTACATAGACTCTATATGCCTTAGAAGTCTCAATGTAGCCCACAAACATTCCTTTCTTCCCAGTAGCATCCAGCTTACTTCTCTTTTCTTTCGGCACATGAAAATAGACAGGACATCCAAAAATTCTAAAATGTGAGACATCAGGTTTCTTACCAGAGAAAACCTCTTCGGGAGTTTTGGAGTCCAAAGCGGAATGAGGGCATCGGTTTTGAATGTACACAATAGTATTTGTAGCTTCTCCCCACAGAAACTTTGGAAGACCCTGGTCACATAGCATGGCACGGGCAGCTTCCACAATAGTCCTATTCTTGCGTTCAGCAACACCATTCTGCTCAGGAGTATATGCAGTGGTAGTCTCCCTCTTAATGCCAGCTTCTCTGCAAAAGTCTTTGAACTCATTTGACTCATATTCAGTGCCATTGTCAGTCCTCAAAATCTTGATCTTCTTTCCGGTCATATTTTCCACCAAGGCTTTGAAGGTACGGAACCACATGAAAGCCTCATCCTTCTTCTTCAAAAAGTATATCCAGGTTTTGTGAGAGAAGTCATCAGTAAATGTCATATAGTAAGAACATCCCCCCAGGGATGTTACAGGCAACATACCGGAAAGATCAGAATGGACCAGTTGCAATATCTCAGATGTCTTTGTGACACTTGAGGGGAAAGGTCCCCTTGTATGTTTTCCTTCAGCACAGCCCTTACATACACCTTTATGATTATTTCCAAAATCAGGCATCCATGTCACCACCTTCCTTGCTTCAGGAAGAGCCTTGTAATGAAGGTGTCCAAATCTTCGGTGCCATAGTTCGGTTTGACGGATAGTATCACAAGTCATAGCTCCCAACGGACTCCCTCCAACCTGGTAGAGTGTACCAACTCTAAAACCAATTGAGATAGCTTCCTTGAAGCTCTTCTTCCACATGAGTACCTTTCCATCAGAGAAAGTTACATTGAATCCTTTGTCTTCCATGGCAGATACAGACACAAGGTTCTTCTTCAATTTGGGTACATAGAGTACATCTTGTAGATGGAGGACTTGTCCTTGAGACAAGTGGAGGGTCACAGTCCCGGTCCCTTTCACAGGATAAGTGGCATTATCCCCAAGGATAATTTCTAGATTAGTATCCCTTTCAACCATGTCAGAAAGTGCTTCCTTCAATCCGGTGATGTCTCTTGAGGCACCACTATCGATTAGCCAGACATCCATAGTGTCGGGCGGAGATGCAGCTGAGAGAGCAGATATTAGAATATACTCATTTCTTTTATCAACAACATTAGACTCCTCATACCTAGTATTTCTGGTCCTTTTAGAAGGTGGATGGTTTCCTTCAAAGTGAGCCTTCCTCTTTCCTTTGCATTTTTCATTTCTTTGATTCCCATTCCTTCGGTTGTTGTTGTTGTCGTCACTATCGGGAGAATTCTTCTGGAAGGGGCATTCTCTAGCATAGTGTCCAGTCCTATGGCAGGTGAAACATTTACCCTTCTTCTTTTGAGTCTTATTCCTTCCTTTGTCCTTGGAACCACCAGAGTTCTTCTTTCGGGAATGAGCAACATAGGCAGTATTTCTTTCATTATCAAATTCCTTCATCCTTGTTTCTTCTTGCATACAACTAGACAGAAGCTCATCAAAGTTAGGGATGGTATTATTGTTGAGAATGGTAGTTGTGAATACTTGCCATTCATATGTAAGTCCTCCAAGTGCGGTGAGAACCATCTCACGATCAGCTATTGTCTCCCCAATAGCTAGCAGATTGTTCCTGGTTTCGGTCAACTTCATAAAGAAAGTTTGAATAGACTCGTCTCGGCCCTTCTTTATATTCTTCAACTTGTTCTTGAGGAATAGCACTTAGTTCACATTGTTTACTCGGAACATAAGTATCAGTTTGTCATACATCTCCTTGGATGTGCCTAGTTCAGATATGTAGGCAACCAGACTCTTATTTATGGATTCCCTGATCAACAATTTTGCTCTGATTTCTCCCTTCTTATACTTGTGTTTAACAGCAGCAGAGGCATTTGATGGAGGTTCTTGAATCTTCCCTGTCACATGATCTAGGAGATCATGATCTTCTAATTTGAGATCTAATAACATCTTCCAGGCATGGAAGTCATCACTTCCAGTCAGCTTGTCATTCTCCCTGAATTCAAGCTTAGAGGAATCCATTTCCTTCGATGATGATTGCTATAGATAGAGTTTGTCTTCACCTCAGCTCTGATACCATGTAAAGTTTTGTAGATGTTCTATGCTAAGAGCAATTTCACTTTTCTCATAGCAATCATACAAGTAGATAAGAAAAATGCAGATAGAACATATAAGCAGATCTTACAGAAGACAAATCAGAAACAAGAAAAATGTATGTGTTTGTTTCGGCGGTCAACGGGATGCTTCAACCAGCAAAGTCTCCTTTGGTCAGCCGGCCCAACCCAAGTCAACCCAAGTCAGTTCTACAAAAGTCAACGATGTCCTGAAAAGTCAACGCAGGGCAACAAGCTAAAAGTCAACGCAGCAGCAAAACGGTCAACCCTTTGACCTCGATTTTTGTGCCAGGTAGTATGGCCTTCAAAAATCGAACCTCCCACAAGTTTTCAGCTTGTTTGGACCAAACGTTGACCAAAGTCAACGCTGGTCAAACTTCTGCGAAACCCTAGCAGCAGAAAAATCCTCTTCATCCTTCCCACGTGTGGCTGAAATTCGTCCTCCAAGTAGCTCGTACTTTTTAGGATGAGAGAGGAAGATGTGAGTTTTGTGTTGTGATCTAATTCTCTCCAACTTTTCCTGTATATATATATCCATCAATGAGGGTGTGCGACACATTTGTTGGGCATGTGAGCCTACATTACAAAACTGGCTGACCTTTGCACATATAATTTATTAAGAATAATAAATTCAAAATATAAGTTCTGCTCATCGGATTAAGACTATTTTTATATGGATTTTACACCTCTCAGAAAGAGGAATCCAACAAAAATATTAGCCTCTTAATCTGAGCATCAGAACATGGAGTTTGGACCTAGTTGTCCAAATTTAACAGTTTGTTCTTGGGATCCTACCGATAAGGACTTTCACATCAGGGGCAAAGTGATCCATTTTACCATCGATGATATATACTTTCTGACTGGACTATTGAGGTGGGGTTACATGTCCCCCAGCCGAGGTGGGGTTACATGTCATAAAGTCAATGCCCCATTTGGAAAATGGGCCAACAGCATCGACTGGATGCAGCGATTTAGGTGGTAATTTGGTTTTCAGGTAAAATATTTAGCAAGCATGGCAACTTCGGACAGCAAGAATACAATCTTTGAATATAGTTGGCTAGAAGTAACCAGCATGGATAATTCTCTGTGCAATAGTGTAACCAGATAAATGTCCACCACAAGCACCTAAATGACATTCATTCAAAGCTTTTTTGGCTTCCTCATGAGTGAGGCATCTACGTAAAATCATATCGACACCACAACGATAAAGGGTATCACCAATGATCAGATAATCTTTGGCTTCGTATCGAGTACGTCGCTGTTCAGAGCGAGAGGTATTAGGCTGAAAAGCTTGGGTCTAGAGATAGACCAGTATATCTCCATACCATGGATCACTTGATGAAATAAGAAATAGAGACTCATCTAAGATCGATGCTTCTGATGTTAAATCATTGGAGGATGAGGGAAGATTGCAAAGTAATTCGGTGAAGACAAGAGATTTCTTTGATTTAGACTTTATGAATTCTAAACATAAATCCTACAAAATTACTATCCATTTTGAATATTTTCCCCCCAGCAATTGACATGACATAATTTATGTCATAGGGTTGCAATCCGATTTAATGGTAGTCTTGCAAAGGAGGATGTAATGACGAAATCTTTGTACAACTTGAACGGTTGCCAAAGATAACTTTTCGATATAGAAATACTTACTTTCTGTATCGTTGAGATTATGACTCAAGTAATAAATAGGATGTTCAATTCCATCTTATTCTTGGACTACAACCATACCAATGGTTATATCTGCAACGGCGAGATACAGGTAATAGTATTTTTGATAGTTTGGGGCATACATTAATGATGCTCTAATCAAGGAATCTTTAAGAGCATCAAAGGAAGCTTGCGCAACCTGATCCCAATGGAAGGGTACCTCTTTCTTCAACAGACGTGTAAAACCTTTAGCCAACTTAGCATAGTTTGGAATGAACCTCCTCAGAAAGTTTTCCTTCCCTTGAAGTCTTTGTAACTATAACAAGTTTGAAGGTGGAGGCAAGTCAAGGATTGCCTAAACCTTTATTGGATTGAGTTGAATTTTGTATTTTGAGACTACGAATCCAAGAAATTGACCAGAGCTAACATAAAACACACACTTGTGTGGATTGAGTCTTATCTTGTAGTGTCGACACCGTAAAAATATTGCTCTCAAATGTTGCGGGTGATCAGACCGCTTTCGTGAATGAGCAGGTAAATCATCAAGATAAGGTTGAACAATATGCTTGATTTCATGGAAGGCATAATTCATTGCCCTCTGAAATGTAGCCCCTGCATTTTTCAAACCAAAAGGTAACTTTCGATAGGCGAATGTGCCCCAAGGAAATATAAAAGTTGTTTTAGATTGGTCTTGTGGGCGGATATTGATTTGATTGTAGCCAAAAAATCCATCCATGAATGAAAATATTTCACATCTGGCACATTCATCAATAATCTGGTCAATAAAGGGTGTAGGATAATTGTCTTTTGGACATGCTTGATTTACATCCCTATAATTGATGCACACTCAAATTGTCCCTTGTTTTTTCATAACTGGAACAATGTTAGATACCCAGTCGGTAAGAGGTACAGAGAAAATGAAGCCAGTGCGCAAAAAAATTTTAACCTCTGCTTTAATGGCAATGAATTTCTTAGGATGAACAGGTCAAAGCCGTTATCGTATTGGTTTGACATCAGGGTACATTTCAATCTCATGTTCAACAATACTTGAGTCAATTCCTGGCATCTCCTCGTAAGACCATGCAAAAATTTCTGTCTCTAAATTCATGAAACAAAGCACGGTAATTATCAAGTTACAATGGAGAACAAGATTTGTTGACATGAATATTCTCTGCAATATTAGGCTTGGTCGAAATGTTTATAGAAATTGTTTCTTCTATGTTTGACAAATTACGCTCAGAATCTACAGCATCTACTCTAATAGAATTCGACAAGAAATCAACGATTGATGGGTGGTTTAGTTCATTTGAATAATCTTCATTGTCATCTGGAAGGTGGGAACGATGATGATAATCTCCCCATGGTTCCTCTCCTATCATCATTGATTGGACGATTCCTTCATCCGTAGAATGTATACATGAAAAAGGATCCAAAGAGGTACCATATTCTAATGATCTATCTACCCATACAAAAGTTGAGTGTGGATTTGGGTTTGCCGCACAAGCCCAAAAGATTGATTGTTATGATAATTCAATGGGGCTTAACAGCAATACCTCAATATCACTGTCAACTTCAATTTGGTTGGAAATCCTCCTTAAATCAGACAAGGTGGAGGAAATCATGTTGTAGGTTTCTACTCTTGCCACTTCCACAAAATCAGATGGTGACGGGAGGTTAAAAGTACCCATTAGACAAGGATCTTTAAAGAGACCTACTCCAACACTTTGAAGTGACAGCGGGGGTCCATGTATCAATGGAATGCTTCCCGTAGCCTGTGAACTATTGGCAAAAAAGGATAGTTGATCAATGACTATGATTCCACCCTTAAAAGGGAATGCAGTAGTACGAAAGTACGTGGAAACAACAAAAACCATAGCATATACCCAAGGCCTTCCTAGTAAAATGTTGTAATCGAGGGGTTCATCAACTACCTCAACTTCAATAGTAACCATTTTTCCCCCTAGTTCAACTTGCAAGTTACTCAAAATCCCACATGGAGTATACGTTATTCCAACAAAAGCTTTCAATGTGTTTGGTGATCATGACAATGCCAGTGAACCAAGTGTTTTCCAGTAGCTCATGGACATAATGCAAGTAGATGCCCCCTCGTCAATAATAGTTCGGTGAACATTCTTATTGAGAGATTTTACTTGGATTTGGAAAACTAATTGCACCAGTAACTGTGGTGAATATCCCACATGATTAAAAACTACAAGATTTGAATCTGTAGGATCTATTCCGCCTATTGCTGACAGTAAAGCTTGTTTCTGGGAGGGACAGTTCTACAACACCTCGAGTGTTGACATAGCTAAAGGTGATTGAGCAAGATCTTCTACTATGTTATAGTTTTGAACTACTCGAGCTCGAGGGTTGAATGTCGATTTGTGCACAATTCCTTTTGGTGGTTTTATCATCAATTCAGGTATAATAGGTGGAACAACTTCAGATGAAGTCGAGGTCATAGGATTAGGTTGATCAATGGCTTGATTGTTTGACGACAATGAATTTCCATAATCTTTGTTTCTTGTTGACACCAAAACATTGTTTTGAGGCTTTGTGATGGATAACATGAGTACTTGGGATGTGGAATCATGGTCTGTTGCAACCAAATGTGTTTCCAGGGTTGGAAATGGATTTGTCAACATTGTCGATGTGTTCGAAGTCTTTAAAAGTTTAGAGACCTCAGAGCAATGTGGACAATCTCTTGTATAATGCTCATCATTACATATCAGAAATGGATAATGAGATTTCCCTGCCGTAGTAGAGGAATCAGATGATTTCTCTGGAGGGGAATTTTCTTGTTTCTTTTTGTTCTTCCCATTTTTCTTGCCTGTTGGTTGCTTTAGATTTTTGCCTTTGTCAGATGACACGGCATTAATCTCGGAAGCAAGAGTATTTTCTAATGCATTGGTAGTTTGATTGGAAACAACAAGAGTTTGACCAGATGGTCTTCCTGTTGATTGTGTGCTTGAAGAACCGATCGCATCATCGGCGGCATGAGAGTCCTTACTCGATTGTGGAGGAGGTGGAACACTGAAAGCCGGTCGAGGTGCATTGGGAATTTTATCATAAAGTGTGCGAGATTGTTTGTAAATTAAATCCAAGTATTGGGCACTAGCAATGACTTGCTCTTCTATGACGAATCCACCTTTTTCCACATCCTCGATGATTGATGGCAACAAGGATTTTATGAACCATTTAGCTAAAAGCTGATCGTGAACATATGTCTTAACCATTCAACGACGACACCGCCACTCATGAATGTGATCTGATATATGGGTAGTAGTAGTCTATTTAAAGTTGGTTAGGAGTTCCGTTCCAATCTCGTATTTGATAGGTAACTGGAAATGGGTCAAAAAGGTAGTGGCTAAAGTGGTGAAATTATCGAAAGAAGCTCTTGGTAACTCAATGTACCATTTAGTAGCTGGACCAGTAAGTGTTCTTTGGAAAAGACGAAGTATGACCGAATCTTCATTTAAGGAGTTAGATGAACACCACAAATGAAAGTTCATAACATGATTTGATGGGTCTTCTCTAGGATTTCCATTAAAATTTGGAATGTCAGATGGTAACTTATGTGGAATTACTGGCCACCAAGGTGCATATAATCTCGGATCATTAGTGAGCCAATTTAAATATAGTAATTATAAAGTTGCTACAAATGGCAACTGTCGATTCAAGTCAGGTTGAGCATACCCAGGATATGATGGAATTTCCTGGGAAATAGGTCTTTGCATACCAGCATAGGGCATCTGCATTTGGTAACCTTGGTATGGTTGTTGAACAAAACCAGTGTAAGGTGGTTTCTGATAACTAGGTTGAATAAGTGGTTGTCTATAACCTGAAAATCCTTGTTGACCTTGACCTTGGTAAGCTTGAGATTGACCAAAACCAGGTTGAGCCTGTGAAACAGGTCCAAACTGAGGTTGGTACTGCTGGAATTGGGGTTGTTGAAATTGAGGCTGCCATGGTTGTTGAATCAACTGTTGTTGTTGTTGGTATAACTGTTGTGGATTCAATGGTTGTTGTTGTCTAACAATGAGAGCTTGGCCAGGTTGTGAATAAAATATACTAGTGTAAGCCTGGGTCAGTCCAGATAAGGGTACACTAACCTGAGGTTGTTGCTGAACTCCAGAACAAGTGGTTGTTGTACAACAACTTGAGGAATTTGAACTTCTTGACTTGAAACTTGTGATTTCAAGGTAGAAGGATCAGTTTGAATAGGTTGTGATACAATAGTTTGAACTTATGACTATGGTACAGTAGTAAGAATAGGTGTAGTAGGAATAGCTGACACGATTTGCATTGGTTGTGTTGGATACACAAGCCTTGCTTAAACTGGCATTATTGGTTTCCATTGACAAACTCTAATTCCAGGTTGACCTGAATAATGTGGGGTATTACCATATGGTAGTTCCCCGGAATAAGGAGGATACGATGAATAAGCATATTGCTCTCCATATGGTGGCAATCCAGAATTTAATGGATACATAGGTCATGGTTGACCAGATTGCCCAGCTTGATACTAATATGCAAGATCAAACTATTGACTTCCCATTAGAGAAGAATCGAGTAAATTTTGATTGAGGACGTGGGTGATGACCATGGTGTAGAAGCAACCCCTGAGTGGGTTCCAGATAATGATTGGTAACCAATCAATATGGACGATTCACCATACAGGTGCGACTCGGGAGTGGTAGAAAACATTGAAGAAGTGACAATAGATGAATCTACTGCAGCTGCATCAGATGATACATTCTGAGATGTTAACAGTTGTTCAGCCATAACTAACTAGCCCAAAATTTGTCCTAAAGATTCTATGGGTACTTGAAAAGAAGCAGGATCAAATGAAGCAAAGAAATCAGGAGTATTTGGGTAAAGATAAAGTCCAGTTCCAAAGTGAAACAGGGTTCGAGGTGTGGAATCTTCTTCCAATTCCTCCTCTATGGCAATTAAACCTAGTGGAATAACTTCACTGTCAGGTCCGTAAAAGATTTCTGGTGTTGGTGAAGTTGAAGTTTCAATAGTTACTGATGTCTGAGGGGTAACTGGTAAAGTAACAACTTCTGAATGTTCAAATTTGAAGTCCAGATGTTCTGGTAAATGAAAAACAGTTTCAGTAAGAGGTTCCTGAACAAATTCAGGTTCAGATGTAACTTTTGTTTGAATTGGGATTGTTTCTGGATTAACTTCTGGTTGAATTGATTCAAATTTAGAAGTACTTTCTTGTTGAGCAATCTCAAGTTGAGGATCAACTTGTAGTTGAAAAACTTCGGTTACTGTTTCACTAGGATCCATGTTAATGTCCTCAGGTAATTGTGAAACTTCTTCAGAACGGATGTACCAAAAATAGTTGGAGTAACTGGAGTCTCTGTAATTACTGAAATAGATGATTTAGGTAACTCAGATGAAGAACTAGGAGTTCTGGATGTACTAGACTCGGTTAAGTGAGACTGCTTTGCCCAAATTGGTGTCACTTCGGGAGGAAAAGGCGGATTTCTCGTTGTTCTCCATGAGCGACGGGGTAGGAGTTGATGTTCCTCCATGATTGTTGATTAATTTTATTATCAAAAAAAAAAAAAACAAAAAGGGGTATACTAGGAAAAAGGTTTACCAAGCAATTTTGAACTACAGAATACCTCCTGGCGAACCAAGAAGTACGAGCAGGAAATCTCCACGAATGTTGTGTTTGGTGTATCACAATTTACAAGGCAGATGACTCGATTACTTAAGGATGGATAGCAACCTAGAGTTTGTTGGAAATAATACTGAGAGGGGGGGTGAATCAGTATTATCTAATTCTTTTAATAAATCTTCTTTATTTGTTCTTTGAATTATTTGTGTATGTCAGTACCATAAAATAATGAGCATGAACAAAGAAAACAGATAGTCACACCAAAGAACACAAGATGTAAGGTGGAAACCCAATGTGGATGAAAACCACCTGCTGCAATATATCTCTATCTTCTTTCAAATTAGAAACTCGTTTTACAATTGTTTTGCACTGGTGCAGTCCTTTACCAGTACGCAGGCTGCAACCTGCAGAGAGCTACAACTCTCTCTCGTTTTCCAGTCTCTCCTGGAAGGGAGCTACAACCCCCTACTTCTTTTCTTACAAGGACCACTTTTCATAAATTTTCAAACTGGATCCATAAGCATCAAATGATCATAAAGTATAAGAAAATCACCCAGTCAACTGTAGTAACCAGATCAACAATAATAGAACCAAACCCAGAACACAGCAATGATAAACAAAGATCTTAAGAGAAGTAAGCACCCTGCTCAACTGCTCGCCTTCTTACGTAAGCACCCTGCTCAACTGCTTGCCTGCTTACAGTACGCACCCTGCTCAACTGCTTGTCTACTTACAGTACGCACCCTGCTCAACTGCTTGCCTGCTTACAGTACACACCCTGCTCAATTGTTCACCTGCGTACCTCGCTCTGAGTCCATTGAACTGCCTGCGGACCTCCGCACCTGCAACCCTTCTGTGCCTGCATATGTACGCACCTGCAACCCTTCTGTGCCTGCGTATGTACGCACCTGCAACCCTTCTGTGCCTGTGTATGTACGCACCTGAACCCTTCTGTGCCTGTGTATGTACGCACCTGCAACCCTTCTGTGCCTACGTATGTACGCACCTGAACCCTTCTGTGCCTGCATATGTACGCACCTGCAACCCTTCTGTGTCTGCGTATGTACGCACTCGAAACGCTTCGTTCCTGCGTATGTACGCAGTTTTCTTTCACTCTACCTGCGTACCTTCAGGCATAGATGATTTCAGGACTTTAGAAATAACCCAGGCAGTCAGATCTACAGATCTGAACATGCGCCGAAGAGATCTCAATCCATCAGTAGATTCGCCTTATTTAGATCTAGACATATTCCCAAGAGATCATAATATTTCAGATCTAGCCCTCATAAGATATTCAACCAAAAACATACATAAGCCAAATGATCTCCTTTGCTTTATATAGGAAATATCTTCCTTAAATCATGGATTAATACCACGGGCCGACACCATAATAACACAAAACCGTCGGCTAAATACCAAATTTTAAACATAAGAAACCCCACGTGTGAATTTCTTTGCCTTGAAATGTGTGCACTGGGGGTACGCACCTCCTGAATGGCTGACCTGCGGGTATGTACGCACTTTATGTAACTCCGACCTGCGTGTACGCACCTTATGTAAGGTGTACCTGCGTACCCCTTATTTTCTTCAATATTTGATAGTTGATCATCAATCTCTGCTACTGACTTGAAGTACTGTGATCTATCACCTGAATGGGTTGCCATCAAGGACAACACTTTAGCCATAATGCCAACAATCTCCCCCTTTGGACTTGATGGCAACCTCAAAACTTGTGCTTCATTCTCCCCCTTTGACATCAAGGGCAAAGGGTTATGCTCCCCCTAAGAACATGCTCCCCCTGAATATGAACCAGATCTGCAACGAAGAACCATAATCCACCATGAAAGAGATAGAGACATATTGCAGCTACTTCCAAGATCTCCTTCTGCACATCCTCCATAATGCCAACAATGCATTATATGCTCCCCCTGAACCTGTACCATCAATCAGAAGAGGTTCAGCAATAAGATGATGCATCAACAACCCCCATCTTTTGCCTGAGGTATTCAAAAGTGTCCCTGGGAAATGGTTTGGTGAGAATATCAGCAACTTGTTCCTTAGAAGGAACATACTCCAACTTGACCTTCTGTTCAAGCACTTGTTCCCGGAGAAAATGATACTTGATTGGTATGTGCTTGGTTTTTGAATGCATAACAGGATTCTTTGAGATGCTGATTGCACTTGTGTTATCACATAAGATGGGGATTGGTGGTGTACAAGTGATTTGAAAATCCTGCAAAGTCTGCATCATCCAAAGGAGTTGGGTGCAACAAGATGCAGCAGCAACATATTCCGCTTCAGCTGTCGACAAGGCAATCGAACTTTGTTTCTTGTTGAACCAAGATACCAGTCTGGAACCCATAAAGAACGCACCACCACTTGTGCTTTTCCTGTCATCCACGCTTCCGACCCAATCTGCATCTGTATAAGCATGAAGTGTAAGATCTGTATCTCTAGGATACCATAAGCCATAATTTTGAGTCCCTTGAAGATATTTGAAAATTCTCTTCACTGCATGAAGATGAGTCTCCTTCGGATTTGCCTGAAATCTTCCAACTATTCCAACTGCATGCATGATGTCCGGTCGGGTACCTGTCAAATAAAGTAAACTTCCAATCATAGATCTGTAGGTTGGTTGATGTATTGCTGCAGATTCATCATTTGCACTGAGGCTACATCCTGTGACCATGGGTGTACATACTGGTTTTGCATCTTCCATACCATATTTCTTCAAAATCTGTTTGAGATACTTGGTTTGAGATAAAAAGATTCCTCCTTCTTTTTGTTGGATTTGCAAACCAAGGAAATATGTCAGTTCTCCTAGCAAGGACATTTCAAATTCTTTCTGCATGACCAAGGCAAAGCTTTGACTCATAGCTTCTTCATTGCTCCCAAAAATAATGTCATCTACATACACAACAAGTATTAGCAATTTGTCATTTTCAACTTTTATATAAAGATTTCTATCTGCTGATCCTTTTGAAAAGCCTTGTTGATGAAGATATTTGTCCAAACGGTAGTACCAAGCCCTTGGAGCTTGTTTGAGACCATAGAGAGCCTTTTTCAATCTGCAAACAAGATTTGGATCATTTCCAAGAATGAACCCATCTGGCTGTTCAATGTATACTTCTTCTTCCAAGTCTCCATTCAGAAAGGCTGATTTCACGTCCATTTGAAATACTTTGAAGTTTTGAAAACTTGAGAGAGCAAGGAACATTCGGATGGCCTCAAGTCTTGCAATAGGAGCAAAGGTTTTTTCAAAGTCTATTCCTTCTTGCTGCGCATACCCTTTACAAACAAGTCTGGCTTTGTTTCTAATTACTTCCCCATTTTCATTCAATTTATTTTTGAAGACCCATTTTGTTCCGATAACATTCTTATCCTTTGGTCTAGGAACCAGCTCCCAAGTGTTGTTCTTTTCGATCTGCTCAAGTTCTTCATCCATTGCCTTCACCCAACATTCATCTTTGCATGCCTCTTTCACATTTTGTGGTTCAGTAGAGGAGAGTAATGCCAAATAGCTTGAAGCTTCTGCAACTGTTCTTCTTGTTTGTACACCTGCTTCTTTCTGCCCCATAATCTGAGATTCTGGATGATTCTTCTGGACATATCTGGATGGAGTCTTTTCTTCTATTCTTGTTTGCTCCTCTGGTTCTTCTTGAGTATCTTCTTGAGGTTCTTCTTCTTCATCATTCTGTCGTTGGGGGTAGCCTTCATCTTCTTCGATGTCTTCATGATGTACTTGCCTAGGAATGTATCCCTTCTCATCAACCACTACATCAATGCTGTCAACAATTCTGCCAAGTCTTTTATTGTAGCATTTGTATGCTTTGCTATGTGGAGAGTAACCAAGAAGAATGCCTTCATCTGCTCTAGGTTCAAGTTTGTCAAGCTGCTCATCAGTATTCTTGATATAGCATTTGCTCCCAAAGATTTTGAAGTGCTTTACTGAAGGAGTGCTACAACTCCAGAGCTCATGAGGAGTTTGAGTGCTGTTCACCCGGACATTTGTTTTGTTGAGAATAACAACTGTAGCATGTGCAGCTTCACCCCAGAAAGTTGCGGGAGTTCCTGACTCATCAAGCATAGCACGAGCCATTTGTTGGACTGTTCTGTTCATTCTTTCCAAAACTCCATTTTGCTAAGGAGTTCTTGTTGTAGATAATTCTCTTCTTATCCCATGTTCTTCGCAGAAATCGAAAAATTCATTTGAAGTAAATTCCCCACCTCTGTCGGATCTGAGGCACTTAATTTTGTGACCTGATTCATTTTCAACCAAGGCTTTGAAGGATTTGAATTTTTTGAATGCTTCATCTTTGTGCTTCATAAGTCCTAACCAGACAAACCTGGAGAAATCGTCAATGAATAATATCAAGTATTCTTCTCCTCGAGGTGTTCTTTTCCTGAAAGGACCGCATGTATCTGTATGTACTAGCTCAAGAGGCATGCTAGCTGATCCTTCTTTCTCTGGAAAGTTAGTTCTGGTTTGTTTTCCAAACTGACATGATTTTCATATGGTGTTGTTAGGAATTTTGATATCTGGAAGATCGCGAACTGCCTGATATTTGCATGCTTTCCTTATTTGTGAAAAGCTTAGATGTCCCAACCTCCGATGCCATAACCAGTGCTCATCATCCTTGCTCAGATAGCATTGTTGTTGTCCTTCTTCAAATATGTACAGATTATTTGGAGTTCTTTTGCCTTTGATCACTGTTTTACCTGTATCAAGATCACGAACAAGACATCCATTTGATCTGAATATAACCTCGGTTCTTTGATCACACATCTGGCTGACACTTAGAAGATTATGCTTCAATCCATCAACATACAAAACATTTCCAACCTTGACCTTTTCTTTTAACTGAGCAATGCCTTTTCCTTTTATAGTTGCAGGAGTATCATTTCCAAAAGAGACTTTCTTTCCTTTTTCTAGAGCAGAATATGACTCAAGTTTTTCTTTATCACCTGTCATATGCTTTGAACATTCACTGTCAATGTACCATTGATTTTCCCGTCCCTCTGCATAAAATGCTATCCCACATCTTTCTGTTTGTGGTTCCTTTATTCTCCATGTTTTGGTGCTTGAGGCTTGTTCCTTTTTCTGCTGAAACCTGCTCTTGCATTCAGAGTCTTCATGACCAAAGTTATTGCAAATAGAACATTCAACTTCATTTTCAAGAACCGAAAGTTGTTATAGGTCCTTTTTGTAATCCCGGTCATACTTCTTTGTTTTTGAGCTTCCCTAGTCATGATCGTTTTATATGCAACACATTGAGCTGCTTTGTGACCAAAGTTATGGCAAGAAAAGCATTGTCCATTGAAGAAACTTCTGCGGTTATCGAATCTACCAGCCAATTGATTGTAATTTCTATTGTCATCTATTCTTGAACCAAATTGAGAAGATTTTACCTGTGGCTGGTTGTAGCTTTTGTTCACTCTTAAGATGGATTTCCCCTGATAGTTTCTGTTTGTAATTCGTCCCTGCTTTACCTGATGATCTTCATTGTGCTTTTGCTCATTTTTTCTTGCTGCATCAAGATAACTTTTTGAGGTGGATGCTTGAGAAGTTTCTCCATTATAGCCCAGACCTGTCTTGCTTAGTGGAGACCACTGCACATTGATAATCTCATCCAAAGTTTCAGATCCTTTGACAAACTTGAGATTAATAGCTTTTGTTTTCTCAATCTCTTTTCTAAGACCAACAATTTCACCTTCTAATTTTTCAAGATGTTTTTCCTTTTCATCAATTTGAAATTGTAGAGTATCAATGATCATGTTCTTTTCTTCTACACATCTCTTGAGTCTAGTAATTTCATCATAAAGGTTATCCACATCTATAGCATCCATATAATCATCATCTTCAAATGCCATTAACAACTTATATTCATTACCTTGTTCATCTTCATCACTGTTTGATAGACCATCACTATCTTCATGAGTGTAGTAGCTTTTCTTATTTGCATTTTGTTTCTTGTTCCATCTAGCAGGTTCCTTTCCTTTATCCTTATAAGGACATTTTGCAGCATAATGACCTACTCTTCCACAAGCAAATCATTTAAAAGGTAACTTACCTCTGAACCTTCCAGAACCCCTTTGAAGATTTCTGACAAAATTTGATTCTTCTTCCTCTTCTTCTAGGACGTGGCTCGCTTCATAATAATCTCCTTTGCGTGATGCCTTGAAAGCAGCTTCCCTTCTGTCTGATGGACCTCCCTTTCTCATTTCATAAGCAGTTAGAATTCCATGTAGCTGAGACATAGTAAGAATTCGTAGATTTTCCTTTTCTTCTATTGCAGATACTTTAGATTCAAACTTGGGGGATAATGATCTTAGAACCTTTTCAACCACAATAGCCTCTTTTATTTCTTCACCCAAATTTTTCATACAATTAACAACATCATCTACCCGAAGAAAATAGTTAGCCACACTTTCATCATTATACATTTTGAGAGTCTCATACTGAATTCTGAGAGTTTGAAATTTAGCACGCTTTACCCATTTCATCTCCTTCATAGCTCGTGAAAATTTTGTCCCATATTTCTTTTTCGGATTTATAGTGCATTACCTTCATGAATTCTGATTGAGATATACATCCTAATAGAGTACTGACTGCTTTTGCATTTGTTTCATACTTCTTTTTCTCGGCTGAATCTGTAGGAGTAGTTGAAGGAAAAGCGTAGCCTGTCTCTACGATGTCCCAAACTTCTGTACCAAGAGATTGAAGATAGGCAGTAACTCTTACCTTCCAATAATTGAAGTTTGTCCCATCAAAAACCGGTGGCCTGATTGATGCTTCTCTCTCGCAGTTGCTCATGATGAACGATCTACCTTCAAGCGATCAAGCTTTTCTGAAGGACCTGCTCTGATACCAATTGTTGGAAATAATACTGAGAGGGGGGGGTGAATCAGTATTATCTAATTCTTTTAATAAATCTTCATTATTTGTTCTTTGAATTATTTGTGTATGTCAGTACCGTAAAATAATGAGCATGAACAAAGAAAACAGATAGTCACACCAAAGAACACAAGATGTAAGGTGGAAACCCAATGTGGGTGAAAACCACCTGCTGCAATATGTCTCTATCTTCTTTCAAATTAGAAACTCCTTTTACAATGGTTTTGTACTGGTGCAGTCCTTTACCAGTACGCAGGCTGCAACCTGCAGAGAGCTACAACTCTCTCTCGTTTTCCAGTCTCTCCTGGAAGGGAGCTACAACCCCCTACTTCTTTTCTTACAAGGACCACTTTTCATAAATTTTCAAACTGGATCCATAAGCATCAAATGATCATAAAGTATAAGAAAATCACCCAGTCAACTGTAGTAACCAGATCAACAATAATAGAACCAAACCCAGAACACAGCAATGATAAACAAAGATCTTAAGAGAAGTAAGCACCCTGCTCAACTGCTCGCCTGCTTACGTAAGCACCCTGCTCAACTGCTTGCCTGCTTACAGTACGCACCCTGCTCAACTTCTTGCCTGCTTACAGTACGCACCCTGCTCAACTGCTCGCCTGCTTACAGTACGCACCCTGCTCAATTGTTCGCCTGCGTACCTCACTCTGAGTCCATTGAACTGCCTGCGGACCTCCGCACCTGCAACCCTTTTGTGCCTGCGTATGTACGCACCTGCAACCCTTCTGTGCCTGTGTATGTACGCACCTGCAACCCTTCTATGCCTGCGTATGTACGCACCTGAACCCTTCTGTGCCTGCGTATGTACGCACCTGCAACCCTTCTGTGCCTACGTATGTACACACCTGAACCCTTCTGTGCCTGCGTATGTACGCACCTGCAAACCTTCTGTGCCTACGTATGTACGCACCCGAAACGCTTCGTTCCTGCATATGTACGCACTTTTCTTTCACTCTACCTGCATACCTTCGGGCATAGATGATTTCAGGACTTTATAAATAACCCAGACAGTCAGATCTACAGATCTAAACATGCGCCGAAGAGATCTCAATCCATCAGTAGATTCGCCTTATTTAGATCTAGACATATTCCCAAGAGATCATAATATTTCAGATCTAGCCCTCATAAGATATTCAACCAAAAACATACATAAGCCAAATGATCTCCTTTGCTTTATATAGGAAAGCTCTTCCTTAAATCATGGATTAATACCACGGGCCGACACCATAATAACACAAAACCATTGGCTAAATACCAAAGGTTAAACATAAGAAACCCCACGTGTGAATTTCTTTGCCTTGAAATGTGTGCACTGGGGGTACGCACCTCCTGAATGGCTGACTTGCGGCTATGTACGCACTTTATGTAACTCCGACCTGCGTGTACGCACCTTATGTAAGGTGTACCTGCGTACCCCTTATTTTCTTCAATATTTGATAGCTGATAATCAATCTCTGCTGCTGACTTGAAGTACTGTGATCTATCACCTGAATGGGTTGCCATCAAGGGCAACACTTTAGCCATAATGCCTACAGAGTTGTCCTCCCATATATACTCCAAAGGTACGTGGAGGTCTAGTCCATATAAGCGTTGTCTAATGTAAAACCACACAGTGAGAGCATTCCCATATACTTTACGTACTGTAACAGCGCCCTATATACCCGAAGGTACGTGGACGAGCTATGATATACTCATGTATGTGGAATGAGGTATCACACTCGGGATGTATTGCAAACAAGTTAGTGACAGTTTCTTTGTTTTACGACGCCAAAACACTTCTTCCTTAGGAATTTGCCTTTCAAGTTCACGACGTGATGTATTCTGAAATTGCTAGGAATGCAACTATCATGATAAGCATTCTTTCCATTCAATTTAATGATGAGAATCCTAGCTACTTAGGGATAGAGCAATCAGATTTCTTTTGATCAAAGAGCAAAGAGCACAATCTAAATGAAAATTCCCTACACTATTCCTTATCAACACACACAAACTTTTTCAATGCAACATGCATGTATTTCTTTTCAATTTCCCCTAATGTGAATGAACAAAAAGGAAAAATGCAAAATCGATAAAAAATCTCTTTTCATAAAAAGGACGATTTTGTGACAATTTCTTTTCAATGAAAGGAAGACTTTACGACACTTTCGTTTTCAAAGAAATGAGGAATTACGACACTTTCAATTTAAAGACTAATCATTTGCACACATTAATCAATCAATCTTTCATGAATGAAGATTTGGCGATAATTCAATTTTCGAAGGAAATACAATTTTACGACACTTTCTTTTTCTAAAGATCATTCGATCAAAAACCAACTTTCGACTATAGATTGAAAATGACAAAGTAAATACATAAGAAACATTTATCAATCCTAGTCTAAGTAGGGCCAGGTAAGGAGATGAAACACTTTTTCAGAGACAAGACATCATTGACATTCAGTAAATCTTTCAAACAGGAGAAAATTGGCTCAAAAACTTCAATTCCTAGATGGGAAACTGACCCTCAAGGGATCAGTGCAGGAAACAGTGAGAGACAGTGCACTGAAGCGCACTATACCTATGCGGGAAGTTCATTGCAGTGCACTATGTACTTCATTGGGCTACGCTAGTGACGGTAAGCAATTTTGAAGACAATTTGGCACAGTTTTGGCTCAACTTTCAATGAAAGAAGACTGAACGACCACAAGTACAGTATGTAGAAATGTATTAAGAGTCTGATAAGATACTAATATGGATGATCACTCCCCAGTGGAGTCACCAATTTGCTTTGGGATGTTTTAGTGTCTACGGATAAATGCTTAAACCCCTAGACTAGTAGCTAAGTCTAGAACAACAGTGCAAAGCATTCTCTACTTTTTCTATGACCAATAGATTAAATAAGAGGCAAAGAAGCCTACCTGTAGGGTTCGCTTGCTCCTTTTATCCCTTGACCAACTTTGTCGCTCCTCTCCGTACTTAATCCACTTGAAGAGTACCTACACGCAGATAGAAGACAAAACCGATCAAAGCATATGACAATGATCTATATTGATTAAACATAGCATGGAATCAAGTACATGATACACATATGAAAGAATAAATGAATAACACAAGGATATGGAAAAATATTTGAACACTTTATTATTAAAAGGAAGAGTTACAACCCATTGCTTGATTCAGCATCACTCCTCCAATTCAATCCCATCCTCTCCTCATAACAAGAAAGACATTTTGACATCATTACAATACTTGAAATCAACTCAAGTCACATACTAACAGCATCTCCCTATAATTCAATAATTTCTAGCCCCTGATCACTTGAATGAGTGGTCTTTTTATAGGTGAATGAAGGAAGTTATGCCATAAATGGTGATAATTAATGCCCTCTTAAACTTAGAATTTAGTTCCATGGAGGAAGGGATAAGGGATTGATGTTCCTTAACTCCCTTCCTCATCCGAATACGAGCTCAAAGGAGTAGATTGGTTTGAGAAACTTCTAGAGGCATCCAATGGATAAGGAATCTTTCAAACCCTCATGGAAATTCGCTCAAATTCACCCAACGCGGGACAAAGAGGGACCAAGTGTGTTGCATAGTACCCTATCAGTGTATGGTTTGCATTACAGCGCACCCTAATGAAGGCCTACCTGTGTTGATCTTCTTAGAGACAGTTTCTGGATTATTTTGGTTATGGAACTTCTTGGGAAGCTAGGCATTCTGATGGTTGACTTCTTTAGGGCATGTAATAACTGAGTTAAGTGTTGATGAGCCCTAATAGTACTAATCTGTAAGTTGGGGTTGATGTGCCCAAATGGATCTGTAACACATGGTCTTGTATGTGGCCTCTTTCCACCTCTATAAATCTCAGCTAAGGTAGATTCTCTGTCAGATTTTGTCTCCTTTGTCTCTGGTTTAGTGGCTTTACCCTCAACATATTTTTTTGGATTAATGATCTTTGTCTCTACAGGAAAAGGCACGTGTGGAGAAGGAAAATTTTTCATGTCTCTAAGTCGTGTGCTCCTTCTTATATAAACCTTTGCCAATTTAGCAACTAAAGGAGGAATATATTTTGCTCTTTTTTGGATTCTGGTTTGAATGGATGATGTCCCATGTTCTTGGTTTTTTGGTTGTTTAACAATTTTCTTAGTTCCTTTCTTTCTGTCTCTCTTTGGTTTAGCAATCTCTACAAAATCCGCCCAAAAGAGAAAGTTTTCCCAAGTTCTATTGACTTTTCTTAGATGATTTTCAATCAACAACTTAATCAAACCCTTGTGATAAATAAAATGAGAAGAAACATTAGGTTTTTCCCTGACCCTTACAGACATTTATTTGAGACTCATTGACAAAAAATAAAGGGCATTCATTCTGACTTGTCCTGCAACATGGGTGAGGAAACAGAAATGATATAGATTAACCTTATTAAAGCTTCCCCCACATTTGAAATACAACTGTGCAATCCGCAGGAGCACATGTCATTCATCCTTCAACCAAATTATTTGGATTTATGAATGTGAGGGTTTATCCTTATATTCATTCTTCAAGAAGAACGGTATATCAATTTTGGCTAGAATATGGCTCTTGAACCACCGTGCTCCATCTACAGGGAGGCATGTGGATTCCGCAATCACCTCCTCAGTAACACAAAAAGAAACCCCTCCAACATTAAATCCCTAGCCATCAAAACCTTCAGTGAAGGCCCAAGAAACACCATCATGGTAATTTGTACACCGAAGGAAAAATTGATCCCATCCCGCCTCTTAAAAAAACTATTTAATTTCTAGATACACCTTGAGTAGGTTGGGTTCTTTGGGCTCTCCTCTATGTAATTTTCCACTCTTCCACATAATTTCCACCATCAAAGACACTTTCACCGAGATGGGAGTGGGATTCAATATCCGATTGCAGGATAATCACCTATTTGCTTTCAAGGAATGAAACATACAAAGGATTAATGCACACTTAAACTGAATTTCACTTTTCAGAAGAAATTAGTTTAAGGCATGACCAATAAATTACGTAATGAAATGATTATTCACATGACTAGTGGTTACAAAAAATTATTCTATGAAATCATGATTTCTATCATAAGATTACCTCTTGGCGGTGGAAAAATGTCATTCGAAATCATAATATGTCATGTCACCCTTTGCTTAGTCAATGCTTGCTTGATCGGTTATGCCTCCTTTGCCGACATGTGCCCTATCAACGCTTTCTACATTGACCCCCAAATTTTTAAAATTCAAATGGTCGTTGATGCTCTAGTTGTCGATTTTTTGACTTTAAATTTAGCGTTGATACTCTAGTTGTCAACGCATTTTATTTCACAAATCTATAATAGGCACTGATATTATATTTGTCTATGTTTTTTATTTAACTTTTTACAATTGTTGCTGACAATCCCACTATCAATGCCTAAAAACTTTTGAATAATAAAAATTACATTTCAGAAGTTAAACCATTGAAGCAAAACTGAGATAACAGCTGGCTCTAGCGGGGATTTTTTCCTCCCTATGAGGTAGCAAAGAACTCGAATTTCCAGTGCCTAATTCATTCATCAACTCTTTATTCTGCTTCGAATAATTGTTTTATTGACATGAAATAAACTACAAATCAAAATCTAACCAATACTAGCCTAGATCTTAGGGCCTTCACTTTGGGCTTCAAATCCTTCCTATTGTTTTCCACAACTACAACTGCTTTGAAAATAAAATGGATATATACAAATGGAAAATGATCATTACTCTTTCAAGAGAGATAAGGTTTTAGAAAAGGCCCATTTACTGGGCCTCCACTGATGAGCTCACCATTTAAACCCTCGAGAATGAAGGCACTCTTACCATGAAATGCAACTTTGTTAGGGTCATTTCCAAACATGATCAAACTTCCCATGCTTCCATTTATCTTCAATCCTATCATCTCATTTTAAAACCATATCTTGAACCTTAAAATTGTCTTCTTTCACCTTTTTATCAAATAATTTTTTTAGTTTGTCTTGGAACAACTCTAATTGATCGTATACCTCTTGTCTCAATTCTTGAGCTTCAATAAGTTGACTTATTCTCCTTGTAAATTCATTTGGCTCTGCATTATGCTCTTTCACTTCCTCGTTACAGGTTTACTTAAAGAAACTGGAAAAAATGCTTCAGTACCATAGACTATTTGAAATGGAGAAGTATTGATTGATATTTTGGTACTAATCTTGTCAGCTCATAAAGCAAACTTTAACTTGATATGCCAGAATTTTTTATTATCTTCTAACAATTTTTTGATAATCCTAATCAGGCTTTTGTTAGATTATTCTACCAAGTCGTTTCCTTGAGGATAATAAGTTATAGAATGGCTTAACTTGACATTATACTCCTCACAAAACTTGATCATCTTATGGGATTTGAAGGCTTGAGCATTGTTTGTTATAATGCTTCTCAAACAACTAAATCAAGAAAAAACATCTTCTAGAAACTGAATTACCATAATGTATGTAGCCTTTCTTGTTGGAATTGCCTCAATCCATTTCGTGAAGTAATTTGTGGTAGTCAGAATCCACTGATGTTGACCTAAGGAAGTTGGGTGCATTTTGCCTATGAAGTCTAATCCCCATCGTTGAAATGGGTTTTCCACTGAGATAGGATTGAGAGGTAATGACGGTAGCTTAGCTTTCCCTTAAAATATACGGCACTTGAAACAAATTGCTACTTCCTTATGAACATCTAAAAACAACGTCGGCTAATAAAAAACCGCCCTGAGGATCTTGTTTGCAGTCGCTTTCAAATAATGGTGTCCTCCATAAACACCCTGGTGGAATTATTTTACCACTTTCTTTGCTTCATCTTCTATCAAAAATTTGAGGAGAATTCCTGATGGATCTTTCTAGTATAAATACCCATCAAGAAAACAATACTTAATTTCTTTTATTTTTAATGATATTGTTGTGGTTTTGGATGTGCTTGGTTATCATTGTTTTTCTACAATAATACTCCGGATGAAAAAATCAGGAATTCCTTTGAGAAATCCAGGCTTATTAAAATAGAACTTTGTGCCAATGTATTCTTAATTCCCTCAAACGATTCTCTAACTTGAATAGTCCATTAATTTCACTGCCCGTTTTCATCATGTTGGTAATTTCCTTCACAATTTCTACAAAATTTGGAACAAACCTCCTCAGAAAATTGACTTTGCCTAGGAAAGATTGTATTTCCTTTTTACATCTGGGCAGTTCTAAATTTTTTATTGTTGCAACTTTGTCTGGATCAATTTTTATTCGCTCTTTGGAAACTATGTGACCCAATAATTTTCCCTCCTACATACCAAAGTGTGATTTTTTTGGATTGAGAGAAATGCCAAATTTTCTGCATTTTAGGAAAATTTGTCTAAGATGTTTTAGGTGAGCTGAATTTGATGGTGAAAAAATTGTTATGTCATCAAGATAAATCACTACTAATTCATATTTTTCATCTTCGAATATTATGTCCATTTCTCTTTGAAATTTTTCTTTTAAATTCGTCATCCCAAAAGGCATTTTAGAGTACATGAAGGTGCCCCATGCTGTAGTGAATGTTGTCTTATCTTGATCTCTTAGATGCACGAATATTTGTTTGTATCAAAAAAAAACATCAAGCATGGAAATTCTCTCAAATCCAACCACTTTTTGCAACATATATTCCATATTTGGTAACAAATGGTTGTCCTTCAAATAAACTTTATTCAGATTTATGAAATCCACAAAAAATATGATTTCTCCACTCTTTTTTCTAACCGAAACCAAATTGGAAATCCAATTAGACAACCTTAATGGCACAATGATCTTTGCAGCAAGTAATCTTTTAACCTCATTTTTTATTAATGGAAACAACTTTGTATTGATCCTTCTTAGCTTTTTCTTAAAAAATTTCTCAATCTCCCTGAGTGGAATAGTGTGTTGAATATTGTTCTTCTCATAAACCTTTAAATATTTATACCTCCATGCAAACACATCTGAAAATTCCTTCAATAATTCTGCATACTATTGATTATGTTATGTCTTTAAAGAATTAGACACCTTAACAAAATTAGGATCAACCTTTGTTTCTAAATTATATTCTTCAAACTCCTTATCACTTGGTCAAATCCTAGGTTTTACAACTACATCATTGTTATCAAATAGTCTTTCTAGAGGAACCAAACCCCTTGGAATAAAATTGTTGCTTAGCTAAATAATTTCTTGTCCAGCTATAACATTCATCAAAACATATGATTCTGCATTTAAGTTTGGTTCTTCATCTCCATTCTGATCAACTAGGGTATTTGTAAATTCATCAACCAACTCTAAGAATCTATGAATATGTCGATCTTCTTAAAAAATTGTTAATGGTTGATGTTTTTTGGGGTAGAGGGTTTGTGTTTTATATTTTTTTCATATTTTATATTTGCGTGAATAGAGATTTTAAAAGCGCTAGCAATAATAGCTAATGAGTTTTCTATTTCATTTTCTTTCTAGAAATAGTAGAGATTTTATGTTCTAAAAACAAATTGTCAAAGATATCCTAGACCTCATTTCGATAAGCCCTCTTCCTGGGATGTTTGGTTTGATCTACACACAAGACTTGATTTGCTACCAACTTTGTATCTCCAAAGACATGAATCCTCCTTTATTTTTTCTCTCTCAACATATTTAGTCCAATGATCAGAGCTTTGTATTATGCAATGTTATTGGTGCATTTGAAGTATAAATTGAAATAATGTAGCTGACTAGTAACATATGGAGGAATAATCAAGATACTTGCCCCCAAATCGTATTTTGAAGTGGAACCATCAAAGTGCATGATCCATATCCCCTGATCTTCAGCGGGCAACGCCTTTTTCTCCTTAACTTCGCTTTCAACTTTTTGTTGTTTCTCATCTTCTACATAGAAATTATTATAAAAACTATGAGATCCAAGCTCAGTGTTAACTATATAAAGAGGATGATTTTCTAGCTTTGTTTTACTACTGACCACATACTTTAGTTGGACTTCCCTATAAACCCTTCTTAGTTCTCCAAATATTGGAATTGATGCTTAAGACATATCCATTTGTAGGGGGCCTCCCAACCTGGTTGCCCAAGAACTTGAAAGCAACATACCAAACCTGGGTGGGATATCTTCTACTACTACATCCATAATGATACGTTTTGTTGGGAATTGAGTTAAATTTTCCAAAATATATTTTATTAAACCTAAGCAATTGAGGTTTCTTGAATCAAATGAAAACAAATCCTTGTATGACTTGGAAATCGTGTCCCAAATTGTCAATGAATTACTTAGGCATCATGTTGTGTGATTCTCTAGAGACTAGCATGGCATTATGGAGGATCATGTCATGGATATTTAGATTAACATAAAAAGGTGGGACATCATCATTCACATTGGTTACATGGGGACTAAATACAAACTTAGGAGCATCAACATTAATATTGAGAGAATATTGTGAATTAATATTTATTTGATTAGTCTCGGAACCCTTTACCATTGTAAGATTTTTTTTCTTATACTACCCATTCCTCAACAATTCAGCAAAAGGAATAGGAATTTTTAATTTATCAATTTCACTCACCAAGTTGAATGATGTTTTCACCTTTTCACATCCTTCTTGTCTTCCTCCACCCTTTTTGGAACATCATTTTTTGGCTCATCGGGTCTCTTAAATATGCCCCTTTTCAGTTCAGCTTGTTGTTCTCTTGTTACTGGTTTGAGTGGTGGAGCTTTAATTGGAACATTTCAGCCCCTGAGATTGTACTATCTCTAAAAATAAACTACTACATTATTGTATATTTTCTAATGCATTTATGAATCAAGCATCATTTGAGTATTGTCTTTTTCTTCTGAAGATTCAACAGACTTATCATGCTCTTCTTTAGTCACAAACACCTCACTTTATTCATCATCAAAACAATTTATTTATCGATATGTTTCCTCAATTGAACATTCATCAACAAAATTCTCTGGAAAAGGAGGTCTTATAGCCTACTAGTCTTCAAGGAATTTCTGATCTTTTTTATGGTTTTGAGGGCCCTAAGGTCTCCTAAAATTCAGGTTTCGAACTTGAATATGAGGCTTGTCCCTAGAAGGAGTTAACTTATCCACTAATCTCTCCATTGTCTTCAACATAACATACAACTTGGAATCTGATGAAGAGGAGGCTTCTTATTTAAACGCCACTTTCCTTTCAGCCCTCAATTTTTCTTTTTTGGCCATCAAATTGGTTTCCAGTCCTGTGGCATTATTTTTCATGGATTCCAGTGTAGCCATGTTATTTTCTCTTAGCTAAAAATAAAAATATGCATCAAATGCACCTTGAGAATGAAGAAGAGTGAGTCCCAGGGGTGGCTTAACCTCAGCTGGAATAGAATTATAAACCTTGTTGAACCTAGTAGAAAATTCCTGCACAGTGTCTCCTAGGTTTCTCTTTAAATGTTCATATTCAACCAAAATATGTAAAGGGTTCTTCTTCACCTACCATCTAGCAAGAAAAAGTTGTTCAATTTGTTTAAATTTTCTAATGCCTCTTAATTGTAATCCTATATACCATTTTTAACCCCTTCTAAAAGGCTTTGTTCAAAAAGTCTTAATTTGACATCCTCGTGACTACCTCCTCAAAATCTATGAGGTCATTAAATTTATCCACATGTTGTTTGGTTGTAAAGTATCCTATCCCATCAAACTTAATTAAATGTTGAACATAATTTAGAGGGATATCGTGTAGTGGACCTTGGAGATTGAGAGGGGTGTATCTAGTAGCCATGGTTATGTGAGATCTGGTTGAAGAACGAAAAACAATAGGAATTTGGAATGCATATGACAACAGAAATGAAGTTTTTGTTGTGAGAATTGATGAAACAAGAATATGAGGTCCAACAGAGACCATAGGTCCATTTGAGGCAGCAAATGGTGGAATAGAAAATGGGAAAGTTGGAGACTTAGATGCAGCTATCAAAAGCCCGCGAACTAATTTTTCCAACTTTTCAAACTGAAACCAAATCTATTAGTATTGTGGTAATAAATCCAATCCTTGATTGGAAAAGCTGGGAATGAAGGTCTTAAATTTTGTCTCATCAAATACAGTATCTGAGAGATTATTTTCAGACTTATACCAAAACAGAGTTTTCTTAAACTTAATATCAAATTGTATATCATCTATGGATTCAACTTTTTTACGTAAGGAACATGTCCTTCCTAAACAAACAGTACCTAATTCTTCTGGAGATCTTTTTTTGTGAACAACTTTTTTGGACTTGATAAGATCTCTGGTGGATTGGGATCTGGTTTCCTCTGAGTGTAGACTCCCTTATGAGCCAAAACTTCCCTAGTTGGATCGCCTTAAACCTCAACAATGGAGCCGCTAGATTAAATTTTTGTAGCCAAAAACTAATATTCAAATCCTTGTTTACTATTAGAGATATGTTTTAAGTAATCAAGTCATTCACAGAGAATGTATATTTTGTTCCTCAACAATGGTGCCAAAATTTTATCACTTAGAAAAACCCTAGTTGTAAAGGGAAAAAAAATAAGGTAACCTCTAACAACTTTTGATTGAAAGTTGACCCTTCCTTCTGGAGAGGGATCTCTCCCTAAACTCAACCACCCAAGGTCAGAGTGGTAGAAGGTCTATAATCTACTCTATGGCCAAATTAATTGAGAAAAAATAAGGTTGGTTGGACTGTAGGAATTTTCATCATTGGGAATGGAGTCTGGCCCAATCAGTTTAATCTAAACCATAAGCTCAATGAGGAAATATCAACAAAAGAAAGATAGTAACAACTCCTTTGACAAGTTTGGAAATGAGAGAATAAAAAAAAAAAGTAAATTGTGTAATATTTAGATGAAAAACATGTAATAATTACTTGAATAAATTAATTTTGAGCACACAGGAATGAATTCCAACTCAAAACCCAAGTATTCAAATATTGAAGAACATATAAAACATAGAAAATAGACAGGGAGTCATAAACACATGAATTTCTACAAACTGCTCACATAAATTGTTGTATAATAGTTGTTCACACACACACACAATACACAAGAATCCTTTCTTTCAGAAGATTCCAATCCTTCTTCATTACAAAATATTTGTCTTTATAAATGACTTACAAACCATAACCATGTTTTTAGAAAAAATTAATTACAAAGTTCTAAAATAAAAGAGTAGATATCTGATAAAAAACTGAATACATTACATGGTTCTATTATGATATTAAAATAAAAAATATTTTTTATTTCAAGATTAAACAACTTTCTGGAATCATGGCTGAAACTTAGGGTCAAAACTGATGACTGATATCCTGCCTAGTTTTTCTACAATCCCTGCATCATCATCATGCCTAATGTGGTAATCTTTCCTTGAAACATGGCCTTGACCCATCAAAAGAGGAAACAACTACTACCTCGGAGCTACCTCTTCTCCATGTTTTTATTCATCGCTTCCAAAAACAATTTCCTCCCTGCACTAATAGATTCACTAGTACCCTTTCAAGTCAGGAGAGAAATTAGGATTTTTGATGGGCTGGATGTCAACATTTCATAGAAATTGACACAAAATCACGCTGACATTGTAACATTCAATGCTCATCAAAAATTTAGTAGCGAAAATCGTTGACATGCTAACTATGATCGCCTAGTCAAAATACCTTGAAAATTGTTGGCCACCAAAATTGTGCTCTTAAGATGATGATCTGAGTGTACTAGCTTCTTCTAAGAAGATATCAACATTACTTTTTCTTCATTTTTTAGTTTTCTTGGTCTTTGTAGCAAGTTTATTATTTTTCCTTTTGGAACTTGTAGGATTTTCCTTATTTATGATTAAATCCTTTTGAGGGGTGTCATCTATGTTAATGACCTATTTTTACAGCTCGAGATTTTACTTCAATTTAATATTCAGCCTGATCTTGTTCCATGGTCTCGTATGTGTCCTCTTTCCACCTCTATAAATCTCAGCTAAGGTAGGTTCTCTGTCAAATTTTTCCTTTGGTTTAGTGGTTTTACCTTGGCCTCCTTCATTGGCTTAATGATCTCTTTCTCTACATGAAAATGCACATCAAGAGAGGGCAAATTTTTCAATTCAGGAACTAAAGGAGGAATATATTCTGCTCTTTTATGTATTCTGGTTTGAATGGAGGATGTCTCCTTCTCATGGTTTTTGGGTTGTTTAACAATTTTCTTAGATCATTTCTTTCTTCCTCTTTTTGGTTTAGTAGTCTCTACAAAAACCCCCGAAAAGAGAAATTGTTCCCAAATTCTATTGAATTTTCTTAGATGATTTTTAGTAAACAACTTAATCAAACCCTTGCGATAAATATAATGAGAGGAAACATTTCATTTTTCCTTGACCGTTGCAGACATTTGTTTGAGACTCATTAACAAAAAATAAGGGGCATTCATTCTGATATATCATGAAATATGGGCAAGGAAACATAAATGATATAGATTAACCTTGTTGAAGCGCCCCTCAGATGTGAAATACGACTATGCAATCCGCAAGAGAACATTTCATTTGTCCTTCAACCATTTTCTCTGGATTTCTAACTACGAGGGTCTATCCTTGCACTCATCCTTCAAGAAGAATGACACATCAATTATGACCATAATATGGCTCTTGAAATACCGTTTTCCATTTACAAGGAGGCATGTGGCTTCTGCAATCACCTCCGCAGTGACATGAAAGGAAATCCCTTCAACATTAACTCGTTGCCCATCAAAACCTTCAGCGAAGGCCCTGGAAACACCATCACGATCATCTGTACACCAGAAGAAAAACTAATCCCATCCCGCCTCTCGAAAACATTGTTGAATTTCTAGATACACCTCAAGAAGGTCGGGTCCTTTGGGCTTTCCTGTGTGTTATTTTCCACTCTTCCCCATAATTTTGACCGTCAAAGACACTTTCACCAGAGATGGGAGTGGGATTCAATTTCATATTTCAGGATAATCACTTATTTGGTTTCGAGGAATGAAACATACAAAGGATTAACCACACACTTAAACTGACTTTCACTTTTTAGAACAAATGAGTTTAAAGTGTGACCAATAAATTACATAATGAAATGATTATTCACATGAATGGTGCTTACAGAAAATTATTCTCTGAAATCATGATTTTTACCATAAGATTACCTCTTAGTGGCGGGAAAATATCATGTGAAATCATAATATGTCTTGTCACCTTCTGCTTAGTCAACGCTTACTTGATTGGTTACTGCTCCTCTACTGATGTGTGTCCTATTAGTGCGTTTTGACATTGACCTCCAAATTTTTAAAATTCCAACGGACGCTGATGCTCTAGTTGTTGGTTTTTAACTTTAAAAATTTAAAACTAACATTGATACTCTAATTGTTAGAGCATTTTATTTTAAAGATATACAGTAGGCGGTGATATTCTATCTGTCGGTATTTTTTATTTAACTTTTTACAATTGGTGCTGACAATCGCAATGTCAGTGCCTAAAAACTTCTCAATAACAAAAATTACATTGTTGAAATTAAACCAATGAAGCAAAACTAAGATAACAACTTCTTAAAGGAGAATATCGTAGATCAATATTGAATATACAAATAAGGAGAAAGGTATGGTTCAAGGTTTTTGTTTTCGGTTATAATGAATCTATTTCTACATGATCTTGACCTAGAAATGGAAAAGAGAATGAAGGTTGCATGACAACAATTCACTGATAATCTCCAAAGAAGGTTGAAGCATTGATTAATGAGATTAACCTTAGATGATCATATAGTTGGACTTGGTGCTAAAACACACAATAGAGGTGCCTTTTTATATTGATTCAATTATGCTCATGGCTCAATTAGATATTTGCAAAATTAAATTATGTTTCCCATTGGAGTTATGTTTCCCCCATGTTTTGGGTATCACACACATTTCATGGGGCAGGTACAAGCATAATCATGGGATAGGGGGCTACGAAAATTCCTCTTTATTTGAATTCACTAAGTATTGAAAGTGATGCAGGAGCATCCATCTCCGAGGAGACAAAAGGTGGTTGACTGTCTCGAAGAAAACCGAAAATTTCACGTATTATTGGACAGGTTATTAAACTTGTTATTTTTATTGTTATTTTCTTCATTTTCCAGAAATCAGTTAAAGACAGTAGGATTAAGGTTATGAACTGTTTTAGTTTAGTAATTAATTAGCAGTTGGTTATTCTCCTTTTAAAAGAAATGGCTAAACAGTTAGACAGATTCTGGTTGAACAGTTCAACCGAAAGCAAGAAACTGTTACACCTTGCAGGCATTTAAACAGAGAGAATGTTATGAAACCAGCTCAAGAAAAGATGGAAAAGAAAGATCAACGCCTTAGAATTCAGCCTCTTCGAGGGGGAAACCTCCTTTACATTACATAAATGAACAATTCTTGGATGATACAAATGACAAAACCTCCTTTCTATATATAGGAGTCTAAGGAGTCACAATATAATCCAGCCGACCTAACAATAATAATATAAAGCCACAAAAATAACAATAGAGGGATTCTATGGGGCACAGAAATAACAATATGGGGGTAATAGGGGCACAACAATATAAATAAGGGGTATAACTACAATAGTAATGGGGTAATCACTAGTATTATAGGGACCCAACATGCCCCTCTCCTTCAAAAAAGTGTTGTCCTCAACGCTTGAGTAGTTCTGGATACTTCTGCATAAAATTCTCATCCTCCCATGTGGAATCTTCAGCGGATAAGTTCTTCCACTTGATAAGATACTCTGAAATTGATCGATTTCGTAGCTGTCGAGTTCTTGTTTCTGTGACTGCTTCCGGTTCCAATATAATTTTTCCTTCCTCGTCAAGTTCTGGCAATATTGTTTGAACTGGGAGCTTGTCGCCTATAACCTTCTTTAAACATGAAACATGGAAAACTGGGTGCAATCGAGAAGCTGCAGGAAGCTCCAATTTGTATGCCATAGTACCAATCTTTTCCAACACCTTGTACGGACCATAATACTTTGGTGATAATTTATTATCCTTCTTAGCTTGCTTTAGGGACATTTGCTTATATGGTTGTAGCCGTAGGAATACCCAATCACCTACATCAAAACTTCTTTCACTGCGATGTTGATCTGCCTGTTGTTTCATTCTATTTTGTGCCAACACGAGGTTATCCTTTAAGAGTTGGAGGACTTGTTGTTGATGTTCGATGTGATGTTCCACTGCCTGAACCTTAGAATTTTCTCTTAAATATGATGTGATGGATGGTGGTTGATACCCATAAAGTGCCATAAATGGGGTCATTTTTGTTGCTGTATGGAAGGAAGTGTTATACCACCATTCAGCCAGAGGCAACCATTTGACCCATTGTGTCTGTTTATCAGATACAAAGCAACGAAGATATCCTTCCAAACATTTGTTTACTATCTCAGTTTGCCCATCAGATTGAGGATGATAAGATGAGCTATGAGCTAACTGAGTACCAAGACAAGAAAATAATTCTGTCCAAAAATTTCCAGTGAAAATGGGATCTCTGTCACTTACAATAATCTTTGGGTTTCCATGTAGCTTTTGAACTGTTTCCATAAATGCAGTAGAAACTGTACTGGCTTTAAATGGATGTGATAATGCACAAAAGTGTGCATACTTGGTAAGTCTGTCAACTACCACCATGATGACACTCTTTCCCTCAGACTTGGGTAAACCTGTGATAAAATCCATTGAAACCTCCTCCCAACGTTGGCTTGGAATGGATAAAGGTTGTAATAGACCCGGTGTCTTAATTGTTTCAACTTTATTTTGTTGGCAAACCAAACATTCCGCCACAAACTTTTGAATATCTGATTTAAGGCCATCCCAAAAAAATTCCTTCTTAACCCTGTGGTAAGTTTTTAAAAATCCTGAGTGCCCTCCTAAGGGAGAAGTGTGCAATTCCATAAGAATCTTTTGTTTTAGCTGGGAATTCTTACAGAGGTATAAGCGATCTTTGTACCATAACGAATCATTTTTCCAGCTAAATGTATCAGAAGTACTGGAATCTTGTTGTAGCTTTCGAATAAGTGCCCACACTTCTTCGTCATTCTTCCATTCCTCCTTTGCTTCGTTTATCCAATCTGGTTGGATAATAGAAATGGCACACAACAATGCTTCCACATCCTCATCCTTTCTTGAGAGTGCATCTGCCACCACATTTTGCTTCCCTTTTTTGTAGATGATTTCAAAGTCATAACCCAACATCTTTGTGACCCACTTTTGTTGCTCTTCAGAGGATAATCTTTGTTCTAAAAAGTATTTAAGGCTATCATGATCCGTTTTTACCTTGAAGTGTCTTCCCATTAGGTAGGGTCGCCATTTCTTAAGTGCATGGAGTATTGCCAACATTTCCTTCTCATAAATAGCTTTGCTTAAAAACTTTCCCTTGATTGGACGACTTTCAAAAGCAATGGGTCTTTCATCTTGCATTAGAACAGCACCAATTCCATTTCCTGAAGCATCACATTCCACAATAAAGGTTTTTGTGAAGTCCGGTGTAGCTAAGACCGGTGCTTGGCACATTGCCTCTTTAAGATGTTCAAAGGCCTTTGTTGCTTCCGGAGTCCATGAAAATGAATCTTTCTTCAATAATGTTGTTAGAGGTGCTGCTATTCTCCCATAATTCTTAACAAACTTGCGATAATACCCTGTCAACCCAAGAAATCCTCGCAGATGCTTTATGGATGTGGGGATTTTCCATTCCTTAATGGCTTTAATTTTGCTAGGGTCTACCTTAACTCCTTCATGAGATACAATATGACCCAAATATTCCACCTCCTGGACTCCAAAGAAACATTTGGATCTTTTTGCATATAATTGTTTCTCCTCCAATAGTTGTAGCACCTTGTCAACATGTTCAACATGATCCTTCCAAGACTTGCTGTAGATTAGTATATCATCAAAAAATACTAACACAAATTTTCTAAGGAATGGTTTGAAAATTGAATTCATCAAACCTTGAAATGTTGAAGGTGCATTGGTAAGGCCAAAAGGCATGACCAAAAATTCATAATGACCCTCATGAGTTCTAAATGCCGTTTTCGGAATGTCTTCAATCTTCATTCTGATTTGATGATATCCCGAACGAAGATCCAACTTGGTGAAGTAAATTGATCCATGCAATTCATCCAGTAATTCATCAATGACAGGAATGGGGAACTTATCTTTAATAGTGAGCTTGTTGAGCTCCCTATAATCTGGACACATGCGCCATGATCCATCCTTCTTGTGCACCAATACTACTGGAGCTGAGAAAGAACTTTGACTCGGTTGAATTATACCAGCCTCTAGCATTTCTGCAACCATACGTTCAATTTCACTTTTTTGGACATAGGGATATCTGTACGGCCTGATGTTTGGAGGAACACTTCCTGGAATCAGATGAATAGCATGATCATGATCACGCATAGGTGGGAGACCTTTGGGAGTCTCAAATACCTTGGAATGATTGTCCAGGACTTTTTGGAGATCTGGAGAAATAGATGATTCCAATGTGGAAACATCTAGCGAACATAATTGTGCAATTACACCTCTTTGCTCCTTTTTTAGAAGCTTTGTCATGCCATTAGAGCTGATTATCTTTCCTGGTTTCCCTGCAATACCCCTTAATTCAACTTCCTTTCCTTCCACAGAAAATTTCATGAAAAGTTCTTGAAAATTAAAAGCTATTGTACCCAAGGATTGTAGCCATTGGACTCCTAGTACAACATCAGCACCTCCCATTGGAATGGAAAGCATTGGGCTAGTCAATACATATTCTCCCATGGATAGCTTGATATTATGGCACTTTCCAGAACAATTTATTGTTCCTCCATTTGCAATCATCACTTGACACTCTGGTGCTGGATATAGGAAGCAATTCAATTCTTTTGCTACCCTACAATGAATAAAATTGTGGGTGCTTCCTGAATCAATCAACACTATTACCTTTTTCTTCTTGATTTGTCCTTCTATCTTGATGGTTTGAGGAGTGGTAATTCCCGCCAATGCATTACAAGATATGGTCGGATTTATTTGTTCTTCATCTAGGCTTTGTTCCTGGAATATATCCTCTTCTTTTGACCTTTCTTGCTCCTTTTCTTCTTCCTCTTCACAATCTATGTAGAATAATTTCTTCTCAGCACACTTATGACCTTTTGTGTATTTGCTATCACAATTGTAACAAAGCCCTTTTGCTCTTTTTTCTTCCAATTGTTGTGGTGTCAACCTTGTAGGTTGTGGAAGACTATGGGCAACAACACTTCCGTCTTTATAGTTGTGAATGGTATGCTTCCTAGTTGCCATAATTTTGCTTTCCATTTTTCTTGCTAACCTGAATGCCTTCTCTAATGAATCAGGTTCCCAAAGGCGCACATCATGTTGGATATTATCCTTTAAAGACCCTATGAACACATCAATCCTATGCTCCTCTGGAATATCTTTTACCCTTATGTTCAATTTTTGGAACTCCTCAATGTGCTCCATTATTGAACCCTTTTGTTTGAGACTTATCAATTGGCTAAAAAAAGTGTTGCTTTTTGTATCCTCATAATGTGCTATCAATTCTTCCGTAAAAATTGCCCAAGTGATAAATTGTTTACGAGAACAAAGCCATTGATACCATACAAACTGATTTGGTTCCAAATATAAAGTTGCCATACGTACCTTTTGTGTGTTTTGCACATTATTGAGATCGAAGAATTGCTCCATCTGTAATATCCATGTGGCGGGATCCTTGCCATCAAACTTCCTCATATCGATTTTTGGAACATGGTGAGTCTTCGATCCAACATTAGAGTCTATGGAATCATGATTAACATTTCTTTTGTTCTCATCATGAGTTTCCTTTACTACTCTTTCACCATTAGTGACCATTTCTTGTAGCAACTTATTTATCTTATCATCCATGCCATCAATTTTAGCGTCCATGCCATTCACCTTAGCTTCCATGCCATCCATCTTAGCTTCTACACCTTTCTTTAAACCATCCATCTTAGCTTCTACATCTTTCCTTAAACCATCCATTTTAGATTCTGTTGTTTTTTGTGCAAGTGACATTTGTTGCACTTGTTCTTGTAATTTTGATATATCATGTAGCATTTCTTCCTCTTCTTCATGAGTCATGCTAGAGCTTTCAGGTTCCTTACTAGGTGTTTGCATTTTCTTTCCTCGGGGCATCAGTTACCGATAATAATGCTCTACTATGCCCTTTGAATTCCTTCAAAATAAATTTTCAAACCAAGCTTAAGCAAAAATTAAAAAAATCTACACACCTTTTTTCACTTTGTAGGAGCTCGATATTGCCTCTGATGTATCTCTGTACTTTCTGATCATCTAGTTCTGAATTTGTGACCTGTAGTAGCCCTCTGTGTCCTCTTTCCAATGCCACAAGTCTGACCCAAATTGGATTCTCCAAGGAAGAGTTATGCGAAATCTCCCACAGTGACTTGATTATAGACTAGTTCAGTAGAGCGAACTTGTACGACGTGCCACGTGTCACTGTTTCAACCTTTGACTCTGAAAAATATATAAAATAAAACTACAGTCCGTCCTCTTTCTGTACCTTCTTACGAAATTTCAATCCGATGCTCAGAAAGAAAGTTATGACGATTTTCCCCAGGTCACCTGTTTTGAATGTAATTCAGGAGTCTGCAAAAAGACCAACTTCCTCAGATCATATCTCCGAAAATATCACGCAAAAAACTCTGAAATTCGGACCCAAGGTTCAGCGCGATTTCTTCTCAAATGGGTTTTTTTTGCGACTTCTGAAACGTCACAGAAAAAAAGTTATAGCGAAAATTCCACGATGACCTGTTTGGAGCAGCGAAACCCTAGAATCCAAAGCTCTGATACCAAATGTTATGAAACCAGCTCAAGAAAAGATAGAAAAGAAAGATCAACGCCTTAGAATTCAGCCTCTTCGAGGGGGAAACCTCCTTTACATTACATAAATGAACAATTCTTGGATGATACAAATGACAAAACCTCCTTTCTATATATAGGAGTCTAAGGAGTCACAATATAATCCAGCCGACCTAACAATAATAATATAAAGCCACAAAAATAACAATAGAGGGATTCTATGGGGCACAGAAATAACAATATGTGGGTAATAGGGGCACAACAATATAAATAAGGGGTATAACTACAATAGTAATGGGGTAATCACTAGTATTATAGGGACCCAACAGAGAAAATAAGTTGTAGGGTTCGAATCTCCAGCGAGAGAAGACAAATAGAATGACAGTTTTTCTGTAATGAAAAAAGATTATTTGCCAACTTAAATCCACAGCAAACTATTTTATGCATTGAATTCCTGTGTTTGTTTCATAATTATTTACTGATGTACATTGTAATCAGAAATAGCTAAGAGGTGAAACCATTACAAGTAGAAATGCATTTGTAATCGATAGAATAACGAATTGAATTCATTCCAGAAAATTGTGTATTGTAAACTCAAAACCAGAGGTTGAAGCCCTCGCAGTCAGAAAGCATTTGTCAGTTTAAGGAGAATCCACAGCTGTTTAGGACGAAGACAGAGTTTGCGCAAGCCGAAAGCGAAGGACACATCACACAAGGAACAAACTTCCAGCGAAAGAGTAAAGGACATCCAATCATCATTATAAACATTTTCACCAATGAATTTCTAGGTAAAGCATAGAATTCCATAGACTCATTTGAAAAGAATACGAGTTTCTTAAAAGCAAACAAGAAACGTTTTATTCAATTAAACTGTAAATCCAATGTCCATTACAAACAAAGAGTACACAGAAGGGTTTCTGAGCCGAGCAGACAGTGCTCATATAACGGCTAACTGTTAAACCCTTTCTAACTAAAATAGAACATACAAAGGAATATTCGTGCCATGGAGTGACAAAGCAAAGTTTGGGCCAAACAACGACCCATGAGACTGTAACCACAAAAAGAACGGGAACCAGGAACAACAAAACCCTATTATGAAGCTAATGACAGATTCGTGGTCGGAACGACCCTACCCGGTTGTTTGAATCAGGCTGGTTTTGTTTTGCTTCCTGGAAATTGCAGAGAGCGAAACCTTGGCGACCAGCAACCTTGGGTAACCTGCACAAATAGAGGAGAAAGCGGGTTAGAAGTTGGAAGTGCGGAAACAGGAAGGAGAAGACAAGGAAACACTGAAATAGAAACGAAATCACAAACATATTAACATTTACCTGTGATTGAAGAGGCGGCGTTGCGAGTGAAGGCCGAAACTGACAGCCAGAACCTAAGAACAAGGAGCGGATACATAAGAGCCTGTGAAAAATGCAGAGCAAGTTGTAGCATAGAACGTTAACTTACCTCGGATGCGAAAAAGGGCGAATGAACCAAGCCATGAGCATGGAGCCGAAGGACCGTCCTGTCATAACCAAAAGAACAGTTACAAAACCAGAGTAAATGAACCTGTAAGCCCATTACAGTCCAGAGCAACAGGGTCGACTTAGTTCGACTACAAAAACAGTCATACCATAAGCACAAAACAGGAAATCGACTGGGTTGTCGTTCTCAGTGAAAATCTCATCGCACAGAACAGGAAAAACTGGAAGGCATCAACATAACCTCGGCAGAGCAGAACGGAGAGCCCGCAGCACAAGTGAACAAATGAAAATGACAGTAGAACGAGGGTAGGGTTTGTCGAAAGGCGGGAGTGACCGGATCGAGGAGATCGATAGATGGCACTCAATGACCGGCAAAAAGGACGGTATTAATTGCATAGAGATTGCAAAGTGGATCCAATCCACGGACCTTTGAAACATATTTAATATAAAAACACAGAAACCGTAACATTCATGAATCCATTAACATGTGTATTAAACCATAGTTTAAAAAGATAAGTGGGACCTGTAACCTATCATGGTTACCAACAAGCATTGAATTAATATTACGCACAGTTGAATTAATATTACGCACAGTTGGAGGGCTGGGCTATCAAAAGTGGTATCAGAGCGGGTTTGCTGAATAGAAAAAAATGGAGGTTGGCAGAAGAGGAAGAGGAAGAGGAAGAGCAGTCCGAAGGACAGCAGAAGAGGGACTGCGTGAGGAGATTCAAGTTTTGCGTGAAAGATTGACAGCAGTAGAAGCTAGGGGAAGGAGAGACCCAGCAGATGATAGTGATGAAGATGTGGCAGAATTAGAAGACGAGTCTGAAGGGGTGACACCTAAACTCAGGTTATTAAAATCAGTTTTGCTATCTAGTCATAAGCCAAAGCACGAGCTTTCCACTTATGACGGAAGTTTGTCTGCAAATGTATTACTGGAATGGTTGAGTGAAGTAAACAAGTATTTTGAGTTTGAGGAAACTAGTGAGGACAAGCAGGTGAAGTTCACTGCCACAAAGTTGAATGGACATGCGTCCTTGTGGTGGGACAGCGTTCAGGTGGAAAGGAAAAGGCTACACAAACAGCCTATAAAGAAGTGGACCAGGATGGAAGCAAAACTGAAGGAGAAGTTTCTGCCGAAAGACTATCAGATCATGTTGTATAGGTAGGTACAGAACTTGAAGCAAAGAGGAATGACTGTTAAAGAATATACAGAAGAGTTTTATAAGCTGAATATGCGGGCAGGATATATGGAAGATACCCCAGAAAAGATAGCCAGATTCGTGAATGGGTTGAGAGGGGAAATACTGGATGAAATCGGTATCCTCTCACCCAGAACTTTAGATGAAGCATACCAGTTTGCTCTAAAGGCGGAGGAGAAAATCAATAGGAAACAGAATGCCAGGAGACGAGGTGGAACTAGAAGAGGAAAGGGAAAGGCCTTTGGCAGAGGTAGAGGTACAGGTTCAAGTGAAGAAGGCAGCAGTTCCAAATTTGTAGGAACAGCAGAGAAGGACAATAGCACTAGAGGAGGATGACCAGCCCAGCGAGGGAGAGGAAATGGTCGGGTCAGAGGATCTGTCTAGTGCTATCGGTGCCACAAGTGGGGGCACAAGTCGTATGACTGTCCTGAAGGTGAACCAGCAGGTGGGAGAGGAGCTTATGTTGCCCAGTCGGAGTAAGCTGAGGCATTGCCTCAGGAAGTGGAGAACGCACCAGAGATAGGTGAAGCTTTGGTGTTGAATAAGGTGTTGTTGAAACCAGCAAAATAAATTGCAGAACCTGACCAGCGGAAGGCTTTGTTCCGAACAGTTTGCAAGTCACAGGGTAAGTGCTGCAAGCTGATCATTGACAACGGAAGTACTGACAATTTGGTGGCTATGGAGATGGTGGAGAAATTGGGATTGAAAAAGTTGAAGCATCCCACTCCCTACAAAGTGTCATGGCTGCAGAAAGGACATCAACTGTTAGTTGATGAACAGTGTGAGGTAGAGTTCCAGATAGGCAGGTATAAGGATAAAATTATCTGCGATGTTATGCCAATGGATGTTTGTCATATACTGCTAGGACGACCCTAGTAGTTTGACAGAAGCGCAGTTCATGACAGGAAAACAAACTGTTATAAGTTTGTCAAATATGGGATCAAGCACACGCTTGTACCCATTAAAGAGGAAAGTGCAACAGAGACCAGTGGAGTAAAAGTGCTACTGATGGGCGGAAAAGAATTTCTAAAACAGATTGAAGACAATGATGTAAATTTTGCTATCGTAAGAAGACCAAAGACAATGATACTGCGCACACAAATTTCAGACTTACCCGAGGAAATCCAAAATATGTTGCAGGAATTTGGAGATATCGTGGTGGACGATCTTCCGGATGAACTACCCCCCAGGAGAGGTATCAATCACTGTATTGACTTTATACCAGGGGCTAGTCTACCAAATAAAGCAGCTTATCGCATGAGTCCTAAGGACCACGAAGAAATTAGGAAGCAGGTTCAGGAGTTGTTGGATAAGGGGTTGATTAGAGAGAGCATGAGCCCTTGTGCAGTTTCGACAGTTTTGGCTCCAAAGAAAGGAGGAGAGTGGCGAATGTGCACGGATTCCACAGTCATTAATAAAATTACTATCAGGTACAGATTTCCATTGCCGAGAATGGACGATATGATGGACTGTTTGAGTGGGGCGTTTATTTTTCGAAGATTGATTTGAAGAGTGGATATCACCAGATCCAAATTCGGGAAGGAAATGAGTGGAAGACAACTTTCAAGACAAATGAAGGGTTGTATGAGTGGCTGGTGATGCCATTTGGGCTGAGTAATGCTCCCAGTACTTTCATGCGCTTGATGAATGAAGTACTTAAAGAATTCATTGGGAAGTTTGTAATTGTTTGCTTGGATGACATACTGATTTTCAGTAAAACCAAGGAAGAACATTTCAGGCATGTTCGAAGTGTGTTGAGGAAGCTGCAGCAAAATAAGTTGCTGATAAATCTGAAAAAGTGTACCTTTTTTCAGTGGGAGTTAGTGTACCTGGGTTTTGTAATTGCAGAGAATGAACTCAAGATGGACTCAGAAAAAGTGGCAGCTATAGTTAGCTGGCCTTCTCCAAAGAGTTTATTTGAAGTCCGAAGTTTTCACGGACTAGCAAGTTTTTACAGGAAATTCATTAGGAATTTCAGTGAAATCTGCGCACCCATGCTGGATACAATCAAGAAGGCAAATCAGCCTTTTCACTGGACCGAAGCAGCGGAAAACAGTTTTCAGACTTTGAAAAGGAAGATCACCGAAAGGCCGATATTGAGGCTGCCTGACTTCAACAAACTTTTTCAAGTTCGTTGTGATGCCAGTGGTACAGCCATTGGGGCAGTGCTTAGTCAGGAGGATAGACCAGTCGCGTATTTCAGTGAAAAGCTGAATGAGAGTAGACAGAAGTACTCAACTTATGACAAGGAGTTCTACGCAATTATACAAGCGTTAAAGCATTGGAGACATTACCTGTTAGGTAATGAGTTTGTTTTATTTTCAGATAATTCTGCATTACAGTACATCATGCAGCAACATAAATTGAACCATAAGCATGCAGAATGGGTTGAGTATCTTCATAGTTTCACGTTTGTGTTGAAACATATTAGTGGGCATGCAAACAAGGTGGCAGATGCGCTGAATAGGAGGACCCTACTCTTATAGGAAAGTACAATGCAATTTTTAGGCTTTGAGCACCTGAGGGAACTGTATCAAACAGATGCAAATTTTAAGGAGGCCTATGAGGCCTGCCAAAACCCTCTGTTGAGAAATAATAGTCCATGGTTGGACTACAATTTACAGGAAGGGTTACTATTTAAGGGAGGACAGTTATGTATTCCCGACTGTTCTATGAGAGAGAACATTATTCGGGAAAAGCACAGTGGGGGTCTAGCCAGACATTTCGGTATAGACAAGACATTTTCATAGGTTGAGCATTTTTATTTTTGGCCAAAGTTGAGACGGGACGTACAAAGGTACGTAAGTAGGTGCAAGATATGTCAACTGGCAAAGGGTCACAGTCAGAATACAGGTCTCTATTTGAAATTACCCATTCCGAGCAGACCGTGGGACTCCATCAGCTTGGATTTTGTTTTGGGTTTGCCTAAGACACAGCAGGGTTTCGATTCATTAATGGTAGTGGTAGATCGGTTTTAAAAGATGGCACACTTTATACCTTGCAAGAAAACCAGTGATGCTACTCATGTAGCACATTTGTTTTTTACCGAGATCGTCAGACTACATGGTCTACCAAGGTCCATCATCTCCGACAGGGACGTGAAGTTCACCGGACATTTTTGGCGAACCCTGTGGAAGAAGTTGGACACTCAGTTACAGTTCAGCTCCGCTTACCACCCGCAGACCGATGGGCAAACTGAAGTGGTGAACAGGAGTCTGGGAAATCTGCTACGGAGCTTAATAGGCGAAAATTCACGGATGTGGGACCGCGTACTTGCTCAGGCGGAATTCGCATATAACGATTCACCTAATCGCAGCACTGGTTATAGTCCCTTCCAGATCTTATACGGCATACATCCACGCGGAGTGCATGAATTGCGAGATTTGGGAAAACTCGAAAAACGAAGTGCTGATGGGGAAGATTTCGCCCAAGCAATGAGCGACTTACATGAGCAGGTAAAGCTGAAGTTGCAGGACAGCAGTCAAAAGTATAAGCAGCGAGCTGATTCAAAGCGACGGGAAGTTCAGTTTAACATTGGAGATGAAGTCCTTGCACATTTACGCAAGGAACGGTTTCCAAAACGGGAATACAACAAGCTGAAGTATAAAAAGATCGGTCCCTGCAAAATCATTCGCAAGTTTTCTGCAAATGCCTATGAGCTACAGTTGCCACCAGGGATAGGTATTTCTCCCATCTTTAACGTGGCAGATATGTTCCCTTATGTCGCTGATCCAGAAGACAGCGCAACAGAGAAGCCACCGTGGGACACCAGTTGTGAGGAAAGTTCGTGGATGAGACAGATGCCAATGGCATAGCCCCTTGAGATCGAGAGGATCCTCGACACACAGGTAGCCAGGTGCACACGCAGGAAGGAATATCTGCGGTACTTGGTCAAGTGGAAGAACCGTCTGATTGAGGACAGTTCATGGCTCGACGTAACGCAGATACAGAAAACAGGTTATTCTGTCGATGACCTCATGGAATGGAACCATGACTTTTTGCCACCCCGGGAGCCTGATGCAAGAGCATCCAGCTCCGAGGAGACAAAAGGTAGTTGACTGTCTTGAAGAAAACCGAAAATTTCACGTATTATTGGACAGGTTATTAAACTTGTTACTTTTATTGTTATTTTCTTCATTTTCCAAAAATCAGTTAAAGACAGTAGGATTAAGGTTATGAACTGTTTTAGTTTAGTAATTAATTAGAAGTTGGTTATTCTCCTTTTAAAAGAACTGGCTAAATAGTTAGACAGATTTTGGTTGAACTATTCAACCGAAAGCAAGAAACCGTTACACCTTGCAAGCATTTAAACAAAGAGAAAATAAGTTGTAGGGTTCGAATCTCCAGCGAGAGAAGACAAATAGAATGACAATTTTTCTATAATGAAAAAATATTATTTGCCAACTTAAATCCACAGAAAACTATTTTATGCATTGAATTCCTGTGTTCGTTTCATAATTATTTACTGATGTACATTGTATTCAGAAATAGCTAAGATTTGAAACCATTACAAGTAGAAATTCATTTGTAATCGATAGAATAGCGAACTGAATTCATTCCAGACAATTATGTATTGTAAACTCAAAACCAGAGGTTGAAGCCCTCGCAGTCAGAAAGCATTTTTCAGTTTAAGGAGAAGCCACAGCGGTTTAGGATGAAGACAGAGTTTGCGCAAGCCGAAAGCAAAGGACACAACACACAAGGAACAAACTTCCAGCAAAAGAGTAAAGGACATCCAGTCATCATTATAAACAATCACCAACGAATTTCCAGGTAAAGCATACAATTCCATAGACTCATTTGAAAAGAATACGAGTTTCTTAAAAGCAAACAAGAAACATTTTATTCAATTAAACTGTAATCCACTATCCATTACAAACAAAGAGTGCACAGAAGGGTTTCTGAGCCGAGGAGATAGTGCTCATATAACGGCTAACTATTAAACCCTTTCTAACTAAAATAGAACATACAAAGGAATATTCGTGCCATGGAGTGACAGAGCAAAGTTTGGGCCAAACAACGACCCATGAGACTGTAACCACAAAAAGAGCGGGAACCAGGAACAACAAAACCCTATTACGAAGCTAATGACAGATTCGTGGTCGGAATGACCCTACCCGGTTGTTTGAATCAGGCCGGTTTTGTTTTGCTTCCTGAAAATTGCAGAGAGCGAACCCTTGGTGACCAGAAACCTTGGGTAACCTTCACAAACAGAGGAGAAAGCGGGTTAGAAGTTGGAAGTGCGGAAACAGGAAGGAGAAGACAAGGAAACACTGAAATAGAAACGAAATCACAAACATATTAACGTTTACCTGTGATTGAAGAGGCGGCGTTGCGAGAGAAGGCCGAAAACTGACAGCCAGAACCTGATAACAAGGAGCGGGTACATAAGAGCCTGAGAAAAGTGCAGAGCAAGTTATAGCATGGAATATTAATTTACCTCAGATGCGAAAAAGGTCGAATGAACCGAGCCATGAGCATGGAGCCGAAGGACCGTCCTGTCACAACCAAAAGAACAGTTACAAAACCAGAGTAAACGAACCTATAAGCCCATTACAATCCAGAGCAACAGGGTCGACTTAGTTCGACTATAGAAACAGTCATACCATAAGCACAGAACAGGAAATCGACAGGTTTGTCGTTCTCAGTGAAAATATCATCGCACAGAACAGGAAAAACCGGAAGGCATCAACATAACCTCGGCAAAGCAGAACGGAGAGCCCGCAGCACAAGTGAACAAATGAAAATGACAGTAAAATGAGGGTAGGGTTTGTCGAAAGGCGGGAGTGACCGGATCGAGGAGATCGACAGATGGCACTCAATGACCGGCGAAAAGGACGGTATTAATTGCATAGAGATTGCAAAGTGGATCCAATCCACGGACCTTTGGAACATATTTAATATAACAACACAGCAACCGTAACATTCATGAATCCATTAACATGTGTATTAAACCATAGTTGAAAAAGATAAGTGGGACCTGTAACCTATCATGGTTACCAACAAGCGTTGAATTAATATTACGCACAGTTGAATTAATATTACGCACAGTTGGAGGGTTGGGCTATCAGAAAGCCCGAGACAAGCCCCCAATTATTGTATTATAGGTTTTCGACACAAATGATATGCACATTGTAGGAAAATAGGGAAATTCTAGAATAAAAAAAAGAGAGGAATTTTTTTCCATTAATTTAGTGATTAAGAGTGTGCTTTTTGTGTGAATTGAAAATCAAGTTCTGAAGATTGATTTCTTTACCAAATTCACATTAGTGCAAATTTATGGTGCTCAAAAGGTCCATATTTGTCTGCAAGTGTTTAAAGGTTTCTTTATACTTCACCATTTACACAAACGGCCTGTGGCTAGTGACTATCATAACTTGTAAATGATCCTACAAAGAAACATCTATTAGGTATATTAACATTATTTATTCTCATGGTTTATTTATTTTCTTTAAAATAATATAAAAAAGAACAGTACTTCACTTATTTTGAATATAAGATAAAGTGAGGAGTGAGAATCTATAGAAATTTATATACGAAGAGATAATAACGTATGGCCATATTATTATGCTCAATGTTTTTCTTCTTACATTTAAAACAATATAAGAAATAACACTTAAGTAATTTTGAATATAAGTTAAACAATGTAGTAAGCATCTACTATAATTTATCTTCAAGAATGGAATTACATTTCAATATAATCCGATTATTATGTTATTTAGATCAAACTATTAAATTATTTATTGTACCAACAAAGGAGAAAAAGGTCATACTGGATTTTTTCATAGCTTGACAAAAAATAACAAGACTATATGTTGTCCATTTATGTAGATTATATATTGTTCATCTATATAGATAGATTACTCTTTATTGTTCATCTTCTGCAACAACATCATTGAGTTCACTCACAAGATTATATGTTGTCGATTTATGCAGATTATCTATTGTTCATTTACGTAGATAGATTATTCTTTTTTGTTCATCTAGTGCAACAACATCATTGAGTTAGTCCTTCGAACATACCATAGGTTTTTTTGTGACCGTGGTAATATTGTCACAATGGTGAAGGTAGTGGGACTACCTATTCTCAAATTATTTTTCTTGCTTCAAACATCCATCTATGACATGCATTTAAAAGCTCATAAATATTCACAAAAAAATTGTTTTCGTCATAGGATTAACATTTCCAAATAATGAAGGATGAAAACCTTATTTATGTCAACTAAAGTAGTACTACTCTACCATATTTGATAGTTCTTAGAGGCTAGTGTAGAGCCTCTACTTTGCACTTGATTATCCATCATTACCTACAGTTTTCCCTCACTCATCTCTCTCTTTTGCCTCATTTTCCTTGTAAACATACCCAAATCATTACATTAGATGTCTTTAAGCATGATTAAGTGAACTTTGCTAATGTGTGACTATTTTGTTTAGATTTTGACATATTTACAGAGATTCCGCAGCTGTCTGGCAATTCCGCAGCCATTCAGCGATTCCGCAGCCATCTGATGATTCCGCAGCCTTTTTGTTAATCTCAAGGTTCCACGTGTCATTTTGCAAAACGAGCCACATGGGCATGTAGGGATAAAGGTGCTCAAGGTTCATATGCTATTGGTTCGGTCAGCCACATCATCTACACCTCCGGTCAACGAGAGTCAAGCCACGGTCAACAAAGGCAGCTTAAACGGTGTTGCGTAAGCTGTTGGGTCACGTCAATGCAACTGGTGATTTGTCCGTGTTACGCAGGTTGTGGGAAACATAATCCAACTCTGGATTCAATTCCCATAACGACCAGAACCTCCAGCTCATCCACGAGGCTTATGACGTGTTGCTGAACCTTTATTACGCATGACAGATTAGTTAATTTTCAGTTTCTAGCTTTACGCATTAGGTAATCGTTTAGATGCCTATAAAAACTTGCGTCTGTGTACGCTTAATGTTACTTTTTAGTTGCTGTGTTTTATGAACCTGTTATAATTTTAGTGCATTTCAAGACTCTGTTTTGATAGTGTTGTTCTAGCACTCTTGACTGTAATTTTCTGCATATGGAGTAATAGGAGACAATGCTGTTCTGACATTTTCAAATCCTTGAGTCTTCTTTAGGTTGTATGAATGGAGGGCCCCTGTTCATGACTGCCCTTGTATAGTATTTTATGTTCATATTCTTGCTATTTCCTTATTTTCCATTCAGCATTTCCTTTTCTTTGAAACATGTACAGCTTGATTCACTTTCATTTTCATTTCATTTGCAGCATTCACTTAAACTTATCAGTATTGTTCTTTTGCAAGTTTTTAAACCCGGGATTGTGTGTGTGTTTGTGTATTTGCTTTATATCTAGTGGTAGTTTCAGTTGTCTTACTCATAGTGCTGCCTTTTACTCTGTTTTCTAGTTTAGCTTTTAGTTTAGTTTCTCAAAGTTGTCTGCTAACATATTGATGGTCTCTTCATCACAAATTGTTCATCTTTTAGAGATCAGAATACTAATAACTTATAGCTGGCTTTGAGTACTTTTTAGACTAATCTTTAACTACTTTCTAATCGTGCTTTACATAGTACCATATGTTAGAAGCAGAGAGTTAGAAAGGGCTGAACATTATAACTAGTCTTTAAAGTAGATTTTTCTCATTTTTGATCACTTTTTAAACTCATCGTTAGCTACTTCCTAATCGTGTTTTACACAGTACTATGTGTTAGAAGCAGAGAGTTAGGAAGAGATAAACATTATCATTGGTTTTTAAAGTGATTTTCTTATCTTTTTATTTGCAGCAACATGAGTAGTGACTAATGCCATTAGAAAGTGGTTCTTTGCTTTCAGCTCATTTCAAGTTATTTATTTCTTTCAATCTTTTCCTTTTTAGCAAGTAGTTAGAAACCACTAATCACACACCCTCACTCATCTAGAATTCACCTTACACACACTATCACTCATCTGTTTATAAAATCACCACTCCATCTTAGGAAGATAAATTAATCACAAAACAACACCCCAAACGACAAAAAGCTCTAAGAGGTTGCTTAAGTACATATAGTACACCTTCACTTCATCAGCTTACGAGCCCTGGGTTGACAATTAATGACATCAATTTAGGAACACTAAATTGACTAAACATTTTGGCGCCGTTGCCGGGGAAGTGAAATTAAGTAGCCATATTCTTAGAAAAAAAAAACATAAAAATTTCAAGGAAAGAAGTTGATAACCTATCAAGGTATGCTCTCCTCTTGCACTGCAAGGTGATCTGGAGGATCAGAAAAGAGAGATTTATTGATTTGGTAGTCTCTTGAGTATGCTCTCTTCTTGCACCTAGAGTGAACTGGAAGATCAGAAAAAGAACTATTAACTTGACTTGAAGAAAATAATAAAAAATGACATGCATAGAGCTAGAGATTCTAGAGGAAGGTTTTTAGCTAGAGCTCGAAGTTCAATTTTTACAAGTCCATCTGCTTCAAGGGATAGACAAGAGACACCTCCCTTATCTCCCACCAGCACTCCTAGTCCTAGAATTCCTGGAATTCAAGAGCCAAGAGTTGACTCTCCTACACCTTCTATTGAGTTTGAACCAGGAAGAGACTCTTCTCTTTCTCCTACAGAAAGACCAATTGTAATTGAGGAAGTGGAATCATCTGAAGAAGAAGGAGAAATCTCTTCTCATTCACCTTTTGTAGAGGAACCAGAAGATTTTGAAATCCCTAGGAGAATCATCATGGAAGAGGAAGAAGGAGGTGGTAGGGGTAGAGGTAGAGGTAGAGGAGGAGGAGGAAACAACAATAACAATAATGGAGGTAGAGGTCCCCTTGGAGGAGGAAATAGAGATGGGGATAATTCATTTGGGTTTCCCATTGTTAATGAGGATTCCCGAGCCACTATGAAAAACATATCACCATCTTTCCTCCCTAACTTCCATGGGTTAAGGACTGAGGACCCTGAAACATTCTTATTTGAGTTTGAAGTGGTGTGTCGAACTTATGACTACCTGGATGACTCCCAGAAACTCAAATTGTTCCCTTCAACACTGAAGGATCAAGCCTTAAAATGGTTCATGGGGTTACTCACTCAATCCATTAGGACTTGGGATGAAATGAAACAGACATTTTTGGATAGGTATTTGGACTATTGTATGCCTACTAATCACAAGGACGAGGTTTTTAAAATAATACAAAGAGAAGATGAGAGCTTAGAAGATTTACTTGAAAGATTTCAATATAACTTGAAAAGAGCAAAAATGAGTAGCTTGGATGAAGAGACCTTAAAAGCCCTCTTATTAAAAGCAATTAGGGATGAATGGATAGATATCTTAAACATGATGGGGAAAGGGGATATTTCTCAACTTTCACTCAATGATATAGCAGAACTCTGTATCCATCTCTCAAGGGGCAAATCAAAAACTCAAAAAGGGCCTAGAGATCCTTCTCTCCTAAGAGCAAATAAATCTGCAACAGGATCAGTAAGTAGGGCTGAAATCGGCAGTATGCTTGATGAATTTAAAACTGACATCTTAGGGAGTCTTAGTGAACAACTAGATACCCTTAAGATCCACAATAAACAAAAAGCAGAAGCTGAGGCTTTGGCTATCTTTTTCCCGAAATGTAGAAAGAAACATGCTTTAAGGGAATGTCCCTTAGATGCACACGTTGTAGAAACATGTGTAATTTGCTCAGAAACTCATGAGACCAAGGATTGTCCTTCAATTCCTGGCCTCAAAGCAGTCTTTCAAGAGGATCCAGATACACTTGAATCTCTCTGTTTTATTGCAAGGAGACCTTGGCAAGGACAACAGAATCAAGGGTTTAACAACTCTATGAATTCTCAATCCCAACCAAATTGGAATCCTTGTCAACAACCTTGGCCTCAACCTCAAAATTCTTTTCAAGCATGGATGCAAAGCATGCAAAATCCTTATGGGAGATTTGCTCAATTCTATCAATATCCTCCATCATTTCAGAATCAGCAGGCTCCACAACTTCCAAATCAAGGTCAACAACTATCATTGCCATATCCTCAACAACAACAACCTCCTCCACAAAATCAAAATTCTCAATTATCGCTTCAATCCCAGCAGAAATCAAATCAACTTCCCTCTCAGCCATTACCAAATCCAAATAATAGGAACCCTCAAAATGCTTACATGATGGAAGGTCAACCATTCCCTACCTATATGGTTGTTCCTCTCAATGAAGTACAACTCAGATCAGGTAGAATCTTAGATCAACCTTCTACAAGTGTTCAACAACCAAGCATTTCTGAGGAAGAATCTCTCAAAGTCAATAAGGGTTCTGAAGTATCACTTCAAAACCAAAATATCCAAAAAGAAAAAGAAAACGAATCAACCTCTACAACTCCCATAGTTGAGCAACCTACACCTTTAGCTACACCTCCTTTTCCTGAAAGATTACAAATCGACAAAGGAGTGGAAAAGCAAATATGGGTGCCTGACTATAGTTTTCTAGACGAATTGAAGAATGTCTGTATCAAGATCCCCTTGTTACAATCCATTAAAGAAATTCCCATTCTAGCAAAGACAATAAAGGAGTTGAGTTTGAAGAAAACAGGAAAAAGAACCAGAGATACAAAAAGGATACATCTAGTTGGAAAAATTGCAGACATAATGATGGGTAAGATTACCATGCAAAAATATGTGGATCCCGGTAGCCCTATTGTCAAGACTCATATTAATGGGGTTGAAATCCCAAATACTTTGATTGACTTAGGAGCCGCAATCAACATCATGAGTAGACAGACCATGGATCAGTTAAAGCTTCCTAACCTTCTCTTTACACCTACTTTACTGCAACTTGCAGATAGATCAATCATTAAACATGATGGTGTATTGGAAGATATTCCAGTCTCCCTATACTCTTGGGAATACCCAGTTGATTTTATGATTTTAACTCCCAATAACAATCTAGGAGGACATCCTCTTATTTGAGGAAGACCTTGGCTGGCCACAGCTGATGCTTTCATAAGTTGTAGGTCTGGGGACATGTATATATCAGATGGTAATTCCACCAAGAAATTCAACTTGTATCCTCCAGCAAAGGCAATAACAGAAATAGGAGAAGATGAGTGGGTTGATGATGAGGATACTATTCAACCTGTTCTAACCATCTCTGAGATCAGTGAGGATAGTCAAATTCTAAATACATTAGAAAATTTTGAAATACCTTTAGAATATGACTCTACACAGTTTCAGTTAGATGCAGACATTGAATATCTCTCCTCTAGACAGATGTCTCTCTTCTCAATGGAAGAGTTTGGTAGTTCTACAGTTGAAATCCTTCCAGGAAAAACATTGAACATTAACAAAAACTTGGGAAGACCACAACAAGAAGAATTAACTAAACTGTTGCAAAAACATTCCACTGCCTTTGCATGGGAATACACTGACATGAAAGGAATCGATCCTAAGACTTGTATTCATCACATCTGTATTGAAGAAAACAACAGACCTATTAGGCAACCACAAAGAAGGATGAATCCAAACCTTAGGGAAATCGTGAAAGAAGAACTCCAGAAATTGCTCAAGGTAAACTTCATTTACCCCATTTCAGATAGCCAATGGGTTTCTCCCTTGGTTATAGTACCCAAAAAGAATGGTAAATGGAGAGTTTGCATTGATTATCGAGAATTGAACAAGGCAACCCTAAAGGATCATTTCCCTCTACCTTTTATTGATCAGGTACTAGACATTTTAGCAGGTAAAAAGTATTTCTCATTCTTGGATGGTTTTAGTGGGTATAATCAAATTCAGGTAGCACCTGAAGATCAAGACAAAACCACATTTACTTGTCCTTGGGGAACTTTTGCCTACCGAGTACTCCCTTTTGGATTGTGCAATGCACCCGCTACATTTCAAAGGGCTGTACTAGGAATCTTTTCAGATCTGATTCATGATTGTGTAGAGGTATACATGGACGATTTCACAGTTTATGGTAATACATTTGAAGAAGCTTTGGAAAATTTGGAAAAAGTACTGGTAAGATGTAAGGAAACAAATCTTTCTTTAAGTCATGAAAAGTGTTTTATGATGTTTACTGAAGGGATTGTTTTAGGACATCATATTTCAGGAGATGGAATTAAGGTTGATAGATCCAAAGTTGAAGTCATCTCTAAGTTACCTATTCCAAATTGCCAGAAGGATGTTAGGAGTTTTCTTGGGTTTACTGGGTATTACAGAAGATTTATTGAAAACTTCACTAAGATAGCATCCCCTATTTTCAAATTGCTTACCAAGGACTGTGAGTTCAAATGGGATCCTGAGTGTCAATCTGCCTTTGAAGCTTTAAAGACTAGAATATCTGAAGCACCCATCTTAAGGGGGCCAAATTGGAAACTCCCTTTCCACATTTCTACTGATGCTTCAGATACAGCTCTAGGAGCTGATTTGGGACAAAAGGATTTGATCCCTTATGCCATTTATTACACAAGTAAGAATTTGACTCCCACTGAGTTAAATTATACTGTTACAGAAAAAGAGTTCTTAGCTATGGTACATGCGATCAATAAGTTTAGACACTACATAACCGGCTATGAAACCTTTTTCCATACTGATCACTCTACCATAAGATATTTAATGAACAAACCTGTCACTAATGGTAGAGTTACAAGATGGATTTTACTTTTACAAGAATTCAACATTACTGTGTTAGATAGACCTGGAAAACAAAACACAGTAGCTGATTTCTTGTCTAGAATCCAAAACACTAATGAAGATTCTCCAGTAGAAGATAAGTTTCCAGATGAATACTTGTTTGCAGTGACTACCAAGACTCCTTGGTATGCAGATATGGCTAATTATCTAGTTACAGGGAAGCTACCTCTACACTTATTTCCTAATGAGAAAAGGAAAATCATTCAGGAGAGTTCACATTTTTCTTGGATTTCTAATGAATTGTTCAAAACAGGGCCAGATTGTATAATCAGAAGGTGTGTTCGGGAAGATGAAATGCCTGACATCCTTAAGGAATGTCATGATGAACCATGCGGCGGGCACTTTGCTGACAAGAGGACATCCTATAAAATCCTTTTTCTAGGATATTATTGGCCTTCTCTCTTTAAAGATGCAAAGCAGTATGTTAGAAGGTGTGACAGCTGCCAAAGAGTTGGGAAACCAACTCCTTCAAATGGAATGCCTCTACAGCCTCAGGTATGCATCGAACCCTTTGAGAAATGGGCTCTAGATTTCATTGGACCAATTAATCCACCATCAAAGCAAAAGAAGTATATACTGGTTTGTACTGATTATGTTACTAAGTGGGTAGAAGCTAAGGCATTGCCTTCTGCCACTGAAAATTCAGTTGTTCAATTTCTTTTTGAGGATGTTTTCACTCGTTTTGGTGTCCCAAGTGAAATTGTGACAGATCAGGGCAGCCAGTTTACATCTAAATTGATGGAGAAGCTGATGGAGGAATATAAGATCAAGCACAGAACATCTACTCCCTACCATCCACAGTCAAATGGCCAAGTGGAATCTACCAATAAAGTTCTTGAAGGCATTATCACCAAGACTGTTCATCTTCATAGAAGAGATTGGGCGGAAAGGCTCCCTGAAGCCTTATGGGCCTATAGAACTACATGGAAGAACACAACAGGACATTCTCCCTATGAACTTGTTTATGGGAAGGAAGTCCTGCTCCCCATTGAGTTCCAAATCAAGACCTTCAAGATGGCAGTCCAATTGGGAATGAGCCTCACAGAAGCCCAAAGACACAGAATGGACCAGCTAAATGAGCTAGATGAAATAAGGCAAGATGCAATTCTAAGGACCGATCTAGTTCAGCACCAAAGATCTAAATGGCATGATCGTCATATCAAAGAAAGAAAGTTTCAGAAAGGAGATTGAGCTCTATTGTTTGATTCAAAGTTCAAAGACTTCAAAGGAAAGTTTCAAACTCATTGGCTTGGGCCATATGAGATTGATGAAGTCTTTAGCAATGGAGCAGTTCGAGTGAAAACTATTGATGAATTTCATACTCCTCTTATTGTGAATGGCCATCGCTTGAAAATCTACCAAAAGCCATTCTCAAAAGAAGAGTTTGTCAAGTTGTTTAAAGAAGATTCTGCAATCAGGTTGGTGGAGAAGGATTCTTCTCCTCCATCAGCCTAATCTTTGGTTTTTGGAAAAAAAAAAGAGAAAAAATAAATAAATAAATGTATAAGCCTGAAAACCAATCTCTGATTGGCAGTCTTATGCAGAAAACCTGAGGTGAAAATCAGGGTCACCTGACACCTCATGTTTTCCAAAAAAAAAAAAAACAATATCTCTCTCTCTTCCATCTCATTTCGCCATTTCATCCACTTCATTCACCATCTCATTCATTTAATCACTCTCACTCCACCTCATTTCTTTCCATCCATCCATCCATTCATTACATTTCATTCCATCAATAAAGTTATTTTTTTTTAGATAACTGAAGTTGTTTTGTGCAGCCTGAGGGTATCACTGCAGTTTCCGCAGCTGTCTGGCAATTCTGCAGCCATTCAGCGATTCCGCAGCTCTCTGCACCTGCATAAAAAAAAAACACAGTCTGTTTGAAAAGAAATTTACAGTTCAAAAGTCATCAACAATAAGTGGACAAGAGTCATGCAACAGCAATAAAACAATGAAGGGTTAGTGGAAAATGATCAAAGGCAATCCAAGCGCGGATATGAGGTATGATCTAAATCCTAAACTTACGGTTATCTCATTTTGCAAAGTTTCCGGGTTATGTTTCTTGCCATTTAATGTAATGATTACCAGTCTTTCCCATCATGCGACCAAAAATCCACGTATCCCCCACACTTATCGGTCATGTTCATCACGATTTTGAAACTCAATTGCGGCTGCTCCTCCATTAAGGTTTTCGTACCTAAGTGACGTAGACTATTGTACTACGTCTCTCTACGTCATAATCCCGCAGCCAAGTGTAAACCTATGACCGAAGCCTAAGGACCTAACCGTTTCTACCCATCATTTCATAACCCTCCTACGCTCGTATCATTCTGTTCGCGCTGTTTCATTTCCACAGTTCCCTTATTCCGCTGTGCTCACTACGCTGCTACCTTAGCCATACTCTGTTTTACTTCTTCCTCTCTGCTAATTCTTATTATCAGTGAACGTATGTTACGGTTGTTACATTAGAGCCGTAAATTTACTATGTTAAGGCCACTGTTGAAGCCGTGTAACCTTTTTTCCAAAAGTTTTAGAACAGAGTCGCAGAGCCAATGGGTAAACTCTTAAGGGCAGAACCAGAGGGTTCAAAATTTCTGGAGGGATATCCTCAAGTTAAAGAGGCTTTGCAGAAAGCAAACTGGCTCCAATGCATCCAGAAAGTCAGAGGTTACCACAAAGAGGTTACGAAGGCCTTTGCACGTTCCTTTAGAGACAAAGACAATCAAGTGGAGATAGGGGACCTAAAGTTTACAGTCACTGAGAGCAGTATAGAACAGGCCACTTCACTCCCACAAACTGGAGAAAGATGGTTTAAAAACAGATCAGTACAAGACCAACAGTGGAAGCAAATCTTAAAGAATCCAGGTATGGATACCAACATTTTTACAAAAGGGATTCCTGTTACTTATGTCAAGGAAGAATGGACAACTTTACTTTTATTAGTGCAAAAATTCTTTACTTGTGAGGGAAGGTTTGGAGTTTTATATGTTTACCATGCCAAAGTCATGATGCATTTCTTAGGAGATGATATTAACCTTCCATATTTTCTACTCTCAAGTCTTAGAAAAATGTGTTCAATTGTCCAAAGGAACCCAAGAAACATTGAACCACATCTGTATCATCATGGTCTTGTTAAGATGCTAGTTGAGGAACAATTGAAAGCAAAAAGAGACACCTGGGAGAGATTTCTTGTGAGAAACCATTTTGAAGAAGCAGGAGAAACCTCTGTGCCTAGAAAGAGTAGAAGAAAAAGAGAAGAGGCTACCCCTGAAACTGTTGTCCAAGAGGAAACTGTCCAAGAACAGATTGAAGAAGAAACTGATGTACATCATTCTGAACATGAAATTGACCCTGAGCCTGCTGTGGACATTGATCAAACAGCTCAAAGAATCATCACAGAAACCCTTTCAGAACTTGCCCAAGAAGCTGCTCAAAAGAAAAAGGAGAGTAGGAAGAAAAGGAAAATCCATAGCTCAAGAAACCTACCTTACTCCTGAGAATTCTAGTGAAGAAGACACTCAGCCCTTAGCACAAAGAATGGCCAAACTCTGTGAGACTGCCCTTTCCAAGAAGGTGGAAAAACAAAAGCAAAAGGCACAAAAAGAAAAACAGAACATCACCACCGTGAGAAGGAGCAGAAGGATACAAGACAAAGTGGGGGCCACAAAGGGTAAGAAGTCACTCATCATTGACTTGAGCACACCTGAAAAGGTTGCTACACGACCTGACTTTGAGAAAAGCCCTCCACACGCTGAGTATGTTGAGACCAGTCCTCCACGTGAGGAAAGTCCTTTTGAGCATGAGCCTGAATTTGAACATGAACCTGAATTTGAGCATGAGCTTAGCCCAAAGAGGTCACCTGAGGTTGACCCAGATCAGCAGAAAGTTTATAATTACCTGGAGACGTTAGAACAAGCAGCTGCTGGTCCAAGCACTGTTCAATCTTTGGAGCAGCAAGTTCAATCACTGAAGCAAGAAGTATTTGAGCTGAGGGTACTAAATCGCCACATCAAACAGGAAAATGAAAAACTGAAGGTACAGAGCAATGTGGACAAGATGGTCCAAGATAACACCATGCTTCATATGGGCCTTTGGCAAAAGGAAAACAAAAAGCTCAAGAAGAGATGCAGGAAGTTAAACAGAGCCTTGATCAATTTAAAATTCAGATGTTTGATGAAAAGACCAAGAGTCAATGTGGCCACACAGAGGAAGAAGAGAAGGCTAGATGTCTTAGCAGAGGCATCTCAGCGGGTGGATTGAACAATGTTCTCGTTGCATGAGGACATGCAACACCCTCGTAGTGGGGGTATGTAGAGCCTCTACTTTGCACTTGATTATCCATCATTACCTACAGTTTTCCCTCACTCATCTCTCTCTTTTGCCTCATTTTCCTTGTAAACATACCCAGATCATTACATTAGATGTCTTTAAGCATGATTAAGTGAACTTTGCTAATGTGTGACTGTTTTGTTTAGATTTTGACATATTTACAGAGATTCCGCAGCTGTCTGGCAATTCCGCAGCCATTCAGCGATTCCGCAGCCATCTGATGATTCCGCAACCTTTTTGTTAATCTCAAGGTTCCACGTGTCATTTTGCAAAACGAGCCACATGGGCATGTAGGGATAAAGGTGCTCAAGGTTCCTATGTTGTTGGTTCGATCAGCCACATCATCTACACCTCCGGTCAACAAGGGTCAAGCCACGGTCAACAAAGGCAGCTTAAACGGTGTTGCGTAAGCTGTTGGGTCACGTCAATGCAACTGGTGATTTTTCCGTGTTACGCAGGTTGTGGGAAACATAATCCAACTCTGGATTCAATTCCCATAACGACCAGAACCTCCATCTCATCCACGAGGCTTATGACGTGTTGCTGAACCTTTATTACGCATGACAGATTAGTTAATTTTCAGTTTCTAGCTTTACGCATTAGGCAATCGTTTAGATGCCTATAAAAACTTGCGTCTGTGTACGCTTAATGTTACTTTTTAGTTGTTGTGTTTTATGAACCTGTTATAATTTTAGTGAATTTCAAGACTCTGTTTTGATAGTGCTGTTCTAGCACTCTTGACTGTAATTTTCTGCATATGGAGTAATAGGAGACAGTGTTGTTCTGACGTTTTCAAATCCTTGAGTCTTCTTTGGGTTGTATGAATGGAGGGCCCCTGTTCATGACTGCCCTTGTATAGTATTTTATGTTCATATTCTTGCTATTTCCTTATTTTCCATTCAGCATTTCCTTTTCTTTGAAACATGTACAGCTTGATTCACTTTCATTGTCATTTCATTTGCAGCATTCACTTAAACTGATCAGTATTGTTCTTTTGCAGGTTTTTAAACCCAGGATTGTGTGTGTGTTTGTGTATTTGCTTTATATATAGTGGTAGTTTTAGTTGTCTTACTCATAGTGCTACCTTTTACTCTGTTTTCTAGTTTAGCTTTTAGTTTAGTTTCTCAAAGTTGTCTGCTAACATATTGATGGTCTCTTCATCACAAATTGTTCATCTTTTAGAGATCAGAATACTAATAACTTACAGCTGGCTTTGAGTACATTTTAGACTAATCTTTAACTACTTTCTAATCGTGCTTTACATAGTACCATATGTTAGAAGCAGAGAGTTAGAAAGAGCTGAACATTATAACTAGTCTTTAAAGTAGATTTTTCTCATTTTTGATCACTTTTTAAACTCATCTTTAGCTACTTCCTAATCGTGTTTTACACAGTACTATGTGTTAGAAGCAGAGAGTTAGGAAGAGATAAACATTATCATTGGTTTTTAAAGTGATTTTCTTATCTTTTTATTTGCAGCAACATGAGTAGTGACTAATGCCATTAGAAAGTGGTTCTTTGCTTTCAGCTCATTTCAAGTTATTTATTTCTTTCAAGCTTTTCCTTTTCAGCAAGTAGTTAGAAACCACTAATCACACACCCTCACTCATCTAGAATTCACCTTACACACACTATCACTCATCTGTTTATAAAATCACCACTCCATCTTAGGAAGATAAATTAATCACAAAACAACACCCCAAACGACAAAAATCTCTAGGAGGTTGCTTAAGTACATATAGTACACCTTCACTTCATCAGCTTACGAGCCCCGGGTTGACAATTAATGACATCAATTTAGGAACACTAAATTGACTAAACAGCTAGCATTCAGGTTCCTCCTCATCGAAACCCATATAGTAAAGGAATTGTAGCTTTACATGCTAGCTCCCCTATGGTTCATAGTGAAGGGTTTCCAAATTGTAACATATTGTAACATGGCAAGCATACAACTCATTTGAATAATGTAACTATCAAATTGTAATATGAATGCCATGTAAATTGTAACATGGTAACCATGCTAACCTGTATAACAAACTTTTTCAAGTAAAAATCTCACCTACACTACTAGTGTGTCTATGGTATGAAAACATATCCTAATGATTTTATTTTTTTTAATTAATGTTAATTCAAGAAATAGATTAATTAATATATAAATCATATATCATAAATTTTAAGTCTAAGACCAAAAAAGAAAGACCTGATATGAAGCCAAATAAAATTTCAATGTTTTTTTTAGTAGATTAAAAGTATTATCAATGTTTGATCTGAGGGAAAAAGTGTTTGTTGAAATATCTATCTAAAATTTTAGATTGTAAAGAAAAAAGCAGGCGTAAAAGTGCATGCAAATTCATTGAAAAACTACAGATTGATTACTAATATTCCATATCATAGCTAACATGGTCTAACAAGAGAATACACGATAGTAAAGTGAATCTCTAGGTTTGAATAACATTATTGGCATTCTTGTTTGAATAAAAATATGGGTTGAAGTATTATACCTTTATGAAGATTTAGAATCTAACACTTGCATATACCAAAAGAATGGGAAATATTAATTAGCATACCGTAAAATTGGTTAAAGGGAATATCGAAGAGAATGAGGTAAGAAGTTGATTGATTTATTTTCATTGTTATGGGCAGACATATATAAATTTTTGGTGTTGTTTAATGAGGTCACAATTTTGTTTGGATGGCAAATTTTTCATTGGAATATCGTGATAATTTTTTCTATATATTTGATTGTCGTAGTGTTTAAATCATGCTTTTGATGGCGGAAATGGATTTAGCACCATCACGAACCACTGAGGTCCCAAAATCTTGAAACTTGACAATTGTATCTTGGATTTTTTTTAAAAATCTGCTACATTTTCTCAAAATCATGCTGGAATTTCTATTCCGTTTTGGGTAAAATTGTGACCTTGTTAGACTACGCGTACTTTTTAATTAAATGAGGAGTTCATACTAAAATAAATAGCTTTTTCATTATCCATTCATGACCATCTTAGATCCAAACTAGAATTTGGTTGGAGGGTTTTCCTAAGAAATACAAGTCATCATACTCCCTAACTTGTAAGTGAGAATGAGATTACTAGTATGTTTCCATCCCATAATACTATTAATAAAGTATAATTTGTCCATATGTACATTACCCAAATCATGTCTGGAATTCAACTTGTGATCTCTGAGGACAAAACCCAAGATATTAATCATTAGCCCATTTAGATTGTACTTAAAATTTTTGGCATTGGGTATTTTCTAGGGAAGAAATCAGCTTCTCTTTATCAAAAAGTGATCTCCAAGGAGAAAACTCATGTTCTTAACCATTAGGCCCACTTAGGTTGTACTTAAAATTTTGGGCAAGGGGAATTGTCGAGGGAAGAAGTCGACTTCTCTCTATCCAAATGGGTTGAGCGAGGTTTCTAGTACGTTGTGAGTGTGACCATATCAAACGGAATTAAACGTTCACCATAATTCAGAAAGAGATCGTGTAGTGGACCTTGGAGATTGAGAGGGGTGTATCTAATAGGCATGGTTATGTGAGATGTGTTTGAAGAATGAATAACAATAGGAATTTGGAATGCAAATGACAACGGAAATGAAGTTTTTGATCTGAGAATTGATGAAACAAGAATATGAGGTCCAACAGAGACCATAGGTCCATTTGAGGCAGAAAATGGTGGAATAGAAAATGGGAAACTTGGAGACTTAGATGCAGCTATCTGAAGCCCATGAACTAATTTTTCTAATTTTTCAAACTGAAACCAAATTTCTTGGTCTTGTGGTAATAAACTCAATCCTTGATTGCCAAAGCTGGGAATGGAGGTCTTAAATTTTGTCTCATCAAATACAATATCTAAGAGATTATTTTCAGACTTATACCTAAACAGATTTTTCTCAAACTTAATATCAAATTTTATATCATCTATGGATTCAACTTTTTTACGTAAGGAACATGACATTCCTAAACTAATAGTACTTGATTCTTCTAGAGATCTTCTTTTTATGAACAATTTTTTTGGACTTGATAAGATCTCTTGTGGATTGGGATCTGGTACCCTCCGAGGGTAGACCCCCTTATAAGCCAAAACTTCCCTAGTTGGATCACCTTAAACCTCAACAATGGAGTTGCTAGATTAATTTTTTGTAGCCAAAAATTGATATTCAAATTGCTTTTTACTCTCAGATATCTATTTTAATAAATCAAGTCGTTCGAGGAGAATGTATCTTTTGTTCCTCAACAACCGCGCCAAAATTTTATCACTTAGAAACAACCTTAGTTGTAAATGGAAAAAAATAAGGTATCCTCTAACCACTTTTGATTGAAAGATGGCCCTTCCATCTAGAGAGAGATCTCTCCCTAAACTCAACTACCTAAGGTCAGAGTGATAGAAGGTCTATAATCTACTCTATGACCAGATTAATTGAGAAAAACTAAGGTTGGTTGAACTGTAGGAAACTTCACCATTGGGAATGGAGTCTGACCCAATCAATTTAATCTAAACCATAGGTTCAGTGAGAAAATATCAAAAAAACCAAGATATTAACAACTCCTTTGACAAGTCTGGTAATCAAAGAATAGAAAAAAGTAACTTGTGTAATCTTTAGATGAAAAACATGTAATAAATAATTGAATAAACGAATTTGGAGCACATAGGAATGAATTCCAACTCAAAAACCTAGTATTGAAATATTGAAGAAAATATAAAACTTAGAAAATAGGCAAAGAGTCATAAACAAATGAATTTCTGCAAACTTCTCACATAAATTGTTGTATAATAGTTGATCACACACATGCATAGTACACAAGAATCCTTTCTTTAAAAAGATTTCAATACTTCTTCATTACAAAGTCTTTGTTTTTATAAATGACTTACAAACCATCACCAAGTTTTTAGAAAAAATTAATTACAAATTTCTAAAATAAAAGAGTACATGTCTAATAAAAAACTGAATACATTACATGGTTCTATTATGAAATAAAACAAAAAAATATTTTGTATTTGAAGATTAAACAACTTGTTGGAATCATGGCTGAAACTTTGGGTCAAAACTGATGACTAATATCCTGCCGAGTTTTTCTACAATCCCTACCTCATAATCATGCCTAATATGGTAATCTTTCCTTGAAACATGCCCTTGACCCATCAAAAGAGGAAACAAGTAATACCTCAAAGCTACCTCTTCTCCAAGTTTTTATTGATCGCTTCCAAAAACAACTTCCTCCCTGCACTGATAGATTCACTAGTACTATTTCAATTCGAGAGAGAAATTAGGATTATTGATGGACTGGATGTCAACATTTCATAGAAACTGACACAAAATGATGCTGACATTGTAACTGCCAATTCTCATCAAAACTTTAGTAGCGAAAATCGTTTACAGGCTAACTGTCAGCACTTAGTCAAAATACTTTAAGAATTCTTGGCCATCAAAATTATTCTCTTAAGATGACTAGCTAAGTGTACTAGCTTCTTCTAAGAGGATATCAACATTACTTTTTCTTCCTTTTTAGTTTTCTTGGCTTTTGTAGAAGGTTTCTTATTTTTCCTTTTGGAACTTGTAGGCTTTTCCTTATTTATGATTAAATCCTTTTGAGGGGTGTCATCTATGTTATTGACCTATTTTCACAGCTCGAGATTTTGTTTCAATTTAATATTCAGCCTGATCTTGTTCCATGGTCTCGTATGTGTCCTCTTTCCACCTCTATAAATCTCAGCTAAGGTAGGTTCTTTGTCAGATTTTGTCTCTGGTTTAGTGGTTTTACTTTGGCCTCCTTCGTTGGCTTAATGATCCCTTTCTCTACAGGAAAAGGCACATGGGGATAACGTAAAATTTTCATTTCTCTAAGTCTTGCGCTCCTTCTTGTATAACCTTTTCCAATTCAGGAACTAAAGGAGGAATATATTATGCTCTTTTCTATATTCTGTTTTGAATGGATGACGTCCCCCTTTCATGGTTTTTAGGTTGTTTAACAATTTTCTTAGTTCAGTTCTTTCTGCCTCTTTCTGGTTTAGTAGTCTCTACAAAACCCCCCAAAAGAGAAAGTGTTTGCAAGTTCTATTGAATTTTCTTAGATGATTTTTAGTCAACAACTTAATCAAACCCTTGTGATAAATATAATGAGAGGAAACATTTGGTTTTTCCTTGAACCTTGCATAAATTTGTTTGAGACTTAGTCATAAAAAATAAGGGGCATTCACTATGACCTGTCTTGCAATATGGGCCAGGAAACAAAAATGATATAGATTAACCTTCTTGAAGTGTCCCTCGCATGTGAAATACGACCATGCAATCACAGGAGAACATGAAATTCATCCTTCAACTAGCTTCCCTAGATTTATGAACGCAAGGTTCGATCCTTGTATTCATCCTCCAAGAAGAACGACACATAAATTACGACCATAATATGGCTCTTAAAATACCATTCTCCATTTACAGGGAGGTTTTTGGCTTCTGCAATCACCTCCATGGTAACAGGAAAAGAAACCCCTCCAACATTAACTCGATGTCAATCAAAGCCTTCAGTGAAGGCCCTGGAAACACCGTTGTTGTCATATGTACACTAGAAGAAATATTGATCCCATCTTGCCTCTTGAAAACATTGTTGAATTTCCAGATAAACCTCTTGCAGGTCGAGTCCTTTGGGCTCTCCTGTGTGTAATTTTCCACTCTTCCCCATAATTTCCACCATCAAAGACACTTTCACCAGAGATGGGAGTGGGATTCTATTTCATATTTCAGGATAATTACTTATTTGATTTTAGGGAATGAAACATACAAAGGATTACCACACACTTAAACTGACTTTCACTTTTTAGAACAAATGAGTTTAAAGCGTGACCAATAAATTACATAATGAATTGATTATTCACATGACTAGTGGTTACGAGAAATTCTTCTATGAAATCATGGTTTTTACCATAATATTACCTCTTTGTGGCAGGAAAATGGCATGCGAAATAATAATATGTCTTGTCACCCTTTGCTTAGTCAACACTTACTTGATTAGTTACCGCTCCTCTGTTGATGTGTGTCCTATTAGTGCCTTTTGACATTGACCTCCAAATTTTTAAAATTCCAATGGCCATTGATGCTCTAACTGTTGGTTTTTTAACTTTAAAAATTTAAAACTAACGTCAATACTCTAGTTGTTAGAGAATTTGATTTTACAATCTACAATAGGCGTTAATATTCTATCTATTAGTATTTTTTATTTAACTTTTTACAATTGGTGCTGACTATCACATTGTCAGCGCCTAAAAACTTTTGAATAATAAGAATTACATTGTTGAAATTAAACCATTGAAGAAAAACTGAGATAACAACTTCTTAAAGGATAAAATCAATATTGAATATACAAATAAGGAGAAAGGTATGGTTCAAGGTGTTTGTTTTCAATTATAATGAATCTATTTCTACATGATCTTGACCTAGAAATGGAAAAGATAAAGAAGGTTGTATGACAACAATTCACTCTTAATCTCCCAAGAAGGTTGAAGCAATGATTAATGGGATTAACCTTAGATGATCAGATAATTAGGCTTGGTGCTGAAACACACCATAGAGCTGCCTTTTTATATTGATTTAGTTGTGCTCATGGCTCAATTAGATATTTGCTAAATTAAATTATGTTTCTCATTGGAGTTGTGTTTCCCCCATGTTTTGGGTATCACACACATTTCATGGGGCAGGTAAAAGAATAATCATGGGACAGGGGGCTACGGAAATTCCTCTTTATTTGAATTCACTAAGTATTGGAAGCCCAAGACAAACCCCCAATTAAAGCATTACAGGTTTTCGACACAAATGATATGCACATTGTAGGAAAATAGGGAAATTCTAGAATAAAAAAAGAGAGGGATTTTTTTCCGTTAATTTAGTGATTAAGAGTGTGTATTGTCTGTGAATTGAATGTCAAGTTGTGAATATTGATTGCTTTACCAAATTCACAATAGTGCAAATTTATGTTGCTCAAAAGGTCCATATTCTTCTGCAAGTGTTTAAAGGTTTCTTTATACTTCACTTATCCTAGTGGCTATCATAACTTGTAAATGATCCTACAAAGAAAAATCTATTAGGTATATTAACATTACTTATTTTCATGGTTTTTTTCTTTTCTTTAACATAAAAAAATAGTACTTTACTTATTTTGAATATAAGATAAACTGAGTGAGCATTTATATAAATTTATCTACAAAGAGATAATAAGGTATGTTCATATTATTGTGCTCAATGTTTTTCTTCTTACATTTAAAACAATATAAGAAATAACACTTTAGTAATTTTGAATATAAGATAAACAAGGTAGTAAGCATCTACTTTAATTTATCTTCAAGAATGGAATTACATTTCAATATAATCTGATTATTATGTTGTTTAGATCAAACTATTAAATTATCTATTGTACCAACAAAGGAGGAAAAGGTCATACTAGATTTTTGCATAACTTGACAATAAATAACAAGATTATATGTTTTCCATTTGTGTAGATTATATATTGTTCATATATATAGATATATTACTCTTTATTGTTCATCTTCTAAAACATCATCATTGAGTTCACTCACAATACTATATGTTTTGATTTATGCAGATTATCTTGTTCATTTACATAGATAGATCATTCTTTTTTGTTCATCTAGTGCAACAACATCATTGAGTTAGTCCTTTGAACATGCCATAGGTGTTTTTTTGACCATGGTAATCTTGTCACAATGGTGAAGGTAGTGGGACTACCTATTCTCAAATGTTTTTCTTGCTTCAAACATCCAACTATGACATGCATTTACAAGCTCCTAAATAATCACACAAAATTTGTTTTCGTCATAGGATTAACATTTCCAAATAATGAAGTATGGATGCCTTATTTATGTCAACTAAAGTAGTACTACTCTAATATTTGATAGTTCTTAGAAGCTAGCATTCAAGTTCCTCCTCAGCGAAACCCATATAGTAAAGGAATTGTAGCTTTACATGCTAGCTCCCTTATGGTTGACAATGAAGGGATTCCAAATTGTAACATGTTGTAACATGGCCAATATACAATTCATTTGAATAATGTAACTATCAAATTGTAATATGAATGCCATGTAAATTGTAACATGGTAACCATGCTAACATGTATAACAAACTTTGCCAAGTAAAAAACTCACCTACGCTACTAGTGTGTCTATGATATGAAAACATATCCTAACAAATTTCTTTTAAAATTAATGTTAATTCAAGAAATAGCATTAATTAATCTATAAATCATATATCATAAATTTTAAGTCTGAGCCCAAAAAAGAAAGACTTAATATGAAGCCAAATAAAATTTCAATTTTTTTGTTAGTAGATTAAAAGTATTATCAATGTTTGATCTGAGGGAAAAAGTGTTTGTTGAAATATCAATCTAAAATTTTAGATTGTAAAGAAAAAAGCAGGTGTAAAAGTGCATGCAAATTCATTGAAAAACCACAGGTTGATTACTAATATTCCATATCATAGCTAACATGGTCTAATAAGAGAATACTCGATAGTAAAGTGAATCTATAGGTTTGAATAAAATTATTGACATTCTCATTTGGATAACAACATGGGTTGAAGTATTATACCAAAAGAATGGGAAATATTAATTAGCATACTGTAAAATTGGTTAAAGGGAATATCGAAGAGAATAAGGTAAGAAGTTGATTGATTTATTTCATTGTTATGGTAGAAATATATAAACTTTTTGTGTTGTTTAATGAGGTTACAATTTTGCTTGGATGGCAATTTTTTTTTGGAATTTGGTGAGAAAACTTTCTCGAGATTTGACTATAGCAGTGTTTAAATCATTTTTTTGATGGCAGAAATGGATTCAGCGCCATCACAAACCACTTAGGTCCCAAAATCTTGAAACGTGACAATTGTATCTTTGATTTTAAAAAATTCCCGCTAATTTTCTCAAAATCATGCTGGAATTTCTATTTTTTTTTGGGAAAAATTGTGACCTCATTAGATTACGTGCAATTTTTTTATTAAATGAGGAGTTCATACTAAAATAACTAGCCTTGTCATTGTCCATTCATGACCATCTTAGAGCCAAACTAGAATTTGGTTGGAGGGTTTCCCTGAGAAAGACAAATCATCATACTCGCTAACTTGTAAGTGAGAATGAGATTACTAGTACGTTCCATGCCATAATACTATTAATAAACTATAATTTGTCCATATTTACATTACTGAAATCCTGTCTAGAATTCAACTTGTGATCTCTGAGGACAAAACCCAAGTTCATAATCATTAGGCCCATTTAGATTGTACTTAAAAATTTTAGCACTGGGTATTTTCTAGAGAAGAATTTAGCTTCTCTTTATCAAAAAGTGATCTCCAAGGAGAAAACTAATGTTCTTAACTATTAGGCCCACTTAGATTCTACTTAAAATTTTAGGCATTAGGAATTGCCAATGGAAGAAGTCGACTTCTCTCTATCCAAAAGGGTTAACTAAGGTTTCTAGTACATTGTGAGTGTGATTATATCTCAATTAAGAGATCAAATATGTCACTTATGGGGATTGAAACTGGTAGTAAACCTAGGTGTCGTGGGCGGTGATCTGAAAATGAGATCTTAAATCAATATTAAGGTATTACAGACTCATGTGCAGGAATGCCTATATTACTTAGTGCAACGGATCGAAAATATTGCGAATAATATAGACAATGAACGGTGATAAAAACATAATAACACACATCAACACAACAATAATCAAGGAGTTCACCAGACTTCCTGGCTATGTTTCCTAGTCCCACTTTCAGTGCTGAACTCTATATTATGTCTTCAAGAAAAGAATTTACAGGTGTGAGCTCAATCAGAGCCATAACACAACAACAGTGATATTACATAGGGATTCCACTCAAAAACCTCGAGCCTACATAGTACACAGACTCTCCCTTTCAGTGCCTCTGATCAACTGTTCGTAGCTGTGTGGTTTCTCTGACTCTCTCTCTCCCCTCTATCTCTGACCTCTGCCTTTGTTCTGTTATGGGATGGCTTTTTAAGCTTATCAGCGTTGTATATTCACCTCCCTTTTTGGTGTGGACACGTTTTGTTAAAAATGCTTAAGGCACAAGAACAGTTTCTTTTAGAAACAGAAGGATCGGTGGGCGTGATGAAACTGATCGTTCAGTCTTCCTCCGCAAAAATCCATCGATATAATACATATTTGGGCCTTAATTCATTTTATCGGAAATACAAATAAATACATTGAATACATTGAAAAACCCAAAAAAAACATTTTATCGGAACTCAAATATCTTATGAAACGATGTTTATAATCCTTTTGGGTCTGGGCTTATCGATATCACATGTCGCATGTTGCATAGGCCCCGCTCCTTTGTATTGTTGCAATGCGATATTGAAATCGATGATCGCATATCGCAATGTCTCGAGCCCTTGGTAATTCCTTCCTTTGGCCATGTTGCGATGAAAATAAATCTCCACCGTTGGTCTTCCACCATCAAATCGACAGTTGATGTCTTCCCGATCAAACAAAACTTGCTTGATAGTCCTTCGTCATTGATCTACACTTAGTGGATCCGACGGTCCACAGCGATTTCAGGTGAACAACTTGCCCGACACTTAACCAGCTTTACAGACCCGATGGGAATTATAAACTCCCAATCTATTAAAGTTCAGGTCTGATTTCTTAATTAAAGTCTGATTACTTTAGCACCTGATATCTGTTGGATGATGAGATCTCTCAATCCTGCAGTCTGCAAGTATTCAACATACACATGTTTTAACTTCCCTTTGGTTCCATGTGATGCGATATTGGTAGTTGATCTAGATCGTTGATCTGCATGCTCGATCAACGGTCCTCATTAAATTACGCTGATTGCTGTCACAATTCCTCAATGCCCCGATCTTCTAACACTTTGCTTTGGTTTTTCCCCAATGCGATAATGAGGCTCCATTGTAATATATATATATATATATATATATATATATATATATATGGAATGCGATGAAGGTTTTGCTGCTATACTCTGTTTTTCATGGTTTAAACATATATTTCTTCGATGCGATCAAATTTTGTGATGCGATAATTATTTAAGGGACTTTGAAACATATTTTCCCATTTTAAATACAATTGAAGACTTAAGAGGTTTTTCCAAGATCCATTTTGGATCACGCCTTCCCACTGAAAAGCTTTTGGACCACCAAAAGTTGGTTTTAGCATTCGAGCAAGTGAGGATATTGTGCCCTCACTTGTCCAATTTCCATCCATCGAGCTCTACTTGGATTTGAACCTTTGAGTCCCACTCTCAGGTACTCAACATCCCCTTGACACGTAGTTCTTACCTTCTTGTCCAGAACTGTGTCCTCCTGTAACTCATTGAGATACTCAAGCAACCAATCCCCAATAGAAGGCAACTAACTTTGCTCTTTAGGATCTTCAATCAATGAAGGTTCATACAATCTCAAGTTTTTTGCATTAATGACTGAATAGATCTACATATAAGCTGGAAAATCAAGGCGAAAAGCATTTTCTCCAATTTTATCAAGTATCTTGAAAGGTCCATACCTTATTGGTTTTAGCTTCTCACCTTCACCTTGCATTTTGTCTTTGCTAATGTACAACCAAACTTGATCACCAAGTTGAAAAGTATGCTCAACTCGATGCTTGTCATGTCTTGCCTTATACTTGGCTTGACTTCTTTCCAGTTGTTCTTGTACTGCCTGGTGACTTTCCCGGATTTGTTCAATGAACTTGGTTGCTTTATCCACATCACTATGTCCATCAACTACTATGTCTTTACCAAAGACAAAATCCAAGGGAGACTTTGGTATAAAACCAAAACAAGTCTCAAAAGGAGATCTCTGAGTAGAAGAGTGCTTGGCACGGTTGTAAGCATGTTGCACATAACACAAATGCTCATCCCAAAGCTTGGGATGCTTGCTAAAATAGCCTCTGAGCAGCTGGATCACTGTGCTATTGACCACTTCTGTCTAACCATCTGTTTGTGGATGAAATGTTGTGCTCTTCTTCAATCTGGTGTCCATCAACTCCCATAGATTTGACCAAAACTTCCCAACAAATTGAGAATCTCGATCAGATACAATAGAAGTGGGTAACCCAAAATGAACCCATACATTCTGAAAGAATAACTTTGTTGTTTGTTCAGTTGTAACCTGCTTGTTACATGGTATCAAAATACACATTTTATTGAACCTATCCACAACAACATACAAATAAGCATGACCTTTCTTAGACTTTGGTAATCCACCAATAAAATCCATGGAAACACTTTCTCAAGGACGAGAAGGAATTGGAAGTGGAGTGTACAAGCCTAATTTTCTATTACTTGGTTTGCTTGTAGCACACATTGTACATCCTTTGATATATCTAAAAACTGTATCATGCATTCTTGGCCAATAACAGAACCTTTGCAATTGTGCAACTATTTTACTTACACCAAAATGACCTAATATGAGAGAAGTATGTGCTTCTCGGATTATGTTTACTCTTTCAGTTTGTGGAATGCATAAATTTCCTAAATTATATAAGAGTTGGTCCTTTACATAATAATCCAATTCTTCTACTTGCTTTCCATGACTTAAAGTTGTATATACATCTTGAGCATATTGTTCAATGTAGCTTTCATGCATTACTAAGTTATGCTTAAGTATAGTAGATGCATTTATGATTGGTCTTGATAACATGTCTGCAACCTTATTGTGTATGCCCTTCTTATATCTGATGTCAAGATGAAATTGCTTTAGAAAACCCATCCACCTATAATGTCTTTATTGCTACAATTTAGTTTGTGAGTGAAAATATTGAAGTGGTTGATGATCTGTATGTATGATTGTTTCTTTACCCATTAGGTAATGTTCCCACGTTTTCACACTTTGTAATAATGCATACAATTCTTTATCATATGTGGGATAATTAACTACTGCAGAAGTAAATGTCTCAGAATGATAGCATATGGGTTTTCCATGTTGCATCAACACTGCTCCCATGGTATAGTCACTAGCATCTGTCTCAATCTCAAAAGGATGTTGAAGATCTCACAGTGCTAGTACTGGTTTTGTATTGATTTTCACTTTCAAGGTATCGAAGGCTTTCTTTTGTTTGCCTCCCCACTTAAACACTTGTTTCAATCGTGTTAAATCATGTAATGGAGCTACAATTAAAGAAAAGTTAGCAATAAACTTTCTCCAGTATTGTGCTGCCCCTAGGAAACTCCTAACCTCTGTAGCAAATTTGGGTTTAGGCCAATTCACAATGACTTCAACCTTAGAGGGATATATCTTCAATTCACCACCCCCTACAATATAACCCAAATAATTTAAAGATGTTCTGCCAAATTCACGTTTTGACAGTTTTACATAGAGATTTTCTCTTTTTAAAACATGTAAAGTCTGCTTTACATTCTTTACATGGTCTTCCCATGTCTTACTAAAAACAAGAATGTCATATAAATAAACAATTACAAAATCATCAATAAATGGTCTGAGTGCATCATTCATAACTCTCATAAATGTAGCAAGAGCATTAGTTAAGCCAAAAAGCATAACCAATGATTCATTCAGTCCTTACTTTGTCTTGAAAGCAGTCTTCCATGCATCTTGTTCTGCAACTCTAACCTAATGATAACCACTTCGCAAGTCTAACTTAGAAAAATAAACTTGTTATTTCAATTGATCTAATAAATCATCAATACGAGGAAAAGGATAATGATTCTTGATCGTTATTTTATTTAGTGCTCTATAATCAATGCAAATTATCCATGAACCATCTTTCTTTCTCACCAGCATGATTGGAGATCCACATGGTGATGCTTGGTTGTATAAACCCTTTATCGAGAAAATCTTGTACCTACTTCTTTATCTCTGCATTCTCTAAAGCTGACAACTTATACATTCCAATGTTAGGTAATGGAGCATCTTGTTGCAAATAAATATCATGTACTATTTCTCACTTGCGTGGCAGACCTTTTGGTTCTTAAAATAGAACATCATACTCTAAAACAACTTTAACTAAATATGATTTTTGTTTAGAATCACAACCTTCAAATGCATTGGATTTTTTAGGATCCTTTTCCTTTACAACCATTAGTAAAAATTGCTTACTTGAATTCACAATTCTTTTCATCTGCCCTAAGTTTATGAGAGAATAGTTATCTTTGAGTTTATGAGCTCTTACAATATATTCTATTCCATCTTTAGTGAGTTGATACTTATTCTCAGCTCTATATAAAATAGCTTTTTTATCATACAAGTATGGACTTCCCAAAACAATACCACATATATCCAATGGAACTATATCTAACTCAACCTCATCTACAAATATTGATCCAATAGCAAACCTAAGTTTACATTGTCTCATTACTTGTAGCTTTGTTTTATCACACACCTAACCTAATGGATATGGATTCTCATGAGGTTTTGTTTGTAATCCAAACTTCTTTACAGTTGTTTCAGAAATTAAATTTACTTTTGATCCACTATCAAACAAATTATCAATCTTATTGTGCTTGGAAATTACTCTAATACGAAAAAGCTCATTTCTTTCCCTCTTATTACTTCCATTATCAACAGATTGTGCAGAATTACCTGTGGATGCTTCAGAATCTTTACCTTTAATACCTGTGGCTGTCACTGTTGTTTCATCGCCTGAATCTAATCCCAAGTCCTGCTGAATAGCAGCAACATTCTTTTTCTACTTTCTACCAAACTTCTTAGGTCTCTGTTCTAGATGCAAAAACTAGCAGTGCGCCTCATTGTGTCCTTCTTTCTTGCAATAAGTGCATGAAGGTTTATCCTTCTTTATAGTGTTTTCTTTCCTCTCCTTCCATTTTAGTTTCTTCTTTTATTTGCTCTTGCTTACAGAATATTTAGATGATCCCCCAACCTCTGGGTTTACATTCTTACCTCTAGCTTCTAAATGTGTGGCTTGAACTGATACATCATCTAAGCTAGTGGGATTAAACATGAGAATAGTATGCTTTAAATAGCTATGAAGACCACCTATATACTTCAATAAAGTCTCAAGTGAATCTAATGATATACCTAGAGTTAAAGCTCTCTTTCTGAATTCCTGAGTATAACTATGTACACTCTAACCCTTCAACTGACGAAGAGTTTGCCAACTCATCATTGCCTACTGCATGTAAGCTAAAGGACAGAATTTCTTTTTGATAGCAAAAACAAATTCATTCCAGGTAGAAATGATTTTACCATGTTTTCACAGATTAGCTTGTGTCTTGCCTTCCCACCATACTAGTGCAGCTCCTCCAAGTCGAAGGCTAGCCAGCTGAATCTTCTTCCTTTCTGAATCAACGTTCTGTACCCTGCAATAGACATCAATTTGTCTTATCCAATTATCTAGCTTTCCTACATTGAGTTCTCCATCATAAATTGGAAAATTAAACTTCACATCTAATTTGATTAAGGAAGTTCTCTTCTACTTCCTAAAAGAGCTAGAAGATGATGAGGATAATGAAGGTGATGGTGGAGGAGATGGTGGAGGAGGCATTTCCCCTTTCCCTTTGCCTTCTGGAGGGGCAACTAGAAAAGGTTCCTCTGCTCCTTTTTCTGGTTTAGGTGTTGAAGTGCTTCCACCTCGACCCTTCTTAAAATCTATATACATCTCTTCCACCATGGCTTGGAGTGTCTTAAATCTTTCTATAAATTGAGATTTTGATCCCAATGGAGCTTCTTCTGCCATTCTCCTCTGAGAATAGACTCTTCCAATCTCTGGATTAGCCTCAACAAGTTCTCCTTCTTCCAATCTCTAGATTAGCCTCAACAATTTCTCCTTCTCCTAGTCTGAGCTTTAATCTAGTTAGCATTCAAAATCCAACAAAATCTTATCTAACGTTAACAAAACTAAATGCTATGATACCACTTGATCTGAAAATGAGATCTTGAATCAATATTAAGGTATTACAGACTCATGTGCAGGATTGCCTATATTACTTAGTGCAACGGATCGAAAAGATTGTGAATAATATAGACAATGAACAGTTATAAAACATAGTAACACACATCAACACAACAATAATCAAGGAGTTCACCAGACTTCCTGGCTACGTCTCCTGGTCCCGCTTTCAGTGCTAACCTCTATATTATGTCTTCAAGAATAGAGTTTACAGGTGTGAGCTCAATCAGAGCCATAACACAACAACAGTGATATTACATAGGGATTCCACCCAAAAACCTTGAGTCTACAGAGTACACAAACTCTCCCTCTCAGTGCCTCTGATCAACTGTTTGTAGCTGTGTGGTTTCTCTGACTCTCTGTCTCCCCTCTGTCTCTGACCTCTGCCTTTGTTCTGTTATGGGATGGATTTTTAAGCTTATTGGCGTTGTCTGTTCACCTCCCTTTTCGGTGTGGACACGTTTTGTTAAAAACACTTAAGGCACAAGAACAATTTCTTTTAGAAACGGAAGGATCGGCGGGTGCGGTGAAACTGATCGTTCAGTATTCCTCCGTACAAATACCCCGATAAAATACATATTTGGGCCTTAATTCATTTTATCAGAAATACAAAGAAATACATAGAATACATTGAAAAACCCGACAAAAACATTTTATCAGAACTCAAATATCCTATGAAATGATGTTTATAATCCTTTCGGGTCCGGACTAATCAATATCGCACATCGTGTGTTGCATATGGCCCGCTCCTTTGTATTGTTGCAATGTGATATTGCGATTAGCGATCACATATCGCAATGTATCGAGCCCTTGGTAAGTCCTTCCTTTGGCCATGTTGCGATGCGAATAAATCTTCGTCGTTGGTCTTCCGCCATCAGATCGACAACTAATGTCTTCCCAATCAAACAAAACTTGCTCAACAATCCTTCTCCGTTGATCTACACTTAATGGATTTGACGATCCACAATGATTTTGGGTGAACAACTTGCCCGACACTTAACCAGCTTTACGGACTCAATAGGAATTATAAACTCCAAATCTATTAAAATTCGGGTCCGATTTCTTAATTAAAGTCTGATTACTTTAGCACCCGATATCCATTGGATGATCAGATCTCTCAATCATGTGGTCTGCGGGTATTCAACATACACACATTTTAACTTTCCTTCGGTTCCATGTGATGCGATATTGGTAGTTGATCTGGACCATTGATCTGCATGCTCGATCAACAGTCCTCGTTAAATCGCGCTGATTGTTGTCGCAATTCCTCAAGGCCTCGGTCTTTTAACACTTCGCTTTGGTTTTTCCCCGATGCGATAATGAAGCTCTATTGTAATATATATATATATATATATATATATATATATGGAATGCGATGAAGGTTTGCTGCTATACTCTGTTTTTCATGGTTTAAACATATATTTCTCTGATGCGATAAAAGGTTGCGATGTAATAATTCTTTAAGGGACTTTGAAACATATTTTCCCATTTTAAATACAATTGAAGACTTAAGAGGTTTTTCCAAGATCCATTTTGGATCAGGCGAGGATGTTAACAATGATTCGTCCCAAGTAATTGACAAAATGGTTGGTATTGTGATAAAGATAATTGTTTTAATAATCACCTCCTTATAATGTCTTATTTTCTTTTCTTATTCTTTTTCATTTTCGTTTTCTTTTAATACTATAGGAATCCACGACTAGTTGTTCTTGTACTTGTCTGAAGCGAGTATAACTTTGATGGCTACGACTATAACTCCAGGTGAACCAGGTCGATTATGATCACTACCACTATAATTCTAGGTGAACCATGCAACTCCCAACACGCTACCCATAGTAAACTAAGGGGATATGAACCTTGAATCTCATGGTACATAACACTTCATTATCATGGAAATCGACAATTAAGTTACATCCTAAAAGTTATTTTCTTTTACTTTTAAACTTATGATATATATAATCATAATTATATTAAAATATAAATTATATAATTTTAATAATGTTAAAAATATTGATTATAATAATACTATAAAACTAAAAACTTAATACGTTAATATTCTTATTTATTTTAAAATAGAATTTCTAAAATCTTATTTTAATTATGAATAATTATGAGATAAATAATAAAGATTTAAATTATTTTTTTTTGGTTATAATTGTTTGAGTACGTTAAAATTCTCTATATCATAGTTACTAAATTCAGTTGAACTGAGTGGGGCAGTAATTTCTTGTCGCTCATTTATTTGTTTGGACAATGTTGCATTCTGTCTGTTACTCATTAATGAATTGTAATGATAACATGAGATTTTGAAAAGTAAATTTCTGGAAAGGGTTATTGACTTATGATATTTAAGCCATGTGTCATATATCTATAATGTAAATAGAAATATTCTTGTGAAGCCATGTAATCATATATTTAGAATGAAAATAGAAATATTCTTGTGAAAGGGAATGTTTTATGTATTTTTGGGAGAGAAAAAATGTTCATAACTTTTCAGGCGGATTTTCTGGATTAGTATTTGGACCAGTACTAAAATATAATATTTAATATTTTGTATGCTCTTGGTGCAGTATATAATTCTATTTCTAATATTCATGATGGAAATTAATTTGTAAAGAGTTTTTAAATTTTCATTATTATAATTATCTAATATTTGATATATATTTTCGAATTTTTATATTACTAAAACAAAGTATATTGTAATTATTTTTGACTTTTAATTAATTTGTAAATTTTTAAAAATTATTTATAAAGTTTATTAAAATTTTGGTAAAATTAAATATTAAATTTTATTTTCTAGAAATTGAAAGTTATTTTTTGAATTTTTAAAATTTGAATTTTTAATTTTTGAATTTTTAAATTTAATTTTTTTATTTTTAATTGGTGGATGAGTAATTTTATGTGTTTTAAAATTAATTTTTTGGAATTAAAAATTGTTAAAAAAAATATTAATTATCCAAAAAAAATTATAATTAATATTTTATTTTCTAAAACAAATAATTGTCATTACATTTTGGGTTTTAAGGTTTCTCATATTTTTCTCTGGCTTTTTTTATATTATTGAATCATATTCTCAATAAACATTACCTATATTATATATTTTCATAATTCAATTTTAAATCATGATGCAATATAAAAAATAAAATTGTGTCTACACAATTTTAATCATAATAATAATCATAATAATAATAATAATAATAAATTAGGAATCTTTTCCATTTACAATTAAGCCTTTGTGCAGCTAAATTTTTTATTTGAATATACTGCACATTGTAAATATTTATATTAGACATTTTGTTAGTTATGATTTTTTTTGTCATATCAATTTGATTTTTTCAACATAAATTCTACCATAGATTATTTATTTGTTGGTCAATTAGATTGAGTATAAATTTGAAGTTAAATATATAGTTTGTTAAATTATTTATTTTATTTATGTCATGTATATACATTATTTAATATAAAGATATTAGACATTGTAAGTTTTCTTTTTTATTTGGTCCCATGTTTTAAAAATAGAATAAAATGTGCACAAACACATTTCAATAAACTATTAACTTTTGTAACAAACGATGATGTTGGGGATAATGTTTCATCTAAAATTATTTATGCACCTATATCTATTTTGCTTCAAGGCTATCTAGTCCATTAATTACTTTCCTTCATCGTATTCAAATGTGTTCTATTATTCGATTTATGACTTTGTTCAAACATTTCGTATTCAAATGTGTTCCATTATTAGATTTATGAATTTGTTCAAACATTCAATAATTGCTAGATTACTTTTTACATAATTGATATCTATTACTTTTTGCATAAGAGACAAGTACTAACCAACAAAGATGACAGGTACTAAATAGCAATGCATATTACACTTATTCTATATTACATAATTGCTATTTATTACTTTTTGCATAAAAAACAAGTACTAACCAACAAAAATCACAGATACTAAATAACAATATTGCATATTACACTTGTTTTATATTAAATTATAAACAATAAGATACCATATTTTATAAAGTGAGATCCAGATCGTTGTAATTATACTTGAGATTGAGAAAGTAATAAGTGGCCATTGTAATTTGTAGTAGTCAAGGTCATGGTTCCTCGTTATAAAGAATCTAATTTTGGTGCTTCACCATCTAATTTGTATTGTGCTAGCTGGAAGTTAGGTTTGCTTTAGATGGAGACTATGCACGAAGAGTGAGATATGACACAATTGGTGGACCTGCTTTATCTCGGTAGTTAAGAATTATTAGAATGTTGATGGCAGAACTTTTGATAAGGGTGAACCATTTGGGCCGGTGGACTTGGACATACAGAGTTACACGGGGCAAATGTTCATATAACTAATGTAAATAAACACTGGGTTACCCGTGAGCTTCATGCTGGTTAAAGTGGTATTTCTGGAGCTCATGAATCCTTCGTTATATTCATGAAGTTCACATCCTCTTTTCACAACAGAAAAGAATCCTTCGCGCATGAGCCAGCTTATTGTTGCCAACTATTTACAAAAGTCTCGAGCTAAAAATATAGGTATACAGATAATGGAGAGCAATTGAGGTGCAGAGTGGATTCTTTTGGCATCGTTGGTAATCACAAGCCTTCATGGCGGATAAAGTTGCTTAGATGTTTCGAGACATCCATTTTTATTTAGACCATGACGGCCCGTCGAACCTATTGATGGATCATTTTATTGGTAATCAGATGGAGTACATTCATGGTCTTTATTGTTGGAAAGGTAGTGAAGTTTAAACACAAAACAAATGAGCCGGGGCTCTATTATGATTGATCATAAAAAAAAATTGATAATGAAGAGTATTTAACCTTTTCTAACTAACCACTTGCTTAAAATATTTTGACATACAACCACACAACTTAACATGCAACCACACATTATAAATTAGACTATAAATTATTTTGACTTCTGACTCAACCCAACTCTTCATATGAAAGTAATACGCTAATCAGCGTCACATAGTGGTACACTTCATTGACCTGGAATCCTTAGAGTGCAAATGGGAACGAAAAAAGTAACCCTTCTGCCTTTGGAGATTGCAGCAAACTTTTCTTGTGCAAACACATTTAATTTAAACTAAAAAAGTTAAAAATAATGGAGAAATGGTTATATGGTTGCAACGTATCTCCTTAGCTTAGGATTAGTTCCTAGAGTTTAGGAGGTTGTTTACAACTACCTATTTTTCGGTGATGTATTTAATATTGTAATATTCATTTGATGTAATGTAGAGTGAACGAGAGTGAGAGTCTCCTCTTGGTTTGAGTGCAATCTCCCAGGTGCCGTACACACCTGTGAGCTGCAACTCCTTCATTTAATTCAAAGTGTGATTTTTATCTTGGTGTCAGAGCTTAGGGTAGAGATAGCCTCATTTTTTTTAGGAATGTATCATTAGTTACATTTCTGTAGTGGTAGGAGTACATGTAAATGTGTCTGTGTGATCAGGTGGAACTGCAGTAACACCTGGAGCGAAGGATCTCAGATGACTGATCATCTCTGAGTCAAAGAAAGGGTTGGAGCACATTTTTTAGAAGCAGCAGCAGATTGGCGCGGATTTTATGCAGACAGTCGCACCAATCTAGAACAAAACAGATTGGCGCCAGTTTTTAAAGAACAGATGCGCCAATTGGCGCTGGTTTGGGGCTGATAAGCGCACCAGCAAAATTATAAATAAATTGGCACTGATTCGTGGTTGTTAAGCGCGCCAATTTCCGTGGAATTGGCGCGGATTTGTAGTTGTTCAGAGCGCCATAGAGCCAACCTCTTTCTCTCTGGAAATCTGCAATTTTTTTTTTGTTGCAGATCGGAGTTGCCCGGTGATGGCACGTGGAGATTTCTGCTCGGTGGTAGCAGATTTGATTTGCCCAGTGGTGGCGAATTGAGGTTCCTTGATCCACTCGGATCGGACCTTCCCGGTGGTGGCGAATTGGGGTTCCGTGATCGGACCTGCCCGGTGGTGGCGAATCAGAGCTCTTTGATCTGCTCGATGGAAGCAAATCGATGTTTTGCCCGGTGGTGGCGCAGTGCAGCGCCTTGGTCTGTTCGGTGGAAGCAGATCGTCTTTGCCCGGTGGTGGCGTGTTGGAGCTTGCTTGTTGATCTGTTCGGTGGTAGCAGATCAGTTTTGCCCGGTGGTGGCACAGTGAAGTCCTTGATCTATTCGGTGGCAGCAAATCGGACTTGCTCGGTGGTGGCACAGTGAAGTTCCTGATTTGTTCATTGGAAGCAGATCGGACTTGCCTGGTGGTGGCCAATTGGAGTGTTCAGTTGGGCAAAAATGAACAACATCATAGAATCATACCTCCACGAGTCTGGCAAACTCGATGGAACGAATTTCTCCAACTGGAAATTCAAAATGCAAACTTTGCTGGAGAGCGTAAATGCATGGGCGATCGTTAAAGGAAATGAGCCGAGATCTAGAACAGTGACTCAAGAAAAACACTGGGATAAAATAGAAACGAAAGAAAAAGTTATACTGAAGATGTCCGTTAAGGACAATATTATCCCACATATCAGAGATTCCAAGTCAGCCGCTAATCTATGGACAATGATCAAGAACCTGTACGAGACTCAGAATACAAATCGTGTTCTGGCACTCAAGGGAAAATTGTTTGCATTGAGGATGGACGAGAATGAGTCCGTTGGTGGATTCATGGCCAGAGTCAAGGATCTGAGAGACAAACTGGGAGCTATTGGAGAAAAAGTGTTCGACTCAGATCTAGTTACACTCACATTGAACAGAATGACGGATGAATATCAGACATTCATCACAGAACTGTCAGCGAGGGAGAAAGCCCTTTCATTTGATGAGCTAACAGCGATTCTGCTCCAGGAGGAGGAGCGAAGACAGAATTTGAAAACTCAGAGCAATGACCTAGCTCTGATGGCGAAGAGGCGACAATACAGAGGAAAGCAGCACTAGCACCAATATCAGCACCAGCAACCGCAGCAGCATCAGCAAAAGGGGGCCAGCTCTTTTCAAAAGAGACCATTCAGAGGTATGACTGATAATTATGTTAAGAGATGTTTTTATTGTGGGAAACCTGGTCATCAGATTAAAGAATGCTATAAGAGGCAGGTAGATGAAAGAAAAGGCAAATAGAGGAAACATCAGGGTTGTTTTGCTGGTGAAGAGGAGGACCACAGCCATGATCTTCGACTATTCACAGTCGATTGTGCTCTTTCAGCATCAAAGGGAGATGAGGACGACATATGGTATGTCGACTCTGGCGCATCCTCACACATGACCAGTAAGAAATATTGTTTTGAATTTCTTGAAGAATCTACATGTGGATCAAAAATTTATCTAGGAGATGACAGTGGGTATGAGATCAAAGGATTTGGAGATATTCTTGTGAAGCTACCTAGTGGCGACATTAAACATCTTAAAAATGTATTATATGTTCCAGGAATTAAGAAAAACTTGATCTCTGTCTCAATGATTACAGACCAAGACATGCAGGTGCAATTCTTTAAGAATGGTTGTGTTATTAAGGATAGCCAGATGGAAACAGTTGCAATAGGAGTGCGAGTGGGGAATTTGTACAGATTGGATGCAAAGAGTATGCCACGACAAGCAATGGTTGCAGCTGGATCAACAGTCGAAAATCTCTGGCATCAGATATTTGGAAATCTCAATTTGCAAGACCTCATCTTACTTCAGAAGAAAGGTATGGTCGATGGACTCCCTGTTTTTCATAATGCTAAGCTGGAATGTGATGGATGTGCATTAGGGAAAATGCATAGAGAAGAATTCCCTTTGCATGTCAACAGAAAGGAAAGAGACATCCTAGAACTAGTGCATACAGATATTTGTGGACCTATGCAAACTAGGTCCCTAGGAGGTGCATATTATTTTTTATTATTTACAGATGACTGCACTAGGTTTTCATGGGTGTATTTTTTAAGCAAAAAGAGTCAAGCCTTTCGGTACTTTAAATAATTCAAATCTATGATAGAGAACCAAACTGGAAAGAGGATAAAGATTCTCCGCTCGGACCAAGGGGGGGAATACAGGTTAGGAGATTTCATGAACTTCTGCAAGCAGCATGGGATTATGTAGCAATTCACAGTGCCACACACTCCACAACAGAATGGAGTAGCAGAACGCAAGAACAGAACTCTTATGGAGTGTGCCAGAAGTATGCTTCAAGGTAAAGGTATATCAAATGGTCTTTGGGCAGAAGCCATTAATACTGTTGTTTATTTAAAGAATAGGAGTCCTACTAAATGTCTAGGCTTCAAAACCCCCTTTGAAGCATTGTTTGGACTCAAACCAACAGTTAGTCATCTAAGAATATTTGGATATAAATCTTATGCTCATATACCAAAATCAGATAGAAAGAAGTTAGACCCCAAAACCTTGAAATGTATATTTGTAGGATATGGCATAGAATATAAGGCATACAAGTTATATAATCCTGTGACTCATAAAGTTTTTGCAAGCAGAGATGTTATTTTTCATGAACAGAGTGAAGATGGAAAGGAAGACTCTAACAGTGACAGCCACATTCCATTGCTGATAGAGATGAACAGTGACGAATATGAAGAGCAGGAGCAGGAGCAGAAACAGGAAGAAGTAGCAACAGATAGTGTAATAAATGATGATGCAGGCCCCGAAAGTGCTGAAACAGATAGAGTTGAGGTAAGTCCTCTACCTAGAAGATCAGGTAGGAAGACCAAACTACCTGAAAGATTGAAAGGCTATGCTTTAATGTCCAAAATTTTAAACATTGTAGAACCTTCAAACTATGAAGAAGCAAGTAAATCAGATGAATGGAGGGCTGCAATGCATGAGGAAATTGAATCAATACATAGAAATCATACTTGGGATTTAGTTGAGTTGCCTGAAGGAAAAACCCCTATAGGTTGTAAGTGGCTGTATAAACCTAAGATAAATGTAGATGGGAGTGTAGAAAAATACAAAGCTAGACTGGTAGCAAAGGGTTATTCACAGCAAGAAGGCATAGATTTCGATGACACCTTTGCCCCTGTAGCTAAACTAAATACAATTAGAATGCTAATCTCTTTAGCAACAAAACATAAAAGGAAGCTACACCAACTAGATGTTAAGTCTGCATTTTTGAATGGAGAATTAAAGGAAGAAATTTATTTAGTACAGCCTCCTGGTTTTGTGAAAAAGGGGCAGGAGCATTTAGTGTGTAAATTGCATAAGGCACTTTATGGTTTGAAACAAGCACCTAGGTCATGGTATGAGAAAATTGATTCATTTTTTATACAGCATGGTTTCCATAGGAGCCTCAACGACCCAAACCTATATACCAAGATAAATAAAAAGAGGCAAATCATTTTTATTTCTTTGTATGTGGATGACATGATTATAACAGGAAATGCAAATAATTTGATCAAAGAAATCAAGCAGCAAATGTCACAGGTATTTGAAATGAAAGACCTTGGAGATCTTCATTATTGCCTAGGTTTGGAGGTATGGAAAGATTATGGTCAAACTTTTCTAACTCAAAGAAAGTATGCCAGAACCCTGTTGGAAAGATTCAGAATGGAACAATGTAAAATAGCAGCAACACCATTGCAGCAGAATCTCAAGTTAAGCAGTGATGATGGCACAAAACAGGTGGATGCCACTTTGTATAGACAGCTAGTGGGAAGTTTGATATATCTCACGACAACTAGACTTGATCTGACATATTCTGTTAGTGTGCTGAGCCAGTTTATGTCCAGACCACTTGAAAGTCACTGGATTGCAGCAAAATGTGTGTTGAGGTACCTTAGTGGTACTTGTAATTATGGTATTTTATACACTGATAATTCTGATGTTACTTTAGCAGGTTATTCAGATTCTGATTGGGCAGGTGACCTGGATGATCATAGATCCATCACAAGTTATGCATTTAGTATTGGATCCGGGGTTATCTCGTGGAGTAGCAAAAAGCAAAGTACTGTAGCATTATCATCATGTGAAGCTGAGTACCAGGCGTTGTGTGTAGCAACATGCGAAGCCAAATGGTTGAGGAGATTGCTTAGCGATGTAGGTGAAATCAGAAAGAAGCAACCAGCATAAAAATTGACAACCAGAACACAATAAAGCTTGCATACAATCCAGTTTTCCATAAAAATACTAAACATATTGACACTCAGTTTCATTTTGTTCGAGAAAAGATACAGTCAAAAGAAATATGTGTGGAGTATTGTAATACTTGTGACAATTTAGCTGATATTTTTACTAAGCCTCTAGGGCGAGTAAAGTTTGAGTTATTTAGAGGGATGTTAGGAGTGAAAAATAACCCTTTCTCCATTAAGGGGGGGAGTTAAAAATAATGGAGAAATGGTTATATGGTTGCAACGTATCTCCTTAGCTTAGGATTAGTTCCTAGAGTTTAGGAGGTTGTTTACAACTACCTATTTTTCAGTGATGTATTTAATATTGTAATATTCATTTGATGTAATGTAGAGTGAACGAGAGTGAGAATCTCCTCTTGGTTTGAGTGCAATCTCCCAGGTGTCGTACACACCTGTGAGCTGCAACTCCTTCATTTAATTCAAAGTGTGATTTTTATCTAAAAATACTTGCATAGATCAAATATCTTAATCTCCAAACTCTATCTAGGCTCTTTTATTTATAAAACTAAAATTAAATCTTAATTTTTACAGTCGAATTAAAATTAGGCCTAATGATCTTCGATATTACGTTGATATAAAAAGATGTAATAAGATAAGGAAAGATATATACACTCAATCTAGACTCTTTCATTGACTCTTTCATTTATAAAACTAAAATTAAATCTTAATGTTTACAGTCTAATTAAATTAGCCTCGTATGAATCCTATAGAATGATCTCCAAATAAATTCTGATACTATGTTGATATAAAAAGTGTAATAAGATTACAAAGTATACACAGTAAGCAGCAGTGATCTGGTTTTTAGACAATACATAAGCCATCAACTTTCCAAAAAATATAAACCAAGTTTATTTACACACAATAAAATTTCCCATCCAACAGTTCTATCACTTTTAATAAATATTAGCTACTCAGTGCTAATTGTCGTAAAAGTTTATTCATAACACAATCCCAACATTATGTGGAGATTTTACTTTAACGGTTGGTGCAGTTTCTCAAAGAACTCCCTCACCCCACTGCAGCTTGGGACAGTTACACACACTAAGCGCCCGCAACGACATTAGATGCTCCAAACCTGGCAGCTTTTGCATCTCTTTTCAATAATCCACATTCAAAAATAAAGCTTTGTCAACCGCCCCAACCCTGGTGTGCTCTTCAGCGTCGAGCACCAATTAACGTTAATAAACTCCAAAGATTTCAACGATTCAAGATTGAAAACTGCTTTAATTGTTGAACGCATGGATGTTTTAGCTTTCTCAGTTTTGCCAAACTGCAAAGCCCTCCTATTTTGCCTCTTCATTGATGGAAAATGTACAGATCTATGGTTTCTGGAATAAAACTCAAAAGAATTATTTTAAATGGAATATAAAGATTGCAATAATTAAAGAACAATTGAGAAAAATAATTAATAATTAAAGATTGCAATGATCTCTCTAACATATCATCGATGTTGTTAGTCCGACGAGGCATAGATTCTTCCTCTGCAATATGTCTCCCCAGATCCCTAATGTGGTCATGCATTTTTATTTTATTTTCAATGACCACTTCCACCAGACATTTATTCTCCAAAGTTCGAAGACCCACCAAACCCCATATGTTTATTGCCATATCCCTATCTTCGCCCATGAAAAAACATGCAATATCCAAGAATATTGGCTGGTCCTCTTTGCTTAGCGAATCACAACTGATTTGAAGTTTCTGGTGTATCTCCGCAAGGAGTGTCTGCTGAAGTCGATCCAACTGCTCTTCCCAGTAACGTATATCATTTTCTCCACATACAATTGCCCCGAACACTTTTAGCGATAATGGTAGCCCATCACAAGCGTTTATATACGGACCTAACAAATATGCAAATTTTGATGGTGGATCTAGTTGAAAAAAGGCGTAGGAGCAGTAGCTCTTGGGAGTATTGTCTATTGAGTCTTTCTAATTTATAAATCGACTACTCTTGGACCCCTGTGTCACGCCCCCAATTTTTTTTCATTAATTGGCAAGGGTGCGGCATCGCCTAAGTAGCTAACATGTTCCATTGTTAAGTTACTTTGTGAACTACGCTTAACATTCATCATCTTTTATTAACAATATTAATGTGTGGAATCCATTAACATTATAAACATATAAGCATAAACATTCAACACAACAGAGAGGACACCATCATATGTAATAATAATGTTTTATTATGATTTTGTGAAAATACAAGTGACCGGAAGCAAATGCTCCACCGGCGTTTTCCTCGTGTCATTTGCCAACGGGCACCCACCTTGTGCACGCCTTGCACGGTGGTCGCTCCCCACACAATCCAAACTTCACCATTCAACGCACAAACTCCTTGCACGAGTTGGGCGGGCACACCTTCATGTGGCCCTCAACCCGAACTCCTTCACCTGAGTTTCTCACACCGTCGGGCGGGCGCCTTCGTGCACCCTCCACCTGAGTTCACCAACCGACGGGCGAGGGCCTTCATGCAGCCCTCCACCCGTGCACACAACTGACCAATAGGCGGGCACCTTCGTGCAGCCCTCCACCCGTGCACACAACCGACCAACGGGTGGGCACCTTCATGCAGCCGTCCACCCGTGTTCCTATTCACCCAAAGCTCTGTGCGAAACTCCGTGTCCGCCTACCCGACGAGCGGGCACATAACCTGCGGTTATGTGCGCCTTCGCTACAGCCTACTTCACACCTCCTCGAGCTCCCCTTGATGAGCGTTGACCGAGTGTGATCGAATGATGTCCGTCCTCCCAACCACACCAAGTATTCATATGGTGGGTGGGTGAGTTGTGCCACCCGACCAACTCGTTCATGTCACCCAGCTGACGCGCCTTTAGCTTGCAAAACTCGTTTGATGTGTGGGTTGGCCCGTCCATCACACGGGACCGCCCCACCATCACTTGCCCATTTCAAAACTTCATACAGTCAGCCTGCAGGTGACTCGTTCAGCTTGCCCGCGTATAAACCAAAGCAACCGAACTTCGCCCACATAGCATGTCTCGCCTGTTGGTCGCCATTCTGCCTCGCGCACTACTTCGGTTGATCGGTGGGCGCGCCCGGGCGACTTGCCAGTCACAGGGCGTTACATTCTCCCCCACCCGAAAGCATTGTCATCCCCGGCAATCCAGCTCTCCTCCGTAGCTTCCTATCATACTTTGTAATCTTTTGCTTCCATCTCCAAAGTGAGTCCTCCATTTCCTAGTTTTCCTCCTCCAGTGCATTCTTCCATCTAACAAGAAATTCCTGTCTCATGTGGCAGCCAAGCCCTGTAGATCGAACACTCAGAATCTTGTCCATCTCTAAGTGAGGCTTGTCCACAATCATGGCTGGTCCCCTCGGTGGTTCCACCCTCTCTAGATGATCAGCATCAAGTATGCATCTCTTCAACTGACTCATGTGAAAAACTGGATGCTTCATGTGCATATGGCGTGGAAGCTCCAGCTCGTAAGCAACTTCCCCCTCTCTCTTCTTCACCTGGAATGGTCCTGCATACTTCCTCGTCAGTTTGCTCACAGTCCCCTTAGGTGGCTGAAACTGATCTCTGGTAATCCTGAGAAACACCATATCTCCCACACTGAAGTGTACATCCCGTCTTCCTCTGTCTGCCCATTTCTTCATTCTCCTTGCAGCTTCGTGCAAGCGCAACCATGCTAGCTCCAAGGTCTCATCCCAAGCCTTCATGAACTTCTTCGCATGTGGACTTCTCAACAAACCTCATGTCACTACGGTATGCAGTGTGATTGGCATTTGTCCATTCACCAACTCATATGCACTGTACCCCGTCGCAGAACTCTTTTGAATATTGTAGCTGAACTGAGTAATATCCAAGAGTTCAGTCCAATTCTTCTGATCAGCCGTCACATAATGTCTCAAGTAATCCTCCAGCAATGCGTTGATCCTCTCGGTCTACCCATCTATCTGTGGATGGCACCTCGAACTCATCAACAACTCTGTCTCGACTAACTTGAACAATGTGGTCCAAAATTTGCCTGTAAATCACGGATCTCGGTCCGACATGATGCTTAATGGCATCCCCCAATACTTCACTATGTTATTAAAGAATAATTTTGCAGTCTGCTCGGCTCCACAAGGCATCTTTGTTGGAACAAAGACAACATATTTGGAAAAACGATCAACCATGACCATTATCCTATTATACCCCTGAACATGTGGCAACTGAGTGATGAAGTCCATCAAGACACTCATCCATGGTCTCTCAGAAATTGGTAAATGCTGCAACAGACCTCCTTGCCTCTGAGTATGCGTTTTGTCTTGCTGACAAATGATGCACGTATGTACATACTCCTCTACATCTTCTCCCAAAAGAATCCTCTCTCCAACAATGCCAAAGAATGACGCTGCCCTGGGTGGCCAGCCATGGTGAGTTGTGGCACTCCTTCAAAAGGTGCCTCCCGAGCCCAGATGACTTTGGAACATAGAGTCGGTTTCCAAAGAACAAGAATCTGTCTCGGAGAAAGAACTTTCGTGTCTTCCCCTCCTTTATCTGCTTCACTATATTCTACGCCTGAGTATTGGTCTCAACACTTTCCTTGAGCTTATTTTGCATCTCTTCTGACATATGAACTTGACTCCTACTCCTTTCTACCTGGTCTTCTCCTTCTAATGCTGCAAGTTGTCCCTTCCTACTAAGGGCATCTGCTACTGCATTGTGTCTCCCCAGTCTATACTCAATAGTCATGTCGAATTCTGCCAAGAAGTCCTGCCAACGAGCTTGCTTTGCAGAAAGCTTCGGTTGTGATGCAAAATAACTTGCTACAACGTTGTCTGTCTTGACAACAAACAGCTTCCCAATCAGGTAATGCCTCCACACATGAAGACAATGAATGATAGCAGTCATCTCCTTCTCATGGACTAGATACCTCCATTCTCTATCCTGCAACTTCCGACTCTCATATGCCACTGGATGCCCATCCTGCATAAGAACCCCTCCTTTGGCAAAATCTGAAGCATCTGTGTGTACCTAAAATGGTCGCTCAAAGTCTGGCAACTTTAGTATCGGTGCTATAACCATCGTCTTCTTCAAGTCATCAAATGCCGCTTGACATTTGTCCATCCAACTCCATCTCTTGTCTTTCTTCAATAGGTATGTCAGCGATGATGTTACTTTGGAGTACCCCTCTACAAACTTCCGTTGGTAGTTGGTCATGCCCAAAAACACCCTCATATCATGGACATTCTTTGGTTCAACCCAGTCCTCGATTGCCTTCACTCTGCTCGGCTCCATATGTATGTATCCTTGACCCACTATATGTCCAAGGAACAGAATCTCGATCTGAGCGAACATACACTTAGACTTCTTCAAGTACAACTAATTTGCCTTCAGTGCCTCGAACACCATCGCTAAGTGCTTCTTATGATCCTCCATGTTGTCATTGTACACCACTATATCGTCCAAGTACACTACTACGAATGAATCCAAGTTTGGAAATAGAACATCATTCATCAAAGTGCAAAATGTAGCAGGAGCATTGCACAACCCGAATGGCATAACAAGGAATTCAAAGCTACCATACCTTGTTACTATCGCGGTCTTCTTCTCGTCTCCTTCAGCTATCCGCACCTGATAATACCCATGCCTCAAGTCCAGCTTGGAAAACACTTGGGCTTTCGCAAGCTTGTCGAAATAATCAACAGCCAATGGCAAAGGATATCGGTTCTTTACCGTCTACTTGTTTTGTGCACGGTAATCACAGCACATCCATAGCTCATTCGAATCCTTCTTCCACTGGAACAATACCAGAGCTCCATAAGGGTACCTTGAAGGTATGATGAAACCTACATCAGTTAACTCCTTTAAATGTCGTTTCAATTCCTCCAACTCAGGCCCGACAACCAATAAGGTGCTTTAGCTAGGGGTTGCTTCCCTAGCTCAAGCTCTATGCTATGGTCCACTGCACGCCTTCGTGGAAGCTTCTTTGGTAGCTCATCAGGCATCAAATCTGCATATTTGGTCAATACCTCAGAAATCTCGACTGGAACAGGTGTCCCCACTCCATCACCTTCAATTCCCTTAAACATCACCGCATATGTCTCCATATCTGACTCCTTCATAGCCTTCTCCAAACTTAGTATAGAAACATGCTGCACCTTGACTTCCCTCCTTTGCTTATGAGTGGGCAAAGTCCAAGTTTGTGACTGTCCAACCAGCAACACCTCATCACAAAAGCGAACAACAATTACCTTGTTGCCCTTCAAGAAATCTTTCCCCAATATCATATCAAAGTCATTCATCTCCATCACTGTGAAGTCCAACTGACCCTTCCAGTCTTTTATCCGCACAGGCACTTCGTGTGCCAAACCTGCCACTTTAGCTCTAGAGTTCACTGCCTTGACTTCCACATTCGATGGGAAGATCATTAGTCCAACCTCTTTTTCCAACCATGTTGTCATGAAGTTATGAGTGGCGCCTGTGTCCACCAGAGCTTGAATGGTCTTTCCATGAACCATCAAGTCCACAAAACCCAGAATGTTAATCCACGATTTCTCCATAACTTTTTCTTGCATACATGTCTGTTTTCTGCAATTTGCTCCAATACCATCTGTCACGCCCCCAATTCTTTTTTCGTTAATTGGCAATGGTGCAGCACCGCCTAAGTAGCTAACATGTTCCATTGTTAAGTTACTTTGCGAACTACGCCTAACATTCATCATCTTTCATTAACAATATTAATGTGCGGAATCCATTAACATTATAAACATATAACCATAAACATCAACACAGCAGAGAGGACACCATCATATGCAATAATAATGTTTTATTATGATTTTGTGAAAATACAAGTGACCGGGAGCAAATGCTCCACCGGCGTTTTACCTGTGTCGTTTGCCAACGGGTGCCCACCTCGTGCACGCCTTGCACGGTGGTCGCTCCCCACACAATCCACACTTCATCATTCAATGCACAAACTCCTTGCACGAGTCGGGCGGGTGCACCTTTGTGCGGCCCTCCACCTGAACTCCTTCACTCGAGTTTGTCACACTATCAAGCGGGCGCCTTCGTGCACCCTCCACCCGAGTTCACCAACCAACAGGCGAGCACCTTCATGTAGCCCTCCACTCATGCACACAACCGACCGATGGGCGGGTGCCTTCGTGTAGCCCTCCCTCGTGCACACAACTGATCGACGGGCAGGCACCTTTGTGCAGCCCTCCACCTGTATTCCCGTTCACCTAAAGCTCCATGCGAAACTCCGTGTATGCCTACCCAACGAGCGGGCGCATAACCTGTGGTTATGTGTGCCTTCACTGTGGCCTACTTTGCACCTCCTTGAGCTCCCCTTGATGAGCGTTGATCGAGTGTGATTGAATGATGTCTGTCCTCCCAATCGCACCAAGTATTCATATGGTGGGTGGGCGAGTCGTGCCACCTGGCCAACTCATTCATCTCACCCAGCCGACGCACCTTTAGCTTGCAAAACTCGTTTGATGTGTGGGTTGGTGCGCCCATCACACGGGACCGCCCCACCATCACTTGCCCGTTTCACAACTTCACACGGTCAGCCTGCGGGTGACTCGTTCAGCCTGCCCATGTATAAACCAACGCAACCGAACTTCGCCCACATAACATGTCTCGCCTGTTGGTCACCTTTCTGCCTCGCGCGCTACTTCGGTTGATTGGTGGGCGCACCTGAGCGACTCGCCAGTCGTAGGGCGTTACACCTGGGCTTCTGAGGACATGCTTGTCACGAGAGTTTACCAACATCAAGCTATTTGGAGTTGAGGATATTCTCCATCGGAAAAAATGCTTCCAATTGACTAAGATGATCCACATCATCTAAATTTGTAAGAGCGTGACAAGATGATAGATACCGTTTAAACATCACTAAACCTTCATAACATTCTCAATTTTAGTGTCCATATGTCTCAAGTCCTTAATAATCTGACTCTGCAAATGATTTAAGGATATTCTAACTGCAGTATCTCTCACATCATATAAAAAGGAGGATCCACTGTAATATATATATGTGTGTGTGTGTGTGTGTGTGTGTGTGTGTGTGTGTGTGTGTGTGTGTGTGTGTGTGTGTGTGTGTGTGTGTGTGCTTATCGGAAAATCCTTCAGTGGAGACCAGTGGCATAATGCTCTCAATTTTAGTGTCCATATGTCTCAAATCCTTAATAATCCGACTCTGCAAATGATTTAAGGATATTCTAACTGTAGTTTCTCTCACATCATATAAAAAGGAGGATCCACGTAATATATGTGTGCTTATTGGAAAATCCTTTAGTGGAGACCAGTGGGATGTTATGTTACATATATGTTAAAAGAAGCTAATTATTTAGGAGTTGGTTAAAGTTGGAGAGTTAGTTAATTAAGTGTTGAGTAAGTCGGTGTTGAGTCAAGTAGAGTGAAGTCATAGTCGAATTGATAGGGTGGTTGCATGTCAAGATATTTTAGGCCAATCTCTAGTTGGAAAAAGTTAAATACAATTCACCACGTTCATTGTAATTATCAAGTTTTGTGTTATCAATAGAAGAGCCGTAGCTAGTGTGTTTGGGGTGAATGATTTAGTTTCTTTACCTTTTCAACAAATTGGTATCAAGGCTGAGGATCAGAAAATAGGTGATACATGTAAAGCGAGTAAAAAACAAAAAAAAATGAAAATTTAAAATAAATGAATTACATTGCAAATTGCAATTAATATATAACGGTTAAAAAAAATGCAAATTTCACACTTAATTAATGAAAAAAAACCAACAGATTTCGTTTAACTACGATTCTGTGAAAAATCGGATTAATTGCGCAGTTTCTTATTTGTCCGGGGTGCACACACCTCTTGCAATATTAAATACGCGAAAAGGTTAAATCGGGTGGGTTTTTTTCACGAGTTTCAAACTTGAACGACTTTCAAGCTTCATCAAAGTCACGTGGGTGGTGACATTAAAGCGGTTAAACATTAAAAAAAAATGTCAATGCAAGTCACGTGGGAGCTTAGTTGGTAAAAGTTTTGTTTTTTAAGCTTATTTTTATAAAAACAAAAAAAATAGGGCGTATTAAAAGGGAGTCGGGATTATTAAAAAAATGGATTTAAAAAGTTTTTTAAGGAAGTTTTATTATTAATTTATTTTTTTTTTGAAGTTTTTTTATAAAAGAAAATATATTCAAGGGTTTTATAAAAAAGAGAGTTTTGCAAAGTTTATGAAAAGAGAAATTTATGGTTTTTAAAAGAAATTTTTGAAGAAATATGATTTTCTCAAATTTCCAGACCCAGTTCCCACCATTTATAGGGAAAAATTATGATGTATGGGCTATTAAGATGGCGACCACTTTGCAAGTTCATGATGTTTGGGATTATGTCCAGCTTGAGTTTTCAGAACTTAAGAATGAAGCAGAAGAACGAGTTCTCACTAATACAGAGAGGGAACAATTGAAGAGAGACAAGAAGAAGAATGCACAAGCATTGCAGCTTATCTAGCAGAGAGTGAACTAAGCAATGTTCCAGAAGATTATGATCATGTCTTTAGCAAAGGAAGCATGTGATACTTTGGCGGCAAGCTATAAAGGTATGACTAAAGTCAATACTGTTAAGTTGCATAATACTAGGAGAGATTTTGAAGTGCAGGAAAAAGAATTTTGAGATACATCGCAGGAACTAGAGATTGTGGCATAATGTATGCAAACAATGAAAATAAGGATTTGATTGGATACACAAATAGTGATTTTGCAGGAATTTTGGATGATAGGAAGAGAACTTCTGGTTTTGTGTTCCATATTGGTTTAGGTGTGATATCATGGGCATCTAAGAAGCAACCCATTGTGACACTTTCGTCAGCAAAAGCAGAATATGTAGTAGCAACATCAACAACATGTCAAGCAGTCTGGTTAAGAAGAGTATTTGATGGACTCAAGCATAAACAACAAGGATCAACAACAATATATTGTGACAACACCTCAATGATTGCACTATCCAAGAATAGTGTGTTTCATCAAAAGAGCAAGCATATTGATACTAGATATCACTTTATTAGAGAACTTGTGAGCAATGGAGAAGTTCACTTGAAGCCTTGTAAATCTAGTGATCAATTGGCTGATATATTTACTAAGTCATTAGCAAAAGATGTGTTTGAGTTTCATAGAAGAAACTTGGGTGTTGTAAGCCTAGCTAAGACATAGACTAACAGACATGTTTGAGTTGTCATGATTCATGCCTTATTTTAGTGGTCGTAATTAGGGGGGGTGTTAAAATAAGCTAATTACTCCCGCATGAGGAGTTGGCTAAAGTTAGAGAGTCAGTTAACTGAGCATTGAGTCAAGTCGAGTTAATTCATAGTCAAACTTATAGTGTGTGGTTGCATGTCAAGATATTTTAGGTGAGTCGCTAGTTGGAAAAGGTTAAATACCCTTCACCGGGTTCATTGTAATTATCAAGTTTTGTGTGATCAATAGAAGAGCCACATCTCGTGTGTTTTTGGTGAATTTTATGTTTTACCTTCTCTGCCTTTCCAACAATATAATGGTGTTTTGGAAATATTTTTCAAAACACCTCCTACGATCTTATTCAAGAGCTTCATTTACAGTAGTGAACTTTATGCTAGTAGCTTGGGCATGTAAGGTGAGGTATAAATTTATTAATATCTGTGTGTTCAATTTTTTTTTAATCGTTATCAAAAGAAATAGCGAATGCATCAATCAATAACTGGAGTTTTTGATTAAAAAAATATTTTAAAAATTGTGGTTGAAATGATTAAAATTGAAAACATAAATTTTACTCTACTAAAAAATAAAAACATCTACAAAATAAATTTTAACTATTTATTAATGAGCTTACTCGAAAACATTATTCATAAGATAAGTTAATTTATTTTTTACTGAGATAAATATAAAATGTAAAAAATCCACAAAAATCAAACCCATAAAACGAAAACCAAAAAGACATGAACCAAAACTCTGAAACCCCAAACCCGATACATGAAAGACGAATCTATATCCCTAAAAACCCAAAACCCTAACATGGGGAGATTTATGAAGGGAGATACTCACCCATCTAGCTCAAAATCGCTTATATCAGCAACATGTGAAAGAGAATTTCTCCAATTTTGAATGGCTTTGACATCGTAGCATCGTTTCTCCTCACCAGTTTCAGGGTCATATGTTTTCTTCTATTCGAGACCGAATAGTGCTTCAGCATATGATCCACGTTTACTTTTTTCTGTCCACCAAAACTTGGAATGAACTTTGTAGACCATTCGACTTGACCATTAGGTGAAGCTCATCCAACCACCATTTGGATTGTGCATAATTGGGAGAAAAAACGGCAACATGGATAGAAGCTACTTCAATAACGATGGGTTCTATTTGACTAGTGATGTTGCATCACTCAACCAGTTATGGCTTGTCGAGGAAGATGCGCAATCTATGGTCCAACATGCGACGGTATAGATTTGTGGCTAAAGTGTCTTGACAGCAGGCCCCCAATGGTTAATGAACATGTCATAACAAGGGTAAGAAATCGAGGAAAAACTGGAGACTGAGGAGGAGGCGAGCAAAGCCATGGGATTTAAAAGTCCAAATGGACAGAAAATGGAAACCAAAGGTAGGAAAATCTAAAGATTGCTGAAGTCGAGGCACCAAGGTAGGTAGACACATAGTGCAGATCAGCTCCTCCCTTCATCTTGGCATTGGGCTTTAGTTCTTGGCTTGACCAAGACTTGGTATTTTGTGTAGATTCAATGCTTGGTTCATGATCTTAGTTGGAGATTAGTCTGAAGAGGCCAAAAAAATTTGGTCACATAGATTTTTATTGGTATTATAGACTAAAATGTCTATAAATTGTGTACGTTAAAATATCATATCATTTCATTTCATATAACTAACAAGATGAAGCCCAAGTGATCACTGGAACTTGCAAGTGTGTGGACCCCCACATCTAGCCCTTATATCTCTCCCACCGCATCAAAATTCATGGTCTTGGTCAACAACATAAATTGGAGTCATGATATCGTTGAGCACTAAGCCTAAGCATCACCAAGTTGTAGAGCACTAAATGCTCCACTGGTTTTGCCCTACGCCCTTTTACTTTGACACAACTTTTCCAATTTAGTATTCTATGTATTGGTCACATCTATCCCATTAACTACTATTTTACTTCTCAATTTAAGATTCTTTGTGTGTTGGTCACGTTTCTCCCACTAACCAGTCTTTTAACCTTCTCTATTTAATAATCTTCTACTTCTACTTTTACTTTCCCAATCTAATATTTATGCCGATAGGTGTTTCTTTTATTGGCTTTGGGTAGGCAAACATTGTTCAGCCAGCCAAACAGAATGCTTGGATTTATCCCTTCTAGCCAATACAATTGTGACATGTGTTTGCCCTTCCATCTTGCCATCTGTCAAACTACATTTATGCACAAGGCCCACCTACACCATTCGGTCATACTCCTCTCCCTTCCACATTTACTTCTGTTGCAGACTGGCAAGGCGGGATTTCAATATACTAGCCCGACCGAAGTGAATAAGTTCGAAGGGAGACCTGCAGCTTGGGGCCGAACTAAAACTTGGGACTGAGTACTCCATTGTTATCTAAGATCACAATCATCCACGCGGATAACAGATCTTTGAGTTCAAACCCCGGACACCATTATCTTCACTATTGCACATAAAAACATAGGAGCTTCTCATGGATCTCTTGTGGCAAGATGAGGCTTGAGGGGGAAAGGGGGTTGATACCTTTATACACAAAATGTAGGCAACCACCTATGTCGTGTGTTGCAGAAGAAGGTGGTGTCTCAATGGCAGAGGAGGTGCCATGGGAGGGTGTTGTAATCTACAGATACTGTGATTTGGTAAAGTTGTTGTGAGTGATTGAGAATGGGTTTGACTGGAACTCCTGGATTTGTTCAACTTGATGTCTCTCTTTCTCATTTTTTTTTTTGTGTTTAGCCAAAAATTATGATTTCTTTAGTTAAATAGATGCATCTGCACTTTGTCACGACCTCCCATTCCCCTAACGACATGTGATTTTGGAAATAGTTTTGTTTTCCACCAAGATAATTCAATTAATTTCTTCACAAACACGGAATTTAAGGATTATTTTAGTTACAAAAGAAGAAATGTAGAATTGAGGGTAAGGGGGCTGAATTTTAATAATGGTTTGTTAATTAACATTCTTCTTCATCCTCCTCCACTTTGTTTTTCATGTTGTCCAAGGGAGTCCACCGGGCGAGCTTGTGAGATGCTGAGATAAAACAGGCTTAATGAATTACACAGTCTCTAATGCCTACGAGATGTTCCCGAATCAAATCCTCTACAAGGCTACTTCTTTTCTGTTTCCTTCCAATGAACAAGAAGTGATGTAGGTCATTTCCATGGTGAGTCGGAGGAAGTAAAAGATGAAAGTGGTTACCAAATGGTCTCTGTTAGGTCCCTATAATGCTAGTTTATTCCCTTATTATTATTGTCATTATACCCCTTATTTTTATTGATGCGACAATGTTGTCCCCATATTATTATTATTGTGCCCCATAGAAGCCCACTATTGTTATTGTTGTGCCCTTACATTATTATTGTTATGCTGGCTCTGATTATATTGTGACCCCTTCAACTCCTATATATAGAAAGGAGGCCTTATCATTTGTATCATCCAAGAATTTTTCATTTGTGTAATGTAAAGGAGGTTTCCCCCTTGAAGAGGCTATGTTTAAAGTCATTGATCTATCTCTTTCGTCTATTTTGTGAGCTAGTTGCATAACAATGGGTAACAGAGCTTTGGATTCTAGGGTTTCGCTGCTTCAAACAGGCCATCATGGAATTTTCTCTATAATGTTTTTTATACGAAGCTTAAGAATCTGAAATTAAAACCCATGTGAGATGAAATCATGATGAACCATGTGACCGAATTTCAAATCTTGTCTTCCTATATCTTCAGAGATATGAGATGAGAAAGTTAGGGTTTTTTTCAGGCTCTTGAATTGGATCTCAAACAGGTCACCTTGGGAAAATCGTCATAACTTTCTCTCTGAGCATCTAATTCAAATTTCGTAAAATGTGAAATAAATCATACAGATTTTAGTTTGTTGGGTATTGGTTTTAGAACCTAAGGTCAAAACAGTGACATGTGGCACATCGTACAAGTTTTCTCTTCTGAACCTGTCTATAATTAGGGCATCACGGGAGATTGGGCATAACTCTTTCTTCAAGAATCCAGTTGTGACCGGACTTATGGGGTTGGAAAGAAGACTCAGAGTGATATCACAGACCAAAGTTTCAAAACTTGGAGATCTAAACTTATCAAGTTACAGGCATTTCAAGATCGAGCTCAAACAAAGCGGAAAACAAAAAGGTTTGTAGTGTTTTTTTTAAATTTGCATAAGCCTTGTTTGAGAAAGTAGTTTGAAGTGATTCAAAGGGAATTGGGAAGAATAATCTTTATTAATTGATGATGTGAAGAAATAAAATGGAAACACCTAGTAAGAAACCTGAAATCTCTACTATAACACACAAAGAAAAGGAAGAAATGCAACATGATATATCAAAATTACGAGATCAAGTGCAACAAATTTTGCTCTCACAAAAAGTAATTGAAGCTAAGATGGATGGTTTAAAGAATGGAATGGAAGCTAAGATGGATGACATCGAAGCTAATATGGATGGTATAGCAACAAAACTTAAAGGCAACATGGAAGATTTGAAGATAGACTTGACAAAGTTGCTACAAGAAATGCTTACTAATGGCGAAAGGGTAGTAAAGGAAACTCGTGGTGAGAACAAAAGAAATATTAGTCATGATTTCAAATAATATAATGTTGGATTGAAGACCCGCCATGTTCCAAATATCAATATGAGGAAGTTTGATGGCAAGGATCCCATAACATGGATACTACAGATGGAGAAAAATTTCGATCTCCATAATGTGCAAAGCACACAAAAGGTATGCATTGCAACTTTATATTTGGAACCCAATAAGTTTGTATGGTACTAATGGCTTTGCTCTCATAAACAAATTGTCACTTGGGAAATTTTTATGGAAGAAATGATAGCACATTATGAGGATACAAAAAGAAACACATTTTTTATCCAATTGATAAATCTCAAACAAAAGGGTTCAATGGTAGAGCACATTGAGGACTTCCAAAAATTGAATATAAGGGTAAAATATATTCCATAGTAGCATAGGATTGATGCGTTCATAGGGACTTTAAAAGATAACATCCAACATGAGGTTCACCTTTGGGAACTTGATTCATTGGAGAAGGCATTTAGGTTGGCAAGAAAAATTGAAAGCAAAATTATGGCAACAAGGAAGCCTACCACTCACAACTATAAAGATGGAAGTAATGTTTCCCCTAGCCTTCCACAACCTACAAGGTTGACACCACAACAATTGGAAGAAAAAAGAGCAAAAGGGCTTTGTTACAACTATGATAGAAAATACACTAAAGGTTATAAATGTGCTGAGAAGAAATTATTTTACATATATTGTGAAGAGGAGGAAGAACAAAAATAAGAAACATCAAAAGAAGAGGCTACACACAAGAAACAAACCCTATAGAAAGAAAAAATGAATCCGATCATATCTTGTAATGCATTGGCCGGAATTACCACTCCTAAAAATATTAAGATAGAAGGACATATCAAGAAGAAAAAGGTAATAGTGTTGACTGATTCGGGTAGTACCCATAATTTTATTCATTGTAAGATAACCAAGGAATTGAATTGCTTCCTATACCTAGCACCAGAGTGTCAAGTGATGGCTGAAAATGGAGGAACCATGAATTTCTTTGGAAAGTGCCATAATATCAAGCTATCAATGAGATAATATGTGTTGAATAGTCCAATTCTTTCCATTCCAATGGGTGGTGCTAATGTTGTACTAGGAGTCCAATGGCTACAATATTTAGGTACTATAACTTTTAATTTTCAAGAACTTTTGTTGAAATTTGTTTTAGAAGGAAAGGAAGTTGAATTAAGGGGTATCACAGGGAAACCGGGAAAGATAATCAGCTCTAAGGCCATGACAAAGCTTATAAATAAAGAACAACGAGGTGTAATTTCACAATTATGTTTGCTAGAGGTTCCAACATTGGAATAATCTATTTCTCTAGATCTCCAAAATGTCTTCGACAATCATTCTAGTGTATTTGAGACTCCTAAAGGCCTCCCACCTATTCGTGATCATGATCATGCTATTCATTTGATTCCAGGAAGTGTTCCTCCAAACATTAGGCCTTACAGATATCCCTATGCCCAAAAGAGTGAAATTGAACATATGGTTGCAGAAATGCTAGAGGTTGGTATAATTCAACCTAGTCAAAGTTCTTTCTCTACTCCAGTAGTATTGGTGCACAAGAAGGATGGATCATGTTGCATGTGTTCGGATTATAGGGAGCTCAACAAGCTCACTATTGAAGATAATTCCCCATTCTCGTCATTGATGAATTATTGGATGAATTGCATGGAGAAATTTACTTCACCAAGTTAGACCTTCATTCATGATATCATCAAATAAGAATGAAGATTGAAGACATTCCAAAAACAACATTTAGAACTCATGAGGGTCATTATGAATTTTTGGTCATGCTTTTTGGCCTTACCAATGCACCTTCTACATTTCAAGGTTTGATGAACTCCATTTTCAAACATTTCCTTAAAAAATTTGTGTTAGTATTTTTTTATGATATACTAATCTACAGCAAGTCTTGGAACGATCATGTTTAACATGTTGACAGAGTGCTCAAACTATTTGACGAGAAACAATTGTATGCAAAAACCTTCAAATGTTTCTTTGGAGTACAAGAGGTGGAATATTTGGGTCATATTGTATCTCATGAAGGTGTTAAGGTAGACCCTTGCAAAATTAAATCCATTAAGGAATGGAAAATTCGCACATCCATAAAACATCTGCGAGGATTTCTCAGGTTGACAGTGTATTATCGCAAGTTTGTTAAGAATTAAAGGAGAATAGTGGCACCTCTAACAACATTATTGAAGAAAGATGCATTTTCTTGGACTCCAGAAGCAACGAAGGCCTTTGAACATCTTAAAGAGGCAATGTGCCAAGCACCAGTCTTCGCTACGCTAGACTTCACAAAAACCTTTATTGTGGAATGTGATGCCTCAAGAAATGGAATTAGTGTTGTTTTAATGCAAGAAGAAAGACCCATTGCTTTTGAAAGTTGTCAAATTAAAGGAAAATATTTACACAAAGCCATTTATGAGAAGGAAATCTTGGCAATACTACATGCGCTGAAGAAATGGCAATCTTACCTAATGGGAAGACACTTCAAGGTAAAAACAGATCATGATAGTCTTAAATAATTTTTAGAACAAAGATTATCTTTAGAAGAGCAGCAAAAATGGGTCACAAAGATGTTGGGTTATGACTTTGAAATCATCTACAAAAGAGGGAAGCAAAATGTTGTTGTAGATGCACTCTCAAGAAAGGATGAGGATGTGGAATAATTTCTTTGTGTCATTTCTATTACCAACCAAATTGGATAAACGAAGCAAGGGATGAATGGAAGAATGAAGAATAAGTGTAGCCACTCATTCAAAAGTTGCAGCAAGATCCCAATACATCTGATACATTTAGCTAGAAAATGATTCGTTATGGTACAAAGATCGCTTATACCTCTGTAAAAATTCCCAAATCAAACAAAATATTCTTAGGGAATTGCACACATCTCCCTTAGGAGGGCATTCATGATTTTTAAAAAGTTACCATAGGGTTAAGAAGGATTTTTTTTGGGATGGCCTTAAATCTGATATTCAAAAGTTTGTGGCGAAATGTTTGGTTTTCCAACAAAATAAAGTTGAGAAAATTAAGACCACAGGTCTATTACAACCTTTATCCATTCCAAGTCAACGTTGGGAGGAGGTTTCTATGGATTTTATCACAGGTTTACCCAAGTCAGAAGGAAAGAGTGTCATCATGGTGGTAGTTGATAGGCTTATCAAGTATGCAAACTTTTGTGCATTATCTCATCCATGTAAAGCCAATACATTTGCTACTACATTTATGGAAACAATTCAAAAGCTACATGGAAACCCAAAGATTATTGTAAGTGACAAAGATCCTATTTTCACTAGAAATTTTTGGACAGAATTATTTTCTTGTCTAGGTACTCAGTTAGCTCATAGCTCATCTTACCTTCCTCAATCTAATGGGAAAAATGAGATAGTGAACAAATGTTTGGAAGGATATCTTCATTGCTTTGTATATGATACACAAACACAATGGGTCAAATGGTTGCTTCTCATTGAATGGTGGTATAACACTTCCTTCCGTACTATAGAAAAAATGACCCCATTTATGGTGCTTTATCGATATCATCCACCATCCATCACATCATATTTAAGAGAAAATTATAAGGTTCAAGCAGTGGAAGATCACATCGAGCATCAACAAAAAGTTCTCCAACTCTTAAAGGATAAATAGAATGAAACAACAAGCATATCAACATCATAGTGAAAGAAGTTTTGATGTAGGTGACTGGGTATTTCTACGGCTACAACCATACAAACAAATGTCCCTCAAGAAAGATAAGAAGGATAATAAATTATCACCAAAGTATTATGGTACGTATAAGGTGTTGCAAAAGATTTGTACTATGGCATACAAATTGGAACTTCCTGCATCTTCCCGAGTTCACCTAGTTTTCCATGTTTCATGCTTAAACAAGGTTATAGGTGACAAGCTCTCAGTTCAAACAATATTTCTAGAGCTTGACGAGGAAGGAAAAATCATATTGGAATCTGAAGCAACCACAGAAACAAGAACTCGATAGTTGCGAAATCGATCAATTTTAGAGTATCTCATCAAGTGGAAGAAATGACCCACTAAAGATTCTAGATGTGAGGATGAGAATTTTATACAAAAGCACCCAAAACTACTCGAGCATTGAGGATAACCCTTTTTTGAAGGAGAGGGGCATGTTAGGTCCCTATAATACTAGTATATTCCCTTATTATTATTGTCATTGTACCCCTTATTTTTATTGTTGTTCCCATGTTGTCCCCATATTGTTATTATTCTGCCCCATAGAAGCCCACTATTGTTATTGTTGTTCCCTTAAATTATTATTGTTATGTTGGCTCTGATTATATTGTGACCCCTTCGACTACTATATATAGAAAGGAGGTCTTGTCATTTTTGTCATCCAAGAATTGTTCATTTGTGTAATGTAAAGGAGGTTTCCCCCTCGAAGAGGCTACGTTTTAAGTCGTTGATCTATCTCTTTCTTCTATTTTATGAGTTGGTTGCATAACAATCTTAGAGCATTCCTAAACTTGTGTGCTCAGGAGGAGACTTTGGTCTAATAATAAGCACTTTGCATCTCAATTGTATTGTCGTTGTCAACACCCAGTCCATGACCATAATTGTGGAGGGCGGTGTGATGCTACAGGAGCTTATTGATGTAGATGTCAAATGAGGCCTAGAACTCCCCCAATCCCCATACTGGGATGGTGTCACCATTGTTAGTCTTCTCGCCACAGGTGCCATGGAAGCTCTTTGTTCACCAATGGCAACATTGTTCAAGAATATGTCGTGGCCCTAAAACTCATAAGCCCTACCTTCCCTAAAGAAAATTATGTAAGAGCCATTTCCCTGACTCGAACATACAAAGATATCAATGCAGCTTGGGTTTCTCTAGGCCTCCTTGGCATTATATCTCAGGTTAAATTTCAATTAATTCAACTACAACTTCCAATGAAAATTTATATACAGTTTTGAATCTTAATATTTGAAAATATCCACTAATATTATTAATTTTTTAACAGGAACCTTCCGAAAATCCGATGATCAGGTGCTCATGTCCTAAGTGTCGTAAAATGCTCAAAAATGAAAGTGCTCAGAACTAGTTCAAAGTTGAACAACTAGAAAGTGCTCGTCTTCCTAATTCCGGCACTGCAAATGGTTCAAAAAACGGTCGCCGTATGAGAAAGTTATGCCAAAAAGAAGAATTTCTCAATAACATTGAAATTTTGAATTTTTCAAAAACATTAAAAAACGAATATTCCACAGAATATTCCTTCAAATATTCCAGGGAATATTCCTTTTTGGGTAGCCAATCACAGGTTGCCACGTGGCAGGCTCGGAGACAGCCACGTGGCTTGGATGACGTCAGTAGGTCGCAGGTGCGTTATACAAAATTTTGGTGGTAGTGAGGTTTGATCCCATGACCTCTTGTTCAACAACCAAATGTCTTACCATTCCGCCACAATTGCAGTTCGTGTTAGGGGAGCAGCATAAACATCATATGAACTGTAACGTTGGTTTGGGCAGGGCCCTAAGGGGGCCAGCCCCTAACGGCCAGCCCCCATTCCATGTGACCTCCGCCCTTGGACCGTGGGCTCCTTCCTTAACTGCCAGCACGAACTCCAATGCAAACCACCTGCCGAGGTTTCCGGTCACATGCGCGCTAAAACTGGAGTTAATTGCCAGTCAGCATGGCGGAAAATTTGGCGGAGCGCCAAATTTCGGTGGTCCCGCCATAATTGGCGGAGCTAACTGGCCCCAACTACAGTTAGCTGGAGTTTTTTTAGGCTAAACTGGAGGGAATCTTTAATGGGCCATAACTTTGGCTAGGAAAGGCGGTTTTGGACGATTTTTTTTTTTGATTTTGGGTATTTTGGACCTTATGAAGCCATTTCCATAGGTATTATAGCCATCTGAGGTCATTTGTAGAGGTTTTGGAGCCGTGGAAGTTCTAGGAGCCACTAGGGCCCAATATTGGGAAGACTGTATAGGGTTGCAGGTACCCATTTGAGGTGAACCAATAGTCAATCCTGAAGGATTCAAGTGTTATGATTCTATTTTTACCATCTATTCCACTTGTAGATGCTTCTATTCAGCTGTATATTCAATTTGAGCATTTAATTAAAACAAGGATAGGCCCATTTGGGAGCCTTGGACCCAGCAGACGTAGCCCATGAGGGGTGAAATGCTTTATCAACTTCTTTTTCATCTGTGGTTGATTTATTTTGCAGAACAAATTCGTTTTAGTGTGTTAAACAGTAAAAGGAAATAAATCTGCTATACTTAAATGGGTCATGAACAGCTGAAAATTTCATTTGTTTTCTTTCTGCAAGACAAGGACATTTTTTAAACATCTGAATTGAATACCTTGCAAACCATTTACAAGTAGTTTCAAATTCATATCATCCGATGACCCAGCAATATTGACCACTGATAGGTTGTGTCGCAGTCCACATAGTCGAATTCCACGCCATCATTGAGGCAACTCGACATGTACAAACCAGTGATAAATTTTTATTAGGGAAAAGGGTTTCTTCAAATATAGAGGTGAGCACTGATAAATAGAAGTCATAGCAAGAAGAAGTGGGTGTCGTATAAGACTTGTAGTTTTTGTGAAATAGATTGATTTGTGATTTAAATGATTTGGAAAACTTGTGACCAAATTTACAGTGTTTAAGAATACATTGTTAAATTTTCAATTTCGATCTAATTCAAACCCTAGGGAAAGGTACAATTATTTGTAAATAAAATTTTCATATTTTCCATTTGGGCATTTTAGTTGGACTTTAGCCCATGAGACGAGAAAAGAATGGGAATGTCGTTAGTAGGGTGACCTGCAATTGTGACAGGTGCGTCCGGCAAGATCGACAAGGAAATAACAATCCATTTGGCAGAGAAGGAAGCCAAAGTGGTCTTCCATTACTCCTCTAATCAACAGACCGCAGAAGGGGTTGTCTCCACCATTAATAATAACTCATATTCTTCTGGTGGTCGTATGAAGGAAATTTCCTACAAGTCTGACATCGCAAACCCTTCCCAGGTCGCCCAACTATTCAACATAGTCAAGTAGAATTTTGGTCTCCTTCACATATTGGTGCATTGTGCAGGAGTTTTGGACGCCAAGTATCCATTCCTCGCCCAAACCTCCATCAAAGACTAGGATTGGACTTTCCAAGTTAACTACAAGGGATTGTTTCTTTGTGGCACTTCTCTTCTTCCATTTCCTATGCATTCTTCATTTAAAACTAACACACCTAATGAACTAGCTATAGGTATCCATCAGTATGTGTGCCCCATGTTCCATGTAATTTGGAATCTGTGATGGTACACTGAATATGTGCAGCAAGAGAGACTCATTTAAACTTGGGTATGAAGATTCAAGGTTTCAACGTTAGAGGATGCATATGTTGATGTCATACAAAAGGCCCACTTCTCATATTGGAACCAGATTTAAATGTGTTTGTGCTAGTGTATTAGACTCACAAGATGCAAGTTATACTCCCATGGAAACTTGTGCTTTTTCCCTATTTTATATGCATGTATGTACATGACCCAGGTCAATGGAATTTGTATGTGGACTTGTAAAGTCTCTAGGTTTCTAGCTAATGTGGGTCAAATACAATTAGAGAGTTGTTCATTTTTTCATATATGCATTTATTTACTATAGGTTTCCAAAGCTCTTTTCTATTGTTATGTATTGACTTTGATTTGTAGAGCAAAGACTTTGATCAGGGTTATGTATTTCATGTTGAGATGTCTTCTTTGAGAGGCAAAGACATCTGGGAAAATGATTAAACTTGAAAACATCTAAGTTAAAGAGAATCTCTATTTGGGCGGATCTGTTTCTCTGATTGTGGGTGACTTAAAAGATGCATTTTTAATTTGTTCTTTGTTTTTCCTTAAAAATTGGTATTAAAGCTTGTATTACTTATCACAATGTCTATCTAGCGTAATCGAAAGAAAAACATATTATATGCATAGTTGGAGACTCGTGCAATCTTCTATATTTATTTATCTTATGCTCTCTTTCAATTATGCTGTCAGCATGTACCTCTCAATAGTTTTATACACCCAATATATGCATATATTGTGAATCCTACAGTGTTTAGTGAGTATTGTCTTCTTGTCAACTTCAGCTTTTAAAGTTCCTTATGGTGGATCTAGAGCCTTTAGATAGCCCTGCCACGCCACCATGAAGATTTTAGTGATTTTGGTGTCATTTATATTAATTTTTAGATTAGTGAATGGTGTTTTTAAATTTTGTTTTGGTTGAATTTTTAGCTAAACTATATTGTTGTAGTTTCAAATGCAAATCATGTGAATTGGAGATAAGCAAGGATACTAATTTTGGAAGATGAAACTAGGTTCGATTTGGAAGATGAAAGGCACCTGCTACATGGCATAATACATGTAAATGGGTTTTGCCACTTGCTTCGTGTGAATGGACGGGAAGGTGGTTCACGGTATCTTTTTGGCTGTGATATTATGGGCCTATGGGACATGATATGGCATCATGTTGAAAGCCAGGTAAGCTTCAGTTTTATTTCAGCCTTGAATACATGAAGGTTATGCATGCATGAACTATAATTTCCACAAAATACATAGAAATTAATACTCTGAGAAATTGAATCAGGTTAATATGGATTTGCATGGTTGGTTATGTGGTAACAACAATTAAATAGGTGCTTTGAATGGATTGATACTCAATTTGAATGACGTCCAATTCTGGAATCCACTTCAACTCACAATGTGCTTGGGAAATTGAATTAGTTTATGATATTTTTTCCATGACATATTTGAATGGTCGGGTTCATTTATGACATGATCCTTTCTTATTAGGGTTATGTATACTGGAACCTTCATGTTGTAAGGGCCCTGTGGGAGAAGGGAACTTTGATGATACAATTATTTTGGACACCTGTCCACTTGTGTCTCAAGGTTTACCTTGCCTTAAGAAATTGTTTGGTAAAGGAAGGGAAACCTGAGATATTTTTCAATTTTGATACAAGATTAGATTCCATTATCAATTTTCCTTGTGTAAAACAAAAAGGAACTTTGTATTTCAAAAATGAACACTATGAGTTCCTGCAAGTTCTATAGATGTGATTTCCAAAAGGAAAGGTAGGTCAAACTGAGATATTTTTCAATTTTGATTCAACATTAGATTCCATTATCAATTTTCCTTGTGTAGAAGCAAAAGGGAATTTGTATTTCAAAAAGAAACAATATGAGTTCCTGCAAGTTATATAGATGTGATTTACAAAATGAAATGTGTATTATGTCTAGACCGATAAATATGGACCATTTGAAGGTCTTGTGAAAAAATATTTTGAAAACTGTGAAAAACACAAATGAGATGTTATATCATGATGAAGAACTTGAGAAAACTTCTTATATACCTGTTGGAATGTGAAAAAGTTCAGTGTACATTTCTGACTTGAAGGAAGAAGTAGCATTTTACCACCCAGAATCAATTATCATCTATGCTTGTTGTATTGTGATTATGCAATCTGTTTAAAAATATGTTCAACTGAATTATCATAATCACTAGTTTTACAATACCAAACTCTTTGTGAGTCCTAATGGCTATGTAAAGTTCTATTGGAAAAAGATGGTGGTGTGAAGTCCTTGTGATTACTTTTTTGATAATTTGTGATCCTCAAACCAAATGTACTGCTAACAAAAGATGTAGTCTACATATGCTCAGTGGATGTTTGTTAAAATGCACTTATCTGTGACAAACTAAAATTGTGACTACACTTCTACAAATATGCAGCAATTGACCATGTTTGCTGGTTTATAACCTGCATAGGAGAGGCTAATACCTTGGGAATATTGACAGTAAAAAAGTTACAGGAGAGACCAACAATTGATTACCCAAAAAAATGAATTTATGTTTTTTGTCACTTCAAAAAAATCTGCAAAGAATTTCTTCATGACTTCATAAGTATTGTATACTTCTCTATACGATTCACTTGCTGTGAGAACCATTTTTTTCCATATTGAACTTAGAAAATAACAAAGGCGTTGTGCATGAAATTGGAATTTATTCCTCATATGTAGATATAAATCTCTATGGAATCATACAAAACACCTGTCATTTTTCATTTTGCAAAATAGAGATTATGTTAAATTATGATCAACAATTTATTTTAATACCTGATAAGTGATAAAACAATATTTCTAATCGTTGTTACATGGAAAAATTAGTGTCATGGATGTTTCAAAGAAATACGAGCTTGATTATTGACTTTTACATACTGTGAAAAAAGGGCACCCCTCGTATGATAATTGGGGCTATGAATTCAAGAGAGGAAATTTTGGAACAACACATGAGACATACAAGAGAGATATTCAATTTCTATCAAAGCTTCATTTGGATTTATTTCTTTCAGGTGTGGGCAGATTTGACCAACAATTCAAGAAGATTGTATCATTTTACCGTATCCTGTCTAAGAATCCCCCTGTAACAGTACAATATTTGGTTTGTTTTATAATGCAATTGTTACAAAAATTCCACAATAACATTGAGAGAAAATATTCAGGGAACATCATGATCAACAAGGGAAAATAGTCTACCAATAGAGAATCCACTGAATCAAAGTGAGCACCCAAGGTTGTAGACGAGATTACGACTGCCATGCTCAAGGTTCTACAAGTGGCAGATGGAACCATGTGGATAACATCATGATTTAAGAGGAAAAACTATTGGAAAGAAGATTGTCCAGTGCCAATGTAATTATTTTATATGGACCCTTGAGTACAGGTTTGTTGCATCCATTATTTTGTTCCTTGTTGTCCAATTTATTGTTCTTCCTAATCAATCAACTGTGTAATTTCAATATACTAACATTTTGTGTATCAATGTAAACACAGGCCGATAAACAGAAACAATGTATCCATTGACTTAAAGAGTGCTACTAATCCTAAAACAACTTAAGGAAGAGCATGTCTTGGAAGACCCAAAGACACTATCATGTCCTGTTACATCCTCCATCACAACCTCCGCCTACCGCTGATCATTCTCCATTACATCAAGCGATTACTTTTGGCTCATTGTGTTATGGAATAAAAGAGAAATTATGGTGTTATGGACTAAAAGAGAAATTATGGCATTATGGGTTAAAGAAAGAAACTCACTAATGCCTCAAGAGATTTAATGGACTGTAAATAGTTTATTAAAAATTATGAGGAAAAAAATCACATCATTACAACAGACAGTGAGAGCACAAGAGTGTTTTTTGTGGCAAATGTTTATTTCTGTTTCAAAAATTTTCAAGTAGAAAATGTAAGAGAGCTACAAAATATCGAATATTTGACTACCTTGATGCTACTCATAGGGAAACAGAGTGTTGTTACTATTCAAGGTCATTCCTATGGTGATATTTCTAGGTACAAGGCAAACAGTGGCACACAAGTATGGATTGTTAGTTTCCCATGTGGCACAAGGGAGGATGATGGAGAGAGAATGATTACCTATGATAATTGTGAGGTTTGGCAACACACTAGATGTGTTGGTATTTCAGATTCAGAGGATGTTCCAACAGAATACATGTGTGAATATTGTAATGATAATTCTTTAGAATTTAATGTTGATTCTTATCATAGTTTGCTAGGTAGCTCATTTGTCTCAAGCTTTTACTGAGCTTCATTTTTTATGCCTATAGAGGTTGTAAAGGATCAAATAATTTGTCTATGAGGTTCTTGTTTGGCTATTTTGGAAAGAAAAATATACCCTTATTCGAATTCTCATCTTTGTCAAAATGGCAGTATATTGTGGCTCAAAATATGAGTTTATATCTTGCTTTGTTCGAAGTTGATAAGAGTTGCAATATATATTGTTATCATTCAGAGTCTACATCTCTAGATTTTTTACGGCCATGCAGTGGTTAATGTGGTAATATTAAATTTCAAGGATAGTACATGAAAGTATACAAATCAAATTGGAATCATTTTCACGATCATTTTTTTTACATATTCAGTTTTCATCGCAACAGTCTTTTATCATTTTAGTTGGTACAATAAAAAAATCTATTGCTATTCCATTATTTCCATTACATCATCAGAATAACTAAAGTTGTAATAATTATTTTGTAATGTAGTTTAGATTAGTTTGTACTAACCATTTTTTAATTATTAACACAAATATGAATATGAATTTTGATTATTATTAGGATTGATTATCATAATAAACAGATCCATTGTTTAAAAAATAAAAATTACTATTAATAATCGGGACTCTCGATCTATTCTATGGACAATCAAAATGTCCTTCCATATATATTGTTATCTCAGGATATATAGCATTTAATGCAACAATGCTAATGCTTACCTTTGTATGTTCGACTGTTGGGGATCAATGGGTTGTAGTACAAGGCATGCAACCACTGGTTGCAATGATACAACGTTAATGACTATTCTGATATTTGTGAGCATTATAGTTGCAGAAGGAAAAGTAAGACCATAAACAACCACAAATTTGATAAAAAAACTACAATTTTGATTAGTTGAGGAAAATGTATAATATTTCTAAATAGAGATTCTAGAAAAATAACAATATTTTTAAAACTAGAGCACAACAAAATCTGAAATTTTATTTGCCTATAAAAGTAAGGAATTACAATTATGAAAATTACTTGTTGAAATGAAAACAAATTTGGAATTGTATTTTGAATTTGATCTCTAATTCATCCCGGAAAATATGTTGTGCTAGGATCTCACAAACTGAAGCTCTTCCACTAAAACACACCCTTCTGACTAGGGGAGTCTATATGTCTCTCTGAAACTAGAGATACCCAATGTTGTTAGAATTTAAGCCCAAATCTACATCGACGTAGAATAGAAAGTCACAATTTATATATTACATAGCTATTAAATTAGCCTTCTCCTTTTATAAATGATGGAAGTCGAATTATCCATGCAAGACTTCGCCTTCAATTTCCATGCATTTCAAACCTTCTCCTTTTATAAATGATGGAAGTTGAATTATCCATGCAAGACTTTGCATTCAATTTCCATGCATTTCAGTTAACTGATGGTGAACTAGGATTATATGGGAATGCGCATGGCTAAGGGAGTATCTTGAGTTCAACTGAAGTAGAAGTGGAGAGAAGAAGCATGCGCTTATTTCATAACATTTACTAAGGTTTAAAATTGATTTAATAATATATATATATATATATATATATATATATATATATATATAATGTGGAATTTTATTCCAAAAAATTTTGGTTTCGATTTCTTATCTAACTTTAAGGTCGTCGAAATCAAATTTGAAATTGAACAAGGTGACATAGGATAAAACAAACACACGTCAGATTTAGGAGAGCTCGGGGTCATTCCTCCTTCCGACAACAATGGCTTCCAGTTCCTCAAAAGACATGGCTTTGCCTATGCTACAGAGGATAATGTTTAGGGAAGACCCTTTTCCTAGAATATTTCCACCAAAAGAACATGTTATGGACTATTTTAATGTGAAACCATTCCCTATACATGAACTACTTATGGATCAGATCTCTGAATTTCTTATATGTGAAGTTTTGAACTTTACCAAATGTTGTGTTGAAAGTGCCTGAATCTAATAATATTTCAACTATATATAGTTTTTAGGTCTTTTTGAGGCAAGAGCATGCCATACTTTGCATATTTGAAACTGATTCAAGTTTTGGTGGATGAATATTTTTGGATCCAAATCCAAGGAGTGTACTTATGGCTCTGGTGGTTACATGAAGTCATAGGCATTCTTTCATAAAGATATTTGAAGTTCATACCACATTCATGGATTTCAAGTAGATGCGAGATATGAAAAGAGATGTATTTGAGTTTTAAGCAACTGGTCGACATTTTTTAGGTGTTGCAGTTAGAAATGAGAATTAAATTTATTTGATGTTGTTTTAGTCAAATGTTGGTTTTACTTACTTCCATATTCCCCACTTCTCCTATCAGCGTTCCTTTGCATGTCCTAGTGAAAATTCTAGTTTTATATACGTGTCCATTAAATATTAGTTGGATTACCTTGTTCTATTGAATATTAGTTGGATTACCTGGGTCAGCCGCAGGGTTGGAATTTCAAAATAGAATCATCTGCCAAATTTAAAGGCTTTGACACTTCATTAATCAGTCTTCCTAGTGAAAGATGTTGATGTTTTCAAAAAAATTTAAACTATACTTGATGAGGAAATTACTCCTTTGTGATGGTATCATAAAATTTTAAATTGTATTTGAAGAGAAAATCACTTTTTCGTCGATAGTAGGCTCATGGTAATCATATAACCATGGTTTCACAAATTTTTGAACTGCATTTGACTAGCAAATCACTCCTTCATGGACAATTTTTCCATCAAATTCTATCCCTGGTTCGCACACTCTTGGTAATCAAATAGTTGTAGTTTAAAGATGACAAATTTTTTCTTAGAAAACAAATTTAATATTCTCTACCTCTACGTTTACTTTAACAATTTAATATTTTTATATTCAAGTCCATTAAATATTAGCTAGATCACTTGGATCTGCAAGTTCATGGTAATCGTATAGCCATAATTTAATGAGGACAAAATTTTGCCTCGAAAACAATGGAAATTCCAACTTGATTTTGAGAAAATCTGGCAATTGTTTTTTGGAAATCTAGTTTATAGTCGTCGAACTTCAATATTTTTGGGTTCCCTAGGATATTGATGTTGTTGAATCCATTTCCACCATTAGAATATGATTCAAACACTTACAACATTAGGTTTCTAGAAAATTTTCATGAGAATTGCACTATTCAAGAAAAATTGTGGCCATGGTTGATCCAAATGGATCCAAGAAACACTCTCTATGTCTTCAAAACTACGAAAACCATGCCAAAAACCAAGGAGAATTGCATAAGGTAGCCTTTTAATACACTATCAAGAGGCAAAACCCATGAAATTAATGAAAAGAACATAGTAACGGTGGTGGAAACAATAACACACAATAGCTGTCTGATCTAGTCGATCAACGTTCCAAATCGGATTGGCAATCGCAATGGGCGGTGACCTTCAGTAGAGGTCAACGGGATCCACATGAGACTTGTGACAGTGATTAGCGGAATCGGCGGGATCCACATAAGGCATGCGACGGTGATTGTCGGAGTTAATATGGACCATCGATCAAGTGCGCAGATTAATGACCCAGATTACATCTCCGGATCGCTATCGAGGGATTGCAGAAGCGCTTACAAACGGCGAAAGGGTTATTGCGATGAGCGATTGCGATATATCGCATCGTAGCATCGCATCGGAACTTTGCAATGGAGCGGGGCCGATAACAATGATATTAGCGATGTCACAGGCCTAAAAGGGTTTGTTGACAGTGTTGAACCGTATTTCAAATTTGGAAGGTGGGATTTCACAGTGTTTTAGTGCATTTTCGCAGTTTAACATATTTTGTTAAAACACAAAGGAATGGGCCCTTCTGAGATGCGATAGTGACTTGTGGGCAAACTCGATAGGGGAATGAATCACAGTTGAGGACTTTTGAAGTCCAAGATATCATGTTTTGGCGGAGTTTCTCTGTTTTGAACATATTTCCCTGTGTATGGCCGAAAACGGCTGCGTTTGGGAATCTGAAGGATTTCAAGGGACCCGGGCACTATGGCGTTACAGAATGGGTGGCCACCTCCTCTCTGGGCATTAAAAAATGATTGTATCATGCTGAGAGAGGGATTCGAAGTGGAAAGAGGCCGGGGAGACCAAGAGACAGGATATGAAACGAACAGGCAGCGCGGTTGGCTTTAAAAGCCACAGACAGAGAGTAAACGGGCAAGCAGTGTCGTAAGAAAGTGTGAGAGAGAGTTATGATAGAGATTGAGAGCTGTGAGGGAGTCTGTGTACTCAGAGGAATCTGGAGGGATTCAAGTGAGGCTCTTGTAAATGCATCTATTGTGTGTGAGGCTCAAAGTGAGCTTCCTATTGTAAAAACTATGTTTGAAGACTTAATAGAGAGGCCACCACTAGAGGCTGGACCAGGAGATGTATCCCAGGAGTATTGGGTGAACTCCTTATTAAATCTGCTATGCTTTTATGTGTTTTATCTATTATAGTCTTTAAGTACTTCAAAGTCTATGTATTTCGTAATCTAATCGATCCATTGCATAAAATAACATAGGCACATTCATACACATAAATCTATAATACCTTATTATTGTCTTAGATCTCATTATCAGATCGAGTGGTATCGGAGCTTTAGGTTGCTAAGGTCAGACAAGCTTGTGTTGGACTGTTTGTGAATGATAACTAGATCAAAGCTTAAATTAGGAGAAGGAGAATTGGTTGAAACTAACCCAGAAATTGGTAGAGTCCATACTAGGAGGAAAATGGCAGAAGAAAACCCTTTGGAATCAGACTCTCAGTTCATGGACAGTTTCATGACCATGAGAGCCATGGTAGAAGAGATGTATAGAGAATTTAAGAAAGGTAGAGGTGAAGATTCTTCCACTTCCAAACAAGACAAAGGAACAAAAGAATCTCTTATAGATGGCCATTCTGAAGGCAAAGGGAAAGGAAAAGAGGTTCCTCTGCCCACACCTCCTGACAGCCCTGAAATTAAAAAGAAGAAAACATCTTTGATTAAATTAGATGTTAAATTTGATTTTCCTGTTTATGATGGAGAGTTAAATGTAGAGAAGTTAGATAACTGGATTAGGCAGATTGATGTGTATTGCAGGGTGCAAAATATTGACTCAGACAGAAGTAAGATTCAGCTGGCCAGCCTACGCCTTGGAGGAACTGCCTTGGTATGGTGGGAAGGTAGGACACAAGCTCACTTGAAGAAACATGGTAAAATTCTTTCTGTATGGAGTGAATTTGTTTCTGCAATTAAAAAACAATTTTATCAACTAGCTTATATGTAGCAAGCTATGATGAGTTGCCAAACTCTTCGCCAATTAAAAGGGAAAAGTGTACAAAGCTACACCCAAGAGTTTAGAAAAAGAGCTTTGATTCTAGGCATTTCTTTAGACTCACCTAAAACTTTGCTGAAGTATATAGGTGGTTTGCACAGTTATTTGAGACATACCATTCTCATGTTTAACCCTATTACCATAGATGAGGTATCTGTTCAGGCTACCCATCTAGAGGCTAGAGGCAAGAATGTGAACCCAAAGATTGGGGGATCATCAAAAACCACTGCAAGAAAGAACAAGGAAATGAGGAAGCAAAAATGGAAAGAGAGGAAGGCCAATGCTGTACAAAAGGCCAAACCTTCATGCACTCACTGCAAGAAGGATGGACATGATGATAAACATTACTAGTCTTTGCATCCAGAGCTGAAACCCAAGAAGTTAGATGGCAAGAAGAAGAAGACTGCTATTGCTATACAAAAATATTTGGGGTCAGACTCAGGCGATGAAACAACAATTGCAGCCATAGGTATAAAAGGTAAAAATTCTAAAGCCTCTGCTAGTAATTCTGCACAAACCATTGATAGTGAAGAAAATGAGAGAAGCAGACATGAGCTTTTTCATATTAGAGTTATTTCCAAGCATCAAAATATTGATACTTTATTTGATAGTGGCTCACAAGTGAACTTAATTTCTGAAGCAATTGAAAAGAAATTGGGACTGCTAACCACACCTCACAAGAAGCCATATCCATTAGGTTGGGTATGTGATAAAGCAAATCTACAAGTGACTAGACAATATAAACTTGGGTTTTCTTTTGGGTCAGCATTTGTGGATGAGGTTGAGTTAGATATTGATCCCTTGGATAAATGTGGAATTGTTTTAGGAAGTCCTTACTTGAATGATAGAAAAGCCATATTATATAGAGCTAAAAATAAGTATCAATTCGTTAAAGATGGAATCAAATATATTATAAGAGCTCATAAACTCAAGAATAATTATACTCTCATAAACTCAGGGCAGATGAAAACAATTGCAAATTCATGCAAGAAATTTTTACTGATGGTTGTAAAGGAAAAGAAACCTGATAAAACCAATGTATTTGAAGGCTATGATGCTAAACAACAAGCTGATTTAGAAAAAGGTGTTTCAAAATATGATATCTTATTTCAAGAACCTAAAGGTCTACCACCCAAAAGGGAAATTGTACATGATATTAATTTGCAGCAAGATTCTCCATTGCTTAAGATCAGGATGTACAAGTTATATGCTTTAGAGAATGCAGAAATCAAGAAGTAGGTACATGAGCTACTCGAGAAAGGGTTCATAAGACCAAGCACATTGCCATGCAGATCCCCAATAGTGTTGGTGAGAAAGAAGGACAATTCGTGGAGGATGTGCATTGATTACCGAGCACTGAATAAAAAAACAATCAAGAATCGTTATCCCCTTCCTTGCATAGATGATCTATTGGATTAGCTGAAAGAGGTTGTTTACTTTTCCAAGTTGGACCTACGTAGTGGTTATCATCAGGTCAGAGTAGCAGAGCAAGATGCATGGAAGACTGCTTTCAAAACAAAGCAAGGGTTGTATGAATGGCCAGTTATGTCGTTTGGCTTAACTAATGCTCTTGCCACTTTCATGAGAGTAATGAATGATGTACTTAGGCCTTTTATTGATGATTTTGTAATTGTATATCTAGATGACATTCTTGTATTCAGTAAAACATGGGAAGAAAATTTGAAGCATGTAAAGTAGACCCTCGATGTTTTGAAGCAAGAAAATATCTATGTTAAATTGTCAAAATGTGAATTGGTAAAACATCTTTGAATTATTTGGGTCATAGTGTAGAGGGTGGTGAATTGAATATAGATCCCTCTAAGGTTGCAGTCATTGTAAACTAGCCTAAGCCTAAGTCTTCTACAAAAATTAGAAGCTTCTGAGGGGCAGCACAATATTGGAGAAAGTTTATTGCTACTTTTCCTTAATTGTAGCTCCCTTACATGCTTTGACAGGATTGAACAAGGTGTTTCAGTGAGGAGGCAAAAAGAAGAAAGCCTTCGACACCTTGAAAGAAAAAATTAGTACAACACCAGTACTAGCATTGCCAAATCTTCAAAAATCATTTGAGATCGAAATAGATGCCAGTGATTATGCCATGGGAGCAGTGTTGATGAAACATGGTAAACCCATATGCTACCACTCTGAGACTTTTAATTCTGCGGTAGCTAATTATCCTACATATGATAAAGAATTGTATGCATTAGTCCAGTGTGTGAAAAAGTGGAAACATTACTTAATGGGCAAAGAAACAGTTATACATACTGATCATCAACCACTTCAATATTTACGCTCACAAACTAAGTTGAAACAATCAAGACACTATAGGTGGATGGGTTTCCTACAACAGTTTCATTTAGTCATCAGATATAAAAAGGGCATACACAATAAAGTTGTAGATATGTTGTCCAAACCAATCATAAATGCATCTACTATAATTAAGCATAACTCGGTAATGCATGAAAGCTACATTGCACAATATGCTCGAGATATAGACTTTAAAGATGTATATGCAGCTTTAAGTAATGGCAAAAAGGTAGAAGAATTGGATTACTATGTTAAGGACCGACTCTTGTATCTTTTGGGAAAAATATGCATTCTACAAATAGAGAGAATTAATATAATTAGGGAAGCACATACTTCTCTGATATCCGGTCATTTTGGGGTAAGCAAAAAAATTGCACTGCTACAAAGATACTGCTATTGGCTAAGAATGCATGAAACAGTTTCTAGATATGTAAGAGGGTGTACGATGTGTGCTAAAAGTAAGCCCAACAATAGAAAACTAGGCTTGTACACTCCACTACCAATACCTTCCTGTCCTTAGGAAAGTGTTTCCATGGACTTTGCTGGAGGATTTCCAAAATCTAGAAAAGGTCATGACTATTTGTATGTTATTGTGGACAGGTTCAGCAAAATGTGTATTTTAATACCTTGTAATAAGCAAATTATAGCTGAACAAACAACAAAATTGTTCTTTCAGCATGTTTGGGTGCATTTTGGGTTACCCACTTCCAGAGTATCTGATCAACACTCCCAATTTTCTGGGAAGTTTTGGTTAAGTATGTGGGAATTAATGGACACCAGACTGAAGAAAAACACAGCTTTTCATCCACAAACAGATGGTCAAATAAAGGTAGTCAACCGGACAGTGATCCAGTTGCTCAGGGGTTATTGCAGCAAGCATCCCAAGCTTTGGGATGAACACTTATGTGCAACATTCTTACAACCATGCTAAAAATTCTTCTACATAGAGATCTCCTTTTGAGACCTGTTTTGGTTTTATACCAAGGTCTCCCTTCAATTTTGTCTTTGAAAAAGACATAGCAATTGCTAGACACAGTGATGTGGACAAATCAACTAGGTTCATTGAACAGATCCAAGAAGTTCACCAGGAAGTGCAAGAACAGCTGGAAAAGAGCCAAGCCAAATACAAGGCAAGGCATGATAAACATTGGGTGGAGCACAACATCCAAGTTGGCAATCAAGTCTGGTTGTATATCAGCAAGGATAGAATGCAATGTGAAGGAAAGAAGCTGAAGCCAATAAGGTATGGGCCTTTTAAGGTACTTGAGAAAATTGGTGAGAATGCTTTCCGCCTTGATCTTCCACCATACATGCATATCTATTCAATAGTAAATGCAGAAAATTTAAGACTGTTTGAACCTTCATTAATTGAAGATCTTGAAGAGCAAAGTCAATTGCCTTCCATTGATGATCTGTTGCCTGAATACCTCAATGAGCTGGAAGAAGATACAGATCTAGACAAGAAGGTGAGGACAACGCACAGAGGAGATGTTGAGTACCTAAGAATTGGACTCAAAGGTTCAAAACCTAGTAGTGCAAACTGGATAGAGATTGGACAAGTGAGGTAGTTGTATCCTCACTTAAGTGATGCTTGAAAACAAAATTTTGGTGGTCCAAAATCCTTTTCAGTGGGAAGGCATGATCCAAATGGATCCAAGAAACACTCTCTATGTCTTCAAAACTACGAAAACCATGCCAAAAGCCAAGGAGAATTGCATAAGGAAACCTTTTCATACACTATCGGGAGGCAAAACCTGTGAAATTAATGAAAAGAACAGAGTAATAGTGGTGGAAACAATAACACAAAGTAGCCATCCGATCTGGCCGATCAACAGTCTAGATTAGATCGGCAATCGCAATTAGCGGTGACCTTCAACAGAGATCGGCAGGATCCACATGAGACTTGCAACAACGAACAACGAATTTGGTGGGATCCACATAAGGCATGCGACAATGATTGGCGGAGTTAGTCAATCAATCGCGTAGATCGACGACCCATATTACATTGCCAGATCGCTATCGGGGGATTGCAGAAGTTCTTACAAATGGCGAAAGGGTTATTGCGATGAGTGATTATGATATATCGCATCGCCACATCGCATTGGAACTATGCAATGAAGCAGGACTAATAACAATGATAGCAGTGATGTCACGGACCTGAAAGGGTTTATTAACAATGTTGAACCATATTTCAAATCCAGAAGGCAGGATTTCACAGTGTTTTAGTGCATTTTCGCAGTTTAACATATTTTGTTAAAACACAAAGGAATGGACCCTTCCAATATGCGATAACGACTTGTGGGCGGACCCGATAGGGGAATGAATCATAGTTGAGGACTTTTGAAGTTCGAGATATCATGTTTTAGGAGAGTTTCTCTGTTTTGAACATATTTCCCTGTGTATGGCCGAAAACGGCTACGTTTGGGAACCCGATGGATTTCAAGGGAGCCAGGCACTATGGCATTACAGAATGGGTGGCCACCTCCTCTCAGGGAATTAAACAATGATTGTATCATGTTGAGAGAGGGATTCGAAGCGGACAGAGGCCAGGGAGACTGAGAGACGGGATATGAAATGAACAGGCAGCACGATTGGCTTTAAAATACATAGACATAGAGTAAACGGGCGGGCAATGTTGCAAGCAAGTGTGAGAGAGAGTTAGGACAGAGATTAAGAGCTGTGAGGGAGTCTGTGTACTCAGAGGAAGCTTGAGGGATTCAAGTGAGGCTCTTGTAAATGCATCTGTTGTGTGTGAGGCTCAAACTGAGCTCACTATTGTAAAAACTCTGTTTGAAGACTTAATAGAGAGGCCACCACTGAAGGCTGGACCAGGAGATGTAGCCCAGGAGTATTGGGTGAACTCCTTATTAAATCTACTGTGTTTTTATGTGTTTTATCTATTATAGTCTTTAACTACTTCAAAGTCTATGTATTTCGCAATCTGATCAATCCATTGCATAAAATAACATAGGCACATCCATGCACATAAGTCTGTAATACCTTATTATTGTCTTAGATCTCATTATCAGATAATTGGTAGACAACACCAATCATATATGCATCGACTATACACCAGTTGGAGTTTTCATCGGCTGTGAGGAAATTGATATTGTCTCTGATCTCATGATGTAGCCTCTTTCGATCTAGCAATCTCAAGTGTCTCAGGCTTATAGTCGTTGCAGTGCAACGATCATGGCTATGATCCACAGGGTTAAAGTTGAATTGTATTAATTTGTTTCCTTGTGTTTGAAAGTGGTTAGGGAAGGGACGCCAGTCGTTACACACTCCCCTTGGATCCCTCCAAATGCCATATAGACCTCCATAGTGGTTGTATGACATATATCAATTTCACAGGGCCACATGTTGGGTAGTGGGTCAATAAACCTTGATGGGTTTTGGGTGATATATGGTTTTCATTTGTCGTGAGTTGTAGAGGGCCCTCAAAACACTGTGTTATTCTGTTTGGTCTTGATAGCTGAGTGTTTGGATCCTATGGTATTTGTGTAGCCCTGCAATGATGGTCACTACTATCACCTTTCTGGGCGTTGCAAAGAGTGGGTTATGCTTAGTCTTGGTTTGTGGTTCATCATGTTGTTCTCTTGTGTGGAGTTTGGTTTACGAGGATGGTTGTTCTTCCCGATCACACACCAGAAACTAGGCTATTTGTATTTGTTTGATCCAATGGGGGATTTTCCTCGACTCAGTGCTGGATATGGCCATTTCATGCTCTTGAGGGTTTATCTGCATGTAATTTTCCACTTTTCAACAATTCTTGGAGGATTTATTCTTTTTTTTGCATGTTTTTTGAAGGTTTAACCTCAAGGCATTTTTGTGGCCTCCTTGTTTGCCTTGCAAGTCACTATATGCGAGTTGCAGTTAAGGGTTTTGGAGCCCATGGGTTTTCTGGTGTATCTCAAGAAAAAGTTGAAGGACATAAAGATGGATAAAGGGGAGTATATCTAGTCCTATATCAGATTTTGAAGACCCACCAAACCCCATATTCTTATTTCCATATCCCTATCTTATACGATGAAAAAACATGCAATATCCAAGAATAATTGTTGGTCCACTTTACTTACTGAATCATAACTGAATTGAAGTTTCAGATGTATCTCCGTAGGGAGTGTCTGTTGAGGTTGATCCAATCACTCTTCCCCCGAACACTTTTAGTGATATGGTAGCCCATCACAAGTGTTTATATAGCAACCTAACAAATATACAAATTATGGTGGTGGATCTAGCTTACAAAAGGCGTAGGAGCAAAAGATCTCTTGGGAGTATTTCCTATTGAGTCCTTCTAATTTATAAATCAATGGCTCTTGGACTCATGTGCGCTTCTGAGGACAAAGACGAAGTAAAAGAAAGGTGAGGTTAAAGCTAAAATAATTATCATAGAGTCCATTCAAAAGCATTTGGTTTCCTATATTTATGATTTGGGAACATATAAGGAGATGTATTATGATAAGTTGATTGGAATGTTCAAAGAAAACAATGCAAATCAAATCCTCTTTCTCAAGAATAATTTGAAGGACACAAAGATGGATAAAGGGGAGTATATCCAATCCTACTTCATGAGGATCACACAAATCAAGAATGACCTTCTATCTATTGGAGAAGTTAGTGTTCACAGGGAGCTCACTCCGATTACACTTCAAGGTCTTTTAAGAGCATGGGATGTGTTTAACACTACCATTCCCAACAATGACACGATTCCTAGTTTTGATGAATTATTGGCTACATGCACTCAAGAAGAGACAAGGATGATGGAGAGAGTCAAACCCTCAAATGGAAACGAACCTACTTCCTTCTTTGCTCATGCTAAGAGGAAGAATAATGTTGGTCCAAGGAGATAGGGTCAAGGGTTCAAGCATGGATTCAAAGAAGGAAGAAAAGGAAGGTGCTACAATTGCAATAAGTTCAGTCACTATGCTAGAGAATGCCCTCACAAGAAAAATTCTCGAAGGAATGATGACAATAACATCCACAACAATTTCAAAGGCAATGGAAATCAAAGGAACAATAGGTTCAATAATAAACAAAAGAGGAATGTTCTTGGTTCTCGATATGGAAATGGTCATCCTCGTAAAAGCACGATAAATTACAGGTATGATGAAAGTAATGTTATAGAGAAACAAAATGAATTTTATCTTATTTCCACTCTATCTATTGCCTCTCCTTGGGATACATTGGATCATTGGTTGATTGATAGTGATCCTCAAGGAATTTCATTAGGTACAAGGAAGCCCTCTCAAATTTGGTTGAAAAGAAGACTAATTTGGAGATCATAATTGGAGGTAATGCCACATATCCCATGAAAGGGATAGGTACTGTCACTCTTCACTTGAATCAAGGTCAAACCATTCATCTACAAGAAGTATTGTATGTACCCGATTTAAGGAGAAGCCTAGTCTCTATTTCTGCGACGTAAGATAAAGGTTTTAAGGTAGCATTCATTGATGGAAAGGTACGTATTTAGAAAAGAAACCCTAAAGATGCATTTACACTTGGATTTAGGGTTGAAAGTCTCTATCAGTTGGAGGAAGTCCTTTGGGAGACTTTTCTTGCGATACTTCTCTTTAATCTGAACTATGGCACCGCAGATTTTCTCACCTTCATTACAAAGCCTTACCTAGGGTAAGAAATATGGTCACAAGTATGCTAGCGTTCAACATGAATCATGAAGGGGTTTTTCAGGGTTGTACAGTTGGGAAACTTACAAGGGTATCTTTCCCTTCAAGTGAAATCGAGACTACTAATATACTTCAAATATTCCATTATGATCTATCTGGAATGTTTCTCATAACATCATTGGGAGGATACTTATACTATGAAATTTTTATGGATGACTTCTCTCACAAAACATGGATCTATTTTATTGAAGAAGAAGGATGAAGTGTTCAAATGGTTCTATTCTTTCAAAGCCTTGGTGCAAAATCAAACAGGGAAGAAGATCAAAATATTGAGGACCAACAATGGAACCGAATATGAATCAAATGAATTCAATGACTTTTGCAGAGAGGATGGCCTTAAGAGGGAGACAATTGTTCCATACACTCCTGAGAAAAATGGATTTGCTGAAGGAAAAAATTGAACAATAATGGAAGTCACCCATGTCATACTCCATGATCAAGATTTGTCAAAGTTCTAATGGGGAGAAGCTTCAAACATTGTCGTATATATTCAAAGTAGGAGTTTGCAACAAGTAATGGATTTCTAAACACCCGAGGAAATTTTCACTAGTAAGAAACCTGATGTTTCTCATTTTAAAATATCTGGTTGTCCCATGTATTTCATGTGCCTAAAGAGGAAAGAAACAAGTAAAAAACATCTAGGAAGAAAGGTATATTTGTGGGCTATAATGAAAATTCAAAGGCATATAGAATCTATGTGTCTAGACAAAGAGATGTGGAAGTTAGCCATGATGCCACCTTCAATGAAGACACTACCCTTGGGAAGGCCATATATCTCCCCATTCCAAGGAAAAATAATTATGATGCTGCATAAAAGCAGGATGAACCTCTAACAAATGAGCAGGTGCTCGATGTTGAAGGCTCAATGGATCCCATTGATCAACCTCCTAGTGATCCCTATACCTAGAGAAAAATAGCTTATGGCTCAAAGATACTCTAGAAGATGATGAAAGGCATATTGTTCTAAGAGGGACATTCTGTGAAAGTAAGAAGCCAAACATGTATCAAGGGTACTTAGCTTCTATGAGTTCTATTGTTCAAACTGAGCCATGTACATACGAAGAATCCGTAAAGCACCAAGTATAGAAGGATGCGATGAATGAGGAATATAAATCTATCATGAAAAATGATGTCTGGGATGTGGTGCCTCGACCGAAGGACAATTCTGTAGTCACCTCAAAATCGCTATTCAAACGTAAACATGGAGATTATGGCAGTGTTGAAAAATGTAAGGCTAGGTTCGTTACTCGAGACTACTCTCAAAAGGAAGGAGTGGGCTATGACAAGATATTTGCACCAATCACTTTATATACCACTATTTGATCGATTATTTCTCTTTCTGCCTCTCAAGGATGGAGCCTACATCAAATGGATGTTAAGGATTCTTTATTGGATTGCTCGCTTAATTAGGAAGTCTACTTGGAACAACCTCAAGGGTTCAAAGTACAAGATCGAAGGAAACATGTATGCAGGTTGAAGAAATCCCTTTATGGATTAAATTGAGCCCTTAGGGCTTGGTATGAGACGATTGTTAGCTATCTTATGAAGTTGGGATTTACAAGGAGTGATGTTGATCATAACTTGTACTTCAAGGTTGAAAAGGACATGCCTATCATTTTGGTCTATGTAGATGATCTCTTTCTAACAGTTGCAGACCCTCTCATTTATCAATGCAAGAGGGATTTGGCTTCTGAGTTCAAGATGAAGGACCTTGGTATGATGCATTACGTTCTAGGCCTAGAGGTCTGGAAAAATCCAAGAGATATTTTCCTTTCTCAAGGAAAATACATTGTGAAGTTTCTCGAGAAATGTGGGATGGTGGATTGCAAGTTTGTGTCGACTCCAATGGAACTCAACTTCAAGAAGCTATGTGGACGTGTTTCTGGTTCCAAATTGGTAAACCCTTCCGATTATCGATAACTTGTGGGGGGGTTGATGTTCTTGGTAAACTCTCGACCAGACATATGATTCCCTGTGAATACGTTGATTCAATTTATGGTTGAACCTCATCACATACATTAGATTTCTACTAAGAATCTCTTGAGATATCTCTGTGGCACAATCAACTATGGACTGAGATAAACTAGTGGGAATTTGAGGCTACATGGATATACTGATGTTGACCAGGCTGGTAGTGTGGTGGATCATAAGAGCATGTTTGGATGTTACTTCTCATTAGGGTCCGCTTCAATTTCTTGGATGAGCAGGAAGTAGAAATCAATTGCTCTAAACACCACCAAGGCCAAATACATTGTTTCTAGTATGGCTTGTCATGAAGTGATTTGGTTGAGGAAGATCTTTAGTGAGATATTTGATCATGTGTTGGATACTACCGTGATCAACTGTAACAACCAAAGTGGGATTCACCTTTTAGAAAAAGCTCGTGTTCCATGACCACTCCAAGCACATTGATATCATGTACCACTTTATCTGAGATATGGTGCAAAGGGGAGCAATAAGGTTCCAACACATCAGGACCGATGAGAAAGTTGAAAACATCCTCATGAAGCCTCTAGGGAAGGTCAAACTCTTAGCCTTCCAAGAGAGACTTGGAGTCGTGGACCTCCCATGAGGGTCCTGCTTGAGTTGGACATTGAGATCTGGGAGCTCCTATGTGCTTGTGGTACTTCTTGGAGCTATAAGTGACCATAGGTTGAGTGGTTCACCTTCCCCTATTGGTACGTTATGTACAGGGTGAGTGGTTCACCTTCCTCTGTGATATCCCATGATGATTGGCATGTGTGTAAGGTGAGTGGTTCACAATCCCCTATGATTGACATATTTATAGGATGAGTGGTTCACCTTCCCCTGCTAATGCCCCAACATACATCCTACCCATGTAGTCCGAGACTCATGGGGAGTATACCTCATATGGCCAATGAGTTGGGAAAAGTGGATAGGGACCATAGCACTACTGATGGATGAATTTTGTATTGTCATACTCCCTATGTCTAGGATGCATGGTGTTTAACAACTTTATCTGTGATCAAGTTTGATGGAGGTTCTACCTCTAGAATGGCTTTTGCGAGTGGAGAGTTGTAAGGTCTTGTGACCCACTCTCGATAGATTCTTCTTCATTATTCATATCATTGTTCGATAGACCAGAGATGAGATGAGATATAGAGATGGTTTATGACAACCGGATGGCATGATGATCAATGATGATGGATGGATTGGAAAGTGGAATTCTCCCTAGTTGAGAGGGCATGTTAAAATCGAAACTAGGGCCAAATTCCAATTTAGTCAGCTCATTTGATGGAGATGATGATAGCGTTAAATTTCTCTTTTTGAGAGGACCAAAACTAATATAAATATCATCTAATTTGGACAAGCAGAAGTTTGTTTTTTAATTTATGCCCACATATGTGAAAATTGTTCATGTCAACCACATCATCATGTAGGCTCATAAAGCCTAAAGGATGTGTCACTTCACCCTCAATGACTTGTATAAATACAAGTGACCTCTCACCTCATTTGGCATCATGATCACTCACACATGATTCTCTCGCTCCTTCTCTCATTGGTTCATACAATGACTGGGCATTCTCTCTCTCTCTCATGTGTCGCAAAAAGGAGGACAAATTTTAGACATAATTATAGGGCCAAAAATTATAGACTTTCTTGCAGTTTGACCAGTGTTGACCAATTCTCTCTCTCTCTCTCTCTCTCTCTCTCTCTCTCGTGTCGAAAAAAAGAGGACAAATTTTAGACATAACTATAGGGCCGAAAATTATAGACTTTCTTGCAGTTTGACCAGTGTTGAACAACTTTGACTTTGAATTTCCAGGAAGATTTTCATTTTCATTTTCTAGGTAGCTTTCTATTTGGGCATGGCATACACTTTCACATAGGAACTGAGATATTCTAGGCACGTTGACTGTAGTACAAAATTGCAGTTTAACTACGGACTTTAGGGTTGAAGTTTGACTGTTGACTTTGTGACTATTTTGGGTTGATGTTGACCCCTTATTCAGGATGAGTTTGATTGGGTTTGACCAAGCTTCAAAAGGAGAAATTTTGCTGCTAATTTGATGACCATTGACTTTTTGGTTTTGGTTGAATTTTATTGTAGTTGACTGCAGATTTGACAAGGTTGTTTTGACTTGGATTTGGAAAGTCAACTTTGACTTTTTGTACTCTCTCTCTCTCTATGTTGAACAATTGATATAATAATAAGAAGAATCAATCAAATGGTTTTCCCCACATTGTGGTATTGCCCTAACATCTACCAAATCTAGTGTCCTCTTGTCTCGGCTTGTCTTCTACATTTTATTCCATGTTCTATCTACTTTTACTACCCATGTGATTAATGGCTAATGTGATTTCTATTGGAAACTAAATTGGAAATTGTCATTGGGCTGCTAAAATACATTGAAGTAATTGTGCTAAGCATATAACATTTTGTTGTTATCTAAAATTAACAATTCCATATCATAGCTAACATGGTCTAATAAGAGAATAATGGATAGAAAAGTTAACCTCTAGGCTTGAATAAAATTATTGGCATTCTTGTTGGAATCACAACATGGTTTGAGGTATTATACCATTATGAAGATTTAGAATCTAACACTTTCGTATACCAAAAGAATTTGAAATATTAATTAGCATATCGTAAAATTAGTTAAAAGGAATATTGAATAGAATCGGGGGATTTACACAGGGAATGTGGCAAGAAGTTGATTGAGCTATTTTCATTGTTATAGGTAGAAATATATAAATTTTTGGTGTTTTCTAACCAGGCCACAATTTTGTTTGGATGGTGAATTTCTCATTGGAATATGGCATAAAAATATTCAAGAGATCTGATTGTAGCAATGTTTAAATAATTTTTTTAATAGAGGAAATGGATTCAGCGCCATCAAGAACAACTAGAGTTCCCAAAATCTTGAAGGATGATGGTTGTATCTAAGATTTTAAAAACATTCCACCAAAATTTCTCAAAATCATGCTAGAATTTCTATTGTTTTCTGGGAGAAATTGTGGCCTCGTTAGACTACATGTAATTTTTAATTAAATGAGGAGTTCATACTAAAATAATTAGCCTTGTCATTTTCTATTTGTGACAATCTTAGACCAAATCTATAATTTGGTTTGAGGGTTTTCTTGAGAAATACAAATCATCATACTTTATAACTTGTAAGTGAGAATGAGACTATTAGTATGTTTCCATCCCATAATACTATCAATAAAATATAATTTGTCCATATGTACATTACCCTAACTCTGTCTGGAATTCAACATGTGATCTCTAGGGAGAAAACCCAAGTTCTTAACCATAGGGCCATTTAGGTTGTACTTAAAAAAAATTGACATTAGGTATTTTCTAGGGAAGAAGTCAACTTCTTGTTACACAACATTTTGTCACTATCCCTGTACTCCTAGTTCCTTGATCCTGGAGGACCTCTACAGTGAACCCCGCATGCTTTGTCTTCATGGAGAAACTCCCATTCTGTTCCTCTTCATGATCAGATCATTTCCCTTTTGCACCATTTCCCCTAAAACTTCTGTTTTTCCCAATTTATAAGACCGATGCTAATGGCCTTTGTATCCCCCGTGCTGATGTGCAGAGATTAACACTATTCCCCACATCAATCAGTGCGAATGAGTTGTGTTCCAATCATGCTAGTCTTGTTATGGAAAGTTTTTTAAATTAGAGCTGAAGCTTCCATCTCTAGAAGCTACGTAACAAAAGTTTGGTAAATGGTTTGGCCGGATGGGGTTGAGGATGACAGTTTGGGCTCCTTTCCCCTATAATGATGGAACTACCTCAAGGGATAAGTCCTTCTCCCATGAGAAGAGGATCCATATCCCATCCATCTTTCCTATATAAACCTCTCTTCTTCCCAAGCACAAACTAGTTGCATGATATAGAGAGTGTTGGCTGAGTGTGAGTGTGCTATTAGACAAGAAAGCTATTACTAGTTGTAGCCATCTAGTTGTGTGAGGGATAAGTGTGTTTGGTTTGGAGTGAAGCCTAAAGGGAAGAGTCTTTAAACTATTATTGTTTGAAGCCATCATGAAGTGCTAGCAGAAGTGTGTGGGAACCTGTTCTTGTCAGAGGAAGACTACAACGTCAAGACGAATGGTTGTAATCTCTCTTTGATATTAATATATGCAACTATCGATTCATTTCCTACATGTTTTGTAATATTACATATTCATGTGTTGATGCTTCTTGACTCATTGAGTAGGTTGGATTGAAATTTGTCTATTATTATGTTTGTGTGCTGTTGTTGTTTACTTGTTTCAGAAGCTTGAAGGAGGAAGCGAGAGATTGCTAGAGCGAGCAAGTGAGGACATCATCAAGCAGGATAAGTGACCAAGAGGTAGGCCCTCTTAATTGATCCTAACCTAAGGAAATCTTACATAGAATGTAACTGTTGTGGCTAGACCCATTATCGGGCTAGAGGAATTCGTTTGTGCTCGCACTTATAATTTTACTTCACCACAAATTGGTGAATCCACTTGGGATATCCCATCTTTTTGCTTGTTTTGGATTTCATGATTTCATGACAACTTTGATAGTTTCACATTTTCCCTTTTGTTCTGTTCGTTTTCTCCTACTTATTGGCTTAAGTCTAAAAATCATAGTAGCAGATATGGTCCCTATTTTGAATTTTTTATTTTTATTTTTTCTTAGTTTCCATGGACAATGTGTTTAATCAGCTAATAGTCGCACTGATGAATGTGAATTGCAGAGGAACAATCGTGCTGACCTGCCTCTAGTGCTTGTTGTCAGTTAGGCAGTCACGCTAATTCCTGTAAGTGAAGATTAGGGCTAGACCCCAATCTTGGCCAATGTGTTTTGCTCCTATGTTTTTGACCCTGTGAGCCTTTTGACTGTTTTTCTCCTTGATTATAAAGCTACTCTTCGTTTGGTTTTGCATGCTTGTAGGCTTGTCATCTTTCCATTTGATTGACTGAGTCATTGAGTGGCCAGCGACACTAGGACATCTAGCTAGTCGTCCATTCAGCAGCCTGTTGACTCATCGAATCTAGTTATGGGTGTCTTTTCTCTTTGCATTTGTTTTCGGTCCCTTGTACGACCTTAAGCTCTTTCTGCACAAGTTTGAAAATTTTTTGTTTACTAGTTTGAAAGTGTTTTTCTGACATAGATTACATTGTCAACCTTGTGTTTGGCAAAGTCGGTGCTTAATTGATCTAAATGAAATTCTCTTTTCATGTTTTCATTTTCTTGAAGAGATTATAGTCTCAAAAATTTTCTCATCGAAAGATTGTATGCGAAAGTTTGTTTCATTGTTTTATGAGAAAATATGAAATTCTAGCTTGTTGCATCATTATGGTTCACATTTCTTAGAAACTAGAATTGCATTAGCATTTGAAAAAGAAGAGAAATTTTTTCATTTCGAAAGGAATAATAGATAAGTTCTTGGCAGGAAATTAGGAATTGGAATGCATTTTTCATTAGTTTATTTTTTTCAAAATGTGAAGTAGTGGAAAATCATTTCATTTTCAATTGCTTGATTGTTTGCATTTGATTGAGCAGTTTCTACCCTCTCTAGTGTAGGCATTTCATCAAATTGAAAGGGTCTTGTCCCCTTTAGTTGCATTTTAGGTTTTTCAAGTAGCATCACTAAGACCTGAAAATTGAAACTTAACTCAATATCAACTCTAAAAAATGAATCAATTTACCTAAGGCGCATTTGACATTAATGATCACATCTAGAAGGTTTAGGCTAGAGATGTGTTCCGTCATCTATAAACCTAGCAGTTGTCATTAGTTTCAACATTAGACAATGCTAGCAAAGATTTGTGCTCCCTGTACCATTGCGTATATAACGGGAGACCCCACTAGGCCGCGAGCATTTTATCCTTAGGAATCCGAGTTAGCCTCCTTGCGAACGTGATAAACCAAACAGAGCATTTGGGGAGATTGCATGCTCGTACTTCTTGGTTCACTAGGAGGTATTCTGCAGTTCATAGTTGCTTGGTAATCATGTTTACCTAGATCATCTAGAGTAGTCATTTGATATTTTTGACTTATTAAACTTAAAAGATCATTCGAGCACTTGTCCTTTCGAGCTCGTTTCCAATCGAAAGTGATAGAGTCATCTTTGTTTCTTTCTCGACTCTTTAAAAATGAAAGAACATCAGTCTTTTATGCATCTTAAATAATTAATTGCCCATGATCCAAAACATACTGTTAGATTTTTTGACCAAATCGTGAGTTCCCTTAAAAGGATATTTTTAAAGCCTTGAAGTTATTTGTTTTGTCAACTAAGACAAGGTCATTGTGGCTGAACCATCTAGTTCACCCATTTCCTCTTCCTCTCCTTCGTCTGAAAGATTGTCCGAGGAGCCACTTCCTAAGTTATCAGAGCCATTTGAGGACCAAAATGTTCAACTCGTAATTTTTTTGAGTGTTCAACAATTATCATCTCATCCTCTACCTACTTTCGATTCAGGGTCATCTGTTGGTCTTGACCCAGAATCTCCGAATAATCTCATTCGAACTCCAGAGAACTCGCCGACCACTGACGGTCAGCTTGGACTGGTTATCTGTCCTCTGAACCCTCTGTTTGACACTGTTGAGATATCACCACAATGCCCTTACAATCCATACAATCAATCGGGTGTTCCTTTGGAACTATCCCCTATTACGCATTCGACTGTCCATCGTCATTTATTTCCAGACATGGAACCTGACGGTGATGCTCCAGTCACTTCTCTGGATGAGTCTGAGGTCTCAACTCCACACACTATTGAGGGAGAATAATTGTAGCTGCAGTTCCCTCTTGAGGGTGTCCCTTATTTAGAAGGTATTCCCGCCAGCTTGCCACTCGGCTATGTGTCTTTAGGACACTTATTTTCTGGTATGCTGAGTGCCTCATCACTCTACCATAACTCTATTTGGGCATCAGGTGTCAAACCTATGTCAGGTCTGTTCGTCACGAACACGGATTCCCAACCAGTTGTTACTTCAGTCCCGGTGCAACCCACCGTCCTAAACACTCTTGTACCATCAATCCGAGTTACGCGTCAGTCGCAACCAACAGTTTCAAAGTTTTTCTCTGCCAGTTCTTTTGTCCCATTAGTCAATGGCCAGATTGTGCCACCGCTTGGGGGGTAGAATCTGAATTTATCTATGGTTTCAGGTGCCACTAATTTGAGCGGCTCACAAGCTCACATGCTTGGTATAAACCAACCCTCTTCTGGTATTATTTACAACCCTATTGACCCTACTGGATCAAGCAATGTCCGGTACCAATAGGTTCAGAATCCTGGTGGTCCGTTTGGATTGAACAATGTTCAGTATCAGTAGCTTTATGGGGCTCAGGTCCAATATCAAAATCCTTATGTTCCATATGGTTCTCAAGGATTGGTTAATTAACCTTATACCATCCTGTCTGGGCAGTACATCCAACTTGGCTATGGCCAGATTCAGTTCGGTAATTCCTCGAGCACTGTTCAAGTACCCTTGCAACAACAAGGAAAACTTTTGCAACAACAAGGGCAACCTTTGTTGCAGCAAGGGCTCTCCATGCAACAGCAAGGGCAGATTATCCTGCAAAAAGGTCACCTGCAAGAACCACAAGGTCAATCCTTCGAACAGTTGCAGCAAACCACGCAGCAGTAGATGCAATATGCTCTACATACCTCTCAACCCATACCCTCGCAGGCCCAATCTTTACAAACCCAGGGACAAATTTTGCAGCCGCAAGGCCAACAAAATCAACCTGGGCAACATTAACCCTTGTATACTGTTGTTACCACTAACAACCCCCCTCCTTCTTTAGTATTAGCAATAACGCTAAAGAAGTGGGGACCCTTAGTAAAAAATTCAAAAAATTTTATAATTTTTTTTTATTATACATCGCACGGAGAAGAGTGAAACATTTATTTATGAGCACAATAAAAAACTGCGAAGAAGCGACACGAAATTCATGCATCGCATACATTAAGAAGCGCCCATAAATGAAAATCTTAAGAAATCTCCGATGGCCGATATGCGACATCGCATAAACAACACACAATAACTTAACAAATTGCAATGATAAATGCGATCTTGCGATAAATGCGATCTGCGATAAATGCGATCTGCGATTTTGCGATAAATGCGATTTGCGATAAATGCGATCTTGTGATAAATGCGATCTGCACGATTCTGTGCTAAACTGATCAGGAAACTCTGCGATGACACATCTTGATAATGCGATCCGCGATGATGCGATGCGAGTCGTAGAAATCACCCATCTCAAATTTTCCTCGGCTCAGCATTCAAGAAAAGCTGTCCCTAAACCAAAAATTGGGCGCGCGCCTTAAAGGAAATTAATGAATGTATGCCAAAGTATTCATGAATGATAGTTTTGTGTTTTTCGAAGAGTCAGTTTACTGTGGGTGTCATGATTTTATACATTCGTAGAGCTTAAAGCTTTCGTGTCAAAATTTATTATCACTACTCTTTTCCTTTGCGTGAACTGCAGGAATAAAAAACAAGAAACAACATGAAGCAATGTGCAGGAAACATCTAAGGAAAAAAGGGAAAGCGTCAATGCTCAGAGAACAAAGAAGAGATGCCCTCATAAACGGATACCGCATGCAACAGAAACGCTGATTTCAGAGTACTACTGAACAGATGCTGATATCAATAGGCGCGACACTCAAGGTCAAAAGCTCACAAAAGCAGCATGTTTACAAAATTCTGAAGCTTATGCCCGGTAAAGGAAAAAGCGCTAAAGGCGGAAAACGCACCAGAAAGGCCCGGATCAAAGAACGGAGGCAGTTTTTGATGCGCGATTAGCGCCTAGCGCTAATCGCGCATCGCTAAGAAAATTGTTCAGAAAGAAAAGTCCCTAACTTGCTTAGTCATCCACGAGTCCGGAAACTGAGATAGAAAAAGCAGAGGCAATTTAAGAGGAATTTGGGTTGTTACCAAGTATATAAGCAGTAAATTCGCCCAGCCAGAAGATGATTCCCAAAAATATCTTCTAGTTTACTAAAAAGTGGTGCCAACGCTTGTCGTTTCTATTTTCGTAGCCCAAGCAAAAGTAGAAGACAACCAGCCGACGCTTCCCAGGCAAATGTTGCATGCTCGCAACACTAAGGAGCAAATGCAGAAATATTTAGAAACTAGATTCAATTTTTAGAAATAAGTTTTCTAAGATAAAGGGCGGTCATTTAAACCGTATCCTAAATTTATGTAATTAAGTTATTTAGTTAGCAATATCTAAACCCTTCTCAGGCATTTAGAGAAGGGTCCAGAAATTTGTCAAAAACTTGTCCTCAGAACATGCACTTTTGCACCCTCAGAGGAGGTTTTGATGAATGAATAGATCAAGGTTTATTAATGTTTGCATTTGATATCTACTACTGATGTTGCACTTCTGTACTCTTCGTAGATATTAGAACAAGGAGAGATAAATCGTTGTTGCTTGAAGCTTATGAGTAGGACCAGTCATAAATGGTACTTTTATCTCTTGACTATTTCTTCTTATATTCTTAAAGTGATATACAGTTTTTAGTTGTTTATATGTTATTGCATGAATGTTTGAGTTACCATTTGGCACTTTTGTACGGTGGAGTCATTTATTTATGTTTGATATATGAATAACTTATTATGCGATATGCTGTTCATAACTGTTTTTCCAAAGTTTTTATGCAAAGTGGTTCATCTTAATTGATTTCCATTCTTATGATAGCTGAATGATCTTTATTACTAGTTATTATTTGAAATCTCTTTAGATCGCATAATAGAAGAAATACATCCTAGGTTAGCATAGATTAGATCTGATGTTTTCATTAGATTACAATAGCATAGAATTAGATTAAAGTAGCTTAGATTAGAACCCTTAGATCAACATTGTCCAACTCTGCACACACACACACACCTTTAGATTGGGAAACTGGTCCCATTATCCCCAGTCGGACCCGCTACACCAAACGAATAAGGAGCTGCCAACCAAGGTCCGGACCGGGTGCGTATCCCCCTTGTTGTCAATCTGATTTTCGAGGCTTCAACATATTTGGCGCTAGAAGGAGGGCCTGAACTATGAATGGCACTTAAATCAAAATCTAAATACCATTCTAAGAGTAAATCGCCCTCATCATCTCCCCCGACTTCTCCAATATATTTAAATCTAGAGTCAGAAGTCGCTCGAGTATCAATCGCTGCTACACACCCTGATATTTCAGACCTGTCTACCATTAAACCTCCTAGAGTTGAATCTTTGATTCACAAACTTCAGGGATTTTCCATTTCTCCTCAGAGGTCTGATAAATCTCAAAGCAGTGTGACTTCGCAGTACAATCCTGGTCATCCCCTAGCCGGGTTAAAGAGTGAAAAATTTGGCATCCAGCCAACTGAGTTCCCTCTTCCCACCAGGAAAAGAGCGAGGAAATCACCACAAGAGTCTTACAGTGAGACTCTTTCGTCTACATCCCCCATTTCAACTACCTCACCGCGAAGTCAACCACCCACACCTCCATTCCAAACCATCATCCATCCATCTACCGGGACACCCACAACCCCTCTTCAATCATCTACGATCATAGTATCCTCATCTTCCCAGCCACAGAGATCATCTTTTGCACTTTTCTCTACTAGCAGCTCAACGATGGCCCAGTCTCCATGGAACAACCCTGGGGCAGTTTTAATGCCTGCGCCCTTGAGTCAAATACCGGCCCATCCTGAGAAATGGCTGCCCAAATTCAATCTAGAAGCAGGCATGCTAGCAGAAGAACACATAAACAATTTCATGCTTTCTATCAATCTCAACAGAGTTACTAACGAAGATGTTGTTGTTCGGCTTTTTCCCTATACACTGCAAGGGACAACCGGGTCATGGTATTTTTCATTACCCTCTGGGTCTATCACAAGTTGGGATATCTTCCAGAATCAATTCCTTATCAAGTTTGGTGATGACAGATCAACAGCAACATTAATCAATGACCTATCCAATCTTAAGGCCCAAGCTAAAGAACCTATCAAAGATTTTGATTTACGGTTCAATAAAATTCTCAACAAAATTCCCACTGCTTCCCAACCCAGCGAAGAAGTACGATGTGAATGGTATATTACTGCTTTACCATCAAACATAGCAATCTTCGTGGATAGAGCGAATAAAACAACCTTGGTTGAAAACATGACAGAGGCGATAGCAGTAGAGAAACTCGTAATAGCCCTGGAAAAGAGATCCGCGATAGAGGAACGCAAGTCCAAAAAGTCACCTTCAAGGAAGACTCCAAGAAGAAACAGAAAAAAGACCCTTTCGATTTGGAAGGATTGCAGAAAGTATTAAAGACCATGTCTAATGAGATGGCTGACATAAAAGAACAAGTAGTAGAAACTTCTTTAAAAAAGCGCCACAGAGCTTTTAAAAGAGGTCTTTCAATGGATGCAAAACCACCCAATGCCATCTCCAATGCTGAAACTGAGGAAGAGAAAGAAGAAGAAAGTGCCACTGAAGGGCAGACCGATGACGAAGAAGTTGTGGAATTACAAGGAATGTGGGATTTCATCCTCCCACATGAAGAAGATCAAGAAGTATTTCTGGTTAGCACACGAAGCAAAAATCAGCTTGATCCTCCCCAAAATGCCCCTAAGCAGAAGAGCGCAAGCCCTACAACAAAAGATAAAGTCGCAACAAATAAAACAACTACTAAAGCAGCTCAATCTAGCCCAGCCCGAGCAGATCAAACAACTCCATCAAAAACACTGATAGTGTCAGATGAAATGGAATACAATATTATTGATGACATGAAAAAGACTAGGGCTAATATTACCCTTTATGAATTGAGCAAATTGAAGCATCAACAGAAGATAATGATGAAAGAATTACATGCTGTGCCTATTGTACCTTTGCCTACCTCTGTACTCTCTCAAGCTTCCCACAACATGGGAAGACCTCCAACTAACGCGATCAATAAGATTGATCCAAATGATATCGCCTTGATTGGAGGAAGATCAAGATCTCACACTCCCCCGTTTCTTCTCACTTACGAGATTTTCAACAAAAATGTGCACAATTGTTTGGTAGATTCTGGTGCTTTATCGAATATTTTACCCAGATCAATATGTGCTAAGTTAAATGTTCAACCACAAAAAAAAGCAGTGCGCATAGTTCAGCTTGATCGATCTCAAGTCGAAGTGATTGGTGAAATTAATCAAGTAACCATAAGATTGTCATCTAACCCGAAGGTATGTCAGGTTATTGACATTCTAGTGGCTGATATCCCAGAATTATATGGCTTAATTCTTAGCAGGGATTGGTCCGAGAAACTCTATGGATACTTTGCAACCGACTAGTCGCACATGTGGTTACCCTACAACGGTAAACCGAATCAAATAAAGGTTGAACAAGAGTTACACCAAAAGTACGTAGTAACGGAATTAGAGGGAGAAAATGAAGCAGTATCGTATAACAACAGTATCATAGGCAATTACTCAGTAGATTCTTTTCTCGGTAATTGTCTAATCAATTTAATGTCTTAAATTGCTCTACATAAATTATCAATCCGGGTATCATAAACTGATGAAGTGTGGTGCACCATATGTGCTTAGTTAACCTTTCTCTTACTTCGTTGTTTTATAGTTGATGTTGTTTTTTTGGGGTTTTGTTCTTGTTGGTTTTCTAAAGTGTTTAATGCAAATGGAAATCCTATTCTAAGGTCTTAAGAATACTTTTAAAGGACAAGTATGGATAAAGATTTCAAGACAAGGCCTATGTCCCTAATGGTAACTTCCAAAACTTAGCACTTCAAAAGAACTTAAAACATGTTATTGATGGAATTAGTATTTAAACAAAAGTATAAATATACAGCTAGTTCAATCAAAATAAAATGCAATAACCAAACAATGAGCTAGTGACTATGAGACCCAGTATCCTTGCTGCTTCAGCAGAAGGACAAGATGATTCTATCATGTCATTAGTCATTAAAAGGCTATGTGCATCACTAATATACAATCAAAATAGAATGCACCAACCAAACAATGAGCTAGTGACTATGAGACCCAGTATCCTTGCTGCTTCAGCAAAAGGACAAGATGATTCTATCATGTCATTAGTCATTAAAAGGCTATGTGCATCACTAATTTACAATCAACCGGTTGAACACACTTGCATGAATTAAAATTGCATGAATGAAAAATCTAATCTATCAAACTTGAAAGCAATCAAATAACATAATGAAATCAAAGCAAAATTGAACACACTTGCATGAATTAAAATTGCATGAATGAAAAATCTAATCTATCAAACTTGAAAGCAATCAAATAACATAATGAAATCAAAGCAATATTTACAAAATGAAATCTACTCTACCTTACATTCTACAAAGCAATATTTACAAAATGAAATCTACTCTACCTTACATTCCACAAAGCAATATTTACAAAATGAAATCTACTCTACCTTACATTCTAATATGCTCCATGACATCTACTTCACATCTCCTTCCATGTTGAGAACATCAAAGCTTTATTCAAATTCTTCAAAAGTACAAAGTACAACAAAGTTCTCCAAAGCTTTCAAAAGCCATCAAGGAAGAACTACAAACTTAAGAACTAGGGACTAAAAAGCTTAAGCTAAATAGACTAACTAATGAAGGAGAGAGATCTCCTATTTATACAAAAGATGAGAAGCCATCTCATTAATGAGAGTCCATGAATCTCTCCCTCTACCTCTAGAGTCCTAATCAAAATAGGAACTAATAAGACACATGTCTTCTTAGAGTTACAATACAATTAGGAGATGTGACACATATCCTCATGATCCCATGATTCTTTCCAACCAAATTCGAATTTGGCCTTAGAGTGCCACATAAGGGTCTTCTAGAAGTCTCCTTTCAACCTACACATGTCAACAACCTCAACCCATTTGTTAGGTATAAGCATATGCACATTATTTTCTAATTTTTAACCACAAATTCACTTAAAAGACTTAGAATTAATAAATATTGGAAAAACATAAATGTGGCCCAATGATAATGAACGTGGGATGAATGTGGTGACATAGTAGTGAAATAGAGGTGAAATGGAGGTGATATAATGGACATAATAGTGAAAGTGTAATGACATTTTCAAGACTCAACATACCCCCCAACTGAAGCAATTGCATGTCCTCATGCAATATATATTACATCAACTCTTTGATCCTTGAGCTTTGGCTTAACTTTGCATGATATCATTTGATAACTTCATATTTTTGCAAACTGTTTTACTTGAATTGCAACATGGTTGGTTCTTGTGTTACAACCTTTTTTTTTTTTTTTGTTGCCTTCTACTTTGATCTTTGAACTTTGCATAATGATATTTTGATTATTGTTGCAAAGTATATCTTTATTGGATTGCATGATGGTTGGTTCTTGTGTGACAACCATGATTTTGTTTGTATCCAATTTATCCTTTAAGCACTTTTTCAAAAGCCATTGTATGCTCATAATAGCAGTGTAATAGTTAATATATGTTAGAAGCATGTGGGCTCCTGAATATGATATGGACATGGAAATGTATGAATATGAATGTATCCCCCCCCCCCAACTGATGGTATTGGCAATTTTATGAAATGAGGAAGAGAAATGTTTTTCCAACAATTATCATTCTAGCTTTTTATGGAATTCTATGGTCAAAAGTTAGAAAATGACGTACCTTCACTTACCCTTTGGAATGGATGAGTTGTATGTGTGGTGGCTGAAAATTTCTGATCATATTCTTCTTCAGGTGGCTGAACAAGAGGAATCATGGATAGAAAGATAAGATGACTTTTTATTGCTTCTACTAAAACTTGCTGAATCTGCTCCAAAATGCTGAAAATAATAGTCTTCATGTCTTCAAAACTCATTGGCACAATTCCTACTATGTGAAAAGATGTTCTGATGTCGAACATAGTAGGAAATTGTTGGCTTAGTGTCCATTAATGGATGCCACTAGTCAACACGAGAACTCTCACCATTGATGACAATGAGAGTCAAGATGCCCAAACACATCTTGCTAGGTACGAATGAATTTGTTGAAGTCGAGTCACCTAGAAGATTTGACGAATAAGGGACATTAATGTATTCCCATTGTTTGTCAGCATGAGGACTTGCCATTAAGGCATGCAAGCCTCAAGGTGTTTTTACAAAGAACTTAGACTTAAAGGACTATGGACTCAATAATTTGCATTGAAGCAGGGCTTATTTGCGGAATGAAAATGACAAGGAATGGAAGATGAAAATGGAAAATGGCAATGGAGAACAGAAATGGCAATGGCAATAAGCATGTGAATGAGCCTCTTTCTTTTATTTGTGGGTTATGAATGGAGAAAAAGAGATGGAAAGTGTATGTGAATGTAAATGGAAAATATGGAGTGAAATGAGATGAATGGTTTGTTATGAAGTATGGATGTGATGGATGGATGTGATGGAGACAATAGTATCTGAAAGTTTTTCTAGTGTTTGGATCTGATTTTGCATCAGCATATTTCCTCTTTGTTGTTGATCATCCTCTTATGAAACAAATTGGTCTCTTAGAGAGACACCATTCTCTTGTAGTCATTTGTCCTTCCTCCTGGAACCTGCAAAAAAACTAATACTTCTTCTGCAATGGAATGTAAGATTATCAAAGGAGAGAGGTGATCAATCTCTCTAGTTATGATATTTACACAAAAAACTAAGAATTTGTATTAATGAAACAAGTTCTCAAAGGAAAAATTGAAAGAATTTATACCTGCTTTGAAATTGGTGCCCAAGTTGAATGTTGCTTCTTTTCAGCAATTTATTTCATTATTTGCCATTTCAAACTCTAATGATAGATTTCTCATTGTATAGATCTTGTTGAGATCTTTCCAATGATAGTTAAATCATCAAAATCTGATTTTGTATGAGAAAGATAGGCTGATTTGAACAATGAGGTTTTTCTGGCTGCGGAATGTGCACGGTTCTGTAGCTACAATCTTGGATACAAAGTTAGCCATTCATTTTTCATCATCAGTCCAAAATTAATCAATACCTTCAGAAAAGTGAGCAAATAGCCTATTCATTTCATTGATTCAAAATTATTATTTTTTCTTGACATGCAGTGACTCAGTGTGTGGCGACTCCGTGTGGCGACTTAGTGATAACACACAATTTGACTTCCCTTTGACCGGGGTCTTTTTCATCAAATTTGATCGAATGAATAGGACACCATCCATGTACCAACATTCCCCCAGCTACCCATGTGACTTGTTTTGCTTGATGACACCTGCAACCTAGAGTTTAACAAAACAGCTGCGGAAAGTTAAGCCAGCTGCGGAAAGTTGAGCTAGCTGCGGAAAGTTGAATCAGCTGCGGAAAGTGGCTTGTTTCCGCAGCTAATGAAAACAGAGTGTAGAAAATACTATGAAATGAAGTGGCTGTGTGCGTGGAAGAGAAAACAAATGTGGAGGAGTGAAGGCTTATGTGAGCAAGGTGGCAATGAAGCCGTAGTCAAATTAACCACCATCCATAATCACAAATGGAGTGTGAGAATATTTTCAAACTTGAGTTAAACGTAGAGGAAAGAGGATTCATGTATTCCACCCAAAGTGATGCATGCATTCCACCCAAGTACAGCACATGGAAAGTTGAATGCAGTAATTACTCCGACTATGCCAAGAGGATTTAAAACCTCCATCATCATATGATTGGACTGTTCTGAAGGTATGATTGAGCCATTAGCATTCCAAAACTTGTGATGACTTTGTCTATTCTATAAATATCTGCACCAAGAATTGCCAACATATGAGCTGATTGAGTGTATGGAAAGAACATTTGATTGACAGCAAAGCCGATGCAATTTCCCACCACTATAGGGACTTTCTTTATATTCTTTCCAACATTTATAAGGTCAACAATAATCTGTGGTGAAGTTTTCTCTGTTCAAACAATTTCAAGGAGTGGCATCACATGTGCAGGACTGAAAAAAAAAATGTGCCCCTACTATACGGTCTTGAACATATGTTTTTGCACTAATGGGATTGAGATCAATCATGGACGTATTAGAGGCTAAGATGCAGTGTGCAGGACAAATCTTTTCCAGGTCAATAAATATTTCTCGCTTCAATGGAAATTTTCTCTCTTACAACCTCTATCACCATATCAACATTCCTGAATTCTGCATAATCTACAACTCCCGTGCATTTAAATTCTTGAAATCATTTACTATTGTCATCTCCCATTGATGGAACCAACCGACAAACTTCCCTCTTGCTTGGCGGAGTACTATGGACACGTCTTTGCTGTGAAGAGCCGTATGAGTTTAAAACACGTCTTTATTGCTGGTCGTAAAACTGAAACACAGTCACACGTTGCATGGGACTGTTAGTTATTAAAGACATGTAATTAAGCTTGAATAACAGCACATAGTTGATTCCTATTTGGATTTCTCTTCCTTAGGCACGCGGAATTGAATCACACATCAAACTATCAGTTAATTAACTCAAATTCCGTTTTTCTTCACGCGGCGGCAAAAAAGAGGCTCCAAAGAACCGAGGATTTCTCCAAGACCGCCACAAATTTCTTCAAACGGTTTCTGGGTTATCTAATTGACCCACCTGGAAAAAAAACCCATGTTTTATTTTCTTGAAATTCGTCTCTGTTTGGGAAAATCGAGCATTTTAAATTTGACGTTTTTCTGTTGTTCACGTTTTTCCTGAGTTAATTTTTCTTTCTATACTGTTCTGCATTCGGCCTGTGAAATTTTGGAATTAGTGGTAAGACAGTACGCCTTTGTTTGACAGTGGTAGTTTTCACACTGTTGATCCTTATCAGAGATCTATGTGGGAGACCGTCTGATGAGTCAGAAGGAGAAGGTCAGGAGGAGCAGGAGCAGGCTTTATCTCTGCAACAATCTCACAGGTCACCCGATCACTTGTCCTCACAATTGGTATATGAATAATGAAATCCTTCTGAGATGAACGTAGTTGCTGATTTGGAGGCATTCATTGAAGAGGGAGGGCAGCTACAGAAATTTCCAACCCGACCACAGGAAAGGCACACTAATGAAGAATGCACAATTTGAAGAATCGTGAAACTGTTGTGGAGTGTGGGAGTGCAATCATCTATAAGTTGAACCCGAAAAATAATCATGAGACCGTTTAGGGAGTAAATGTATGATTTATGGAGTAAGGTCATGGAATGCTAGTTGAGCTATCGAAATAATCATTGCACATAGTGAGCTTTAATGGTTTAATAACTATGCAAAATTGTGCCTTTAATTGCTATTTGAAAGAAATTTTTGCCCATACCTTTAGAATCCTTGTCTTTGTTTGTCCATTAGCCCTTACTCAATTTCTCCTTATTGATGTCTGTAGATGCTCCATGTACATGTCTTCATAGCATATGCTTAGTCATACCTGCATTTTCATTTTATTGCACTAACATCTTGACTGTAAATTTGAAAAACAGAGTGGTGGCTGCGGAAACTGCTTCTGGCTGCGGAAACTGATTCCAGCTGCGGAAACTTGGCACAACAACCACTTAGCTAAATAGAGATAGTTAGGCAATCTGAATGGAAATGATCATGGGGAAAAAAACTTTTATTGATGAAATGAAATGGATGGCATGGTGTGAAGTTTATTTTGTCTCTTCTTTTTTTCTTTTCTCTTTTTTTTTTTGAATCAATTGAAGTGATGAAGTTTATTTTGTCTCCTATTTTTTTCTTTTTTACATAACAATTCTTTTTCTGATCCTCCAGATCACACAAAGTGCAAGAGGAGAGCATACTCAATAATTATTAACTTTTTTTTTTTTTTTTCAGATGTAAGAAATAAGGTCTCCTAATTACACTTCCCCGGCAACGGCGCCAAAATGTCTAATCAATTTAATGTCTTAAATTGCTCTACATAAATTATCAATCCGGGTATCGTAAACTGATGAAGTGTGGTGCACCATATGTGCTTAGTTAACCTTTCTCTTACTTCGTTTTTTTATAGTTTATGTTGTTTTTTTGGGGTTTTGTTCTTGTTGGTTTTCTAAAGTGTCTAATGCAAATGGAAATCCTATTCTAAGGTATTAAGAATAATTTTAAAGAACAAGTATGGATAAAGATTTCAAGACAAGGCCTATGTCCCTAATGGTAACTTCCAAAACTTAGCACTTCAAAAGAACTTAAAACATGTTATTGATGGAATTAGTATTTAAACAAAAGTGTAAATATACAACTAATTCAATCAAAATAAAATGCAATAACCAAACAATGAGCTAGTGACTATGAGACCCAGTGTCCTTGCTGCTTCAGCAGAAGGACAAGATGATTCTATCATGTCATTAGTCATTAAAAGGCTATGTGCATCACTAATATACAATCAAAATAGAATGCAACAACCAAACAATGAGCTAGTGACTATGAAACCCAGTATCCTTGCTGCTTCAGCAGAAGGACAAGATGATTCTATCATGTCATTAGTCATTAAAAGGCTATGTGCATCACTCATTTACAATCAACCAGTTGAACACACTTGCATGAATGAAAAATCTAATCTATCAAACTTGAAAGCAATCAAATAACATAATGAAATCAAAGCAAAATTGAACACACTTGCATGAATTAAAATTGCATGAATGAAAAATCTAATCTATCAAACTTGAAAGCAATCAAATAACATAATGAAATCAAAGCAATATTTACAAAATGAAATCTACTCTACCTTACATTCTACAAAGCAATATTTACAAAATCAAATCTACTCTACCTTACATTCCACAAAGCAATATTTACAAAATAAAATCTACTCTACCTTACATTCTAATATGCTCCATGACATCTACTTCACATCTCCTTCCATGTTGAGAACATCAAAGCTTTATTCAAATTCTTCAAAAGTACAAAGTACAACAAAGTTCTCCAAAGCTTTCAAAAGCCATCAAGGAAGAACTACAAACTTAAGAACTAGGGACTAAAAAGCTTAAGCTAAATAGACTAACTAATGAAGGAGAGAGATCTCCTATTTATACAAAAGATGAGAAGCCATCTCATTAATGAGAGTCCATGAATCTCTCCCTCTACCTCTAGAGTCCTAATCAAAATAGGAACTGATAAGACACATGTCTTCTTAGAGTTACAATACAATTAGGAGATGTGACACATATCCTCATGATCCCATGATTCTTTCCAACCAAATTCGAATTTGGCCTTAGAGTGCCACATAAGGGTCTTCTAGAAGTCTCCTTTCAACCTACACATGTCAACAACCTCAACCCATTTGTTAGGTATAAGCATATGCACATTATTTTCTAATTTTTAACCACAAATTCACTTAAAAGACTTAGAATTAATAAAGATTGGAAAAACATAAATGTGGCCCAATGATAATGAAAGTGGGATGAATGTGGTGACATAGTAGTGAAATAGAGGTGAAATGGAGGTGATATAATGGACATAATAGTGAAAGTGTAATGACATTTTCAAGACTCAATAGTAATTTCAATGCTCACACATCACCTTACTTAGAAAATTTAGTTTTGTCCCAAGTCGAAATTTTTTCCCAAACTGATAGTTCAAAGTGTGTTAATTTTGTAGATGAACCTGTAAATACATCTTTGTTTTGGAAATTCTATTTCGATGGCTCTAAATCTAATGAAGGAGTAGGAGCAGGCTGCGTTCTGATTAATCCAGAAGGAAACAAGACCATGCTTACGTGCAGACTAGAATTCAATTGCACAAACAATACAACAGAATATGAGGCCTTGGTGCAAGGCCTATACAAAGCAATCGGGTTAAACGTCAAGTATCTTCAAGTATTTGGAAACTCTGAGATTATCGTCAAATAGGTACGTAACACTATACATTGCCTATCAGGTCATTTAAAACACTATCAATCTTTAGTACAAGATCTGACTGAGCATTTCATAGCATTTAATATTTCTTCAATCCCGAGACTCCAAAACGCAAGCACAGACCTTTTGGCTAATGTAGCCTCTAGGCTTATTCCCTCCGAAGACTTTAGTCCAGATAGATTCTCAATAGAATTAATCTTTAGACCGTCCATCCCTGACAACATTACAAATTGGAGAGTAATCAATGACGATTCTGATATTGTAAATTTCCTCACTTCTGAAGGATCCTACTCCAATCAGATAATTGACGAAGACCATCACGATCGACAAATACAAAAAAATAGCACTGATAATGCTATACCTAAATCGGTGGTTAAGTTAGAAGACTTATACGATTTGAAAAACTGGTTTAAAAGGTCTACCAATTCAAAGCTCTATAGTCCAACTCTGAACTACGAATTAGTAAACCTAGGAACCGATGATAAACCACAAAACGTTAATCTAGGCATCGGACTAGTCCCCGAAGAAAAACTAGCATATATTCATCTTTTGAGACAATATAAAAATGTTTTTGCCTGGAATTACGATGAGCTGAAGACGTACGACACTTCTATCATTCAACATACTATTCCTATGATTGACAACGAAAAACCTGTCCAACAGAAACTGAGAAAGATCCACCCCAATTTAGAAAATCAGATAAAAACTGAGCTAAATAAGTTATTAAAAGCCAGAATAATTTTCCCCGTCAGACATTCCAAATGGGTCTCCAATATGGTACCCGTTAGAAAGAAAAACAGAGATATTAGAATCTGTATCGATTTTCGGAATCTTAACAAAGCTTGTCAAAAAGACAATTTTCCTCTTCCACCTATGGAACAGATATTACAGGCAATAGCAGGCTCAGAACTGATGTCTTTCTTGGATGGATTTTCAGGATATAATCAAGTGCTGGTGCATCCCAATGATCAGTTGAAAACCACATTTAGAACTAAATGGGGCACATATGCATATCGGAAGATGCCATTTGGTTTGATTAATGTCGGCGCTACATTTCAAAGAGCCATGGACATCTCATTTAAGGGTTAGTCAATAAATATGTAGTGATTTATTTGGATGATATAACAGTGTACTCCAAGAAGCGAAGCGACCATCTCAAAGATTTAAAACAAATTTTTCAATGATGTTTAAGGTATGGGATTTCATTTAACCCAAAGAAATCTTTTTTTGCATTAAGTGAAGGAAAACTTCTAGGATTCATAGTGTCAAAATCCGGTATTCACTTTGATCCTGACAGAATCAAAGAAATCTTTGAAATATCTCTACCTCATAATAAAAAAACTATGCAATCTTTCCTTGGTCAAATCAATTTTGTAAAGAGATTTGTCCCAGATTTTTCACGAATTTTGTCTCCTTTGCAAACCATGATTAAAAAGAATACAAATTTCAAATGGGGTCAAGATGAACATGAAGCATTCAACCTGATCAAACAAGCTATTATTAATGCTCCATCTTTAGCAACCCTGAATTTTTCAGAATCTTTTGTTTTATACACATTTGCCTCAGAGAAATCATATGCTGCGATTTTAACTCAAGCCAATCAAGAAAAAGCGGAAGCTCCAATTGCGTTTTTTTAGCTCAAATTTACAAGGTGCTGAACTCAATTATTCAGACGTAGAAAAACAGGGCTATGCTGTTTTCAAAGCGATCAAATATTTCAGACCTTTCTTACTCAAAATCCACACTAAGATCATAGTACCGTTTCCAGTGGTAAGAAATCTTCTAGTACATAAGGATATGGGCGAGAAAAGAGAAAATTGGATCACTGCTTTACAGGAATACGACCTTGAGATTAAACCAGCAAACATTGTAAGAGGTCAAGGCTTTTGTAAAAAGTTGGCTAGAGCATCGCAAATCTCTGAAATTTCATCCGAAGAGATACAAATGTATGAGGTAAGCCTATACGATGCAGAATCATTGTATGCTGATATAATTTATTATCTTAAGAACGGGTATGCTCCATCACACCTGGATCACACTAAGAAAAGAGCTCTGAGATTGAAAGCTAAACAATATCAGCTCATAAATGATATTCGTTTTAGAAAGAAATATGATTATGTTCTTCTTAGATGTCTTGAAAAAACTGAAGCTAAAAAAGATTTACAGGGACTCCACGATGGACTAGCAGGCGGACACTATGCTGGAGATGCTATTGCACATAAAATTTTACGTGCAGGATATTACTGGCCTACACTGTTCAAAGATTCACACAGTTACGTGAGGAAATGTCAAATCTGCCAAACTACTGCTGGAAGACAAAAGAAGCCGTCCCTGCCACTACAACCGGTAAACATCGAGCAACCATTCAGCCAATCGGGCTTGGACATAATAGGTGAGATCGTTCCTCACTCTTCTAAGCAGCATAGATACATCCTCACGGGAACAGATTATTTTACTAAATGGGTAGAGGCAGTTCCTCTCAAGACAGCTAATTCTGAAAATATTATCGAATTCATAGATCATATTATAATCACTAGGTTTGGATTTCCAACGGCTTTAATGTTTGATAATGCATCATACTTTTCTGGAAATGCAATGACTGAGTTCGCACTTAAAAGAGGGTTAAAACTAAAATATTCGACCAATTACTATCCGCAAGGTAATGGGTTAGCTGAGTCAACAAATAAAAACCTAATCGGGATTACTAAAAGAACAATTGACCAGAACCAAAAAAATTGGCATAAAGCTTTGGTAAATGCTTTATGGGCAGATAGAATAACAAAAAAAGCTTCGATCGGCACTTCCCCCTTTAATTTAGTTTATGGGAAAGAAGTGGTTCTTCCAACTCACTTAGTCATTCCCTCTTTGTCTTTAATACAATACATTGATGAAGTACCTACTTCCTCCATACAACTAAGACAAATGGAAATAATCAAATTAGAAGAGCAACGAGAACAAGCTAAGAAAACCCATGCTCATCATCAAGCGCTAATAAAATCCTCTTTTAATTCAAACATACTGACCAGAAATTTTTTTCATATGGGAGATTTAGTTTTAAAATGGGATAATGCTCATGAAGAAAAGGGCAAACATACAAAATTTCAAAAGATGTGGCTTGGTCCTTTTCAGATTGTTGAAGTCATAGGTCCATCAACGTTTTTCTTACAGGATCTAGCAGGTAGAAGGGATTCTTTGCCTGTTAATGGTCAAATCCTTAAAGTATATTTTCCATAGAAGATTATTCTTCTACTTTGTAGAATAGTTTTGTTTTTTCTTTTCTTTTTTATAATAAAACCAGTTGTTAATGGTTACTATCGGTATTCGCGAAAAGGCACCGATTCTCTTTCAGATTTTGAGCTTTTCGCTTGGATAAATAGAACATTTTTGAAAATCTGATCTTTATTATTGACAGATACAGCTAAAAACTTTAGCCTAGATATGATACTAGTTTCAACTTCAAAAAATTTGATGAAAGCAACCTTTAGCGAAGGAATTGTTTTATATCAGCACAATGAAAGGTATCAATAACAAAATAAAGATTCTCTGTAAAACTGTTGTTTTCAAACTCTATTATTTTCATCCAAAGCTTTCTTAAGGAAAACAATGATTTCCTCCCTGTTAAAGAAAATCGCAGCATTCAGAGGGACAATCCAAGAAACACTATATCTCAAAGAATAAGAGGTCTCATCACGAGCCGGCTTATCATGATCACAGATATTATAACTTTGCTGACTTTGCCAAACACTGTCCATCAAAACAGGGCAATGACTCAAGATTGTTGAAATCAAAAGACAAGGGGTCTCATCACGAGCCATCTTGTTCAGCAAAAGTGTAAATCAAGTGAATGACAGTGTCATAATTTGGCTACCAAACCAAGACATTGTTCTTTAAGAATAAAAAAGGAAAAAGTGTCAATATGGATTTTTCTTTGAAGGTTGTAGATAACCTTAAATAGGATAAAGGATCATCGCTGGGTAACAGGTAACCCTGTCGAGGTTATGGACGCTTGCTGGCAGCAGAGGCTCTACCTACGGCAAATGAGCATATTTTAAGGCTAGCACACAGAGAAGACTGTTGGAAATAATACTGAGGGGGGGGGGAATCAGTATTATCTAGCAATTTACCAAATCTTCCTTATTTGATCTTTTGAAATATTCTTGCATATCAGTACCATAAAACAATGAGCATGAATAAAGAAAATAGACAGTCACACCAAAGAACACAAGATGTAAGGTGGAAACCCAATGCGGGAGAAAACCACCTGCTGCAATAATGTCTCTATCTTCTTTCAAGAAATTCTTTTTACAATGATTTTGTACTGGTGCAGTCCTTTACCAGCACGCAGGCTGCAACCTGCAAAGAGCTACAACTCTTTCTTGTTTTCCAGACTTCTCCTGGAAGGGAGCTACAACCCCCTACTTCTTTTTCAAAATGATCAACAAGTATACAACAGATACAGTCTACTACAGATATCAGATCAGTAATTACAGAAACAACCCAGAACACCTTATGAACAGAAATATACAGTTAACAGATCATCTTGAGACAGGGACGCATATTTTCTTTCTGTGGCCTGCGACTGGACGCAGTATACCTTATGCTGTTCTGCGTGCAGACGCACTGTTACTTTTGCTTGTCTGCGACCGACGCACACATCAACACTATCACGCCGCGTCTTTTGCTTCAGAGACGCACCCAATACCACAGTCGCGCCGCGTCCTTCGCTTCAGAGACGCACCTGATCCTTTACTGTACTGCGTCCCGGCGCACTTTCCCTTCACTGAATCTGCGTCCTTTTAGATATAGAAGATAAGAGGACTTCAGAACCAACCCAAACACTCAGATCCACAGATCTGATCATGCGCCATATAGATCGTAGTCCATTAGAAGATTTACCCTTAAAGATATGGACTAGATCACACCAAGAGATGATCAACCAAGATGATGCATAATCCAAATGAACTCCTTTGCTTTATATAGGCAAGCTTCTCCCCAAAGCGTGGAACAATACCACGAGCCGACACCATAGAAACACGCAACCGTCGGCTAGATACCACACAAGAAGCCCCCACGAGCTTTTCTCTACCTTGAAATGTGTGCACTAGGCGGACGCACCTTCTGAACGGCTGGCCAGCGTCCCTGGACGCGGGTTCTGTATGGAATACCTGCGGGGACGCACTTGCTGAACAAAATTTCCTGCGTCCTTCTTGATTTACCATCTGAAAGAGTTTGCCATCAAGTACAACACCTGAATCATAATGGCAACAAACTCCCCCTTTGGACTTGATGGCAACCACATAATCTTCAGCTTCATCATTCTCCCCCTTTGACATCAAGAGCAAAGGGTATGCTCCCCCTATGCTCATGCTTCTCCAGATTTGTAACCAGAAATCCATCATGAAGGAGACAGAGACATATTGCAGCTATTTCCAAGATCTCCTTCTCCATAATGCCAACAATGCATTATGTGCTCCCCCTGAGCCTATACCATCAATAGGAAGATGGTCAACAGTGAGATGATGCATCAACAACCCCCAGCTTTTGCCTGAGGTATTCAAAAGTGTCCCTGGGCAACGGTTTGGTGAAAATATCAGCAACTTGTTCCTTAGAAGGAACATACTCCAACTTGACCTTCTGTTCAAGTACTTGTTCCCGGAGAAAATGGTACTTGATTGGTATGTGCTTGGTTTTTGAATGCATAACCGGATTCTTTGAGATGCTGATTGCACTTGTGTTGTCACATAAGATAGGAATAGGAGGTGTACAAGTGATTTGATAATCCTGCAAAGTCTGCATCATCCAAAGAAGTTGGGTGCAACAAGATGCAGCCGCAACATATTCCGCTTCAGCTGTAGACAAGGCAATTGAACTCTGTTTCTTGCTGAACCAAGATACCAGTCTAGAACCCATAAAGAATGCACCACCACTTGTGCTTTTCCTGTCATCCACGCTTCCGGCCCAATCTGCATCTGTATAAGCATGAAGAGTGAGATCTGTATCTCTAGGATACCATAGGCCATAATTTTGAGTCCCTTGAAGATATTTGAAGATTCTCTTTACTGCTTGAAGATGAGTCTCCTTTGGATTTGCCTGAAACCTTCCAACTATTCCAACTGCATGCATGATGTCTGGTCGGGTACCTGTCAAATATAGTAGACTTCCAATCATAGATCTGTAGGTTGGTTGATGAACTGCTGCAGATTCGTCATTTGCACTGAGACTACATCCTGTAACCATGGGTGTACATACTGGTTTTGCATCTTCCATGCCATATTTCTTCAAAATCTGCTTGAGATACTTGGTTTGAGATAAAAGGATTCCTCCTTTCTTTTGTTGGATTTGCAAACCAAGAAAGTATGTCAGTTCTCCTAGCAAGGACATCTCAAATTCTTTCTGCATGACTGAGGCAAAGCTTTGACTCATAGCTTCTTCATTACTGCCAAAAATAATGTCATCTACATACACAACAAGTATTAGTAATTTGTCATTTTCAACTTTTATATAAAGATTGCTATCTGCTGAACCTTTTGAAAAACCTTGTTGATGAAGATATTTGTCCAACCGGTAGTACCAAGCCCTTGGAGCTTGTTTGAGACCATAGAGAGCCTTTTTTAATCGGCATACAAGATTTGGATCGTTTCCAAGAATGAAACCATCTGGCTGTTCAATGTACACTTCTTCATCCAAGTCTCCATTCAGAAAAGCTGATTTCACATCCATTTGAAATACTTTGAAGTTCTGACAACTTGAGAGAGCAAGAAACATTCGGATGGCCTCAAGTCTTGCAACAGGAGCAAAAGTTTCTTCAAAGTCTATTCCTTCTTGCTGTGCATACCCTTTACAAACAAGTCTGGCTTTGTTTCTAATTACTTCTCCATTTTCATTCAATTTATTTTTGAAAACCCATTTTGTTCCGATAACATTCTTATCCTTTGGTCTAGGAACCAGCTCCCAAGTATTGTTCTTTTCGATTTGCTCAAGTTCTTCATCCATTGCTTTCACCCAACATTCATCTTTGCATGCTTCTTTCACATTTTGTGGTTCAGTAGAGGAGAGTAATGCCAAATAACTTGAAGCTTCTGCAACTGTTCTTCTAGTTTGTATACCTGCTTCCTTTTGTCCCATGATCTGAGATTCTGGATGGTTCTTTTGAACATATCTGGATGGAGTCTTTTCTTCTATTCTTGTTCTTTCTTCTGCTTCTTCGTGAGGTCCGTCTTGAAATTGTTCTTGCGGTTCTTCTTCTTCATCATTCTGTCTTTGAGGGTAGCTTTCATCTTCTTCAATGTCTTCACGATGTATTTGCCTAGGAATGTATCCTTTCTCATCAACCACTACATCAATGCTTTCAACAATTCTGCCAAGTCTTTTATTGTAGCATTTGTATGCTTTGCTATGTGGAGAGTAGCCAAGAAGAATTCCTTCATCTGCTCTAGGATCAAGTTTGCCAAGCTGCTCCTCAGTATTTTTGATATAGCATTTGCTCCCAAAGATTTTGAAGTGCTTTACTGAAGGAGTTTTACCACTCCAGAGCTCATGAGGAGTTTGAGTGCTGTTCACTCGGACATTTGTCTTGTTGAGAATAATAACTGCCGCATGTGCAGCTTCACCCCAGAAGGTTGCAGGAGTTCCTGATTCATCAAGCATAGCACGAGCCATTTGCTGGACTGTTCTGTTCATTCTTTCCACTACTCCATTTTGCTGAGGAGTTCTAGCTGTAGAAAATTCTCTCCTTATTCCATGTTCATCACAGAAATCGAAAAATTCATTTGAAGTAAATTCTCCACCTCTGTCGGATCTGAGGCACTTAATCTTGTGACCTGATTCATTTTCAGCCAAGGCTTTGAAGGATTTGAATTTTTCGAAAGCTTCATCTTTGTGCTTCATAAGTCCTAACCAAACAAACCTGGAGAAATCGTCAATAAATAATATCAAGTATTCCTCTCCTCTAGGTGTTCTTTTTCTGAATGGTCCACATACATCTGTATGTACTAGCTCAAGAGGCATACTGGCTGATCCTTCTTTCTCTGGAAAGTTAGTTCTAGTCTGTTTTCCAAACTGACATGATCTGCACATGGTGTTGTCAGGAATTTTGATATCTGGAAGATCGCGAACTGCCTGATATTTGCAAGCTTTCCTTATTTGTGAGAAGCTTAGATGTCCCAATCTTCGATGCCATAACCAGTGCTCTTCATCCTTGCTTAAATAGCATTGTTGTTGTTCTTCATCAAAAATGTATAGATTATTTGAAGTTCTTTTTCCTTTGAGAACTGTTTTACCTGTATCAAGATCACGAACAAGACATCCATTTGATCTGAATATAACCTCGGTTCTTTGATCACACATCTGGCTTACACTTAGAAGATTATGCTTTAGTCCATCAACAAACAAAACATTTCCAGCCTTAACATCTTCTTTTAAAGGAGCAATACCTTTTCCTTTTATAGTTGCAGGAGTATCATTTCCAAAAGAGACTTTCTTTCCCTTTTCTAAATTAGAATAAGATTCAAGTTTTTCTTTATCACCTGTCATGTGCTTTGAACATCCACTGTCAATGTACCATAGATTTTCTTGTCCTTCTGCATAGAATGCTATCCCACATCTTTCTGTTTGAGGTTCCTTTATTTTCCATGTTTTGGTGCCTGAGGTTTGTTCCCTTTTTTGTTCTTGTACCTTTCTTTCCGGAAACCTGCTTCTACATTCAACATCTTCATGTCCAAAATTATTGCAAATAGAGCATTCAACTTCATTTTCAAGAGCTGAAAAATTGTTATAGGTCCTTTTTGTATTCCCTGTCATGCTTCTTTGTTTTTGAGCTTCCCTAGTCATGATTGTTTTATACGCAACACATTGGGCTGCTTTGTGACCAAAGTTATGGCAAGAAAAGCATTGTCCATTGAAGAAGTTTCTGCGATTATTGAATCTACCAGCCGACTGATTGTAATTTCTATTTTCATCTATTCTTGAACCAAATTGAGAAGGTTTTACCTGTGGCTGGTTGTGGCTTTTGTTCACCCTTAAGCTGGATTGCCCCTGATAGTTTGAAGTTTGTCCCTGCTTTACCTGATGATCTTCCTTGTGTTCTTGCTCATTTCTTCTTGCTGCATCAAGATAACTTTTTGAAGTGGAAGCTTGAGAAGTTTCTCCATTGTAGCCCAGACCTGTCTTATTTAGAGGAGATCGCTGCACACTGATAATCTCATTCAACGTTTCAGATCCTTTGACAAACTTGAGATTAATAGTTTTTGTTTTCTCAATTTCTTTTCTAAGACCAACAATTTCACCTTCTAATTTTTCAAGATGTTTTTCCTTTTCATCAATCTGAAATTGTAGAGTATCAATAATCATGTTCTTTTCTTCTATACATCTCTTGAGTCTAGTAATTTCATCATAAAGGTTATCCACATCTATAGCATCCTCATAATTATCATCTTCAAATGCCATTAACAATCTATATTTGTTACCTTGTTCATCTTCATCACTGTTTGATAAGCCATCGCTATCTTCATGGGTGTAGTAGCTTTTCTTATTTGTACCCTGTTTCTTGTTCCATCTAACTGGTTCCTTTCCTTTATCCTTATAAGAGCATTTTGCAGCATAATGACCTACTCTTCCACAAGCAAAACATTTGAAAGGTAGCTTACCTCTGAACCTTCCAGAACCCCTTTGAAGATTTCTGACAAAGTTTGATTCTTCTTCCTCTTCTTCTGGAACATGACATGCTTCATAGTGATCTTCTTTGCCTGATGCTTTAAAAGCAGCTTCCCTTCTGTCTGATGGACCTCCCTTTCTCATTTCATAAGCAGTTAGAATTCCATGCAGCTGAGACATAGTGAGAACACGGAGATTTTCCTTTTCTTCTACTGCAGATACTTTAGATTCAAACTTGGGAGATAAAGATCTTAGAATCTTTTGAACTACTATAGTCTCTTTTATTTCTTCACCCAAATTTTTCATACAATTAACAATCTCATCTACTCGAAGAAAATAATTAGCCACACTTTCATCATTATACATCTTGAGAGTCTCATATTGAATCCTGAGAGTTTGAAGTTTAGCTTCTTTTACCTGTTCATCTCCTTCATAGCTAGTGATCATTTTGTCCCATATCTCTTTTGCTGATTTGAAGTGCATGACCTTCATGAACTCTGTTTGAGATATACTTCCTAATAGAGTACTGACTGCTTTTGCATTTGTTTCATACTGCTTTTTCTCAGCTGGATCTGTAGGAGTAACTGAAGGAAAGGCATAGCCTGATTCTACAATGTTCCAAACTTCTGTACCAAGAGATTGAAGATATGCAGTAACTCTTACCTTCCAATAATTGAAGTTTGTTCCATCGAAGACGGGTGGCCTGATTGATGCTTCTCTCTCGTAGTTGCTCATGATGAACGATCTACCTTCAAGCGATCAAGCTGTTCTGAAGGACCTGCTCTGATACCAATTGTTGGAAATAATACTGAGGGGGGGGGGGAATCAGTATTATCTAGCAATTTACCAAATCTTCCTTATTTGATCTTTTGAAATATTCTTGCATATCAGTACCATAAAACAATGAGCATGAATAAAGAAAATAGACAGTCACACCAAAGAACACAAGATGTAAGGTGGAAACCCAATGCGGGAGAAAACCACCTGCTGCAATAATGTCTCTATCTTCTTTCAAGAAATTCTTTTTACAATGATTTTGTACTGGTGCAGTCCTTTACCAGCACGCAGGCTGCAACCTGCAAAGAGCTACAACTCTTTCTTGTTTTCCAGACTTCTCCTGGAAGGGAGCTACAACCCCCTACTTCTTTTTCAAAATGATCAACAAGTATACAACAGATACAGTCTACTACAGATATCAGATCAGTAATTACAGAAACAACCCAGAACACCTTATGAACAGAAATATACAGTTAACAGATCATCTTGAGACAGGGACGCATATTTTCTTTCTGTGGCCTGCGACTGGACGCAGTATACCTTATGCTGTTCTGCGTGCAGACGCACTGTTACTTTTGCTTGTCTGCGACCGACGCACACATCAACACTATCACGCCGCGTCTTTTGCTTCAGAGACGCACCCAATACCACAGTCGCGCCGCGTCCTTCGCTTCAGAGACGCACCTGATCCTTTACTGTACTGCGTCCCGGCGCACTTTCCCTTCACTGAATCTGCGTCCTTTTAGATATAGAAGATAAGAGGACTTCAGAACCAACCCAAACACTCAGATCCACAGATCTGATCATGCGCCATATAGATCGTAGTCCATTAGAAGATTTACCCTTAAAGATATGGACTAGATCACACCAAGAGATGATCAACCAAGATGATGCATAATCCAAATGAACTCCTTTGCTTTATATAGGCAAGCTTCTCCCCAAAGCGTGGAACAATACCACGAGCCGACACCATAGAAACACGCAACCGTCGGCTAGATACCACACAAGAAGCCCCCACGAGCTTTTCTCTACCTTGAAATGTGTGCACTGGGCGGACGCACCTTCTGAACGGCTGGCCAGCGTCCCTGGACGCGGGTTCTGTATGGAATACCTGCGGGGACGCACTTGCTGAACAAAATTTCCTGCGTCCTTCTTGATTTACCATCTGAAAGAGTTTGCCATCAAGTACAACACCTGAATCATAATGCCAACAAAGACTTTATTTTATCTTTACAAGACTAAGTAATGGCTGATATAAATACAAGGACAAGCCTGAGGAAGCAAACAATTAGAATAGAAAGAGGTTGAAACAAAATATCATTGATAGAATAAGGCATAATGTACTCTATCTGTCCATAACAAAGTTTAGATTTATGAAAATTTTTCTGTTTGGGAAGTTTAAAAATTCAATAGAAAAGTAGAGATAATTGGTTCTTCCAAGTGAATCGCCATTGTTGTGACCACTAAAAACCCCCCTCCTTCTTTAGTATTAGCAATAACGCTAAAGAAGTGGGGACCCTTAGTAAAAAATTCAAAAAAATTTACAAAAGTTTTTGTATTATACATCGCACGGAGAAGAGTGAAACATTTCTTTATGAGCACAATAAAAAACTGCGAAGAAGCGACGCAAAATTCATCGCATCGCATACATTAAGAAGCACCCATAAATGAAAATCTTAAGAAATCTCCGATGGCCGATATGCGACATCGCATATCGCAACATCGCATAAACAACACACAATAACTTAACAAATTGCAACGATAAATGCGATCTTGCGATAAATGTGATCTGCGATAAATGCGATCTGCGATAAATGCAATCTTGCGATTTTGTGATAAATGCGATCTGCGCGATTCTGCGCTAAACTGATCAGGAAACTCTACGATGACACATCTTGATAATGCGATCCGCGATGATGCGATGCGAGTCGCAGAAATCACCCATCTCAAATTTTCCTCGGCTCAGCATTCAAGAAAAGCTGTCCCTAAACCAAAAATTGGGCGCGCGCCTTAAAGGAAATTAATGAATGTACGCCAAAGTATTCATGAAGGATAGTTTTGTGTTTTTCGAAGAGTCAGTTCACTGTGGGTGTCATGATTTTATACATTCGTAGAGCTTAAAGCTTTCGTGTCAAAATTTATTATCACTACTCTTTTCCTTTGCGTGAACTGCAGGAATAAAAAACAGGAAACAACATGAAGCAATGTGCAGGAAACATCTAAGGAAAAAAGGAAAGCGTTAATGCTCGGAGAACAGAGAAGAGATGCCCTCATAAACGGATACCGCATGCAACAGAAACGCAGATTTCAGAGTATTATTGAACGGATGCTGATATCAATAGGCGATTCGACACTCAAGGTCAAAAGCTCACAAAAGCAGCATGTTTACAAAATTCTGAAGCTTATGCCCGGTAAAGGAAAAAGTGCTAAAGGCGGAAAACGCACCAGAAAGGCCCGAATCAAAGAACAGACGCAGTTTTTGATGCGCGATTAGCGCTAGGCGCATCGCTGAGAAAATTTTTCAAAAAGAAAAGTCCCTAACTTGCTTAGTCATCCACGAGTCCGGAAACTGAGATAGCAAAAGCAGAGGCAATTTAAGAGGAATTTGGGTTGTTACCAAGTATATACGCAATAAATTCGCCGAGCCAGAAGATGATTCCCAAAAATATCTTGTAGTTTACTAAAAAGTGGTGCCAGTGCTTGCTGTTTCTATTTTCGTAGCCCAAGCAAAAGCAGAAGACAACCAGCCGACGCTTCTCAGGCAAATTTTGCATGCTCGCAACACTAAGGAGCAAATGCAGAAATAGTTAGAAATTAGATTCAACTTTTAGAAATAAGTTTGCTTAGATAAAGGGCGGTCATTTAAACCATATCCTAAATTTATGTAATTAAGTTATTTAGTTAGCAATATTTAAACCCTTCTTAAGCACTTAAAGAAGGGTCCAGAAATTTGTCAAAAACTTGTCATCAGAACATGCACTTTTGCACCCTCAGAGGAGGTTTTGATGAATGAATGGATCATGGTTTATTAATGTTTGCATTTGATATCTGCTACTGATGTTGCACTTCTGTACTCTTGGTAGATATTAGAACAAGGAGAGATAAATCATTGTTGCTTGAAGCTTATGAGTAGGACCAGTCATAGATGGTACTTTTATCTCTTGACTATTTCTGCTTATATTCTTAAAGTGATATACAATTTTTAGTTGTTTATATGTTATTGCATGAATGTTTGAGTTACCATTTGGCACTTTTGTACGGTGGAGTCATTTATTTATGTTTGATATATGAATAACTTATTATGCGATATGTTGTTCACAACTGTTTTGCCTAACTTTTTATGCAAAGTGGTTCATCTTAATTGATTTCCATTCTTATGATAGCTGAATGATCTTTATTACCAGTTATTATTTGAAATCTCTTTAGATCGCATAATAGAAGAAATACATCCTGGGTTAGCATAGATTAGATGTGCTGTTTTCATTAGATTACAATAGCATAGAATTAGATTAAATTAGCTTAGATTAGAACCCTTAGATCAGCATCATCCAACTCTACACACACACACACACCTTTAGATTGGGAAACTGGTCCCATTATCCCTAGTCGGACCCGCTACACCAAACAGATAAGGAGCTACTAACCAAGGTCCGGACCGGGTGGGTATGCCCCTTGTTGTCGACCCGATTTTCAGGGCTTCAACATATTTGGCGCTAGAATGAGGGCCTAAACTATGAATGGAACTTAAAACAAAATCTAAATACCATTCTGAGAGTAAATCGCCCTCATCATCTCCCCCGACTTCTCCAGTATATTTAAATCCAAAGTCAGAAGTCGCTCGAGTATCAATCGCTGCTACACACCCTGATATTTCAGACCAGTCTACCATTAAACCTCCTAGAGTTGAATCTCTGATTCACAAACTTTAGGGATTTTCCATTTCTCCTCAGAGGTCTGATAAATCTCAAAGCAATGTGACTCCACAGTACAATCCTGCTCATCCCCTAACTAGGTTAAAGAGTGAAAAATTTGGCATCCAGCCAACTGAGTTCCCTCTTCCCACCAGGAAAAGAGCGAGGAAATCACCACAAGAGTCTGACAGTGAGACTCTTTCGTCTACATCGCCCATTTCAACTACCTCACTGTGAAGTCAACCACCCACACCTCCATTCCAAACCATCATCCATCCGTCTACCGGGACACCCACAACCCCTCTTCAATCATCTACGATCATAGTATCCTCATCTTCCTAGCCACAGAGATCATCTTCTGCACTTTTCTCTACTAGCAGCTCAACGATGGCCCAGTCTCCATGGAACAACCCTGGGGCAGTTTTAATTTCTGCGCCCTTGACTCAAATACCGGCCCATCCTGAGAAATGGCTGCCCAAATTCAATCGAGAAGCAGGCATGCTAGTAGAAGAACACATAAACAATTTCATGCTTTTTATCAATCTCAATGGAGTTACTAACGAAGATGCTGTTGTTCGGCTTTTTCCCTATACACTGCAAGGGACAGCGGGGTCATGGTATTTTTCATTACCCACCGGGTCTATCACAAGTTGGGATATCTTCTAGAATAAATTCCTTATCAAGTTTGGTGATGAAAGATCAACATCAACATTAATCAATGACCTATCCAATCTTAAGGCCCAAGCTAAAGAACCTATCAAAGATTTCGATTTATGGTTCAATAAAATTCTCAACAAAATTCCCACTGCTTCCCAACCCAGCGAAGAAGTACGATGTGAATGGTATATTACTTCTTTACCATCAAATAGCAATCTTCGTGGATAGAGTGAATAAAACAACCTTAGTTGAAAACATGACAGAGGCGATAACAGTAGAGAAACGCGTAATAGCCCTGGAAAAGAGATCCGCGATACAGGAACGCAAGTCTAAAAAAGTCACCTTCAAGGAAGACTCCAAGAAGAAACAAACAAAAGACCCTTTCAATTTGGAAGGATTGCAGAAAGTATTAGAGACCATGTCTAATAATATGGTTGACATAAAAAAACAAGTAGCAAAAACTTCTTTAAAAAAGCCCTACAGAGCTTTTAAAAGAGGTCTTTCAACGGATGCAAAACCACCCAATTCCATCTCCAATGCTGAAACTGAGGAAGAGGAAGAAGAAGAAAGTGCCACTGAAGGGCAGACCGATGACGAAGAAGTTGTGGAATTACAAGGAATGTGGGATTTCATCCTCCCACAAGAAGAAGATCAAGAAGTATTTTCGGTTAGCACACGAAGCAAAAATCAGCTTGATCCTCCCCAAACTACCCCTAAGCAGAAGCGTGCAAGCCCTACAACAAAAGATAAAGTCACAACAAAGAAAACAACTACTGAAGCGACTCAATCTAGCCTAGTCCGAGCAGATCAAACAACTCCATCAAAAACACTGATAGTGTCGGATGAAATGGAATACAATATTATTGATGACATGAAAAAACTAGGGCTAATATTACCCTTTATGAATTGAGCAAATTGAAGCATCAACAGAAGATAGTGATGAAATAATTACATGCTATGCCTATTGTAACTTTGCCTACCTCTGTACTCTCTCAAGCTTCCCACAACATGGGAAGACCTCCAACTAACGCGATCAATAAGATTGATCCAAATGATATCGCCTTGATTGGAGGAAGATCAAGATCTCACACTCCCCCATTTCTTCTCACTTACGAGATTTTCAACAAAAATGTGCACAATTGTTTGGTAGATTCCGCTGCTTCATCGAATATTTTACCCAGATCAATATGTGCTAAGTTAAATGTTCAACCACAAAAATCTGCAGTGCGCATAGTTCAGCTTGAGCGATCTCAAGTCGAAGTGATTGGTGAAATTAATCAAGTAACCATAAGATTGTCATCTAACCCGAAGGTATGTTAGTTATTGACATTCTAGTGGCTGATATCCCAGAATTCTATGGCTTAATTCTTAGCAGGGATTGGTCCGAGAAACTCCATGGATACTTTGCAACCGACTGGTCGCACATGTGGTTACCCTACAACGGTAAACCGAATCAATGAGAGTTACACCAGAAGTACATAGTAACGGAATTAGAGGGAGAAAATGAAGCAGTATCGTATAACAACAGTATCATAGGCAATTACTCGGTAGATTCTTTTCTCGGTAATTTCAATGCTCACACATCACTTTACTTAGAAAATTTAGTTTTGTCCCAAGTCGAAATTTTTTCCCAAACTGATAGTTCAAAGTGTGTTAATTTTGTAGATGAACCTGTAAATACATCTTTGTTTTGGAAATTATATTTTGATGGCTCTAAATCTAACGAAGGAGTAGGAGCAGGATGCGTTCTGATTAGTCCAGAAGGAAACAAGACCATGCTTACGTGCAGACTCGAATTCAATTGCACAAACAATACAACAGAATATGAGGCCTTGGTGCAAGGCCTATACAAAGCAATCGGGTTAAACATCAAGTATCTTCAAGTATTCAGAGACTCTGAGATTATTGTCAAATAGGTATGTAACACTATACATTGCCTATCAGGTCATTTAAAACACTATCAATCTTTAGTACAAGATCTGACTGAGCATTTCATAGCATTTAATATTTCTTCAATCCCGAGACTCCAAAACGCAAGCGCAGACCTTTTGGCTAATGTAGCCTCTAGGCTTATTCCCTCCGAAGACTTTAGTCCAGATAGATTCTCAATAGAATTAACCTTTAGACCATCCATCCCTGACAACATTACAAATTGGAGAGTATTCAATGACGATCCTGATATTGTAAATTTCCTCACTTCTGAAGGATCCTACTCCAATCAGATAATTGACGAAGACCATCACGATCGACAAATACAACAAAATAGCACTGATAATGCTATACCTAAATCGGTGGTTAAGTTAGAAGACTTATACGATTTGAAAAACCGGTTTAAAAGGTCTACCAATTCAAAGCTCTACAGTCCAACTCTGAACTACGAATTAGGAAACCTAGGAACCGATGATAAACCACAAAACGTCAATCTAAGCATCGGCCTAGTCCCCAAAGAAAAACTAGCATATATTCGTCTTTTGAGACAATATAAAAATGTTTTTGCCTGGAATTACGATGAGCTGAAGACGTACAACACTTCTATCATTCAACATACTATTCCTATGATTGACAACGAAAAACCTGTCCAACAGAAACTGAGAAAGATCCACCCCAATTTAGAAAATCAGATAAAAACTGAGCTAAATAAGTTATTAAAAGCCAGAATAATTTTCCCCGTCAGACATTCCAAATGGGTCTCCAATATGGTACCCGTTAGAAAGAAAAACGGAGATATTAGAATCTGTATCGATTTTCGGAATCTTAACAAAGCTTGTCAAAAAGACAATTTTCCTCTTCCACCTATGGAACAGATATTATAGGCAGTAGCAGGCTCAGAAATGATGTCTTTCTTGGACGGATTTTCAGGATATAATCAAGTGCTGGTGCATCCCAATGATCAATTGAAAACCACATTCAGAACTAAATGGGGCACATATGCATATCAGAAGATACCATTTGGTTTGATTAATGCCGACGCTACATTTCAAAGAGCCATGGACAACGCATTTAAGGGTTTAGTCAATAAATCTGTAGTGATTTATTTGGATGATATAACAGTGTACTCCAAGAAGCGAAGCGACCATCTCAAAGATTTAAAACAAATTTTTCAACGATGTTTAAAGTATGGGATTTCACTTAACCCAAAGAAATCTTTTTTCGCATTAAGTGAAGGAAAACTTATAGGATTCATAGTGTCAAAATCCGGTATTCACATTGATCCTGACAGAATCAAAGAAATCTCTGAAATATCTCTACCTCATAATAAAAAAGCCATGCAATCTTTCCTTGGTCAAATCAATTTTGTAAAGAGATTTGTCCCAGATTTTTCACGAATTGTGTCTCCTTTGCAAACCATGATTAAAAAGAATTCAAATTTCAAATGGGGTCAAGATGAACATGAAACATTCAACCTGATCAAACAAGCTATTATTAATGCTCCATCTTTAGCAACCCCGAATTTTTTAGAATCTTTTGTTTTATACACAGTTGCCTCAGAGAAATCATATGCTACGATTCTAACTCAAGCCAATCAAGAAAAGCGGAAGCTCCAATTGCGTTTTTTAGCTCAAATTTACAAGGTGCTGAACTCATTTTTTCAGACGTAGAAAAACAGGCCTATGTTGTTTTCAAAGCAATCAAATATTTCAGACCTTTCTTACTCAAAACCCAGAGTAAGATCACAGTATCGTTTCCAGCAGTAAGAAATCTTCTAGTACAGAAGGATATGGGCGAGAAAAGAGAAAATTGGATCACTGCTTTACAGGAATACGACCTTGAGATTAAACCAGCAAACATTGTAAGAGGTCAAGGCTTCTACAAAATGTTGGCTGGAGCATCACAAATCTCTGAAATTTCATCCGAAGAGATACAAATGTATGAGGTAAGCCTAAACGATGCAGAATCATTGTATGCTGATATCATTTATTATCTTAAGAATGGGTATGCTCCATCACACCTGGATCACACTAAGTAAAGAGCTCTGAGATTGAAAGTTAAACAATATCAGCTCATAAATGATATTCATTTTAGAAATAATTATGATTCTGTTCTTCTTAGATGTCTTGAAAAAACTGAAGCTGAAAAAGTTTTGGAGGAACTCCACGATGGACCAGCAGGCGGACACTATGCTGGAGATGCTACTGCACATAATATTTTATGTGCAGGATATTACTGGCCTACACTGTTCAAAGATTCACATAGTTATGTGAGGAAATGTCAAATCTGCCAAACTACTGCTGGAAGACAAAAGAAGCCATCCCTGCCACTACAACAGGTAAACATTGAGCAACCATTCAGCCAGTGGGGCTTGGACATAATAGGTGAGATCGTTCCTCACTCTTCTAAGCAGCATAGATACATCCTCACGGCAACAGATTATTTTACTAAATGGGTAGAGGCAGTTCCTCTCAAGACAGCTAATTCTGAAAATATTATCAAATTCATGGATCATATTCTAATCAATAGGTTTGGATTTCCAACGGCTTTAATATTTGATAACTCATCATACTTTTCTAGAAATGCAAGGACTGAGTTCGCACTTAAAAGAGGGTTCAAACTAAAATATTCGACCAATTACTATCCGCAAGGTAATGGGTTAGCTGAGTCAACAAATAAAAACCTAATCGGGATTATTAAAAGAACAATTGACCAGAACCAAAAAAATTGGCATAAAGCTTTGGTAAATGCTTTATGGGCAGATAGAATAACAAAAAAAGCTTCGATCGACACTTCCCCCTTTAATTTAGTTTATGGGAAAGAAGTGGTTCTTCCAACTCACTTAGTCATTCCCTCTTTGTCTTTAATACAATACATTGATGAAGTACCTACTTCCTCCATATAACTAAGACAAATGGAAATAATCAAATTAGAAGAGCAACGAGAACAAGCTAAGAAAACCCATGCTCATCATCAAGCGCTAATAAAATCCTCTTTTAATTCAAACATAATGACTAGAAATTTTTTTCAGATGGGAGATTTAGTTTTAAAATGGGATAAGGCTCATGAAGAAAAGGGCAAACATACAAAATTTCAAAAGATGTGGCTTGGTCCTTTTCAGATTGTTGAAGTCATAGGTCCATCAACGTTTGTCTTACATGATCTAGCAGGTAGAAGGGATTCTTTGCCTGTTAATGGTCAAATCCTTAAAGTATATTTTCCATAGAAGATTATTCTTCTACTTTGTAGAATAGTTTTGTTTTTTCTTTACTTTTTTATAATAAAACCAGTTGTTAATGGTTACTATCAGTATTCGCGAAAAGACACCAATTCTCTTTCAGATTTTGAGCTTTTCGGTTGTATAAATAGAAAATTTTTGAAAATCTAATCTTTATTATTGATAGATACAGTTAAAAACTTTAGCCTAGATATGATACTAGTTTCAACTTCAAAAAATTTGATGAAAGCAACCATTAGCGAGGGAATTGTTTTATATCAGCACAATGAAAGGTATCAATAACAAAATAAAGATTCTCTGTAAAACTATTGTTTTCAAACTCTATTATTGTCATCTAGAGCTTTCTTAAGGAAAACAATGATTTCCTCCCTGTTAAAGAAAATCGCAGCATTCAGAGGGACAATCCAAGAAACACTATATCTCAAAGAATAAGAGGTCTCATCACGAGCTGGCTTATCATGATCACAGATATTATAACTTTACTGACTTTGCCAAACACTGTCCATCAAAATAGGGCAATGACTCAAGATTTTTGAAATCAAAAGACAAGGGGTCTCATCACGAGCCAGCTTATTCAGCAAAAGTGTAAATCAAGTGAATGACTGTGTCATAATTTGGCTACCAAACCAAGACATTGTTCTTTAAGAATAAAAAAGGAAAAAGTGTCAATATGGATTTTTCTTTGAAGGTTGTAGATAACCTTAAATAGGATAAAGGATCATTGTTGGGTAACAGGTAACCCTGTCGAGGCTATGGATGCCTGCTGGCAGCAGAGGCTCTACCTATGGCAAACGAGCATATTTTAAGGCTAGCACACAGAGAAGACTTTATTTTATCTTTACAAGACCAAGTAATGGCTGATATAAATACAAGGACAATCTTGAGGAAGCAAACAATTAGAATAGAAAGAGGTTGAAACAAAATATCATTGATAGAATAAGGCATAATGTACTCTATCTATCCATAACAAAGTTTAGATTTATGAAAATTTTTATGTTTTGGAAGTTTAAAAATTCAATAGAAAAGCAGAGATAACTGGTTCTTCCAAGTGAATCGCCATTGTTGTGACCACTAACAACCCCCCTCATTCTTTAGTATTAGCAATAACGCTAAAGAAGTGGGGACCCTTAGTAAAAAATTCAAAAAAAAATTATAAATTTTTTTGTATTATACATCGCACGGAGAAGAGTGAAACATTTCTTTATGAGCACAATAAAAAACTGCGAAGAAGCGACGCGAAATTCATCGCATCGCATACATTAAGAAGTGCCCATAAATAAAAATCTTAAGAAATCTTCGATGGCCGATATGCGACATAGAATATCACAACATCGCATAAACAGCACACAATAACTTAACAAATTGCAACGATAAATGCAATCTTGCGATAAATGTGACCTGCGATAAATGCGATCTGCGCGATTCTGTGCTAAACTGATCAGGAAACTCTGTGATGACACATCTTGATAATGCGATCCGCGATGATGCGATGCGAGTCGCAGAAATCACCCATCTCAAATTTTCCTCGGCTCAGCATTCAAGAAAAGTTGTCCCTAAACCAAAAATTGGGCGCGCGCCTTAAAGGAAATTAATGAATGTACACCAAAGTATTCATGAAGGATAGTTTTGTGTTTTTCGAAGAGTCAGTTCACTGTGGGTGTCATGATTTTATACATTCGTAGAGCTTAAAGCTTTCGTGTCAAAATTTATTATCACTACTCTTTTCCTTTGCGTGAACTGCAGGAATAAAAAATAGGAAACAACATGAAGCAATGTGCAGGAAACATCTAAGGAAAAAGGGAAAGCGTCAATGCTCGGAGAACAGAGAAGAGATGCCCTCATAAACGGATACCGCATGCAACAAAAACGCAGATTTCAGAGTATTACTGAACAGATGCTAATATCAATAGGCAATTCGACACTCAAGGTCAAAAGCTAACAAAAGCAGCATGTTTACAAAATTCTGAAGCTTATGCCCGGTAAAGGAAAAAGCACTAAAGGCGGAAAACGCACCAGAAAGGCCCGGATCAAAGAATGGAGGCAGTTTTTGATGCGCGATTAGTGCCTAGCGCTAATCGCGCATCGCTAAGAAAATTTTTCAGAAAGAAAAGTCCCTAACTTGCTTAGTCATCCACGAGTCCGGAAACTGAGATAGCAAAAGCAGAGGCAATTTAAGAGGAATTTGGGTTGTTACCAAGTATATAGGCAGTAAATTCGCCCAGCAATAAGATGATTCCCAAAAATATCTTCTAGTTTACTAAAAAGTGGTGCCAGCGCTTGCCGTTTCTATTTTCGTAGCCCAAGCAAAAGCAGAAGACAACCGGCCGACGCTTCCTAGGCAAATGTTTCATGCTCGCAACACTAAGGAGCAAATGCAGAAATAGTTAGAAATTAGATTCAATTTTTAGAAATAAGTTTGCTTAGATAAAGGGCGTTCATTTAAACCGTATCCTAAATTTATGTAATTAAGTTATTTAGCTAGCAATATTTAAACCCTTCTCAGGCACTTAGAGAAGGGTCCAGAAATTTGTCAAAAACTTGTCCTCAGAACATGCACTTTTGCACCCTCAAAGGAGGTTTTGATGAATGAATGGATCAAGGTTTATTAATGTTTGCATTTGATATCTGCTACTGATGTTGCACTTCTGTACTCTTGGTAGATATTAGAACAAGGAGAGATAAATCATTGTTGCTTGAAGCTTATGAGTAGGACCAGTCATAAATGGTACTTTTATCTCTTGACTATTTCTGCTTATATTCTTAAAGTGATATACAGTTTTTAGTTGTTTATATGTTATTGCATGCATGTTTGAGTTACCATTTGGCACTTTTGTACGGTGGAGTCATTTATTTATGTTTGATATATGAATAAATTATTATGCGATATGTTGTTCACAACTGTTTTGCCTAACTTTTTATGCAAAGTGGTTCATCTTAATTGATTTCCATTCCTATGATAGCTGAATGATCTTTATTACCAGTTATTATTTGAAATCTCTTTAGATCGCATAATAGAAGAAATACATCCCGGGTTAGCATAGATTAGATGTGTTGTTTTCATTAGATTACAATAGCATAGAATTAGATTAAATTAGCTTAGATTAGAACCCTTAGATCAGCATCATCCAACTCTGCACACACACACACCTTTAGATTGCGAAACTGGTCCCATTATCCCCAGTTGGACCCGCTACACCAAACGGATAAGGAGCTGCTAACCAAGTTCTGGACCGGGTGGGTATCCCCCTTGTTGTCGACTCGATTTTCGGGGCTTCAAAATATTTGGCGCTAGAATGAGGGCCTGAACTATGAATGGCACTTAAATCAAAATCTAAATACCATTCTGAGAGTAAATCGCCCTCATCATCTCCCCCGACTTCTCCAGTATATTTAAATCCAGAGTCATAAGTTGCTCGAGTATCAATTGTTGCTACACACCCTGATATTTCAGACCAGTCTACCATTAAACCTCCTGGAGTTGAATCTATGATTCACAAACTTCAGGGATTTTCCATTTCTCCTCAGAGGTCTGATAAATCTCAAAGCAGTGTGACTCCACAGTACAATCCTGCTCATCCCCTAACCAGGTTAAAGAGTGAAAAATTTGGCATCCAGCCAACTGAGTTCCCTCTTCCCACCAGGAAAAGAGCGAGGAAATCACCACAAGAGTATGACAGTGAGACTCTTTTGTCTACATCGCCCATTTCAACTACCTCACCACGAAGTCAACCACCCACACCTCCATTCCAAACCATCATCCATCCGTCTACCGAGACACCCACAACCCCTCTTCAATCATCTACGATCATAGTATCCTCATCTTCCCAGCCACAGAGATCATCTTCTGCAGTTTTCTCTACTAGCAGCTCAACGATGGCTCATTCTCCATGGAACAACCCTGGGGCAGTTTTAATGCCTGCGCCCTTGACTCAAATACCGGCCCATCCTGAGAAATGGCTGCCCAAATTCAATCCAGAAGCAGGAATGCTAGCAGAAGAACACATAAACAATTTCATGCTTTCTATCAATCTCAACGGAATTACTAACGAAGATGTTGTTGTTCGGCGTTTTCCCTATACACTGCAAGGGACAGCCTGGTCATGGTATTTTTCATTACCCTCCCGGTCTATCACAAGTTGGGATATCTTCCAGAATCAATTCCTTATCAAGTTTGGTGATGACAGATCAACAACAACATTAATCAATGACCTATCCAATCTTAAGGCCCAAGCTAAAGAACTTATCAAAGATTTCGATTTACGGTTCAATAAAATTCTCTACAATATTCCCACTGCTTCCCAACCCAACGAAGAAGTACGATGTGAATGGTATATTACTACTTTACCATCAAACATAGCAATCTTCATGGATAGAGCGAATAAAACAACCTTAGTTGAAAACATGACAGAGGCGATAGCAGTAGAGAAACGCGTAATAGCCCTGGAAAAGAGATCCACGATACAGGAACGCAAGTCTAAAAAAGTCACCTTCAAGGAAAACTCCAAGAAGAAACAAACAAAAGACCCTTTCGATTTGGAAGGATTGCAGAAATTATTAAAGACCATGTCTAATGAGATGGTTGACATAAAAAAACAAGTAGCAGAAACTTCTTTAAAAAAGCCCTACAGAGCTTTTAAAAGAGGTCTTTCAACGGATGCAAAACCACCCAATGCCATCTCCAATGCTGAAACTGAGGAAGAGGAAGAAGAAAAAAGTGCCACTAAAGGGCAGACCGATGACGAAGAAGTTTTGGAATTACAAGGAATGTGGGATTTCATCCTCCCACAAGAATAAGATCAAGAAGTATTTCTGGTTAGCACACGAAGCAAAAATCAGCTTGATCCTCCCCAAACTACCCCTAAGCAAAAGAGCGCAAGCCCTACAACAAAAGATAAAGTCGCAACAAAGAAAACAACTACTAAAGCAACTCAATCTAGCCCAGTCCGAACAGATCAAACAACTCCATCAAAAACACTGATAGTGTCGGATGAAATGGAATACAATATTATTGATGACATGAAAAAGACTAGGGCTAATATTACCCTTTATGAATTGAGCAAATTGAAGCATCAACAGAAGATAATGATGAAAGAATTACATATTGTGCCTATTGTACCTTTGCCTACCTCTGTACTCTCTCAAGCTTCCCACAACATGGGAAGACCTCCAACTAACGCGATCAATAAGATTGATCCAAATGATATCGCCTTGATTGGAGGAAGATCAAGATCTCACACTCCCCCGTTTCTTCTCACTTACGAGATTTTCAACAAAAATGTGAACAATTGTTTGGTAGATTCTGGTGCTTCATCGAATATTTTACCCAGATCAATATGTGCTAAGTTAAATGTTCAACCACAAAACTCCGCAGTGCGCATAGTTCAGCTTGATCGATCTCAAGTCGAAGTGATTGGTGAAATTAATCAAGTAATCATAAGATTGTCATCTAACCCAAAGGTATGTCAGGTTATTGGCATTCTAGTGGCTGATATCCCAGAATTCTATGGCTTAATTCTTAGCAGGGATTGGTCCAAGAAACTCCATGGATACTTTGCAACCGACTGGTCGCACATGTGGTTACCCTACAGCGGTAAACCGAATCAAATAAAGGTTGAACGAGAGTTACACCAGAAGTACATAGTAACGAAATTAGAGGGAGAAAATGAAGCAGTATCGTATAACAGTAGTATCATAGGCAATTACTCGATAGATTCTTTTCTCGGTAATTTCAATGCTCACACATCACCTTACTTAGAAAATTCAGTTTTGTCCGAAGTCGAAATTTTTTCCCAAATTGATAGTTCAAAGTGTGTTAATTTTATAGATGAACCTGTAAATACATATTTGTTTTGGAAATTATATTTCGATGGCTCTAAATCTAACGAAGGAGCAGGAGCAGGATGCATTCTGATTAGTCCAGAAGGAAACAAGACCATGCTTACGTGCAGACTCGAATTCAATTGCATAAACAATATAGCAGAATATGAGGCCTTGGTGCAAGGCCTATACAAAGCAGTCGGGTTAAACGTCAAGTATCTTCAAGTATTCAGAGACTCTGAGATTATCGTCAAATAGGTACGTAACACTATACATTGCCTATCAGGTCATTTAAAACACTAACAATCTTTAGTACAAGATCTGACTGAGCATTTCATAGCATCTAATATTTCTTCAATCCCGAGACTCCAAAACGCAAGCGCAGACCTTTTGGCTAATGTAGCCTCTAGGCTTATTCCCTCCGAAGACTTTAGTCCAGATAGATTCTTAATAGAATTAACCTTTAGACCGTCCATCCCTGACAACATTACAAATTGGAGAGTATTCAATGACGATCCTGATATTGTAAATTTCCTCACTTCTGAAGGATCCTACTCCAATAAGATAATTGACGAAGACCATCACGATCGACAAATACAACAAAATAGCACTGATAATGCTATACCTAAATCAGTGGTTAAGTTAGAAGACTTATACGATTTGAAAAACTGGTTTAAAAGGTCTACCAATTCAAAGCTCTACAGTCCAACTCTGAACTACGAATTAGTAAACCTAGGAACCGATGATAAACCACAAAACGTTAATCTAGGCATCGGCCTAGTCCCCGAAGAAAAACTAGCATATATTCGTCTTTTGAGACAATATAAAAATGTTTTTGCCTGGAATTATGATGAGCTGAAGATGTATGACACTTCTATCATTCAGCATACTATTCCTATGATTGACAATGAAAAACCTGTCCAACAGAAACTGAGAAAGATCCACCCCAATTTAGAAAATCAGATAAAAACTGAGCTAAATAAGTTATTAAAAGCCAGAATAATTTTCCCCGTCAGACATTCCAAATGGGTCTCCAATATGGTACCCGTTAGAAAGAAAAACGGAGATATTAGAATCTGTATCGATTTTCGGAATCTTAACAAAGCCTGTCAAAAAGACAATTTTCCTCTTCCACCTATGGAACAGATATTACAGGCAGTAGTAGGCTTAGAACTGATGTCTTTCTTGGACGGATTTTCAGGATATAATCAAGTGCTGGTGCATCCCAATGATCAGTTGAAAACCACATTCAGAACTAAATGGGGCACATATGCATATCGGAAGATGCCATTTGGTTTGATTAATGTCGGCGCTACATTTCAAAGAGCCATGGACATCACATTTAAGTGTTTAGTCAGTAAATCTGTAGTGATTTATTTGGATGATATAACAGTGTACTCCAAGAAGCGAAGCGACCATCTCAAAGATATAAAACAAATTTTTCAACGATGTTTAAGGTATGGGATTTCACTTAACCCAAAGAAATCTTTTTTCGCATTAAGTGAAGGAAAAATTCTAGGATTCATAGTGTCAAAATCCGGTATTCACATTGATCCTGGCAGAATCAAAGAAATCTCTGAAATATCTCTACCTCATAATATAAAAGCCATGCAATCTTTCCTTGGTCAAATCAATTTTGTAAAGAGATTTGTCCTAGATTTTTCACGAATTATGTCTCCTTTGCAAACCATGATTAAAAAGAATTCAAATTTCAAATGGGGTCAAGATGAACATGAAACATTCAACCTGATCAAACAAGCTATTATTAATGCTCCATCTTTAGCAACCCCGAATTTTTCAGAATCTTTTGTTTTATACACATTTGCCTCAGAGAAATCATATGCTGCGATTCTAACTCAAGCCAATAAAGAAAAAGCGAAAGCTCCAATTGCGTTTTTTAGCTCAAATTTACAAGGTGCTGAACTCAATTATTCAGACGTAGAAAAACAGGCCTATGCTGTTTTCAAAGTGATCAAATATTTCAGACCTTTCTTACTCAAAACCCACACTAAGATCATAGTATTGTTTCCAGCGGTAAGAAATCTTCTAGTACAGAAGGATATGGGCGAGAAAAGAGCAAATTGGATCACTGCTTTACAGGAATACGACCTTGAGATTAAACCAGCAAACATTGTAAGAGGTCAAGGCTTCTGCAAAATGTTGGGTAGAGCATCGCAAATCTCTGAAATTTCATCCGAAGAGATACAAATGTATGAGGTAAGCCTAAACGATGCAGAATCACTGTATGCTGATATCATTTATTATTTTAAGAACGGGTATGCTCCATCACACCTGGATCACACTAAGAAAAAGCTCTGAGATTGAAAGCTAAACAATATCAGCTCATAAATGATATTCGTTTTAGAAAGAATTATGATTCTGTTCTTCTTAGATGTCTTGAAAAAACTAAAGCTGAAAAAGTTTTGCAGGAACTCCACGATGGACCAGCAAGCGGACACTATGCTGGAGATGCTATTGCACATAAAATTTTACGTGCAGGATATTACTGGCCTACACTGTTCAAAGATTCACACAGTTACGTGAGGAAATGTCAAATCTGCCAAACTACTGCTGGAAGACAAAAGAAGTCGTCCCTGCTACTACAACCGGTAAACATCGAGCAACCATTCAGCCAGTGGGGCTTGGACATAATAGGTGAGATTGTTCCTCACTCTTCTAAGCAGCATAGATACATCCTCACGGCAACAGATTATTTTACTAAATGGGTAGAGGCAGTTCCTCTCAAGACAGCTAATTCTGAAAATATTATCTAATTCATAGATCATATTATAATCACTAGGTTTGGATTGCCAACGACTTTAATGTTTGATAATGCATCATACTTTTCTGGAAATGCAATGACTGAGTTCACACTTAAAAGAGGGTTCAAACTAAAATATTCAGCCAATTACAATCTGCAAGATAATGGGTTAGCTGAGTCAACAAATAAAAACCTAATCAGGATTATTAAAAGAACAGTTGACCAGAACCAAAAAAATTGGCATAAAGCTTTGGTAAATGCTTTATGGGCAGATAAAATAACAAAAAAATCTTCGATTGGCACTTCCCCCTTTAATTTAGCTTATGGGAAAGAAGTGGTTCTTCCAACTCACTTAGTCATTCCCTCTTTGTCTTTAATACAATACATTGATGAAGTACCTACTTCCTCAATACAACTAAGACAAATGGAAATAATCAAATTAGAAGAGCAACGAGAACAAGCTAAGAAAACCCATGCTCATCGTTAAGCGCTAATAAAATTCTCTTTTAATTCAAACATAATGACCAGAAAAAATTTTCAGATGGGAGATTTAGTTTTAAAATGGGATAAGGCTCATGAAGAAAAGGGCAAACATACAAAATTTCAAAAGATGTGGCTTGGTCCTTTTCAGATTGTTGAATTCATAGGTCCATCAACGTTTTTCTTACAAGATCTAACAGGTAGAAGGGATTCTTTGCCTGTTAATGGTCAAATCCTTAAAGTATATTTTCCATAGAAGATTATTCTTCTATTTTGTAGAATAGTTTTGTTTTTTATTTTCTTTTTTCTAATAAAACTAGTTGTTAATGGTTACTATCGGTATTCACGTAAAGACACTAATTCTCTTTCATATTTTGAGCTTTTCGGTTGTATAAATAGAAAATTTGTGAAAATCTGATCTTTATTATTGACAGATACAGTTAAAAACTTTAGCCTAGATATGATGCTAGTTTCAACTTCAAAAAATTTGATGAAAGAAACCTTTAGCGAAGGAATTGTTTTATATCAGAACAATGAAAGGTATCAATAACAAAATAAAGATTCTCTGTAAAACTGCAGTTTTCAAACTCTATTATTGTCGTCGAGAGCTTTCTTAAGGAAAACAATTATTTCCTCCCTGTTAAAATCTCAAAGAATAAGAGGTCTCATCACGAGCCGGCTTATCATGATCACAGATATTATAACTTTGCTGACTTTGCCAAAAAATGTCCATCAAAACAGGGCAATGACTCAAGATTGTTGAAATCAAAAGACAAGGGGTCTCATCACGAGCCAGATTGTTCAGAAAAAGTGTAAATCAAGTGAATGACTGTGTCATAATTTGGCTACCAAAGCAAGACATTGTTCTTTAAGAATAAAAAAGGAAAAAGTGTCAATATGGATTTTTCTTTGAAGGTTGTAGATAACCTTAAACAGGATAAAGGATCATTGTTGGGTAACAGGTAACCCTGTCGAGGCTATGGACGCCTGCTGGCAGCAGAGGCTCTACCTACGGCAAACGAGCATATTTTAAGGCTAGCACACAGAGAAGACTTTATTTTATCTTTACAATACCAAGTAATGGCTGATATAAATACAAGGACAAGCCTGAGGAAGCAAACAATTAGAATAGAAATAGGTTGAAACAAAATATCATTGATAGAATAAGGCATAATGTACTCTATCTGTCCATAACAAAGTTTAGATTTATGAAAATTTTTCTGTTTTGGAGGTTTGAAAAATTCAATAGAAAAGCAGAGATAACTGGTTCTTCCAAGTGAATCGCCATTGTTGTGACCACTAACAACCCCCCTCCTTCTTTAGTATTAGCAATAACGCTAAAGAAGTGGGGACCCTTAGTAAAAAATTCAAAATTTTTTATAAAACTTTTTGTATTATACATCGCACGGAGAAGAGTGAAACATTTCTCTATGAGCACAATAAAAAACTGCGAAGAAGCGACGCGAAATTCATCGCATCGCATACATTAAGAAGTGCCCATAAACGAAAATCTTAAGAAATATCCGATGGCCGATATGCGACATCGCATATCGCAACATCGCATAAACAACACACAATAACTTAACAAATTGCAACGATAAATGCGATCTTGCGATAAATGCAACCTGTGATAAATGCGATCTGCGATTTTGCGATAAATGCGATCTGCGATCTTGCGATTTTGCGATAAATGCGATCTGCGCGACTCTACACTAAACTGATCAGGAAACTCTGTAATAACACATCTTGATAATGCAATCCACGATGATGCGATGCGAGTCGCAGAAATCACCCATCTCAAATTTTCCTCGGCTCAGCATTCAAGAAAAGCTATCCCTAAACCAAAAATTGGGTGCGTGCCTTAAAGGAAATTAATGAATGTATGCCAAAGTATTCATGAAGGATAGTTTTATGTTTTTCAAAGAGTCAGTTCACTGTGGGTGTCATGATTTTATACATTCGTAGAGCTTAAAGCTTTCGTGTCAAAATTTATTATCACTACTCTTTTCCTTTGCGTGAACTGCAGGAATAAAAAACAGGAAACAACATGAAGCAATGTGCAGGAAACATCTAAGGAAAAAAGGGAAAGCGTCAATGCTCGGAGAACAGAGAAGAGATGCCCTCATAAACGGATACCGCATGCAACAGAAACGCAGATTTCAGAGTATTACTGAACAGATGCTGATATCAATAGGCGATTCGACACTCAAGGTCAAAAGCTCACAAAAGCAGCATGTTTACAAAATTCTGAAGCTTATGCCCGATAAAGGAAAAAGAGGTAAAGGCGGAAAACGCACCAGAAAGGCCCGGATCAAAGAACGGAGGCAGTTTTTGATGTGCGATTAGCGCCTAGCGCTAATCGCGCATCACTAAGAAAATTGTTCAGAAAGAAAAGTCCCTAACTTGCTTAGTCATCCACGAGTCCGAAAACTGAGATAGCAAAAGCAGAGGCAATTTAAGAGGAATTTGGGTTGTTACCAAGTATATACGCAGTAAATTCGCCCAGCCATAAGATGATTCCCAAAAATATCTTCTAGTTTACTAAAAATTGGTGCCAGCGCTTGCCGTTTCTATTTTCGTAGCCCAAGCAAAAGCAGAAGACAACCAGCCGACGCTTCCCAGGCAAATGTTGCATGCTTGCAACACTAAGGAGCAAATGCAGAAATAGTTAGAAATTAGATTCAATTTTTAGAAATAAGTTTTCTTAGATAAAGGGCGTTCATTTAAACCGTATCCTAAATTTATGTAATTAAGTTATTTAGTTAGCAATATTTAAACCCTTCTCAGGCATTTAGAGAAGGGTCCATAAATTTGTCAAAAACTTGTCCTCGGAACATGCACTTTTGCACCCTTAGAGGAGGTTTTGATGAATGAATGGATCAAGGTTTATTAATGTTTGCATTTGATATCTGCTACTGATGTTGCACTTCTGTACTCTTGGTAGATATTAGAACAAGGAGAAATAAATCATTGTTGCTTGAAGCTTATGAGTAGGACCAGTCATAAATGGTACTTTTATCTCTTGACTATTTCTGCTTATATTCTTAAAGTGATATACAGTTTTTAGTTGTTTATATGTTATTGCATGAATGTTTGAGTTACCATTTGGCACTTTTGTATGGTGGAGTCATTTGTTTATGTTTGATATATGAATAACTTATTATGCAATATGTTGTTCACAACTGTTTTGCCTAACTTTTTATGCAAAGTGGTTCATCTTAATTGATTTCCATTCTTATGATAGCTGGATGATTTTTATTACCAGTTATTATTTGAAATATCTTTAGATCGCATAATAGAAGAAATACATCCCGGGTTAGCATAGATTAGATGTGCTGTTTTCATTAGATTACAATAGCATAGAATTAGATTAAATAGCTTAGATTAGAACCCTTAGATCAGCATCATCCAACTCTGCACACACACACACCCTTAGATTGGGAAACTGGTCCCATTATCCCCAGTTGGACCCGCTACACCAAACGGATAAGGAGCTGCCAACCAAGGTCCGGACTGGGTGGGTATCCCCCTTGTTGTCGACCCAATTTTTGGGGCTTCAACATATACCTATCAACAAGGGCAACCATTGCAAGGACAGGTTCAAGGTCAAATCCTACAGCAGCAGGTGAAAAATCCTCTTGTCCAAGGCCAACAGGTTCAAAATCCTGTCGGCTAAGGGCACCAGGTATAGAACCCCTACGTCCAATGGGAACAAGCATATCAACCTTATTCCCAAGGACTCTAAGTCTAGAACCCTCTTGTTCAGGGACAATAGGCCCAACAACCCTATGTTCCAGGATAACAAGTCCCATACCCACATGTCCAAGTTCAACAGGCTCAGTAGCCTTTTAACCCATATGTTGCTATCAGCAACCTGTGCATGGACAGTTTCAAGGTATTCCTAGTCCAAATCCTCCCTTTGGTCAAGGTAACCCACAATGGGGGTAGCCTCAGATGCCATATGGCCAAAATCCCCCACTGTGGGGTCAAAATCCTTACCAGCAGGGACGGGGTCCTCCTTATGGGCCCACTTAATGACCTCCCATGCCTTTTAACACTTAATTTCCCTTTTTGGCTACACTTGAGTTACCGGATGTATCGCGTCTCACGAATGATCCGATTCTTCATTCATCATACTAGCCTTCGATGTCATCCAAGATACCAAGTGATTTCCCCAAGTTCGATGGGAAAGCTAAAGAAGATCCTTATGCCCACATGATAACGTACCACCTCTGGTGCTCGTTGAATTCATACATGGAAAATTCCATTCATCTTCGTCTTTTCAAATGAACCCTTACAGGTGCCGCAGCAAAATGGTACATCGAGCTACCTCAAAGTACTTTCCATGACTTCAATTCTTTAGCCATGTTCTTCCTCACGCATTTTCAACTGTCGGTTCATTATGAAATGGGCACCTATCTGCTCACATCGCTTAACCAAGACACTATGACACACATCTTGATCACATCCATGAATGGAGATGTAGACATTGACTGATCAAGTTCGAAATAGTTGATTAGTTGCTCAATGAATGGTTTACCAAATAGTTCGTAGCCCTAATTGCTCGTAATATAGCCATGGGTGGATGTGTCACTAAAGAGCAAGCCATCACTCGTGCCTAGTACTTGGACCTGGTCTACTCTCAGTCTGGCACGTTATACGAATTGTTATCCAATGCTCCACGACCATCATCCAATCCGGCGACATCGAAGTCACCCTATGTCCCTCCCGTTGATGGAGTTATTGGTTCAATATCGCAGGCCCCTGCCAAAACATCTTCCAAACAGAAGTAGGTCTCGAATACTTCTCCCAACAGTTCATCTCAGAACCATCCAGGCCCTGGTAAAACCTCAGATATCCATACTGTCTAGTCTACCGCAACGGACAAATCCTCGAAAGGAAAAAATAAAGGCAAAGGCAAGGCTAAAGCCGATGCCCCGAAACAGGGTCCTCCCAAATTGTCTACCAATGAATCATCACAACAGAAACCTAAGTATCCTTGCCTCATTTGTGAGGAGGATCACTATACTAAGGATTTTCCATGATGATCCAAAGTTAGTTGATTGCTCAAGGGGACCCCTGTTGTCCTCAAAGAGCCCTTTCCATCTCAGCAGACTCAAATGGTAGACCAACCCCAATCTGCTTCCTCTGGATCTCAAGTGTTCATGATGAGCATGCCCATTAATGTGGCTACCTGATCGAAGGATTATCAAACTCTAGCTCCCATAGCAGGGAAAGAAAAAGAAGTTCCATCTTCTTCTTCTACCCCAAGTTTTGGCCCTCTGTAAATCGAGCGCCCTAACCCTGATTCCGCTCCACAACCACCCTCTCAAGGTGTGCTAAGGAAATTTTCGTATAATCCCAACACTCGAGCCGCTCAACATTACATTATTGTTGAGGATTTGGTTCAAGTACCATCAGCTATGTTAGCTCTTGAGGTACTCCAAAGCTACCCATCACAACAGAAATCTTTGCTATCAGCTATCAGGGGCATCGATTCCACCAATTCTAATTTGATCTGTTTTGATCTAAAGAACCATGTTCCAAGACTCCCTCATCAGATTTCCTTTCTTATTCAGGTAATCATTAATGAAAAGACCATCCACTGCATTATCATAGATGAAGGTGCTTCTACTTGCATCATGTCAACTGTGTGCTGGAAGGCTATTGGTTCCCCTGCACTGAACGAATCTCCAAACACAATGGAATCTTTCGATGGGTGTGATTCATGACCCTTTGGTGTTTTGCCCAACCTTGCCATCACCTTAGAAGGAAAGACAGTGCAAGTCGAAGTAGAGATTGTTGATGGCAATCACAATTATAATCTTCTACTCGGCCAAAGTTGGACTCATGCCATGCATGTCATGGCCTCCTCTTTGTTACATGTGATTCATTTTCCCCATCAAAGGAGGATTTTCACCATTGATCAGTTGTCTTTCTTTGCCTTTTCCTCATCCGATGGCAACGTTCCATATGTCAAGCACTCTGGTGCTCCCTTTGAGAGTATGGGGATAGGTCTCTTCAAAGATTCTGCCTTAATGGGGATTCTTCCACTCCCACCTCCTCATGTTGCCTCCATAAACAAGATCTCGGTCAAATCTGATCCCTAGGTCATACCTATGCTAGATCTAGTTGATGCTTGGGGTGACGTCATGCCGCTTAGTCTTGCCGAAGTCAATCGTGTGGAAATTGTTTCGGCTATGAACTCTACATCCTATGATTCACATATCTCGAAGAACTCTCTCGATATGTATTCTCAATCCCCCTGGCTTGGCACTTTGGAATCATCTGATCCCTTTGCCGAGACCTTCATCGCCGATGAAGGTATCATGGAAATCATGTCTCTCGAGGAACTGCCATGGATCAATACCCATCATCGCTCCTCGTTCCTGCCTCACCCGACAGTCATGTCTACCTCTTTCGAAGAGTCCTCTTCTCCATTTCCACCACCAATTGTTACTCACGAAGTATGGTCAGAAGGAAGTTTGGGTGATATTACCCAAACGATGCCGATTAACATTTCTATTAAACCTAGTATCGTTGAACACATTCATATCGGTGTATCTTGTTCTCCAGATGAGGTCAAGACATATATTTGTCTTTTTCAAGAATTCAATGATGTGTTTGCATGGTCTTACAAGGAAATGCATGTCATTGATCCTAGCATCGTGGTGCATGAAATACCAACATATCAATATGCAAAGCCCGTTTGCCAATGGCTTCATTTGGTGCACCCTAGAAAAGTCGCTACTATTAAGGGCAAAGTCAAAAAGATTCTAAAAGCTGGATTCATTTATCCCATTCCCCTTACAGACTAGGTGTCCAATATTGTCCCAGTGAATAAAAAACACGGCACGATCCACATTTGCGTGGATTATCGAGATCTTAATCGTGCCTATCCTAAAGACAACTATCCTACTCCCTTCATTGATCAAATCATTGATGAGTGTGACAGGAGCGAGATTTTTTCCTTTATGGACGGTTTTTCTATTTACAACTAGATCAATATCGCATTGGCTAATCAAGAGAAGATATCCTTTATTTTCCCATGAGGTACGTTCGCATACAAGAAGCTCCCTTTCGGCCTACAAAATGTTGGGGCCACATTTCAGCTGGAAATTTCCTATGTGTTTCATGATATTCACAACATTGTCCAACCTTACTTGGATGACCTTCCTGCCCATTCTCGTAAGCGAAAAGATCACCCCAACTGCCTACGACAGATTTTTCTACGCTGCAGGCACTATAACATCCAGTGAAATCCACACAAATGTGTTTCCTGCGTGGAATCAGGACGATTCCTTGACTTCATCATTTCCAAGGACGGGATTCACCTGGATCCGCTAAAAGTTGAGGCCATTGTAAATTTACCCCCTCCATCTTCACTGCACCAACTCTAGAGCCTTCACGGCAAGGCCAACTTTCTTCGTCGTTTTATACCTAACTACGTCGGGCTAGCTACGGGATCTACCCGGTTTCTCAAACAAGGAACACCCTTTGCATGGGACGAGATAGCCCAAGAATATTTTGATGATCTTAAGATTTTCCTCATAAATGCTCCTCTGTTGCATCCACCGGATTATTATCAAGATCACTTCCTTTACCTAGCCACAGCCCCTAACACCATAGCTTTGGTGTTGGTTCAAGACGATGACAAAGGCATTGAACACATCATCTACTACCCTGTTATAGAAATTTTTGTGCCTTGCATCACTGAGCATGAAATGTCAATAATCAAGGGATCCAAAGTCCCTAAATATGTTGTTCCTACCCCTAGAGGAACAAGGCCAGCAAACCACAGCAATTCACAAAAGTTCTCCACCTGAAAACACTCAAAAACAAGGCAATTTTGGATCATGTCAACTGCTCCACTGAGCATCTGCGCTGAATGTCAACTGCTCCACTGTCTACCTGCGTTGAATGTCAACTGCAACGAAGGCTACCTACGATGAGCGTAACTGGACAAGCGGCAGGCTCATTTCTCAAGGTGTCAATGCTCAGGAAGCTTCCAAAATGACACTTGCATCAGGGAATTCGACTGGTGATGAGTAAGAGGTTCCAAATCTCCAAGTGGAAGCAAGAACCTCCAAGTGGACTCAAGAACTATGAGAGGGAGAGGACACTAGTCAGTTTCATACCAGCCTCAAGCTGACTCATCCTCTCTCCAATATCCCTATATATAGATCTCTCCTACATGAGATCAGGGAGGCTGGAATTTTGTGATTGCAAAGAATTGTTGTTGGTTTGAGGTTGGATCATTGGGTGTTTATGCTTTGAAGGGAGCTGAAGAAGGAATTCCATTCTGCTGGGAAGGAGATGCTGGGTTGGAGCCCTATGGGTTGTATCTCTTCCTGAACCTTGTTTATTAATCAATAAAGCTTCTTGGTTCTTTCCTATATGCTGGTGTATTTTGTATGATTTGCATTAGTATATTTGATTTACTTCTAATCCTGAATCATTTATGAATATGTATATTTGCCTTTGTGTTGTGTCCTTCTCTTGTCGCAAGTAGCTGTTCTCTTGTCACAGGTAGCTGTTCTCTTGTGATCTCGTGGAAATCAAGTAGCTGTTCTCTTGAGCAAGCGAGGAGGCAAGTAGCTGTGGACACCCAAAGAGAAGAGGATCTAGATCGAGGGACAACCGGAAGACAACGGTAAGTCTACCAATCTCCCCTCTTTCACATTTCATAAAGGAAGAAACCGAAGTAGCTGTATTCGTTTGTTGCTAAGGTACTGTCACACCTTAGGTGGATAGGATCGTCCTGCATAGGCATTTTTCCCCACAACAAATTGGCGACTCCGCTGGGGAGATTTGTTTTAGTCATTTTATTTGTGTTTACATCATTGTTTACTTCATAGACTTAACGGCAACAATCGAACTGCTTTGCAAAGTAGAATGTTGCTGCTTTGATCCTTCACTGGGTTTTTGTCTATGATCTCAGCAATGGACTCACAAATGACTTGATGATCCTTTGTGATAGTCTTTAGTACCCTCTCAAAGCATCCCTCTGTTTATACCTTGCTTGTGTTTCTGATTTGGCCTGAAACAGTTGATTTTTGAGCATTTTATGACCCGGAACCTAAGAGAAACGAGAGTTTCTCCTTTCAGCGCAGACACTGTGAAGGCAGTCTGCATTTCAACGCAGGTCCCGTGAAGGCTAACTGCGCTGAATGTCAAACTGACAGTGTTAGACTTGCGCTGAACCAATGTGGTCTTGTGGAGCTGGGGTTCTTTGCTGTCTTTTGCCCTGTTTTGATCTCTATTTTTGCAGCCTTTAACCAGCATAGGTACCAGTCTGATAACCTCTTTTCTTTGCTTGCATTCCGCCTCATTTTTGTACAAAAAGACTGTAAGTGTTTTTATGTGTTTGTGGCATCATTTACAGTTTTCCTTTGCATGAGTAAAGTAATCATCTTGTAGCCCTTGATTCAGATCTGATTGATTGATTGATTGTGATCTTAGGAGAGAGTTCATTGGCTGTTTGCAGTTTGATTGTACATTTGCTTTTGCTTATTGGTTTGAGTTTGTCACTTTTGAATGTCAAAACAAGTATTCATTTCGAAAATCGCAAAGTGATTGTAATCTCTTCTACCCTTGTTGATTTTGGGAAAAAGTAAACTTGTTTATTTCGGTCATTTAAAAGCAAATTCAAAGTTGTACAAAAAGCTTTCTTTGTAGGCATTTATACTAAGAAAGTGGAAAAAAAACACCTGCATTGTGCATTTGCATTTTGATAAGTTTGCATGCTTGATTTAGGAAGAGTGCATTAGAGTGTGCTGATTGCTCTTTGAGAAAAGATAGTCGCTCTCTTTTCCCTTAGTAGCTAGGATTTTCAAAGTTGAAAGATTATAAAGCTTGCTTATCATCTTAGACTGCATTTAGGAATTTGTACCATACATCTCGTGGTGATCCTGAAAGACAAACTTTAAAAAGATCAACTTAAAATAAACTGAATGAACCTAACAACGCTTTGCAACATAACGCACAACATAGAGGTCTAGGTAGAGACGTGTTCCGGCGTCGTTAAACCTAGTGACTGTCGATCTCGGGGAAGGTGGGTGATTCCTCCTGAGGGACGATAGCACTAATACGGACTTGTGCTCCCACGTACCGTCGCGTATATATTGGGAGACCCCTATAGGCATATATCCTTTATCCTTAGGAAGCCGTGTCGGCCACCCTACTGATCGCAATGCAGTGAACACAGCATTCACGAAGATCGACCACCCGTACCGTAAAAAGTATTCTGTGGTTTTGCGAAAAGTTTGGCACACCCTCTACCTAGATCTCCAGAGCAGTTTCTTTTGGCCTTTTTCAGACTCTATAACAGAAAAAGTCCATCCGAGCATTTGTCACTTCGGGCTCGTTAAAACATCGAAGGAGACTAGAGTCATCTTTAGCTTTTTCTCAACTCTTTAAAACTGAAAAAGCAAGTTGTGTCTAAAGCATCGTTAACAATTTATTTTAAACGGAACAATCACCCATTATTCCCGCGTTGGTCTTTAGGTTGAAAAGATGGAGCACACTAACCAAGGATTTCCCCTTGGAGGAAATCCTGGTCCCTTCTCCTCTTGGGGAGATGTTGGTGCGCCCCACATGGCCACATTGTCGCTTCCAGGACTGACAATTGGCCTACCAGTTTGGCTCTTTTCAACCAATGTCGTTCAGAATACCACCATTCCTGAACAGTCGAGTCAACAGTTAGATCAGACAAGAGTTGCCTCCCAGCCTTCCACTTCATCTTCCTCTCCTCCTTCCTCTTCGCTTGACGGAACTGGTCGATCAAAGAACCGGGTTCCTAAGGAGAAGAAGGAGAAGAAGAAGAAAGAAAAGAAGCAGAAGGAGCCTAAGGCGACTGGGGGCAAACAAGTGTCATCTAACAAAAATCCACACACAACACTCATAAGGCCTAAATCGCCATGCATCATATGCGGGGGAGACCACTTCCATAGAGATTGTCCATGTATCCCCCGGATACTAAGAGACTGGTCCCCCCGTTTGCACAATTCGGTAGCATCGACCTCTGATAGCCATGTCGATTGTTCACCGTCAACTAGTGGGAGTGAAGCTCCAGGACAGAGCGGGAAAGCTAAATTTCCCTGCAGACTGTGTGAAGGCAATCACGCCATCCACTGTTGTCCCTTCTTAGACGAGGCGAAAAGAGTTCTGGAAGATCGCCCGATATTACGAGCGAATCTTCCTCCTGGATATCAAAAACTCTTGCCAAGTCCCTCGCTAGTTGAGAATCCGGTTGACCCGCCCAGGTGGTCAGCCGAAGCACCTGTCATTGAAGATGAGCCGTCTGAATCCATACCTGACGAAAGTCAAAAGGTTGAAATGGCAGTTGACCCGGTTTTGCCTTCAGAGGCTCTATCTTCGAATGACACCATCACAGAGGAGAATAAAGACGACACCGTCCAAGTTCTCTTCATCAGCACTGACTCTGATGATCAAGGGGGCAATGCCACCATTCCTTTATCGCAGGAAGGAAGTTCATCGGAGCGCTATCCGGCCGTTTACTCGGTCCCACCACCAAGCAACCTGGTTGTGTCCTTTGACTGGAACCAACTAGGCAGACCCCACTTGCCAGCTAGCATACCATTCAGAATTATTGTCCAAATATACAGAATGGTAATGGCTGGTACAGTTATTGATGAAGGGGCATCTGTGAGTATCCTTTCCTCTATTGCTTGGAAAGCACTTGGTTCGCCTGCGCTTTTGCCTGAAATGAGAAATCTATCAGGCTTTGATAAGGGAACCAGTCGCCCTTTAGGGATCCTCCCCAATGTGCCAATAACATTGAAAGGGAAGACCGTTCAAATGAACGTGATGGTCGTTCAAGGACCCTTGGATTATAACCTACTCCTTGGACGAGACTATATATATTGCATGGGAGCCATAGTCTCCTCACTCTTTAGAGTAATGTGTTTTCCGCATGAAGGAAGAATGGTCAAGCTCGTGGACCAACTTTCATTTCCCGGATCACACATCGCAAATAGTCGTATACCGTCCCTAAATGGTCAATTCACGCAAGAAGTGTCTCAACCCACGGTCCGTCCTCCTGATGAGCGCGAGTAATCCGGGAAGATATGACTGGAACCCAGGGGGCATGCGTCCTGGTCTGTTTCGGCATAGAACTTTGGGTATAGGATAGGTTTCCGCAGGAGAATATGACTAGTCCGTACCCCGTCCGTAGAGGAAGAGGGGTTGTTCTAGAATAAGATTCTTTTGTCAAAGTTATGTGAGGCGGACGGAAACCGTCGCTCACCTTTGTCTATTTCGGTAGACATTGCCGACGAAGTGTTTTGTTTGAAAGATTAATGAGACAATCTTTGGGTAACCTGAAAGAGGTAAGCCTCTCTCGGTAAAACGAAAGTTTTGGCGGAAAAGAAGTAGAGGTAACCTTGAAATTATATCTTATGCCTCGGGGCACACAAACCTTTTGGAGTGCTTGCAAGGGGCGACTATTTATTTTTTAAATTTTTAGGACCTCTAACCCTTTAAACTCGTAGGATTAGTCGTCTCCGAGCTTGCATAACGAAAGGATGTAGAGCAAAGCGTAGTGAGATGAAGCTCCAGGAAAAAATAGCAATCTCACATGAGACACTCTTATCATATGACTCGTATATTCGAGCAGTTTTACCGCGGAATTTATGCTCGTTAAAAATAGAAAAGCGAGATCTGAGCACTTTTAGCAGCATAGTTCATGCTCGTTAAAAAATAAACATAAGCTTGAGCAGTGTTTTGGCGCATTCAAGCTCGTTAAAAAATGAACCCATCCCGGTAAATAACCATTAAGTATGTAACCTGATCAACCATAAAAGCCCTAGTCGTGTTTTGTGCACCGTCACCTCCACTGTTCATTTGGCCGATCGTTTACCTCCATATGATTGTTTACCCATTTTTGAGGAACAGCTGCGAAGAGTGATTTCACCTAGCCATCCTTGTGACACTGCCGTGATTGGAAAATTCCAACCTGTACCTGGAATCAGCTGCTAACCCTGTTCATCACTCGTTCCTCAGAAGACGAGTCTTCTTTAAGCTCTTTTCAATTGACTCGTAAAATATGAAAAGATTGCCGAGTTTTGGCCTTCCAGCTCGTTAAACGACCGGAAGAGCTATCCCTCCTCTAGATTTTAATCTTTTTGGACCTAAGGGATTATTGCACAAAAAGATCGAGCGCTTGTTTTGTTCGGCTCGTTAAAAATACCGAAAACTCATCCCTTCTGTATTGTTTTATACTTTTTCGGACTTAAGGGATTAGATGACGAAAAAGGAATTTTGGAGTTAACTTTATGTACCTTTTCAGACTCTCTAAAAATGAAAAGGACCGAGTTTTCTTTGTCGTTAGACTCGTTAAAATCACTAAATAGCGACAAACTTGTCTTTAGACGAGAACGAGTTTCACTATCGCTAGGCTCGTTAAAACATAGCGATGGGCTTGCCTGAAGGGCAGGTTATAGAACAAGCATATGTTATTCTCCTCAAGCTTGACAAAAATAAAGAGGTACTGGTCAGAAATGACTGGGGAAAAATTGGGAAAAAATCAAGAAAACTTTGATGGTAGCAGGTCGCTCTTGAACATGACACTTTTCCTCCGTACCACAATCGGGTTGGGTTGTTTCATTCACCGGTCACATCACCATGGTCTCGCCATACCATCCATAATTGGGGTAATGCTACCAATCCATCGCATCAGTGTCGCCATATGTTCAAGAGAAGTCATTCAGAAAGAGTCAACCGGGTCCCATCCACTGCCATACATTATCCTTCATCCATTCATGACCGCCACCCTGAATCATATGTCATAGATCGTTTTCACCTCCATTAAAATCATTAGCTCCATTCCGTGTCACTGATGTGGGATTCATTAAGGCCCTCCTTTGACGGATCGCTTCTTGTCGACATCAGCTCATTATCCAAGAAGTTGATCTAGGAACAACCCCTTCAGTACTTTGAAGCTTGCATGCCTCAATGGCAAGTTTCTCACTTCCGGCGACAGGTATACATCAATGACCTTCGACCAGAAGATTTTGCGTGGTGTTCGACGCCAAGTCCTTTATTCACACCACGTGAATTGTACTGCAGTACCTTGAGGGTCATTATCATTATCGGTGATTCCTCTCGCGCTTGTTAATGATTTACATCATTGACCGGTAATCAAGCGATGTCTTTCCATGTTCGACTTCAGCGCAATTCTCACATGGATCGACTTGTACTTAGAGTGAAGATCGAACGAGTTTGAAGACCCCGGATCTAGTTTCATCCATCCGGGCTGCGATATATATTCAGGAAAAATAAAGACATTTGACATGTACATCATTGCAGCAGATGATCATCCTACTCAAAGGATGATAGTTTCGCCAGAATTATCAGTCTACCATCAAACGATCGTTTGTTCTATGTACCAAAATGAATTTATAAAGCTGAGCATGGGAATGCCCGCCTCAGCTAGATCATGAAAGCAGTATGAATCATAATGTATTGTATTGTATCTTATTACAGGTCTCCTCCCAGCAAATGGATGAACTTCGGACCCTCCTGGATAAAGCATTTCACCCGATAAACGGCCTCATACTTTAGGGGGCAACTGTTATAGACATTTTTGTGCCTTGCATCACTGAGCATGAAATGTCAATAATCAAGGGATCGAAAGTCCCTAAATATGTTGTTCCTACCCCTAGAGGAACAAGGCCAGCAAACCACAGCAATTCACAAAAGTTCTCCACCTGAAAACACTCAAAAACAAGGCAATTCTGGATCATGTCAACTGCTCCACTGAGCATCTGCGCTGAATGTAAACTGCTCCACTGTCTACCTGCATTGAATGTCAACTACAACAAAGGCTACCTGCGCTGAACGTAACTGGACAAGTGGCAGGCTCATTTCTCAAGGTGTCAATGCTCAGGAAGCTTCCAAAATGACACTTGCATCAGGGAATTCGACTGGTGATGAGTAAGAGGTTCCAAATCTCCAAGTGGAAGCAAGAACCTCCATGTGGACTCAAGAACTATGAGAGGGAGAGGACACTAGTCAGTTTCATACCAGCCTCAAGCTGACTCATCCTCTCTCCAATATCCCTATATATAGATCTCTCCTACATGAGATCAAGGAGGCTGGAATTTTGTGATTGCAAAGAATTGCTGTTGGTTTGAGGTTGGATCATTGGGTGTTTATGCTTTGAAGGGAGCTGAAGAAGGAATTCCATTCTGCTGGGAAGGAGATGCTGGGTTGGAGCCCTATGGGTTGTATCTCTTCCTGAACCTTGTTTATCAATCAATAAAGCTTCTTGTTTCTTTCCTATATGCTGGTGTATTTTGTATGATTTGCATTAGTATATTTGATTTACTTATAATCCTGAATCATTTATGAATATGTATATTGCCTTTGTGTTGTGTCCTTCTTTTGTCGCAAGTAGCTATTCTCTTGTCACAGGTAGCTGTTCTCTTGTGATCTTGTGGAAATCAAGTAGCTGTTCTCTTGAGCAAGCGAGGAGGCAAGTAGCTGTGGACACCCAAAGAGAAGAGGATCTAGATCGAGGGACAGCCGGAAGACAACGGTAAGTCTACCAATCTCCCCTCTTTCACATTTCATAAAGGAAGAAACCGAAGTAGCTGTATTCGTTTGTTGCTAAGGTACTGTCACACCTTAGGTGGATAGGATCGTCCTGCATAGGCATTTTTCCCCACAACATACCCGAGTCAGAATCTCCTCGAAACTGAAACACATTATTCCCATGTAGAGAAGTTGGCTTTGGCCACTGTCTAGGCTGTTCAATGTTTTCGGCATTATATTCTCTTACGAATGACTACAATGATTTTTGAATGCAACCCTATGACCTACATCTTGACTCGTCAGTTGCTAGAGTGCAAGTATTCTAAATGGATCGTTATCCTGCAAGAATTCGATTTGGTCTTCACTACGGCCAAATCTAAGAAGTCACTTGTTTTCACTGAATTGATCTGTTCCCTTCCCTCTAAAGCATGCCCTGTTGGTGTAAATGAACAACTCACAGATGAAACCATTTTCCTGATTAGTGCCCTTGATCCATGGTACGGTGATATCATTGTGTATCTCTAAACCTCCACGTTTCGTTCAATGTTGACCAAAGATGATCATCGAAGGATTCAGCATCATTCTCAACCCTACCGAATTATTGGTGATACTTTATACCGTGTTGGTGTCAACTTTGTTATTCACCGATGCCTCACGATTGAGGAAGTTGAAAGAGTTCGCAATGACTGCAACTCTAGGGCATGTGGTGGTCATATGTATGGTTATGCTACAACTCAGAAGATCCTTTGCGCTGGTTATTTCTGGCCATCCATCTTCAAAGACTGCATTTTTGCTATTCGCAAGTGCCACGAATTCCAAATCTACTAATGCAAGATGTGTGCCCCCCACACTCACCTACACCCCGTCATTATCGTTGGTCCCTTTGCCAAATGGGGCATCGATTATATGACATGTAACCCTCGTTCGGCCAGGGGGAATGGCCACATTATTGTTGCTGTGGATTACTTCACCAAATGGGCCAAAGCGCTGCCTACATATTTGGTAGATGGTAAGATAATAGCTAATTCGTTTTTAACCATGTTATTTCTAGGTTTGGCGTACCCCAAGCCATTGTCACAGATCATGGCTCCCACTTCAGAGATTACATGATGGCAGAACTGACATCTACACTGGGCTTGTGAAATGATGGCTTGACCCCATATTACCCTCAGGCGAATGGCCAAGTTGAAGCTGTGAAATGAGTTTTGGTCACCATCCTTCAGCGTACTATTGGGATGCTCAAATAAAATTGGCATCTCATGCTTTTTTTAGCTCTGTGGGGCTACCGAACTTCAACCAAACATGCCATTGGTTTCACACCATTCCAGTTGGTCTATGGTCTGGAAGCAACATTGTCGATCAAATGTGAGATTCCTTCACTTAAGCTAGTTGTTGAATTCCTCCCTAAAACATCACCTCAAGTGGAACGCCTCTTATATTTGGAACGATTAGACGAGACTCGCTGTCTCTTTGCCTTGGTCATTGAAGCACAAAAGAAATAGATCAAATCCCATTTTGACCAGTCAGTCTCCCCTCACACTTTCTCTGAGGGTGATTTGGTCCTGCTATACAACCAAGCTAATGATAAGGTGGGGGTAGGCAAGTTCGAACCTATGTGGCACGAGCCATATATTGTAAAACATGTTTTGCATAAAGGATCCTATGAACTTATCGATTATGAAGGAAATCCTCTTGATAAGCCCCGAAACGGGCTTTACCTAAAAAAGGACTATGCTTAGGTCATCTTGCATGGTTACTTATGTACATTGATGTGTGATTCATTTCTGTATAGTGTGGCTTTGTGTGGATGTTTTCAAACAACTTTCCTGTTTACTATACTTATTGTGCTTTGCAGATGTCTACAACTCCTCACGTCGGTTTTTCCAATGGTGCTTGCCGAAGTACCCAGAACCTATAATCTGTGGAATGGGCTGTCTACAACCCTAAACTGAGTTAATTGATCTTCAAGGTATCTACCTAGGTCATACAACCAACAACATTGCTGAATACAGTGCAGTCATCGAACTGTTATCAAAAGCCTTCGCTCTGGGCATCAAAGAATTGGTTGTCAACCTATATTCGCAGCTTGTCTTCCTTCATCTCAATGGGAAATATTCCATTAGGAACCCTCAAATATTACGAATGTATCTCCGTATCCATCTGTTGGAAATACATTTTGATTGCATCACATATCATCATATTCCTAGACGCATTAATACATTAACAGATGCATTAGTTAATTACATGTTGGATAGACATTTACGAAACACATAAAAGATAAGACAAACCATTTGTACCATAATAGACAAGAAAATATAACATATATACATATGTGAAAATGTTTGACACATCAAAACCCCAAAAAATAATATGTATGTCTCCAATAACATCGACGGCTTGCAGGCTTTGTACATATGTGGCATGCAGGGCTCAAAAAATATGTAAGTACTCGACCTAGGAACTACTCGGCATGGTGGTCATCATAGCACGAAACAGCTCGCACTAGGTGACTCAGTAATCAGTGAATCTGATCTGAGACTCCCACTGTGTGCCTCTAGTACCTCCGAGGCATGTCTCCTATCTGACCATACTTAGGGATACCATGATTTAACCCCTCGAGCTTCCTTGCAATTTCCTCCTGGTTATCGCTCCCTTCCTGATAAGGGGCGACATCATCAATAGGACGAGGATAGCACCTGACTATTAGGGACATCCCGGTGGGTCGATCTGGTCCAACATCTACATACACAAGAGAAATGTTATAAGCATGGATATATTAGAAAGCATCAAAAACAAAATTTGGTTTGGTTTCTTACCTTCATCATCGAAGTCCTCCCCATCTGGCAAGGGCATATCTAGGTCTCCACAGAAATCAATGCCACTGTATGTCCAGTCCTCCAAGATGATTTTATGTCATCATAACCACGAGAAGAATGTTGGTCGGTAGGAAATCTGCTGACCCCCAATGATCTTGGGCATCCAACGACTCCAGTGGGTCATCTGCAGATCACGTGACGCAGGAGGATCAACCTGAGTCAACTGATACTATAATAGTGACAATCGTTCCAGGAAGAAGGTCAAAAGTACTAATCCAAAGCCAAATTACTTCAGACTTCCTGCCTTTGCCTTGGACAACTGGCGCTTGATATTCATCTTCATGGCCTCTGCCCAGTTGAAGATCATGGGAGCTGTGTAGTCTATATCTTAAAGGAACTTCGACTTATTAGTATTATGTTCCACTTGGGACCCCTCCACTCTGTTGATGGTCAATAGAAGCACCTTCAATGTCAAATCCCGTACACTGGAAATCTCAATCTTCCCACTTTTTGATTTCAAGGCCTCAGGACAATGTGTGGAAAGCAGGGAAGATATGCTTGCCCTGACTGGACGTGATCCATACAAATTCACTGGCTCACCTCTGTGAGACAGCCCAATGATGAAGTAAATGTCTGAAATTTTTAGCTCCATCTTCTAGTCCCCAATGACAGAAATCTCACGATTAATGTCCCAAAGGCTTATCAAATACTGAAGAAATTTGGGATGGGCCCGCATCCCTGGTATAAGGAACAATTTTAGGAGCCCAGAAGCCCTCAAAGTCTCCAGGCAATTTGGATCATTCATTTCTTGGGTTCCACATATTCGTGTTCTCTTTCCTTCCAATCCACCATTTTTTACGTTTGCTCTCCTACAAAAGCCATTTATTTGAGTTAGTCATCAATTTTGGTACATAAAAATCAAATTTTAACGGTCAATTATTGAGAAAAAAATTTGATCTATCCATGATGTCAGCATGCCTGTTTTAGAAACAGTCGCACCAGTTAGCGTGGATGGCCATGCAAATGACCCTCAACCGACATGAACCCATGCCCAGAAATCGCGCTAACCGAGGGTGAAATTTTTTCTCAAAAACCTCCCTAAAAATAAAAAATGGTTAAAAGCATAAATGAATAACATAATAATGGAGCTCAGGGCTTCGGCTATTACCTGGAACTGACGGCTTGGATTAGCCTCCCAGATCTCCCGAAATTCACTCTAGAAAAAGTAGGGCAAAAGAGGGTAAAAGTCTTCACTGCAAAGGTTGAAAGGTAAATGGTAAAAATATATTTACTTTTCCCCTATTTATTCATTTTTTCATGAAAATATCAGGGTTTGTAAATATTTTTGACCTATTTTTCCTCAAGAAATCAATAATACACTTTTCCTTGCTTGTGCAGTGGTAGGTGATGGATGTTCAACGATGGCGATGAGTCATATTTCAACTCTTTCCTCGACTCGTTAAACTCATATGAAAAGATTGCCGAGTATTTTTCCCTTTGTAACTCGTTAAAGAGAATAAAAATGGGGGGTTCACTTTCAGCTCTTTTCTGACCCTTTAAAAATGAAAATATGGTCGAGCCCTTGTCATTTCGAACTCGTTAACGGATTCGAAGTGTCGTGCACCCAATATAAGTTTGCCCCTTTTTAAGGCTAGGAGGCACTATTTACGAAAAAGGTACTCCTTGACTGAAATGGTCAAGCGGTTCTCTCAAGTATTGTTTTCTACCTTTTCAAGCTTGAGAGACACAAATGTATGAAAAGGGACCACGTGGAGTTTCCTTTTATGTGTCTCTTTTAAACTCTCTAAAAATGAAAAAGATACTGACTTACACCTTTGTCAGACTCGTTAAACTATTAAAGAACATTGGACTCATCACCATGATGAACATGAGTTTCTCCTTCCTAGGGCTCGTTAAACTTACTAGGTTGGATTCATCTGAAGGATGAACTTACAGTGCAAGCATATGTTATCCCCTTCAAGCTTGCAATAAAAAATAATTGGGGTACTCCCTAGAAATGGTGGGGGGGAATTTTGGAAATCTATCGAGTCGTGTCGGCAGCTCACTCTTGAACATGACACTCTTTGCTTCATGTCGGGTTGAGACATCCTCCTTTACATTGTTGACCTTCCTGGGTTTGGGCCATTCATTTTTTCCTTCCATATGATCTCTGCTATGTCTCAATGACCACCGATCCCATGGATCCAAAAGCTGCCAAACTTTCAGTTGTGCAGCCGATATGTTCAAGAGTTGTCCTTTTGCAGTTACACTTACCTCTGGTTCTCTGTATCATCCAAAATCATTTTTGCATCCTCTCATCTCATGTCGATGATGTGGGAACCATTATGGCCTTCCTTCAACACGGTCACTTTTCGTCAACATCAATTCATTATCTAGGAAGTTGATCGAGAGACTCCCTTCCAGTACCATAGAGCTTGCATGCCTTAATGGTAAGTTCTTCGCACTCGACGACAAGTTCACGTCCTTGGCTTTCAATCGGGTGATTTTGCAGATGTTCAACTTTAGTTCATGTATTCACATTCTCTGAATTGTGCTGATAGTACATTGAGGGCCATTATCATTATTGGTCGTTTCTCTCACGCTTGTTAACAATTTACATCATTGACTAGTAATCAAGTGACTTTATAGCATGTTCGACGTCAACACATCTATTCGCATGCTAGGATTTGTACTTTGATCTGGTCATGTTGGAGAGCAAGACCCTGGACTCAGATTACAAAAAATTCTAGGTTACGAAGTGGTGTGACATGGTTATGATGATATGCATGTCCCTTTCAGATGGCTGGCTACGACCAGACCATGAGTTATCATATGTGATCCTTCTCATTATTGGATGGTTGCAACCATACCTTGGTTTCATTATGATCCACTTTAACGGTTGGTTGTGTCCATACCTAGATCCATTTTAATGATCATTCTTTGGATGCCTGTGTCCATGGGACGATTCATGTATCCTTTGATAGAGATCTTAATTTATGTATATGTATCTGTACTTGCTTGCAGGTTTTCTGATGACAAACTAGTTCCCCACACTGATTTATAAATAATTTCATCCCTCACTCCAGTTCGGCCTTCATGCTTTAGGGGGCATCTGTTACACAACATTTTTTCATTGTCCCTGTACTCCCCGTTCCTTGATCCTGGAGGACCTCTATAGTGAACCCCGCATGCTTTGTCTTCATGGAGAAACTCCCATTATGTCCCTCTTCATGAGCAGATCATTTCCCTTTTGCACCATTTCCCCTAAAACTTCTGTTTTGCCCAATTTACAAGACCAACGCTAATGGCCTTTGTATCCACCATGCCGATGTGCAAATATTAGCACTATTCCCCGTGCCGATTGGTGCAACTAAGCTGTGTTCTAGTCGCATTGGTCCTGTTATGGAAAGTTTTTTAAATTAGAGTTGAAGCTTCCATCTCTAGAAGCTCTGTAATGGAAGTTTGGCAAACGGTTTGGCTAGATGGGGTTGAGGATGACAGTTTGGGCTCCTTTCCCCTATAATGATTGAACTACCTCAAGGGATAAGTCCTTCTCCCATGAGAAGAGAATCCATCTCCCATCCATCTTTCCTATATAAACCTCCCTTCTTCCCAAGCACAAACTAGTTGCAATGATATAGTTAGAGTGTTGGCTGAGTGTGAGTATGCTATTAGACAAGCAAGCTATTACTAGTTGTAGCCATCTAGTTGTGTGAGGAAGAAGTGTGTTTGGTTTGGAGTGCAACCTAAAGGGAAGAGTCTTTAAACTATTGTTGTTTGAAGCCATAATGAAGTGCTAGAAGAAGTGTGAAGGAACCTGGTCTTTTCAGAGGAAGATTGCGATGTCAAGATGAATGGTTGTAATCTCTCTTTGATATTAATATATGCAACTATGGATTGATTTCCTACATGTTTTGTAATATGACATATTCATGTCATGATGCTTCTTGACTCATTGAGTAGGTTGGATTGCAATTTGTCTATTATTATGTTTGCGTGTTTTTGTTGTTTACTTGTTTTAGAATCTTGAAGGAGGAAGCGAGAGATTGCTGGAGCAAGCAAGCAAGGACATCATCAAGCAGGATAAGCAACCAAGAGGTAGGCCCTCTTAATCAATCCTAACCGAAGGAAATCTTCCATAGAATGTAACTGTTATGGCTAGACCCATTATTGGGCTAGAGGAATTCGTTCGTGTTTGGACTTATAATTTTACTTCACCACACTTCTCTTTATCAAAAAGTGATCTCCAAGGAGAAGAGTCATGTTCTTAACCATTAGGCCAACTTGGATTGTACCTAAAATTTTGGGCATTAGGAATTGTCGCGGGAAGAAGTTGACTTCTCTCTATCCAAAAGGGTTGATCGAGGTTTTTAGTATGTTGTGAGTGTGACCATATCTCAATTAAGAGCTCAAACATGTCACTTATGGGGATTGAAACTGGGTACTAAACCTAGGTGTGGTGGGTGAGGATGTTAACAATGATTCCTCCTAAATAATTGGCAAAATGGTTCTTATTGTGATACAGATAATTGTTTTAATAATCACCCCCTTATAATATCTTAATTTCTTTGATTTTTCTTTTTCTTTGTAATCCTAGAGGAATCCATAACTAGCTAGTCTTGTACTTGTGTGAAGCGAGGACAATTTTGACGGCTACGATTATAACTCTAAGTGAACCAGGTCAATTATGATCGCTACCACTATAACTCTAGGTGAACCACGTGGATCCCAACACGTGGCACATGGAAAACTGAGGGGATATGAACCTTGAATCTCATGGTACATAACACTTCATTATCATGAAGATTGGCAATTGAGTTAAACCCTAAGAGCTATTTTCTTTTACTTTTTAAACTTATGCTATATATGATCATTTTTTAAAATTATATTAGAATATAATTTATATACTTTTAATAATGTTAAAAATGTTGCATATAATAATACTATATAACTAAGTACTTAATAGGTTAATAGTTTTATTTATTTTGAAAGAGAGTTTTTAGAATTTTAATTTAATTATAATTAATTATTAGATATATGGTAAAAATTTAAATATTCTTAATAAAAAATTGACATGGAAAATATATATGTTTTTACACTGTTTAGAAAATAAAATATTTTTAAAATTGCATATTCGCCTTATAAATCATAATGTTCTAAACATTCAATATTGAACTTCTCTATTATGAATAAAGTCTATAAATTTCTGTAGCTAGTCACGAAATTCTTGTTATGAAGAAATGGAATGTAACTCATTTGTAATCAATACGTGCTGAAAAAAAAAAAAAAAAAAAAAAAAAAAAAAAAACTCATTTGTAATCAGTAACAAAAATTTATTAAAATATTTTATTTCCTCACTTTGAAAGAACAACATAAGAAAAAGGCCGAACAACTAGCTTCACGCCCTAAAAATTGAAATTCTTTTATCGGGCCCCATTTTTCTTCTAACATGGTGATCTAGGTGGCTCAAAGCACATGCAGAAGTCCAAGAGGACTCAGAAAGGGTCAAAATTTAAAGTGGTCAAAGTGCTTCCAAACTAGCACCCGAACACAGTGCTCGTCGCCTTGATTCCAACAGTGTGAACGACACTCAAATCCGATCTCGTATGAGGGAGAACGAGCCAGTCAAAGTTCTGGTCAAAGTTGGGTTGTGGCCCAAGTTTAAGTTTCCTACAATTTGACCACCCCCAGGGCATGAAACCTAGCTCCCAAGAGTGGGAGAATTTGTTGGATACTTAATTTGTCTAATATCCCCTATATTAGACAAAATCAAAAAATGTGGTTGTTGTTATATATATGTGTGTGTGTGTGTGTGTGTGTGTGTGTGTGTGTGTGTGTTAATAGGTGGCGGGCCATGACCCCTGCCACCTCCCTTCCCAACCGCATATAGTTAAAAATAAATATATAACAATTTTTTATTAAAAAAATAATGGGTTGGCAGCCATGACCCTGGTAGACCCCCAACCACCAACCCATTTAATATTAAACAAAAAATTTAAGTGGGGTGGGCGGGCCACCTCTGGTGGACCCGAACCACACCCCAACCTCTATACTCTATACGTAAACATGTTGCCATCACAGTTAAAGTGGAGCCAGTGGGGATAGAACCTGCCTGACCCACATGGGTTGGCCCCCACCGGGTGGCCCCATGTGGCACCACGCCATAAAATTCAAAAAACATTACACAACCAACAACCCTATTTAATAAAATGGCTAAGCATTAACTCCACCCATTTAATGCATTGATCCATGTTTAAACATAGAACAGATACACCAGGGTCCGTGCCAATTGGGTGTTACTACAAAACAAACCGCGCCCATTTTTTAATAAAAAACCTAACTATTGTGTGTAATTTTTGCGGAGGAGGGGTTGGAACCCCCGACCTCCCGCCTCGTCGCCTCCACACTTAACCAACAAGCCAACAACCTTTTCATTGATATTTCTACCTGGTAAGAGTATATAAACCCTCATTTGCTTAATGCGCGGAAGCCAAGGAGAGCACAAAAACCGAGACACATAGTTTTTAATTAATTTTGCAAGTGGAACCATGATCCTGGAAAAGAGTAGCCAGAACCATGATTGAGCCAAATTTTCAAGAGGGAAAATTTTTGCCAGTGTCCAAATTGGACAAAATTTATGTCTATCCTACACCAGTCAACAACACGAACCTGATGGCGTAGACAAAATTTTGATCTGATCAGAAGATATTTAGATGACCCGGAGGAGGGAATCTTTGAGGAATTTAAGGAGAATCTAAAAGATCCCTATAGCCCCAGATTTTCATTTTGTCAGAATTTAGAAATTTGGGAATTGATTTTGCACTATTCGATGCCACAAATCTAATGGTGTAATCATATTTTGCCTTTGATAATTCTATGTTTCGACCACTTTTCAAAGTGGAGTGTAGGTGTCAGCATTCAATGTGCGAGTAGTCACTTCCATGAGATTCGACGTCGCGATATTGATGGTACAACCAGATCCAACAGTTCATCATCCTCTTCTTCAGATAACTCCTTGATGTGAGGTATATGTAGTGTGATCATGTACTCCTTTATCTCTTTGCTTGAGATGCATTGTGCTGTATAGATCCCTGTTTGATGTTTGATGTGGGATCTTGTTTTGTTCTTGATGTGAGATGTACTTATTGTCATGTTTTTATTGCGATCCCTTTGCCGTCATGTTGACGGGATACTCATGTGTCTTCATGTATGTTTGAGTTGAGATCCCTTTGATGCCATGTTGGCGTGATGCTCATTATTAACATACGTGAAATTATGTCATGTTGATAGGAGTCCTTTTTGAAAGAGATTTCCTGCAGCAGAACATCTCTTGGAGGCACTCCTGCATGAGGGAATATTCCTTGTATGATAGAGAAAACACATGCATGTACATCATCACTCTTTCCAACACTTAATGTAGTGACCTACACCATCTTGACACCGGGGCCCGGAGACGTAGTCCCTCCTGGATGAACTCCGTTATCAACGTCCTGTGTTTTATGTTGTTGATTCTTCTCATGTTCCTTCTTCTTTACAACATGCATATGTGTTCCTTTATTCTCTTTTAAATGAAATTCTAATCACATCACGAAAGTAAAAATCTTGGTTAAATCTGGGAGTTGAGTCAACTTGAATAAAGTTTGGTATCCAAGTGGTCTTTGCATGGATGTGAATTTCGAGCGTGAACAATGGAATGTGAAATGATGGAGGATGAAAAAGAGATGTACGAGACCATGCTCAGGATTTCCCAAAAGGTGGAAATAATGTATGAAGCTCTACAAAAAGAGACAGAGGAAAAGGAGTGATTGCAGCTTCAGTTGCAAGCCATAGAAGAGGCCCTGGAAGAACTAAAGCACAACAACCAAAATCTTCAAGTAGATAATGTTGAATTGAATATGCTTCTACAAGAAGAGAAGAAGGAGAAATATAGTTTGCTAGGATAGCTGCAAGCTAAGGACAATGCCTTGGAAAAGCTGCAGCATGACCCATGTGAGGTAAAAAGTAATTCTCTGAATTCATGTATGTTTCATGATGATGATTTCATTGTTTTTGAAAATCATACCACAGGAATTGGCTCCAAATTGTTGAAGAGAATGAGGTATGAAGGAAAAGGCTTGGGCATTAATGGCTAAGGCATTGTTAACCCCATCAAAGTAGAGGAATTACCCTGTCTAATAGGGCTTCAATATGTTAGAAAGGAAGTTGGGGAATGTGCCAGGACAACCAGAAAACCACCAACAACAAATGATGAGAAGCCCTCATCAGTTATTTCCAAATCGACAGTGGAAGTAAAAGATGTTGATTTCCTTTCAGTTTCATCTTCACATAGTATGATTTATGTTGGAGGTTTGGAGATCCCAATTACAGGGACAAACATGAGGCTTCTTACCATGATGAGGTACAAGGAGGAAAAATAACTTGGTGTTAATAACCAAGGCATAACTCAACCATCGGAGGTTGTGTAGAGACCTCGATTTGTAGGCTTAGGATACACCAAAGGAGAATGCTCGAAGGTGTCATATGCTTCCAAGACATCGATGAAATCGTCAAAGGAAGAGAATGATGGTAACCCATCTACATCATCCAATGGCAATGCTCATTGCAGGGAAAGAGCTGAGGCAAGCTTTGATTGCCATACTTACAACATAAACGACAAGGAAAGGTATAACCAGTCTCGATATTCGAATGTTCATTTCGATTATAATCATGTTATTAATGATGAATGTAAAACATGGCATCAAAAAAATGTACCTTTTGTGGATTACATGGCCATACATTTTCTAAGTGTTGGAAAGGAATAGTAGCACACAAAAAGATGAGGCATGAAAGACCCTCTCAACATGTAAAGGAACATTTTAAACAGATCTGGAGGAAGAATATGTACTGCAGTCATTGCAACAGAGGTGGCCATCAAAGATCCACTTGTTGGAGGCTCCATCCAGAGTAGCACCTTAAAGACAAAGTGTCGGTGCATGAACCATATGAAATGGTTGTTCGACCAGCGAATGCGCCATAAGGAAACAACCCATTCACATTGATAAGTGAGAAATGGTTCTTCTAGGCATGATAGAATGTCATGGAATTATTATTTTCCAATCATGTGTTGCATTTTAATGTAAAAGTGATTATGTGTTTTCCATCACTTGTTAAGCAACAATGATGCCTAGTCTTGTTTTGTGTTTGCATTTTACACTCTGAAAGTGATGTTGTGTTTCAATCACTTGTCAAGACAAAAAATAGTGTTTGGCCTTATTTTTGTAAATCATGTGTTGCAGTGATGATGTGTTTTCCATCACTTGTTGAAGCAACAATGATATGTTGGCCTTGTTTTCATAGCTGGGGTATTGTGTCCATTTTGATGTAAACTTGACCACCGAGAATGTGTTATAAATGCATGGCAACTATGGGATGCTTGGGTCATTAGTTGGTCAGGTGAATCAAGCATGTAATTTGCAGAAATTGTATTACAAGTTTGCAAAGGGTGCAAGTTTCGGCTCATCGCTTATGGTTCGAAGGAGAAAGGTGAAGGAGAAGGAAGGATGACTTATCAGACATTTGTAAGTGCAGACAAGGTACAGAGAAGTTGCAGATTATTTTTCATGCTTTTGGAGGACCAAAAGCTCCTTAATGGGGAGTATTGATCCAGGTGGCTCCAGAGACATGCAGAAGTCCAAGAGGACTCAGAAAGGGTCAAAATTTAAAGTGGTCAAAGCACTCCTAAACTATCACTAGATCACAGTGCTCATCTCCCTGATTCCAACAGTGTGAACGACACTCGAATTTGAGCTCATATGAGGGAGAACAAGCCAGTCAAAGTTCTGGTCAAAGTTGGGTTGTGGGTGAGGTTTAAGTGTCCTACAATTTGATTGACCCCAAGGCATGAAACCTATCTCCCGAAAGTGAGCGAATTTGTTAGATACTTAATTTGTCTAATATCCCCTATATTAGACAAAATCGAAAAATGTGGTTGTTGTTAAATAAATAAAAAAATATGTTATGAGGTGGCAGGCCATGACCCCCACCACCTCCCTTACCAACCGCATATAGTTAAAAATAAATATATAACAATTTTTTATTAAAAAAAACAATGGGTCGGTGGCCAGACCCTGCCGGACCCCCAACCACCAACCCATTTAATATTAAACAAAAAATTTAAGTGGGGTGGGCAGGCCACCTCCGGTGGACCCGACCCATACCCCAACCTCTATACTATATATGTAAACATGTTGCCATCACAGTTAAAGTAGAGTTGGGGGGGATTGAACCCGCCTAGCCCACGTGGGTTGGCCCCCACTGGGCAGCCCCATGTGGCACCACGCCATAAAACCCGAAAAACATTACACCACCAACAACCCTATTTAATATAATGGTTACGCATTAACTCCGTCTGTTTAATGCATCGATCCATGTTTAAACATAGAATGGATGCACCAACCTCTGCGCCAATTGGGTATTATGGCAAAACAAACTGCACCCATTTTTTAATAAAAAAAACCTAATTGTTGTGTGTAATTTTGGCGGAGGCAAGGTTGGAACCCCCGACCTCCCCCCTCGACGCCTCCACGCTTAACCAATAGGCCAACGACCTTTTCATTGATATTTCCGCCGAGAAAGAGTATATAAACCCTCATTTTCTTAGTGCATGGAAGCCAAGGATAGCACAGAAATCAAGACACATATTTTTAATTAATTTTGTAGGTGGAATCATGATCCTGGAAATGTGTAGGGGGAACCATGATTGAGCCAAAATTTTACCTGTGTCCAAATTGGACAAACTTTACATCTATCTTACACATCTCAGTGACATGAACCTGATGGCGCACACAGAATCTTGATCTGAGCAGCAGATCTTTAGATGACCAGAAGGAGGGAATATTTGAGGAATCGAGGGAGAATCTTAAAGATTCATGGAGCCCCAGATTTTCACTTTGTCAGAATTTAGAAATTTGACTTGTTAGAATTCAGAAATGACAGTCAATTTTACAATATTCGATGCTACGAATCTGATGGTGCAATCATATTTTCCATTTGATCATTCTATGTTTTGGCCACTTTCCAAAGTGGAGTGCAGTTGTCAGCATTGAATGTGCGAGTAGTCACTTCCATGAGATTCGATGCCGCAAGATTGATGGTACAACCAGATCTAGTAGTTCATCATCCTCTTCTTCAGATAACTCTTTGATGTGAGGCATATGCAGTGTGATCATGTACTCCTTTATCTCTTTGCTTGAGATGCATTGTGTTGTATAGATATTTGTTTGATGTTTGATGTGGGATCTTGTTTTGTTCTCGATGTGAGATGTACTTATTGTCATGTTTTGATTGAGATCCCTTTGTCATCATGTTGACGGAATACTCATGTGTTTCCATGTATGTTTGAGTCCCTTTGATGCCATGTTGACGGGATGCTCATTATTAACATACATGAAATTATGTCATGCTGATAGGAGTCCTTTTTTAATGAGAGTTCTTGCAGTGGAACATCTCTTGGAGCCACTCTTGTGTGAGGGAATATTCCTTGTATGATATAGAAAACACATGCATGTACATCATCACTCTTTCCAACACTTAATGCAATGGCCTACACCATCTTGACACTGGGGCCCGAAGACGTAGTCCCTCCTAGACGAACTCTGTTATCAACGTCCTGTGTTTTATGTTGTTGATTCTTGTCATGTTCCTTCTTCTTTACAACATGCATATGTGTTCCTTTATGATCTTTTAAATGCAAGTCTAATCACATCACAAAAGAAAAATATATTGGTTAAATCTGGGAGTTGAGTCAACTCGGATCACATGGCCTTCACCATCAGAGTGTCTATTTCCTTATAGAATGCAAGTTCCGATCAATGAGATGGAAGCATCATTTAGTCATAATTTTTGTCGGTTATGGTTTCGTGGTCATGAAGCATGTTAGGAGTCCTATGCTTTTGTTATGTTTTTTAACACACTATTTTGATTTTTATAGTTTCCTCTATTATAGTTGCTATTATGAAATTTTTGTGTTTTTTTATGAATTTTTATTATTATAATTGTTTATGTCGGTTAAAATTATCTATATCGTAGTTACTCAATTCAGTTGAACCGACCTAAAAAATAAATAAATAAATTAGGGGTTCTATTTGGTTCATGGATTAATATGGTGATTCGAATTTTGGTACAGTTCATATATCTATAGAGTGAGGGCAAAGTAGATCCCAATTAAAATTATTTGGACGCTTTTTCCAAATCCATGATTTCAAGCAGGGGCTTCCCCTGAAGGAGAAAATGAAGCTTTTTGTGCAATATCTACGTCTTGTGTGATGAATACACAAACTCTTCCATGAACTTGTACACGAACCTCTAGATCTTCACGCAATAATGCTCTTCAACGAACCATCCCTCGATCCTTGGTGAACCTCCGGAAAACCTCAAATGAACCTCTCCTCTCACAGAATATTTAAAATAGCATAACATAACATAAACTCATGCAATTTTTTTTGAAAAACTTCTCCCTTTTATTGATTTCAAAAGATGAATTACAATTCTGGAAGATTTAGAGAAACTTCAATCAGAGGTAGACTACTTGGGCATTTACCAGATGCTACACCTTAAATTAAGATGCACTTTGGACGCTACCTAGCCCTCTGCAGACTCTATCTTTGAACTTTTTGAAACAAACACAAACTAAAAATTAATGATTTAGCCACTTTAGGTTCTTACCAGGGTTGTTAGGCCCTCATACGTAGGATTTTGAAACTCTACTCTAAAAGTGACTTTCTTCGTGATGCAAGCAGATCGAACACAGACATTCATAGATGTAGAGTAGGAAGATTATCTCACACATTAGGGGAATTTTTTGGTCTAAAATGGGCATCCTAAAGAAATTATAAAACAATAGTGTAAATAATAAAATGAGATTAGATTACATCATCAAATTTTAGAGGGGAAAAAAGAAAAAACTACTTTTTCAACTCGTATTTTCAACTTATTTCCCTATGGGTTTACTCACATTTCAAGCAGGAACACTCGTTGGATGCGAATTTGATTCCTCATTCAAGGAGCACCCATGTTGCATACTTTTGACGGGCCTTGCTAGATGAAAAACGAGAAATACATGAAAAACATTATTGCAATCATGTTTTTTCATCTATTTCTCATTTTTCATGTAGAAGGGCATCGAAAGTATGCAACATGGGTACTCCTTGGATGAGGAATTAAATTTTGCATCCAATGAGTACTCCCGCTTGAAATTTGAGTAAAACTTTAGGGATATAAGTTGAAAATACAAGTTGAAAAAGTAGTTTTATTATTTTATTATTTTTTAATCTTTTTACTATTTTACACCAAATGGTGAATCATCCCCCATGGTTGACATCATCATCTTGAATCCTATTTGTTATTATAAATTTTATTTTGGTTGTACGTTTTTCTTAGGAGGCCCATTTTAGACCTCAAAAGTTCTCTAATGCTTCAAACAACAAGACTCTCACTCTCAAACTTTCCAACTCTGAATGCCTCAATGAACCTTACTTCTCTCCTTTTATAGGATGAGAAGGGGACAAACATCAGATAATCATAATGAGATTCTGAGATATGGATCAAATCACACCAAAAGATAATCGTATTGATATTTCAAGATGTGGATCAAATCACACCAAAAGTCGAAGAAATGCTCCGAGTCTCGAAAAATCAGAATTTTTACAAAATAAATATTATTCCAAATCCTACAGAAAAGATATTTACAATGTGGAGATTATTGTCATAAAATCCTACCAAAATCGGCCACTATCAAAGTCAATAAGACGTTACTGTACATTATGGATTCGTTTTAGGAGAAGCCCATAAGAACCCTTGGAGTCTTTTAAGTTATGTTCCCAATGGATTTGTACCAAGGAATCAACCATTATTATGATGGTATGCTCCACTAGTATCCCATGCTTTTGTATAAATCCTTCGGACAATCATTGGTTTCCCGAGGATAATTTGATGGTTTACTTTGGTTAAGACTAACCAATGATGATGTCCTCTCATGAAGTAGCCTAATATGTGATCATCAAAAAATTTTCTTAGATCTGCAATAGTCTTATAGGGAAGGTGAAAACACTCCATGCACTCCTGGAAATCACTTTGAAAGTCTCTTTCAAAGTATCTTGGATCCATAACAGTCTTATTTATCACATACCATCTCCACCATTCATGTAACCAAGTTGGTTGTAATAGTAACTATGTAATGAAGACAAGTCCAAATTTTAATAATGTATAATGTATTTCTGGTCTTTCTTCTCTGCATAAGAGATCCCACCAAAGATATTTATAGCCCTGGAAATTATAGATAGTGTCAAGAAATGCAAGGCTCAGATCCTTTAGTGGCCACATTATTCTTGCAGGATGTTCAGGATATCTGGTTCTATTGATAGTATAATATTTATGAAATTTTTTGGTTCTATTTCTTCCCTCATTCCATATCAGACTGATATCATGAAAACTTTCCCTTAATGCTTCGTCTGCAAGATCAGAATACATCATTGAATTCTTATACACCATATCATGTATCCAAGTGTTGGACTTAGGGTAAATATTTCTTTCTAGCACAAGGTGTTGTAAGTCCTGATGAGGCTGTAGATTTGCATCCATAACTTTGGTGTTTCTTAATTTCCAAGTGGGTTTCCATTTTTTAGCATAGATTGGCCATGAGGTGTTGTCTGGGATATTTCTAAGTTCTTCTTGTTGTGTTTTAGGGTCCCATTCAGTGACAATAACCATTAGATGATTTTCTTTTTTCAGATACTCTCGACTCAAAAAACTAGTATACAATTTCTTTCTCCCTTTATATGCTCAACACCAAATCAAAATTTGCAAACAAATATTTCCATCTAGAAAACTTGGATTCTCTAGGATTTTTGATGTCTTTTGTTAACACTTTCTTTAAAGAAGAAGCATCAGTCCTGAGAATAAACCTTTTATGTATGAGGTTGATGTCAAATTTGTCTATACAATTCCATGCAACTTTTACCTCTTTTTCAATTTTAGAATAGCTTTGTTCTACTTGGTTCCATGTGCCTAGAGAAAACTGTATAACTTGCTCTTCTCCCTCTTTAGTTTGCTTGAGAATACCTCCCCATCCAATGTTGTTGGCATCAAATTCTACACTTTTTGGCAAATCCTCATCTGCAACACAGAGAATAGGTAATTTTTTTTACCTTGGATTTTATTTTTCTGATGGCATTGGTATGTTTTTAAGTCCAAGGCATTGGATCTTCTTTCAATCTTTGATTTAACAATTTTCTGTCATGGGCACACCCTTCATAGAAATTGTTGTAGTTCAAACAGCCTAAGAATCTCTGCAATTGTTTTTTATCTGTGATCATATCTAGAAATTTATCAACAAATTCAAGTTCATGGTTTTGTAATGTGATTTGGCCATCCTCAATAGTATGTCCCAGGAATTTGATCTTTGTTTGAAACAATTCCATTTTCTTCTTGCTTAATATGAGCCCACTTCTCTTGACTACCTGTGTAAAAATCTATACATGTTTGAAATGTTCTTCTACACATTTAGAGAATATTAACACATCATCAATATATACAATGAGCTAATCCAAGTACTGTTGTTGGGAAAAGTATCCATTCAGAACGCCCCTATCCCACTCTAAGGTGTGATAGTGCCTTAGCAACAAACAAGGAAAACTATTTTCGTATTCTTCTTTATGAAATGTAAACGAAGAGGAAGGATGTAACTAACCTGTGTCTTTCGCTAGTTTGTTGATCCACTCGCTCTCCTCTTTGTTCGCTTCCCGCTGCCTGCTCCCTCACTGGTCCAGCTTCACCAAGTTCCTGCAAGATCACAGAAGAGGAAAACTACACAAAAGACATAGATTTACATTCATAACTAGCTTAGGATCAGATTTAAGCTAAACATGCAAATATAACAAAACATCATTGATACACAGCATGTAGGAGAAACTCAAATAGTTTTATTTTTATAATAAGAAAGTCCAAGAGGAGATACAACCAAGTGAGTCCCGATCCAGCATCTACCTCCCAGCAAAGGAATCCCTTCCTCTCCTCCAACAAAGCATAAATCACCCAATGCACTAATCTCAATCTCAAACCAACAGCAATTCTATGCAAAGTACAAAATTCCAGCCTCTAGATCTCTCAGATGAGGGATCCATATATAGATGTAAGCAGAGAGGATGAGTCAGCTTATGTTTTGACTTGTGGCTTCTCTCTGTCAGTTCTTGCTTCCACTTGGAGGCTGAGAGCCTCTTACTCATCACTGGTCGAATTCATTGAGGCAAGTGTCATTGAGGAAGATTCTGGAAGCTTCCAGTGTCTCTACACCTCGCGGAATGACACTGCCATTTGGCATTTCTCACTCAGCGCACCCTAGTAGTGCATTTAGGTGCGTTGCAATGCACCTAGCTAGTGTACTGGGGTGCATTGCAACGCAGGCAGTTAGTAGAGCATCTGAATTGATCCTGATTTGACTAGTTCTAAGTGGTTTTTGGTGGAGAACTTCTGGGAGAAGCTGTCATTGGTTGACCTTGTTCCTTTAGGGGCAGGAACAACACTTTTAGGGACTTTGGATCCCTTGGATTATGGACATTTCATGCTCAATGTTGTAAGGCACAAAAATGTCTATAACAGTTGCCCCTTAAAGTATGAGGCCGTTTATCGGGTGAAATGCTTTATTAGGAGGATCCGAAGTTCTTTCAATGCTGGGAGGAGACCTGTAATAAGATACAATACAATACATTATTTTTCATATTGTTTTCATGGTCTAGCTGAGGCGGGCATTCCCATGCTCAGCTTTATAAATTCATTTTTATGTACATAGGACAGACAATCGTCTGATGGTAGACTGATGATTCTGATGAAATCATCATCCTTTTGGTAGGATGATTATCTGTGCTGCAATGCTATACATGTCAATGTCTTTATTTTTCCTGAATATATATCGCAGCTCGGATGGATGAAACTAGATCCGGGGTCTTCAATCTCGTCTGATCTTCACTCTAAGTACAAGTCGATCCATGTGAGAAATGTTTTGAAGTCGAACATGGAAAGACATCGCATGATTACCAGTCAATGATGTAAACTGTTAACAAGCGCGAGAGGAATCACCGATAATGATAATGACCCTCAAGGTACTGCAGTACAATTCACGTGGTGTGAATAAAGGACTTGGCGTCGAACACCACGCAAAATCTTTCGGTCGAAGGTCATTGATGTATACCTGTCACCGGAAGTGAGAAACTTGCCATTAAGGCATGCAAGCTTCAAAGTACTGAAGGGGGTGTTCCTAGATCAACTTCTTGGATAATGAGCTGATGTCGACAAGAAGCGATCCGTCAAAGGAGGGCCTTAATGTATCCCACATCAGTGACACGGAACGGAGCAAATGATTTTGATGGAGGTGAAAACGATCTGATGATATATGGTTCAGGGTGGCGGTCATGAAAGAATGAAGTATAATGTATGGTAGTGGATGGGACACGGGTGACTTCTCTGGATGACTTCTCTTGAACATATCGGCGACACTTATATGATGGATTGGTAGCATTTACCCCAAAGATGGATGGTATGGCGAGACCATGGTGATGTGACCGGTGAATGAAACAACCCAACCCGACTCAGGCACGGAGCAGAAGTGTCATGTTCAAGAGCGACTTGCTACCAATAAAAGTTCTTTGAGTTTCTTCCCAATTTTTCCCCAGTCATTGCTGACCAGTACCTCTTTATTTTTGTCAAGCTTGAGGAGGATAACATATGCTTGTTCTATAATTTGCCTTCGGGCAAACCCATCGCTATGTTTTAACGAGCCTAGCGATAGTGAAACTTGTTCTTGTCTAAAGACAAGTTTGTCGCTATTAATCTTTTTAACGAGTCTAACGACAAAGATAACTCGGTCCTTTTCATTTTTAGAGAGTCTGAAAAGGTACGTAAAGATAACTCCGGAAGTCCTTTTTCGTCATCTAATCCCTTAAGTCCGAAAAAGTATAAAACAATATAGAAGGGATGAATTTTCGATCATTTTAACGAGCCGAACAAAACAAGCGCTCGATCTTTTTGTGCAATAATCCCTCAGGTCCAAAAGGATTAAAATCTAGATGAGGGATAGCACTTCCGGTCGCTTTAACGAGCTGGAAGGCCAAAACTCGGCAATCTTTTCATATTTTACGAGTCAGATGAAAAGAGCTTAAAGAAGACTCGTCTTTTGAGGAACGAGTGATAAAACGGGTAGCAGCTGATTCCAGGTAAGGGTTGGAATTTTCCAATCACGGCAGTGTCACAAGGATGGCTAGTGAAATCACTCTTCGCAGCTGTTCCTCAAAATGGGTAAACAATCAAATGGAGGTGAACGATCGGCCAATGGAAAAGTGGAGGTGATGGTGCAAACATGACCAAGGCTTTAATGGCTGATAATGTTACATTCACGGTGGTTATTTACCGGAGGATAGTTCATTTTTTAACGAGCTTAAACGCGGATTGAAACACTTGCTCGATCTTATGTTTATTTTTTAACGAGCATGAACTATGTGCTAAAACTGCTCAATCTTATGTTTATTTTTTAACGAGCATGAACTATGTGCTAAAACTGCTCGATCTTAAGTTTTCATGCCCCCAACATAATAACGCAAATCGAGGTGCATGCCCCCCAAGCTTCATTGCATTCAACTCGGTGGTTGGAATGAAGTTTTACCTTTGAGATTTGAAAAGGGGATTTGTTTCATTTTTTAATGAGGTTGACACAGTAAAAGAACTATCCTCATAGCCCACTGTATTTACAGTATTTGATAGAAAATCCAAAACTGAAGGATGATAAAGGTCATCTTGAGTATCTTCTCCACAATCCGGGAGAAGGGAACGATGGTGGGAATCATTCCATGGTGCCCCGTCAATTATCATTGATTGGACAATTCCTTCGTCGGTTCCATGCACTCGCGACCAAGGATCTGAAGGGGTACCATATTCCCTAGACCTGTCTATCCAAACGCTTGATGAGCATTGATTTGGGGTTGTCCCCCAGGCCAAGAAAATTGATTGCTACAATATTTCTAAAATGGCGATGATCCATGTTGACAAAATGTTAAGGAATCTTTGGAATCCATTAGATATAGAAGATTTCATATTGTAGGTTTCCACTGTGGTCACTTCCGCCAGATTACTCAGAGGCGGTAGGGCAAAAGTACCCATTAAGGTAGGGTCTTTTAGGAGACCTACTCCAATATTTTGAAGCGAATGATTGCTTCCATGGATCATTGGAATGCTTCCCGTAACTTGTGAACTGTCGGGGAGGAAAGTTTGTTGGTCGACGACTGTAATTCCTCCTTGAAAGGGAAATGCAATCTTCCTGAAGTAGGTCGACACAACTGCGGCCATGGCATATATCCAGGGCCTTCCTAGTAGGATGTTGTAATCGAGGTTTCCATCAATTACTTCAACATCAATTCCTATTGTTTTTCCCCCTAGTTCAACTTGCAAGTTACTTAAAATCCCGTATGGAGTGTATGATCGTCCATCAAATCCTTTTAACGTCGTTGACGATCTCGACAAGGGTGGTGAGCCTAAATTTTTCCAGCAACTCATCGACATAATACATGTAGATGCCCCCTCATCAATAATTGTTCGATGAACAGTTTTGTTGAGGGATTTCACTTGAATAAGGAAAGCTAGTTGAGCTGGTAACTGAGGGTCATATCCTTTATGATCAAAGGCCACAAGATTGGAATCCATTGGGCCAATCCCACCTATTGCTGATAATAAAGCTTGCTCTTGGGAGGGGCAATTTTGCGGTACCTCAAGTGTCGACATAGCGGACGGCGATTGAGCCAGGTCCTCTATTATATTATAATTCTGTGCTATTTTTGCACGAGGATTAAATGTCGATTTGTGTACTACTCCCTTTGGTGACTTTATCATTTGTTCAGGAATGATGGGTGGCACAACTTCGGTCAAAGTTGTCGTCGAACTACTAGGTTTTTCATTAGCCTTGTTATTCGACAGCTGTGGATTCCCGTAATCTTTATTCCTTGTCAAAGCATCATTTTTCTGCTTTGAGATAGACAACATAAGCACTTGGGATCGGGAAGCATTTTGATTAGCAACCAGTTTGGTTCCCGGGTTTGGAAACGGATCAGTCAATACTGCTGAGAGTTTTGAACTCTTAAAGAGTTTCTTAACTTCAGCTTTATGTGGACAATCTCTCGTCTGATGATCCTCATCGCATATATGACACCCCGTAGGGGGTTTCCTTTGCCCAGAAGGGTTTGCAGAAGGTTTTCCAGGAGATGACTCATCCTGCTTCCTTTTTCTCCCTTTCTTTTTCTTCTTGCCCCCTGGTTGCTTCAGTTGCTTGCCCTTGTCGGCTGACACGACATTTACTTCTGAGGCAAGAAGTTCCTCATTTGCATTATGACTAGAAATCTTACAGGCCTTTTTAGATGTAGCCTTTGCCGATTTCGTGTCTGTTGTGCCAACCACGCCATCGCCGACATGAGAGTCATTGTTTGATTTAGGAGGAGGAGGAATTGAGAATTCCGGTCTAGGGGCGTCAGGTATTTTATCGTAGAGCGTGCCGGACTGAGTGTAAATCAAGTCCAGATATTGCGCACGAGTGATAACTTGCTCTTCTGTTACGACTCCCCCCTTTGCCACATCTTCCGTGATGGAAGGTAGTAATGACTTGATAAACCATTCAGCTAAGAGCTGATCAGGAACATACGTTTTTACCATCCTACAACGACGTCGCCACTCATGTATATGATCAGATATGTGAGTGGCCATTGTCTGTTTGAAGTTGGTAAGAAGTTCTGTTCCCGTTTCGTACCTTATTGGTAACTGAAAATGGGTTAAAAAGGTTGTGGCTAAGGTACTGAAGTTGTCGAACGAAGCTCTAGGAAATTCGATGTACCATTTTGCCGCTGGACCCGTTAACGTCCTCTGAAAGAGGTGAAGTCTTATCGAATCATCATTTAGGGTGTTTGATGAACACCACAGATGAAATGTCATCACATGATTCGACGGATATTCACCCGGATTTCCATTAAATTTAGGAATATCTGACAGAAGCTTATGTGGAATCGCTGGCCACCAAGGGGCATAAGCAATTGGATCATTCGTCAGCCAGTTTAGATCTGGTAATTCTAGAGTTGCTACAAAGAGAAACTGTTGATTCAGGTTAGGCGAAGCATACCCAGGATAAGATGGAATCGCCTGAGCAATGGGTCTTTGCATACCAGCATAATGTATTTGATGTTGGCAACTTTGACAAGGTTGATGGGCATAACCATTATAATATGGTTGTTGATAACCGCTTTGGAAATGCGGTTGCCCATTACTTACAAAGACTTGTTGCTCAGGTCCTTGATATGATTGCTGGAATGGCGGTTGTTGAGATTGAACCAGCCCTAGTTGTTGGACCATTTGTTGTTGTCCAATACTGGATGATTGACCAAGATGAGGATTCATAGTACTTGTCTGAGCCTGAGTCGCTCCAGATAAGGAGGCACTAACTTTAGGTTCTGATTGAGTCGTTGAGACAAGAGGCTGTTGTATTGCAACCTGAGAAACTTGGGGTTGACATACAACAGGTAACGCTTGTACTTGCGATGCAGTCACCATAGCAGGTATAGTGGGAATATTCGACACAGGGTGGACTGGTTGCATTGAATATACAACCCTTGGTTTCTGAGGCAACATTGGTACCCAACCGCTGGATGTAATTCCAGTTTGACCTGAATTTTGTTGTAAACTCCCACATGGTTGTTCTCCGGGAGGGAACAATGAAAAGGCATACTGCCCTCCATATGGTGGCAAACCAGTACTTAAAGGGTAGATTGGCCTTTGAAGACACATTGGATCAATTTGTTGAGTTTCAACATAAGAAATACCAGATGATAATCCGGATGAAGAAATAGGAACTAACCATGTCGTCGAAGCAGTCCCTGATTGGACTCCGGCTTGTTGTTGATAACTTGCCGGGACAGATGGTATACCATTGAACATTGTTGGAGTAGCAGTAGGAGGTTCTGCTGCTGCTGTGTCGGATGACACAGTCCTAGATGTCGATGGTTGTTCAGACATATCTAGTCTATCCAAAAGATTTCTTAGCGATTCTACAAGAACTTGTGATGAAGGGAGACTAACTTCGAAGATCAACGAGGGAAAGGTGATGATTATTCCGTTTAAAATAAATTTTAACGACGCTTGGACACAACTTGCTTTTTCAATTTTAAAGAGTCGAGAAAAAGCAAAAGATGACTCTAGTCTCCTTCGATTTTTAATGAGCCTGAAGTGACAAGTGCTCAGATGGACCTTTTCCGTTAAGGAGTCTGAAAAGGAACGAAAGGGACTGCTCTAGAGTTCTAGGTAGAGGGTGTGCCAAACCAATCGCAAAACCGTAGAATACTTTTTAGGGTACGGGTGGTCAATCTTCCCGAATGTTGTGTTCAGTGCATTGCGATCAGTAGGGCGGCCGACACGGCTTCCTATGGATAAAGGTTTTATGCCTATAGGGGTCTCCCAATATATACTCGATGGTACGTGGGAGCACAATCCATACTGGCACTTGTTGTCTCTCAGGAGGAATCACCCAACCATCAGTGAGGCAACAGTTACCAGGTTTTACGACGTCGGAACACGTCTCTAGCCTAGACCTCTATGTTGTGTGTTAAGCTACAAAGCGTTGTTAAGTTCATTCAATTTATTTTAGGTTGATCTTTATTAGAAGTTTTCCTTTTTGGATCACCACGAGATGTAGATACAATTCCTAAATGCAGTCTAAAGATGATAAGCAAGCTTTTATATCTTTTCAACAATGAAAATCCTAGCTACAAGGGGAAAAGAAAGACACAATCTTTTCTCAAAGAGCATAGAGCACACTGTAAATGCACTTTTCCTAAATCAATCCATACAAATTGTCAAAATGAAAATGCACATATGCATGTATTTGTTTTCACTTTCTTAATATTGATGCCTAAAAAGAAAGTTGTTGTACAAATTTGAATTCGATTTCAAGTGAAAACACAAACAAGCTTCTTTCGAAATCAAAAAAGACGATTACGACACTTTATGATTTTGAAGTAAACACTTGTTTCGAAACTAGAAATGCATAAATTCAAACCAAAAGACAAAAGTAAAAGCATAATCAACTATCAACAACAAACAAACTTACTCCTAAGATCAAAACGACACTTACGACAGGTCTAGATCTAAGGGCGACAGTATGACTAGTTTACTTTTGTAATGGGAAACTGCAAATGATGTAACAAATACACAAAAACAAATACAGTTTCTTTTATACAATTGAGGCGGAATTAAGGCAAAGAAAAGGGGTTTTCAGATAGGTACACACACTGATAACAGGCTGCAAAAATCAGAGAGAAAACTGAGCAAAAAGAAGCAGAGAACCACAGCTGCACAAGGCAAAGGCTGATCAGCGCACCCCTTGCACAGAGAAACTGAATTGCAGCGCAGGTAGCCCTCTCGGGACCTGCGTTGAAATGCAGAACCTCTTCACAGAGCCTGCACTGAAGCAGAAACGAGAATTGTCTCTGGGTTCTGGGTCACGGTTTGCAGTTTGATCTATGGTTTTTGGCCAGATAAAAGCTATCAATTAGGTACAATTAGAGGGATGATTTAAAGGAGGACTAAGAGCTATCACAAAGGGCTGTTAGAGCATGTATGGATCAGCTGTTCAGATCATAAACAGGCCCAGTGAATGGACTAGAGCAGCAGATCTCTACTTTGCATTTGTAAATGGAAAATGCAGTTCGATTCGCCACTCCTAAGTTTATGAGAAGAACAACAATAGAAACACAAATAAACTAACTAGATACGATCCCCAGCGGAGTCGCCAATTTGTTGTTGGGAAAAGTATCCATTCGGAACGCCCCTATCCCACTCTAAGGTGTGATAGTGCCTTAGCAACAAACAAGGAAAACTATTTTCGTATTCTTCTTTATGAAATGTAAACGAAGAGGAAGGATGTAACTAACCTGTGTCTTTCGCTAGTTTGTTGATCCACTCGCTCTCCTCTTTGTTCGCTTCCCGCTGCTTGCTCCCTCACTGGTCCAGCTTCACCAAGTTCCTACAAGATCACAGAAGAGGAAAACTACACAAAAGACATAGATTTACATTCATAACTAGCTTAGGATCATATTTAAGCTAAACATGCAAATATAACAAAACATCATTGATACACAGCATGTAGGAGAAACTCAAATAGTTTTATTGATATAATAAGAAAGTCCAAGAGGAGATACAACCAAGTGAGTCCCGATCCAGCATCTACCTCCTAGCAAAGGAATCCCTTCCTCTCCTCCAACAAAGCATAAATCACCCAATGCACTAATCTCAATCTCAAACCAACAACAATTCTCTGCAAAGTACAAAATTCCAGCCTCTGGATCTCTCGGATGAGGGATCCATATATAGATGTAAGCAGAGAGGATGAGTCAGCTTATGTTTTGACTTGTGGCTTCTCTCTGTCAGCTCTTGCTTCCACTTGGAGGCTGAGAGCCTCTTACTCATCATTGGTCGAATTCATTGAGGCAAGTGTCATTGAGGAAGATTCTGGAAGCTTCCAGTGTCTGTACACCTCGCGGAATGACACTGCCATTTGGCATTTCTCGCTCAGAGCACCCTGGTAGTGCATTTAGGTGCGTTGCAACGCACCTAGCTAGTGTACTGGGGTGCATTGCAACGCAGGCAGCTAGTAGAGCATCTGAATTGATCCTGATTTAACTAGTTCTGAGTGGTTTTTGGTGGAGAACTTCTGGGAGAAGCTGTCATTGGTTGACCTTGTTCCTTTAGGGGCAGGAACAACTCTTTTAGGGACTTTGGATCCCTTGGATTATGGACATTTCATGCTCAATGCTGTAAGGCACAAAAATGTCTATAACAAGTACGGCTTGAAAACCCAGTCCATGTCCTTTTGAAATTTGGATGGTGCATATTTTAGGCCAAAGGGCATAACATTCTACTGATAATGACTAGCGGGAATTTTGAAGGCAGTTTTGAATCTATCTTCTTCTTTTACCGCAACCTGCCAAAACTTGGATTTCATATCACATTTGGAGAAAAATTTAGCTCCTTCTATTCTCCTTATTAGGATTCATTTGTGGGGAAGAGGATATGTATCATCTGCTAGTATAGAATTTTAAGGTTTGTTATTTATGACTAATCTGAGACACCTCTAATCTGTTCTGAGAATTTATTTACATAGAACCTGTACCAGTTCCAAGGACTGCTAGATTCTTTGATCAATCCTCTTTTTAAGTGATCTGAGATTTATTTTTGGCACGGATTTTTGTATTCCTTGTTCATAGGTATGGCTCAGCTCTTACATGATTTTCCATCATATTCTTGTTTGAACGACAATCAAACTATGTGTTTCTTTCTATGCCAAAAGGAATTTGGGTTTTCAGAACAACAATTCTTTTCTAACTGCTCTCTGAGCTCTAAGTTTTTTTTTTTTTTTACCTTTGGGGACTATAGTTGTTCTTTTATTCTGAGAGAGGACTTTAATTCTTTTAATTCTCCCAGTTTTGTTTCTGTCCTATTAACTTCCTGCATAGTCTGAACCATGGTGATTATTCTTGGTGTTGAAATAAAAGGCAATGTGATGGTTTGTAAGAAACCTTTGTTATCGGGGAAAGATATAAAATAACCATCTTTTCGATCCTGTAATCTGGCTGATCCATGTGGTTCAACAACAGTCAGGGAAAGATATAAAATAACCATCTTTTCCATCCTGTAATCTAGCCAATCCATGTGGTTCAACAACATCAAGAAAAATGTTGCCTAAAATATAGTCAATTGGAATACTTCCGACTGCAAATTTCATTTTCATACAATGTCTTGAAAAACAAAGAGTTTCACTAGAGACTTAATGTTGAAAATCATGTGTACATACCCTAGTGACTTGCCTATATGTAGGTGTCCAGTATTTGGTTGGGATCACTTTTATGTTTAAAACATTTATGTCTGCACCTAAATCTATTAATTTTCTGAGTGTAGTTTTCTCCTTGTATATTAACATTTAATAGTACATAGTGTTGTTGATATTGAATTGTCATGATCTTCATATTTCCAAACCCTTTGCCACTATTTTTCATATCTTCAAAAATCTTGACATTAGGATTTTTTGCTGGTTCTTTCCATTTTCCCTTTTCGATCTGAGAGATTTTTGTTTTCAGCTCAATTGTTTCCTTTTTTAAATGATGAATCTCATGAATGACTTCTCCTAGAGTCAAAGACCTTGGTTTTGTATGCTTTTGGTTTCTTTCAAAATATTTTGTGTTTTTCTCATAAGAAGCATCAACAAACAGTGCTTTAGAAATATTACCTTTTAAGGTATTACCAAGATCTTTGTGTCTGATTTGTAAAAAAGTCTCTAGAAGTTTTTTTTTCATTTCTCCTTCTACAAGCATCTTGATGCCTACCAAAACTTTTGATTCATCATCATCAATAGTGTGTTCCATACACACTTTCTCTTTTGTCGGTGCCTTTTTTGTTTCTATTCCTGAGCTAAATTCTGAGTCTGTCTCAGAAGGGTTGTAGTTTCTTCATCAATATCTGTGCAATTGCACTGTTGGACATTCACTTGTTCTTCACTATGTTCAGACCCAAATGATCTTGAATCAGAGGATTCTGATGAACTGCAAAAAAATTGCTTCATCAAGTGTACTTCTTCCTTGAAGTGGATTCTAGGTCTTCTAGATGCATATTCTTGCGTCTTTTTGCCTCTATTTTCCCTTGACTCTCTTACTTGAGGACATTTATTTGCAACATGTCTAGTTTTTCCACATAACCAACAGGTAATCATATTTTTTCTTTGATACTGAAGATGGATATCTTTGGGCTCGTAGTAGTGTGTACTGGGCACTATTTTATATGATCCTTTCTTGTGCCTATTTGACTTATGAGGATGACATTTAGCCAGCTGTTTATGACTTTTCTTCTGGGCTATTCTGTGTTTTCTTCTTTACATAGTTGGATCATCAATAATCAGTCCATATTTACTGCAGATGGATTTGTTGTCAGGTAGTCTAGACATATTTTGTAAGGCCTTATTGACTTTCATGCTCATGCAAAGTCCTGCCAAGCATTTTTTTATGTTGCAATGTATCTCTCCCCATGTGTAGTTTTCAAAGATGTTTGGAACACTTCCTGTTGTTGGATGTATTTAACAAATTTGGAGGGTAATGTTGCTAAATATACTTGTTTCCACGGGTCATTCTAACTTAATTTTACTTCATAAATTCTTTGTGTCCAATCTCTGTCGAAATCTTCATATTGGGACATTTTCTTACATTTGAGATTCATCCGGATCATCGCATGTTTATTTGCAGTTTCTATTGTTGATCCACAGCAATGTTCTAGGATGAAGGAGGTTAATTCCCCAATCATATTATTTTGGGGGCACCATTTTCATTGTGGATAGCATCTCCAACTTCATCCTTAACAAATTATGCTTCCATTTTTTCAAGTAATTTAGGGGAAGATTCTACTTCCCACCATCTCTGTAGGGTACCTGTAAAGCACTAGATGAGAGTTTTGTAGGATTCAATTTCAAATTTTCCTCTCATACACATAAGCTTATATTTAGTGTACATCTGGTCAATCATTTTCCTAATTTGACCAGCACTCAAGCCATCAGTATTCTATTCTTTATAAGATCCAAATTGAAATATATGAATTTTTGGCATCTTTCCCTTGCCATTGAGGTCAGGAGCTGGATATCTAGTGAATTGGCTAGACAAAGGTTCATATATAGGCAAAATATGTTGTCTTGAGGATCCTGGCTCTTCTTCTTTGGTCATGGTCCCTGTGAAAAGAGAATAGGATTCACTAAAATATTCTTTGGTGTCAGTGTGTTGCTTTGGTTTTTCTGGGGGAAATAGGAATGCAAACCTTTCTATGGGTTTTGTGGAATGTTGAATGGGTACATGGTGGCTAAACAACATGGAGGTAGGGATATCCTTATCTTTGGGAGATATTGCAAGTTGCTCAAATTTTTCAGATAGTTTACCCATAAGAGTCTAAGTAGATTCAAACTCATAATCTATCTTTCTCTCCATGCTTTCAATTTGTGTTGTTGATTCTCTGACAAAACCTTTTAATACAGAAACTGAAAAGTTGACATCATTCAAAGTTTTATTCACACTATGTACAATGATTGAAGTGAGTCAAACCATTCCTTTTGTTCAGAAGTTTTTACCATATTCATCTCTAGCCCTTCAATTGTTGTATTTGTCCAGCTTATTTGTTCACTGGCCTTTTGGATCCTTCCATCTATTTCTAGGGCTGAATAATCTTTTAATATTAAAGGAATGGCCTTGGTTGAGTTGCTAGCTTCTCCTAGCATGATTCCCTTGTATGGAGGGAATGTGGTATTTGTTTCTAACTTGCTTCCATCACAAGTTGTCCAGAAATGTTTTTGTGCAGATGAAGTTTCTACATCTTCCATATGTACTTCTAGTTGTTCCTTTAATTTCTTCCAGACATAAAAAGAAATCCATGAGTTTGTTTCTTCCATGTACTTTTTCCATTCCAGAGAAAGAGCATATTTTTCATCAACATATGTGCTGAGACTAAATTCTTTGGATTCAGGATGTGTATAGAGATCTCAATTTAACATGTTCTTCATCCAGTCTCTATTAATCTTATGTTTGGGACACCCATCCATGAGGGAGAAGAATTTGTACATTTATAGGATTGATGGCTTTTTGCAGTCTGGTGGAATAGGATTTTGAAATCTTGAAGATGGAATGAGACTATCTAGTCTTTCAAGATATCCTAAGCCATATTTTGGCACCTCGAGTGGTCTCATCTTGCTAAACATTTCAGTGAGACGAGGGTCTTCATTCTCCAGAGTGGGTAATTCATGAATCATTAGGAGAGTGTCATGAGGAAATGGAATGTCAGAGAATTTTTGATTTGGACATGAATTTGTAGTAACAGTAGAAGGGGCCTCTTTAGTCCTAGGATTATGATAGATTTTAAGAAAACTATTGTTTGGAAGACAAGACATTTTACTTTGAGAGTAGAACAATGGAATAACTGAGTGAGTTCAAATAAATCAACATGTGAGAAACTTATAGATGGAGTATTTACAGATGTGGAAGTAGATGGTTGACATGATATATGATTTGATTTTAGATGGTATTTTGTGTCTTGACAGGGTTCTTGTATTCTTTTTCAATCCAAAGTAGATCTTCTAGGGAAGGACATATTAGCTTTAGCTAGTCAAAATTGGTATCAGAGCCAGTAACATCCGGTTTATACGGGTATTTATCTTTTAAAATCTCTCAAAAGATAACATGGAACCATGAAGAAGATCTGTTTCATTCAGAGAACTTCAGAAAGAAGAAACACAAGAAAATAATTTTGATATGGAAAATCTGTTTCATAGTGCATCATCTTCAATGATTAACTCTGTAGAAATAGAGTTAATAGAAATTCAGCCATTAGCCTGATGGGCTCTCCCTTCCATAAGCCCATTAGAAGTTTATGGTGAATTATTTGTGTTTCTTTTGAAAGCTATAACTAGAGTCATTGTTAAATAATGTGTCTCTCAAATCCAAGGAAATGTCGAATCTATTCAAACCATTTCGCTTTTAGATCCTAAAAAGCTTCAGGAAGAAGGTCGAAGATATGGTACTTATTATATACATCTTGGATGTATCTGGGTGGGCATAAATTCTTTAACCCACAGAGGGCTTAATACATGTGTTGGATACTATCAGAGATCTCACACATAACAATTATATTGATTCATTAATTGGTGGTATCGTGGCTCCTTTATCAAATGGTCATGTATGGTTTGATTGTCACACAAATATCTCAATATATGTGTATGATGAACACATTAAGGACATCCTGAAATTGCAAATCAAAACTAGTGGTTTTAATATGAAAACAAAAAGGACAAACATTGAAGTTCATACTAGAGGGTGTTTTAGGCACACCAACATATTATATCCAACAATTTTGCATAATGTAGAAATTCCCATTGTAGATCAACAAATTATGCAATATACTAAAACACAATACAATATCTACTTTCACAACACTTTACGGAAGCTTAATCAATTTGAGCATGATCAATGAGAACACATATAACTGAGAATGAGAAGAAATCACACATAATACAGAAGAAATAACCCGAGGAAAGGCTCAACCTAAAACCTCAATCTCTGTATTATCATACAAGTGGAATACACTCCAGATTACAAAAAGAATCAGCTCACAAGCTATCCTACTCTCTCTGCAATCCCTCTGCTGCTCATAGATAGTCAAAGGCCTCTCTCAAACCTTCTCCTCTGCCCTCCAAGCCTCCTATTTCTTTGTGCAATTTTCCTTGGGGTCCAGTGCAGCCACTTGTGTAAATTGGCCTCTTCACACACTCACTAATGATCCAGGTGGATGTTGGTGGCCACCCACCTATCCCATTTGGACCCCCACAATTGTCTCTTTCAGTTTTTCAGTTTCCATAATTGTAGCACAATTTACTATTTTTAGCAATTTTTCGGATCCTGAACTTCCGGAGCCGTTTTGAGGCCCTAAACGACATTTTTTGGGAAATCTGGGACTTCCCAAAGTTATAGTTCTTGGATAGATATTTCTAAAGAGCTATTGTACGCGTCAAACGGAGATCGGGTGCCAAAGTTACAACCCTGGGAAATTGATATACCAATTTACCCAAACGAGGCCCACAATTTGGTGTTTTAGCTTCTAGGGTTAGGTTTTTGGAAGTTAAGGGTTTTCCATTGTTTCTCAACAATAAATAGGCCTTTGAGCCTCATTGTAACACAGTTTAGAGGCATGTAGCTGCCACATCTCTTCTCAGAGATAAGCTACCAACACCATAGCTTGTTTATTTCCAATTCTATTTGTAAGCATATTTCAGTTTTTTACATTAATGAAATGAAGTATTATTTCCACTGCATCTTTGTATTTATGGTTGTCTCTGTAATTTGTTGCATTCTTGTTTAAATCTAGATCAGTGGTATCAGAGCAATCTACTTTTTCTCTGTTTTTCTTTGCATGTCCCCAACAAGGTCGGGATATAAGGAGTTAGGGCTTGAACTGGTCAAACCTTTGCAAGACCAGCCTCGCAAATCCCGACGGCCTCCGATGGCAAATAAAAGAAAGATGAGGCAGGAGATCCTATCAAAATCTTGCTCAAAGAAGCCCTCAAGCAACAAAGGAATGTGATGATGGATAGCTTTGCGTAGATCCTTCAGCGACTACCCAGAGGTGACGCATCAGCTTCCAACAACTACTCTGGAAATGTCACACTGTTTAAGGTACAAGTTAATTTTGAAATCCCCATCTTCGAGGGTCAAATAGACACAGATTCCATAGATAAATGGTTAAATATACTTGATGGGTATTTTTCTATTCATGAATTTTCGAATCGGGAAAAGATTGTTTTCGCTCTTCTCAAAGCAACCCAAGATGTGCCAGAGTTCACAAACATTTTTCATACCCTTCGCACATAGTTGGGTATCAAAGATTTTGAGCTGCATCTAGTACTCAAATATTGCGGCTTCCTACACAAATACATCCAGGAAGAGATGGAGCTCCTGAACATCTCCTTGCTCGACACAGCGTACCGATACATTGTCAAAATCGAGCAAAAGTTCAAACAGAAGAAGCGAGACTTTGGATCTACAAATCCGAAGAGGAAAAGAAAAATCCAAGGCAGGGTGACCCAAGACAACCCATCAAAGCCGCAAGAAAAGAACAATACCACGAAGTTGAAGAAGGACACAGGAAAGTGGTGTGAGTTCCACAAGAGTCCCACTCATAACACAAGTGAGTGTCGGACCAAGCAGTCGATGGTGGCAGAGTTGAAGGCTTTAGGATCAGATGCATGTTTCGACCCTGAGGCAGATGCCGACAAGGGGAATGGCAAAGGGAAGCAGATCATTGATGCAAAGCCCAGCGTCACTGTTGCCACCACCAAGAGCCAGAAGAACGAGCCAGAAGACCCAAAGGACGGGGAACGTCTTTTCCACTCACAAATGTGGGTGAAGGGTTCACCACTACAATTCATTATCGATAGTGGCAGCCAAAAGAACCTCATTTCAGCAGAGGTTGTGAAGTGGTTGGGCCTACCAACTACACCACACCCGCAGCGGTATAGTATTGGGTGGCTTCATGAAGGACGAGATCTCAAAGTTTTCCAGCAGTGCCGCCTTTCCTACAGCATCAAGCCCTTCACAGACGAGGTATTGTGTGATGTTACACCTCTGGATGTTTGTGATGTATTATTAGGCCAACCATACTTGTGGAGGTGACATTCTTTGTATGAGTCAAGGCCTCGCGTTGTCATTATTTATTTGAATAATTCATTATATAGGATATTGGAGATAGCCCCACCTACCGCCACCTCTTTGATCACTGCCAAGAAAGGCAAAAAGCTCATCTCTGAGACTAGGAAATTCATTTTCTATCTGATTCACTCCCAAAGTAAGGGGAATATCGTCACCACATCCATGACCCCTGCAAAGGGTTCCTCCACGCAGCAGTAGCAGCAAAGGGAATACAGTCATGACAGAACACATGAAGAACTTCTCCTCACCCACAGGGGTGCCACATAAACTTCAGGTGGGCAACAAAGTCTGGTTGCATCTGCAGAAAGAACGCCTTACAAGAGCCCATCAGAAGCTCCGACCATGCCGACATGGTCCTTACACCATTACCAAGGTTGTGGGAAATAATTCTTTGGGGCACAACACTCCTCCATTCCTTTGCTTGCACCGAGTGTTCAATGTGGACTATCGTCGACCATGCTTCCCACCATTACTGGACACATCAAAGATTACAGAATAGCTCACCCCGGACCAAGTTCAGCAGATGGAGGAACTCAACACAATGGGGACCATTGCTTCCTAAGGTGGGAGGAATGATCCAGGTGGATGTTGGTTGCCACTCACCTATCCCATTTGGACCCCCACAACTGTCTCTTTCAGTTTTTCAGTTTCCATAATTGTAGCACAATTTACTACTTTTAGTAGTTTTTCGGGTCCTGAACTTCCGGAGCTGTTTTGAGGCCCTAAATGACGTTTTTTGGGAAACCTAGGAGCAACATGGGTCCGCAGACTGATGTTGCATTTCCCAAAGTTATAGTTCTCAGATAGATCTTTCTAACAAGCTATTGTACACGTCCAACAGAGATCGGGTGCCAAAGTTACGACTCCAAGAAATTGATGTACCAATTTACCCAAACAGGGCCCACAATTTGGTGTTTCAACTTCTAGGGTTAGGTTTTGGGAAGTTAAGGGTTTTCCATTGTTTCTCAACAATAAATAGGCCTTCGAGCCTCATTGTAACATAGTTTAGAGGCATGTAGCCGCCACATCTCTTCCCAGAGATAAGCTACCATCGCCCTAGCTGGTTTATTTCCAATTCTGTTTATAAGCATATTTCAATATTTTACAATAACGAAATGAAGTATTATTTCCACTGCATCTCTGTTTTTATGGTTATCTCTGTAACTTGTTGCATTCCTGTTTAAATCCGGATCAACTAACCTCTTATCCAACTGCGCAATCCTGAAGGAGATAAATCTTTTTCCATGGATGAGCTTCCTTTATAGGAAAAATCCATCCAACTGATAGTACATTGTCCCTCCTCTGATCTCAACTGGGTCTCTGTCTGAACTGACATGCATGAGTTATTCATGAGAGAATATTCAGTTATCTAAAGAACAGCAGTTATATGCAAGCATGCATTAACTAACTGAACTCACATTAATTTAAACAAGCTATTTAAATCAATATAACTAGACTTGACTCAGTTAACTGAGCCAATTAATTACAACTCAAATTAGAACTCATCCTTATCTCTTTAACTGATGGATAAATTCCTCAATTAATAGAGAAACTGTTGCATGTCCTCACATAGACTTCATGTTTGATTTTTCACAACTAATTAACTCACAGTGAATTAATTAATTTATTTTCAAACAGCTGTTAAGTTCAAATTCGAATTCTACTTCCTATTTTTAGTCCAGGGACCAACTAAAATTGGAATCCATCCTGAACTACTAAAAATAGAAATGTTATCTTTAGCACTTCCATTTTTTATTCCCTGTTGCTCAATCCAGCACTGGTACCCAAATTGTTATTTTTAGCACTTCTATTTTTAGCATTTCTTGTTGCTATTTTCAACACTCCCTCTAAACAAAAAAGGCATTCAACTCGAACCTGATCTCGTACCTTTGGAATGTTCTACATGCAACACTTCTCCCAAGTGTGGTTGCTCCAGCAACTCTAGAAATAAAAAACTCCCCACTGACCTCTCTGTTGAGCTAGAAACATACTCTGATGTTGAAGCTCTAACTGTTGCTGACAAGTGCTCCCTCTTTGAGCTCTGAGCTGCTGCAACACTCCATGCATCTTGCACTGTTGCACACCTCTCTATGCCCTCTTGCATTGGTGCAACACTCCTGTGCCTCTCGCCTTGTTGCAGCCTGCTAGCTCTACACTGTCTTGGGATTCCTGCACTGTAGCTCTCTCTACCACTCCATCCACATCTGTCTCTACCCACTCAACCAATCCTGCTACTCCTCATCGAGGCTCCTGTAGCAAAGTCGAATCAAAGAGGTTGGGTACCTCAAGGATCCTACCCCTATTCCAACCTTCTTAGGACAATCACTCCACATCACCCCACCTCCTACCTGGAGGTATGGATGCATGTGATCCCTCTGCCCACCTGGCTCGAAATTTCTCCCTATTGGAGGTCTCTGCATGAGTAGATGTCTCTACTCTGTCTCCTCTCAGCTTCTCTAGTTGTGGCTACTCCACAACCTCCTGAAGTTGCTTCACCAATCATGGCTCCTCCATAATCGTCTGAGACTTCTTCTGGCGCTACATGTTGAGATTTAATGTACTCTCCCTCTCAACCACCAAGTCTCCATCAGCTGCCTTGCTTGTCAAGGCTTTGCATGCATCTTGAACCTCAAGAGCATAAAGGTTCTTGACCCGTGAACCAATCTGCTTCACCTGTCTAGTGATGATGTGTCTAAGGGAAACCTTTCCCTTACTAAAGACTAAATCATAGCATTTGTCTTCCAACATCGTGATCGACACCAAATTTCTCTTCAGTCCTGGTACATACTTGACATCGGTTAAGGTAATGCGAGCTCCATGCTCCCTTTGAAAAATAACCGTGCCTACACCTGAGACATTATACTTTTCATCATTACCCATCGCTAGGAGTATTTGGAGATCTTTCTCCTCCAAAGTACTAAACAAAATCTAATCGTCGGTCATGTGCAAAGAAGCTCCACTATCAAGAAACCAACCACTTCCCACCATGGATGAAACCATGCATGCGAACAGTGTGAAATCCAACTCGAACTATGAGGCCAGTGCCTCACCTTTTGATCCTTCCACGAATCCCTTCTTGGATTTCCTCAGTGGACAATTTGCAACAAAATGGCCCAACTCATGACAATGAAAGAATCGCACTTTCGATTTGTCAAACTTCTTCCCACCTTGGGAAGAACTGGATTGGGAAAGAGAATCCTTCTCCTTCCCCTTCTTTGCCTTACTCGCTAAGGTGCAGTTTACTTCATCCTCCATGGATGAAGAACCATATTTGGTGCTTCTTCTTATCTCCTCCTGCGTCAGATTCGACCAAAGTCGTTCCCAATCTGGCAGTTTCTCTCTTCCATTAACCGAGTCCTGGTAGTTATGCTAGCTCTTAGGAAGACCAAGAAGTGCAAGACTCACCATGTCATCATTAGCCGTCGCGATCCCTACACTTCCAAGCTCATCCCTGCATGTGGTGAGCTTGTTCAGATACATAGAGATCGTGTCGCCCTTTTCACACTTGATCTTCCGAAGGTTGTCCTTCAGCGCCAGCTTCCTCTAATCGCTACTATTATGATATAGATCTTTCATTGTTTTCCACATTGAAAACAGTGTCTCCTTCCCATGGAGACTCGAGACTATGTGGTCTCAAACTCCCTCCAGAAGAATCCTCCTTGCTCTAACCACACATTTCTTCCATTCTGCAAATTCTTGAGCACTAGATGTTGCAGGCTTGGGGACTTCTTGATCAATGAATTCCTTTAACCCATTATCCTCTAATACTGCTTCCATGCAATCCTTCTAAGCTATATAGTTTGAGCTGCCATCAAGTGCATACTCAAGCCTCAAACCATTGAACGCCATTGGTGAAATTGAGATGTGATAAGAACTCGATTTCTATATTTAGGAACCTTAAACTTTGAACTTCTCCCTTATTTTATACTATTCTTCCTTGATCACCTTTGTTCTGATACCATTTAGAAATTCCCACTGTAGATCAATAGATTATGCAATATACTAAAACACAATACAAGATCTACTTCTACAACACTTTGCAGAAGCTTAATCAATTTCAGCACAATCAATAAGAACACATATAACTAAGAATGAGAAGCAATCACACATAACACAGAAGAAATAACCTGGGGAAAGCCTCAGCCTAAAACCCTAATCTTTGTATTATCATACAAGTGGAAATATAGTCCAGATTACAAAAAGAATCAGCTCACAAGCTATCATGCTCTCTCTGCAATCCCTCTGCTGCTCATATACAATCAAAGGTCTCTCTCAAACCTTCTCCTCTGCTCTCCAAGCCTCCTATTCCTTTGCACAATTTTCCTTGGGGTCCAGTGCAGCGGCTTGTGTGAATTGGCCTCTTCACACACTGACTAACCTCTGATCCAACCGCACAATCCTGAAGGAGATAAATCCTTCTCCATGGATGAGCTTCCTTTATAGGAAAAATCCATCCAAATGGTACACTATCCCTCCTTTGATCTCAACTAGGTCTCTGTCTGAACTGACATGCATGAGTTATTCAGGAGAGAATATTTAGTTATCTGAAGAACAACAGTTATATGTAAGCCTGCATTAACTAACTGAACTCACATTAATTTAAACAAACTGTTTAAATCAATCTAACTGGACTTGACTCAGTTAACTGAACCAACTAATTACAACTCAAATTAGAACTCATCATTATCTCTTTAACTGATGGATAAATTCCTCAATTAATAGAGAAACTGTTGCATGTCCTCACATAGACTTCATGTTTGATTTTTCACAACTAATTAATTCACGGTGAATTAATTAATTTATTTTCAAACAATTGTTAAGTTCAAATTTGAATTTTAGTTCCTATTTTTAGTCCAGGGACTGACTAAAATTGGAATCCATCCTGAACTGCTAAAAATATCAATGCTATTTTTATCACTTCCATTTTTCATTCCCTGTTGTTCAATCCAACACTGGTACCCAAACTGCTATTTATAGCAGTGCTATTTTTAGCACTTCTATTTTTAGCATTTCTTGTTGCTACTTTCAACACATACACCCAATCAAGAGTCAAAATCCAGCACCCTGGTAATCACTGATGCTCACAATCAAAAAATTGAGGATCAGACCTTCAAATGGGAAGATCTCATCTTTCCTAAAAGCTAGGTAGTAGATCTACCTTAGTCGCCCAATGTTCAAAGTATCACAATTGCAGACCTGCTCAGACAGACTCAGACTTTAGCTTAGAAACATAAACATAAAAGGCACCAGGGAAAGAGAAAGTGTGTATGGAACACACTATTGATGATGATGAATCAAAATTTCTGGCAGGCATCAAGATGCTTGCAGAAGGAGAAATAAAAGAAAAACTTCTAGAATTTTTTTTACAAATCAGTCACAGAGATCTTGGTGATACCTCAAAAGGTAATATTTCTAAAGCATAGTTTGTTGACACTTCTAATGATAAAAACACAAAATATTTTCAAAGAAACCAACAACGTACAAAACCAAGGTCTTTGAATGTAGGAGAATTCAGTCATGAAATTCATCATTTAAAAAAAGAAATAATTGAGCTGAAAGCAAAAATCTCTAAGAGAGAAAAGGGAAAATGGCATGAACCAGCAGAAAATCCTATTGTTTGTTACTCATTAATGAATTGTAATGCTAACAATGAGATTTTGAAAAGTAGATTTCTGGAAAGGGTTATTGACTTATGATATTTAAGCGATGTATTATATCTCTATAACGTAAATAAAAATACTCTTGTGAAAGGGAAAGTTTTGCTTTTTTTTCGAGGAGTAAAATTTTTCATGACTTTTCAGGCGCATTTTCTAGATTAGAATTTGAATGATTATTAAAATATAATATTTTATATTAGAAAGTAAAAGAATATGATTCGATCAAGTTAACCAATAATTAGTAATTAAAAATAATAGATGTTGTTGTTAACTGTTACAAAGTAAAATTTAGTTTGGTTTGATGAATAAGTAATTGGTAATTGAGGATATAAGTGTATATTTTGAGAGAATGTTTGCACATATATGATATATTGCTCCATTCAATAACATAAACTTGGTTAGTAATGTGGAATCTGTATAGTTTACTATAATGTAGAATTTATAAGAAATATAATTTATACTATTTATTATATAATCTATTTTGTAGTTGAGCATATAGATGAATATATAAATTCTCATAATATATTATTTTAATGTGAAATTATGCATTTTTATTGTAGTACTTATATAATTCTATTTGTAATATTTATGATTGAAATCAATTTGTAAAAAAAAATTACATTTTTAATATTAGTACTATCTATTTCATTTTTTCAAAATTAAAAAAATGAATATATTTCAATATTTAAAAGATATATACTATCAATTTTTTTTTATTATTGTTGAATTTTAAACAATCGTATAACATTATATGTGCAAATTTTCCTTTAATGGTTGGGATAGTTGTTTAAGTACATTCCCACCCCCATTGCAGCTTGGGACAATTACAAACACTAAGGGCATCATATGCATCACACTCGACATCTTTTGCACACGGGGCTAGAGAGCAATACCATAAGACGCGCATTCATATTGGGGGATATATATTGAGGAAAAAATGGCATAATATATTGAGCATATAATAAGGGGTAAAGGGTTTTTATATTGGCTTATAAAAAATGGAGTTCAAAATTAAAGAAAAAATATAAAGGGATATAAAAAATGTTAATGAAAAATGGATACATACAATATTTAGTGAAAGTAGGGGTTTTTAAAATTGGGAATGTGTATTGAGTTCATATTGGTAAGGAGTTAAATAATGTGATTTTTAGAAGTATTTTCCAATATGTATTCAAATTAAGGTATTCTTTTAGTATACCATGAACGAATGTACTATGTGAGAGTTCATTGAATAAAGTCTCATACTCTTACATCTTTTTACAATAATCCACATTTAAAAATATAGAAATTTTATAAACAGACCCAACCTTGATATGCTCTTCAACGTCGACCACAAACTAGCATTAATCAACTCCAAAGATTTCAACTATCCAAGACTGAACCACTCCTCTAATTGTTGACATGCATGGATGTGTTAACTTTCTCAGTTTTGCCAAACTGCAAAGACCTCCTATTTTTCCTCTTCATTGAGGGAAAATGTACAAATCTATAGTTTTTGGAATAAACAAACTTGAAAAAAATATTTTAAATGGAAGATAAAATTGCAATAATTAAAGAACAACTTACACATGATGATATGGAAGATAGAGATTGCAATAGTTAAAGAACAACTTACACATGATGATTGCTACACAGACTATATTCTTCCTCTGCAATATTTCCCCCAGATCCCTAATGTGATCATGCATTTTTTTTATTTTCAATTTTCACTTCCACCATACATTTATTCTCCAGATTTCGAAGACCCACCAAAACCCATATGCTTATTGCCATATCCCTATCTTCCCCAGTGAAAAAAACATGCAGTATCCAAGAATATTATAACTGATTTGAAGTTTTTGGTGTATCTCTGCAGGGAGTGTCTACTGAAGTCGATCCAACTGCTCTTCCCGATGTTTATCATTTTCTCCACGTACAAGCGCCCCCCAATACTTTTAGTGATAATGGCAGCCCATCACAAGCATTTATATACCGACCTACCAAATCTACAAATTTTGGTGATGGATCTGGCCGAAGAAAGGTGTCGGCGCAGAAGAGCTCTTGGGAGTATTGTCCATTGAGTCCTAATTTATAAATCTATGACTCTTGGACTACTGTGCTTATGAGGACATGCTTGTCACGAGAGGTTACCAAAATCAAGCTATTGGACTCGCAATCTATGGTCCAGTAGGTGGTGGTAGAAATTGGTGGCAAAAGTGTTCTTGACATCGGGTCCGCCATGATTTATGAACACGTCCTAATAAGGGTAAGAAATCGAGGCAAATATGCATGCTAAGGAGGAATAAGGAAAAGCCTTACGATTTAAAAGTTTGGATGGACAGAAAATGGAAAGCATAGGCAGGAAAATATGAAGATGAAAGAAGTCGAGTCACCGAGGCAGATAGATATAGATAACAACACGAAGCCCAACGCATCTACAAGCGATCACTGGACTTGTGCTTCTATCCCTAATACCTGTACCACCCCATCAAGATTCGTGATCTTGGTCAACAACATAAATGGGGGTTGCGATATAGTTGAGAACTAAGCCTAAGCACCGCAGGATTGGAATTCAAAACAGAGCAGAATCACTTGATATTAGCTAAATTACTTGGTGATGGAATTTCAAAATAGAAGAATATGATTTTAATTACTTGGGTTCCTAGTAGGGTTGGAATTTCAAAGCGGAATCATTGGTCAAATTTCAAGGTTTTTACACTTCCCCTACCTGTTTTCTTAGTGAAAAATGTTTATGGTCTCACAAAATTTAAAACTATATTTTTTAAATTGTATTGGACCAACAATTCACTTCTTCTTAGACAAGTAGCTCATCAAATTCTATACCTAGTAAAAAGGCTCATGGTAATCATATAACCATAGTTTCACAAGTTTTTAAACTGTGTTTGATATGCAAATCACTCCTTCATGGACAATTTGTTGGTCTGCGGGTTCATGGTAATCATATAGTCCTCATTTAACAACAACACAATTTTGCCCTGAAAACAAATTTAATATTCTCTACTTCTACTTTTACTTTAACAATTTAATATTTTTATATATAATTCCATTGAATATTAGCTAGATTACTTGGCTTTGTGAGCTCATGGTAATCATATAGCCATAGTTTACTGAGGGAAAAATGTTGCCTCGAAAACAATGAAAATTCCACCATAATTTTGAGAAAATCTCGCATAATTTTTTGGAAATCCAGGTTATAGCTGTCAAACTTCAGGATTTTGGGTGCTCCACAATTCTTGATGGTGTTGAATCAATTTCCACCATGATAAAATGATTCAAACACTTACAACAATATATTTCTAGAATTTTTTCATGAGAATTGCATCGTCCAAAAAAAATTGTGGCCTTGGTAGACAACACCAATCATATATGCATCGACACAAGTTGGAGTTTTCATCAGTTGCGAGGAGATTGAGATTGTCTCTGATCTCATGATGTAGCCTCATTCAATCTAGCAATATCAAGTGTCTCAGGCTTATAGTCGCTGTAGTCCAACGGTAATGGCTATGATCCACAAGGTTAAAGTTGAATCATATTAATTTTTCTCTTTTTTTGAAAGTGGTTAAGGGAGGGACGCCAATAGTTGAACGCCTCCCTCGGACCCCTCCAAACACCATGTGAACCTCCACGATGGTTGTATGACACATATCCATTTCACACGGCCACATGTTGGGTAGTGGGTCAATAAACCTCGATGGGAGTTGGGCGGTATAGGGTTTTCATTTGCCATGAGTTGTGGAAGGTCCTCGAACCACTGTGTTATTTTGTTTGGGCTCGATAGCTGAGTGTTTGGTCCCCCTGGTACTTGTGCGGCCCTGTTGCAATGATGGTCTTTACTATCAACTTTCTTGGCACTATAGAGAGTGGGTTATGCTTAGTCTTGGTCTGCGGTTTGTCATGTTGTTTAGTTGTTCTCTTGTGTGGAGTTTGGTTTACTAGAATGGTTGTTCTTCCCTATTGCAAACTGAAAACTATGTTATTTATCTGTGTTCGACCAAGTCGGGGATTTTCCTCGACTCAGTGCTGGATATGTCTATTTCATGCTCTAGAGGGTTTATTTGCCAGTTTTCAACAATGCTTGGAGGATTTTTTACTTTTTTTTGCATGTTTTTCAAAGGTTTAACCCCACGGCGTCTTTGTAGCCTCCTTGTCTATCTTGCAGGTGACTGTATGCGACTTGCAGTTAAGGGTTTTCAAGCCCTTGGGGTTCCTATGGAGTGCGGGCATGGAAGAATCACAACAAAGTTTTCTATAGGAGGATTTTAATCCTACCATCTACTTATGCCTTTGTGTTTATGCACTGATTCAAGAATTATAGATGAATTTTTGCTACATGTGGATTTTGTTACATTAGGGTTTTGTTGCATGTGGGTTTCGAATTTCTACTAGTGGTTTAGGGTTTTGTTTCCTGTGACTTTCAAATTTCTATTGGTGGTTTAGGGTTTTGTTGCATGCAAGTTTCAAAGTTGTATTGGTGGTTTAGGGTTTTGCTGCATATGGATTTTAAATTTCTATTGGCCGTTTAGGTTATTGAAAAATCAAGAGACTTAATTAATTATAGATAATTTTCCTTAACTTGATATATACTTGTAATATATGTTGGAATTTTATTACTTTATTTGTTCTTGTTCATCAAGAACTTACCAAAACAATGAAAATCACAACAAGATATAATCTCCTAACCAGCGAAAAACCCCTCCAAGGGGAAAACCCAAAAATAATGCTTCTCTTTGTATAGAATTTTCTTACAATGAGACTTCCAAGACCCAAAGACGAAATCCCAAGATCCTCCCCAATACCAAGTCATCCCCCCAATGAAGTCTTCTTCAAGGTAGATTCCAAACTTTGACCTATTGCAACTTCGTCCAAGATTTTCGTCCCTACAACTGCACCTCATAATTTTGGCCATACAATTTCGGCTTCCTTCAACTAGCAGCAACAAAACCCTAACTTCACACACATGGAGAGAGAGAGAGATGATCCCAAGAAACTTCAACTTCTTTTCTTCCTTTCTTCATCCTTTCGGATCTTCTTCTCCTTTGTTATTGCAGATCGAACTTGATGATGAGTGAATCTGTCAAATGAGGTCAAGCTCCTTGTATTTATAGCCTTCTTGAGGGGTAAAATATCCCTCCCTTAGGTTGACTTGTCCTTAACTAGGTTCGAATTGGTCTTGAAGGAATAAAAGGATTTTTCCTGAAAAAATAAATATTTTCCTTTGTTACAATGAGTCTAAATGGGACTATAGTAGATTACATAACATATTCTTTTTCCTAGAAAGACCTAGAAGCACGAAGAACATGCTTTTGACCTAGACTTGAGCATGAAACTCATGCTTTAAATAAGATAAAAAATTTATTTTCTTTCTTTTAATTTCTTTATATGAAGTATATAATGTCATGATTACAAATAGGTCATTATGAAGACCGAACCTAATCACAATTTCCAACACTCCCTTTTAACTAGGGATTATGGTACAAGGAATCTCATCATTAAGCCATTCTCATAAGAAGAGTTGGGTTGATAAGCCATATTTGTCAAGCATCTATATCATTACCAACATTGTCCTTAGAGGCTTTAACAAGACAAGCTCAACTTCATTCGAGAGCATTATGTTGGGAGGCTTTACGTGAGCTGCCACATTACCTCTAAGGCACATACCCCATCTAGATGTTCACTGGGTATGTCCTTTAGGACTATTCTTATCTTGGATTTTCAATCTTGAATCCTCAAATAATATCGATCCTCTTCGAATACTCTTATCTTGGATGCCCTACCTCATCCTCAAAGAGTATTGGTCAAAAACTTCTTTTCTTGGATTCTACAATCCATAATAAGTTCCTATCTCACATGCTTGTTGAATCCTTCAGACTCCATTCTTTCTTTATGGAATTCATTAAGACACTACAAGAAAAAAGGATATTGGTGGAGGTCATGCCTATGACATACCTTTAAGGTTCATCACCAATGTTGCATATGGTGACAATCCTTAAAAAAACATTATTCTAAGTGCATATAGTGACGGTCCTTTAAGCTTTGTCACCAAATATATTTTCAATGACACTTTTGGTGAGGGATGTTAAAGTCCCATCACTAATTCTCTCTTTGGTGAAACTTCTAGTGATGATATCTTTCTATCCCTCACCATGCTCTTTTTGGTTACTTTTGGTGATGGTCAAAAAATGTCTATCATCATTGATCATTCCAATGAGTTTTTTATGACACTATGTGATTGCTGCTATTTTTTTTCAAAAGTTAACATTTAAGACCATTGTTATCTAGTATTTTTCATTATGTGTCTAAGGCCATAGTGGTTAGATTCAATCAATTTGTTAAGAAATAATTAGTGTGTATCACTTCCCTAAAGTAATGGGAATATAGTTTTCCTATGAGTCGACACATGATTCATCATATGGTTTTCCTATGAGCTGATGCATGATTCATCTTTGTTAGGTTTATTATCTAGCGAATTACCTTTAGATGAAGTTCCACTAGTGTGTGTAGGAACCATATTATTTAATACATAATGAATCTCAGTCAAATCTATTAATGTGAGAGACCTAGTGCTCCTCAAATCTCCTATCACACCTTGACATGCTTTGGCACACGTTAACATTCCTTGGCACCTCACATGTCTTGGAACATATTTCTATCTAAAACATCTTTCCATGACTTGGATGCCCAAGCACATGTTGGCATGCCCTAGCACAACATAGCACTCCCCTAGCATGTGTTGGCATGCCCTATAGTCCCTAACATGACCTAGAACACCTTGGCATGCATTGACATACATTAGCACTTGGCACACATTGGCACTTGGCATGTATTGGAACCTATTGTTAGTGTGCCTAGTATTCCCCTTTTGAGAAAGGTAAATACCTGACTCATTAAACCTCTTATGAATTTATTTCCTTTCATTTTAGCTTAGTTCATCCTTTTGTTTCCTTGACACTCCTTGACACATGTTGTCACACCTTGGCACCCTGCACATCCTGGCATGCCTTAGCACCCGTCATGTCTTAGCATGCTTTGGCACTATTTGGCACATGTTAGCACACCTTGGAACACCCTATCACACTCTATAACTTCTTGACATGCCTAGGTATTCCCTAGCATGCCTTACCACTACCTAGCATACCTTGTCACTCCCTCCTTGGCATGTCTAACACTCGTGGACAAGTGCTCCCTTGTGTTTCCCTAGTACTCCCTAACACTCCTTTGTATGCATTACCACTCTCTAGCACACCTTATCACTCTTCAACATGCCATGCCACTCCATAGTATGTATAACACTCTTTCATACACATTAACACTTTGCATGTGGTGGCACTTAGCAAGTCTTAGCACACATAGCATATGTTGAGATGCCTTAGTATGCTTTGGCATGTGTTGGCATGGTTTAAGATTAAAATTATTTGATATCAAATATCGGAAAGTAGGAGGGAAGTAACATAGAAATATTTGGAACTTGGAATGCACTAATGCTTAGCACTTGGCACATATTGGCTCCTACACTACTACAAAAAGGCCTTTAGGGACGATTTGGCTTGCAATGATCTTGCCAAAACTGCATCTAAAATTGTTCTTCGGGATTTAGGGGCGGTTTTGAAGCTCCCCCCCCCAAAGTCATGAATATTTGAACTTTTTCAAGGGATTTTCTAACAACTACCTCTAAAAGTGTTTTCTCGTGACTTTTGAAGAGTGTTTTTAAATGCTTACCCCTAATTATATTTTTCATGGTGTTTTTTTTAAAACACCCCTGGAAAATAATGAAAATTGAGCTTTGGAGGGAGGGGGGGCAGGTGGAGTTAAATGAATTCCCCTAAATATATTTTTTGTGGCAGTTTTTCACCTCCCGTGAAAGTCATGAAAATTGAACCTTTTTTATGCAATGGGGTTTCTAACAACCACCTCTGAAAATGTTTTCTCATGAATTTTGTGTGTGTGTGTGGGGGGGGGGGGGGGGGGGGGGCGCGGGTGGTTTAAATGACTGCCACAAAAGATATTTTTCATGGCAATTTTTTGACAAACCCCCCTAAAATTCATGAGAATTTAAATTTTGAAGGCAGTTTTTGATAACCTCCTACAAAAAATTCATGGGAATTGAACATTTGGCGTTAGTCATTTAACAACTGCCTCTAAAAGTCCAATTCCGATGACTTTTTTTTTTGGGCAGGGGGGGTGGAGGTGTGTCCAAAACCACCTCCAAAAGTTCAATTCTTCTTAATTTTAAGTGGGGTTTTTTGAGAAACCCCCTTAAATTCACAAAAATGTAACTATTGGAGGTAGTTTTGGACAACCTCCCACCCCACCCCAAAAGTCATTAGAATTAAACTTTTAGAGGTGATTGTTAAAGTACTGCCTCCAAATGTTCAATTTTCTTCAATTTTGGGGGATTAGATATTTTGATGTATTGGGCGTGGCAAGGGGACATAAGGGTAGCATGGATGGGAGAGGTGTGGGCATGACTTACTGAGATCTATAATCCTAACATTAGGGAATGAGAAGGGGCATTAGGACCTCTTGACATAGGGGTTAGTGGTCCTAGAGGGAAGGCACCAAGAGGAATTGATAGGGAACCCCCAATAGTTTTTATAAGGGGATTAGGGGCCCTATTATCACAACCCATAAGCCCTTAACCCATAACCACTAAATTCCCTATCCCCTTAAACCCCAAGCCATAATCCCTTGACACCTACACTCATAAATCATAACCCACTAACCCCTTGATCCATTAAACCCTAAGCCACTAACAATATAACCCCTATCGCCTAACTTAAAATCCCTATACCACCCTTAAAAGTCACGACAATGTAACTTTTAGAGGCAGTTTTGGACAACCCCGCCCTCCCCCACCCAAAAAAAAAGGGTCATTAACATTAAAATTTTATAGGCAATTGTTAAATGATCACATCCAAATGTTGAATTCTCATGAATTTTGGAGGAGGGTGTATTATGGTATTGAACATGGCAAGGAGACATAAGGGTAGCATGTAGGGGTAAAAGTGAGAGGTTTGAGCATGGTTTACCGAGATCTATAATCCCAAAATTATAGAATGAGAAGGGGCCTTAGGACCTCATGGAATAGGGGCTAGGGGGACTAAATGGAAGGAAATGAGAGCAATTGATAGGGGAACCCACAATATTTGTGATAAGGGGATTAGCAGCCCCATTATCACAACCGATAAGCTCTTAACCCACAACAACTAAATTCCCTATCCCCGTAACCCCAAAGCCATGATCCCTCAAGCCCTACACTCATAACTCATTAACCCCTAGATCCCTTAAACCTTAAACCACTAACCCCTTAACCCACTAACACCTAAATCCCATAACCCTTAAGCACTTAACCCCTAAATCCCATGACCAATAAGCCCTTCATGCTTAACCTGTTCTTAACCCTTAACTACTAAGCCATCAATCTCTAACCCCTAAACCTCCTAGACCTCAACCTCCTAGCCCTCAACTTTGTAACTTTGAAACCCCCCAAGCCCTAACCCTTTACCCTTGACTCCTAAACCCCTTAACTCCTAGAACACCTAAGCCTTTCTCCTAAATGACAGGTGCTCCAACATGAAATTTCTTCGTCATAATAGTTTTCTGTCTGCTAACCCATCCATACAGAACCTCTAAGTACTACTAGAGTCTAAGGAAAAGATCCACAAGATCTCCAAATATGATCTACATTTTATGGAAAATCACATTTCCCCCAAATATCCTCCATGTATTTTCTTTCAAAGGGAAACAATATGGTCTTCTAATATCCACAAATGCATATAAGTTCATAGGAATAAAGTAAGGTTCATCTCCATACATGACCCAAATGTAATTCATGTCCACTTAAAAGAAAAAAGAGGATATAAGGATGTCCCTTTAGCTGTCATCATCCTTTAACACTGGTCCATTCTCTTACCAAATGTATGTGTAATAGTCTCATACAGGTCTACAGTATTTCTCAAAGTTGTTTTCCACAACATGCTCAAAACAACATTCAAATTCCCTTAGTTTTATCTGAGTATATTTGAAACTAACACAAGTAGTCCTCAACTACATGAATGGTGCAATCTTCAAGCTATCTATATCCAGGTTCATCCCCTTTTGAACCCTTTTTTTGTGCCTTCAATACAAAGTTGACCAAGGTCATCTTACAATTGGATCTCCCTTTTTCATCTGGTGATAATATGGCCTCATTCTTCAGGAAGGAATTGCTTCTAAATAGAATTACACTGACACTCTCAACATATGTGGGGCTATAAGAAACACTAAGAGGAGAAAACATAGTTTAAACTAAACCTTATTGTCAAACATAGGTCAAACATATATAAAAATAAATAAATAATATGTTAGGATATTCCGACACATAGGATATAGTTAAGTTCAACTTGGTCTAGTATAGAGTTAGGTTAGAGTTAGGTAAAGTGTGTTTCTTTACCGTTGTACATTTTGTAACTTACAATCCGACGGTCACGATATGTAGTGATCCGACGGTTCACTCTCACCTCGGTATTACCGACACTTGATCCGTGGCTTGACACCCGATTGGTCCATGAGTTCTATTTAAAGCGCATGGAGGGTCATTGTTCGGGTAATCCGTGCATGAGAGAAGCTTATGTAAATTTTCATTCTTTGATTAATAAATTGCCTGTAGTACCCACGTTGGGACAGGCCGTGGACTGTTTCCCTCCTTGCACTTTGAGGGTTTTAACCACGTCAAAAATACTGGTGTATTGATTTGAGATCTGGTTGTGAGCGGTGTCCTTTTGGTGTTCTTTCTGAGGAACTTACCCTGTAAATTCCTACATGGTATCAGAGCTATTTGAGGGCCGCGTCCGTTGGTGATCCAAATCTGAAGCCGGTAGAACTGCATGCGGCTGTCGTTTCCTAGATCTGCTGTTTCTGACTGCTTTCGGGCCGAGAGGACTGCTCTGTTGCGTTCGGAGCATCTGTTCCAGTGAGGAACCCCTTTCGTTTCACGCGAAAAGGTTTCCGGTAGCCCTAGCTGCGTCATTTTTCAGATCGGGAGGTATACAGTGTTTTTTTTGCAGTTTACTGTTATTTTCTCTCTGCTTATTTCGGTCTCAGTTTATTTAGCTTTTTTTTAACCGGATCTATACCTTTCATTTCTGCGTATGCTCTTTGCCCTGCGACTCTGTGCGATCTGGGCAAATCAGAAACAGAAAGGAAGGATTTTTCTCATGCGTATGCTCTTTTCCCTGCACCTTAGTGTGATCTCGGAAAATCAGAAACATTGAGAAAAATATTTAGTTTTTCGGCTAAAGCTAACTTTGAGATTTTTTTTAAAAATTTCTAGTTTTTTGGCTAAAGCTAACTTCGAGCCGCAAGGTTCGTTTTTCTTTGCATATTCGTGTTGGGTTTTGTGTTTTGTGTTTTGTAGGGAAAAAGAGCTTTCTCAAGGCAAGCACGCAAACCAAGGCCCCCCCCCCCCCCCCCCTCTCTCTCTCTCTCAAATTTTTTGTATAGATCAATTGGTTCAAAGCTATTTTAAGAGAGTAGAGGTCTTGGGTTCAAGTCTCCATTTTGTGGGGGCGGATTTTTTTCATTCCCGCACATTCGCGCACTTTGCCGGCAACGTCAACAATTTTTTTTCAAAAAGCCATAACTTCTTCATCCGGAAGCCTTTTTCAGAGCCGTTTTTTTTAAAACCGCCTATTTTTTCGAGATCTATCCATTGGAACACTTACTTTCAGCATCTTCAGCTTCAGTGTTTTTAAAAAAATGGAAAGTCCATGCCAAGTCATTCTTGACAGCACTAACTACTTCCAATGGGTAGCCTACATGGAAGATTTACTTAGAAGTAAAGGTCTCTTCAGAATAGCCACAGACCAAGAGAAGAAACCAAAAGATGAAGACAAGGCTGCAAAATGGGAAAATAGACAAGATCAAGCACGTGGTTTGATAGGGATGTCTATTTCTCCTGATCTTAGATTCCACATTGCAGAACTTGAGACTCCTCATGAAGCATTAGAAAAACTCGCTAAAGTTTTTGGGATTAAAAATGAAATTAGAGCCCATCAACTTGAAAATGAGCTGCTTACTTTGGATCCTAATAATTTTTCTTGCATTGAAGATTTCTTGTCCAAATTCAAGACCCTTAGATATCTCTTGGAAGGTGTTAAAGTTAAGAAAGAAGATGGTAACCTTATTTATTCCATCCTTACTAAGTTGGGACCAGCCTACTCTGTATTTGTTTCCACTTTCCATTCTACAAGGGAAGCTTTCATTTGTCAAGGAAAAGACTACAAGGCCCCTTCCTTTGACTCCTTTTGTGATTCCTTAATAAGAGAACAAGAAAAACTCTTACACCTTGGTCTTCTTAATCTTGGAAACTCTTCCACGAAAGCGTTAGCCGCCCAGCAGCAACCAAATTCAAAGAATCCTAAGAAGTCATATCCTCAAAAGAATGGTCCTAAACCATCTCAGCCTCAAAATGAAAGATCATTTCAGCAAAATGATAAGACCAATAAAAACAAATGGAAGAAGACTGATAGACATTGTAACTTTTGTAATCGAGATGGCCACTTAGAATCTAAATGCTTTAAGAAGATGGAAGCCTTGGAAGCCGCAATGAAGAAACATAACATCCATGTGGAGCCTACTTCAACTTCAACTTCCGGAATGGCACTTTCTGCATGTCATTGTCAATCATCTCAGTCTGGTTATGCATTAAATGTATCTTCTTCTTCTTCTCATTCTCATGAGTGGCTCATTGATTCTGGAGCCTCTTGTCACATGGCCAAAAACCAAGCCATGTTTTCTTCTTTAAATGATTGTAACACCAAAAATATATATGTTGGTGATGATAGATCTCTTAATGTTGTAGGGACTGGAACTGTTCATCTAGACAATGGTCAGTTTAATGATGTATTATGTGTTCCAACCTTATCCTGCAACCTTCTATCTGTCTATCAGATAACTCATTCAGGTGAAGGTAAAATTGTTGAATTTTCACCTCATGATGTTGTAATCAAGGATCTAAAAGATCCTAAACAGATTCTAGCTACTGGTCTTGCTGATGATTCCAAAAGGTTGTATAAGTTTCACAACTTTGGGTCATCAAATCTTCCCTCAGTATTTGTTGCTCATAATGATGAAGTGAGCAAACTTTGGCATGAGCGATTTGGTCACTTAAACTATCGCTCCCTTCAGCATCTATGTAAAGAAAATATGGTGACAGGTCTTCCTATGGTATCTTGCAGAGATGGTGTTTGTTCCGGATGTGTACTCGGAAAACATCATCGGGACAGTTTTGACAAACGTGCCTCTTGGCACGCCTCAGCCCCTTTACAGCTTGTGCACAGTGATTTATGTGGTCCTCTTCCTGTTGCTTCATTCTCTGGCTGCAAGTACTTCTTAACTTTCATTGATGATTTCTCCAGACGCACTTGGGTATACTTCTTAAAACTCAAGAGCGAAGTATTTAACACCTTTTTGGCCTTCAAAGCCTTTGTTGAAAAACAATCTGGACATCAAATTCTTAAGCTAAGAACTGATAATGGTGGAGAATATGTTAAAAACACATTCATCAACTTTTGCACCGAAAATGGAATTCAAATGCAACATACTGTTCCATACACTCCACAACAAAATGGTGTAGCTGAAAGGAAAAATCGCACCTTAAAGGAAATGGCTAATTGTATGCTGCAATCTAAAGGACTCAGTCTTAGTTTTTGGGCCGAAGCAATTAATTGTGCAAATTATATAATCAATCGCACTCCTACTAAGGTTCTAGAGAATATCACTCCAGAAGAAGCTTGGAGTTCCATTAAACCAGATGTAAGTCACTTTCGTGTGTTTGGAAGTGAAGCATGGGCCCATATTCCAGATGAAAAGCATAAAGCTTTAGAACCTAAGAGTGAGAAATGTACTTTTGTTGGATATTCTGAAGATGTAAAAGGTTATAGACTTATTCCATTTAAGTCCAAAAATGTTATCATTAGAAGAGATGTAAAATTTGATGAAAATAAATCGGCCTGCGAGCCTAGTCCGGCGGATGTGCCACCTCTTCCTATCTCTTCTACTTTTGAAAACATTTCTTCTTCAGATGATGAAAGCGAGGATGATAATCCTCCCCCACCTTCTCAGGATCCTCAACTTCCAAGATGGGTCCGTGCTACTCGGGATGCAGCAGGTGATCTTGCCGGTGATCCTACAGATCAGCGACGTACACGTTCTCAGTTTGAAAGAGCCTCTTCTTTACTGGCTCAAGCTCCAGTAAATCATGATCCTGACACTTTTGCAGAAGCTTCAGGCCATCCACATTGGGAAGCAGCTATGAATGAAGAATATCATTCATTGATGACAAATGATACATGGGATCTTGTTCCTCTACCAAAGGGACGCAAACTTGTTAGATGTAAATGGGTTTACAGAACCAAGTATGGACCAGATGGGAAAGTTGATAAACATAAAGCTCGTCTCGTTGCTAAGGGCTTTTCACAGGTTGAAGGCATTGACTACACTGAAACCTTCTCCCCTGTTGCCAAAATGAACTCTATCCGCCTTGTTCTTTCCCTTGCTGCCTCTTTAAAATGGGAAGTCCATCAGATGGATGTTAAATCTGCCTTCTTGCATGGGGACTTGCAGGAAGAAATCTATATGGAACAACCCATTGGCTTCATACAAACAGACTCCAGCCTTGTTTGTCGACTTAAGAAATCCCTTTATGGCCTCAAGCAAGCTCCTCGGGCTTGGTATGCCAAAATGGATAGCTTTCTTTTAGAATCTGGCTTTTCTAGGTGTCATTCTGACAATACTGTCTACACCAAGAAAGTGGGCAACTCTCTTATCATCCTTGTTCTTTATGTTGATGATCTTATTCTTACTGGTAGTGATCCCAACCTTATAAACCATGTGAAGTCCAGCCTTAAAAAGAAATTTGAAATGACAGACTTAGGACACTTACACTATTTTCTCGGTCTTCAAGTCTTGCAATCCCAGGAGGGTATTTTCCTTTCCCAGTCCAAGTATGCTTGTGATATTCTTCGTCATTTTCACATGGAAGACTGTAAGCCAGCCCCTTCTCCCTTTCAGTCTGGAGTCAAACTTTCAGTCTCTTGTACTTCTCCTGAAGTTGATGCTACCTTATACCGTCAACTTGTCGGAAAACTCTTGTATTTAACCCATACTCGTCCTGATCTTTCCTTTGCTGTTGGCCTTGTTGCTCGTTTTATGCAAAACCCCCGTGAAAGTCATTGGAAAGCAGCTAAAAGAATACTTCGTTATGTTCGAGGTACAGTACAGTTTGGGATTCATTACAGTGCCAAAGCAGCTCCTCTGTTAGTTGGTTTCACTGATTCTGATTGGGCTGGTGACCCTGATGATCGGAAGTCTACTGCCGGTTATGTCTTCACTCTTGGTTCAGGACCTATTACATGGGCTTGTAAGAAACAGGCTGCCATTTCTCTTTCGTCAGCAGAAGCAGAGTATCGTGGTGCCGTGGAAGCTAGTAAGGAAGCCTTGTGGCTTCGTCAGATCCTATCAGAGTTTGGCTTTGAGCAGCAGCATCCAACCACACTTTGGTGTGATAATCAAAGTGCCATTCAGCTATGCAAAGATCCAGTCCAGCATCAGCGCAGCAAACACATTGAACTACACATGCACTTCATCAGAAAGCTCATTCATGACCATGTTCTTGAAGTGCAATATTGTCCAACAGATGATCAGGTTGCAGACATCTTCACAAAGGCTCTCACAGAGGCGAAGTTCACTAAACTTCGATATATGCTTGGAGTTCAGGAAGTTGTCACTAAGGGGGGATAGGCTCTAGTGCCTCCTTCCTTCTCCTATTGTGTCATATTTGTAAATCCTTCAATCCTATCCCAAGTTGTTCTTAAGGGGGGATGTTAGGATATTCCGACACATAGGATATAGTTAAGTTCAACTTGGTCTAGTATAGAGTTAGGTTAGAGTTAGGTAAAGTGTGTTTCTTTACCGTTGTACATTTTGTAACTTACAATCCGACGGTCACGATATGTAGTGATCCGACGGTTCACTCTCACCTCGGTATTACCGACACTTGATCCGTGGCTTGACACCCGATTGGTCCATGAGTTCTATTTAAAGCGCATGGAGGGTCATTGTTCGGGTAATCCGTGCATGAGAGAAGCTTATGTAAATTTTCATTCTTTGATTAATAAATTGCCTGTAGTACCCACGTTGGGACAGGCCGTGGACTGTTTCCCTCCTTGCACTTTGAGGGTTTTAACCACGTCAAAAATACTGGTGTATTGATTTGAGATCTGGTTGTGAGCGGTGTCCTTTTGGTGTTCTTTCTGAGGAACTTACCCTGTAAATTCCTACATAATACACATGTAATTCTTACATTATTGGATGGTTTTGCACTAACTTTACCATTTCATTTCCCCACCTCCGTGGTAGCTTTTCATTTCATTAATTCTGCAACAACTCCTTTTAATTTTCCAAGTTCCTTGTCTTTTTCTACCAATTTCTTGTATCTTTCATGCAATTAACATAACAACCCCTACGAAAATTTCATGTAATAAAAGTTAATAAAGGAAAAATAAGACCACGGTTAAGGGACACTTATTCCAAGCTTAATGTTGGGCAAATATATCCTAGTGGGCATCACTGGATGTGTGTTTTTGGCTAAGGAAAATTGGGAGAGCCATTAAAGGAAAAAAGACATTTTTGGCACATTTATTTATGAAAATAAAGGAAATTAGGAGAAAATTAAGGTGAAAGGTCATAGGTTGCATCTGAGGAGGAAAATGAAGGAAAATAATGGAAAAATGAAGAAAATAGAGGCCTCATTAATAAAAAGGCTTCTAAGGATCAGTTGGTAACCTTTTGTCAGTTCAAGTTTTGAGCTCTCTCATTATTTTCTCTCTCTCTCTCACTCTTGGTCACATAGAGTTTTCTTGGAGCACTCTAGCTTTGGATCAAGGAAGGAAAAAGAAGCAAGGGAAATGAAGGAAAATAAGGATCAACGAAGGAAGAGTAGGATCAAGTAGTTTCAATAAGAATACTTGCAGGGAACCTTTTGCATGTGTGATTCCCTAGCTAGTTTGGACATGCATAGCTTTGCATGTTGGTGTATGGTTCTCTTGCTATCAGTGGTATGTTTTATCGGGTTATGACAGTCGTTTTTAGCCTAGCCTTGCCTTTTTCCGGATGCCATGGTGTTGGGATGTTTATTTTAGTTTTGAGCTTTAGTTTGCCGGATGGATTTTCAGAATCCAGGGTGCGGGTGGTCTCAAGGTTCATTCCCAAAGGCCTAGCAATCCCTTGACCATTTTTTGCAGGATACAGGGTAAAGCTCGAGGGAGAAGTCTTGGTTTAGGGCCAAGTGATCTGGGTTTGGGTTGTAGTAAAGCCTGAGAGACTAGTCTTAGTTTAGGGCCTAGTGATCCGGGATTGGATTGTGGTAAAGCCCGAGAGACAAAGAGATGAGAAATTCATCAAAGATAGTGAGAGATTCCAAATGGAATTCCGAGTTCGGTTCCATTGTGATGGGAGCACCAATTTTGGTAAATCGAATGATCCTACGTCATTAGATGTGAGACAAAGTATCCGGTGCCTCGCAGTGGATGAAAACTCCCACTAGTGTATAGTCAATACAAACATGACCATTAACCAGGATATATTAGATGGGCGTGCCGCGTGTATATGAAAGACTATTAAATTGCAAAGGTAAAAGTGGAAATAGAAAGAATATTAAATTGGTAAAGTAAAAGCAGTGGTTAGTGGGACAAACCACAAACACTGGCCAACATAAAAAATTCTTGAATTGGGAAAGCAGCTGTGGATAATATTAAATTGCGAAGGTAAAAGTGGAAAATAGTAGTGGCACTAAGGGAGCACAACCCAAGTGGTGACAAATATTGTATTTGAGCAAATGAATTAATAAATAGTGTTTTTGTTTTTTTTTTTTTTTATCATTTATATCACAACTTTTAAAATATCTTTTTTATCAAAAATTCCAATTATTTATTGATTAAAACTTTTCAGTAAAATTTGATACTATCAAAAAGTTGAAAAAATCCGTTTATCGATTCACTTATTATTAAATAAAATTTAAAAAAAAAATTATACACGTTAATAAATTCTTACCTCACTTTACATGCTCAAGCTGGCAGCATAAATTCGACCTCTGTAGATGAATCTTATATTTCTTGCAGGGACGAGGAGAAGCTCTTGAATAAGGTCGTAGAAGGTGTTTTGAAAAATATTTCCAAAAACACCATTAGGCAGAACGTCCTGCAATTGGTCTCCAGGACAAATGGCAGGATTTTACAAAGCCAGTGTCACTATCGGGCGTGGACGTCAAGATTGTGGGGGGATTGTGCGCGTAGGTGGAGTAGTAAAAACTACACTGTCCAAAGAATTGTACAACTGTAAGCGCACATGTTACAGTGGATCCTCCTTTTTATATGATCATGTAAGAGAAACTGCAGCTAGAATGTCCTTAAATTATTTGCAGTCAGATTATGAAGGACTTTGACACATATAGACACTAAAATTGAGAGTGTTGACGAAGGTTAAGTGATGTTTAAACGGTACCTATCATCTTATCACCCTCCTATAATTTTAGAGGAAGTGGACATTGAAAATAAAATAGAAATGCGTGATCACGTTAGGGATCTGGGGAGATATATTGCAGAGGAAGAATCTATGCCTCGTCGTTTTTGGCAGCAGACAACTAACAACATCGATGATCTGTTGGAGCAATCATCATGTGTAAGTTGTTCTTAATTATTGCAATTTTATCTTCCATTTAAAATAATTCTTTCGAGTTTGTTTATTCCAAAAACTGCAGATCTGACATTTTCCCTCAATGAACAGGCAATAACCTAAGTTCGTGGAATTAAGACGGTCAGTACCATAAACATGCTACATTCGCTTAGCTTGGGAATGCGTCACGGTACAAAATATGGATTGATGAGGTTTTCGGGAATTGTCTGAGGCATGTATTCAATATTTTCCACTTTCGTGGTATGAGGAACTTGCATATTGTTGCCACTGAAGATGTTCATTTAGAAAGAATATTGGCAAGGGTTGGGTCACCACATCTCATATGGCTCCGCTGGTATCGGGGTGGGAGCAAACTAAAAATATTATGGCAGAGTAAATATCAGGTAAATGAGTGTGTTTTTATTTTTACCTTCCATTTCATACATATATTTCTTTTAGCTGAAACCTCTGCATTTGCAGGCTGCTCTCCAATTGCGAGAGTTAAAAATCTGGGCTTCCTCGAAGAGATTCAAATATTTACTCCACTGCCAGAGTCACTCACTATCAAAGCTTTGCCTGAAAAATTTTGTCATCTGGCCAGGTTGAAATACTTAGAATTATTAAGGTCTGCAACAATGGTGTCATCTGGCCAGCTTGAAATACTTAGAATTATTAAGGTGTGCAACAATGGTGTCGCTCCTAATTCCTTCGGAAGGCTGACAAACCTCCGGCAGATTGATTTGTTTCACTCCAACAGTTTGGAGAGGCTTCCAAATTCATTTGCGAATTTAGTTCGACTCAAACATCTATGTTTGAGAGACTGTGAAGTATTACCACGCTCGGATACTTGAACCTCAGCTGTAACAATGTGAAAGAATTGCCTACCCAGGTCGCACGTCAACGGTCCTTGACAATTTTAAATTTGCGTGGCCCGAACTTAAAATAACTGCCCAACTGTATTGGAGAGTTATGCAATTTGGAATATCTACTGCCCAGCTGTATTGGAGAGCTATGCAATTTGGAATATCTGTTATTAGGGAGCGATTTGTTGAAGTGTTGCCACCTTCTTTTGGTTACCTCAGGAGCTTGCTTGATTTGTCCTTGTGGGAGTTACCTGAATTGATAAGCTTACGAGAATCCTTTGCACGGTTGACTTAATTAACACATTTGTCAATGTGGGGATTCCTAATTTGAAATGTTTGCCGAAATCCTTTGGACTGTTGATTCATTGACACGGTTGACAATAGATGACTGGTATAAAATGCTGTGTTGAAATGTGACAATATGTAAATGATGTAAATATGGGTAAATTTTATTTTTACTGCCAAGTTAGATTTATAAAGAATATGAGTTATGTATAGCAGCAGTGCAGGGAGAATCATCTTTGATTAATAAAGAGTTTCAATAATTATTCTTGATTAATAAAGAGTTCTAATCTCTTTCCCCGTGGAAGTTTCTTTGACACATTGTCAAAGTTTTATAACGTAAATTTGTTGTGTTTACTTGTGTATGCTTATTTCAGTTTCCTATTAGATTTCGCTATATTTCTTTCTTGTTTAATGAACTCCTCGCACCAACAAGTGGTATCAAAGCAAGGTGAAGACAGGATCACGTTGATAAAATAAAAACGCCTCAGTTTGAAAATCATGGTGTATTGAGCCGCTGTCGTTGGAGAGGATCAAGATGCCAATCTGTTGTGAAGCCCGACCACCGACGGAGAGAAGGGGCCACTGTTTGGAAAACCTCGCATAGATTCGTTGAAGTCAAGATCTTAAAGCCCTTAACAAGGTCATTGAAGTCGAGATCTTAAAAAGAAGTCGTCAATGTTGTAGCCAAGACTATGTCCGTCATTGTGGATGAAGAGGAAAAGTCGCCAGTAAAGGGGCTGAGAGAAAACTAATAATTTTTCATCGTCGTTATCCATTGTTCAAGCCACATCTCTGCTGCAGAAGGCCCTGTCGCTCGAGAAAGTGAGCCTCAATTTAGAATCGAGGTGCCACGAAACTTGTATAGAAGCCGTGAAAACTTTGTAAGCCACGATTCGAGGGAGAAGCCGAAGTAGCCATGTCAAGTGGTCATCTATTGCAAACTGAAAACTATGTTATTTATCTGTGTTCGACCCAGTGGGGGATTTTCCTCGACTCAGTGCTGGATATGTCTATTTCATGCTCTAGAGGGTTTATCTGCCTGTAATTTGCCACTTTTCAACAATGCTTGGAGGATTTTTTACTTTTTTTTTGCATGTTTTTCAAAGGTTTAACCCCACGGCATCTTTGTAGCCTCCTTGTTTGTCTTGCAGGTGACTGTATGCGACTTGCAGTTAAGGGTTTTCAAGCCCCTGGGGTTCCTATGGAGTGCGGGCATGGAAGAATCACAACAAAGTTTTCTATAGGAGGATTTTAATCCTACCAGCTACTTATGCCTTTGTGTTTATGCACTGATTCAAGAATTATAGATGAATTTTTTCTACATGTGGATTTTGTTACATTAGGGTTTTGTTGCATGTGGGTTTCGAATTTCTACTAGTGGTTTAGGGTTTTGTTTCTTGTGGCTTTCAAATTTCTATTGGTGGTTTAGGGTTTTGCTGCATGTGGATTTTAAATTTCTATTGGTCGTTTAGGTTGTTGGAAAATCAAGAGACTTAATTAATTATAGATAATTTTCCTTAACTTGATATATACTTGTGATATATGTTGGAATTTTATTACTTTATTTATTCTTGTTCATCAAGAACTTACCAAAACAATGAAAATCACAACAAGATATAATCTCCTAACCAGCGAAAAACCCCTCCAAGGGGAAAACCCAAAAATAATGCTTCTCTTCGTATAGAATTTTCTTACAATGAGACTTCCAAGACCCAAAGACGAAATCCCAAGATCCTCCCCAATACCAAGTCATCCCCCCAATGAAGTCTTCTTCAAGGTAGATTCCAGACTTTGACCTATTGCAACTTCGTCCAAGATTTTCGTCCCTGCAACTGCACCTCATAATTTTGGCCATACAATTTCGGCTTCCTTCAACTGGCAGCAACAAAACCCTAACTTCACACACGTGGAGAGAGAGAGAGAGATGATCCCAAGAAACTTCAACTTCTTTTCTTCCTTTCTTCATCCTTTCGGATCTTCTTCTCCTTTGTTATTTCAGATTGAACTTGATGATGAGTGAATCTGTCAAATGAGGTCAAGCTCCTTGTATTTATAGCCTTCTTGAGGGGTAAAATATCCCTCCCTTAGGTTGACTTGTCCTTAACTAGGTTCGAATTGGTCTTGAAGGAATAAAAGGCTTTTTCCTGAAAAAATAAATATTTTCCTTTGTTACAATGAGTCTGAATGGGACTATAGTAGATTACACAACATATTATTTTTCCTAGAAAGACCTAGAAGCACGAAGAACATGCTTTTGACCTAGACTTGAGCATGAAACTCATGCTTTAAATAAGATAAAAAATTTATTTTCTTTCTTTTAATTTCTTTATATGAAGTATATAATGTCATGATTACAAATAGTTCATTATGAAGACCGAACCTAATCACAATTTCCAACGCTCCCTTTTAACTAGGGAGTATGGTACAAGGAATCTCATCATTAAGCCATTCTCATAAGAAGAGTTGGGTTGATAAGCCATATTTGTCAAGCATCTATATCATTACCAACACTGTCCTTAGAGGCTTTAACAAGACAAGCTCAACTTCATTCGAGAGCATTATGTTGGGAGGCTTTACGTGAGCTGCCACACTACCTCTAAGGCACATACCCCATCTAGATGTTCACTGGGTATGTCCTTTAGGACTATTCTTATCTTGGATTTTCAATCTTGAATCCTCAAATAATATCAATCCTCTTCGAATACTCTTATCTTGGATGCCCTACCTCATCCTCAAAGAGTATTGGTCAAAAACTTCTTTTCTTGGATTCTACAATCCATAAGAAGTTCCTATCTCACATGCTTATTGAATCCTTCAGACTCCATTCTTTCTTTATGGAATTCATTAAGACACTACAAGAAAAAAGGACATTGGTGGAGGTCATGCCTATGACATACCTTTAAGGTTCGTCACCAATGTTGCATACGGTGACAATCCTAAAAAAAACATTATTCTAAGTGCATATAGTGACGGTCCTTTAAGCTTTGTCACCAAATATATTTTCAATGACACTTTTGGTGAGGGGTGTTAAAGTCCCATCACTAATTCTCTCTTTGGTGAAACTTCTAGTGACGATATATTTCTATCCCTCACCATGCTCTTTTTGGTTACTTTTGGTGATGGTCAAAAAATGTCTATCATCATTGATCATTCCAATGAGTTTTTTATGACACTATGTGATTGCTGCTATTTTTTTTTCGAAAGTTAACATTTAAGACCATTGTTATCTAGTCTTTTTCATTATGTGTCTAAGGCCATAGTGGTTAGAGTCAATCAATTTGTTAAGAAATAATTAGTGTGTATCACTTCCCTAAAGTAATGGGAATATAGTTTTCCTATGAGTCGACACATGATTCATCATATGGTTTTCCTATGAGCTGATGCATGATTCATCTTTGTTAGGTTTATTATCTAGCGAATTACCTTTAGATGAAGTTCCACTAGTGTGTGTAGGAACCGTATTATTTAATACATAATGAATCTCAGTCAAATCTATTAATGTGAGAGACCTAGTGCTCCTCAAATCTCCTATCACACCTTGACATGCTTTGGCACACGTTAACATTCCTTGGCACCTCACATGTCTTGGAACATATTTCTATCTAAAACATCTTTCCATGACTTGGATGCCCAAGCACATGTTGGCGTGCCCTAGCACAACATAGCACTCCCCTAGCATGTGTTGGCATGCCCTGCAGTCCCTAACATGACCTAGAACACCTTGGCATGCATTGACATACATTAGCACTTGGCACACATTGGCACTTCGCATGTATTGGAACCTATTGTTAGTGTGCCTAGTATTCCCCTTTTGAGAAAGGTAAATACTTGACTCATTAAACCTCTTATGAATTTATTTCCTTTCATTTTAGCTTAGTTCATCCTTTTGTTTCCTTGACACATGTTGTCACACCTTGGCACCCTGCACATCCTGACATGCCTTAGCACCCGTCATGTCTTAGCATGCTTTGGCACTATTTGGCACATGTTAGCACACCTTGGAACACCCTAGCACACTCTGTAACTTCTTGACATGCCTAGGTATTCCCTAGCATGCCTTACCACTACCTAGCATACCTTGTCACTCCCTCCTTGGCATGTCTAACACTCGTGGACAAGTGCTCCCTTGTGTTTCCCTAGTACTCCCTAACACTCCTTTGTATGCATTACCACTCTCTAGCACACCTTATCACTCTTCAACATGCCATGCCACTCCATAGTATGTATAACACTCTTTCATACACATTAACACTTTGCATGTGGTGGCACTTAGCAAGTCTTAGCACACATAGCATACGTTGAGATGCCTTAGTATGCTTTGGCATGTGTTGGCATGGTTTAAGATTAAAATTATTTGATATCAAATATTGGAAAGTAGGAGGGAAGTAACATAGAAATATTTGGAACTTGGAATGCACTAACGCTTAGCACTTGGCACATATTGGCTCCTACACTACTACAAAAAGGCCTTTAGGGACGATTTGGCTTGCAATGATCTTGCCAAAACTGCATCTAAAATTGTTCTTCGGGATTTAGGGGCGGTTTTGAAGCTCCCCCCCCCAAAGTCATGAATATTTGAACTTTTTCAAGGGATTTTCTAACAACTGCCTCTAAAAGTGTTTTCTCGTGACTTTTGAAGAGTGTTTTTAAATGATTACCCCTAATTATATTTTTCATGGTGTTTTTTTTAAAACACCCCTGGAAAATAATGAAAGTTGAGCTTTGGAGGGAGGGGGGGCAGGTGGAGTTAAATGAATTCCCCTAAATATATTTTTTGTGGCAGTTTTTCACCTCCTGTGAAAGTCATGAAAATTGAACCTTTTTTATGCAGTGGGGTTTCTAACAACCACCTCTGAAAATGTTTTCTCATGAATTTTGTGTGTGTGGGGGGGGGGGGGGGGGGGGGGGGGGTGGTTTAAATGACTACCACAAAAGATATTTTTCATGGCAATTTTTTGACAAACCCCCCTAAAATTCATGAGAATTTAAATTTTGAAGGCAGTTTTTGATAACCTCCTACAAAAAATTCATGGGAATTGAACATTTGGCGTTAGTCATTTAACAATTGCCTCTAAAAGTCCAATTCCGATGACTTTTTTTTTTGGGCGGGGGGGCGGGGGTGGAGGGGTGTCCAAAACCACCTCCAAAAGTTCAATTCTTCTGAATTTTAAGTGGGGTTTTTTGAGAAACCCCCTTAAATTCACAAAAATGTAACTATTGGAGGTAGTTTTGGACAACCTCCCACCCCACCCCAAAAGTCATTAGAATTAAACTTTTAGAGGTGATTGTTAAAGGACTGCCTCTAAATGTTCAATTTTCTTCAATTTTGGGGGATTAGATATTTTGATGTATTGGACGTGGCAAGGGGACATAAGGGTAGCATGGATGGGAGAGGTGTGGGCATGACTTACTGAGATCTATAATCCTAACATTAGGGAATGAGAAGGGGCATTAGGACCTCTTGACATAGGGGTTAGTGGTCCTAGAGGGAAGGCACCAAGAGGAATTGATAGCGGAACCCCCAATAGTTTTTATAAGGGGATTAGGGGCCCTATTATCACAACCCATAAGCCCTTAACCCATAACCACTAAATTCCCTATCCCCTTAAACCCCAAGCCATAATCCCTTGACACCTACACTCATAAATCATAACCCACTAACCCCTTGATCCCTTAAACCCTAAGCCACTAGCAATATAACCCCTATCCCCTAACTTAAAATCCCTATACCACCCTTAAAAGTCACGACAATGTAACTTTTGGAGGCAGTTTTGGACAACCCCCCCCCTCCCCCGCCCCAAAAAATAGGTTTCATTAACATTAAAATTTTATAGGCGATTGTTAAATGATCACATCCAAATGTTGAATTCTCATGAATTTTGGAGGAGGGTGTATTTTGGTATTGAACATGGCAAGAAGACATAAGGGTAGCATGTAGGGGTAAAAGTGAGAGGTTCGAGCATGGTTTACCGAGATCTATAAACCCAAAATTATAGAATGAGAAGGGGCCTTAGGACCTCATGGAATAGGGGCTAGGGGGACTAAATGGAAGGCAATGAGAGCAATTGATAGGGGAACCCACAATATTTGTGATAAGGGGATTAGTGGCCCCATTATCACAACCGATAAGCTCTTAACCCACAACAACTAAATTCCCTATCCCCGTAACCCCAAAGCCATTATCCCTCAAGCCCTACACTCATAACTCATAACTCGTTAACCCCTAGATCCCTTAAACCTTAACCCACTAACACCTAAATCCCATAACCCTTAAGCACTTAACCCCTAAATCCCATGACCAATAAGCCCTTCATGCTTAACCTGTTCTTAACCCTTAACTACTAAGCCATCAATCTCTAACCCCTAAACCTCCTAGACCTCAACCTCCTAGCCCTCAACTTTGTAACTTCGAAACCCCCCAAGCCCTAACCCTTTACCCTTGACTCCTAAACCCCTTAACTCCTAGAACACCTAAGCCTTTCTCCTAAATGATTGGTGCTCCAACATGAAATTTCTTCGTCATAATAGTTTTCTGTCTGCTAACCCATCCATACAGAACCTCTAAGTACTACTAGAGTCTAAGGAAAAGATCCACAAGATCTCCAAACATGATCTACATTTTATGGAAAATCACATCTCCCCCAAATATCCTCCATGTATTTTCTTTCAAAGGTAAACAATATGGTCTTCTAATATCCACAAATGCATATAAGTTCATAGGAATAAAGTAAGGTTTATCTCCATACATGACCCAAATGTAATTCATGTCCACTTAAAAGAAAAAAGAGGATATAAGGATGTCCCTTTAGCTGTCATCCTCCTTTAACCTGGTCCATTCTCTTACCAAATGTATGTGTAATAGCCTCATACATGTCTACAGTATTTCTCAAAGTTGTTTTCCACAACATGCTCAAAACAACATTCAAATTCCCTTAGTTTTATCCGAGTATATTTGAAACTAACACAAGTAGTCCTCAACCACATGAATGGTGCAATCTTCAAGCTATCTATATCTAGGTTCATCCCCTTTTGAACCCTTTTTTTGTGCCTTCAATACAAAGTTGACCAAGGTCATCTTACAATTGGATCTCCCTTTTTCATCTGGTGATAATATGGCCTCATTCTTCAGGAAGGAATTGCTTCTAAATAGAATTACACTGACACTCTCAACATATGTGGGGCTATAAGAAACACTAAGAGGAGAAAACATAGTTTAAACTAAACCTTATTGTCAAACATAGGTCAAACATATATATATAAAAAAAAAATACACATGTAATTCTTACATTATTGGATGGTTTTGGACTAACTTTACCATTTCATTTCCCCACCTCCGTGGTAGCTTTTCATTTCATTAATTCTGCAACAACTCCTTTTAATTTTCCAAGTTCCTTGTCTTTTTCTACCAATTTCTCGTATCTTTCATGCAATTAACATAACAACCCCTACGAAAATTTCATGTAATAAAAGTTAATAAAGGAAAAATAAGACCACGGTTAAGGGACACTTATTCCAAGCTTAATGTTGGGCAAATATATCCTAGTGGGCATCACTGGATGTGTGTTTTTGGCTAAGGAAAATTGGCAGAGCCATTAAAGGAAACAAGACATTTTTGGCACATTTATTTATGAAAATAAAGGAAAGTAGGAGAAAATTAAGGTGAAAGGTCACAGGTTGCATCTGAGGAGGAAAATGAAGGAAAATAATGGAAAAATGAAGAAAATAGAGGCCTCATTAATAAAAAGGCTTCTAAGGATCAGTTGGTAACCTTTTGTCAGTTCAAGTTTTGAGCTCTCTCATTATTTTCTCTCTCTCTCACTCTTGGTCACATAGAGTTTTCTTGGAGCACTCTAGCTTTGGATCAAGGAAGGAAAATAAGGATCAACGAAGGAAGAGTAGGATCAAGTAGTTTCAATAAGAATACTTGCAGGTAACCTTTTGCATGTGTGATTCCTTAGCTAGTTTGGACATGCATAGCTTTGCATGTTGGTGTATGGTTCTCTTGCTATCAGTGGTATGTTTTATCGGGTTATGACAATCGTTTTTAACCTAGCCTTGCCTTTTTCCGGATGCCATGGTGTTGGATGTTTATTTCAGTTTTGAGCTTTAGTTTGCCGGATGGATTTTCAGAATCTCGGGTGCGGGTGGTCTCAAGGTTCATTCCCAAAGGCTGAGCAATCCCTTGACCATTTTTTGTAGGATACAGGGTAAAGCTCGAGGGAGAAGTCTTGGTTTAGGGCCAAGTGATCTGGGTTTGGGTTGCAGTAAACCCTGAGAGACTAATCTTAGTTTAGGGCCTAGTGATCCGGGATTGGATTGTGGTAAAGCCCGAGAGACAAGGAGATGAAAAATTCATCAAAGATAGTGAGAGATTCCAAATGGAATTCCGAGTTGGGGTCCATTGGGATGGGAGCACCAATTTTGGTAAATCAAATGATCCTACGTCATTAGATGTGAGACAAAGTCTCCGGTGCCTCGCAACGGATGAAAACTCCCACTAGTGTATAGTCAATACAAACATGACCACTAACCAGGATATATTAGATGGGCCTGTATATGAAAGACTTTTAAATTGCTAAGGTAAAAGTGGAAATAGAAGAATATTAAATTGGTGAAGTAAAAGCAGTGGTTAGTGGGACAAACCACAAACACTGGCCAACATAAAAAAATCTTGAATTGGGAAAGCAGTTGTGGATAATATTAAATTGCGAAGGTAAAAGTGGAAAATAGTAGTGGCACTAAGGGAGCACAACCCAAGTGGTGATAAATATTGTATTTGAGCAAATGAATTAATAAATAGTGTTTTTTTTTTTTTTTTTTTTATCATTTATATCACAACTTTTAAAATATCTTTTTTATCAAAAATTCCAATTATTTATCGATTAAAACTTTTCAGTAAAATTTGATACTATTAAAAAGTTGAAAAAATCCGTTTATCGATTCACTTATTATTAAATAAGATTTAAAAAAAAAAATTATACACGTTAATAAATTCTTACCTCACTTTACATGCTCAAGCTGGCAGCATAAATTCGACCTCTGTAGATGAATCTTATATTTCTTTCAGGGACGAGGAGAAGCTCTTGAATAAGGTCGTAGAAGGTGTTTTGAAAAGTATTCCCAAAACACCATTAGGCAGAACGTCCTGCAATTGGTCTCCAGGACAAATTGCAGGATTTTACAAAGCTAGTGTCACTATCGCGCGTGGACGTCAAGATTGTGGGGGGATTGTGCGCGTAGGTGTAGGAAAAACTACACTGTCCAAAGAATTGTACAACTGTAAGCGCACATGTTACAGTGGATCCTCCTTTTTATATGATCATGTAAGAGAAACTGCAGCTAGAATGTCCTTAAATTATTTGCCTTCAGATTATGAAGGAGTTGACACAGATTGACACTAAAATTGAGAGTGTTGCCGAAGGTTAAGTGATGTTTAAACGGTACCTATCATCTTATCACCCTCCTATAATTTTAGAGGAAGTGGACATTGAAAATAAAATAGAAATGCATGATCACGTTAGGGATTTGCGGAGATATATTGCAAAGGAAGAATCTATGCCTCGTCGTTTTTGGCAGCAGACAACTAACAACATCGATGATCTGTTGGAGCGATCATCATGTGTAAGTTGTTTTTTAATTATTGCAATCTTTATCTTCTGGCATTTAAAATAATTCTTTCGAGTTTATGTACATTTTACTGCAGTTGTTTATAAAGTGATTTTTTGAAAGCTTTTTTTTTGTGGTTTTTCCGGTCGAAATCCGGCAGGAATTTATTGGAATCGCAAGTTTGATAGTTAGTTTCTGCACAATGAAAGCGTCCCAGGAGTTTTCGAGGGTGCTGAATCCAAATATGCAGTTAAAAAACCATTTTAACTGCAACAAATCAAGATTTAACCTCAATTTCTTCCGCGAGATTCCATCACCAAAATCTCCAAAAAATCGCATTATAAACGACTACCATTTTCCCTCAATGAACAGGCTCGTGGAATTAAGATGGTCAGTACCATAAACATGGTACATTTGCTTGGCTGGGGAATGCGCCACGGTACAAAATATGGATTGATGAGGTTTTCGGGAATTGTCTGAGGCATCTATTCAATATTTTCCACTTTCGTGGTATGAGGAACTTGCATATTGTTGCCAGTGAAGATGTTCATTTAGAAAGAATATTGGCAAGGGTTGGGTCGCCACATCTCATATGGCTCCGCTGGTATCGGTGTCCTTATCCTTCCTTGCCTTCCTGGATTCCATGGAGAAATTAAGAGTCTTAGAAGTGGGTGGAAGCAAATTAAAAATATTATGGCAGAGTAAATATCAGGTAAATGAGTGTGTTTTTATCTTTTTCCTTCCATTTCATTTACATATATTTCTTTTAGCTGAAACCTCTGCATTTGCAGGTTCCTCTCCAATTGCGAGAGTTAAAAATCTGGGCTTCCTCGAAAAGATTCAAATATTTACTCCACTGCCAGAGCCACTCACTATCAAAGCTTTGCCTGAAAAATTTTGTCATCTGGCCAGTTTGAAATACTTAGAATTATTAAGGTGTGCACCAATGGTGTCGCTCCCTAATTCCTTCGGAAGGCTGACAAACCTCCAGCACATTGATTTGTTTCACTCCAACAGTTTGGAGAGGCTTCCAAATTCATTTGAGAATTTAGTTCTCGGATACTTGAACCTCAGCTGTAACAATGTGAAAGAATTGCCTAGCCAGGTCGCACGTCAACGGTCCTTGAAAATTTTAATTTTGCGTGGCCCGAACTTAAAAGAACTGCCCAACTGTATTGGAGAGTTATGCAATTTGGAATATCTACTGCCCAGCTGTATTGGAGAGCTATGCAATTTGGAATATCTGTTATTAGGGAGCGATTTGTTGGAAGTGTTGCCACCTTCTTTTGGTTACCTTAGGAGCTTGAATGATTTGTCCTTGTGGGAGTTACCTGAATTGATAATCTTACGAGAATCCCTTGCACGGTTGACTTAATTAACACATTTGTCAATGTGGGGATTCCTAATTTGAAATGTTTGCCGAAATCCTTTGGACTGTTGACTCAGTTGACACGGTTGACAATAGATGACGGGTATAGAATGCTTTGTTGAAATGTGAAAATATATAAATGATGTAAATATGGGTAAATTTTATTTTTACTGCCGAGTTAGATTTATAAGGAATATGAGTTATGTAATGGAGCACATGGAGAATCATCTTTGATTAATAAAGATTTCCAATCCCTTTCTCCGTGGAAGTTTCCTTGATACATTGTCAAAGTTTTACCACATAAATTTGTTGTGTTTACTTGTGTATGTTTATTTTAGTTTTCTATTCAATTTCTCTATATTTCTTTCTTGTTTAATGAACTCCTTGAACCAACAAGCGGTATCAAAGCAACGTGAAGATGGGATCACGTTGATAAAATAAAAATGCCTCAATTTGAAAATCATGGTGTATTGAGTCGTTGTTGTTGGAGAGGATCAAGATGCTAACCTGTCGTGAAGCCCGACCACCGACGGAGAGAAGGGACCGTTGTTTGGAAAACCCCGCATAGAGTCGTTGAAGTCAAGATCCTAAAAGCCCTTAACAAAGTCATTGAAGTCAAGATCTTAAAAAGAAGTCGTCGATGTTGTAGCCAAGACTATGTCTGTCATCGTGGATGAAGAGGAAGAGTCGCCAGTAAAGGGCTGAGAGAAAACCAATAATTTTTCGTCGTCGTTATCCATTGGATCCACATCTCTGTTGCAGAAGGCCCTGTCGCTCGAGAAAGTGAGCCTTAATTTAGAATCGAGGTGCCACGAAGGTGCCACGAAACTTGTATAGAAGCCGTGAAAACTTTGTAAGCCACGATTCGAGGGAGAAGCCGAAACAACCATGTCGAGTGGTCATTGGTGGAAGAAAAGATACCGACATAACCAGTAAGATCTGTCGAATGTTCATAGAAACAAGCCCACTGCTAACCCAGTTCAGGTAATTTTCTTATTTAAAAGGAATAAATTTAAATTGCATATTTCAGAAATGTTAAAAGAGAAGAAATTGGTTTCTTACATAATAGATAAACAGTTCAGTTTTTTGGGATTTGATAAGCGGATTTAAAGAGCTTAAATTTTTCAGTAAAAAGAAATCTAGTAAAACAGAAAAGGGAAATTTTGTTTATTTAATTTTTAAATGGAAATTCTTTCTCAAATTCTGAATTAAAAAGAATACATAAGAAATTGGAAGTGTATTTTGAAATTCTGACTATGGATACAAAAAGATTGCAATAGGGTTTAATTCTGGAAAGTTTAAAGAAGAAAACCAGTTTTTTTTGTTTTTTGTTTTACCTAGAAATCATAATTTTTTTGAAATCCTAGCTAACTAAAAGGTAGGGAAATAAAACCCTAGTTGGAAATTAAGAAAGAAGAGAAACTAGGGAATCTTAGTAGGAGGATTTGTAGGAAGAAATGGCAAAAATAACGAATGCAAAGTTTGAGGTGGAAAAGTTCACCGTCAAGAACAATTTCGTTTTATGGAAACTGAAAGTTAGGGATTTGTTGGTGCAACAAGGGTTGCACAAAGCATTAGACAGGGTGAAGAGGAAAATTGTTGTATGACATATTTGGATTAGGAGGACTTGGATGCCCGAGCTCTCAGTACCATCAGGTTATGCCTAGCGGATGAAGTTCTCTTCAATATTGTTGAAGAAACTTCAGCAGCAGGTTTGTGGGGAAAACTGGAAACATTGTATATGACCAAGTCTTTAACCAACATAATTTATCTAAAAATGCAACTGTACAGTCTTCAGATGAAGGAGGGTACAAAAATTGCAAAACATTTAAATGTTTTTAATACACTTATTTGCCAATTGTCAGATATGGAAGTTAAATTTCAGGAAGAAGACAAAGTTATCACTTTGTTGTGTTCTCTGCCCGAGTCATGGGACCACTTCGTAACTTCTATCAGTTTGAGCACAACTGATTCTTTGTAATTTGATTCAGTTGTGGGAGCTCTGTTAGCTGAAGAAGTGAGGAAGAAGTCCAGTGTTCAAACCTCTGCATCAAAAACCATGTTAGCCTAAGGTCGGTCAAAGGAAAAGGGCCTCTTCCAGGTAAAAATCAAAGGGCAAAACATGTAAAGCCAAATGATGGTACTGCAACAAAATTAGATACCTCAAGAAAGATTGTTGGAAACAAAAGGAGTCTGAAAACCTAAAGAAAGAGGCAAATCAAGTTGATTCAGGTATGATTGATGAAGTTTTATTCACTGAATTGAGTATGGAAGATGAAGCTTTACCTATTTGTAATGTCTCTCATAATTATGATAATTGGTTGTTACATTCTAGTGCTTCTCGTCACATGAATCCGCAAAGAAATTGGTTCACATCATATTAAGCTCTGAATAGTAGTTTTGTGTTTATGAGTAATAATGTATCCTGCCATACTTTTGGGATGGAAATATCAAAATTAAAATGTATGATGATACAGTTAGAACATTAACTAATGTTAGGCATGTACCTGAATTAAGGAAAATTTTGATTTCTTTGGGAGTCTTGGACTTGAATGGTTACAAGTTTACAAGTCAAAATGGAGTGTTGAAAGTCTCAAAAGGCGCCCTGGTTTTTATGAAGGCAGAAAAGGTTAGAAATCTTTACAGACTCAAAGGAGGTACTCAAATCAGTGAGGTAGTGACTGTGTCAGAAGAAAGAAGAAGAAGGTACTCGCCTATGGCATCAATGATTGGGTCACATGAGCAAGAAAGGTCTTCATGGACTGATGAACCACAAATTGCTTCCTGATTTGAAATCCTTGAAGTTGGATTTCTGTAAACATTGTGTGTATGGAAAACAATGTAAACAGAGATTTAAAACTGGAAGTCATAATAGTAAAGAAATTTTGGACTATATTCATTATGATCTGCGAGGACCATCTCCTGCTGCATTGTATGGAGGTGCACTATATTTCTTAACGTTTATTGGTGATTTCCCTTGAAAATTTGGTTCTATATGTTGACAAAGAAAGATGATGTATTTAATTTTTTTAAACAATTTAAAGCTATGGTGGAAAAGAAAACAGGAAAATCAATTAAATGTCTAAGAACTAACCATGGAGGTGAATTTACTATTCTAGAATTTGAAGAATACTGTAAGAATGAAGGGATTGTTAGACATAAAATTGTTGTTTATACTCCTCAGCAAAATGGTGTTGCTGAACATATGAATTGAACTCTTATTGAAAGAGCCAAAAACATGATCAACAATGCTAACCTACAAAAGGAGTTATGGGCAGAAGCAGTATCTACTACTTGTTATTTAGTTAATAGATCAGCTTCAGTTGCAATAAATTGTAAAATTTGTGAAGAAATTTGGTCAGGTCAATCTTGCGATTATTCACATTTAAGTATTTTTGGTTGTGATGCATATGCTCTTATTCCTAAAAATCAACACTCAAACTTAGATCCAAAATCAAAATGTTATGTCTTTATTGGGTATGACTATGCGGTGAAAGGATATAGGTTGTGGGATCCTTCTTCACAGAAGATAGTCATTAGTAGAGATGTAACATTTGGTGAATCTTCTCTTTTAAAACCAGATGTTGCAAAAGTTGAACATGAATAGGTATCGCCAAATCGACAAATTCAATTGGAGGATAGACCTTTTTCAAAAATTCAAAAGGAAGGAGAGACTTCTAAAGAAATGAAGAAGATGCAAAGGAAACTATTGAAGTTCTAGAACCAGTTCAGCCACCAGTCACTCTAAGAAGGTCTACATGGGAAAGAAAAACACCCAAAAGGTATGAAGATTCTGCTTCATCTTTTGCATTGATTACTAAAGATGGGGAACCTTCTTGTTATTAAGAAGCAGTGGATGATGCAGATAGCAAAAAGTGGAAAAAGGCTATGGACGAAGAAATGGATTCCTTAGCCAAGAACAAAACTTGGGATCTTGTAGAACTTCCTGAAGGGAGAAGTGTTGTTGGATGCAAATGGATCTTCAAGTTGAAGCGAAATGTTGATGGTAGTGTCAAGAGGTATAAAGCGAGGTTGGTTGCAAAAGGGTATTCTCATGTTGAAGGTATTGACTTTCATGAGATTTTTTCACCAATCATAAAACCTGTTTCTATTCGTATTGTGTTAGCGCTAACTGCATTACTTGATCTTGAGTTAGAACAGTTAGATGCTAAAACAACCTTTCTACATGGTGATTTGAATCAAGAGATTTATATGGAGCAACCAGAAGGTTTTGTACAAGGTCACAGCAGAAGATTAGTTTACAAGCTCAGGAAATCATTCTATGGTCTGAGGCAGTGTCCTAGGCAATGGTACAAGAAGTTTGACTCCTTCATGGTGAGTCAAAACTTTATTAGAAGTGAGCATGATCATTGTGTATACTTCAAGAGTTTCAGTGGCATATTCATTATCTTGGTTTTGTATTTTGACGATATGCTTATTGCAAGAAAAAGCATGGAAGAGATCAATAGGTTAAAGGCTCAGCTCTCTAGGATGTTTGATATGAAGGATATTGGAGTGGCAAAACATATCTTAGGCATGGAGATACACAAAGACAGGAAAAATGGGAAGCTTTGGTTATCACAACAAAAGTATGTGGAAAGAGTACTTGAAAAGTTCAGTATGAACAGTGTGAAACCTGTTAATGTTCCATTAGCTTCCCATTTTAAACTTTCTTCAATTTTGAGTCTTAGAACTGATGAAGAAAAGAAGTATATGTCTCATGTACTATATGAAAATGTTGTAGGCAAATTAATGTATGCGATGGTATCTACAAGACCTGACATTTCACATCAAGTTGGATTTGTCAGCGGGTTCATGGAAAATCCAAGTGAAGAACATTGGAGAGTAGTGAAATGGGTGCTTCGGTATTTAAGAGGCACAAGTGACCATTGCATCAAACAATGTAAACTTTGAAACAGGAACTATAAACTCAAAACGGGAACTCTAGCCAAAAAACCCCGAAAAAACATCAAAAACAATGCTAAAAAAGGAAAGTGTGTATACTAGAACGACGATTTTTTTTTTAGGAACAATTTTGAACATGTTTTAAAAATGGCAGTGAAAATAAATTTTCGTGCAAAATACAGCTTGAAAACGAAAAAGTGATGATACTGGAACAATGATTTTTTTTTAGAGTCAATCTTCAAAATTTTAAAAAATGCTAGTAAAACCAAATTTTTAGTGTGAATAACAAAGTTGTTTATGAGGAAAAAAACACACTAATTTTTTTGGTAGAATAATATTTTTCTTTCCTAAGTATAAATTCAACATGTTCTCAACCATAACATGCTAGATACAAAAGAAATTGAAATTTTTTCAACCATAAAATTAAAAAACCATGACATTATGAACAAATTACATCATTAAATGAATTCAAAAGTCATTATCTATATATTGAATGAAACATACATTATATCTCTAATTTAATGTTGCATTGTAGATATTCTAAACAATAAAAATTATCATAATTAAGACATATAATCCAACAACATAAGAATGACTCATAACCTCTCATTTAACACCATATGGAAATCAAAAATTTTATTTCAAGATACGATGCATACATCAGTTATATAAACTGTCTTAAACAATTATTCAAAATCACTCATATTTTCTTGCACACCATTAGAATTCACATCTTCAAATGAGTAACTAGATGCTGACGAAGATGTTCCATATTCTTCTCTTTCATCAACTAGTGCCCCATCTGAGTCCACATGCATGCCCAGCATTTCAAGTTTCAAAATTCTTCTAGATCTACGACTAGTTTCAGCAGACTCCCATCTCAACATTATTCCTTTTGGTAACAACCTTTTCAGAATCTCTATCGTCTTGAAGTGAAGAGTTCCTCTCTTTGTTAAATTGATGTCATAAACAAGTATGTCAACATCCTCCAATTTTAATATGTCTGTGCGGCGGTGATTTATATTTGTACCCTTTCTTTTTCTCTTTCCGCCACTTTTTTTGTCAACTACCATCTCTAGCTTATACACACCATTGAATGGGTGTGTATTTGTGGCATACCAATGTACTTCAACACTTGTAACATCCTCATTTTCGGTAAAGACCTTTATAACTTTAGCAACCCAGAATGGATAGCCATTGGGATCTCCATCTGCTAGCACTGCGATCATGCAATCCTCCTTAATATCCTGTACTTAACCCGTGTAAAGGTCTTCCATGGCTTCACATTGTGCACGAGATCTTCTGGAACCAATATACATCTCTCTTTCCTCTACCTGTGAAGAATTAATAATACCTTGAGATTGTTGTTGTTCAACAATGTTTATTTCCTCATGTTCATTCGACACATTTTGTGGCCAAATAAATGGATTTTTCAAAGGTATATCTTCATTTGTTGTTGTTGAAATGATATCACTATGATTATTGAAAAATGACTCCCACCAAACTGAATCAGCAATGTCAAAGTACTGATATGTATATCTAATACATTTTTTAATTTCTTCTAGGCAATTAGAATAATTTATATCTCTATTTTTTCTGCGTGCATTATGAACTTCACCAACTGATTGTAATAACAATATTTTTGATGCAAATATTGGATGATCTGGAATGAACTTCAAAAATTGAAAACTTGATGACGGTGCCCATTTTGCAGTAGTTGAATACTTCTTGCCCCATATTAGTGTTTTCCCATCAATTTTTTTGATACGAAATTGATGTTGGAAGCTAATGTCATTAAGTTGTTCAATGCATTTCCCCTCACCATATGATCCCAGAATAAACCTTCGCATGTCAAAAGTTTCTTCCAACACATCAAAATTAGGCTATGGCATGTATGATTTCTCAATACATTCAATTAATGATGGAAAGCTCCCAACTTCCTTCCTCCTCAATGTGATTGAAAAACGGCTGAACATCTGATCAATATGGTCATGAGTGTGCCCAACAAGAAGGAAACCAACCTTTACCTTCTGAAAAATTCTCAATTCAACAAGCATGTTTATATATCCAAAAACAACCTGATTTTTGTTTTCACGGCAAGTGTTGTCCAATTGTAGATACAAAACTTCAGGAAGGTTACTAGACCAATGAGAAAGCACATCATTAATTATGGTTATGGTCAAATTTGCATCATTATGAATATTTGGAGCTGTGAAGTACACCCTTGGCAACATTTTCCCATTGAAGACCATACAACCGACCAAGTGATACTGAATAAAATTCTCCTCCTGTAAATTTTTGGGTGTGCGAACAAAATGTGGTAAAAGTGTTTTCTTCTGGTCCATACCATCAATTATTAAACCCAAATATTTATTGAGATTATCATAACACTTCTTTTGATGCTTGTACAACTTTTTCCTTTCATTTGTTTGTTGTTCGCAATGCTCCTGAAGTTCTTTGACAATTGAATCTACACAACAGAAAAGAAAGCCATTAAGAAGTATTTTTTCATAGTTGATTACTATACAATTTCAAAAGTTAAAGTTATGAATGCTTACCTCTTTCTGACCCTTCACATTTGTCCCTTTTTTATTTAAGAGAAGCACATGTACTGCAAATCCCCATCCTTGTCTTCTTAGGAATATGGACATTGTTGAATTCTTTCTTCCATACCTTCACAAAATATTGATATGTAATAAATCAGCCATGTCCCTCAGCACCTTCTGCATATTCTTTGTATAAGTTGCAGATTTCTCATCTTGAAAAATTATCTGGAATATGTATTGTCTTTCTATTTGGCATACACTCTCCATGCTTTGAAACGAAATCTTTCATCCATGACATTACAATATTTGATAATGGCCCAAACTGTCTTTTATGACATACTTCTGAATAAAATGTGGGATTCTTTTCCAAATTTTCTTGAATTCTTAAGAGACGAAAATTCCCAATCGAATGAAACATTTTGAAAGATTTTCTACAGATAAATAAAGTCCTAATATGATAATCATAACCTGACAATGTAGATTGCATGCACCCAACTAAATATGAATTTTGCATGCTTTTATTCATTGACAAATATCTCTTCCTACTCTCTAATGCAAATTTGAAATCCATATGTTTCAAGCAATCTTTTTGGAAACATTCACTTGCAATGAGAGAGCTGATAGAACTTCTTATCATCAGATATTCTGCTCTACCCCTTATATAACTAGAACATCTTGCATTGATACGAAAAGGTCTGCTCCTACTCCTCGATACAATATTTCTTGGCAACATCTCCATCATTGGATCATCATTTGTATAAGTATTTTCATCATCATTAAGAGAAATGTTGTCCACACTATGATCAGTTGTGCTTTTCAAATACTGACTTGGAGGATATTCTTCATCTTCCCCTTCTTCAGTGCTACTATCATAGTCCTTAGAATTCATACTGAATGGAAAATTTGACTCGATGTTTATTGGATATTCTTCCTCATGTGCATTGTCAGTGCTGCTCTCATAGTCCATAGAATTAAGACTACATCGAAAATGTGACTGTTTACTTACTGAAAATGCTACATCATGTCCTTTGTCACTGCTACCTTTATACTCATTAGAATTAGGACTAAGTGCATCATCCTGTCCTTCATCACTGCTGCTCTCATAGTCCTTAGAATTAGGACTAAGAGGACATTGTGACACTCCATTCTTTTGAAATTCATCATCACGCTCTTCATCACTGTTTCTCTCATAGTCCTTAGAATTAGGACTAAGTGGACAACGTGCCACTCCATTCTTTTGAAATTCATCATCCCGCTCTTCATCACTGTTTCTCTCATAGTCCTTAGAATTAGGACTAACTGGACACTGTGACACTCCATACTTCTAAAATTCATCATCATGCTCTTCATCACTGCTGCTCTCATAGTCCTTAGAATTAGAACTAAGTGGACACTTTGACACTCCATTCTTTTGAAATTCGTTATCGCGCTTTTCATCACTGCTGCTCTCATAGTTCTTAGAATTAGGACTAAGTGGACACCGTGACACTCCATTCTTTTGAAATTCGTCATCATGCTCTTCAACATTACTGCTCTGATAGTCCTTAGAATTAGGACTAAGTGGACACTGTGACACTCCATTATTTTGAACTTCACTGTCATGCTCTTCATCATTGTTGCTCTCATAGTCCTTAGAATTAGTACTAAGTGGACACCGTGACACTCCATTCTTTTGAAATTTGTCATCAAGCTCATCATCACTGCTGCTTTCATAGTCCTTAGAATTAGGACTAAGTGGAATCTATGACTCTTTATTTATTTGAAATTCTCCATCCCCTCTTTCATCAGTGCTGCTTTTGTAGTCCTTAGGATCAGGACTAAGTGGAAGAATTGACTTTCTATTCATAGTGGAAGAATTCCTGCTATATTAATCCATATGAATAGAGTTGTTACGCGATGAAGATGTTGATGCTGTATAAATTGAAACTTCACTATCAGGACAATCCATCCATTTCAAATAGAAGATGTTGAATGATACAAATGGAGAGTCTCCTAAAGATATTATATAGCTTAGAGAATGAAATTTTCCCTCAAAAAAGTTTCGCGAAAATATTTCCCTCCTAAAAGTTTGTGAGATTTATTTCTCTTCATTATTTTATTCTACAATTTAATGAAAAATGTAAACTAAATTCTTTTATGAAATAAATCATTAAAGTTAAAATTGTAAACTACAACTTCTACCTAAATTATTTTAATAGTTAAAGTATATAATATTTACTAAGCAATTGAATGTTTTTTTTAACTTTTATAATACATTCTAAAACAAATTAATCCCACATTCACCCCGCTGTAAAAAAATTCCATAATATTTTCTTTATCATATTTTCCTTCGTTGCCATAAAAAATTAACATGTTAAATTTTTTTAAAACAAATTAATCCCACATTAACCATACAGTAAAACATCTTCGTAATTTCACCTATATACTAAATTCCATTATCACTATTACTCACATCACATCAAGGTTTTCTGAAGTTCGTTGAAAGACTTGGAGCGAATTTGTGGAGCAGCTACATTGCTATCAACAACATATTCAATGAAGAATTCTCGCAATTGAAAGGTTAGTTAATTTTTTTTCCTTGAAAATTTTCATATTAAATTAGTTTAATGAAGTAGATTTTTTTTTTTAAATTAATACTTTTTGTGAGCCAAATTAACCAATACATCCGTCGTGAGCATGGTGGGCCCGGTAAAGCTCACGACGGCAGCCCACCCTGTGCCACCTCGGCGGCGTGCCCGCCTGCCCGGTGGGCGATTCTGGGAATCGCCCAACAGCCCACAGAGCGGGCGGAAGGGCCACTAGAGTGGCGCCGGTGGGGTGCCACGGCTCGCGCCACCCCGGCAGCTCGCCTGCCCGGGGTGGCTGCTGGGCGATTCCGGGAATCGCCCAACAGCCACCCCGGGCGGGCGGGCGGGCTGCTGGGGTGGCGCGGGGTGGGGCAGTGGCACCCCACCCCGCACCACCCTGGCGGCTCGCCCACCCGTGCGGGGTGGCTGCTGGGCGATTTCCAGAATCGCCCAACAACCACCTCGAACGGGCGGGCGGGCCACCGAGGTGGCACGGGGTGGGGTGCCACTGCCCAAGAATTGCCCAGCCACCCCGAGTGGGCGGGTGGGCCGCCGGGGGTTACGCGGGGTGGGGCCGTCAGGTTGGCATGGGGTGGGCGATTCTGAGATTTCGAGAATTGCCCAGCCACCCTGGGCGGCCGGGCGGGCCGCCTGGTTGGCGCGGGGTAGGGTGCCGCCGCCCACCTTGCTCCACCCCAGCGGCTCGCCCGCCCGCCCGGGGTGGCTGGGCGATTCTCGGGCGGGCAGGCGGGCCGCCAGGGTGGCGCGTGGTAGGGTGCCGCCACCCACCTCACGCCACCCCGGCGGCCCGCCCGTCCGCCCAGGGTGGCTGGGCGATTCCGAGAATCACCCAGCCACCCCGGGCGGCCCGCCCGCCCACCCGGGGTGGCTAGGCGATTCCAAGAATCACCCAGCCACCCGGGGCGGTCGGGCGGGCCACCGAGGTGGCGCGGGGTGGGGTGCCCAACCTTGCACCACCTCGGCAGCCCGCCCGCCCACCCGCAGGACGGGCGGGTCGGCAAGGTGGCGCCGGGGGGCTTCTACCATTTCTCCTCATATTGATCTCCTTCTCCGTCTTCAATCTACCCCTCAAGGGGGACGCTGAGGGGTAGATTGAAGACGGAGAAGGAGATCAATGTGGGGAGAAATGGTAGAAGTTGTTGCCGCAGCCCCCCTCGTGCCACCCTGCCCGGCAGGCCGCCGGGGTGGCACAGGGGGAAGGCTGTGGCAGCCCCCCGCGCCACCCTGGCGGCCACCCTGCGGGCGGGCGGGCCGCCGGGGTGGCGTGGGGGGAGGTTGTGGCAACAACTTCTACCATTTCTTGCCCCATTGATCTCCTTCTCCGTCTTCAATCTACCCCTCAGCCTCCCCCTTGAGGGGTAGATTGAAGACGGAGAAGGAGATCAATGTGGGGAGAAATGGTAGAAGTTGTTACCACAACCTCCCCCCACGCCACCCCAGCGGCCTGCCTACCCACGGAGTGGCGGGCGATTTTCTTAGTGTTAATATTTTTTTAATTTCAATGATCTGATTATACAAATTAAAAATTTATGATATATTTTTATTGTTAATTTAAGTTAATATGTTTTCGTTATTTACTGATTTATGTGTTTTTATTTTTCAAGAAAATGGCATCAAAGAAGATTTCTGTGAATCTTTCTGGACCAACGACTCTTAAAAGTGCATCTTCAAAAAACATTAGTGAACGAACTCCACCTGAGCTCATGGCTACAAATATTTCAAGTGCCTCAAATGATAAGAAGATGATTTCATATTGGAAGAATTCAAAAGACGTGAAATTTCCATCAATAATCTAGTATGTGAAAGAAAGAGAAAGCCAAAATGTGAATATATATCTATATATTGATATACTAAATGATAATGGAATTTATGAGGTGATGGGAAGAGTTATAGATATCTGTTCGGTACCGGACACTGAAGTTGTTTACATGCTTACAAAACCTCCCAAGTCACATGAAAGAATTAAATACCAGCTATCATATTCATTGTATGACACGAGAGAGGTATCTACAAAGTTGTGTAAACAAATCGTAAATGAGATGAACAAAACATCGTAAGTATTGTTATTTATATTTGTATTTTGCTTTCTTGTAAGTATCTCACTATATTTTTTTAACTTTGTTTTTATTGACATATGATATTTTGTTTGGCAGAATTTTGTTGAAAGCTGTTCAATTAGGTTGGGAGGCATTCATTTCATAGAGCATGCTATTATGAAAGTTGTCAGCAGTTTCTACTCAGTGTCAAAAGAAGATATGGAAAGCAAGCAAAATGTAGTAATTGATGATGCTACAAAACTACATCCAAGGGACCAGGAAAAAAGGCCTCTAGTGGATAAATCTAGCAAGGGTAGATAAGTTACTTTTGAGGACGATGAAGTTGAAACTGACAGTGAAGCATATGTTGCCGTTACTGAAGATGACATTGGAACTGAGAAGTGTCGTAAAAGACCAAAAATAACAATGCCCAAAAATTAATCTATTACAGTTAATGATGAGAATTTTATGAAGAAGAAAAGTAAAGTTGAAGATTTTGAAGTAGTCATTACCAGCAGTTAAGAACCTAGTGAAACTTCAAAAGAAAACAGAAAAATCATTACACCAGGAACTGATTTAGAGGATGGAATTATCAAAACAAAACAAAATGCCATTCGACAGAATTTGACAAAGAGAAACTTAATTGATGGTGGTCGTACATTTCAGTTTAATGTCAGACAAACCTATAAGGCAAGTGAAGGACAATGTCAATATCAAGTCAGAAAGCCACACCATCTGCATGTTCACAACTTGAAGACATTGATGAGGTACAATCCATATGCTCATGTGGTTAGTTATGTGCTTCTTGTTGATCCAGTTTAAGTTCCCAACAAAGAAGCATTTGATAAGTCAAAATGTTTCGAATACAATTATTATGTGCTTGAGGGGAACCATTTTGTAGAAGCTCAAAGACAATTGATGGAGGAATATCCTAATAACCCACGTTTTGAAACAATGAAATGTATCATTTATGCTGGTTTATCAAATACAGAACCAAAGTTAGTGGCATGGGATCATAATTTAGATAATGAATATAGGATGTCTATGAATTTCATCCAAAGGGTTAGATTTATTCATAGTGAATTTCAAGAAAAATGTGGTGGGGATAGGATAAATGTTACTGTAGATTTCCGAAAAGGAATGTTGTATGGAAATAGGCTATCAAATTGAAGAGAAAACGAATTCAAAAGGTGGAAAAGGCAACAAAATTAGTGATTTATTCAGAGGTGTTGATAACATTTTCTAGTTGGCATTTAGAACTGGAGATGTATGGGAGTTGATTGATGAGACTTTTAGCATGTGGGAAAACATTGGCATTAAAATCTAGAAGGTCAAAATGTCTAAGCCATTGATATGTAGCAGCAGTAAATCAGGTCCTGAAATGAAGCAGCTTCCAAAAGATATGACTATCACACCTTGGAGAGAAATGCAAGGAGTGAAAGATGAAAAAATTGTCAAAACAATATAATCTCGTGTGAGGTCAGGGGAATTATCATTGGAGAAAATGTCTGAGGAATTTCAAAAGTAAGTTTGTTGAATTATTTTTATTTATTTCTAGATTATAATTTTCTTTTAAATAAAACATGTTGTTCTTGGTAGTATTTGTTATAAATATCATTATATTAACTTTTTGTTACTTTATCTATGTAGTCACAAATTTTACATGAAAATTCAAGAACAAATGGTTAAATTGTTAAATGAAGATAGTTGAGATGATGTTGTACGCAACTATCCAGATTCAAGTTCTACATCAACATTAAAAGCTTTTTATCTTGCATTTAAAAAGGTATCTTGATTTATACATTCATTTTTATTCATCTGTGTACTATTTTTAATTTATAACTTACACATATATTTGTTTATTTTATAAAAGATGAAGAAGGATGATAATGGAGCACTAAATATTTTCAGAACCTTTATTGAAAAAATAAAGATCGAAAGACTGAGGAAGCAACGTATTAAGAATGTTGAACTTGATCCAACTCTTACTCATTTCATTTGAAATGGGCTAGACACTATTCAATATCAAGTAATACAAGGCGACTGTGAAGACATTGCTAAACTCATACCTAAAAGGGATTATGCCCTAGTTATTGCAGATATTCCCCATGGTTTCAATATTCCAAACATTGACTATGATAGTGACCCTTATACTTATCAAGCTCTTAGTAAAGTGGTTGCGGGATTTGTAGAAGTCACGTCATCACCATTATGGAGATTTGTGACATTTCATTCAGACACACAATTGGCAATGATATTGTCAAGCTTCAAGGGGAAAACAAATTCAAGGATGCAGCTTACATGGTAAGATATTTAAAATGTATATTTGATTAATGTTAAAAAATTCATTTATGTACAAGTTAATTGAAATTTTACTATTTCATGTTACAAGCAAAAGTCAAATCTTTTTAACTGTGAAGATCAACTATTTATAAATGATTGTGAGTTCATTCATATTGATAGTTGGGCAAAAGATGATAGCTATATGTCTATGATTTTTAATCGGGTAGATGGAAAGAGTCATAGCCAAATATTGACTTATGATGCTATTGTGAGAAAACTAACATATGAAGACAAAGAAGCAAAAGGAGAGATAGTTAACATTTATCAAAAACCACAATTATTGATTAACTATCTTATAGACATATGTTCAAATGAAGGAGATTGGGTTCTGGATTTATTTTCTGGCTCAGGTAAGTTTTATTATATGGAATTGAATTTTAATATGTTATTTTTTAATTAATATGTCATTGTACTAATTTAATTCATTATTTCTTTTGTGCTTGATAATTAGGTACAACACTAGCATGTTGCCTTCAAAAAGGAAGAAATTGCATCGCAATTGAAAAAGATCCAATACAGTGCAATTTCATTCAGCAAAAAATTAATGCTCTTCAATTTCTTCTAGATGCAATGCAAGAAATTGGGTTGAAGAAAGGGGACTTTAGTGAATCACGTGTGGCAAAAAAAGGCAAAGGAACCCCAACCACCATTACATGGAATATTTGGAAAGACATACAATGGGAGATTCACAGACATCAAAGATCCATTAGAAGAGGAAAATGAGCAAAAGGAAGTAGAAAATATTGTGGAAGAAGACAATGAAGAAACTCTAGAGGACGAAGAATTTGGATTACGTGACATTGTTGATTAAATTTAAGTTATGCTTGGAAATCAAGCTCATTTTTTGTAACTATTAAGTAGTTATACTTGTAATGTTTTGACTTTGACATTTTATGAGAAGAATATACACTCAATTAAGGTTGTTACGCGTTCAATAATTGTAATATATGACTTTTGCATTAATTTTTAAGTTAATCATTATTTTTTGAAAAAAAAAAGTAATTATTATTATTTTTTTGACATGAAATTCGTTAAAAAAAAAACTATTATTTAACCATTTTTAGTTAAATTTTTCGTATAAAAATTGTAATTTTGACATGTCAATTCTAGCAAAAAATTATCAAAACGTGTAGTTTTTTAGTTATATTTATGTTAAAAATGGTTATTTTTATGTCAGTTGTTAATTAGAAACAATTATTTCATGTGGATTGAAAATTTAATTAACAATGTATAAATATGTAGAATATCAAAAATTCAAAATATCAACCCTCTTCTTTAAATATGCAAAACAATAAAAACATCACTACAAAAAAATTAAAATTAAAATAAAAACAAGAAAATATGAAGAAAAAGACCACTTCAAAAATTATTAAATTTACAAGATAATTATTTACATTTCATCCATTAGAAAATAAAAAAAATAAAAATAAAAGCCTTTTAAAAAAAGGGTCTGGTGTAGAATTACCACTTTTTTAAATCAGTGTCAAAAACACTACCATTCTAAAACACAATGTACATAAAAAACTTTATAGTTCTAAAAACTATGCTCTAAAAAAAACATTTGTGTTCTGCATCACCCTTTTTCAAAATCGGGTCACTTTTTTGCTATTTCTACAAAACGGGTAACAATATGAGTTCCCGTTTCAAAGTTTACATTGTTATCATCTTTAATGGTAGTGAATGATCAGTTTGCGGATATGTGGGTGTTGATTATGCAAGTGATTTGGACAAAAGGAGATCTACTACAGGTTCTATCTTTACTCTTGCAAGTGGAGCAATTAGCTGGATGTCAAAGCTTCAAGAAACAGTAGCTTTGTCCACTACCGAATCAAAGTATATAGCTACTTCAGATGCCAGTAAAGAAGAAATCTGGTTAAAAGGTATACTTTATGAGATTGGAAGGACGTAGGAGAAAGTGAATGTATTTTGTGACAATCAGAGTGTTCTTCATTTGACTACAAATCCAGCTTATCACAGCAAGACCAAGCCCATTGATGTAAGGTATCATTTTCTGAGACCTGTGATCGATGGCAAAAAAGTAGCTCTCAAGAAGGTCCATATGCAGGAGAATCGTGCAGACATATTCATGACGCCAGTTACAATAGAGAAGCTTCGATGGTGTTTGGATTCTCTTGGCTTGCAGAAGAGATAATGAATGGGCATGGGCAAGGGATTAGGAAAATTGTTGTCAATGTGGATATTATTGAAATGTGACCACTTGTAAATGATTTAAATATGGGTAAATCTTATTTTTACTGCCAGTTAGTTTTATAATGAGATTTGTAACGAATATGAGTTATGTAACAGAGTAGCCCATATTAATTAGTGAATGCCCAAGAGGTTGTATCATGGAGAATCATCTTTGATTAATAAATATTTCCAATCCCTTGCCCCGTGGAGGTTTCCTTGACACATTGTCAAGGTTTTACCACGTAAATTCCTTGTGTTTACTTGTGTATGTTTATTTCAATTTACTATTCAGTTTATCTATATTTCTTTCTTGTTTAATGAACTCCTAAGACCAACAAGTGGTATTAAAGAAAGGTGAAGACGGGATCATGTTGAAAAAACTGAAACGCCTTAGTTCGAAAATCATGGTGTATTGAGTCGTCGTCGTTGGAGAGGATCGAGATGCTAGCCTGCCGTGAAGCTCGGCCACCGACGAAGAGAAGGGGCCGTTGTTTTGAAAACCCTGCACAGAGACATTGAAGTCAAGATCCTAAAGGCCTTGCACAAAGCCATTGAAGTTAAGATCCTAAAAGGAAGTGGTCGATGTTCTAGCCAAGACTATGTCCGTCGTCGTGGATGAAGGGGAAGAGTTGCCAGTCAAGGGGCTGAGAGAAAACTAATAATATGTTGTCATCATTATCCATTGTTAGAGCCACGTCTCTGTTGCGGAAGGCCCTGTCGCCGGAGAAAGTGAGCCTCAATTTAGAACCGAGGTGCCACGAAACTTGTATAGAAGCCGTGAAAACTTTGTGAGCCACGGTTTGAGGGAGAAACCGAAAGAGCCATGTTGAGTGGTCATCAGTGGAAGAAAAGACGCCGACAGAGCCAGTAAGATCCGTTGAATGTGTTGAAAAATGGCAACAAGAAATGCTAAAAATAGTAGTTTGGGTACCAATGCTGTATTGGGCAACAGGGAATGAAAAATGGAAGTGCTAAAAATAGCATTCTATTTTTAGCAGTTCAGTGTGGATTCCTATTTTAGTCAGTCCCTGGACTGGAAATAGGAAGTAAAATTCGAATTTGATATTAACAACAGTTTGCAAACTAATTAATTAATTCATCTTGAGTAAATTAGTTAAGGAAAAACAAATTTGAAGTCTATGTGACGACATGCAACAGTTTATCTATTAATTGAGGAATTTATCCATCAGTTAAAGAGATAAGGATGAGTTGTAATATTGAGTTGTAATTAGTTGGCTCAGTTAGCTGAGTCAAGTCCAGTTAGATTAATTTAACAATTTGTTAAATTAATGAGAGTTCAGTTAATGCTTGCATGCATGTAACTACTGTATTTCAGATAATTGAGTATTCGCTCATGGATAACTCATGCATGTCAGTTCAGACAGAGACCCAGTTGAGATCAGAGAAGGGATAGTGCACTATTAGTTGGATGAATATTTTTCCTATAAAGGAAGCTCATCCATGATGAGGATTTATCTCCTTCAGGACTGCGCAGTTGGATCAGAGGTTAGTGAGTGTGTGAAGAGGCCAATTCACACAAGTGGCTACACTGGACCCCAATCAAAATTGCGGAAAGAAATAGGAGGTTTGGAGGGCAGACCAGAGGTTAGATAGAGGTCTTTGACTGTCTATGAGCAGTAAAGGTATTGCAGAGAGAGCATGATAGCTTTTGAGCTGATTCTTTTTGTCATATTGGCTATATTTCCACTTGTATGATAATACAGACTTGGGGTTTTAGACTGAGCCAACTAATTACAACTCAATATTACAACTCATCCTTATCTCTTTAACAGCGGTTTGCAAATTAATTAATTAATTCATCTTGAGTAAATTAGTTAAGGAAAAACAAACTTGAAGTCTATGTGAGGACATGCAACATTTTATCTATTAATTGAGGAATTTATCCATCAGTTAAAGAGATAAGGATGAGTTGTAATATTGAGTTGTAATTAGTTGGCTCAGTTAACTGAGTCAAGTCCAGTTAGATTAATTTAACAATTTGTTAAATTAATGAGAGTTCAGTTAATGCTTGCATGCATGTAACTATTGTATTTCAGATAACTGAGTATTCGCTCATGGATAACTCATGCATGTCAGTTCAGACAAAGACCCAGTTGAGATCAGAGAAGGGATAGTGCACTATCAGTTGGATGAATATTTTTCCTATAAAGGAAGCTCATCAATGATGAGGATTTATCTCCTTCAGGACTGCGCAGTTGGATCAGAGGTTAGTGAGTGTGTAAAGAGGCCATTTCACACAAGTGGCTGCATTGGACCCCAATCAAAATTGCGGAAAGAAATAGGAGGCTTGGAGGGCAGACCGGAGGTTAGATAGAGGCCTTTGACTGTCTATGAGCAGTAAAGGTATTGCAGAGAGAGCATGATAGTTTTTGAGCTGATTCTTTTTGTAATACTGGCTATATTTCCACTTGTATGATAATACAGACTTGGGGTTTTAGGCTGAGGCTTTCCCCAGGTAAATTCTTCTGTGTTATGGTTGATTACTTCTCATTCTTAGTTATATTTGTTCATGCTTGATGATGCTCATATCTATTTCAGCTTCCGCGATGTTTATGGTAGAAATATATCTAGTATTATGCTTTAGGACATTGCATATATCAGGTGATCTACAGTGAAAATTCTACATGGTATCAGAGCAAAGGTGATCAAGGAAGAACAATATACAAGCAAGAGAATTTCAAAGTTTGGTTTCTGAATATTGAATTGAGTTGTTATCACATCTATTTCACCGATGCCGTTCAGTGGTTTAAGACTCAAATATGCCCTTGATGGCAGTTCGAATTATATAGCCTGGAAGGATCACATGGAGGCAGTATTAGAAGATAACGGTCTAAAGGACTTCATTGATCAAGAAGTCCAGAAGCCGACTGATGCTGCTGAACTGGCGAAATGGAAAAAGTGTGTGGCTAGAGCAAGGAGAATCCTCCTAGAGGGAATTCGAGATCACATTGTCTCAAGCCTCCATGGGAAGGAGACTCCATTTTCGATGTGGAAAACATTGAAAGATCTTTATCAGAATAGCAGCGATCAGAGGAAGCTGGTGCTGAAAGATAAGCTTCAAAAGATCAAGTGCGAAAATGGCGACACAATCTCTATGTATCTGAACAAGCTCACCACATGTAGGGACGAGCGTAGAAGTGTAGGGATCGTGACAGCTGTTGATGACATGGTGAGTCTTGCATTCCTCAGTCTTCCTAAGAGCTGGCATAGCTACCAGGACTCGGTTAATGGAAGAGAGAAACTACCAAATTGGGAACGACTTTGGTCGGATTTGATGCAGGAGGAAATAAGAAGAAGCACCAGAGATGGTTCTTCATCCATGGAGGATGAAGAAAACTATGCCTTAGTGAGTAAGGCGAAGAAGGGGAAGGAGAAGGTTTCTCTTTCCGAATCCAGTTCTTCCCATGGTGGGAAGAAGTTTGACAAATCGAAAGTGTGATGCTTTCATTGTCATGAGGTGGGCCATTTTGGTACAAATTGTCCACAAAGCAAATCCAAGGGGGGATCCAAGGAAGGATATGAAGGTGAGGCACTTGCTTCACAGTTCGAGTTGGATTTCACACTCTTTGCATGCATGGTTTCATCCATGGTGGGAAGTGGTTGGTTTCTTGACAGTGGACCTTCTTTCCACATGACCGGCGACAAGAGTTTGTTCAATACTTTGGAGGAGAAAGATCTCCAGATACTCATAGCGATGGGTAATGATGAAAAGTACAGTGTCTTAGGTGTAGGCATGGTTATTTTTCAGAGGGAGCATGGAGCTCGCCTTACCTTGACCGATGTCAAGTATGTACCAGGACTGAAAAGAAACTTGGTGTCGATCGCGATGCTAGAAGACAGAGGCTATGATGTAGTCTTCAGTAAGGGAAAGGTTTTCCTTAGACACATCATCACTAGAAAGGTGAAGTAGATCGGTTCACGGGTCAAGAACTTGTATGATCTTGAGGTTCAAGATGCATGCAAAGCCTTGAGCAACAAGGCAACTGATGGAGACTTGGTGGTTGAGAGGGAGAGTATATTACCTCTCCACATGCAGCGCCAGAAGAAGTCTCAGACGATTGTGGAGCAATCACAACAGGGGAAGCTGAGAGGAGATCGAGTAGAGACATCTACTCATGCAGAGACCTCCAGTAGGGGGAAACTTCGAGCCAGGTGGGCAAGGGGATCACATGTAGCCATACCTCCTGGTAGGAGGTGGGGCAATGTGGAGTGATCATCCCAAGGAGGAGGGGTAGGATCCTTGAGGTACCCAACCTCTTTGATTCGACTTTGTTACAGGAGCCCCGATAAGGAGTAGCAGGACTGACTGATTGGGTAGAGACAGATGCGGATGGAGTGGCAAAGGGAGCTACAGTGCAGGAATCCCAAGACAGCACAGAGCTAGCAGGTTGCAGCAATGCGAGAGGCAGAAGTGTGTAGCACCAGTGCAGGATGGCATAGAGAGCTGTGTAATGGTGCGAGATGCATGGAGATGTGCAGTAGCGCAGAGGTCAGAGAGGGAGCACTTGTCAGCAGCAGATAGAGCTTCAACATCAAAGTATGTTTCTAGCCCAACAAAGAGGTCAGTTGGAAGTTTTTTCTGTTCCGAGAGTTGTTGGAGCAACCACACTTGGTAGAAGTGTTTCATGCAAAACATTCCGAAGGTACAGGATCGGGTTCAAGAGGAAGCCTTTATTGTTGAGAGGGAGTGTTAAAAAATGGCAACAAGAAATGCTAAAAATAGCAGTTTGGGTACCAGTGCTGGATTGGGCAACAGGGAATGAAAAATGAAAGTGCTAAAAATAACATTCTATTTTTAGCAGTTCAGTGTGGATTCGTATTTTAGTCAGTCCCTAGACTAGAAATAGGAAGTAAAATTTGAATTTTATGTTAACAACAGTTTGCAAATTAATTAAGTAACTCATCTTGAGTTAATTAGTTAAGGAAAAACAAACTTGAAGTCTATGTGAGGACATGCAACAGTTTATCTATTAATTGAGGAATTTATCCATCAGTTAAAGAGATAAGGATGAGTTATAATATTGAGTTGTAATTAGTTGGCTCAGTTAACTGAGTCAAGTCCAGTTAGATTAATTTAACAGTTTGTTAAATTAATGAGAGTTCAGTTAGTTAATACTTGCATACATGTAACTACTGTATTTCAAATCACAGAGTATTCACTCATGGATAATTCATGCATGTCAGTTCAGATAGAGACCCAATTGAGATCAGAGAAGGGATAGTGTACTATCAGTTGGATGAATATTTTTCCTATAAAGGAAGTTCATCCATGATGAAGATTTATCTCCTTTAGGACTGCGCAGTTGGATCAGAGGTTAGTGAGTGTGTGAAGAGGCCAATTCACACAAGTGGCTGCACTGGACCCCAATCAAAATTGCGCAAAGAAATAGGAGGCTTGGAGGGTAGACCAGAGGTTAGATAGAGGCCTTTGACTGTCTATGAGCAGAAAAGGTATTGCAGAGAGAGAAAGATAGCTTTTGAGTTGATTCTTTTTGTAATACTGGCTATATTTCCACTTGTATGATAATACAGAGTTGGGGTTTTAGGCTGAGGCTTTCCCTGGGTAAATTCTTCTGTGTTATGGTTGATTACTTCTCATTCTCAGTTATATTTTTTCATGCTTGATGATGCTCATATCTGTTTAAGCTTCCACAAAGTTTATGGTAGAAGTAGATCTAGTATTATGCTTTAGGACATTGCATATATCAAGTGATCTACAGTGAAAATTCTATAGAATGTTCATAGAAATAAGCGTGCTGCTAACCTAGTTCGGGTAATTTTCATATTTAAAAGGAATACGTCTAAAGTGCATATTTTAGAACTGTTAAAATAGAAGAAATTAGTTTCTTACATAATAGATAAATTGTTCAATTTTTTGGGATTTAATAAGCAGATTTAAAAAGCTTAGCTTTTTTAGTAAAAGGAAATCTAGTAAGACAGAAAAGGGAAATTATGTTTATTTGATTTTTAAAAGGAAATTATTTCTGAAATTCTGAATTAAAAAGAATACAGAAGAAATTGGAAGTTTATTCTGAAATTCTGAATTGAAAGGGATACAAAAAGATTGAAATAGGGTTTAATTCTAGAAAGTTTAAAGAAGAAAACCAGAATTTTTTGCTTTTTGTTTTACCTAGAAATCAGAAGTTTTTTGAAACCCTAGCTAACTAAAAGGTGGGGAAATAAAACCCCAGTTGGAAATTAAGAAAGAAGAGGAACCAGGATACCATAGTAGGAGTATTTGTAGGAAGAAATGGCAACAATGATGAATGCAAATTTCGAGGTGGAGAAGTTCACCGGAAAGAACAATTTCGCTTCATGGAAACTAAAAGTTAGGGATTTTCTTGTGCAACAAGGGTTGCACAAAGCATTAGACAGGGTGAAGAAGAAACTTGTTGGCATGAGAGATTTGGATTGGGAGAAATTGGATGCCCGAGCTCTCAGTACCATCAGGTTATGCCTAGTGGATGAAGTTCTCTGAAATATTGTTGAAGAAACTTTAGCAACAAGTTTATGGGGAAAAATGGAAATGTTGTATATGACCAAGTATTTAACCAACATAATTTATCTAAAAAGGAAACTGTACATTCTTCTGATGAAGGAGGGTACAAAAATTGCAGAACATTTAAATTTTTTTAATACATTTATTTGTCCATTGTTAGATATGGAAGTTAAATTTCAGGAAGAAGACAAAGCTATCACTTTGTTGTGTTCTTTGCCTGAGTCATGGGACCACTTCATAACTTTTATTAGTTTGAGCACAACTGAATCTTTGGAATTTGATTCAACTATGGGAGATTTGTTAGCTGAAGAAGTGAGGAAGAAGTTCAGTATTCAAACCTCTGCATCAAAAGCCATGTTAGCCAAGGGTTGGTCAAAGGAAAAGAGGCTCTTCTAGGTCAAAATCAAAGGGCAAACCGTGTAAAGCCAAATGTTGGTACTGCAACAAAATTGGATACCTCAAGAAAGACTGTTGGAAACAAATGGAGCCTGAAAACCTAAAGAAAGAGGAAAATCAAGTTGATTCAGGTATGGTTGATGAAGTTTTATTCGTTGAATTGAGTATGGTATATGAATCTTTACCTGTTTGTAATGTCTCTCATAATTATGATAATTGGTTGTTAGATTTTGGTGCTTCTCATCACATGAATCCGCACATAAATTGGTTCACATCATATGAAGTTGTGAATGGTAGTTTTATGTTTATGGGTAATAATGCATCCTGCCAGACCGTTGGGATGGGAAATATCAAAATTAAAATGTTTGATAATATAGTTAGAACATTAACTAATGTTATACATGTACCTAAATTAAGGAAAATTTTGATTTCTTTGGGAATGTTGGACTCAAATATTTACAAGTTTATAAGTCAAAATGGAGTGTTGAAAGTCTCAAAAGACGCCCTGGTTGTTATGAAGGTAGACAAGGTCGGAAATCTTTACAGACTCAAAGGAGGTACTTAGGTCAGTGAGGCAGTGACTGTGTCAAAGAAAGAAGAAGAAGGTACTCGCCTATGGTATCAACGATTGGGTCACATGATCAAGAAAGGTCTTCAGGTACTGACGAACCACAAATTGCTTCCTGATTTGAAATCCTTGAAGTTGGATTTCCGTAAACATTGTGTGTATGGAAAAAATGTAAACAAGGATTTAAAACTGGAAGTCATAATAGTAAAGAAATTTTGGACTATATTCATTATGATTTGTGGGGACCATCTTCTACTATATTGTATGGAGGTGCATTTAACATTTATTGGTGATTTCTCTCGAAAATTTTGGTTCTAATTGTTGAAAAAGAAAGATGATGTATTTAATGTTTTTAAACAATTTAAAGCTATGGTGGAAAAGAAAACAGGCAAATCAATTAAATGTCTAAGAAATGACAATGGAGGTGAATTTACTTCTCTATAATTTGTAGAATATTGTAAGAATGAAGGGATCATTAGAAATAAAATTGTTGTTTATACTACTCAGCAAAATGGTGTTGCTGAACATATGAATCAAACTCTTATTGAAAGAGCCAAAATCATGATCAACAATGCTAACCTGCAAAAGGAGTTATGGGCAGAAGCAGTATCTACTGCTTGTTATTTAGTTAACAGATCACCTTGAGTTGCAATACATTGTAAAATTCTTGAGGAAGTTTGGTCGGGTCAGTCTTGTGATTATTCACATTTAACGATTTTTGGATTTGATGCCTATGCTCTTATTCCTAAAAATCAACGCTCAAAATTAGATCCAAAATCGAAATGTTATGTCTTTGTTGGGTATGACTATGCGGTGAAAGGATATAGGTTGTGGGATCCTTCTTCACGGAAGATAGTCATTAGTAGAGATGTAACATTTGATGAATCTTCTCTTTTAAAATCATATGTTGAAAAAGTTGAACAGGAACAGGTATCGCCAAATTAGCAAATTCAATTGGAGGCTAGACCTTTTTCATAAATTCAAAAGGAAGGAGAGACTTCTGAAGAAAAAGGTGAAGAATATGCAAAGGAAAATGTTGAAGTTCTAGAACTACTTCGGCCACCGGTCACTCTAAGAAGGTCTACAAGGGAAAGAAAAACACCCAAAAGGTATGAAGATTTTGCTTCATCTTTTGCATTGATTACTCAATATAGAGAACCTTCTTGTTATCAGGAAGCAATAGATGATGCAGATAGAAAAAAGTGGAAAAAGGCTATGGATAAAGAAATGGATTCCTTAGCCAAGAACAAAACTTGGGATCTTGTAGAACTTCATGAAGGGAGAAGTGTTGTTGGATGCAAATGGTTCTTAAAGTTGAAGCGAAATGTTGATGGTAGTATCGAGAGGTATAAGGCGAGGTTGGTTGCAATAGCCTATTCTCAAGTTGAAGGTATTGACTTTCATGAGATTTTTTCACCAATCGTAAAACTTGTTTCTATTCATATTGTGTTAGCACTAACTGCATTACTTGATCTTGAGTTAGAATAGTTAGAGGTTAAAACAACCTTTCTACATGGTTATTTGAATGAAGAGATTTATATGGAACAACCAGAGGTTTTTGTACAAGGTCGCGACAAAAGATTAGTTTGCAAGCTCAGGAAATCATTATATGATCTGAGACAATCTCCCAAGCAATGGTACAAGAAGTTTGACTCCTTCATGGTGGGTCAGAACTTTATTAGAAGTGAGCATGATCATTGTGTATACTTCAAGAGTTTCAGTGGCATATTCATTATCTTGGTTTTGTATGTTGACGATATGCTTATTGCAAGAAAAAGCATGGAAGAGATCAACAAGTTAGAGGCTCAGCTCTCTAAGATGTTTGATATGAAGGATATTGGAGTGGAAAAACATATCTTAGGCATGGGGATACACAGAGATAGGAAAAATGGGAAGCTTTGATTATCACAACAGAAGTATGTGGAAAGAGTACTTGAAAAGTTCGGTATGAACAATGTGAAACCTGTTAATGTTCCATTAGCTTCCCATTTTAAACCTTCTTCGATTTTGAGTCCTAGAACTGATGAAGAAAAGAAGTATATGTCTCATGTATCATATGAAAATGTTGTAGGAAACTTAATGTATGCGATGGTATCTACAAGACCTGACATTTCACATGAAGTTGGATTTGTCAGCAGGTTAATGGAAAATCCAGGTGAAGAACATTGGTGAGCATTGAAATGGGTGCTTCGGTATTTAAGAGGCACAAGTGACCATTGCATCATCTTTAACGGTAGTGAATGATCGGTCTACGAATATGTGGATGTTGATTATGCAGGTGATTTGGACAAAAGGAGATCTACTATAGGTTCTGCCTTTTGTTATATACCTAGGGGGGATAATATGGGGTACCAAGGGAGGTACCCAAGGTAATAATGTAATAATGGGATGGGCCATAGTAATAAATAAGGTAGTTAATAATAATGTAATGGGCCCATGGTATTAGTTGATGGTATGAGGGAACCATGGTAATGACCCATGGTATTGTATGTATGAGGCCTATATAGAGGCTAGAGACTCCAAGTCAAGGAATATAGTGAAGGATTATTGTATGAACAGGCATATGGCTTGTGGAGTGCTCTCCTTCCTTAAGGAGTGAATGTATGGTGTTGCCCTACCTTAAGGGTTTTGATCAATAAAGAAGCATTTCTATCTATTTCTATCTTGTTATTCTTGGTTTATTTCTACAACAAGTGGTATCAGAGCTACAACATCTTTACTCTTGCAGTGGAGCAATTAGCTGGATGTCAAAGCTTCAAGAAAAAGTAGCTTTGTCCACTACCGAAGCAGAGTATATAACTGCTTCAGATGCCAGTAAAGAAGCAATCTGGTTAAAAGGTATACTTTATGAGATTGGAAGGACGTAGGAGAAAGTGAGTGCATTTTGTGATAATCAGAGTGTTATTTATTTGTCTACAAATCCAGCTTATCACAGTAAGACCAAGCACATTGATGTAAGGTATCATTTTCTGAGACATGTGATCGATGGCAGAAAAGTAGCTCTAAAGAAGGTCCATATGCAAGAGAATTGTGCAGAAATATTCATGACGCTAGTTACAGTAGACAAGCTTCGATGATGTTTGGCTTCTCTTGGTTTGTAGAAGAGATGATGAATGGGCATGGGCAAGGGATTAGGAAAATTGTTGTCAAGGTGGAGATTATTGAAATGTGACAACATGTAAATGATGTAAATATGGGTAAATGTTGTTTTTACTGCTAGTTAGTTTTATAATGAGATTTGTAACGAATATGAGTTATGTAACAGAGTATCCCATATTAGTTGGTGAATTCCCGAGAGTTTGTATCATGGAGAATCATCTATGATTAATAAATATTTCTAATTCCTTGCCCTGTGGAGGTTTTCTTGACACATTGTCAAGGTTTTACCACATAAATTCATTGTGTTTACTTGTGTATGTTTATTTCAGTTTCCTATTCAGTTTCTCTATATTTCTTTCTTGTTTAATGAACTCCTAAGACCAAAATTCTTCCCACAAGATATTCTCAAGATGAACAATCTCCAAATTTTAGACATATTAGATTGTCCTTTGCATGAACGCCCATTTAAAAGTGTAAATGGAGACAGAGAAACAAGAGCGTTGGATCAATGCATGTCAGGGCCCCAACAGTTACGACTATCAATTAACACTAAAATCAGTGAGGTTTTCTTTTCTGAAGGTCTTTGCCCGAACCTTGAACAACCGTCTTTATCATTTTGTAAGGAATTGAGGCAACTAAGAGGACTTTGCAATCTGGAAAATCTCAGCGAGTTAGACATCCAGGGGTGTAAACAATTACAAGAATTGTCCAGTCTGGAAACGTTGAAATCTTTGGAGGTGATTAACGCTACTTGGTGGGAGACTTTGAAAAGCATACCAGGGTTGGCACAGTTGAAAAAGCTTCGATCTTTGAAAGTGTATTATTGCAATGAGATACAAAAGCTGTGAGGGGTGGAACATTTAATGTCGTTGCGGAAGCTTTATGTTTGTGATTGTCCCAAACTGCAGTGGGGTGGGTGAGTACTTGAGAAACTGCACCAACAACTAAAGGAAAATGTCCACATATGATGTTAGGATTGTGTTATGAATTTCTTTTTGGACAATGAGCGCTAAGTAGTTAATAGTTGTTAAAAATTATAGGACACTTGGATGGGAATTTTTATTTTATGTGTAAATAAAGTGGTTTATATTTTGTGTAGAGTTGATGGCTTATGTATTGTCTAAACTAAATCTACTTTGTACACTTCTTTATTTATCTTATGACATTATTTATAACAACATAGTATCAAAATTTATTTGGAGATCACTCTGTAAGATTCATGCAAACCTAATTGTCATAAAAATTTAGATGTAAACATTAAGATTTAATTTTAGTTTTATAAACGAAAGAGCTTAAATAGAGTATGGAGATTAAGATATTCGATCTATGATAATGTTTTTAGTTTAAATTAATTGTATTTGCACAAGAAAAGTTGGTTGCAATCTCTGAAGGCATAAGAGTTCATTTTTTGTTCACATTTGCATTCCTAGGATTCAACCTTTCTATCATATCAATGAAGTGTAGTAACATATTTCGCTGATGAGGAACATGAATGTACTCCTCTCTAATGTGTAGAACTGTTTAACATAAACCCAGGGAATGATCCTGCAGAAGGTTCCACATCAAAATGTATGTCTTGAAACATCCAAGCAACTTTATCCACCCTGGGTATTAGGGATGCCAAAAGAATCCACTTTTTTTTTACAACTGAAAAAATCATGTTTGGAGCAACTCTCAGGCATACATAGTCCTTCTCAGGATTGGACCATAAGACATGTAGCACCAAAACTAACTTCCAACTATCACAATACAAATTAGATGCTTAAGCACCAAAATTAAATACTTAACGATGAAACATGGCCTTGACTACAAATTACAATGCCCCCTCATTACCCCTCAATCTTGAGTATAATTACAATGACCTAGATTTGTCTTAGCAATATAAAGTGTAGTATACAAATTCGATTTTGAATTTGAATTTGAATTTCATTTTATAAATTAATAAAAAAAAAATTATGATTTAAAAATAAATATAGAAAAATTTGAAAGTATATATTTTTCAAATATATTTTTTTAATATTTAAAAAAGAATTGAAATAAAAAATTATAATATTGATAATTTCAAAAGACTCTACAAATTATTTTCAATCAAAAATGTTACAAATAGAATCATATAATGCAACCAAGTGCATTATTTTACATTAAAATAGTATATTATTAGAATATATATATTTATCCATATACTCAACCACACCATACAAAATATTTTCAATCATAAATGTTATAAATAAAATCATAAACTGCAACCAAGTGCATTATTTTACATTAGAATAGTATATTATGAGAATTTATATATTCATCCATATACTCAACCACACCATGCCATATATTATATGATGTCCAATATAAATTACATTTTTTACAAATTCTACATTATAGTAAACCATACAAATTTCACATTACTAACAAAGTTTAGATTTCGAATGGAGTCATATATTAAGTGTGTCCAAGGAATTTTTCAAAATATCCATTTATATACTCAATTACTGAATATTTAAAATATTTCCTAAGAAATAACATTAGAAGAGTTTGGTGGATGTGTTTTGAACTAACGAGTGTGGTTCATCTTCAGGACAAGATGAAGAATCAAATCAAGGGAGGTTAAATAGGAAGACATGTCATCCTAACGGCTATAATCAAATCAAGGCAGGTTAAATAAGAAGACAGGTCATCTTAACAGCTATAAGGAAACGATTATATTTGATTGGAAGAGGAAAAGAGAAATATTTTTTTTTATTTAAATCATTTTTAATGATACAGATAATTTTTTATTTTATTTTTAAATTAATTTTAAACTAATTAGATTTAATTAATTTTTTTTATAACTAAATAATTTAAAAAATATATAAAATAACTTTAGATTTGACTAGGAATAAGATACACATAAATATATATAAAAGATTATAACAAATTCATAATTTAAGGAAGGGAATAATAATATAATAAACATTATTCTGATTAGAAATACCAGAAAATACAACATCCTAAAACAAAAAGGAATAAAATATTTTTTTAGATATATATATCAAATATCAAACAATTTTTTTTATTTAATATAATTAATAGAGTCAAAGGATATAAATAACTATTGATGTTATTTTCTAACGGATTATAAAGGATTAAAGATGAGAATCTAATCCTTTAGTTATAAATTAAATGGATAAATATATATACAAAATTATAAATGAAAATTTTAAAAATATTATGATTTATGATTTAACTAAGAGAAAGAAATATATATATATATATATATATATATAAAACAAATTTATAAGACTAGGTAAGTTATTAAAACAATGGAAACAAAATATTTAAAATAACCTCTAACAATGAAACAAGATTAAAAATAAAACAAAAGAAGATTAAAAAATCCTAAGGGGAAGACTCAGAAAGAAAACAGAAAACCCACAAATTACTAATTACTTATTCATCAAACCAAACTAAATTTTACTTTATAATAATCTGTAACAACATCCATTATTTTTAATTACTAATTATTTGTTAACCCAACTAAATCAAATTCTACTCTCTAATACAAAATATGAAATATTACATTTTAGTACTCATCCAAATTCTTAATGCAGAAAATCTGCTTCAAAAAAATCATGAAAAAATTCTTTCTCCAGAAAAAGAAAATAATATAAATTTTCTTTTCACAAAAAAATATCTATTTACATTTGATATATGATACCTGGCTTAAATTTCAGAAGTCATAGTTTCGTATTTCATTAATAACCCTTCCCACAAATTTACTTTTCAAAATCTCATTGTATAAAAAGTTCATTAGCATTACAATTCATTTTAATGAGTAACAAACAGTATGCCATCGCATGGACTCGGAAAAGTATCTTAAAAAAATAAATGAGCGACCAGAAATTCATAATTCTGATTGGGATTACTCTGCCCCCACTCTATTGATCTGTGAACTGTACCGAATTTCGAATCGCCATAATTGACTACAACATAAACAATTATCACAATAAATTTCATAGAAAACTCAAAATTTTAATAACTATAATAGACGAAATTAAAAAATTACACTAACTTTTAAAATACTATGATGAAAAAACACAAACAAAACCCTATGACTCGAACAAAAACCTATGAAAAAACCATAAACGAGAAGAAGTATGGCTAAATGAAGCTTCCAACTCATCGACTGTAACTCGCATTACACAATTCAATGGTGAAGGCCACTTCAGAAGAAAAATGAGGCCAACTGCAAATGACTCTTTAAAAGTAAATTCCAATTTTTAAGACGTGAAGGCAATTTCCTTTTGTTTTTGTTGTTATTTGAAATAAAAGATTTTTACGCCGATAGTCGTTCCTCGGCTGGCTTGGCGTAGGGCTGTTACTCCTCTAAACTGTTACTGTGTTTGTTCCATCGTAAATTCTGATTTTTGTCTTCTCTAGTCTGTTCTTGCGTTTTTGTTAACTGTTGTTCCGAAAAAGGCAATTATATTTTAGAGTTGTGCATGCAGATTACAAATTGTTTCTTTTCTATTGCTCTTAAGGCAAGTTTGTTCGTGCATTTCATGTCCAATTTATCTAAACAAGTTTTGTCCTTGAGACTTGAGTAACCCCCATGACCTGAAGGCAAATCTACGTCAATGCGGCAATAACATCTGCCTTTTGAATATGCACATCTACCCGTACTTCAGTTTCATCATGAGAACCATTGTCCGTGTTACTTTTGAAATATGATATGCTTGCATCTGCACCTACTTAGCCCAGCTAATATATCAACCTCAATTTGGTTTGATTCAGTCCCCTTATCGGATAATAGTTATCACTTGATTGGTAGATGAGAAATTGAAGAGGTTTTCGTACTCTTTTCCCACCAAACTGGGACCTCTAAATCGTCTTTAGGCTCTTGCGACAGAGACAAACTTACCAACTTATGCGTTGTGCTCGAGTAGATGCTAATGCAGAAACATTCTGCCATTCTGGGAAGATGCTATCTAAGCATTGCATTGCTTTTCATCTTTTTCATAGTTAGATTAAAACTTAGCCATGAACATAGTCGTATCAGTTAGTTAAATTTTCTTTTATCCACCTAACCAAGTCAAGTCAAAATAGAATTATAACTTTCTATCTCGTGCAACAAATCATAACATTACCTATAAGTAATCACACACAAAAACATATACATGCAAATTTGTGAAAACAACAAAAATTAGTGCTTTTTACGTCATGTTTTTAGAGCATGACAAATTGCTTTATTCAATATATGATTTAAGATTTAAGAAAAGACGCAGAACTCTTTTCTTGAACTTGTTGCATGTATTAACTAGTTATTCCAAAACTGCTACACTTTCCCATGTCTTGAAAATAGAGGAGATAGTCAATTTCCTCTTCTCCAAAAACAAACAAGGACCATTCTCACGCTTTGCAAGGAAAAATGTGTCTTAACATAAAATAGGTGTTCGAAAAGGTCTTTTCAAGTTATGAGTTAATCTTCATATGTAAACTTAAACATAAGTAATAGAACATCACATAACTCATACAAACATACATGAAGAGTAGAACAAAGGATTTTTTGACGGAGTTAACCCCTCTTGGACTACATCTCCGGGCCTGCCAACATAGCTAGACCACTCCATATATTCAGTGGAAAAAGGAGTACATAAAAGTTTGTTGATGAAACATGTGGCTATTTCCCCTTCAAAGAAATAAAATGAGTTTACATGAGCATGAAAACACTTCAATTCGACATTGAAGTGCAAACACAAAACTTTCCTCAACATGACATAATGAGAAAAGTAAACTTGTGCTGAACCCCGCAAGTAACATTCGCTGCAGTAAAATTATGAAGGTAAGAAAACCCCTACAAGGCCTTCTCCATGCTCAAACACCTTCAAGAACTCCTCCAAAACCCTGATTGATCCATACACCCATGAACTTGAACCTACAAAAAGTTTCTTTAAATGTGCTCAAATCAAAAAATAGTGGTCACCATTGGATCCAGAATATCCAGAAACCCCTAGATAGATTCTTCTTTAGCTCCAAAACACTGAAAACTCATAAAGATATGGCTTTACAAACTCTCCATCTAGTTTTGTTGTTATCAGTCCTACAAATCGGACTAACAGTCTACTTGTCCTACAAATTTTCCTTGTTTTCTGCTACGAGGCAACAATTTTTCCCTCCACCGGTGAAATTTGTTGCACAATTAAATTTCCCAATAACTCTTGTGCACATAAATTGTGGTCACGTTGGCGCCATAAGGCCGCGGGTTGGGCCTAACCGCCTGCCCTCACTGACCTAGGCCCCTTATGTGTCAGGCTGGTGATCGTGTAGGCACCCATGGGGCCAAGGGTCGAGCCAACAACCCATCCTTACCACCGAAGCCCCTTTTTCTCTGCACGTCAGGTCACGTGAAAGGACATATGGCCTGAGGCTGGCCCCTTCACTAGCGTCCTCCAAATGAGCACTTTACCACGGTTCTGTGGCACTCAGGTGACCGGAGCCTAGGGCTACCCAAGTTCCCTACTATGTCGGCATCGAAGGTCCTCTAGTTGTGGTTCTATGCAGTGGTTGATGACCATGGGTTGGGGCTAAGCCCTGAACCCCTTGGTCACTACTCCCATGGTTATATGGGGTGTGGTGATCAGGGACCATAGGCTTAGCCCCAACCCCTTCCCCCATTAATGCGCCAATGAAACTTTATATAGAGGTTTGGACATAGCCTTATAAGAACCACCATAAGGCCTAGTGGCAAGGCATTGCAATGCTACCCTGGAGGTCGAGGGTTCGATTCTTGCCCAGGGCTTTGTCCAACCATACCCAAAATTTTAATATGCTCTTAGGTGCCACGTGGCACCATTAAATTGGTCCATTCCCAACCAATCAAAAACAACTAAAAATCGATGGACCAAAACCTTCCAACTGTCAGCACTGGGTTGGTATGTCCCTGCATGGTCACCCTACTAACTCAACTGTACATTCGCTCATTCCGCTGCCTAGTGAACAACCTACTCCTTTTTTAGTTATTGGTCCAAATGATCATAATGCAATAACTTAAGCATACGGTGTTAGATTTAGGTAAAATGAACATTGTTCGATTTAGAATGAAAAGCGCTTCGGCTTGATGCCAATTTCAAGACCTTTTGGGCGCTTTCATTTTTGAGCTACAATTTGATCACCTGATCACAGCTCCCCACTAGGAACTTTTTGACTCCAAAATTTTACTTCCCTATTCAATAAAATGAGGTTGAGCCTCAAAATCACCCAAAAACTCAATCCAAAATGCTTACTTTAAATTGTTTCCCTTCAGGCCCCAATCAAGGCACTTCACCTATCTTCTTCATGAAGGCCTATTGTCTTGTTAAGAATTGAGCAAAAAATTCTTATCGTTGATGCAGGAACAAAGAATTGATGAGTGGAATCTGAACATTCTCTTTAATCTCATCTTTGCACGGCTCAAAAAAACTTCATCTTAAAGTTAAACTGTTGAAAACAAACTTGACTCCAATCTTGGAAATCAAAAGAAACATAAACTTTCTTTACCCTCCTCAAACTAGGCTTGTACACAAAAGTACATTGTTATAAAATTTTCAATGACATAATTGGCTTTTCCTACAAAAACATAGTCATCTTGCACAATCTTAAACAAAGATTCCATTCACATCAAGTTTCATCTTGAATGCTTGCATCAGTGGGTACATGACAAACTTGTAGACAAACTTGGACAACAACTTGTACATTCCAAAATTCCTTGAACATATGGACTTATAATAAGCCAATACATAACATCAATGAAAAACACATACATGTTTCACATAGTAACTATTATTGTTCACTTTACAAAAATACCTAAACAGGTAAACAACAAAAAGTAATTACAAATTTACAAAGAAACTCTATAAACAATCTACCCAATCTCTGTCTCTCCTAGGCTTATGGGTTCTCTTTTACATCAACTTTGCCTTGAAGGTTTCTTTAGGATTGTTGTGAGTCCTGTTTTCCACCTCTTGTTTCCCTTGCATCATATTGCACCATCTCTTTTCCCTTCTTGGAACGAAGCTCTGGATGTAATTTCCAACATTGTTCATTTCCATGCCCGTGCATCTTGCAATGGGTACAAAAGAACTTTCTCTTTCTTGCCAACAAAGAAGTCCTCTCATGTGAAGGAGATTCATCATGCTTGATGGCTAGAATATGATCCATTAATTAATTAACATTACAAAAATTAATTAGCATTACAATTCATTTTAATGAGTAACAATTTGGTTTGATTTAGTTGAATGTTCATTTTCTTCCGGCGTTTCTAATAAGATATGCCCTTAAGTATCAACTTCACCCATCTTATTGCTTTTTAGATTTGTCCTTGATTTTTCTGGAATTGATTTACCATTAGAAATGCATACGTGAGACTCCCTTTCCATATCAATCTTTCTGAATTTTGAACCAACTCTATCAGAAACCCCCAAATCAGTATCTAAATAGCAACCAGTAGATCCCTCAGTTTCACTCGCCCTTCGTTTTAGAGGATACTTATCCACATTCTTTTTGTATCATTTGCAGACGTTAAAGCAACTCTATCAACCACATTGATTTTGCTTCCTAAAGAACTTTCTGTACTTCCAAATATTCCTCCAATGGAGGTCGTTTCGGAAGCTATGTGAATATTGCCAACATCTTCATGTGTCCTTGGGATAAATTTATCAACATGAGGCATACCAATATGTCCTTAAACATGATGGCCTTGAGGTCTTTTTCACATGTCCATTTTGCCAGAACTAGTGACGCCCTTATTCTTTTTTAGGAGATTCACCTTGCAATTCTTTAATGCATGTCAGCTAGCCTATCTATTCTCTAACCCTATATAACAACAACTGGTGTAGGAATGTCCAATTTATCTAAACAAGTTTTGTCCTTGAGACTTGAGTAACCCCCATGATCTGAAGGCAAATCTACGTCAATGTGGCAATAACATCTGCCTTTTGAATATGCACATCTACCCGTACTTCAGTTTCATCTTGAAAACCATTGTCCGTGTTATTTTTGAAATATGATATGCTTGCATTTGCAGCTACTAGCTCAACTAATATATCAACCTCAATTTGGTTTGTTTGATTCAGTCCCCTTATCGGATAATACTTATCACTTGATTGGTAGATGAGAAATTGAAGAGGTTTTCGTACCCTTTTCCCACCAAACTGGGACCTCTAAATCGTCTTTAGGCTCTTGCCACAGAGACAAACTTACCAACTTATGCGTTGTGCTTGAGTAGTTTTCGTATTGTGCAAGATGTAGATGTTTCTGCCATTCTGGGAAGATGCTATCTAAGCATTGCATTGCTTTTCATCTTTTTCATAGTTAGATTAAAACTTAGCCATGAATATAGTCGTATCAATTAGTTAAATTTTCTTTTATCCACCTAACCAAGTCAGGTCAAAATAGAATTATAACTTCCTATCTCGTGCAACAAATCATAACATTACCTATAAGTAATCACACACAAAAACATATACATGCAAATTTGTGAAAACAACAAAAATTAGTGTTTCATAAGTCATGTTTTTAGAGCATGACAAATTGCTTTATTTAATATATGATTTAAGAAAAGAAGCAAAACTCTTTCCTTGAACTTGTTGCATGTATTAACTAGTTATTCCAAAACTGCTACTTTCCCATGTCTTGAAAATAGAGGAGATAGTCAATTTCCTCTTCTCCAAAAACAAACAAGGACCATTCTCACGCTTTGCAAGGAAAAATGTGTCTTAACATAAAATAAGTGTTCCAAAAGGTATTTTCAAGTTATGAGTTAATCTTCACATGTAAACTTAAACATAAGCAACACAACATCACATAACTCATACAAACATACATGAAGAGTAGAACAAAGGATTTTTTGACGGAGTTCACCCCTCCTGGACTACATCTCCGGGCCTGCCAACATAGCTAGACCACTCCATATATTCAGTGGAAAAAGAAGTACATAAAAGTTTGTTGATGAAACATGTGGCTATTTCCCCTTCAAAGAAATAAAATGAGTTTACATGAGCATGAAAACACTTCAATTTGACATTGAAGTGCAAACACAAAACTTTCCTCAACATGACATAATGAGAAAAGTAAACTTGTGCTGAACCCCGCAAGTAACAATTGCTGTAGTAAAATTATGAAAGTAAGAAAAACCCTACAAGGCCTTCTCCATGCTCAAACACCTTCAAAAACTCCTCCAAAACCCTAATTGATCCATACACCCACGAACTTGAACCTACAAAAAATTCCTTTAAATGTGCTCAAATCAAAATATAGTGGTCACCATTGGATCCAGAATATCCAGAAACCCCTAGATAGATTCTTCTTTAGCTCCAAAACACTGAAAACTCATAAAGATATGGCTCTACAACTCTCCATCTAGTTTTGTTGTTATCAGTCCTACAAATCAGACTAACAGTCTAATTGTCCTACAAATTTGCCTTGTTTTCCACTACGAGGCAACAATTTTGCCCTCCACCGGTGCAATTTGTTGCGCAATTAAATTTCCCAATAACTCTTGTGCACGGAAATTGTGGTCAGGTTGGCGCCATAAGGATGAGGGCTCGGCCTAACCGCCTGCCCTCACCAACCTAGGCCCCTTATGTGTCGGGTTGGTGATCGTGTAGGCACCCATGGGGCCAAGGGCCGGGCCAACAACCCATCCTTAACACCGAAGCCCCTTTTTCTCTGCGCGTCGGGTCACATGAAAGGACATATGGCCTGAGGCTGGCCCCTTCACTAGCATCCTCCATATGAGCACTTTTCCACGGTTCTGTGGCACTTAGGTGACCGGAACCTAGGGTTGCACCCAAGTTCCTTGCTATGTTGGCATCGAAGGTCCTCTAGTTGTGGTTCTATGAAGTGGTTGATGACCATGGGTTGGGGCTAAGCCCTGAACCCCTTGGTCATTGCTCCCATGGTTATATGGGGTGTGGTGACTAGGGACCATGGGCTTAGCCCCAACCCCTTCCCCCATTAATGCGCCAATGAAACTTTATATAGAGGTTTGGACCATAGCCTTATAAGAACCACCATAAGGCCTAGTGGTAAGGCGTTGCAATGCTACCCTGGAGGTCGAGGGTTCGATTCTTGCCCAGGGCTCTGTCCAACCATACCCAAAATTTTAATATGCTCTTAGGTGCCATGTGGCAGTCCGTTGTTGGGCCACGTGGCACCATTAAATTGGTCCATGCCCAACCAATCAAAAACAACTAAAAATCGATGGACCAGAACCTTCCAAGTGTCAGCACCAGGTTGGTATGTACCTGCATGGTCACCCTACTGACTCAACTGTACCGTCGCTCATTCCGCTGCCCAGTGAACAACCTACTCCTTTTTTAGTTATTGGTCCAAATAATGAGAATGCAATAACTTAAGCATACAGTGTTAGATTTAGGTAAAATGAACATTTTTGGATTCAGAATGAAAAGCGCTTCGGCTTGATGCCAATTTCAAGACCTTTTGGGCGCTTTCTTTTTTGAGCTAAAATTTGATCACCTGATCACAACTCCCCACTAGGAACTTTTGGACTCCAAAATTTTACTTCCCTATTAAATAAAATGAGGTTGAACCTCAAAATCAACCATAAACTGAATCCAAAATGCTTACTTTAAATTGGTTCCCTTCAAGCCCCAATTAAGGCACTTCACCTATCTTCTTCATGAAGGCCTATTGTCTTGTTAAGAATTGAGCAAAAAATTCTTATTGTTGATGCAGGAACAAAGAATTGATGAGTGGAATCTGAACATTCTCTTTAATCTCATCTTTGCACGGCTCAAAAACACTTCATCTTGAAGTTAAACTGTTGAAAACAAACTTGACTCCAATCTTGGAAATCAGAAGAAACATAAACTTTCTTTACCCTCCTCAAACTAAGATTGTACACAAAAGTACATTGTTGTAAAATTTTCAATGACATAATTGGCTTTTCCTACAAAAACATAGTCATCTTGTACAATCTTAAACAAAGATTCCATTCACATCAAGTTTCATCTTGAATGCTTGCATCAGTGAGTACATGACAAACTTGTAGACAAACTTGGACAACACTTGTACATTCCAAAATTCCTTGAACATATGGACTTATAATAAGTCAATACATAACATCAATGAAAAACACATACTTGTTGCACATACTAACTATTATTGTTCACTTTACAAAAATACCTAAACAAGTAAACAACAAAAGGTAATTACAAATTTACAAAGAAACTTTATAAACAATCTACCCAATCTCTGTCTCTCCTAGGCTGATGGGTTCTCTTTTGCATCAACTTTGCCTTGAAGGTTGCTTTAGGATCGTTGTGAGTCCTGTTTTCCACCTCTTGTTTCCCTTGCATCATATTCCACCATCTCTTTTCCCTTCTTGGAACGAAGCTCTGGATGTAATTTCCAACATCGTTCATTTCCATGCCCATGCATCTTGCAATGGGTACAAAAGAACTTTCTCTTTCTTGCCGACAAAGAAGTCCTCTCATTTTAAGGAGATTCATCATGCTTGATGGCTAGAATATGATCCATTCTTCTAACCATTACCATGCATTTCTCACATATAGCCACACAATGGTCAAATGCATCACAGAAAGTACAAGGGTACATATTACATAAGTATTCAAAATTACCATCTTTTGGAAAACACCCATGAGATTTATACCTGTCTCTCAGGTTGTAGCTTTGACAATGTGGGATGGAGATGACATGCAATGTCCCTTCAAGCATTCATCTCACTTGGGAGAAAAATTAACATTGTCACCACCATCTTGGTGTGACATCTCATCTTCATATGATTGGTGTGCCTCAAACCATTTAGAGCATTCTCAAAACTCCCTTTGACCATATCCCAACCCTTAATACTTTGGTCTCTCTTCAACCATGATTGGATTGGTGATCCCTTAGCCATTGATGTCGATGCCTCCTCCTTCATAACCCATTTTAGAAAGAAGCTTCATACCAATGTCTTTGGCATGTTGCTCAAATGCTACAAAAGAAGTGTTATGAACATAAATAGAAGGAATTGTACTTTAAATTCTTATTACCATAGAAAAATTTTTAGATTCATAAGATCGTGCAATTTACTAAATCACAGGACAAGAATCTCCTTCTACTTTCAACCAACAGAAGCCAATAGATCGATAAAAAATTCTGAACAAGAAGAAGATAAATCAATGGCACATAACACAAGAAGTATATGGGGAAGCCACTGCTCAAATCCCCGCTATCTATATTGCATATATCAGAAATATGAGTGAATATACAAAGCTTGTTCTCACTAGAAAAATTCTGCACAAGTATGCTCAACTCTTTGAGCTCACAAGCAAGCTCTAGGCCAACACTTAGCCAACTCTGCTACCCTCCAAGCCCTTATTTCCTTGCACAATTCCTAGGATGAATAACCCATATTTAAAGGGAATTCATACTTCCAAAATTGTCCAATCCAAACATAGGTCCTTCTCTGATTGCATGCATGATCTATACAACTCAGTAAATCATACAACTGATAGTACATTGTCCCTACACTCTAGCCTCAACTAGGTCTTTCTCAAAATCGACATGCATGAGTTTCTGATGAGGGAATCTTCATTTAACTAGAGTGACACTTGGATGCACTAGTGCACCAACTGACTATTAACTCTCTATTAGTTCCACAAACACTTTGGAACTAATTTAACTAAACATAACTCAGTAAACTGAGTTATCTAATTACAACTCACAACTAAACTCATCCTAGACCCCTAAAACTTAGGGAGAACATATACATGGCTTCAAAAAGACTTCCAACTCGAAATTCCTAAGCTAATTAAGTTAATTAAAATTAATTAACTATTTACAAGTTGCTATGAGAATAGAATTCGATTTTAATTCGCAATTTAATTCAATGACATATTAAACTATAATTTCTTTTTATCGTTTCTCAACACTCCCTCTCAACAAGAAAGGGATTATTAGCTACCCCGATCCTATCTCTCTGAAACTCAAATTTACATCTTGGCAATGCCTTTGTCAAAATGTTATCATCTTGATCCTCTGTGGGAATGTACTCTAACAACATAATCCACCTCAATACACAATCTTTGAGATGACAATATCATATATGAATATCATTGGACCGATCATGAAAAACTGGATTTTCAAAGAGTTTGATACAACTCTGATTATCGTAGTAACTCACAGTTGGATCCACCTGCTGACCAAAGAAACCAACTAGGATCTTCCTCATCCAAACGGCCTCACATGTTGCTTGACTTGCAGCCATGTAATCTGCCTCTACCGAACTGAGTGCAACTGATCTCTATTTCCTACTGTACCAAGAAACTATCATTAACCCAATATTTAATATCTCTCATGATATGCTCTTCTCGTCAGATGGACTCCCTGCCCAATCTGCATCGATGAAGCCTTAAAGCTTCACTCCCTCTGTCTGCCTGTATTATAATCCATACTAAGATCAAGTGCCCCTGAGGTATCTCAACACATGCTTTTTCACCTTCCAATATAACTTGGTAGGCCTAACCATCGCTTGACTAAGCTAGTTAACTGCATAGCACATATTCGATCGTGTGTTCACCAAGTACATGAATGAACCCACAAGCTTCCTGTAAATAGTAGCTTCCACTACCCCTAAAGTAGCATCCTCCTTCCTCCAGTTACTTGCTAGAGGAATCTCTATGGGTTTTATGTTCTCCATGAAGAATCTCATGAGTATTTCATTGGAATACTTGCCCTGATCACAAACAACTCCCCATCACCCTTCCATACCTCCATGCCAAGAAAGTAATGCATGATCCCCATGTCCTTCATCTCAAAATCTCTTGCAAGGTCCTCCTTGCAAGGCTTGATCAGCTGATCATCATATGTCAGTATCAGATCATCAACATAAAGTATAATGATCAACAGTTTACCTTCCACCACTATGTGGTACAGGTTTTCATCTGCTTCACTCTTCGTGAAGCCCAACCTGGTGAAGTAGCTATATATCCTGGTGTACAAAACACGAGGTGCTTGCTTCAATGCATAAAACACTCTCTTGCGCTGACACACATGCAACTCACGGTCAAAGGTCTCAAAAGCTTCAGGCTGCTTTATGTACAACTCTTCCTCAATCATGCCATTAAGGAAGGTTTTCTTCACATCAATCTGATGTATCTTCCAACCCATCTATGTTGATAGTTCTAATATAGATCTGATTGACGAGTACCTTGCAACATGAGCAAAGGTCCCATCATAGTCAATCCCCTCTACCTGTGAAAAGCCACAGGCCACAAATCTAGCCTTATGCTTCTCCACACTACCATCTTCAACTTTCTTTACCTTGTAAAGCCAACAGGAGCTCACCACTAACTTGTCCTCTAGTATCAGGAGCACATCCTAAACACTGTTACAAACTATGGAGTCATACTCCTACACCTTACAACCTATGGAGTCATACTCCTCCACCATGGCATCAACCCAAACTAGTTGTTGCACTGCTTCCTTAAAGCAAGATGGCTTTGTCACAACACATTCGCCCATAAGAGCCATGTATCTAGTGTAGCTCTCAGGTGACCTCCTCTACTTGCGCTGAGAAATGGTGCTTCCAAATTCTCATGTGCATCATCCAACAATCTGTTAGTCTCTTTGGTGCATTTTCTCCCCTCTCTGGAAGACTCTACCTGAGTGGATGTCTCCACTCCTGGATCCTCTACATGTGGTTGCTCCACACCAATCTAAGGCTCCTTAACCTTAGGAGCTAAAAGATCCTCATCCGTATGTAGCTCAAGCTCCCTCTTAAGGGAAACTCATGTGACCTTCTCCTCATTGAATCTGACATCCCTGCAATCCAATGTCATCCTGTTGGTCGAAAAGTACACCTAATAGTTGTGAGGTGTATCATTGTACCCCACAAATATCCCCAACTCTATTTTTGGCTCAAGCTTCTTCCGTGCATCTTTGGTCACATGGAAATATGCCAATGAACAAAAAATCTTGAAGTGACCAACATCTGGTATCTTACTAGAATAAGCCTCCTCTAGTGTCTTCATCTCAAGTATCTGATGTGGGCTACACTTCTGAACATAAACTATTATGTTGCATGCCTCAGCCCACAAGTGTAGTGGTAAGCCTTGATCATGCAACATCGCCCTCAATGCCCCTACTATGCTTCTTTTCTTCCTCTCGGCCACCCCATTCTGTTGAGGGTTATGGGGTGTCATCAACTCTTTTTTAATCCCTTCTGCTGCACAGAAGTTATTAAACTCGTTTGAGGCATACTCACCACCGTTATCACTCTATATAGATTTAACCTTCTTTCCCAATTTTTTCTCCACTAATACTTTAATCTCACAAAACTTTATGAAAGTTTGATCATTTTTATGGATAAAAAATATCGAGAATTTTCGATAAAAGTCATCAACAAATATAACATAATACATGTGTTTGGCTATGGATGTTGTCAAGAATGGTCCACACACATCTGAATGGACTTGCTCTAAAATAGCCTATGCTCGACTGTCTTTGCCATGAAAGGAAGACTTGGTGTATTTTCCCAAAGTACACCCCTTGCATGTATCAACTTGCTCAAGCGTACATTTGGGAAGACCAGTAGGGATCTGTTGCAATATCCTCATAGCCCCCTAATGCAAGTGGCCAAAACGCATGTGCCACAACTCCCCAACGTCTCGGATCTGCACCATTTTTGCTTTTTTGCTCAAAGCAACACACTCCTCTACCTCCAGCTTATAGATATTTTTCACCCACATCCCTATCTTCTTTACTTGACCTGTGACTATGTGTCGAAGGAATGCCTTTCCTTTCAGGAAGGTCACATCATAGCTTCTATCCTCAAGCATGGAAACTGTAACCAAGTTCATCTTCAACCTAGGAACATACATCACATTCTTCAAGGTAAGTGGAGCCCCATGCTCTCTCTAAAAGGTAATCATGCCCAATCAAGTAACATTATACTTCCCGTCATCACCCATCTCGATATGCTTCTGGAAATATTTCTCCTCCAGGTCACTGAATAACTCTTTCGCCATTCACGTGGAATCAAGCTCCACTGTCGAAGTACTATACACTTCCCATCATTGATGAAACCATGCATGCAATGAGGGAAATTTCAATTCGAATTGAGAGGCCAAAGCCTCACCCACCGCTCCTCCTAAGGACTTCTTCTTGGACTTCTTTAGTGGACAATTTGTAGAAAAATGGCCCAGCTCATGACAATGAAAGCACTTAACTTTTGTCATGTCTTTCTTATTACCTCCATGACAAGAATATGATTTGGAATGGGAAGATTTCTCTTTCCCCTTCTTCACCTTAATTGCTAAGGCACATTTCTCTTCATCATCAGTCTTCGATGAAGAGCTATCCCTAGTGTTACTCCTGATCTACTCCTGCATCAATTACAACCATAGTCATTTCGAATTCGACAGCTTCTCCCAACCATTAACAGAATCCTCATTAGGGGATTTTTGAGGTCTAAAATGGACCTCCTAAGGAAATTATAAGATAATAGTGGAAATAATAAAATAAGATTAGATTACATCATCAAATTTTAGAGGGAAAAAAGACAAAACTATTTTTTCAACTCGTATTTTCAACTTATCTCCGTATGGGTTTACTCAATTTTTGAGTAGAAACACTCATTGGATGCAGAATTTGATTCCTCATCCAAGGAGTACCCATGTTGCATACTTTTGATGGACCCCACTACACGAAAAATGGGAAATACATGAAAAAACCTGATTGCATTTTGCATCAAACGAGTACTCCCACTTGAAATTTGAGAAAAAACTTAGGGAGATAAGTTGAAAATACGAGTTGAAAAGGTAGTTTTTTTTTTTTTTTTTTTTTTTTTTTTTTCATCTTTGAACCTTTCTACTCCAAAAATGGTGAATCATCCCCCATGGTTGACATCATCATCTTGAATCCTATTGGTCCTTATAAAGTTTATTTTAGTTGTACAGTTTTCTTAGGAGGCCCATTTTAGACCTCAAAAATACCTAATGGATAACTATGCCAACTCTTTGGGAGTCCTAGAAGAGAAAGACTCACCCTATCATCCTCTGAAACTGTGATTCCAACACTTCCAAGTTCATCACGACACTGAGTGAACTTGGTCAAGTATTTTGGAATCATCTTGCCTTTCTCCATTTTGATTTTTCGAAGTTTGTCCTTCAGTGCCAATTTCCTTTGGTCACTTTTGTTCTGATACAAGTCTGTCGATGTTTTCCACATAGCATACAAAGTTTCCTTTCCATGGAGATTCGAGACAATGTGGTCTTGAACTCCGTCTAGGATTATCTTCCTCGCCTTCGCCACACACTTCTTCCATTTGGCCAAATTTTGTTCATCTGATGTTGTTGGCTTAGGAATTTCTTGATCAACGAATTCCTTCAAGCCAATATCCTCTAGTACAATCTCCATTTTGTCCCTCCAGGATATAAAATTTGAGCTACCTTCCAAGGCATACTCGAGCCTCAAATCGTAGAATGCCATCATCCTATCCTGAAGTATGTATTGCAAATTTGAATTTCACCTGTAACCCAAAACTCAAAACTTCAAAATATCCTCTAGTATATTGAATTCAGCGCTAATACCATGTAGAAAATCTTGTAGATTCACAAGCTCATGCAATTTACTAAAGCACAGGATAAGAATCTACTTCTACTTTCAATCAGTGGTAACCAATAGATCGATGAAAACAATATGATCAAGAAGAAGATAAATCAATGACACATAACACAAGATGTATCTTGGGAAAGCCACTACTCAAAATCCCACTATTTGTATTGCATATATAAGAAATATGAGTGAAGATACAAAGCTTGTTCTCACTAGTAAAATTTCACACAAATATGTTCAACTCTCTCAGCTCACAAGAAAGCCCTTGGCCAACACTTAGCCAATTCTGCTGCCCTCCAAGCCCCTATTTCCTTGCACAAATCCTAGGATGAATAACCCATATTTAAAGGGAATTCATGCTTCCAAAACTTCACAATCCAAACATAGATCCTTCTTTGATTGCATGCATGATCTATACAATTCAGTAAATCACAAAATTCATAATACATTGTCCATACACTCTAGTCTCAACTGGGTCTTTCTCATAATCAATATGCATGAGTTTCTAATGAGGGAATCTTTAGTTAACTAGAGTGGCACATGTGGATGCACTAGTGCACCCACTAACTGTTAACTCTCTATTAGTTCCACAAACAATTTGGAACTAATTTAACTAAACATAACTCAGTAAATTGAGTTATCTAATTACAAATCACAATTAAACTCATCTTGGACTCCTAGAACTTAGGGAGAGCATATACATGACTTCAAAAAGACTTCCAACTCAAAATTCCTAAGCTAATTAAGTTAATTAAACTTAATTAACTATTTACAAGTTTCTATGAGAATAGAATTCGATTTTTAATTCTCAGTTTAATTCAAGGACAAATTAATTGGAATTTCTTATTGTCATTTCTCAACAGTTACCTCTTTAAACTTGCCATTCATTTTTTCAACTTCTAATGATGATGAAAAAATTGCATATGATGTTATCCACCCAGTTTTACCAAATTACATATGGTGAGAATCTTGGATATTTTTGCAAAATTCACATGCATCATCCTCCTCGTATGGTCCATAACTATTGTTTGAACCATGGCCACATATTGGTTTCATTTTGGAGGTATCCTTTGTTGTCATAGGAGTGGAACTTTCAACAAATTGTTCCTTAAGCACATGCTGCAACTGAAGGCGCATATTCTTCTTCTCCTCTTCATCCAGTTCTAACATTCTTCTCAACTCAATGTTCTCCATGTGAAGAGACAAATTCAGCTATTCTAGCTCTTTGAGACTCTTTTTGCCCATTCTTGCAACTTGGTCAAACTAGGCTTTGATAACAATTTATCTAAAAATGGAGGAGATAGTCAATTTCCTCTTCTCCAAAAACAAACAAGGACCATTCCGACACTTTGCAAGGAAAAATGGGTCTTAACATAAAACAGGTTTTCCAAAAGGTCTCTTCAAGTTATGAGTTAATCTTCACATGTAAACTTAAACAAAAGTAACACAACATCACATAACTCATACAACCATACATGAAGGGTAGAACAAAGCATTTTTTGACAAAGTTCACCCCTCTTGGGCTACATCTCTGGGTCTACCAACATATCTAGACCGCTCCATATATTCAGTGGAAAAAGGAGTACATAAAAGTTTGTTGATGAAACATGTGGCTATTTCCCCTTCAAGAAAATAAAATGAGCTTACATGCACATGAAAGAACTTCAATTCCACATTAAAGAGAAAAAACAAAGCTTTCCTCAACATGACATAGTAAGAAAAATAAACCTGATTTGAACCCTACAAGTAACAATTGATGTAGTAAACTTTTGAACGTAAGAAAACCTCTACAAGGCCTCCTCCATGCTCAAACACCTTCAAGAATTGCTCCAAAACCCCAATTGATCCATACACCCATGAACTTTAATCTACAAAAATTTCCTTTATATGTGCTCAAATCAAAAAATAGAGGTCACCATTGGATCCAGAATATCCAAAAACCCCTAAGTAGACTCTTCTTTAGCTCCAAAACACTGAAAAATCACAAAGATATGGCTCTACAAGCTCTCCATATAGTTTTGTTGTTATCCATCTATTGAAGCCTCAAAATTCGCTGTGACAACATGGGGGATAACCACCCGATCCAGACCTTAAAAGTAGATCATTTTCCATTTGGTACAGTGGCTTCGACTGGGGATAATGGGACCAGTTTTCCAGTGAGGATTGATTTGATAATGTTGTTGGGGTGATATAAGATATAACAAAGAATGATTCAACTAAGAATAATCTAATCTAAATAATAAACACATGCATATATCTTAATCTAACATTATTTGACTATAAATATACCCTGGAATAAATTAAGATATGCAATCTACAGAGCTGTCTCAAAGCAATTGGTAATAAATATTATTCAACTTCCAAACGAAATGAAACCGTTAATGATAATTGGTTTGGATAAATAGTTAGACAAAACAATTGAGAAAACTTTGTCACATATAGTAATTGTTCATGTATTCAATATAGAATCAGAGCTGAAACATCATACAAAAGTGCAATAATGTAGAACTATAACTCAAATTTTCATACATAAGACAATCAAAGAAAGAGTATTTCTCATGCATAAATAAAACACGATCATACGATAAAAGTACATATATGAAAGGTCCTACTCATAGGCTCAGCAATATTGATCCACTTTCATCCAATTAAATACACCCTAAGAGTACATAAGTGTAATTTTAGCAGAGAATGCTTCGATATTCAAAGAAAAATAGATCATGTTCCAATAATTTCATCAAAACCTTCACAAAAATACAGAAGTGTAATGTCTTGTAAAGTGATTTTGATAAAATCTTAGACCCCTCTCTAAATCCATGAGAGGGTTTAAATACTATAATACATGCCTCAAAAATAGATTATTACAAAAAAAGTTGAGGAGGTTTCAAACAACCTTCCTTAGAATAAGTGAATCAAAAACTAAAAATAAAAATAAATGATGTCAAGCTTTTGAAAATTGAATGGCCCTATTTGGCCATTCGGTCCTTGAGCTCACAAATTTCTATCATGGGCTTAACCTGGGGAGGTTGGACAATTCTGGATCTCAGTTTCCCGTGAATACAACATCAGTGAAAGGTGGCACCTATTTTGAGTAGAATTAGTTAAACAACACAGAGTCATCCAATGACTATGTGGTTTCCCTAGAAACCGCTAGTATGTTTCCCAATCAAGATTAGACAGTTGCTTGATTGCCTCTGCATTAGTTTGGGTAGTTTCTTTCCACCTTTCTTCCAACTGTTTAACATCTAGGGGAGCTTCAAGACTACATTCTTTGCTAAGATTGGTAGAATGGAGGTTTTCATTGACAACCTCAATGCTGTTGTTTGCAGTACTGACTCCTCTTGTTGTTGCCCTCTTTGTTTTTTTTAAATGTACATCCCAATCAGTAAATAAGATGTGTTTGTGGGACTCCTCGATCTTTGGTAGATCGACATTCCTTCCTTCTTCAAATTCTTTCCAATAAATGAAGTTCGTTATTCTTTTTTTAGCTCTTCATATTCTAACCTTTGATCAATCACTTTATTGTTTAATTTGTCACTCGATTCACAGTAAGGTTTGATCATTGAAATTATTTGACAGAATACTTCCTACTATTGTACCAAACGAGAATTTAACTCAAGTGCCTCTTTGATGAATTCATCTACCTGAGGACTGCCCTTGAATTTGTCCAATATAGCTTTCATTTGGTGAATCTATGTGTTCTTTACTGCTAGGTTTGTCTGGTGTTGTATTGTCATTTTCTCAAAATTTTGGTTACGCTGTGCCAGTTGTATTTATGCCTGCGTACTGGTGCTTTGCCTTTCTTGATCGAGTTTTTTTTCAAGTAATTAAACTCTTTCTTCCTTTTCCTCTAGTAACAGTTGAACCTTTGCTCCCTTGTCAATTGTTGCAGTTGCATATGCTCCCGCATAATGTGATAGCTTTGTAAGGTTGTCTGATGGGTCCATGGGGGTGTCTCTCCACACTATTTCCATTGGCTCACTTTCAAAACTTGTTGTTGCTGATACATCTAATTTTCTTTTCTCTCTCTGACTTTTTACTATAGCCTTATGAGTAGGATTGTAGAATATATCTAAGGGCAGTATTTCTTCAATTTTCAAAACAATTTCAGAAGTTGGATGTGTCGGGATGACCTCAATGTCTTGAGTAGTTATAAGTTCTTATATTATGGCTTCTGGATTTACAACCTATTGAGTGTGTTGTGGAGTCCAGAATATAGACATTTCTTCAAGAACAGTCTCTGTTTGGAGCTTTTTATTGAATTTCTCCCACTCCTGTTCTAGATTGATGACTAGAGTCTTTTCTGTTTCAACCTTTAGGGGACTAGTCTCCATGTCTTGTACAGTTGAGTCTTTCTTGGTTGTTTCTTCACGATTTCTTCTGTATCCCATTCCAGGTCTGCCTCAGGGCTTCCTTCTTTATTCTGAGATTCATGTTTAGAGTCTTCAAAACATTGAGCTAAATTTTCTTGCGATTCTTCATCAGAATTATGCTTGGAACTCTCCTTCAGTCTTATGCTAGGAGTAAGTTCTCTTATTTATTCAATTTTTAATAGGTCCAAATGGACCTGCTCAAGCCTTTTATTTCTGTACATGTGGAATTATCTGAGGTCCTCTAGGTCTATCTTTAATGACGCTAAGTGAAAAACCTGTGAAAATATCTCAACTTGCTCAAATAAATCATCAAACAGATCTTCTTCATGACTGAATTGTCTGACCTTTACCATGGCAGTAAAAAAATTTGCAACCTAGTTGGGGTCATATTGTCTACCTGGCACGGTAGCTAGGTTTAGGGCCATGATATTCTGTATTTCTTTATATGCATGCCCAAGATCATGCAACGCGAAAGAACCACATTGTAATGAGAAGGTTGGCCAAATGGCTTTCTTCTGCTCCTTAAGGGTTTTGGTGATTCCATCACCCACTGTTTGATAAGCTATTTCCTGTGCCAATAGTTTATCCGGAACATAGTATGGGAGAACATGGGGAGCAGCAATACTCTGAAAAAATCTATTGTAAGTAAACCATTCCACACCAAACTGTCTTGCCACCAGCAAGATGTCAATCTTTGCTTCCTCTAAAAGCCTGGTTGCTTTCTTATCAAAAATGGTCTGATAAATAGGTAACATGACACCATGACAAATCTTATAAAAATGGGAGCCAAATTGTGATTCCCACAGTATCTTGTGATAAATATGGATGGGTGTAGGATCTTTTAAGCTCCATTTGCAGCCCATGTTTGGAAAATGCGAGCAAAAACATATAGCATCCATGACATAAGAACTCATGAAAAAGGGAGGGATAAACCAAGTGGAGACAGTTCTATGATGCATGTATTCTCTAATGGCCATGGCTAGATTATCTGACAAAATAGTACTCCAATTCAAAATGGTAGAATTTAAAATTGCATCAATCAGGGGAACCCATTCAATGGAAAATTTGGTGGTATCAGCTTTTCCGAATAGCCTACATAACATTGCAGCTGCAACATTGTATGGGGTTGACAGAGGTGCGATGGGGTACATAGAATGTTTTTCTCGTCTAAACTTGTTGGAGCCAGACCTCCAAGCTTGTGTAATGTCCATTGGATCTTCATTCTCTTTGGAAAAATGCCTGATAAAAGCTTTGTCGTAGATCTTTTGTGGCTACAGTAGATGGTACATTTGGCTCAAATTGTTTGATTTGAATGATCCCATAACGTCTAACCTGGAGGTTCTGAACGTTCTATCCAAAACTTCCACTTCACCAATAATCCATCTTGCCATGTCTGTATATGGTAAGATTTTCGGTTTAGCAGCAATCCTGTGTAGAAAAGAGCATGTTGATTCAAAGTGAGAAGCATCGGATGAATTCATGGCATCTGTTGTTGCCTTAACTTCTAGGGGTCTTGGTTTTCTCCCTATAGTAAATTATACATTGCCTCCCAAGTCGTAGTTCCACCATCTTTGTTACAAGTGGTATCAGAGAATAGCAGTAACATTTCTGACTGCTCAGGGGCAGTATCCTCTGCGGTCTTTTTCCCTTTCTTAACCATCTTTGTAAGTCTTGTGTTCTTTGAAAACTTCTTGTGATTCAGGCAAATGGAGAAAACAAGATAAAAAAGCAAAGCGGTAAATGCAAGAAAAAGCATAATTAGCATAGTAAAATTTGAAAGCACGTAAGAATGGAGCTTTTATTTCAAACACGAATAAGAAAGATATCTATCATCTCGAGTCGTTAAACGAATAAATGCCTTTAAATCTCATTAACTATACATTAAGGCTCACACAAGATTCTCCTTATGTCTTATCAAAATGTCGCATTGCATATTTCAAACTAATATTTATGATTGATTTGAATGTTTGTAAAATACCGATTTTGCTATTACAATGAATCGCAATTCTCGCAAATTTATGAATAGAGTAATTATGATATGTCAGACCCGAATGTAATTCTATAATGGTTTTAATGTTCCATCGAGTCCAGATTACATTGCATTTCGCATTTTCTCATAGTTTGCATGTTTGCGTTCTTTTAAGAAATATGATGCGATTGCAATAAAGACCTTTGAAGAATAGTTTAAGCCTTAATTATTATATAAGCCAAGTTCTATTTATCGGTCTTCTATGGGGATTTCGCTTAACGCATTTCGTGGAATATGCCTCATGGCTGACCCTTATTATTATTAAATCTTGTGGTTTGCGATAAAGCGGGAATGTATTATTATGAAATGACTTAGTTTGATATCTTAGTTTATCCAAAGTTTTATTCCAAATGCTTTACAAAAGGCAAGCTCTTATTTGCTAAAAAAAAAATGGGGATTTTTTTTAAGAGGGTCCCCATTTATGAATACAATATTAATTATTAAATCAATAAATGGGGGGTTGTTGAATAGTACAACACCATCCTACAAATCAGATTAAAAATCAAATTGTCCTACAAATTTTCCATGTTTTCTACTAACGAGGCGACAATTCCACCCTTCGTCAGTGCAATTTGTTAGACAATTAATTTCCCAATAACCCCTATGCACGGAAATTGTGGTCAAGTTGGCGCCATAAGGCCACGGGTTGGGCCTAACTGCCTGCCCCCGCCGGCCTAGACCCCTTATGCATTGGTTTAGTGGTCATGTAGGCACCCATGGGGCCAAAGATCAACCCTTACCGCTGAAGCCTGTTTTTCTCTAGGCATCAGGGCATGTGAAAGGCCATATGGCCTGGGGCTGATCCTCTTCACCAATGCCATCTGGATGAACACTTTGCCACGGTTATGTGGTGCCTTGGTGACCGGAGACTAGGGCTACACCCAAGCTCCCCACTTGATCGGCGCTGAAGTTCCTCCAGTTGCGGTTCTATGCAGTGGTTGGTGACCATGGGCTAGGGCTAATCCCTGAGCCCCTTGGTTGTTGCTCCCATGGTTATATGTGGCATGGTGACTAGGGGCCATGGGCTTAGCCCGAAGCCCTTCCTCCATTAACGTGCCAATGAATCTTTATATAGAGTTTTGGACCATAGCTTTATAAGAACCACTGCAAGGCCTAGTGGTAAGGCGCTACAATGCTACCTCGGAGGTTGTGGGTTCCAGTCCTACCTGAGGCTTTGTCCAACCATACCCAAAATTTTAATACACTTTGGGTGCCACGTTGCAACCCGTGATTGGTCCACATGGCACCATTTCAATTGTCCACACCCAACCAATAAAAAAAAACCAAAAATTGACGAACCATAACCTACCAAGTGTCAGCACCTGGTTGATCTGTACCTGCACAGTCACCCTACTAACTCAACTGTATGGTCACCTAGTCAATTGCCCAGTCAACAACCTACTCCTTTTTTAGCTATTGGGCCAAACAATACGAACGAAATAACTTAAGCATGCAGTGTCAGATTTAGGTGAAACGAGCGTCGTTGTATTTAGAACAACGAGCACTTCGACTTGACATAGGTTTCAAGACTTTCTAGGCACTTTCATTTTTGAGCTAAAATTTGATCATGTGATCACACAACAATCGAAGGAATTGCTTTACATCTAGGGATTGTGTCAAACACAGGAGGTGCATCCTCGATTAATGTGTAATTCCAATGTAACCACGTGGGCATTGAGGCTCTGGTCCCAAAATTGTGAGTTTAGAGGATGCCAAGAAAAAGGCATGACACAGTAGTATGTGTTATTACTCAAAGGTGAATTTCTCTAACATGAACATTCCTACATTTGAAAGGGGAGGGAAGATCTACAAAACAACCTATATAATGTGTCTTACAGAGGAACTTCATGTTGTTGATGATGATGGAAAGGTTTAGAAAACGAACATAATCAACTTATAAACTATTATATTACTAAAACATAATGTCCGACCAAATAATCAATTAAATAAATTAATATGTTAGGAGACAAAACTCCCTTGTGGAAATCTCCGTGACAATAAATACATACATTCTGCAGATAAAAGCTCCATTTCTAATTTGTAGATTTGAGAAACATATCAACTCAGGAAGATAAATTGGTTTATTCTCACCTTGCAACAGACTCATTAACTGTGCTATCCATGAGCTACTGTGAAACATTAAATACAATAAGAATGAAAACACATCTCCATCAATATTGCACACAGAAAATGTTAACTGCAGAAAAAACCCTTTTTGCTTAAAAAAACTGTAAGCGTGACTGTGAGGATTTCCAAACAGATTATGCCCTAATTTTGACAACAAGGGATTTATATCCACTGATCTCATTTGATTTCCTTCAGTCTCTTTTTGTGACAATTGACCCCTTACTGTCTGGCTGCATCCTCGTTACAACCTCTCTTTTCCCCTCTCTTTCTCTCCTCTGTGTCTTGTCTCAATGTTTATAATCATTAATTTTCTTTTACTATGATTATCATTATTATTAATAATTTGTACTTTTCAATTTTCCAATTATTAATTGCATTTTTTAATTGATTTTTTATTTAAAAAATTAAATATACCTATATTACTTTAGATTAAAAAAAACATACACTTTATGAACTTGGAAACTCTCATTACCGAGACTTTTCTATATACACCATTTACCATATACTTAAAATGATGTTCTTTAAGTATTTTGTACATGTCCATTTTTCTAGAACTAGTGGCGCCCTCATTGTTTTTGAAGAGATTCACTTTGGCGCTCTTTGATGTATGTCTGGGATAGCTATCTATTCTCTAACTCTCTACAACAACAACTGTTGTAGGAATTTCCAACGTCCTCCTGCTTGTTATGTTATTTTAAGATATTTTTTTTAGGTTTTATTTATTTATTTATTTAAAAAGGAAATGTTATTTTAAGATATTTTTTTTAGGTTTTATTTATTTATTTATTTAAAAAGGAACTTAGAATATTTAAGTTTATAATAATAAAGAACAATTATATTAACTCACAAAGAGAAAAAAAATAATTTGTTTAATTATAATTAGACAAGCCAAGAAATCATAATACACTTTCTTTATTATTCTCATTTTGCAGATTTGAATCTTTATTCAAATATTGACCAACTTGTATGAATCTATCCCATTAGTGTTTGCAATGAAATTGAGAAATTTTTCAATTTTTTATCCATTTAGAGCTATTTTATAAATTTGAAGTAATGTCAATTTTACTGCTCAATATTTTGTTTCCTCCCAAAAGCCCAATAGACTTTCCAAATCATTCATGTCCAATTAGCGCGAGAAGGATCCAACCATGCATGCAAGGCAAACCATGTCTTGGTATTTGGAATTTGTTCGCCAGAGGTTGTGCAGGTATCAAAATTAGTGCTTCCCAAGAACCATCATGCCCTACCCTGATACATTTGACTTGCTATACAGTTTCTCAGGAAAGTTATATATTTTTGTTTTACGAAGCATAAATCATAAACCATGAAAAAATCCAATGAGCTTGGACTGCGTGAGTGTTGAGAATATAGTAAATTTAGATTTTACATTGTCAAAATAGTGAAATGATTGGTTGCAATTGCAAAAGTATGAATTTTCAAAGAAAAAATATGCTTCTGTATGGACTTGTGTATCATATATTTTACTTTAAAACTTCATATATATTTTATTTTGCAATTTTATTATTCCAAAGTTACACTTCATTGGCATTTGTTTATTTAATTAGACATCTTTCACCATCTATATTAGAGATATAAAAATTGGTATATTTAAGAGTGCACTCTTGCTAGAAAATAACTATCCAACTTTCAACTAATTCCTATTTACTTATAGATACATCTCAATTATATATTTACACAAAATCTATAACTAACATAGAACCACAACCGAAAACAACAACCTTTAACTAATTTAAAATTAGTCTTTTTTAAAAGTACATCTATCACACTACAAACAACCAAGCACAATTCATAGGTGCAAACAACCAAACACAACTCCTACTTCATCTAGAGATAAATTTCAATTATATATTTACATAAACTTTATAACTGACACGAAACCAAAACTAAAAAAAGAGCCTTTAACTGTTAGGTCTTTATACTACTAGTGTAAACCCTTACTGTTATTAGTGCAGCCCCCTTATTGTATTATTGTGCCCATATAGTCCCCATGTTGTTATTATTGTACCCGATAGAAGCCCACTATTGTTATTGTTGTGCCCCTACAATATTATCGTTATGTAGGTTCTAATTGTATTGAGATCGCTTAGACTCCTATATATAGAAAGGAGGTCTTGTCATTTGTATCAGGTTGTCCCCTCGAAGAGGTTGATTTTTAAGTCATTGATCTATCTTTTCTATCCTTTTGTGAGCTGGTTTCATAACATTAACAAATTTAAAATTTACTCTTTTTAATTATACATCTAGTGCATTACAAACAACCAAATACTTATTAAAAAAATATACTAAACTATAAAGCAACACTTTAAAAATAAATAAAACATAAAATATTAATCAACGTTAAATAAACCAAACTACAACTTTTTCCAATTTAACTATTCTACTAGCTTACCTTTGCACCATTTTGGGGCAATTGCTAATATTAAACTCAGTGACTGATTATAAATGAGTTACGTTTCATTTGTTCATAACAAGAATTCCATTTTGGGGCAATTTCTAGTATTAAACTCACCAACTAATTATAAATGAGTTACAATTCATTTCTTCATAACAAGAGTTTACTAAATCACTACAGAAATTTACAAAATTTATTCATAAATGTACAAACTTCTTTTAGAGTGCAAAATATAATGTGTAAAATTTTCATTGTTTAAATTGTATTTTTGAATGATATATAGAGTACATAACTTAATCTTGTAAGTCCAAAAAATATTTGTTGGATTTAGACAAAAAACAAATACCTAAAAAAGTACCAAACTATAAAATACCAAGACCACTTCAAATGCTTTAACCATAAAAAACTTATTTTTCTCAATAGCTTTGTATGAGATATTTTCCTTCAACATTTTTTTCAATATATAGATATATATGAGGTTGTTATTGACATAAATTAGTTAACATAAATATTCAAATAGTTTATTTAAACCTCGTGTTGAAATATTTTTTAAAAGTATAAGGTTTAAACATATTAGTCACACATTTTTTTTACTTCTAATTACTTTACATGAAATTATATTAATTCATATGAACAACTAACTAAACATGAATAGCATATTCATTTTTATTTTTTATTACAGCTAACATTGTTTTTCTATTTAGAGAATATTTTATTTTTATTTTAAGAGAGACACGTGTCAACTCCACTTGAGCACAGATGAAATTACACATTGCCCTCAAACTAGCTATAAAAAGAGTCTCTCAACTCAATAAAAAAATACATATTATTTAAAATTTAAAATTATTTTTAATATTAAATAATCATAATCTCACTAATCTAACCAAAGATAATTAATTTGCTTTGAGCACTTATCCATACATATACATAGAAAGAATAAAGTAGTATTACCCTTGAATAAATTGAGACGACGATCCATTTCCCTATGGCCTTCGCATTCCTCATTGAGGGTGAATGAGAATGTGTGTACTAACATTTCTTAGAGTCATTTCTTAGAGTAAATTAGTATAGATCGACTTTTAGTACTAAACTAAGGATCAAATTTATTTAGGTCTTCTTTTAAAGTGCAAAATAAAATGTGTAATTTTTCATTGTTTAAATTGTATTTTTGAATGATATATAGAGTACATAAATTAAATTTGTAAGTCCAAAAAATATTTTTTGGGTTTCGACAAAAAAATATATGCCTAAAAAAATACTAAATTGTAAAATACAGAGACCATTTCAAACGTTTTAACCATAAAACTTAATTTTTTTCAATATCTTTATATGAAATATTTTCTTTTAACTTTTTTTCTATATATAGATATATATGAAGTTGATATATAAATTAGTTAACATAAATCTTCAAATAGTTAATTTAAACCTAGTGTTGAAATATTTTTGAAAAGTATAAAGTTTAAACATCTTACTCACACATTTTTTTTACTTCTAATTAATTTACGTGAAATTATATTAAGTCAAATGGACAACTAACTGAATATTCATTTTTTTTATTATTATAGGTGGCATTGCTTTTCTATTTAGAGAATATTTTATTTTTAATTTAAGAGGGACACCTATCAACTTCACCTTGAGCATAGACGAAATTACACATGGTCCTCATACTGGGTTGTAGAATGAGCCTCTCAACTTAATAAAGATGCTCAATATTAAATGTTTAGACCATTGTGGTTAATAAGGAAACTTTGTAATTTTTTAAATATTTTATTTTCTAAAAGTATAAAAACATATAGATTCTTGGTGCCAATTTCAACTCCCCTTTGAGGTCAATATCAGCGAATTTCAATTTTTAAAATATTCTATTTTCTATACAGTGTAAAACATGTAAATTGTTAGTGTTGATTTTGGTTCCCTGGACGCCAATAAGAGTCGGCAATAATAATTCATATGCGAGCACATTGATCATACCGGTAGCGATTTTCATTTTCTCTTTGATGTCATTTTAAATTGTTCTATGTTGTATCGATTACTTTAGCCCAAATTACTTCTTTATTAACAATGCATCAAATTATTAGCAGTATAAATGTAATTGAAGAAAGAACAATGTATGCAGTGACAAAGACGACAAAAGCACAACCATAGGAGACAGCAGATTGGTCCAAGACCAGGAAAAAACCCCACAAGGGGGATGTTGTACCTCTGTAGATAATTCTAGGTTAAAGAATTATGACAAAGCATCTAAAATGTTTTGTTTGTTATGATTTTTTGGATGACCAATGCTCTAAATTGTTTAAACAAGTGCAGTTTCTTAATTACTTATGATGTATTAGAAGGGCTGATTCTTCACCTCTAGTAGAATTTAGCTTTTGAATTGATATTTAAGGTTGAACTTTAAGAAAATATATGATTGATTAAATATTCAAACAGATTACTTAACTTAGTCATATACAGATGAAGTGTGTAAAATGATTTTACAACCAACAAAATATATTTAACACTTAAGGGAAAGTGACAATTTAAAGATGTAGAGGAGTTAATTAAAACAAATAGTATAATTAACTAATCTTTTTAATTGATAATAACTTCGTAGGGGCTTTCAGATAAATTGAAATTCAACACTATCATACTCAGAATTCCCATTAATTTCAAATACATGCAGATTTAAGAAAAGTGAAAATATAATAACATAGAAGTACTCACAGAGACGCAAGTTGTTTCAAGATGAATCTAGAATCCTTCTATTACATTCAAAAAATAATTTCAGATGATTACAAGTTTGCTCAAAAGTCTATCACAATGGTTCAACCCTTTATACTTTGATCTACAAAGTATTTTTACAATTTTCCTAAAAATATCTTGATTTTAAATATCAAGGTTTATTTACAAAATATCTCAAAATTGTTTACAAAAATAGATGTATAATATAGGAAAATAAAAATGCTTAGGCCTCTTAGCATTGAATTCCAGGCTTATAATGACGACTAGGCTGAAAAGGTTGTTGTTTTGTTGCTCTTGAAAATCTGCATCTTGTTGCTAAAAACCTATTATCTGCTGCTATAAATCCATGTTCGTTTATTCGAGAAGTTGGCATATCTTGTCACGTCTTTCTTCATCTGGAGTGGAACATTTAATTAACTTTCTGAATGTTTCATCCACTTCAATGTATTTCTGAAAAGTGGGCTTAATTACAAACAAATGATTGATCTCATGCTTAATCAATCAATCAAAACTTAAACCTTCAATGAAGCCTTTTCCTGTAATAGTTCCCCTGATCTTGGAAAATTTTGATTTGTTTGTAGCTATAGCATGCAAACTTCGTTGATATTCTTCAAGGTAAGCCTGGAAGTCCCTTTTGATGCAGAATATTGAACTTCTTGTGAAATTTCTAAGTGTTAGCTTCTGGACTATGACATTTATTTTCCAGTTGTAGCTTAAGGTTTATTTTAGTGAGAATCCTTCTCACTTCCAATATTATTTCATTTCTATCCTCTATTTCAAACTCTTCCAGTTCTTCCCTTGTCTTTGAATTTAGAATTCTAATTAATGTTGTAGCCTCTCCTGGGTTTTGACCCAGGTCTTTCTTTACTTCTTCAATCACTTCGATTTTTCCAATAGCTCCTCCAGTTCAAAACTAATTTAAATAGAAGGCCACAATTTGGTTATAGACTCATTAATATATACCCATATGTTTTTCTTGGCCTATGCAATTGTCTGAGCAATAGCAGTCTCATTTTCTAGAGACTATTCTTTGAGTTAGCCTATGAGTTTTTTGAAGCTCTGTTAAGTAAACATTATCAATCTTTAACTTCTGCTCTTGGAAATTGTTGAGTTGATCCTTCAGCGTCTCAATCTCTTGATCTTTGATGGACAAATCTCCCATTGCTTTTGCTAAGTCATTTGTTGAGTATGTGAACTGTGTTTCCACTGCTATAGCTGTTGCAATAAAAGTTCCTGCAATAGGAGTTGTTGCTATAGGAATATTTACTTCCACATTTTCTTGCTGCTCTTTTTCCTTCAATAAACGTTCTAGTTCAGTCTCCATCCTTTGAATCTGTAAGTTATGTTCAACAATGATTTTGAACATGTTTTCTTTTTCTTTTTCTAACTCACCTATGCCTTTGGTCTGAGGATCTTCAGTAGTAGCGAGTTTCAACTATTTTCTTGATGCTTGTATATTAGCATTTTTCCTCTTAATCATCTCCTCCGCAACTTTAACATTACTAGGATCATATCCAATTTTAATCACTAGATCCTCTAAAGATTTTATTTCAGTATCTTTGGCAAGTGATGAGATATTTTCATGTTTTAACTGGTATTAAATCTTATTCAATGAAACCTGCAACCTGGATGCTACCATGGCTGAAATGGTCAAGGTGAAGTAAATAATTTCTCCAACTTGTTTTTTCAGATCAATTTGGTCAATAGAATGGATCTGTTTAGTGTCAAAGGAAAAAACATATTCTTGGTAATATGCTGCATTTTTTGGAAAAGGAACCTTAGGCTTTAAGAGTGCCATTTGAAACTATCCCTTCTGGGTATTTAATGCTGAGAGAAGCTTGTGTTGGGACACTAAAGTTTGCTTCCAAAACTATGAATAAGTAGTGGCCTTGAGTGCCTCATTCTCCTTTGCAATTTTCGTGTACCTAGAAAATATACTTTGTTCTATAGTAGTGTGAGCTAACTCTCTTGTTTGAACTAATTCTAATGGATCCAGAGTGACTGAAGATATAAGAGAGCTTGAGAAAATTTATTCATCTCTTGGGAATGTTACAGCATAAGGAACTGATAACACTAATGTATTATCTTTGTGTGAGCTCTCTTCTTGAGATGGCTCTTCAAGAGGCTTATTTTTCTTCTTTTTGTACATTATGAATTAAGACTGTTGAATTTCTGAAACAAGAGGGGAAATAAGTTTCCTTTCCCTTTTTACATGTTTTTCCTATGGTGTTGGAGTCTGTGTTATTGTAGAAATAAAAACCTACTCCTATGCTTCCTACAATGTGTTCTCCTACCACTCCCCTTGGTTCATGTATTGTTTGATCTCTGGTCTAGGAGTGTGTGCATAAGGAGTATTTTTTTTTCTACCCTTAACTTATAAATAATCCCCAATGGATCATAAGACCAGGTAAAACTCAATTAAATTTCATTTTCTTCAAGAGGAGGTCTACTTCTTTTTTTGTTGCATTAGTATTATAAATAAAAGGTCCAATCCGAGCCTTTAATTTAAACTGAGATTTCCTTTTAGCTGACACAAAGTGCAGCTCATCCATGCTCATCACCTGCCTAATGTATTCAAGTGCAAAAATCCTAATTGGTACATACTTATGCAGTTTATATGGAGGCAAATCACATCCATATACTCTGATCTCTGTATAATTTTGGTACAAGTACCAATATCCAGTCTTTGTCTACTCGCTGAGATGGAAAATTCTCTTGATTTCAAAGGAAATCCTAAGAACAACAACACTATTAAGCAAGCATGAGACCATGTATAAAAACTAATTGGTGTAATCACTAAAGGAAAATTCATTGGTATTCTTCCTTACTAAGGAAGTCCAATGAATCACATATTGAGGATTACCCTGCTCATCTAATTTCTGCAACTGAAACTGGAATTTATCTGCTTTATAGAATAAAAACAGGTATACAAGAACTGACTGATATTTGAAAGATCCTTCTGTTGAAAAATTTAAGAACTAGTCATGTATTTCTTCAGACAAAAACTCACTGTAATTGAAAATCATGGATGGTTTTTCACCTGCTAAAAATACTGATAGAAATCCTAAACTAATCTCATCTACCCACTGATTATTTGGATAACCTAACAAACAAGAAACTATTGAAATAACTTGTTTGGTCATTTCTGGGAACATAGAAGAGGGGTATGGAGGATTCGTCCTAGGCAATTCTGCATTTTCAGGTAGGAATATTTCAAAAAATTTAGCTGTTTGAGGAAAGGCGAGCTTCTTATATATGTCCATGAGGGAATCCACAAAGAAAGGGTGCAGAGGGGCTGAAGGTTTTACTTGAATCATTCGGCATATGGATTATGGGTATATGGTAAACAAAACATCATTATTTTTAGCGATAATGTCTCTCTAGCTTGGGACGTATCTAAAATGGCACCAGGTCACAAATTCATGAAATAAATGGGTCTGAGGAAGGATGAATTGAGGCAGGAAGGAGACCCACATGCTCAATTCACCATTCGCATCAAGGAATTTCTGTTTGGTCCAAGTATGGGGTTCATATAGGTCGAACTCACATTAGGTTTCAACAATTTTGTATTCCTGGTCAACAAGGGCTAGTCTCTTTAAATCTACGACAGGGGGAATCATTGGGCCTTCCTCTATCATTTTGGATTTTCCATTAGAAGACATATTGTAGGTATAGAAGGCAAGGGTGATGATTACCAGGAAATTAGCATATTGTTGTGTGTTGAAGAAGTAGTCTCATGTTGGTCAGGTTGTCTGGTCACATTGAGCTTGGATGTACAGTTTTGCAGAACATAATGGATAAAAGGAAACAGTGGCGAAAAATGTCTTTATTTATAAAACGGGAGGAATTATCGCTTCAGAATACCCGTTATGGGAGCGGGTCATTTATTATGGAAATGGTCGATGGAATGAACAGGTGGATAACAGTAAATGAGTTGATGAATGAGCAGAAGACAGTTGATGGAGGCAGGATGGTCGTTAACTTTTGGTAGGAGCGAGAGATGGCAGTTTTTGGGGGTGCGGATGGTAAGTAGTAAAGGGGGTGGGGGGTCTGAAATAGTTTAGATGCGGTCGCATAGGATATGCGGTATTTTTAGAAACAACTTTTCGGACCCCCCCCCCCCCAGTTAAATATCGGAGGGTCCAGGGGGGTCTAAAATACACCTCCGTAGTTGATTTGGGTGGGAGCAGGATCACAATGGTTGATTGATGTGCCCATGTTTACACAAACGACAAAAACATCTAATCAAATTACTTTACTACAAATTTTGATTAATTGCTTAATTAAGTTTAAACTAATTAAACAATTAATTAACCATAATGTGCGACATTTAAACTAACGCACAAATTTTCTTTGGGATTATTCATTTTTTTCCAATATTTTCTTTTTTTTTGTCATTTTTTCTATTTTCCCTTTCTTATTTATCCCTTTCATTTTTTCATTTTTTTCTTTATATATATATATATATAATTTTTCTTTCATTGTTTCAACAAATAAATGTAAAATATAGGGTAAGTTACAACATCAACTCCATCTAGGGATTGCTTCTCCCTATGCAAATCCATGTGCCTTCTCCTCAGGCTATGGAGCCTTTGGTGTGAAAATCACACTTTGACAATGAAATGTAAATAACACCGGTAATGTACAATTAACTATGATGTAACAACTTCAATATTGAATATAGTGCTTAAGATATTGTCCATTGAGATGCAATGAAGAATATCTTCCTTCCAGATTCTGCAAGTTAAAATTATTGTTTCCCTTTATTTCTGCAATGCTAAATGGTCCTAACAAGAGATTGTCAAATTTACCATGTTTTCCTCTTTCCTCTCTACGGGCATCCCATTTTAAGACAAGATCTCCTTGCCTGAAGTCTCTTTCCCTAAATTTCTGTCAAACAAAGTTTTCATCTTGTTTTGGTATTGACAAAGTTTGTATTGAACTTCATCTCTGTCTTGATTTAATTCAATAATCTAATTGATTCTTCTTGAAAAATCATCAGGCTCTTCATATGATTCCTGCAAAAACTTCATAACAGGAAAATCTAATTGTGTAGGAAAAATGGCCTCAGTGCCATAGACAAGCTGAAAAGGGGATTTACATGTAGATCTCTTAGGTGACACTCTGTTAGCCCAAACAACATACTTGAGATGACTGTCCCAATTTCTCTTATGGTATGAGAGTACCTTCTTAAGGATTTTTACTAAACTTTAATTTGACGAATCTGCCAACCCATTTCCTTGAGGATAATATGGGGTATAATGATGCAATAAAATCTGATACTTTTGGCAAAATTCTATAATTTTAACACTACTGAATGCATGTGCATTGTCAGTGACTATCTGTTGAGGAGAGCTAAGCCTGGATAATATATATTCTTCAATGAATTTGATGACAACAGTGTCTGTTACATTTTTTACATGGATGGATTTTACCCATTTTGTGAAGTAGTTTGTTGCAGTTAGGATCCACCTGTGTTGATCACTGGATATTTTAAATATCTCTCCTATGAAATCTAGTCCCCATTGTAAAAAGGGTGCTTCAATTAATACTCGAACAAGAGGGAGTGTTGCTAACCTTTTCTTTCCAACAAAAATCTGACATGGAATACAACTTCTAACTTTTGCTCCAACTTGTGAAAACAACTTTGGCCAATAAAAACTTGCTCTCAAAATTTTATATGTTGTTGCTCTCCAAGCATAATGCCCTCCACTTATTCCTTCATGAAATTGATCTATAACACCTTCTGTTAGACATAATAGAAGGATATCCAATGGATCTTTCCAATACATGTTAGCATTTATGATACAATATTGCATAGCCTTTAAACTGAGGGTTCTGCACTGATTCTTTGTGAATCCAAGAGGATACTCAAAATCACAAAGAAAATGTACAATATCATCATAATTCAGATAATAGGAAATTTTCATCAACATGAAGTGGAAGAGAAGTTGAACATGTAGTAGAGGAAGGTTTTTGTGTATTCTTCTATGCTGAACTTTGAGAAGGTTCTTATGTATTCTTCTCTCCTGATACTTGCATGATAGAGTTTATTCCCAGAACTTTACAATTTGATTCAGCCAAAATTTTGGCTAAACCTTGTCCCTTTACTAACTTAGTATATTTGATATCTAAATCAAACTCTAGTATTTTTTCAATCCATCTTCCTCTCCTACCATCTGTATCAAGTTGGGTCAGGACAGTCTTGACAACATTATTTGGGACATAGGCAGTAATAGGGGAATGGAGGAGATAACTTATGAAGGATTTTAAGGCTTGCACAAGGGCATAAGCTTGTTTTTCAATAATATCATATTTCAATTCAGCATCTCTCATAATGTTGCTAAAAAAGGAAAAAGGTTGGTCATCTTCATTATCATTCTTTTGCAATAAGACAACAAGTAAGGTAGCATCAGAAGCAAAAGAGAAAATGCTAAAAGGTCTTGAGTAATCATGATTGGCTAGTACTAGGGATTTATAAATAGCCTTCTTGATTTGTGTAAAAGCAAACCTTGCTTGCACTGTCCAATTGACTTCATGATGATTCTTTAGCATATTAGTAATATCCTTGATTATCTCAACACAGTTTGGTATAAATCTTCTTAAAAAATTGAACTTTCCTAGAAAAGTTTGAATTTCCTTTTTATTTCTAGGTAAACTGATTATCTAAATGGTTGAGACTCGTTTTGGATCAATCACTACTCCTTCTTTTGAAATGATATGGCCAAGTATTTTTCCTTCCTTTATAGCAATTAAAGATTTCTTTGGATTGAGTGAAATTCCATATTCTTGCATCTATCAAAAACCTTTCTCGAGTGTTTTAAAGTTTTCTCATCAAAATTTGAAAATATAGTTAGATCACCCAGATAAATAACAACAAACTTGTTAACTTTACCAACAAAATCTAGGTCCATGGCTCTTTGAAAGGTAGCCCCTACATTGGTTAGGCCAAATGGCATTCCAACATACATAAATGTTCCCCAAGGGGTTGTGAATGTTTTTTTTACCCTATCTTCTAGACTTACCATGATATGCTTTTATCCAGAGAAACCATCCAACATAGAAATTATGTTAGAGCCTACAACTTTTTGGAGCAATTGATCCATCTTGGGCAATGGATAATTGTCTTTTAAAGACAGTTTGATCAGGTTTCTAAAGGCTACACTCAATCTTATTTCACCATTATTCTTTCTTATAAGAATCAAATTTTCTATCCAATCAAGATATCTAAGAGGAACAATAATTTTGGCATCCAACAATTTCTTAAGTTCTTTTTCAATATCTGGAAGAAAAATTGGATTTACTATCCTAAATTTCTTCTTGAAAGGTTTAGCTTCTGGTTTGAGAGAAATTTTATGTTCAATCAGTGTTCATCATAGGTTTTGAGCTTCTCATATAACTAGGAAAAGACATCTTTGTAATGTTGGATAAGATTAAGATATTTTTCTTTTATTTCCTTAGGTAATGATGCATAAATGTTTAAATTTTTTATTTCTTCATGGGTTCCAATATTACACTCTTCAACATCCTCTTGTTGTGAACTTACTAATGAAGTTTTTGAAACATCATTATTATCAAAAAGTTTTTTAAGAGGAATTAAACCCTTTGGAATGTAATTATTAGACAACTGAATGATATTATGATCAACTATCTTATGATTTAATTGTGAGGTTTCATTTTCATTATTTGACTTATGATCAATGATTTGTTCTTCTTCAATTTGCAAAGCTGAAAATTCATCAATTGCTTGTAAGAAAATCTTCAATTGCTCATCATCTTCAAAAAAATTCCAATGTTTAATGTTGTCGGGGATTGAAGGTGTATACTTTACTTGAATTTGGTATTGTAATTGCATTGGATCAAGAATTTTGAAAGATCTGGCAGAGACTGCCAAAGAGTCTGCATAAATTTTTTCATCCCTAGGGATTGTTGTAATGTTAAAAGCTTGAAAGTAATTATCCACAAAATCCCATACCTCATTTCGATAAGATCTAAGCCTATGATGTTTTGCTTGGCATAGATTTATTACTTGTTTCAAAATTAATTATGAGTCACTGAATACACTTAAGTTTTGAACTTTCAGACTTCTAGCTAACTCTAACCCTAAAAGTAAGGCTTCATACTCTGCTACGTTGTTTGTAACATCATAGTCGAACTTAAAAGATTGAGTTATATTTTCTTTATCTGGAGAGATAAGTACAATTCCATCTCCAGCTCCATATTTGGAAAAAGCTCCATCGAAGTATAAAATTCAAACATTAGTTTTTATACATTTAGGTTTATTCACAATCTGTTCAATGCTAAGTTGAGAATTTTGGAGATCGTTAGTTGATAAAGAAAAATCATGATCAACAACATAAATAGGATGATTTATGGCTTGATCATCTTTACAAACAGTATTAATAAATCTCATCTCTATGTATAATCTAAGATGATCTCCCCCATAAACATGAATTGTAGCAAAAGACATATTCATTTGTAGACTTCCCCCTGACTTCGAAAAACAATATCTAGATAATAACATTCCAAATTTTAGGGGAATATATGTAACAACAATATCTAAAACTACACTCTTAATAGGGATTTGTGCTAGAGTTACAACTAAATCTTTGATTAGTTCGAGACAAGGTACTTTTTTCGAATCAAAAGTGCATAGATCATGATAAGGTCTTGTAATTTGTAACTGAAGCTAGTCCATAATTATTTTGGGCATTAGATTGTGAATGGCCCCAGAATCTAACATTTAGTTATATAATAGAAAATCATAGTTTTTAAAGTAACATAAAAGGGGGGAACATTTTCATCAATCATATCAGAACTAGGACCAAAAATGGATGAAGGTTTTTCATCCTGTAAACTTATCACATCTCCCTCAACATCAATACTTGAGGATTGAATCCATTTTCACAATTGATTCTTGTAACCTAGGTTTTTCGATATTTTGGATAATGGAATAGGAATCTTGACTCTTTCTAATTCTCTCTCAACATTAAAAGTTGTTGGAACAGTCTTTTCGAATGTGTTTTGTTCATTTGATTGATTTAATGGTTGAATCAATGTTGTCTGTGTTTTAGCTGTTTTACTAGTGGTTCATTAATAGTGACAATTTTAGGTGGTTTACCAGGTCCTCGTCTGGGTCTTAAATCACTTATTATGTTTAATTCTGCAATAATAAATTTAGAGAAGGCCTCATATTTAGAACCCTAAGAGGCTTCTTGACTTTGAAGTGAAGGTTGATCATGAGAAACTAGAATTATAGCATTTTGATTTGATGGATTATCAAAATAATTGATAACACTGTTGACTAAAGGACCAGTCTCTTTGGGTTTCTGATCATCAATCATTAATGGGGGCAGAATTTATTGATCAACATTAGGTCTCTGCAATATTTGGAGCTGAAAAGGACTGTTATACAGAACTTGAGGTCTATTTGACACTTGTTGAGCTACCTTAGGTTGTGCTTCCATTTTTGAAATTATATTAGAAAGATTTCTTAATAAAGAAGTAATTTCATCTATTTTATCCTCACTCTTACTTTTAAATGAAGAAGTTCCTTCTTCCCTAGATTTCATTTTTCTTTCATCCTTTTCTGCCTTTGCTTTAAGTTTGGTTGATGATGATATATTAGCCTCAACTTCAATGCATTGGTCTGCATGTATGTTAGGGTGACAGATGTTCTTTCTCTAAGCATAACAACAAAATTGTCATGAAAACCTTTGGAAAATATAACTTTAGCACCAGCCACTGGTGGTTTATAGTCTGGTGGAATTTTATTATAAATTTTATTAAATCATTTTATGAAATCAGCCACAGGTTCACCAGGGTTTCTATTTAGGTCATTAAACTCTGTAAGATAGTATACGGGATCCTTTTTAACTCCACAATAGTTTTTAAAGATAGTAATAAATTCATTCCAACTAGGGATAGAACGATCTCGTAATTGTCTAAATCAAATCCTAATATTTCCCTCAAGAGACAGAACAAATAACCTCATGTACACATCTTCATGTTCTATATTCAGATTATCAGCAAAGTCCAAAAAGATAGCTAAATGATCTTCAACAGACAAACCCGTTTCCCCATTAACCTGGGTAAGTGCTTTAGATATCCATCTGGAAAATTGTTAAGCTAGCCAGGAAGGACTAATGTTGCATAATGAGAATTAATGATGGGTTGAAAACTAGCCATTTGATTAGGTGAGGATAATGAGGATGAGGATGAACTTTGAGCGGAAGGAGAAGGTGAGGATGAAGTTGAACTTATGGGAGATGAGGGAGGTGAAGATGATTGAGTAGAATTTCTGGATGTTTTTATTAGTGGTGTTTGTATAACTAAATTCTACACTTTAGGACCAAATTTTCCTTCACTTTCAAATAAAGGATTGGTATGAACATAGAAGTTGTCTTCAGGTTTAGCAAAAGTAGATGGATATGTATGAATGACAAAAGAAATGAAATCACTAGGTTTTAATTCAGGTAATGCTAAACCTAATTATGTTTCTAACTTTGGATAATTAGAAAGAGTTTCAAGGATTTGGTAAGATTTTAATTGATAAACAAGAAGAGCTAATTGCAAATCGACCCCTTTAGATAAAATGTCTAATGCTTTTGGTGGTAGATTTGATAGTTTAGGAGGAATTGGGACAAGTCTAAAAGGATCAGTTTCTGAAACAATTTCAAGTGGATTTTCTACAGAAGCAGAGGTAGAGGTTTCTAATCTTTGTCTTAAAGAGGCAACTCTAACCAGTGTCTTAGGATCTGATAATGGAGAATAAAGTTGAGGGTTTGAGAGAGACCTGGTAGGCCTGCGTGAAGCCAGTGTTATTTTGTTGAATCGTCGGGTGAAAATGTTTAAGCTACTAACCTTTTATTCACCATTAAAAGGAAAGCCTAATCGTTGTCCTAAGGAAAAATAAATTCAAAATTTTGCATTCCCCGACAACGACGCCAATCTGATGTTGTACCTCCGTAGATAATTCTAGCTTAAGGAATTATGCCAGAGCATCTAAAATGTTTTGTTTGTTTTGAGTTTTTGGATGACTAATGCTCTAAACTATTTAAACATTTGCAATTTCTTAATTACTTATGATGTATTAGAAGGGTTGACTCTTTACCTCTAGCATAATTTAGCTTTTGAAGAGATATGTAAGGTTGAACTCTAAGTAAATATATGATTGATTAAATCTTCAAACATATTATTTAACTAAGTCATATATAGATGAAGCGTGTAAAATGCTTTTACAACCAACAAAATATACTTAAAACTTAAGGGGAAGTGACAATTTAAAGATATAGAGGAGTTAATTAAAACAGATAATCTAATTAACTAATATTTGTAATTGATAATAACTTTGTACAGGCTTTCAGATAAATTGAAATTCAATATATTCATACCTAGAATTCCCATTAATTTCAAATATATGCAGATTTAAACAAAGTGAAAATATAATAACATAGAAGTACTCACAGGGACACAAGCTATTTCAAGATGAATCCAAAATCCTTCTATTACTTTCAACAAATAATTTCATATTATTACAAGTTTGCTCAAGAGTCTATCACAATGGTTCAACCCTTTATACTTTGATCTACAAAGTATTTATACAACTTTCCTAAAAATATCTTGATTTTAAATATTAAGATTTATTTACAAAATATCTCAAAATTGTTTACAAAAATAGATCTATAATATAGGAAAATAAAACTGCTTAGGCCTTTTGGCATTGAATTCGAGGCTTCTAGTGATGACTGGGCTAAAAAGGTTGTTGTTTTGTTGCTCCTGAAAATCTGCATCCTGTTGCTAAAAATCTGTTGTTTGCTGTTAGAAATCTGCGTCTGTTTATTCGAGAAGTTGGCATATCTTGTCCCATATTTCTTCATCTGGAGTGGAATATTTAATTTACTTTCTGAATGTTTCATCCACTCCAGTGTATTTCTGAAAAGTGGGCTTAATTACAAACACACGATTGATCTCATGCTTAATCAATAAATCAAAACTTAAACCTTTAATGAAGGCTTTTCGTGTAATAGTTCCCTGATATTGGCAAATTTGGATTTGTCTGTAGCTATATCATGCAGCCTTCGTTGGTATTCTTCAAGGGGAATGAGTTTGTCAGCCATTCCTCTTAAGCTTGGAAGTCCCTTTTGATGCAAAATACTGAAATTCTTGTGAAATTTTTGAATGCTCGCTTCTAGATCATGACATTTGTTTACCAATTGTAGCATAAGATTTCTTTTAGTGAGAATCCATCTCAATTCCAAGATTGTTTCAGTTATGTCCTCTATTTTAAACTCTTCCATTTCTTCCCTTGTCTTTTAATTTATAATTATAATTAATGTTGTAGCCTCTCCTAGTTTTTGACCCAGGTCTTTCTTTACTTCTGCAATCACTTCCTTCGATATTTCTAATAGCTCCTCCAGTTCAAAAATAATTTCACACGAAGGCCAAAATTTGGTCATAGACTCATTAATATCTACCCATATGTTTTCCTTGGCCTATGTAATGGTCCAAGCAATAGCAGTGTCATTTTCTAGAGACTTTATTCTTTGAGTTAGCCTATGATTTTTCTGAAGCTCCGTTAAGTAAACATTATCAATCTTTAACTTCTACTCTTGGAGATAGTTGAGTTGAGTCTTCATATTCTCAATCTCTTGATATTTCATGGACAAATATCCCATTGCTTTGGATAAGTCAGTTGCTAAGTCAGTGGCTTGTGTTTCCACTGCTATAGTTGGTGCAGTAGAAGTTCCTGCAATAGGAGTTGTTGCTATGGGAATAGTTTCTTCCACGTCTTCTTGCTACTATTTTTCCTTAAATAAACCTTCTAGTTCAGTTTCCATCCTTTGAATCTATAAATTATGTTCAACTATGATTTTGAACATGTTCTCTTTTTCCTTTTCTAACTCACCTACTTCTTTGATCTGAGGATCTTTAGTAGTAGGGAGTTTCAACTGTTTTCTTGATGCTTGTATATCAACATTTTTGCTCTTAATCATCTCCTTGGCATATTTAACATTACTGGGATCATATCCCAATTTAATCACTAGATCCTCTAAAGATTTTATTTTAGCATCTTTGGCAAGTGATGAGATCCTTTCAAGTTTTAACTGGGATTGAATGTTATTCACTAAAACCTGCAACTTAGATGGTGTCATGGATAAACTAGTCAAGGTGGAGTAAATCATTTCTCCAGCTTGTTTGTGCAGATCAATTTGGTCAATAGGATGGATTTGTTTAGTGTCAAAGGAAAAAACATATTCTTTATAATCTGCTATAGTTTTTGGAAAAGGAACCTTAAGATTTAAGAGTGCCATCTGAAATTGTCCCTTCTGAGTATCTAATGCTGAGAGATACCTGTGTTGGGAAGATCAAGTTTACTTCCAAAACTCTGAATAAGTAGTGGCCTTGAGTGCCTCATTCTTCTTCTTAATTTTCCTGTACCTAAAAAATATACTTTGTTTTGTAGTAGTGTGAGCTAGCTCTCCTACCTGAATTGATTCTAGTGGATCTTGAGTGACTGAAGATACATGAGACCTTGACAAAATTTCTTCAACTCTTGGGAATGTTGCAACATAAGGGCCTAATAAAACTTATGTAGTTTGTTCCTGTGAACTCTCTTCTTGAGATGGCTCTTCAAGAGGGTTCTTTTTCTTCTTTTTGTACATAATTAATTAAGACTATTGAATTTCTGAAACAAGAGGGGAAATACTCTCCCTTGCCCTTTTTGCATGTTTCTCCTGTGGTGTTGGAGTCTGTGTAATGTATAAATAAAAATCTACTCCTCTGCTTCCTGCAATGTGTTCTCCTGCCACTCCTCTTGGTTCATGTACCATTTGATCTCTAGTCTAGGAGTGTGTGCATAAGGAGTAGTTTTTTGTTTTACCCTTAGCTTAAAAATAATCCCCAAGAGATCATAAGACCAGGTAAAACTCAATTTAAATTTCATTTTCTTCAAGAGGAGGTTTGCTTATTTTTCTGTTGTTGCTCTAGTATTACAAATAAAAGGTCCAATCTGAGCCTTTAATTGAAACTGATATTTAATTTTAGCTGACACAAAGTGAAGCTCATCCATGTTCATCATCTGCCTAATTATTCAAGTGCAAAAATCCTAATTCATACAAACTTTGGCAGCTTAAATGGAGGCAACTCACATCCATATACTCTAATATTTGTATAATTTTGGTACAAGTACCAGTCTCCAATATTTGTTTGCTTGCTAAGATGGAGAATTCTCTTGATTTTAGGGGAAATCCTAGAAACAACATGACCCTTAAGCAAGCATGAGACCATATATAAACACTGATTGGTGTAATCAATGAAGGGAAATTCATTGGTATTCTTCCTTACTAAGGAATTCCAATGAATCTCGGACTAAGGATTACCTTGCTCATCTAATTTCTACAACTGAAACTGGAATTTATCTACTTGATAGGATAAAAATAGGTATACAAGAACTGACTGATATTTGAGAGATCCTTCTCTTGAAAACTTTAAGAACTGGTCATGTATTGCTTCAAACAAAAGCTCACTGTAATTGAAAATCATGGAGGGCTTTTCACCTGCTAAAAATACTAATAGAAATCCTAAAATAATCTCATCTACCCACTTGTCATTTGGATAACCTAAAAAACAAGAAACTATTGAAATAACTTGTCTGGTCATTTCTGGGAACATAGAAGAGGGGTATGGAGGATTTGTCCTAAGTAATTCTACATTTTTAGTTAGGAATATTTCAAAAAAATTATCTCTTTGAGGAAAGGTGAGCTTCTTATATATTTCCATGAGGGAATCCATAGAGAAAGGGTGAAGATGGGATGAAGGTTTTACTTGAAGCATTTGGCATATCGATTTGGGGTTATGGTAAACAAAACATCATGATTTTGAGCGATAATGGCTCTTTGTCTTGGGATGTATCTGAAATGGCACCAGGTCACAAATTCTGGAAATAAATGGGCTTATGGAAGGATGAATTGAGGCAAGAAGTAGACCCACATGCTCAATTCATCACTGGAATCAAGGAATTTCTCTTTGGCCCAAGTGTGGAGTTCATACAAATCAAATCACATTGGGTTTCAACAATAATTATTCCTAATCAACAAGGGCTAGTTTGTCTAAATCTATGACAGTGGGAATCATTGGGCTTTTCTCTATCATTTTTTATTTTCCCTTTGAAGACATATTGTAAATATACAAGGCAAGGGTCATTATTACCAGGAAATAAGCATATTGTTGTGTGCTGAAGAAGTGGTCTGATGCTAATCGGGTTGTCTGGTTGCACTGAGTCTAGATGTACAGTTTTGCATAATAGAATGGATAAAAGGAAACAGTCGCAAAATTTGTCTTTATTTATAAAGTGGGAGGAATTACTATCTAGAATACTTGTTATGGGAGCGGGTCATTTATTATGGCAACGGTCGAGGGATGAACAGGTCGATAACAGTAAATGAGTTGACGAATGAGCGAAAGACAGTTGGCGGAGGCGGGATGGCCATTAGATTTTGGCAGGAGTGGGAGATGGCGGTTTCGGGGGCGAAGATGGTAAGTGGTAAACGGGGGGGGGTATGAAATAGTTTAGATGCGGACATGTAGCATAGATGGGATTTTTAGAAATGGATTTTTAGACACCCCCCCCCCCCGTTGGTTAAATGTTGGAGGGGTCGGGGGGGGTCTGAAATACGTCTCTGCCATTAATCTGGGCAGGAGTGGGATCGCGACGGTTGATTGATGTGCCCACATTTACACAAACGAAAAAAAACATCAAATCTAATTACTTTATTACAAATTTTAATTAATTCCTTAATTAAGTTTGAACTAATTAAACAATTAATTAGCCATAATGTGCGGCATTTAAACTAGCGCGCAAATTTGCTTTGGGGTTATTCATTTTTTTCCAATATTTTCTTTTTTTGTCATTTTTTCTATTTTCTCTTTTTTATTTATCCCTTTCATTTTTCATTTTTTTCATTTAAACCCTAACTTAGAGTGAAACTCTCGCCGATGATTTCATACCCTTGTGCAAACTCCTTCCATCGAACCTGTGCCAACTAAGACAAAAGAGAAGAATATAAAAATGACTTGATCAATGTGTTAAAGTGAACTTGAGGTTGCTTCTATTTATAGGCTTTCTTGAGGGTTCAATTCGGGTTAAGATTCACCCAAGCAGTTACCCATATGGTTAGGGCCGACCCATTCCATAATGTATGTATGAATAAAATAATTCAAAACGTAACTTCTGCTTGACCAAATTGGGTGATCTTGGTCGATTTTGGTTCTCTCGAAAAGAGGAATTTAATGAAAGCATTATATTGGTCATTTGAACTTTCCAATGTGGAATTTGACCCTAGTTGCAAAAAATAACACTCCCTCTCAACTAGGAAGAATTCCACCTGCCAATGTTTTTCAGTTGATCTTCACATCATCCTGTCATGTTGTTGTAATGCTTTGACTGTCTCTTCTCAAATCTATCTGTTGAAACTTGCTCGGATCTAGAAGAAGAAAAATCAAGGAGCAATAACTTCCACCCATACTGTGAAATAGGATAACACATCATACAAGGGAGCACATTCGCAAACCTGGAATATCATCGGGGAGCTTACCCTCAACCTGGAATCTCAAAAGGGGAGTAATTCTCAGCCCAATCATATTTCCTATCGATCTTCCCAATAATGAATCTCAATAGTCATGTGGTAAAACACTTGCATCATAATCGACTTGGGTTGTACACCCCAAGTACACTCTCAACTCATTGGCCAAATGAGGAGCGGTATTCCCAATAAGTTGGCCTGCTTGTGGGTATGATGCCAACTGGAGTATACTCTATAAAGACCAAGCAGGGGAGTAGCATTCTCTGGCCCTATGAAGATAGGGGAGCATCATTCTTCAATCCTATGGGTAACAAATAGGGGTAACGCCCTATTGTCCAGAGTTCCCTCAACCTAAGGAGCCCTTCATCTCAATTCCCCACCCTAGGAGCTCAAACAGGGTAGGAAGAGTTCGCTCAGTGTCCTTGATCAGCACTGCCCCTCATCTAGAGGGGCTACATCCGTCATTCCAAGTTTCTCTCTAAAGACTATGAACTTTCTCATTGGTAATGCCTTGGTGAGAATATCTGCAATCAGTTCATCTGTCAATATGTGATGGAGCCTGATAGCTCCTCTCTACACCATGTCTCGAATAAAGTGATATCAAATTTCAATATGCTTGGACTTTTCATGGAACACGAGATTTTCTGCCCTACAAATTCCACTCTTGTTGTCACAGTATATCAATGTAGAATCTAGGACCTGCTCAAATAGCTCTCCAAAGAGCTTTCTCAACCAAACTATTTCGCAGCTAGTCATGCTAGCAGCAATGTATTCTGGTTTGGCGGTGCTCAATGCTATATACTTTTATTTCTTGCTCATCCAGGATACCATGGAAGATCCAAGGCTAAAACAACATCCAGATGTACTTTTCCTCTCAAAAACATTTTCGACCCAATAAACATCAGTGTATCCATGAAGTTGAACATCTCTGGCAGAATATCTCAGGCCAAGTGTGATCAAATGATGCAAATATCTCAATATGTGTTTGGAATCTATCCAATGTGTGTGGCGGGGCTAGGTCATGAATTGACTTAATGTGTTTATTGAATAGCACATGTCAGGATAGGTGTTCACAATGAACATAGAAGCCCCGATCAGTTGTCTATACTTGGATGGATTTTCCAAGACTGGTCCTGCAACATCTCCATATAACCTTTTGAAGTTCATTTCCATTGGTGTAACCATGGATTTGCATTCAGTCATTTCAAATCTTTCTAGCAGCTTCACAACAAATTTTCCTTGTGAAATAAAAATCTCACCAAGCCTTTGCCACACCTAAAGGCCTAAAAAGTAGTGCATGAGACCAAGGTCTTTCATCTCAAATTCGAAGGTGAGCTTCCTCTTACACTTGATCATTAGAGGCTCACTACCTGTCAAGAATAGATCGTCAAAATATAAAACCAAAATCAATGGAATACCTTGGACTACCTTGAAGTAGATTTAGGATCGACATTACTTCTTTCGAATCCCAGCTTCACTAAGTAATTGTTAATGCACGCATACCAAGCTCGAGGAGCTTGCTTTAATCCATACAATGCCTTCTTCAACTTGCAAACATATGTTCTTCAATCTTCCACTTTGAATCCTTGTGGTTGTTCAAAATTTAACTCTTCCTGTAACATACCATGAAGGAATGCAATCTTTACATCCATCTGATGAAGCATACATCCCTAACTCGCAGCAAGGGAAACTATAGAATGGATGGTTGTATACAGAGCCACGTAAGCAAATATGTCATCATAATATTCCCCCTCTTTCTGAGAGAATCCTCGAGCTACGAACCTTTCTTTGTATTTCTCAATGCTTCCATCAATTCCATTTTTATTCTTGAATAGCCACTTTGAAGTCACAATAGACTTCCCTTTCAGTCTTGGTACAACATCCCATACATCATTTTTCACAATCAATTCATATTCCTCAGCCATAACATCCTTCCAAACTTGTTCTTTTACATATTCTTCGAATGAGGATGGTTAGACATGAATCACAGTGCTCATAGCTACAACATATCCCTGATACATGTATGGTTACTTCCTTTGTTTGAATGATCTACATATGGGAACATTTCTTTCAGAATTATGTAAAGTATCACGAAGCCAAAGTGGTCTCTTTCTAGTAGGAGGATCACTTGGAGGCGGATCTAACGGATCCATAGGCTCCATATGATCATCATCAATATTAGATTCAGGTACAGAAGGACCATCTAGAATATCCTAGTCATCATTCTCTTCCTTGGGAGGAGGAGACAAAGGAATATCTCTTTCTTTTCCAATAGCTGCATCTTCATCAAATGTTATGTCCCTACTAATTTCGACCTTCCTTTGACCAAGAATATAAATTCTATATGCTTTACAATTTTCACAATAACCCACAAACGTAACTTTTCTTCCTGTAGTTTCTAATTTGTTCCTTTTGTCCTTCAGCACATGAAAATATATGGGGCATCTAAATACACGAATATGGTTGATATCAGGCTTGATATATGTGAATATTTATTCAGGAGTCTTGTTTTCTAATGCTTGATGAGGCACCCTGTTTTGAACATACACAACAGTGGATGTAGCTTCGGCCCAAAGGACTTTCAATATAGACTCGTTCTTCCTTTGATCTAGACCATTATGTTCAGGAGTATATGGCACAATCATTTCCTTATTGATTCTGTCTTTCTTGCAAAATTCTATGAATTCTTTTGACATGTACTCCCCTCCATTGTCAGACCTGAATACTTTGATTCTCTTTCCTAATTGATTTTTGATCAAGGCTTTGAATTCCTTGAATGTTTCAAATGATTCATCCTTGTGATTAAGATAGCATATCCATGTCTTTCTTGAGAAGTCATCAATAAAGGTGATGTAATAGAGATCACCACCAAAAAAATGTATAGGCATCAGACCACATATATCAGAATGAATGAGATGGAGGATATCATTTGTATTGTTCTTACAAGACGGAAATGCCCCCCTTGTTTTCTTTCCACTTGCACAACCTAGAAAAACTCCATCATGATGATCTTGTACATCAGGAATACATGTGACCAATTTCTTCAACTTCAGAAGTGTATCATAGTGTAGATGAGCCAACCTGCGGTGCCATAACTTGCTCAGATGATTGGTATTATGAACCAATGCTAGATGAAGTCTTCTAGTGACTCTATAGAGTCCTTCAAATCTTGATCCTAATGTGAATGCATCTCTCATAGGTGAACAGGTAGGCCAAGACAAAAAATTTCCTTTGATGAAGTCAACCCTCATCCCTTTATCTTCCAATGCGGATATAGATACCAAATTCTTCATTAATCCTACATAACCTCATGCAGTAGAACTGAATCCCCAGAATTTAACTAAAATTTGACGGACCCAAATCCTTTCACGGGATGAGTGGAGTTGTCTCCAAGAATGATCTTTAGCTTATTCTCCCTCTCTACCATATTAGAGAGGACTTCCTTGTAACCAGAGAAATGACGAGTGGCCCCACTATCAACCAACCAACTATACCATGATCTGGTGGAGAAGAAATAGTAAGAGCGGAAATAAGAATGTATTCGGATTTATTTACAACATTACTTTCATTCCTTGGAGCCCTTGACTTCTTTTGAGGAGGATGATCTTCTTCACAGTTGCTTGAGGAGTCTCTTCTTCTTCTTCTTTCATATCTTATGTCACAGATATTTCTTTGATTATTTTTTTTTCTTTTGTTATTGTAGTTGCGTCTAGCATTATAATGTGGCCTCTTTCGTTTCTTAGGACAGTCTTGTGCATAATGACCCTTCTTGTGACAATTGAAGCATTCAACATGAGATAACGATCTGTCATTCCTTATTTTTGTATTTTGAGAAGGAGGCTTCCTTGATGGACCTCCTTTTGCCTTCTTCCTTTTTCCATGAGTGATATATGCAGCGTGATCTCCCTCTTCATGTTTTTGAATCCTTCCTCTTGCTATCATCCTTGATTCTTCTTGAGTGATATTCCCAACAATTCCATCAAATGTGTTGTGTGTGGAGCATGATTGTTCAAAGGTCTTTGTTTCAGTCGGATGTATTCCCCAGGAATTTTTTACACCCCTCCACGTGGGGGGGACTTGTCCCCTTCGCGGGGGTTTAGGGGAGCCAATCCCCCCCGGCTGGGAGGTCCGGGGGCCAGCAGTGCCCCCGAAGCTAAAAACAGATGTAAAATTGCCTTGTAAAAGTATAGTAATTTCTAGTCAATCTGGGCAGTTCATTAGGCGGATGATCTGACGGTAGAACTTATGCTTAGTTTAGGGTTTTTTTCCTTAGAAGGCAACCCCTCTCTTCATATGAGGGCATTGTATTTGAGGCTGTGTAATAGATGTGTATTCTCCGAGCGAGAAACAGAGAGGTGAGACTGTGAGAGAAAACAGAGGATATTACAATGGATCTGCTATAGATTGTGTCTCTTCATTTTGCTGGATAATAGAAAGGAAGGACTGGCTGTTCTGGGTGGACGTAGCCCAAACTGGGTGAACCACGTATATTTGTGTCTCTCTTGTTTTATGCGTTTTCTGTGTTTATATTTCTGCAATATTTTATGTGTTCCATTGCTCCGTACTATATAATTTTATAACAACTGGTATCAGAGCCGAAGGTCTATTTGGCTGATAAACTCGCAGGAAAGAAGGATTCCTCATTCGAGTGGGAGCAATGGTGGAAGATGGTAAGTTTAGGGTCGAGAAATTTAAAGGCCAAAACTTCTCACTGTGGAAGATGCAGATGGAAGATTATCTGTATCAGAAAGATCGATACCTACCATTGGGCGGAAAAGCAAAGATGTCGATGGGTATGACAGATGAAGAATGGAACCTTCTTAATAGAAAGGCACTCGAAACAATACGGTTGCGCCTCGTAGCGTCGTTCGCCTTCAACATTTCGAAGGAAACAATGACAGAGGGTTTGATTAAGTCGTTGGAGAAACTATGTGAAAAACCCTCGGCCTCAAACAAGGTATTTCTTATGAAACAGTTATTTAATATGAAGATGTCGGAAGGTGGATCTATTGCAGACCATTTAAATGATTTTAATACTGTTACAAGTCAGTTATGTTCTGTAGGGGTAAACTTTGATGATGAAGTTAGAGCTTTGTTATTCTTGTGCTCATTACCAGAAAGTTGGAATGGTTTAGTAATGGCCATTAGTAACTCTGTTTCTGGATCTAGTACTTTAAAGTTTGATGATGTTGTCGATGCTATCCTTAGCGAGGAAATGCGACGGAAAAGCTCCGGTGAGACATCGGGTAATGCTTTGAGTGCAGAGTCTAGGGGAAGAAAAATGGAAAGAGGAAAGAGCTCAGGATATCGCAGTAAATCAAGGAAAGGCAGATCCAAGTCCATATTGGGGATAGTGTGCTGGAAATGCAGAAAGAAAGGACACCTAAAGAAAGACTGTAGATCTCGGAAGGGAAAAGAAAGAGATTCACAGCAAGAAAACAATCATGAAGCAAATGTGACAGGTGAGGTGTTACAAGATGCTTTGATTCTTTCTTTCGAAAATATTACTGATTCCTGGGTGGTAGATTCAGGGGCCTCATTCCATGCCACACCTGACAAGAAATACTTTCATGACTATGTTCAAGGAGATTTTGGACAAGCTCGTTTGAGTGATGATAAACCTTGTAAAATTGTTGGAATGGGTAAGGTTCTTGTAAAACAGTAGAATGGAAACCAATGGCTACTAAAGGAGGTAAGGCATGTTCCAGATCTAAAGAAAAATCTGATTTCAACAGGGCAGTTAGGCGGTGAAGGTTGTGTGACAACTTTCACAGATAAAGCTCGGAAGGTCACCAAAGGAGCCCTGGTAATAGAAAAAGGTGAAAAGGTTGGTACATTGTATTTATGCAATGGTATTTCTAACTCTGTTAATGCTTTAACTTCCAAAGGAGCAGATGCAACATTATGGCATCATAGGCTCGGACACATGCGTGAAAATGGGATGAAGATTCTTCACTCAAGGAATTTGTTGCCGGGTTTGAAGAATGTTGATTTGGACTTCTGTGAGAATTGCATTTATGGAAAACAGAAGAGAGTCGGATTTCTCAGAGTTGGGAAAGAAAAGAAGAGAAAAAAATTAGAGCTTGTGCATACCGATGTATGGGGACCTGCTCAGGTATCATCTCTCGGTGGCTCTCGTTATTATGTTACTTTTATTGACGATGCAACTAGAAAAACTTGGATTTATTTTATTAAGAATAAAGCTGATGTATTTGATACTTTCAAGAAATGGAAAGCTTTGGTTGAGATTGAGACAGGAAAGAAATTGAAGTGTCTTAGATCAGATAATGGAGGTGAATATTGCAGCAAAGAGTTTGATAGGTACTATTTAGAGCATGGAATTCGCAGAGAGAAGACAGTTCCAAGAACACCACAAGGAAATGGTGTGTTAGAAAGGATGAACACAACAATCATGGAGCGTGAAAGGCGCATGAAATTGCATGCAGGATTTCCTTTACAGTTTTGGGCAGATGCTGTAGATATTGTTGTTTATCTAATAAACAGAGGGCCTTCAAGTTCCTTGGATGGTGGTGTTCCAGAGGAAGCATGGACAGGTAAAAAGGTAAATTAATGTTTTTTAAAGCCTTTTGGTTGTGAGGCTTTTGTCCATATTGATAAAGAAAATAGAACAAAGCTTGAGGCAAAGTCAAAGAAATGTACCTTTATTGGATATGGTGTTAATGATTTTGGTTATCGCTTATATGATTACGAAAATCACAAAATCATTAGGAGCAGAGATGTAATATTCAATGAAAAGTTCTTGTATAAGAATCAATTGCAGGAAAAGAAACAGGAAAAAGAAAACAAGGAATACACAATCCTTGATGAAATCACTGAAAAAGTAAAGGTGCCTGAAAATAATAATAATCAACAACCACAACAATAGCAACCACTACAACAGCAAAAGGCACCCCAAACACCTGAAAGTGGTGTTAGAAGATCTACCAGGATAGGTAGACCCCCTGAATGATACTCTCCTTCGTTATATTATTTATTGTTGACTGATTCTGGTGAACCCAAATGTTATGATGAAGAAATGGAGGTTGAAAGCAGGAAGAAGTGGGAGGTAGCCATGGAAGAAGAGATGGACTACTTAATGCATAACCAGACTTGGGACTTAGTCAGGTTGCCTGCAGGAAAAACTACATTGAAGAATAAATGGGTTTACAGGCTGAAGGAAGAAGATGGAGGAAAACAGAGGTACAAAGCTAGACTTGTGGTGAAGGGGTTTGCACAGAAGAAAGGTATTGATTTTGATGAAATATTTTCTCCTGTTGTTAAAATGACTTCAATAAGAACTATTTTAAGTCTAGTAGCAGTTGAAGATTTGCATCTTGAGCAGTTAGATGTAAAGACAACCTTTCTCCATGGGGATTTGGAGGAAGAGATATATATGCAGCAGCCACAAGGATATGAGTTGAAAGGGAAGGAGAAACTAGTGTGCAGGTTGAAGAAGAGCTTGTATGGCTTAAAACAGGCTCCAAGGCAGTGGTATCTAAAATTTAACAATTTTATGTCTGAACAAGGTTATACTAGATGTCACTCTGATCATTGTGTTTATGTGAAAAAGCAAAATGATGGCAGCTATATTATATTGTTATTGTATGTAGATGACATGCTTGTTGCAGGGTCTAACATGCAAGAAATAAATGTGCTCAAAATAAAATTGGAAAATTCATTTGCAATGAAGGATTTGGGAGTTGCAAAACAAATCCTTGGTATGAGAATCACTAGAGACAGGAAAAATCGCAAATTAACATTGTCTCAGAATGAGTACATACAAAAGGTGTTGAAAATATTTAATATGCACAATACAAAACCAGTTAGTACACCTTTTACTAGCCATTTCAAACTTAGTAAGGAAATGTGCCCAAAGACCCAAGAAGACATGGATTATATGTCTAAAGTTCCATATGCATCAGCAGTTGGAAGCTTAATGTATGTAATGGTCTGCACAAGGCCTGATATTGCACATGCAGTGGGAGTTGTAAGTAGGTACATGAACAATCCATGAAAGGAACATTGGATGGTAGTGAAATGGATTCTCAAATATTTGAAAGGTACCACAAATCAAGCATTATGCTTCGGTGGTTCAAACATTTCTCTACAGGGATATGTTGATGCAGATATGGAAGGTGACAGAGATAACAGGAGGAGCACTACAAGATATGTATTTATTGTTGGTGGAATAGTTGTCAGTTGGGTTTCAAAAATCCAAAGTGTTGTTTCACTTTCAACAACAGAAGCAGAGTATGTTGCTGCTACAGAGGCTAGTAAAGAAATGATTTGGTTACAAAGGTTTATGGGTGAATTGGGTAAGGAGCATGATATGGGCACGTTATACAGTGATAGCCAAAGTTCCATTCATCTTGCAAAGAATTCAGCATTTCATTCTATGACTAAACACATACAGCTCAAGTACCAGTTCATACGACCAATGTTGGAAGATGGAGAGTTGAAGCTGGAAAAGATACACACTAGCCAAAATCCTGCAGATATGCTAACAAAATTTGTAACCAGGGAGAAGCTAAGAATATGCTCAGTTTCAATTGGTCTTCAAGGATGACGATGAAGATGAGAAACAACCAGGTCCAAAGAGGATTCATTGTCCAGCAAATGAAGCAGCAGTGGAGTTGCTACAATAATTCTCCAAGTGGGAGATTGTTGTGTGTGGAGCATGATTGTTCAGAGGTCTTTGTTTCAGCCAGATGTATTCCCCAGGAAGTTTGTACACCCCTCCACGCGGGGGGGTGCGGGGGGGACTTTTCCCCCTCGCAGGGGTCCGGGGGAGCCGATCCCCCCCGGCTGGGAGGTCCAGGGGCCAACAGTGCCCCCGAAGCTAAAAACAGATGTAAAATTGCCTTGTAAAAGTATAGTAATTTCTAGTCAATCTGGGTCGTTCATTAGGTGGATGATCTGACAGTAGAACTTATGTTTAGTTTAGGGTTTTTTACCCTAGAAGGCAACCCCTCTCTTCATATGAGGGCATTGTATTTGAGGTTGTGTTATAGATGTGTATTCTCCGAGCGAGAAACAAAGAGGTAAGACTGTGAGAAAAAACAGAGGATATTACAGTGGATCTGTTGTAGGTTGTGTCTCTTCATTTTGTTGGATAATAGAAAGGAAGGACTGGCTGCTCGGGGTGGACGTAGCCCAAACTAGGTGAACCATGTATATCTGTGTCTCTCTTGTTTTATGCGTTTTCTGTGTTTATATTTCTGCAATATTTTATGTGTTCCATTGCTCCGTAATATATAATTTTATAACAAAATGGTGGAAGGACATTGTTGTTGATGATTGTAGTAATGAAGGTTTCCCAGATAGGTGGGAGACCTCTAAGAGTCACAATTACTAGCTCCTTGTCAAGAACATTTTCTTTGGCTCTCCGTAATTGTTCTCTAAGGTGAGAGATCCTCATAATGTAAGTTTGGACAAATTATCCTTTTTCATCTTAGCTTCCTTGAGTTGATATTTCAAGGTGATGATCTCATTCAAGTTGTTGATTTCATACATATTGGCTTTCTTGTCATACATATCTTTGGACTTTCTTAAATTCCCAAAATATGCAAGTAAATGATCCTGTAAACCATCAGCTATAATTTTCTTTTCTTTGGACTCACATTTCTTATACATGTTCTTGAGGTAAGATGAATCATTTTCTGGAGGCTCGGGCATCCTTCCTTGAATGTATTCTAGCACATCACTGTTGTCAACTATGATCTCCAATCTAACTTTCCATGCAACAAAATTTGATGCATCACCCCATTGTCTAAATTAGGATCTGCAAGTTGGAGGTAGGTGGCCTAACCTTACTCGTCACTTTTGGTGGATTAGATTTTCATATTAGGGTAACAACTCTCTGTGGGGGACCCCTACTCATCCTCACATTCGCAACGCACTTTTCAGGGCCTAATCTGTGCTATGGAGCTTAGAAATGGGGCCCACAAGTGTGTCCAACACAATTTTTAAGGAAAAAATTGCATTCTGCACTGAGAGGATTGGCATGACTGGTGGTCTGCTGGAAGCTAAAGCTAAGTACTAGACATGAATGTCTTTGACTATTGATTGACAAAACATAATGGCATTTTGCAGGTATGGCAATGTTAAAGATATTATGGTGAGAATGAGATTTGGAGTCCTTTCATGCTGAGATTCAGGGGAATCAAGAAGTGAGAGGGATGTTGGCACGATATGGTGTGCTGAAGTTATTATAGAACCCTGTGATGAGGTATGGTGAGACCTTGCTGTTGAGGATAGTGAGTTACTAGGACCCAGAATAGGAGGCATTTGTAGTACAAGGGCACAGGATCGAGATCATGATCCAAGACATATATTTTTTATAGGACTACCGCCCTTGGGGGTGGTAGGGGAGATACATCAAGCGTTGCCTCGTGGGAGGCATATAGATGAGTTTTTTTATCGTTGTTGTGTATCGAGGAGTCGTCCAATGGGCACAACCATACAAATCAATGACTTGGAGAGGCTTGAGACATGAGCTACAACTGTAGCAGTGCTATGGATTTGTGGTAGCCATGCCTTCCACCACATCGCTAGAGGGAAGATAATGTTGGTGGAGAGTGTAATTGGAGGGACCTACTATGGGTGAGCCCATATGATGTTTTCATCATTGAAATTAAATTTGACATTATGCAGAAGGAGGACCAATTATAGTTGTTCATTTGGGTTATTTTTATTCTCACTCTTCTTTAAGAAGATCCCCACTATTCGACCTCATGTTCAGATCTGTGATAGGGGCCCATAGGAGCCCAGGATGTGATGCTAGGGGTAGCTACTGAGACAGGGTAGAGGAGGGGGAATCAGACGAGTGTTCCGACTTGATTTCTTCACTCATTGGGACTAGATGGCACTATACATGGACGACTATCCATATAGTGGCATGAACTATCAAGGGGATCCTGACTTACCACTTCCACCAGGACGAGCATGGGGTCCAAATGGTAAGTGAAAGTTTCTATACATTTGATGCATTTCTAGTTTAAGAAATATATGTATGTGGTACTGATTTCTAAACTCTGTGGTATGCAGATATAACACCAGTGAGGAAGGCAGGATATACGAAACGAGTCGTAGTTCCAGGGGATGCAGATCAAGGTGGTACCTCATCATGACAAAGACCAAGTGATGGTGTTCTGCTAGAGGATCTCCAACGTAGATTCGACATGCTACTGGCCGGAGTGGTAGATTGTGGGTGGCAAGATCTATAAGATCGGTATATAGATGAGTGCACAGGTCTACCCTTGGAGTGGTGAGGAATCACGCGACACCTTGCAATGGCCGGTCAGGCAGTACGAGATCTATGGGCTAGGTCAATGGAGTCATTAGCTCGGGAGTCTCCAGATGATAGTGATTAGGCATAGGGACATGTGAGTCCCCATTTTTTTTATGATAACATGTGAGTGAGCATGTCAGATGTATTTAGAGTAGCAAACTCAAAACATTGTATTATGATATATATTTATGATTATGCATCTTTTTATGACAATTGTGGTTCGCCATTTGTTTATGGATCTCTTCTTACATGTGATAAAATCCAATTTAGAATATTATTTGCAATGTCATCTACATAGTGATTCTGGGCTCTAGGAACATGATTAAATGTAATGGATTCAAATTCACACGCCAAAAGCTTAACTTGTAGATATTTTCTAAATAGGACAGATTTTGCACACAGTAAATGCCATTCAATTGCATGACAAGTAGCAAGGAATCGAGACAAACATAAAGGTGAAGGATGTGACGATCAAGTGAATTCGCTAACAAACCTATCACATCATCATATTTGGCCTGGTTATTGGTGGCAGATCCAATGAAAATTTCATTGGAGTGGACTAACAAATGCATGGGGGTGAAAATAGCCCAAGCTTGCGAGGCAAGATTCCTAGTGAAGCGACTTGCACCATCAGAAAAACCGATATAAGGTGTGGATGATGGATCCATCTAAAAGACGCAAGAAGATAATGTGTGAGAATGTGGGGGATGCAAACTACCTAAATGCAATAATAAAGAAAGATATACACGCATTTCAGTTGGAAATGTTATGGGTAAAATTTCTTAAGGTAGAGTGCATTTAGAGGATTGGGAAGGATTTATCCTTCTGGATCCTCTAACAGGTATTCCCCCTTGCCTAAACACTTATGAATGATATAAGGCCCTATCCATAATGGTTTAAATTTCCCATGTCCCAGGACATCATGAGCTTGGTCATACACAAGAACAAGGTTGCCTTCATGGAAGGTATGAGGGTGGAATTTGCAGTCATAATGAGATTTGGTGCACTTTTTGGTCGCTTAAAAGGCTTGCAATGCAACACGACGGTCTTTAGTGGTGCGCTCAAGCATGATGAGTCGTTGTTCTAAAGGTTGGGTGTCCGAGAGGAGTTCAATGACAAGGTGAAGGGAAGGGATTTCACACTCAATTGGTAAAACTGCCACCTCTCCAAAAATAAGGTGGAAAGGAGTGAACTCAGTGGCGGTCTTGACAAAATTTCTATAGGTCCACAAAGTAGGGAAGAGCATTAAATTACAATTGGTCTTGTGTTTATTCACCGTCCGCTGAAGCATAGTCTTAAGGATCTTGTTGACAAATTCAACTTGGCCATTTCCTTGGGGGTAATAAGATGATGGATATTGATGTTCAAAACCCAACAGAGAGGATAGCTCATGCCATATCTCATATTCAAAGTGGAAACCATGGTTAGACACGAATGTTTTCAGAACCCTGAATTGAGCGATAACATGGTTAAAGAAGAAAATGGTTGCAGTAGTCGCGGTGTTATTGAACGTTGGCGTGGCTTTAGCCCATTTGATGAAATAGTCAACAACCATGATAATATACTTGTGTTTATTAGTAGATGGGGGTTGACACTCCATAAATTCAATAGCCCATTTATAGAAAAGACCAGTTGCGAAAATTGGATGGAGGGGAGCAGGTGGAGCTCACGCCTTATGGGTGTATAACTCACAATTGGGATAGTGTTTGACTACCTCAATACAATCGCTAAAGAGATAAGGACAAAAGTACCCGGAACACATGATTTTCTAGACAGTGTCCATTCTGGAGAGGTGGTCACCACAAGCACCACCATGGCATGCATTGAGCACTTGTTCAACTTCAGCAAGGGTGAGACAAATGACGAAGGGCATTATCGATACCATTATGATAAAGATCATCATCGATGAGGAGGTAGAAAGGAGCTTAATGTTGAATATGTCATTGATCATCACGATTGAGGTTGGGGGGGTGGCGGGATTTTTGGGTCCGCAGATAGGTAAGGATATCACCATACTAAGGATTATATGTTTTAATGATGAACAAGTGTTCATCTAGAAGGTTGTCATTAACCGGCTGATTAGGTGCACAGGTAGGAAATTTATAAATGAGATCAGCGAGGGCCAAACCTTACTTACTCTTGGGTGTGACAAATTCGAGATTGAATTCTTGAAGGATAACAATCCAATGGGTGTATTTTCCGCTAATGATCCATCGACTCAACAAGAAATCCATGGGGTTGGAATTGATCACAACTTTGGTGGTATGCATAAGGATATAATGACGAAGCTTCTGAACAAAGAACAATCAGCGCCAGCTTTTCTTCATGGGAGTAGGACACAGGGGTACTGTTAAGGTTGTTACTGACATATTATATGACGTTCTCAATACCTATTGACTCCTCTTGTATGAGGACCCCAACAACCAAATGGGTGGATGTAGAGATGTATAAAATGAAATCCCTCTCAAAGTTAGGTGGAATAATCAAGGGAGAAGAAGTGAGATAATGTTTGAGGGCATTGAAAGACTGTTGAGCTAGGTTATCCTAAACAAATGGAATGGTAGATCGAAGGAGTCAAAGGAACCCATGAGTCGTGGTGGCATGTGTTGTGGAGAAAAATGCCTATTTAGGACGATCCTATCCACCTAAGGTGTGACAGCGCCTTAGCAACAAACGAATACAGCTATTATGATTTCTTCCTTTATGAAATGTGAAAGAGGGGAGATTGGCAGACTTACCGTTGTCTTCCGGTTGTCCCTCGATCTAGATCCTCTTCCTCTTTGTGTGTCTTTAGCTACTCGCCTCCTCGCTTGCTCAAGAGAACAGCTACTTGAATCCCACGAGGTCACAAGAGAACAGCTACCTGTGACAAGAGAATAGCTACTTGCGACAAGAGAAGAACACAATACAAAGACAAATGTACATATTCATAAATGATTCAGGATTAGAAGTAAATCAAATACACTAATGCAATCATACAAAGTACACCAGCATATAGGAAAGAATCAAGATAGCTTTATTGAAAGTAACAGGGTTTAGGAAGAGATACAACCCATGGGGCTCCAATCCAGCATCTCCTTCCCAGCAGAATGGAATTCCCTCTTCAGCTCCCTTCAAAGCATAAACACCCAATGTATCCGGCCACAAACCAACATCAATTCTTTACATTCACAGAATTCCAGCCTCTAGATCCCATGGAGGAGAGATCTATATATAGTTATTTGGAGAGAGGATGAGTCAGCTTGAGATCTGACTAGTGTCCTCTCCCTCTATCAGTTCTTGAGTCCACTTGGAGGTTCTTGCTTCCACTTGGAGATTTGGAACCTCTTACTCATCACCAGTCGAATTCCCTGATACAAGTGTCATTTTGGAAGCTTCCTGGGCATTGACACCTTGAGAAATGAGCCTGCCACTTGTCCAGTTACGCTCAGCGCAGGTAGCCTTTGTTGCAGTTGACATTCAACGCAGGTAGACAGTGGAGCAGTTGACATTCAGCGCAGATGCTCAGTGGAGCAGTTGACATGATCCAGAATTGGCTTGTTTTTGAGTGTTTTCAGGTGGAGAACTTCTGTGAATTGCTGTGGTTACTTGGCCTTGTTCCTCTAGGGGTAGGAACAACATGTTTAGGGACTTTGGATCCCTTGATTATCGACATTTCATGCTCAGTGATGCAAGGCACAAAAATGTCTATAACAGTTGCCCCCTAAAGTATGAGGCCGTTTATCGGGTGAAATGCTTTATCCAGGAGGGTCCGAAGTTCATCCATCTGCTGGGAGGAGACCTGTAATAAAATACAATACAATACATTATGATTCATTCTGCTTTCATGATCTAGCTGAGGCGGGCATTCCCATGCTCAGCTTTATAAATTCATTTTTGTACATAGAACAGACGATCGTCTGATGGTAGACTGATAATTTTGGTGAAATTATCATCCTTTGAGTAGGATGATCATCTGCTGTAATGATGTACATGTCAAATGTCTTTATTTTTCCTGAATATATATCGCAGCCCGGATGGATGAAACTAGATCTGGGGTCTTCAAACTCGTTCAATCTTCACTCTAAGTACAAGTCGATCCATGTGAGAATTGCGCTGAAGTCGAACATGGAAAGACATCGCTTGATTACCGGTCAATGATGTAAACCGTTAACAAGCGCGAGAGGAATCACCGATAATGATAATGACCCTCAAGGTACTGCAGTACAATTCACGTGGTGTGAATAAAGGACTTGGCGTCGAACACCACGCAAAATCTTCTGGTCGAAGGTCATTGATGTATACCTGTCGCCGGAAGTGAGAAACTTGCTATTGAGGCATGCAAGCTTCAAAGTACTGAAGGGGTTGTTCCTAGATCAACTTCTTGGATAATGAGCTGATGTCGACAAGAAGCGATCCGTCACAGGAGGGCCTTAATGAATCCCACATCAGTGACACGAAACGGAGCTAATGATTTTAATGGAGGTGAAAACGATCTGTGACATATGATTCAGGGTGGCGGTCATGGATGGATGAAGGATAATGTATGGCAGTGGATGGGACCCGGTTGACTCTTTCTGAACGACTTCTCTTGAACATATGGCGACACTGATACGATGGATTGGTAGCATTACCCCAAATATGGATGGTATGGTGGGACCATGGTGATGTGACCGGTGAATGAAACAACCCAACCCGAATGTGGTACGGAGGAGAAGTGTCATGTTCAAGAGCGACCTGCTACCATCAAAGTTTTCTTGATTTTTCCCAATTTTTCCCCAGTCATTGCTGACCAGTACCTCTTTATTTTTGTCAAGCTTGAGGAGGATAACATATGCTTGTTCTATAACCTGCCCTTCGGGCAAGCCCATCGCTATGTTTTAATGAGCCTAGCGATAGGGACACTCATTCTTGTCTAAAGACAAGTTTGTCGCTATTTAATCATTTTAACGAGTCTAACGACAAGGATAACTCGGTTCTTTTCATTTTTAGAGAGTCTGAAAAGATACATAAAGTTAACTCCAAAATTCCTTTTTCGTCATCTAATCCCTTAAGTCCGAAAAAGTATAAAACAATACAGAAGGGATGAGTTTTCGATAACTTTAACGAGCCGAATAAAACAAGCGCTCGACCTTTTTGTGCAATAATCCCTCAGGTCCAAAAAGATTAAAATCTAGAGGAGGGATAGCTCTTCCGGTCACTTTAACGAGCTGGAAGGCCAAAAGTCGGCAATCTTTTCATATTTTACGAGTCAGTTGAAAAGAGCTTAAAGAAGACTCGTCTTTTGAGGAACGAGTGATAAACAGGGATAGCAACTGATTCCAGGTACAGGTTGGAATTTTCCAATCACGGCAGTGTCACAAGGATGGCTAGGTGAAATCACTCTTCGCAGCTGTTCCTCAAAATGGGTAAACAATCATATGGAGGTGAACGATCGGCCAAATGAAAAGTGGAGGTGGCAGGTGCAAACATGACCAAGGCTTTAACGGCTGATAAATTTACGATCACTATGGTTATTTACCGGAATAGGTTCATTTTTTAGTTAAAAATGAGCTTAAACACTGGAGGAAACTCTGCTCACTGCTTTTATTTATTTTTTAACGAGCATGAAGACCGCGTTAAAACTGCTCGGATCTTGCGTTTATTTTTTAACGAGCATGAACTTTATGCTAAAACTGCTCGATTACCCAGTCATAAGATAAGAGTGTCTCATGAAAGATCCCATTTTTTATAGAGCTTGCACCTTACCAAAGCTATGCTCCCTTTCCTTTCTTTATGCAAGTTCGGAAACGACTAATCCTACGAGTTTAAAGGGTTAGACCTACAGGTTTAAAGGGAGGACCTAAAAATTTAAAAAATAAATAGTCGCCCCTTGCTTGCACTCCAAAAGGTTTGCATGCCCCCAGGTATAAAACAGAGTTTCAAGGTTACCTCTACTTACCCTCTGCCAAAACATGTGTTTTAATCGAGAGAGGCTTACCTCTTTCAGGTTACCCAAAGATTGTCTCGTTAATCTTTCAAACAAAACACTTCCTCGGCAATGTCTACCGAAATAGACAAGGGTGAATGACTGTTGTCAAACACGTAACTTTGACAAAAGAATCCTATTCTAGAACAACCCCTCTTCCAACCACGGACGGGGTACGGACTAGTCATATTCTCCCGCGGAAACCTACCCTATACCCAAAGTTTCCCTGCCGAAGCAGGCCAGGATGCATGCCCCCTGGGTTCCAGTCATATCCTCCCGGATTACTCGCACTCATCAGGAGGACGGACCGTTGGTTGAGACACTTCTTGCGTGTATAGACCATTTAGGGATGGTACATGACTATTTGCGATGTGTGATCCGGGAAACGAAAGTTGGTCCACGAGCTTGACCATTCTTCCTTCATGCGGAAAACACATTACTCTAAAGAGTGAGGAGACTACAGCTCCCATGCAATATATATAGTCTCGTCCAAGGAGTAGGTTATAATCCAAGGGTCCTTGAATGACCATCACGTTCATGTGAACGGTCTTCCCTTTCAATGTTATGGGAACATTGGGGAGGATCCCTAAAGGTCGACTGGTTCCTTTATCAAAGCCTGATAGATTTCTCATTTCAGGCAAAAGCGCTGGCGAACCAAGCGCTCTCCAAGAAATAGAGGAAAGGATACTCACAAATGCCCCCTCATCAATGATAGTGCTAGCCATTACCATTCTGTATATTTGACAAATAATTCTGAATGGTACACTGGCTGGCAACCGGGGTCTGCCTAGTTGGTTCCAATCAAAGGATACAACCAGGTTGCTTGGTGGTGGGACCGAATATACGGCCGGATAACGCTCTGATGAACTTCCTTCCTGCGATAAAGGAATGGTGGCATGGCCCCCTTGATCATCAGAGTCAGTGCTGATGAAGAGAATCTGGACGGTGTCGTCTTGATTCTCCTCTGTGATGGTGTCATTCGAAGATGGAGCCTCTGAAGGCAAAACCGGGTCAACTGCCGTATCAACCTTTTGACTTTCGTCAGGCATGGATCCAGACGGTTCATCTTCAATGACAGGTGCTTCGGCTGACCACCTGAGTGGTTCAGCCGGATTCTCAACTAGTGAGGGACTTGGCAGGAGTCTTTGATATCCAGGAGGAAGATTCGCTCGCAAAATCGGGCGATCTTCCAGAACTCTTTTTGCCTCGACTAAGAAGGGACAACGGTGGATGGCGTGATCGCCTTCACACAGTCTGCAGGGAAATTTAGCTTTCCCGCTCTGTCCTGGAGCTTCACTCCCACTAGTTGACGGCGAGCAGTCGACATGACTATCAGAGGTCGATGCTCCCGAATTGTGCAAACGGGGGGACCAGTCTCTTAGTATCCGTGGGATACAGGGACAATCTCTATGGAAGTGGTCTCCCATGCAGATGACGCATGGCGATTTAGGCCTTACGAGTGCGGTGTGTGGATTTTTGTTAGATGACACTTGTTTGCCCCCAGTCGCCTTGGGCTCCTTCTTCTTCTTTTCCTTCTTCTTCTTCTCCTTCTTCTCCTTAGGAACACGGTTTTTTGATTTACCAGTTCCGTCAAGCGAAGAGGAAGGAGGGGAGGAAGATGAAGTTGAAGGCTGGGAGGCAACTCTTGTCTGGTCTAACAGCTGACTCGACTATTCAGGAATGGTGGTATTCTGAACGACATTGGTTGAAAAGAGCCAAACTGGTAGGCCAATTGTCAGTCCTGGAAGCGACAATGTGACCATGTGGGGTGCACCAACATCTCCCCAAGAGGAGAAGGGACTAGGATTTCCACCCAAGGGAACTCCTTGGTTGGTGTGCTCCATCTTTTCAACCTAAAGATCAACGCAGGATAAAAGGGTGATTGTTCCGTTTAAAATAAATTGTTAACGACGCTTTTAGACACAACTTGATTTTTCAGTTTTAAAGAGTCGAGAAAAAGCTAAAGATGACTCTAGTCTCCTTCGATGTTTTAACGAGCCCGAAGTGACAAATGCTCGGTTTTCTGTTATAGAGTCTGAAAAAGGCCAAAAGAAACTGCTCTGGAGATCTAGGCAGAGGGTGTGCCAAACTTTTCACAAAACCACAGAATACTTTTTATGGTACGGGTGGTCGACCTTCGTGAATGCTGTGTTCACTGCATTGCGATCAGTAGGGCGGCCGACACGGCTTCCTAAGGATAAAGGATATATGCCTATAGGGGTCTCCCAATATATACTCGACGGTATGTGGGAGCACAAATCCGTATTAGCGCCACCGACTCTTAGGAGGAATCACCCACCTTCTTCGAGATCGACAGTCACTATGTTTAACGACGCCGGAACACGTCTCTAGCCTAGACCTCTATGTTGTGCGTTATGTTACAAAGCATTGTTAGGTTCATTCAGTTTATTTTAGGTTGATCTTTTTAAAGTTTTCCTTTCAAGGTTCACCACGCAATGTATGATACAAATTCCTAAATGCAGTCTAAGATGATAAGCAAGCTTTATTATCTTTCAACTTTGAAAATCCTAGCTACTAAGGGAAAAGAATAACACTATATTTTCTCAAAGAGCAATCAGCACACTCTAATGCACTTTCCCTAAATCCAACATGCAAACTTATCAAATGCAAAATGCACAATGCAGGTGTTTGTTTTCCACTTTCTTAGTATGAATGCCTACAAAGAAAGCTTTTTGCACAAATTTGAATTTGCTTTTAAAATGAACAATACAAACAAGTTCACTTTCTTCGAAATCAACAAGGGTAGAAGAGATTACAATCACTTTGCGATTTTCGAAATAAAGACTTGTTTTGGCACTTAAAAGACACAAATTCAAACCAATAAGCAAAAGTAAATCTATAATCAATCTGCAAACAGCCAATGAACTCTCTTCTAAGATCACAATCAAATCTGAATCAAAGGCTACAGGATGACTACTTTACTCATGCAAAGGAAGACTGTAAATGACGCCACAAACACATAAAAACATTCACAATCTTTTTGTACAAAAAAGAGGCGGAATCTAAGCAAAGAAAAGCTTATCAGACTGGTACCTATGCTGGTCAAAGGCTGCAAAAACAGAGATCAAAACAGGGCAACAAAGGACAAAGAAACCCAGCTGCACAAGGCCACACTGGTTCAGCGCAGGTCTAACACTGTCAGTTTGACATTCAGTGCAGGTAGCCCCTTCGGGACCTGCGTTGAAATGCAGACTGCCTTCACAGTGTCTGCGCTGAAAGGGAAAACTCTCGTTTCCCTTGGTTTCTGGGTCACAAAATGCTCAAAAATCAACTGTTTCAGCCCAAATCAGAAACACAAGCAAGGTATGAACAGAGGGATACTTTGATAGGGTACTAAATACTATCACAAGGATCATGAAATCATTTATGGATCTAGTTTAGATCATAGACAAGTCCAACAACTGGATCAAAGCAGCAACTTTCTACTTTGCATCCGGGAAAGATGCAGTTCAAAGCTGTTGTCAAGTCTATGAAGTAAAAAAATGACGGAAACACAAATGAAATGAATAAACAAGTTCTTCCCCAGCGGAGTCGCCAATTTGTTGTGGGGAAAAATGCCTATTTAGGACGATCCTATCCACCTAAGGTGTGACAGCGCCTTAGCAACAAACGAATACAGCTATTATGATTTCTTCCTTTATGAAATGTGAAAGAGGGGAGATTGGCATACTTACCGTTGTCTTCCGGCTGTCCCTCGATCTAGATCCTCTTCCTCTTTGTGTGTCTTTAGCTACTCGCCTCCTCGCTTCCTCAAGAGAACAGCTACTTGAATCCCACGAGGTCACAAGAGAACAGCTACCTGTGACAAGAGAACAGCTACTTGCGACAAGAGAAGAACACAATACAAAGACAAATGTACATATTCATAAATGATTCAGGATTAGAAGTAAATCAAATACACTAATGCAATCATACAAAGTACACCAGCATATAGGAAAGAATCAAGATAGCTTTATTGAAAGTAACAGGGTTCAGGAAGAGATACAACCCATGGGGCTCTAATCCAGCATCTCCTTCCCAGCAGAATGGAATTCCCTCTTCAGCTCCCTTCAAAGCATAAACACCCAATGTATCCGGCCACAAACCAACAACAATTCTTTACATTCACAGAATTCCAGCCTCTAGATCCCATGGAGGAGAGATCTATATATAGTTATTTGGAGAGAGGATGAGTCGGCTTGAGATCTGACTAGTGTCCTCTCCCTCTATCAGTTCTTGAGTCCACTTGGAGGTTCTTGCTTCCACTTGGAGATTTGGAACCTCTTACTCATCACCAGTCGAATTCCCTGATACAAGTGACATTTTGGAAGCTTCCTGGGCATTGACACCTTGAGAAATGAGCCTGCCACTTGTCCAGTTACGCTCAGCGCAGGTAGCCTTTGTTGCAGTTGACATTCAACGCAGGTAGACAGTGGAGCAGTTGACATTCAGCGCAGATGCTCAGTGGAGCAGTTGACATGATCCAGAATTGGCTTGTTTTTTAGTGTTTTCAGGTGGAGAACTTCTGTGAATTGTTGTGGTTACTTGGCCTTGTTACTCTAGGGGTAGGAACAACATGTTTAGGGACTTTGGATCCCTTGATTATCGACATTTCATGCTCAGTGATGCAAGGCACAAAAATTTCTATAACAGCATGGTCAGTAACAAACTGACGGAGAAAGTTAGCTTTTCCTTGGAGGCTTTGTAACTGACAAAGGTTACGTGGAGGAGGAAGTTCAAAGATGGCTTGAAATTTGAGTGGGTCAAGAGTGATACTGTCTTTGGACACAATGAAGCCCAAAAGTCAGCCGACAGGAACAGAAAAGACAAACTTAAGGGGATTGAGGCGAATGTTATACTTGTGACATTGCAGAAACACGTTATGCAAATCATGGAGGTCTTGCGACTGAAGTTTGGAACGAGTGGTGAGACCGTCGAGATATGCAAGGATAATATGAGCCAAGTCATGAATGAAGTAGGACATGGCATGCTAAAAAGTGGCCCCAAAATTCTTTAAACCGAAAGGCATGACCTTGTAACAAAAAGTTCTCCACGAACTAGTGAAAGTGATTTTCAACTGTTGGCATAACATATATGTATCTGGTCTTTGAAGGGTGTGGGAAAGTTGTCTTTGCGAAACACTTTGTTCAGATCACAGAAGTTAGTGTAGACATGGATGGTGCCTTGGTTTTTTAGAATGAGAACAAGATTGGACACCCATGTGTTGTATTCAAAGGGATATATGAAACCATCATGCTTGAGTTTATCGATTTCAGCTTTGATAGCTTCACGTCTGGAAGGATGGATATGCCTTTGTTTTTGGTGGATGGGTATGGCATCCGGCCAAGTGTTGATATGATGCTCAACAATGGCGGGATCAATTCTAGGCATTTCAGAATAAGACCAAGCGAAAACATCACGAAATTCCTTGAATAACTTGGTGTAAGCATCGATTTCTTCCGGGGTGCATTGTGCCCCCGAGATAATGTTTTCTTCGACCCCTAGTTTGTTCGAAATGTTGATTTTGATGGTGGGGAAATGTTATACATATTTCCTTCTTCAAAAGCATTTGGCGTAGGAATGAGATTTTTAAACCAATTGACTTCACCATGAATGAAGTCTTTGGACTTGACAAGATATTAGTCATTGGTTTGTTGTAGAAGGAAGTACACACGATGGTGCATATCATCCCAAGGATAATCAGGGGTCGGCATAGCTTCCTTGATGTCCTCATTAGAATAGAAGATGGGTGGACTGGAGGAATAAGGAACACATGATGGTGAAGAGATATCTGAAGCATCTTCATGAGAGACAAGTTTCACATACGCATCGTCAAGGTTGGGAGACATATGACAAGGAGATGGAATATCTACCAATGTTGAGACTAGGGTGTTTGTCAAAGAAGGCTCAACATAATCACAATAGGATACATCAATGGAGTTCTAATGCATTGACCTCATGTATGATGACAGGTAGAGAATAGGAGCGGTACTATCCGTAATCTCGACATCAGGGGGAGGGATCACAATGGATGTTTGAGAGACCTCATATTTTGGTGTAGGAGTGGGACTAAAATCCACAGGTAGAGAGGTGGACTCACTACGAGTAGCCTCTAATTCGCAAAGCACTTGAAGTGTATCATAAAAATATTTGAGACGGGGACAACGATGAGAATAGTGGCCATAATTATCACACAACGCACGTGGTTGGTTTGTGCATAACGATTTGTTCTTCTTAGTTGACTCAGGTAAGGTGATATGGAAATTAGGAATGTTAGAATAAGGAAAGGTATCAGTGACCTCATCCTTAACATGAGGGAGTTTAGGACAATTGTTGGTGGCATGACCAGAAACATCACACAAAGCACGAGGAGGAATGGGTTATGGCATCTTAGGAGGAACTGGAGTTGATGCCTTATCTTTGGTTCCCTTTTTCTGGGATTTCCCCCTTCACTAAATACTTTCACAATAGGAGTAGGCTCTTGTTAAGGTTTTTATGGAACTGAAGCAAAGGCAGGGGTAGGAACAACACGTTGGATTAGGGTCAAAGCAATGTAAGGTTTGAATTGATTGGATGGAGTGTTTGCAGGGGGATCAACGTACCAGACTAGGATCCCCAAGGTAATGTTGGTGATCAGGTGCTCAGAATTATGCTCAAAAATTAAAGTTTCAGAATCTTGTCAATCTCAGATTCATAATGATGAGCTCTTCAATCTAAATCTGAGCTTGACAATATTGTGACACTTTGATTTTTTATCATAATTTTATGCACCTAATCACTCCTCCCCACTAGAAGCCTTTTGGACCACAAAAGATTTATATTCAGTTATTGAACAGATAAGGGTATTGTTCCCTCACCTTCCCCACTTCAATCCATTTTTCCTTTAATTGATATGTACCTTTGAGACTACTTGAAGATAATCAATACTTCCCCTTTTAGTTTTCTTTGTCAATCTGTCAAGTATAGTGTCTTGCTGAAGCACATCAATGAATTATGGAGAAAATTCTTCAATAGATGGAATTTTAACATTCTCTCCTTGATCTTCAATCAAAGGAGGTTCATACAATCTCAAATTTTCAACATTAACAATGGAATAGATTTGCATATATGAAGGCAAATTAATCTTGAAATCATTATTACCAATCTTTTCTAGAATTTTAAAAGGAGCATAACGAATTGGTTTCAGGTTTTTATCTTCACCTTGAAGCTTTTCCTTGCTAATGTATAGCCAAACTTCATCACCTACTTGAAACTCATGATCCACATGATGCTTATCATGCCTTGCCTTATACTTGCCTTGACTCTTTTCTAGTTGTTCTTGCACTGTTTGGTGAATCAACTGAATTTGCTCAAAGAATTTATTTGCTTTGTCTATGTCTCTATGTCCATCTACAACTACATCTTTCTCAAAGATGAAATCCAAAGGCGATTTAGGCAAATAACCAAGACATGCCTCAAAAGGCGAAGTTAGAGTAAAAGAGTGTTTTGCTCGATTATAAGCATGTTGAATATAATGCAACTGTTCATTTCACAACTTAGGATGTTTGCTACAATAAACTCTTAGAAAATGAATAATTGTCCTATTAACCACTTTAGTTTGACCATCTGTTTGCGGATGGAATTTTATGAAACCAGCTCAAGAAAAGATAGAAAAGATAGATCAACGCCTTAGAATTCAGCCTCTTCGAGGGGGCAACCTCCTTTACATTACATAAATGAACAATTCTTGGATGATTCAAATGACAAAACCTCCTTTCTATATATAAGAGTCTATGGAGTCACAATATAATCTAGCCGACCTAACAATAATAATATAAAGCCACAAAAATAACAATAGAGGGATTCTATGGGCACATTAATAACAATATGGGGGCAATGGGGGCACAACAATATAAATAAGGGGTATAACTACAATAGTAATGGGGTAATTACTAGTATTATAGGGACCCAACATGCCCCTCTCCTGCAAAAAAGTGTTGTCCTCAACGCTTGAGTAGTTCTGATACTTCTGCATAAAATTCTCATCCTCCCATGTGGAATCTTCAGCAGATAAGTTCTTCCACTTGATAAGGTACTCTGAAATTGATCGATTTCGTAGCTGTCGAGTTCTTGTTTCTATAACTGCTTCCGGTTCCAATATAATTTTTCCTTCCTCGTCAAGTTCTGGCAATATTGTTTGAACTGGGAGCTTGTCGCCTATAACCTTCTTTAAGCATGAAACATGGAAAACTGGGTGCAATCGAGAAGCTGCAGGAAGCTCCAATTTGTATGCCATAGTACCAATCTTTTGCAACACCTTGTACGGACCATAATACTTTGGTGATAATTTATTATCCTTCTTAGCTTGCTTGAGGGACATTTGCTTATATGGTTGTAGCCGTAGGAATACCCAATCACCTACATCAAAACTTCTTTCACTGCGATGTTGATCTGCCTGTTGTTTCATTCTATTCTGTGCCAACACGAGGTTATCCTTTAAGAGTTGGAGGACTTGTTGTTGATGTTCGATGTGATGTTCCACTGCCTGAACCTTAGAATTTTCTCTTAAATATGATGTGATGGATGGTGGTTGATACCCATAAAGTGCCATAAATGGGGTCATTTTTTTTGTTGTATGAAAGGAAGTGTTATACCACCATTCAGCCAGAGGCAACCATTTGACCCATTGTGTTTGTTTATCAGATACAAAGCAACGAAGATATCCTTCCAAACATTTGTTTACTATCTCAGTTTGCCCATCAGATTGAGGATGATAAGATGAGCTATGAGCTAACTGAGTACCAAGACAAGAAAATAATTCTGTCCAAAAATTTCCAGTGAAAATGGGATCTCTGTCACTTACAATAATCTTTGGGTTTCCATGTAGCTTTTGAATTGTTTCCATAAATGCAGTAGAAACTGTACTGGCTTTAAATGGATGTGATAATGCACAAAAGTGTGCATACTTGGTAAGTCTGTCAACTACCACCATGATGACACTCTTTCCCTCAGACTTGGGTAAACCTGTGATAAAATCCATTGAAACCTCCTCCCAACGTTGGCTTGGAATGGATAAAGGTTGTAATAGACCCGGTGTCTTAATTGTTTCAACTTTATTTTGTTGGCAAACCAAACATTCTGCCACAAACTTTTGAATATCTGATTTAAGGCCATCCCAAAAAAATTCCTTCTTAACCCTGTGGTAAGTTTTTAAAAATCCTGAGTGCCCTCCTAAGGGAGAAGTGTGCAATTCCATAAGAATCTTTTGTTTTAGCTGGGAATTCTTACAGAGGTATAAGCGATCTTTGTACCATAATGAATCATTTTTCCAGCTAAATGTATCAGACGTACTGGAATCTTGTTGTAGCTTTCGAATAAGTGCCCACACTTCTTCGTCATTCTTCCATTCCTCCCTTGCTTCATTTATCCAATCTGGTTGGATAATAGAAATAGCGCACAACAATGCTTCCACATCCTCATCCTTCCTTGAGAGTGCATCTGCCACCACATTTTGCTTCCCTTTTTTGTAGATGATTTCAAAGTCATAACCCAACATCTTTGTGACCCACTTTTGTTGCTCTTCAGAGGATAATCTTTGTTCTAAAAAGTATTTAAGGCTATCATGATCCGTTTTTACCTTGAAGTGTCTTCCCATTAGGTAGGGTCGCCATTTCTTAAGTGCATGGAGTATTGCCAACATTTCCTTCTCATAAATAGCTTTTCTTAAAAACTTTCCCTTGATTGGACGACTTTCAAAAGCAATGGGTCTTTCATCTTGCATTAGAACAGCACCAATTCCATTTCCTGAAGCATCACATTCCACAATAAAGGTTTTTGTGAAGTCCGGTGTAGCTAAGACCGGTGCTTGGCACATTGCCTCTTTAAGATGTTCAAAGGCCTTTGTTGCTTCCGGAGTCCATGAAAATGCATCTTTCTTCAATAATGTTGTTAGAGGTGCTGCTATTCTCCCATAATTCTTAACAAACTTGCGATAATACCCTGTCAACCCAAGAAATCTATGCAAATGCTTTATGGATGTGGGGATTTTCCATTCCTTAATGGCTTTAATTTTGCTAGGGTCTACCTTAACTCCTTCATGAGATACAATATGACCCAAATATTCCACCTCCTGGACTCCAAAGAAACATTTGGATCTTTTGGCATATAATTGTTTCTCCTCCAATAGTTGTAGCACCCTGTCAACATGTTCAACATGATCCTTCCAAGACTTGCTGTAGATAAGTATATCATCAAAAAATACTAACACAAATTTTCTAAGGAATGGTTTGAAAATTGAATTCATCAAACCTTGAAATGTTGAAGGTGCATTGGTAAGGCCAAAAGGCATGACCAAAAATTCATAATGACCCTCATGAGTTCTAAATGTCGTTTTCGGAATGTCTTCAATCTTCATTCTGATTTGATGATATCCTGAACGAAGATCCAACTTGGTGAAGTAAATTGATCCATGCAATTCATCCAGTAATTCATCAATGACAGGAATGGGGAACTTATCTTTAATAGTGAGCTTGTTGAGCTCCCTATAATCCGGACACATGCGCCATGATCCATCCTTCTTGTGCACCAATACTACTGGAGCAGAGAAAGAACTTTGACTCGGTTGAATTATACCAGCCTCTAGCATTTCTGCAACCATACGTTCAATTTCACTTTTTTGGACATAGGGATATCTGTACGGCCTGATGTTTGGAGGAACACTTCCTGGAATCAGATGAATAGCATGATCATGATCACGCATAGGTGGGAGACCTTTGGGAGTCTCAAATACCTTGGAATGATTGTCCAAGACTTTTTGGAGATCTGGAGAAATAGATGATTCTAATGTGGAAACATCTAGCGAACATAATTGTGCAATTACACCTCTTTGCTCCTTTTTTAGAAGCTTTGTCATACCATTAGAGCTGATTATCTTTCCTGGTTTCCCTGCAATACCCCTTAATTCAACTTCCTTTCCTTCCACAGAAAATTTGATGAAAAGTTCTTGAAAATTAAAAGCTATTGTACCCAAGGATTGTAGCCATTGGACTCCTAGTACAACATCAGCACCTCCCATTGGAATGGAAAGCATTGGGCTAGTCAATACATATTCTCCCATGGATAGCTTGATATTATGGCACTTTCCAGAGCAATTTATTGTTCCTCCATTTGCAATCATCACTTGACACTCTGGTGCTGGATATAGGAAGCAATTCAATTCTTTTGCTACCCTACAATGAATAAAATTGTGGGTGCTTCCTGAATCAATCAACACTATTACCTTTTTCTTCTTGATTTGTCCTTCTATCTTGATGGTTTGAGGAGTGGTAATTCCCGCCAATGCATTACAAGATATGGTCGGATTTATTTGTTCTTCATCTAGGCTTTGTTCCTGGAGTATATCCTCTTCTTTTGACCTTTCTTGCTCCTTTTCTTCTTCCTCTTCACAATCTATGTAGAATAATTTCTTCTCAGCACACTTATGACCTTTAGTGTATTTGCTATCACAACTGTAACAAAGCCCTTTTGCTCTTTTTTCTTCCAATTGTTTTGGTGTCAACCTTATAGGTTGTGGAAGACTTGGGGCAACAACACTTCCGTCTTTATAGTTGTGAGTGGTATGCTTCCTGGTTGCCATAATTTTGCTTTCCATTTTTCTTGCTAACCTGAATGCCTTCTCTAATGAATCAGGTTCCCAAAGGCGAACATCATGTTGGATATTATCCTTTAAAGACCCTATGAACACATCAATCCTATGCTCCTCTGGAATATCTTTTACCCTTATGTTCAATTTTTGGAACTCCTCAATGTGCTCCATTATTGAACCCTTTTGTTTGAGACTTATCAATTGGCTAAAAAAAGTGTTGCTTTTTGTATCCTCATAATGTGCTATCAATTCTTCCGTAAAAATTGCCCAAGTGATAAATTGTTTACGAGAGCAAAGCCATTGATACCATACAAACTGATTTGGTTCCAAATATAAAGTTGCCATACGTACCTTTTGTGTGTTTTGCACATTATTGAGATCGAAGAATTGCTCCATCTGTAATATCCATGTGGCGGGATCCTTGCCATCAAACTTCCTCATATCGATTTTTGGAATATGGTGGGTCTTCGATCCAACATTAGAGTCTATGGAATCATGATTAACATTTCTTTTGTTCACATCATGAGTTTCCTTTACAACCTTTTCACCATTAGTAAGTATTTCTTGTAGAAAATTTGTCAAATCTGTCTTCAAATCTGCCATGTCTGTCTTCAAATCTGTCCTCAAATCTGTCTTCAGATCATCCATCTTAGCTTCCATGCCCTTTATCTTAGATTCCACGCCATTTATCTTAGCATCTGTTAGCTTTTGTGAGCGTGACATTTGTTGCACTTGTTCTTGTAATTTTGATATATCATGTAGCATTTCTTCCTCTTCTTCATGAGTCATGCTAGAGCTTTCAGGTTCCTTACTAGGTGTTTGCATTTTCTTTCCTCGGGGCATCAGTTACCGATAATAATGCTTTACTATGCCCTTTGAATTCCTTCAAACCAAGCTTATGCAAAAATAAAAAATAAAAACTACACACCTTTTTTTTACTTTGTAGAAGCCTGATATTGAATCTGATGTATCTCTGTAATTTTGAATCATCCAGTTCTGAAATTGTGACCTGTAGTAACCTTCTATGTCCTCTTTCCAATTCCACTAGTTTGATCCAAATTGGATTCTCCAAGAAAGAGTTATGCACAATCTCCCGCAGTGACCTGATTATAGACTAGTTTAGTAGAGCGAACTTGTATGAAGTGCCACGTGTCACTGTTTCAACCTTTGACTCTGAAAAATATATAAAATAAAACTACAGTCCGTCCTCTTTCTTTACCATCTTATGAAATTTCAATCCGATGCTCAGAAAGAAAGTTATGACGATTTTCCCTAGGTCACCTGTTTTGAGTGTAATTCAGGAGTCTGCAAAAAGGCCAACTTCCTGAGATCATATCTCCGAAACTATTGCGCGATTTCTTCTCAAATGGGTTTTTTTTGCGACTTCTGAAACGTCACAGAAAAAAAGTTATAGCGAAAATGCCACGATGACCTGTTTGGAGCAGCAAAACCCTAGAATCCAAAGCTCTGATGCCAAATGTTATGAAACCAGCTCAAGAAAAGATAGAAAAGATAGATCAACGCCTTAGAATTCAGCCTCTTCGAGGGGGAAACCTCATTTACATTACATAAATGAACAATTCTTGGATGATTCAAATGACAAAACCTCCTTTCTATATATAAGAGTCTATGGAGTCACAATATAATCCAGCCGACCTAACAATAATAATATAAAGCCACAAAAATAACAATAGAGGGATTCTATGGGCACATTATTAACAATATGGGGGCAATGGGGGCACAACAATATAAATAAGGGGTATAACTACAATAGTAATGGGGTAATTACTAGTATTATAGGGACCCAACATAGAAGGTTGTACTTTTCTTCAATTTGGTGCCCATCAAGTTCCATATGTAAAAATTTCACCGTAGATTAAATTGATTATGCAATGTACTAAAGCAATATACTTAATCTACTTCTACAATCAAACTTGTAGAAGCTTAATCGATTTTGAGCAAGAACAAATAGAACACATATAATAGAGAAGTAGAATCAATCACACATGAAACACAAAAGAATACTCTAGGGAAAGCCTCAACTAAAAACCCCGCTATCTGTATTATCATACAAGTGGAAATATCTCAGGATTAAACAAAGCTTTAGCTCACAACCTATCCAACTCTCAGTACAATCCCTCACTGCTGCTCATAGACAGAATAGACAACAAATATGCCTTCCTTTAGTTCTCCAAGCCTCCTATTTCCTTGCGCAGTTTCTCCTCGGTCCTCAAACTGCCACCTATGTGTAATAATCACCTCACACACTGCTCTAACCTTTGAAATAACTGCGCAATCCTAAAGGAATGAATTCCTTCTGCATGGATGAGTTTCATTTATAGGAAAATTCCTCCAACTAATAGTACATTGTCCCTTCATTTAATCTCAACTGGGTCTTTCTCTGAACTAACATGCATGAGTTATTTATGAGAGAATATTCAGTTATCTGGAGAACACTGGTTGCATGCGTGCATGCATTAACTAACTGAACTCACAATTAGTTCCACAAACTGTTTGGAATTAATTTAACTGGACTTAACTCAGTTAACTGAGCTAACTAATTACAACTCAAATACAAATCATCCTTATCTCCTTAATTAAGGGATAATTGTTGCATGTCTTCACATAGACTTCATGTTTGATTTTCTCCAACTAATTAAGTCAAGATGAATTAATTAATTATTTTTCAAACAACTGCTGAGACTAAATTCAAATTTTAATTCAAGGACTAATTAAAATTGGAATATATCCTAAAAAGCTATTTTTAGCATTTTTATTTTTAACATTCCTTGTTGTTATTTTCCACACTAGTACCTGAAATGCTATCTATAGCAATGCTATTTATAGAATTTGTATTTTTAGCATTTCTTGTTCATATTTTCAACACTCCTTCTTGACAAGAAAGGCATTCAACTCGAACCCGATCCTGAACCTTTGGAATGTTTTGCATGCAACACTTCTCTCAAGTGTTGTTGCTCCAGCAACTCTAGAAACAAAAATATCCAACTTGAATCAGAATGATGCCTCTGTCATCAAAGTCTCTGACTGTTATTTCCTCTGTCAACTGCAAACTCTGCACCTCTATGCCTTTCAGTATCTGAATGCTCTAGCCTTTGTCACTTTGATCTCTAACTGCATCAATCATATTGATTCCTCCTGCTGCATCTGTGCTGCTGCTGGTCCTATCTCCCAGCACTGCATCCACAGTGCACCTCCTCTCATCATGTTGCATCGTGCTACCCACTACTACACTACAACTAAATTACTGAGAAGTAAGTAATTGATCTCCTAACTGACCTCCCTGTTGGGCTAGAAACACCCTTTGATGTTGAAACTTCTTCTGTCGCTCCATCCGCCTTTGTCTCTACCCACTTAGCTAGTCCTGCTACTCCTCATCGGGGCTCCCATAGCAAGGTCTAATCAAATAGGTTGGGTACCTCAAGGATCATGCCCCTATTTCAACCTTCCTGGGACTATCACTTCACATCGCCCCACCTCCCACTTGGAGGTATGGCTGCATGTGATCCCTTTACCCACTTGGCTTGAAATTTCCCCCTACTGGAGGTCTCTGCATGAGTGGATGCCTCCACTCGGTCTCCTCTCGGCTTCTCCAGTTATGGATGCTCCAAAACCTCCTGAAGCTACTTCACCAATTGTGGCTCCTCCACAATTCTCTGAGACTTCTTCTAGCGCTGCATGTTGAGAGGTAATGTACTCTCCCTCTCAACCACCAAGTCTCCAACATTTTCCTTGCTCCTCAAGGCTTTGCATGCATCTTGAACCTCAAGAGAATACAGATTCTTGACTCATGAACCGATCTGCTTCACTTGCCTCGTGGTGATGTGTCTAAGGAAAACCTTTCCCTTACTGAAGACTACATCATAGCCTTTGTCCTCAAACATCACGATCGACACCAAGTTCTTCTTTAGTCCAGGCACATACTTCAAATCTGCCAAGATGATTAGAGCTCCATGCTCCCTCTGAAAATCAACCGTTCCCACTCCTGAAACACTATATTTTTCATCATTACCCATCTCTATGCGCATCTAGAGGTCTTTCTCCTCCAAGGTACTGAACAAAATCTTATCGCCAGTCATGTGGAATGAAGCTCCACTGTCAAGAAACCAACCACAACCCATCATCGATGAAACCATGCATGCGATGAGGGTAAAATCTAATTCGAACTGAGAGGCCAATGCCTCACCTTCAGATCCTTCCGAGGATCCCTTCTTGGATTTCTTCAATGGACAATTAGTTGCATAATGGCCCACCTCATGACAATTAAAGCATCTCACTTTAGATTTGTCAATCTTCTTCCCTTCATGAGAAGAACTCGATTTGGGATGAGAATCCTTCTCCTTCCCTTTCCTTGCCTTACTCGCTAAGGTGAAATTTTCTTCATCCTCCTTGGATAAAGAACCATCTTTGGTGCTCCTCCTAATCTCCTCCTGCATCAGATCTAACCACAGTCATTCCCAATTTGGCAATTTCTCTCTTCCATTCACTGAGTCCTGGTAGCTATGCCAGCTCTTAAGAAGACTAAGGAGAGCAAGACTTGCCATATCATCATCAGTTGTCGTGATTCCTACACTTCCAAGCTCATCTCTGCAGGTGGTGAGCTTGTTCAGATATGTAGAGATCGTGTCACCCTTTTCACACTTGATTTTCCGAAGCTTGTCCTTCAGCGCCAGCTTCCTCTGGTCGTTGTTGTTCTGATATAGATCCTTCAATGTCTTCCACATTGAAAACAGAGTCTCCTTCCCATGGAGACTCGAGACAATATGGTCTCGAACTCCCTCCAGAAGAATCCTCCTCGCTCTCGCCACACATTTCTTCCATTCCGCCAATTCTTGGGCATTAGCTGCTGCTGGCTTGGGGACTTCTTGATTAATGAAGTCCTTCAAACCATTGTCCTCTAATACCACTTCCATGTGATCCTTCCATGCTATGTAATTCGAGCTTCCATCTAGGGCATACTCGAGTCTCAAGCCATTGACCACCATTGGTGAACTTTGAGATGTGATAAGAAATCGATTTTGTACCTATAATCAAGAACTTCAAACTTTGAGCTTCTCCCTTCTTTGTATATTGTTCTCCGCTTTGATCATCTTTTCTTTAATACCATGTAGAAATTTCACCATAGATTAAACTGATTATGCAATGTACTAAAGAAAAATACTTAATGTACTTCTACAATCAAACTTGTGGAAGCTTAATCGATTTTTAGCAAGATAAAATAGAACACATATAACAAAGAAGTAGAATCAATCACACATGAAACATAGAAGAATACTCTGGGGAAAGCCTAAGCTAAAAACCCCGCTATCTGTATTATCATACAAGTGGAAATATCTCAAGATTACACAAAGCTTTAGCTCACAAGCTATCCAGCTCTCAGTACAATCCCCCGTTGTTGCTTATAGATAGAATAGACAACACATATGCCTTCCTTCAGTCCTCCAAGCCTCCTATTTCTTTACGCATTTTCTCCTGGGTCCTCAAGATGCCACCTGTGTGTAATAATCACCTCACACACTACTCTGACCTCTGAAATAACTGCGCAATCCTAAAGGAATGAATTCCTTCTGCATGAATGAGTTTCCTTTATAGGAAAATTCCTCCAACTCATAGTACATTGTCCCTTCATTTAATCTCAACTGGGTATTTCTCTAAACTGACATGCATGAGCTATTTATAAGAGAATATTCAGTTATCTGGAGTACACTAGTTGCATGCATGCATGCATTAACTGATTGAACTCACAATTAGCTCCACAAACTATTTGGAACTAATTTAACTGGACTTAACTCAGTTAATTGAGCTAAATAATTACAACTCAAATACAACTCATCCATGTCTCCTTAATTAAGGGATAACTTCCTCAATCAAAGGGATAACTGTTGCATGTCTTCACATAGACTTCATGTTTGATTTTTTCCAACTAATTAACTCAAGATGAATTAATTGATTATTTTTCAAACAGCTGCTGAGACTAAATTCGCATTTTAATTTAGGGACTAATTAAAATTGGAATATATCCTGAAATTCTATTTTTAGCATTTTTATTTTTAACATTCCTTGTTGCTATTTTCCACACTAGTACCTGAAATGCTATCTATAGAAATGCTATTTATATAATTTCTTGTTGCTATTTTCAACACCATAAACTTGACCAAAAATTCCCAACAAATCGAGAATCGCGATCACTTACAATAGAAGTAGGCAATCCAAAATGAACCCATACATTTTGAAAGAAAAGTTGAGCTATTTGTTCAGCTGTAATTTTATTTTTACGAGGCATTAATATGCACATCTTGTTGAACCTATCCACAAATACATACAAATAATCATGACCTTTCCTTGATAAAGGAAGACCTCCCACAAAATCCATAGAAACACTCTCCCATGGACGTGAAGGTACTAGAAGTAGTGTGTACAATCCTAGCTTCCTATTACTAGGTTTACTGACTGCACACAATGAACAACCTCTAACAAAACGTGACACACTTTCAAGCATACGAGGCTAGTAAAAATACCTTTGAAGATTTTCCGTTGTTTTACTTACACTGAAATGTCTAGCAATAAGAGAAGTTTGTGCTTCCCTTGTGACATTTACTCTCTCTCCCTGTGGAACATAAAGTTTTACAAAATGATACAACATATTATCATGAACATGTAGTCTAATTCAAGATCACGGGAAATACGATAGGAAAAAAAGGTGCTCCGAGGATGAACCCTAGCTCTGCCGCCGCCATGCCCTCGGCCGCCATCGAATCCTGGATCGCCCCTGCTGCGGATGGACTCGAGAAACTCATGAACAGGTCAAGGGATTTTTCCCTCTCTGCAGACGCTCAAGATGCTCATATCATGAATGTCGGTGCTGCAAACACGAATTCCCGCGCGGATCTCTCTGCAGAGAGCTCTGGGGTAGCACGGCCTCAGCCCCCTGCTTCCACAACGAGCTTATGGAGCCATCCTCAGATTGCCGGCGCAGCAGCCAAGGGCGTTCAAGCAGAACCCCACGCAGCTTCTCCTCTGATCTTGGCTATTGGGAAGGAAAAGCCTGCATCGATTGGCTGTAAGCCTCTTCCGCCCATGAGGCAAATCCAGGAAACGAAAACCAATCATCACGCATGTCGCCTCTCTACACAGATCTGCAGGGGAAAGAGGCATACGGACTTTTCTTCATCATTCCAGATACAAATCAAGCTCATTACAGGAAAAACTATGCTACAATGGGTTAGCCAGACGGATCTAGTGCAGAATCTCAAACATACACTGAGCATCAAACTGGGAATCCCCTCTGCAGCTCAACGGCTTCTCCACGAAGGTAAACAACTTGAGGATCCCTATCCTATTTATTTTTTCGGCATTAAGAAAGATGCATCCATTATTTTAACCCTTCGCTTGAGGGGAGGAGCTGCTGGAGAGTCATCCTCAGCTAAGGCATTTTCATACAAAGATGCAGTCCATGCTAAGAAGCCTGAAAAGACATATCCGCTAGTTCAGGCTCCACCCAAGCCTTTTCTGGTTGACAAATCGGAAGAGGTCCCCTCTGTTGAGATCTCTTACCCTGACCTGGCAGACAACACCCAACAATTCGCTGAAAGGGCTATCATCTGCAGATTCAATGGGCTCTGGCCATGCTCAAAGGATCTTTATGACTGGATCAAGGACAACTGGACTCACCACTGCAAGATTTACTTCTGTGCAAAGGAATATTTTATAGTGCTGTTCGACAATCTCGAGAACTACAAAGAGGCCTTAGAAGAAGGCCCTTGGTTCATGGGGTCGGCAGGCCTCTTCTTAACTCCCTGGTTCCCAGAATTTGATCCAGCTTCTGCAGTTATCACTAAAGCCCCTGTCTGGATCAGACTTCCAAATCTCCCAATTTACCTATGGCGCATAGAGGTATACAGGCAAATAGGCAACACTTTGGGTTGCTTCTTAATGGGAGATTATGAGAGGGAACGGCAAGGTCTCTACACATATGCCAGAATTTGTGTGGAGCTAGATTTAAGCAAGGGATTGCCAGAGCAAATCAATCTCAAGATCAAGGACACTGTTTGGACTCAGCTTCTAGACTATGAAAACACTGCCTTTCGGTGCCGCCATTGTCACCTAACAGGGCACCTGCAGAACTCCCGCCCATCGCTGACAGCAAGATTGAAAAAGGGATTCTTCGCAAAAACCAAACCCAAGCGTTGGGCTCCCTGCCCTCCACCATCAACTGGGAGCTCCAGCTCCCCAGGTGCGAAGGATGGCGAAAGCGATTCAGAACCGGATCAGGCACCTCAGCCGATGGATCCTCCCATGGATACTATGGGACACACCCAGGACATAGAAATCGCCCAGAAACGCAGCCATGAAACCTCCTCTGAATCAGAAAAGGAATTCCCGATGACAGAGAATTCCAGTCTTCAAGTTGTCTTAGCCCATCCTCCCCATGATGGCTGGACAAAAGTCAACAAAAAGAAAGGGAAAAAACAATGTGTTGTAGTTTCTACCCCTATGGGGTAAAGGTCAGTTAGTCTGTCTGTGATTTCAAGTCATCTGTTGTAGCTATAAGTTTGAATCTTTTCTCTGGGACCGAGGTTGATGGATACATCATTTCCGGTCTGCCGGTCTCTTGCTTCTCCTGATTGTACTATATTTTCTACTTAATAGAATTAGTCTTTATCGAGAAAAAAAACATGTAGTCTAATTCCTCAACTTGGTGGCCTTGACTCAAGTTTAAATATACCTCTTGAAAGTCAACATCACGTGCATATTGTTCAACATAACTTTTCGGCAAAACAAAATGATTCTTGAGTAAAATGGTTGCATTAAAAATCGGTTTAGAAAGCATATCAACAACTTTGTTATAAATACCTTTCTTATACCTGATTACCAAGTGGAATTTTTGTAAGAATCCCATCCAACGAAAGTTCCTTTCTTGCTGCAATTTGCTTTGAGATTGCAGATATTGCAAAGGTTGATGATCAGTGTGAATAATGGTTTCTTTTCCCATCAAGTAATGCTTCCATTTCTTCACACTTTGCACCAATGCATAAAGCTCTTTATTGTACATAGGATAATTAATAACAACACCATTAAAAAATTCATAATGAAATGAAATGGGCTTACCATGCTGTAAAAGAAATTCACCCATGAAGTAGTCAATTGCATCTATTTGTATTTCAAAGGGTTGTGTCAAGTCCAGCAATGCTAAAACTAGGGCCGAACTAATCTTTTGTTTTAAAGCATCAAATGTTTTTTGTTGTTTGCCTCCCCATTGGAAGATAACCTTCACGCTAGTCAAAGCATGTAGTGGAGCTGCTATGGAAGAGAGATTCGCTGAACTTCCTCCAATATTGCGCTTCTCCCAGAAAGCTCCTTACTTTTGTGATTGATTTGGGTATTCGCCAATTCACAATGACTGAAACTTTAGAGGGGTCAATATTCAACTCACCTCCTCCAACTATGTGGCCCAAATACACTAAGGAAGTTTTCCCAAATTCACATTTAGACATCTTCAAAAATAATTGTTCTTTTCTCATGACATCCAAAACTTTCTTCACATTACCAAGTGGAATTGCTATAAGAATCCCATCCAACGAAAGTGCCTTTCTTGCTGCAATTTTGTTTGAGATTGCAGATATTACAAAGGTTGATGATCAATGTGAATAATGGTTTCTTTTCCCATCAAGTAATGCTTCCATTTATTCACACTTTATACCAATGCATAAATCTCTTTATCATACGTAGGATAATTAATAACAACACCATTAAAAAATTCATCATAAAATGAAATGGGTTTACCATGTTGTAAAAGAATTTCACCCATGGCATAGTCACTTGCATCTATTTGTATTTCAAAGGGTTGTTTCAAGTCTGGCAATGCTAAAAATGGGGCTGAACTGATCTTTTGTTTTAAAGCATCAAATGATTTTTGTTGTTTGCCTCCCCACTAGAAGACAACCTTCACGCTGGTCAAAGCATGTAGTGGAGCTACTATGGAAGAGAAATTGGCAATAAACTTCCTCCAATATTGTGTTGCTCCTAGAAAACTCCTTACTTTTGTGACTGATTTGGGAATTGGCCAATTCACATTGACCAAAACTTTAGAGGGATCAAACTTCAACTCACCTCCTCCAACTATGTGGCCCAAATACACTAAGGAAGTTTTCCCGAATTCACATTTAGACATCTTCAGAAATAACTGTTCTTTTCTCATGACATCCAAAACTTTCTTCACATGCTTGACATGCTCTTCTCGTGATTTGTTGAATATCAAAATATCATCTAAATAGACAATTACAAATTCATTAAGAAAGGATCTTAAAAAATCATTCATAACTCTCATGAATGTAGCTGGAGCGTTGCAAAGACCGAAAGGCATAACTAGCCACTCAAGTAATCCCTATTTGGTTTTAAAAGCAGTCTTCCAAATATCTTCCTCAGTTACTCTAACTTGATGATATCCTCTTCTCAAGTCTAATTTAGTGAAATATTTTTCATTCTTTAATTGATCTAGAAAATCTTTTATTCTGGGCAGTGAACCACATGGCGAAGTAGAGGGATGAATTACACCTTTATCTAACAATGCCTAGATTTGTTTCTTAATTTCTAAATTTTCCAGAATTGACATTCAATACATACTGATATTTGGGAGTGGACAGTCTAAGCTGAAAGCTGAATTGGTTGATGTGGCCAATCAATATTGAGACATGTTTCAAGAACCAAATGGATTGCCACCAAAAATGGGAATTCAACAAGAAATTCAGCTATAGCAAGAATATTGTCAAAGTGTCAGAATCTTATCAAACTCAGCTTTAGATTGAAGAGCTCATCGTTCTAAATCTAACGGTGTGAACGGTACTCAAATCCGAGTTCGTATGCAGAAGTTAGAGCAAGTCAAAGGTTAAGTTTGACTTGTCTACATGGCAGGATTGGGATGATGTGGCAAGTCCTTCAGCGAATGAGGAGGCACCAAGTGGTAGGCTTCCATTGGCCCCCACATTTCGCAAATCATAGTCACAAGGTGAAAAGGCACTGCAAATCGACCTCGACATGTTCAGGATTGCGATACGATAATGCCATCACATATCGCAAATTGTAGATTGGCGAGGTTGGAACAAGTCAGAATCGGCCCCTGACATTTACCAGGTTGCGATGTGATAAATTACCCAGATGCGGGATTTTATATGTAAGAGTTTAAGTTATCATCAGGTTCATCGATATCGCATCGCACAACATTCTGTCGTTAACATTGTGAAATGCAATAGTTCCCGGATACGATGTCGCTATAGGTTGCGATTTAATATCCCATCAGGTCCGCTAATATCGCATCGCAGTGTTACACTGTGTTAACAAGACCTTCAGCCACTGAATTTCACTGATTATGATGAGCGATGGACACCGGACGCAGTATTTTATATCTTACAATTAAAAATCCCCGATGGGTCCACGATATCGCAATCGCAATGCTTTGTTGTTTTAACAAGACCATAAGAGCCTACAGCACTTGCTGATTGCGATTTGTGATACAACCGATAGGATATAGCCCACCGTGCGGCGAATTTCTCACTCCGTTAGAAAATATTGGAGCGCAAATGGGGTTTTTGGTGGGTTTTGGAGCAATTTGTGGAACAGATAGTGGAAGAACTGGGAGAAGTCATAACTTCTTCAATTCTTATCCAAATTGGATGCAAAAAGAGGCTGGATAGCCATTTTTTTAGTATTATGAACTCATTGAGATAGGTTTGAGAGGAATTTGATCATTGTAAACACACTTTTGTTGTAATTTGAGCATAATAGGGAGGCCCAAGCCATTTGAAGTTGGACCAAGGAGACGTAGCCTAGGAGGGGTGAACTCCTTTATCATGTGCTTGATGTGTGTTGTATATTAATGTTCTTTGTTGTTGTTCAGCATATGTTTTATGTTAAATTGTATCTAACATTTAAATAAGAAACTCTCATGGGAATCTGTTAATTAAGAAAAGGTATTGAATCCTTAAACACTTGATAAGCAAATGATAAGCATCTTGGGTTTTAATCTGAATGGGGAATTAGCACAACATAACTAATTTGCTCCATTTTAGATCAGTTGGGTAGACTCAACATAGCCATGACAGGTGTGGAATAAACTCCATGAGGTGGAAATAAGAACAATATTTGACTAGAAGGATAGTGGCCTGGAGGGACTTCTCCGAGATGGTTAAGGCCTAGGGGAACAGTTCTAGGCGGGAATAGGTTAGGATAGAATAGTACCAGGAAGCAGGGTTGAGTTAGGAACAATAGGTTGTGGAGGTGTGGTCTGATGTGACGACATACTAGACCGTTTGTGGGTGACCCGCAAAGCTTGGAGCATGCAAATACTAGATGAGCTAGGTTCAGAAGGAGTAGGCGGTGGACCATAGTAAGCACCAAGCAAAGTGGAATCTTTGTAGACTCCTGGAGAGATATTGGTTAAGGATGAGAAATTTGTATTGTTAGCCATGGAGGAAATGTTGGACTGAGGTGAATTATAGGATTTGTGATCATAGTATGTCAACTGATCGATGATGACAATCTTTCCATTATGGGGAAAGCACATCTTATGGTGGATTGCAGATGCAACAACTGACATCAAATAAGTATAAATACAACCCAAAAGGATGTTATAGTCTAGGGGAGCATCAATGACTTGAGTTTCAATACAAACAGTCTTTCTGACAGTTGTGACTGGGAAATTGTGATATAAGCCAAGGGGCTCTGAAGGATGACCATCCCATGCCTGAAGGTGTTGGTGGATGGGGATAGGTCAAGGGAACAAAGTTTCTTGCAAACATTGGTAGCCATCACATAGGTGGAGGTTCCTTCGTCGAAGATACATCACTGAACAATGGTGTTTCTAATGGAGACTGGTATTTGAAATGCAACAGATGAAGGTAGGGGAGGATTTTCTGACTTTTCAACATGAAAGAAAATCATCTGATCGTCTTGAGGATCCACGATACCCATGGAAGATAGTAGAGATTTCCATTGGCATGGGCACATCTGGAGGATTTATAGCATTGAGATGGAAGTAGGAGACTGCGCCAAGTCATCTATTATGTTGTATGTATGGGCAGCTTTGGCAGAAGCATCATTTTGACGTAACAAAACTTTGGGGATCTTGGGAATAACCTCAACCTTCGACCGAGGGATATGTAAGGTATCGTTGGGTGATGATAGTTTGGTGGAAAATTTGGATTGGGACTCAGTCGCTGAATTAGCAGGTGGCTTGTCATACTGGCGTTATCGAGTCTGAAGTTTTACTTTCTCGGTATTTACCTCATCAAAATTCATCATAAGAATCTAATAATCATGGTGCCTAGATGGTGCATTTGGTTGATCTTCCTAACCTTGTGTAGGTTGGGTAGCTATATATCCTTGGTGAGGGAAAGGATTACTAAACAATGTCATTTGAAATGAAGCACGAAGGGGAGGAGGAGCAGTGGGTTGCAATCCTAGAGAAGCTGTTTGAGCTTCCCATACTTTCCACATCTGAGATAAAAAAAAAAGACACTCATGGGTATAATGACCATATACGCTGCAAAAAGCACAAGGTTTTTTCATACGAAGAGCCTTGTTTTGCTTGGGTTGACTAGCCTATTGCTGGGTTGCGGGATTAGGTTGAGGACCCTCAGGGGCATTTGGTGGAGGACCCTGGTTGCCTTGATTACCTTGAGACTGTTGGTTTTGATTAAACTTCCCCTTGTTCCTTTTCTTGGGGTTAGGGGTATTGGGTCCACTCTGCTGAGCATACACTTGTCCTTGTGGAGGAGGTGTTGTTGTGGCAGAGGGGGAGAAAACATAGGAGGCTATGGCATTGGTGTCGTAGGAGTTGGAGCGCTAGGCGGTGAATACTGATAATAAGGAGATGGGGCAATGTTGGTATAAAGAGGTAGTGCAACAATTGGCCCTGACATCTCTTGATGCAAATGGGAATATGCATATGGCATGCTAGGACCTGGGTAAGGGTTTCCTGGTTGATCCAGATTTAAACAGGAACACAATAAAATATAGAGATAACCATAAAGACAGATATGCAGCAGAAATAATACCTCAATTCATTACTGTAAAATACTGAAATATGCTTACAAACAGAAATGGAAATAAACCAGCTAGGGCGATGGTAGCTTATCTCTGAGAAGAGATGTGGTGGCTACATGCCTCTGAACTATCTTACAATGAGGCTCGAAGGCCTATTTATTGTTGAGAAACAATGGAAAACCCTTCACATTCCAAAACCTAACCCTAGAAGATGAAACGCCAAATTGTGGGCCCCGTTTTTTGGGTAAGTTGGTACATCAACTTCCCTGGGTCGCGAATTGGTCGTACTATCTCTGTTTGACGTGCATGATAGCCCGTTGGAAAGATCTCTCCGAGGACTACGACGAAAAAGACGATTTTTATCAAAAAAATTGCTGGCGGTAGATTTCCCAAAAAACGTCGTTTAGTGCCTCAAAACGGCTCTGGAAGTTTAGGACCCAAAAAACTGCTAAAAATAGTAAACTGTGTTATAATTAAGGAAACTGAAAAAAACTGTAAGAAGCACTAGAGGGGATCCAAGTGGAATTAGCAGGTGGCCACCAATATCCACTTGGATCACTGGTGGAGGATTGGGGAAGGGATAATTGTAAGTGGAACGGGTCCCTCCCTGAGGTGGACCATAACTCATCTAAGGAGGAGCATATGGTTGAGGGTGTGATATGGTTCCAACTATGAAATCTGCAGCATGAGATGCCCCTTCTGCATTAGCAGCACCAAGATGAGGTAGATCGGGGATAACAATGTAAACATAACATGACTCGGCGTAGATCAAATCAAATTTTAAGGCTATTTGGAGTGCCTCTTCCTCATACTGGGCGAAGTGTGACGTGACATATTTAGCAATGGGGACCAAAAACGATCTAAGGAACCAATCCATATAGACTCGATCTTTGAAATCTGGAGCTCTATAAATACTCCTCCTTCTACGCTAGTCCTTAACATGGCCGGAAAAGAAAGTGGCATAAGTTTGACGGAAAGAAGTAAAAAGTTCAGTACCATATCATAATGGAGAGGTACCTAGAAATATGACAAAAAATTTATGGAAAGAGTTGCTAAAGTGGAATGAGTGGCTTTGTGTTGATCGACATACCACTTCGCAGCAACTCCAGTGAGTGGTCGTTGGAATAAATGAAGGTGAATGGAGTCTTTAGTAATGGAATTTGATGAACACCACATGTGAAAGGAGCGAACATGATTAGTTGGATCTTCTCCAGGATTACCTTCAAACTTTGGGATGTCTGAAGGGAGTTTATTAGGCATAGCTGACCAAGTGGGATCATGGAGAAGAGGATCATTGATAAGCTGGCTAAAATCGAGGAGACTTAAACCAGTCATAAAAGGAAGTAAGGGAGTAGGAGTGACCACACCAATGGGGGTTCCGCTGGCGGGGGCACCTTGGTTGGTTCTGGGGTTCCCACACCCACGTCGGTGCCTGACATGGTGGTGATACGAGGTTTAGAAGATGCGGAATCAAAGGATGAACTAGATGAATCAACAGAATCAAAATTAGAATGATGACTCAATGAAGGATTGGGAGGATGAACTCTAACTCGACGGGGAGGAGTAATATGTCCTAACAGACACTGAGGGTGAAAAACTCAAATTCGATGTGACAAACGCTTAGGGGGCATAATGATGTCAAGATAATAATTGTCTAAGGACTAAAGGGTGATGATAGGAATAAAAGAGAAACAAGTAGCAAGCAAGCACCTAGTGCAGTCGTGCCAAGTGTAAACTAACTATTTTAATGATGTTTCTCTAATACAAGAAGACATTTCCTATCAAAGAAAAATACCTCTAGCCTATAGCTGATGTAAATACTCAAACAATCCTATATCTATTGTTTCAGATGGCCTTCCAAAGAACTTCTTACTTGATAGAATCTCATCCCCACATGAAGAGTTGTCCAGAGAAAGGTATGGTAGAGAACCAATTTCTTCCCATAACCAGTCCTATAGGGTGTTTTCCTAAGATTTTTCACTATGGTTACCTTCTTCCCATAGGGTTGGTCGAGTCTTGAGCTTCTTGGTAGTCAGACACTACACAGGATTCCCTGCCATGGGTTGGGTAGCTTGAAGAGAACCAATCACATGATGACATAGCCTAACCCCCTCATAATTGGGTTTCTGACGCACTCTGGCTTTGATCGTAGGATGGTGAAGGATTTTAAGCTCCCAAATATGTCAACTTCTATGTCTCAATGAAAGTGATCGTTGGGTGTTATTGGAAGCCAACCCCACAAATCCTACACCTACATTACAAAGATTGTTTCACCCTAGTGCCCAATTGGTTTTAATCTATGTGTGTTGATTTATTAAGGTGTAGTGTTTCAATTCTTGGCTTAGAGATGTTAACCAAGATCATGTTCACTTAGGGTGTGAGTGTGTGAAAATAATGTGTCAAGTGGATGAGTTAATTAAGCATGTTTCATGATGCCATGTGCTGCTGAAAGTAAAATGCTAAAATGGTGTAAATAAATATGAAAATGATAGAAAAATAAGCATCCAATCAAGCACACAAAACCCCACCCACACGGGATACTAAGAAGCTAAGAAAGAGAGGGAAAACAAGCTGCTCAAAGACACATAAAGAGGCCTAAAAGATCTAATTTCAAGGGACTAGGATCTAAAGGCACTAATCTGATGTAAATGGTGCACACAAATAGAAAAAATCAGAGGTGAAAAATGTTACAAAGGATAGGTGTGAAGCCCTAAAACCTAGGATGCTCAAGGGGAAACTAAGGGGGGAAGACAAACCCAAACTCTAAAGGGAGAAAAGGTAAAAGAAACCTATCCAAAAGATCTAAAACTAATGGATGAAAATCAGTGGCTAAAAACCCTAGACTCCTCACTCAACAAATATCTTCCTAACAATGTGGGGGTGTACTTGAAACCTTGGGGGGGTTTTTCCTTTGTCAAAGAGACAAATCAAGTTGGATCAACGCTTAAGGGAGGCTGAAAACAATGTTGAAGTACCCAAAACCAGTCTGTGGACAACACTCTTGGCAATTCTGAAAAAAAAAAATTGAAAAATTTTCAGAAAAATTACAAAATACATGTATTGACCTGAAACGGGGGAAAACATAGATTTTGGACCAAAAAGTGCGATTTGCAACCCACTTATGGGGATGAAAAGTGTTTTTTTCTTTCACGACTCTCAGTCAGCATATCTCGTACATATCTTTTGTCTCTTGCTCAGCTGATACCTGTGACCTGTGGAAAGAACCAGAAAACCACCAGAATCCAAAATTTTGACAAAAAGAGGTTTAATACTATAAATAGAAATTGAGAGGCTAAAAATAGCTATATAAAACCCTGAAATTTTCTAAAACTTCAATCACCCAAGAACGTTGTTCTTACACCAGCACAGTCACCATTTGTTAGTGTGAAATTTCTTGGAAGGTGTACCAAAAACACTTCACTTAAGTCACTAGGTTACAAGTGACCCTAACAACAAGTTGATGACTATTAGCGATTCAGAACTGTAACAAAAATGGGAAACCTGCAATAAAATTATAGACGATCCAAAATAGAAAGTAGCAATAGAAAAATATCTGATGCAATAACCCAAATGGAAAGACTTTAAACAAATCAATCTTTTATTAAAAACACGTGGTGTAGGATATCTACAGATGGGTCTGTAAGCCCCCCTCTATGGGATGGATCCTTTGATGTCCTTGACGCTACAGAAAATGGTCTTCTCTCTCAATATGTGAAAAACCTAGAAAAAATGTGAACAACTCAAAATGGGAGCTCAAAGGAAAAAGACGATAATGGTGACGATGATTATGATCATGGTGAAAAATGAATGAAAAACCCTCCTATTTATAACAAATTATTGAGTTAATTTTAAGAAAATGGAAAATAATAAAATAACATTAACCAAATCAAGATTTAGCCGCCTGGAATACTTTTTATATTCAATGGAGAAGGAAAATATATTAAATATATTTATTTATAAATAATTAACAAATAAATGATTTATTAATTATTTCGTGTGAATTAAGAATATTGTGAAATAAAAATAATTATTAAATAGTGATTTAATAATTATTATAATAACTTTCGCCACCTTCTCCATTTCGCCCTGAGACACCACTGCACAAATATCAACATTTATGGGACTCTCAGCTCATCATCAGTTGGATAAATGGCAATGCATTGTGTCACATGCACACACTCAGCACTATCTTACAAGATGCACTTGAACTTAAATCAGCATTTAACCATATATCCATCTCTCACATATACAGGGAGCATAACAGGAGTGCCGACAAGCTTTCCAAGGATTAATGGACAGCGGCACATGGGAAATCAAAGAGAAAAAAGATCTACAAGTGCAACCATCGGCCTTATATAGATCCAGAGTATCCTACTCTGGATCAAGCATCATAGTTACTTTATTTTTATTTTTTTGTATAGACAGCATACAGACATAGACTGATATTTTTGTGTAAATTTTTGATGAAAACTCACTGATAGTATACAGATATGCAGAAGTGCAACTGAATGGTACTGAACAACATGATAAACTGACTCTCATGTAATTACTGATAATCAATGAAATATACTGATTTTTCCAGAGGAAAAAAAAATTATTATAATAACATAAATAAGGAAAATTAAAGAAATAACGATTTATTTAAATATTCCTAAGGGATTTAGTCAAATGTGACAAGGAATAATTATTCAAATAATGATTTAATAATTATTCCTAGAGAAAATTAAATAAATAATGGTTTCACTAATTATTCTCATGTGGTTTTTTTATTTAAATCATAAAATAATTTAACAAAAATGGTTTACTAAATTATCTTCCACACTGAAAGTGATTTTGCTATGGTAAAATTAAATCTACATGGTGTATTTTGATCCACCTAGTTAGAAATGGCTAGGTGATAATTTTTTGGTGATAACATTCTACCTTTTCATACTCAAGGGACTATTTATAAAAAGGAACCTTTGGATTCATCTTTTTCAACTCCTTTTCAAACTCTCTAAATATGAAAAAGATGTTGACTTTAACCTTCGCTAGACTCGTAAAAAATCAAACAATGATGGAATTGTCGAACATGACGGGACCTAACCACTCATTCTTAGGTTTACTTAAAGACACTAAGAGGGATTCATTCGAAGGATGAACTCACATATCAAGCATATGTTATCCTCCTCAATATTGTCAAAAATAAAGAGGTAATAACCAGAAATGGTTGGGGAAATTAGGAAAATACGGTAATCCACTTGTTAATGGCAGTGAGTTGCTCTTGAACATTACACTCTTCCACTTCATCTCTATGGTTGTTGGGTTCCGAAATTTTCTTGTCTTTTTGGTTCATCATACTATATCAAAGCCTCCTCTTTCGATTTTGGGTCAATGCTTCCAACTCCATTCAATGTCGCTAATATGTTCAAGAGGAGTCATTCAGTTGATATCTGTTACAATACTCTTAAGCCTTCATTCCATGTCCATCGTTCCTAAACCAGTTCCAGATCAACATCATTTTGTCTCAAATCATGATACTTGTTTCATGTCTTTGATGGGGGATACACCAATACCCTCCTATGATAAGGTCACTTTCTGTCAACATCAACTCATTATCCAGGAAGTTGACTTAGAAACTCCCTTCAATACCTTAGGGATTGCATACCTCAATTGAAAGTTTCCTCGCTTTTGGCAACAAGTTTTCATCATTGGTCTTCAACCAAAAGATTTTGTGTGGTGTTCGACTTTGAATCATTCATTCACACCATACGGATTGTATTTTAGTACCTTGAGAGCCATTAACATCATCGGTGGTTTCTCTCGCATCTGTTAACGACTTCCATCATTAGCTAGTAATTAGATGGTGTCTTCGATGTTCGACTCTAGCTCATTTATTCACATGGTTAGACTCGTACAATGAATCACCGAGTGAACGAGATAGAAGACCTAGATCTAGTTTCATCCATCTGGGTTGCACTTTTAGTATTAATACAAAATTACAGAGTATGATGGCTATGAGCATACAAACATTCATCCAATCATGAGTCTTCTCTTTGTCATCAATAGATGTGACTTCATAATCATTGTACATGTAATGTTAGCTTATATGCTGAGCATGGGTATGCCTCCCTCAACAAATATATCATGATGTAAATGTATTGTAAAGAATAATGATCTTGACTAGTTGTTCTCGATCCAAACTTGTCACAAGGTAAAGCACTCCAGTGATTAGTTGTAGTTTCTGACTTTGCACTTTGGGTGGCAATCTGTTATAGGCCATTTTGTCGCATCTGGTCAAAAGTCCTACAAATTGGATCAATCCACATCCATGAACATGTTGTCATCATCCCTACATAAAGACCTAAGCATGAACTTTCCAAATACCTGAGTTTTTGGGTCTCACTACTACAAATCAATGCTTTTAAGGCCCAACACACCCTTCCTCTTTAGAGACCTGCATTCAGTAGAAGGTTTCTCCTTGTTGCACCAGTGCTTATTAGCAGCAGCTTGTCCCTTGCTAAGCTGCATTGATTCTAGAAATTCTAGAAAAATAAAAAGAATCTTGAAGCTTCCTCTTCAAGAAGCTTCTAGAGGTTGTTTAACCATTTACCTTGGATAAGAAGTTAAAATCCTAATTGATCCTACCTTGGAAATTTCACCTCTTATCCCTTGAGCTCATCCTCCCATCTCAAGTGGATTTCAAGACTAGATTGGTAAATGGATAAGAATTCCCAAACTACCATGCTCTCCTATATATTTATTGCCATCCACAACATTAGGGTTGGCTTTTAGAGATTGATCATGCCCTCATGTTGTTGCCTCGAATCTAAGAGAGTCATCATCTTCATGCCTTAGGGAGACATTTAGGTGTTCTTTGTGACAAGAAAGGACAAGTTAACTTGGGGAGATCTCTACCAGATTAGCACTATTCTTGGTTGTAAAATCTCTCCTATTTCTATTAATACAAAGCTTATCTAGTTTTCCTATATGTGTTATGTTATGTTTACATTCATGTATTTCAATGCATTGTTGATCCATTTGTTAGAGTAATTAGATTGTTCCACATAGATTTCATAGATATTTTGCTTGTTTTGGTTGTATGTGCAATTTCTAATTATAGAAACTGAAGCTACAATTGGAGCTTACAAACCGAGATAAAAGGAAATATTATGACGGATTCCAAGTAAGCTTATTTCCATTCTTCAATTTCTCTAAGGGAAACTCTATATTATTTGCTTTATGTTGTTCTACACCAATACATTAGGTCTAGGGAAGATACTTTTGTCTACAATCGTAAATTTTGCATAACAAATTGGTGACTCTACTGGGGATCGTTTCTTTCCCTTAGCGGTTTCCTTGACCTAAGCACTTGTTTCACCTCTTGAATTGGTCTTCTTTGCCTCACTCAAATCTGAATTGAACCTAGGAAGACCTTTCATTGAGAGTGATAAGATTTTTTGTGTTGGAATTGGTTGAATCTTGATCAACTCTCCCTCAAGTGTAGAGATAGAGCGTTGAAGCGCACCGCAACCTTCTATGCACCTGTGTTGCAGAGCACTGGTTCCCTTTTAGCACCTACACTAACCCCTGTTTGATGCAAAAATTGCCATTTTTTGCCTTCCTCTCTGATCTTCTTTGTTCTAGTTGGTTTTCCTTATGTCTCTGAGTGTGTCCTTGTCTCTGAAAATCCAATCCCTTGTGTGAAATTGCATGTTTTTACTTTGCGGGGGGGGCACACTAAATTGTGTATGAGTGTTGAGTCTTGAAAATGTCATTCATTTCCATTACACTTTCACTATTATGTCCATTATATCACCTGCATTTCATCTCCATTTCACTACTATGTCACCACATTCATCCCACTTTCATTATCATTGGGCCACATTTATGGTTTTCCAATCTTTATTAATTCCAAGCCTTTTAAGTGAATTTGTGGTTAAAAATTGGAAAATAATGTGCATATGCTTATACCTAACAAATGGGTTGAGATTTTTGACATGTGTAGGTTGAAAGGACGCTTCTAGAAGACCCTTATGTGGCACTCTAATGCCAAATTCGAATTTGAGTGGAAAGAATCATGGGATCATGAGGATATATGTCACATCTCCTAATTGTATTGTAACTCTAAGAAGACATGTGTCTTATCAGTTCCTATTTTGATTAGGACTCTAGAGGTAGAGGGAGAGATTCATGGACTCTCATTAATGAGATGGCTTCTCATCTTTTTGTATAAATAGGAAATCTCTCTCCTTCATTTGTTAGTCTTTTAGCTTGTGAGTTCTTTAGCTTGGAGTTTGTAGTTCTTCCTTGATGGCTTTTGAAAGCTTTGGAGAACTTTGTTGTACTTTGTAATTTTGAAGAATTTGAATAAAGCTTTGATGTTCTCAACACGAAAGGAGATGTGAAGTAGATGTCATGGAGCATATTAGAATGTAAGGTAGAGTAGATTTCATTTTGTAAATTTTGCTTTGATTTCATTATGTCATTTGATTGCTTTCAAGTTTGATAGATTAAATTTTTCATTCATGCAATTTTAATTCATGCAAGTGTGTTCAACCAGTTGATTGTAAATTAGTAATGCACATAGCTTTTTAATGACTAATGACATGATGGAATTATCTTGTCCTTCTGCTGATTTATTTTCTTAGTTCTAATTCCAGCACTGTTTATTTCTTTCAGTTTTGTTTTGGTTCATTTACTTTTCTGCAAGATAGATATTAGACTGCTCATGTCATTTTCAGTTACCTCCTATAGCCAGAGCAACTCAAATGGTGAGGGATTGAAGTATGAATACGTAGTTTGATATTAGTTTATTTTTCTGCAAGTTAGTTATTGAATTTCTCATGTCATTTTTAGTTACCTCCTATAGCCAGAGCGACTCAAATGGTAAGGGATTGAAGTATGAATGCGTAGTTTGATATTAGTTTATTTTTCTGCAAGTTAGTTATTGAATTGCTCGTGTCATTTTCAGTTACCTCCTATAGCCAGAGTGAGTCGAATGGTGAGGGATTGAAGTATGAATGTGTAGTTTAATATTAGTTTCATTTTATGCAAATTAGATATCAGATTGCTCAATTTGTTTATGATTACCTCCTATAGCCAGAGCGAGTTGAATGGTGAGGGGTCAGAATATGAGTTGATGTAATATGATTTAGTTTACTTTGCTTACAGTTTTTGAATTACTTTAAGTTCAGTTTTCTTTTTATACAACAGCAAGAATACTGGGTTTCATAGTCACTAGCTCATTGTTTGGTTGTTGAATTCTATTTTGATTGAAGTAGCTGCATATTTACACTTTTGTTTATTTGAAGTGCTAAGTTTTGGAAATTACCATTAAGGACATAGACTTTGTCTTGAAATCTACATCCATACTTGTCCTTTAAAAGTATTCTTAAGACCTTAGAATAGGATTTCCATTTGCATTAGACATTTTAGGAAACCAACAAACACAAAACCCCAAAACAAAATAAAATCTATAAAACAACGAAGTAAGAAAAAGGTTAACTAAGCACATATGGTGCACCACACTTCATCAGTTTACGGTACCCGGATTGATAATTTATGTAGAGCAATTTAAGACGTTAAATTGACTAGACATTTTGGCGTCGTTGCCGGGGAAGTGTAATTAAGAGACCTTATTTCTTACATCTAAAAAAAAATTAATAATTCTTGAGTATGCTCTCCTCCTACACTTTGTGTGATCTGGAGGATCAGAAAAAGTATTGTTATGTAAAAAAAAAAAATAATAATAATTCTTGAGTATGCTCTCCTCCTGCACCTTGTGTGATCTGGAGGATCAGAAAAAAAATTGTTATGTTAAAAAAAAAAAAGGAGACAAAATAAACTTCATCATTTTAATTGATTCAAAAAAAAAAATGAAAAATGAAACTCAACTACTTTGATAGGTTCAAATTATCCAAAATTGACTGGTTATGGTTTGTAGTGGTCCTCAAAACACTGTATCATGTTTTAATAAGGTTTTGCAACTTAGCTGCGGAAAGTGCCCTGATTCCACAGCTAGTTGAGAATTCCACAGCTGTTTTAAGGTTTAGCAGGTTACAAGCATCCAATGAAAAAACCGACCACATGGGCATCTCCAGAATTGTCCCGACATGGATCCAATCCTATTCACCCAGCTCAGATCGATAAAAAATCCAACCTAAGACCTCAGTCAAAGTCTTGTTTTTAGCATGTTTTTCTTGAAGTTTTTGCTGCCTGAAATTGAAAATCATTAATCCTTTTTATAAAATTTTACAATTTCAGAGAAGAAAAAAAAAAGAAAAACAATCTATGGCTATCTTCAATCCTAGCTTCCACTATGGCTTCAATAGAAATCTGCATCCCTTTTCAAGCTTTGGCCTGAAACAAACTTGCACAATCATTAAAAAAAAAATGCATTTAGAAGTGAGTTTATATCATAACGATGGTGGAATATGCATTGAAAGCTTACATAGTCTAATCGCAAAATCTAATCCCAAACAAAATCCATGACTTTGAAGTCGAGACAAAGTGCTGGCAGCCACAACCTTCATATGTTGAAGAGATCTTGCTAGCAACCAAATCCCAAATTGCAAATGGAGAAGTTTAAATTCTAGAGAACATGGGCTATTTAAATAAGGGCAAACAAAGTTGTTTTAGGAAAGAAGAATGAAGATGTGAAGATGATAGAATTTGTGAGACGTCTTTGCAATCTGTCGTTGTCTAATTTAAGCTCTAAAGGTCACAGGGAACTGCACGCTGATGGCAAGTCTTCAGGTTGCACTAAAGGAAGAGCAAGAAGGCATACTTTTGCTGAAGAAATCAAAGAAGATACTGAATAATGGTTACATCTTTCTGTGCTATGATCACATCTAAAAAAAATTTCAAAATCAATTTCACAGCCGAATGTAGCAACTCATAAAAACGTAAATAAAAAAAATAAAAAATAAATAAATAAATAAAAACGTCAAACTTTGAGAGCACGATTTGGCCAGACGGAGGAGAATTTGAAAAAAAAGAAAACATGGGTTTTTTTGCTAGTAGGGTCAATTAGATAATCCATAAACCATTTGAAGAAATTTGTGGCGGTCTGGGAGAAATCCTTGGTTCTTTGGAGCCCATTTTTGCCTGCCGCGTGTAAAAAAACGGATTTTCAATTAGATGAACAGATTATGATTGAATTCGGCGTGCCTGAGAAAGGGGAATTCTAATTTGGTTCTGTGTTGGCACCTACTCTACCTCTACCATGTCTTCCACCCTTTGCCACCACGTCTTCTGCCCTTAATGCCACCCGTTTGCAATTCATTAACGGCTGTTAACAACAGTTCCAATTTTAGACGGCTCTCCATTACGTGATCTGGTTAGATACGGCTCTTCACAGCCGATTGATAGACGTGACATGGAGTAGCATTCAATCTTGATTTTAATGCATAACGGCCTCATTATTAATCCTCGAGTTTAACTCGTATTCGACTGCACTTTCACACTCCCCCTGTAATCATGGGAAGTGACCGATTTCATTACGGCTCCTCTCCACCTTATAATTTCTGCAGCCATTTCATAAATGTGTTTACATCTCCTCCGCAGCCGTTTAGTTTAAAGTTCTACCGGGTTCACTTCATATCTCCACTGTTCTATTGAAGCACATTTGCATTTCCACTTTCTTCATATCAGTCTCCGCTCCATTTCGTGAATGCACCTCAGTTGCCTGTCTTCTGTTTTTCGCTGACAGTCCCTGAATCTTGTTGACTCCCGCTACCTATTATCCATTTTCAGTCACTGTTGTCTTCTCCATAAAACTCGTAACCCAACCATCTTACCTCTGTTAAACCCTCACACGCAGACAAATTTTAAACAAAAGGAAGGATGGGTCGGTTATTAAGGGCAGAACCGGAAGGGCCTAAGTTTATGGAAGGGCCAAATGGTTATGGTCATGGTTATAGGCTTTTTATCAAACTATAAGTCCATCACTAAAACTGTTTTGCTCCATTCATAGAGTTCCTACATGCAGACAATAAAAAAAAAAAAAATTCAAAACTGATGGTTGACTGTTTCAGTCACTTTCCGCAGCTATTTTGTTAAACTCTTGGTTGAAGGTGTCATCAAGCAAAACAAGCCACATGGGTAGCTAGGGGAATGTCAGTACATGGATGGTGTCCTATTCATTTGATCCAATTCGATGAAAAAGACCCCGGTCAAAGGGAATTCAAGTTGTGTGTTATCACTAAGTCGCCACATTAAGTCGCTGCATGTCAAGAAAAAAAAAAAAAAAAAAATTGAATCAATGAAATGAATAAGTTATTTGCTCACTTTTCTGAAGGTATTGATTAATTTTGGACTGATGATGAAAGATGAATGGCTAACTTTTTATTCAAGATTTTTAGCTACAGAAACTATGCACATTCCGCAGCTAAAGTCCAATTCCGCAGCTGTTCTCTAATTCCGCAGCCAGAAAAACCTCATTGTTCAAATCAGCCTATCTTTCTCATACAAAATTAGATTTTGATGATTTAAGTATCGTTGGAAAGATCTCAACAAGATCTACACAATGAGAAATCTATCATTAGAGTTTGAAATGGCAAATAATGAAATAAATTGCTAAAAAGAAGCAACATTCAACTTGGGGCACCAATTCCAAAGCAGGTATAAATTCTTTTGATTTTTCCTTTGAAGATTTGTTTCATTAATACAAATTCTTAGTTTTGTGTGTAAATATCATAATTAGAGAGATTGATCACCTCTCTCCTTTGATAATCTTACATTCCATTGCAGAATAAGTATTAGTTTTTGCAGGTTCCAGGAGGAAGGACAAATGACTACAAGAGAATGGTGTCTCTCTAAGAGACCAATTTGTTTCATAAGAGGATGATCAGCAACAAAGAGGAAATATGTTGATGCAAAATCAGATCCAAACACTTGAAAAACTTTCAGATACTATTGTCTCCATCACATCCATACTTCATAATAAACCATTCACCTCATTTCACTCCATATTTTCCATTTACATTCACATACACTTTCCATCTCTTTTTGTCCATTCATAACCCACAAATAAAAGCAAGAGGCTCATTCACATGATTATTTCCCATTGTCATTTCTGTTCTCCATTGCCATTTTCCATTTTCATCTTTCATTTCTTGTCATTTTCATTTTCACAAATAAGCCCTACTTCAATGCAAATTATTGAGTCCATAGTCCTTTGAGTCTAAGTTCTTTGTAAAAGCACCTTGAGGCTTGTATGCCTTAATGGCAAGTCCTCATGCTGACAAATAATGGGAATACATTAATGTCCCTTGTTCATCAGATCTTGTAGGTGACTCGACTTCGGCAAATTCATTCGTACCTAGCAAGATGTGTTTGGGCATCTTAACTCTCATTGTCATCAATGGTGAGAGTTCTCATGTTGACTAGTGGCATTCATTAATGGTCACTAAGTTAACAATTTCCTACTATGTTCGAAATCAGAACATCTTTTCACATAGTAGGAATTGTGCCAATGAGTTTTGAAGACATGAAGACTATTATTTTCAGCGTTTTGGAGCAAACTCAGCAAGTTTTAGTAGAAGCAATAAAAAGTCATCTTATCTCTTTATCCATGACTCCTCTTGTTCAACCACTTGAAGAAGAATATGATCAGAATTTTGCGACCACCACACATACAACTCATCCATTCCAAAGGGTAAGTGAAGGTACGTCATTTTCTAACTTTTGACCATAGAATTCCATAAAAAGCTAGAATGATAATTGTTGGAAAAACATTTCTCTTCCTCATTTCATAAAATTGCCAATACCATCATTTGGGGGGGGAATACATTCATATTCATATCTTGCCATGTCCATATCATATTCAGGAGCCCACATACTTCCAACATATATTAATTATTACATTACTATTATGAGCATACAATGATGGCTTTTGAAAAAGTGCTTAAAGGATAAATTGGATACAAACAAAATCATGGTTGTCACACAAGAACCAACCATCATGCAATCCAATAAAGATATACTTTGCAACAATAACCAAAATATTATTATGCAAAGTTCAAATATCAAAATAGAAGGCAACAACAAAAAAATGGTTGTAACACCAGAACCAACCATGTTGCAATTCAAGTAAAACACTTTGCAGAAATATGAAGTTATCAAATGATATCATGCAAAGTTAAGCCAAAGCTCAAGGATCAAAAGAGTTAATGTAATATATATTGCATGAGGACATGCAATAGCTTCAGTTGGGGGGTATGTTGAGTCTTGAAAATGTCATTCATTTCCATTACACTTTCACTATTATGTCTATTATATCACCTCCATTTCACTACTATGTCACCACATTCATCCCACTTTCATTATCATTGGGCCACATTTATGTTTTTCCAATATTTATTAATTCTAAGCCTTTTAAGTGAATTTGTGGTTAAAAATTGGAAAATAATGTGCATATGCTTATACCTAACAAATGGGTTGAGATTGTTGACATGTGTAGGTTGAAAGGAGGCTTCTAGAAGACCCTTATGTAGCACTCTAAGGCCAAATTCGAATTTGACTGGAAAGAATCATGGGATCATAAGGATATATGTCACATCTCCTAATTGTATTGTAACTCTAAGAAGACATGTGTCTTATCAGTTCCTATTTTGATTGGGACTCTAGAGGTAGAGGGAGAGATTCATGGACTCTCATTAATGAGATGGCTTCTCATCTTTTTGTATAAATAGGAGATCTCTCTCCTTCATTTGTTAGTCTTTTAGCTTGTGAGTTCTTTAGCTTGGAGTTTGTAGTTCTTCCTTGATGGCTTTTGAAAGCTTTGGAGAACTTTGTTGTACTTTGTAATTTTTAAGAATTTGAATAAAGCTTTGATGTTCTCAACATAGAAGGAGATGTGAAGTAGATGTCAGGGAGCATATTAGAATGTAAGGTAGAGTAGATTTCATTTTGTAAATTTTGCTTTGATTTCATTATGTCATTTGATTGCTTTCAAGTTTGATAGATTAGATTTTTCATTCATGCAATTTTAATTCATGCAAGTTTGTTCAACCGGTTGATTGTAGATTAGTAATGCACATAGCTTTTTAATGACTAATGACATGATGGAATTATCTTGTCCTTCTGCTGATTTATTTTCTTAGTTCTAATTCCAGCACTGTTTATTTCTTTCAGTTTTGTTTTGTTCATTTACTTTTCTGCAAGATAGATATTAGACTGCTCATGTCATTTTCAGTTACCTCCTATAGCCAGAGCGACTCAAATGGTGATGGATTGAAGTATGAATGCGTAGTTTGATATTAGTTTATTTTTCTGCAAGTTAGTTATTGAATTGCTCATGTCATTTTCAGTTACCTCCTATAGCCAGAGCAACTCAATGGTGAGGGATTGAAGTATGAATGCGTAGTTTGATATTAGTTTATTTTTCTGCAAGTTAGTTATTGAATTGCTCATGTCATTTTCAGTTACCTCCTATAGCCAGAGCGAGTCGAATGGTGAGGGATTGAAGTATGAATGTGTACTTTAATATTAGTTTCATTTTATGCAAATTAGATATCAGATTGCTCAATTTGTTTATGATTACCTCCTATAGCCAGAGCGAGTCGAATGGTGAGGGGTTAGAATATGAGTTGATGTAATATGATTTAGTTTACTTTGCTTACAGTTTTTGAATTGCTTTAAGTTCAGTTTTCTTTTTATACAGCAGCAAGGATACTGGGTTTCATAGTCACTAGCTCATTGTTTGGTTGTTGCATTTTATTTTGATTGAAGTAGCTGCATATTTACACTTTTGTTTAAGTACTAACTCCATCAATAACATGTTTTAAGATCTTTTGAAGTGCTAAGTTTTGGAAATTACCATTAGGGACATAGACTTTGTCTTGAAATCTACATCCATACTTGTCCTTTAAAAGTATTCTTAAGACCTTAGAATAGGATTTCCATTTGCGTTAGACACTTTAGGAAACCAACAAAAACAAAACCCCAAAACAAAATAAAATCTATAAAACAACGAAGTAAGAAAAAGGTTAACTTGGTGCACCACACTTCATCAGTTTACGATACCCGGATTGATAATTTATGTAGAGCAATTTAAGACGTTAAATTGACTAGACAATGAGTATTCATCACTTTTAAGTGTTATCACTTTTTTGATAAGCTTTTGTTTCATTCTTTCTTTCTTGTTGTCAATTAGGGTTCATATGCATAGATTGCTTGTTGAATTTGAAAGGCAACTTTTACATTATAATTAAATTCTGTGTGGTTTCTTTCGTCACTAATCAAGTTGCATTCATATGTTTCTTTGCATTTGAAACATTAAAAGAAAAGAAAAGAAAAACAATTATTTTCATTGCATATAGGGCTTTGATTTTGATTGGAATAATGAAGTTGAGGAGATCAATTGTTGCATCACTTGTTTGTTGCATTGTTGATTGATTTCTTCTTCCCCTACTTAGTTAAGCCTTTCATTATTAAAAGGAAAATGAAAAGAGTTATTTTTGTCATATTAGTTGCATCATAAGTGTGTTCAAGTGACATCGAGTTTTGAGCCTTGAAATTGAAACATAATTCAAGATAAACTCTAAAATGCATTCAGTCAATCTTACAAAGACTTTGAAACATTAACGCAAAACATTTAGAGGTCTAGGCCAGAGACGTGTTCCAACTTCTATAAACATAGGAGCCATCAGTTTTTTTTTCCAGCGTTGCATTACAGGGTTGATATCTCATTCCACGTACATAAGTGTATCAGATCGTTCTCCATGTACCTTCAGGTATATCAGATGGCACTCCACGCATGAAAGGTATATGGGAACACTCTCATTGTACGGTTATGCATTAGACAACACTACACTTCCATGTACCATCGAGTATATTTTGGAATTCCCCACTAGTTTTCTACCCTCACCATAGGTAACCGAGTCGGCTGCCATGTATAATGTGATACACCGAACACTACATTCAGGGAGATTACCTACCTATACATAAATCCTTGGTTCTCCAAGGTGGTATATTGCAATTCATAGTTTCTTGGTAACCCTTATCTGCCTAAGTACTCCTTTATTTTATTTTTTATTTGTAATTTCTAAAATCAATTAATTGACTGTGGAACAACATCCACCCAATTGAACAACTCCTTAGTGGATCTTAGTTTGAAACTAATGGAAACACTTCTTGATTCTACCAGTCAAGGAAACCCCTCTAATGGGAATCCTAGTCCTTTTCCTTCTTTTGAAAATATTGGTGCTCCTTATATGTCAACGTTGTCCCTTCCCAGATTTATCATTGGTTTTCCAGTTTGGTTGTTTACAACCCTTATGGTTATGAATGTCCAAAGTGCTCCTCAACCAAGTTCTCCTCCACCTGAACAACATCAACCTCAAGTTGATTATAAAGGCGGCCCTTTGCCTTCATCATATGTTGTTTCTTCACCCCTTTATTCCTCCTCACTTGGTGAAATTATTCATTCTAGTAACCAGGAAGCTAAGAAGAAGAAGATAAGGATGAAGAAGAAGAAGTAAAATAAGTAGGGGGTCCTCCAAGAAACCATTGCTACCAATGCAACTAGTATGGAGAAACCTTCCAATAAATCCCACAAAGTTAAATTCCATTGCAAGTTATGTAAGGGTGATCACCTTCTTAGGGATTGTCTCGATATTCCCAAGGTATTAGAAGTGTGGTCCACAGGCTCACATCAGCTTTTGTCTTCAGCTTCTGGAGATCATATTGGTGACAAACCATCGACTAGTGATCATAAGGTTCATGGAAATAAGGGTAAAGTTAAGTTTCCTTGTAGGTTATGTCAAAGGAATCATCTTCTTCACCTTTGTCCTTATATGGATGAAGCCTCAAAAGTGTTGGAAAACCTTATAGCTTCTCAGCCTCAATTTCTGGTTGGTTATCAGAAACTTTCTCCCAATTCTCCACTAGTTGATGAAGTGATTGATCAAAATCTGTCTCCACTCAAACCCACTCTCGATGAACATGAATCATATGATTTCATTCCTGACCAACCATTGGTGGAGAACATGGTTTACTCAGTTCCACCATTCGTTGATCGTACCTTTCTTGTAGAGAGTGAGTCTCATACCACTCATGTTCTTCTCGTTTATTCATGTTCTAATGAACTAAGGGGCAATCCTCCCGTTCTAACAGCAAAGGGGGACAATCCTCCCATCCCCACAACATAGGGGAGCAGTTCACCCATTCCCATAACATAAGGGGAAATTTTTGTCGTTCCCATGACACCCCCTCCAAGTAGTATGGTCACTTCCTTTGATTGAGGTCGACTGACAGGATATCTTCTTCCTCCTCATGTTCCATTCCAAATCATAGTACAGGTGTGATGCAGGAAAGTGTTCCCTCTACGGACAAAGGCAACCCCTCTAGCCCTAGAGTGGGTCTAGTCACAAACAAGGACAAATCAACAATAGCTTTCCTTAAACAGTCATAGTTGGGGGCCTACCTCAACCAGTGGTCGATGGAGTTCCGTTGCGCTGCTCCAGCTTCCGCTTCCTTCTCCTAATGAGTAATCAACCTGAAACAATGCAAAGGAAATACAACAAAGCACATAACCGGAACAACAATGATCTATTTACTCACAAAGTCAAGAAGTCATGAGCCATCAAGTACATTACATACAAGACATAGGAAAACATCATTGATTGCATTAATAATGAAATAAGAGTAAGCTTACAACCAAAGTCTTGACGTCACAAGCCTTCTCAGAAGGGTCCAGCCAGCATGTTCCTCAAGCATTTACTCTTTGAAGATGGATATCCCAACATACAAGTCTCTCTCACTCACAAGTTTTACACAAGATTAAGGGCACTTCACAACCTTCCTCAAGCTATCAACAATACCACACTTGTCACACTCACACCAGCTATCTAGCAAACTCACAAACACTAACAACACTGCTCCACTAGCCAACTATCAGCAACCATTCCAAAAAACAGCAGCACATAGCAATGGTGAGAGTTTAAATAGGAGAAGGAGTCTCCATGAAAGGTGGAAGAGTGAGCTTATCTCCAAGGAAGGTAGGGCAAATGACGGAACAACCATGCCAGAGAAAGGAGGGCGATACAAACTAGGCAAACAACCAGGTCTGGAGTCATCTAGAAGGCCGACTGTTGGAACAAATTCGCCCAATCTGGATCATTACGAGCACATAACTGGTCTTCCGCGCTGACATCGCTATTGAGTAACGTAGCAAGTCAGGTCATCGCCGAAGATTACAAGCGACAGTCGCACTGGCACATAAAATCGGACCATTGCGGGAATCAGGTGTACTTTCGCGATGGCAGCGCTTCTGGGTTGTTTTGGAGCGCCCTTCAGCGCATTTATTTAGCCAACAAACGCAATGAGGAAGACACCTTTGGAAAAGTGGGTCATTTGGAAACATCAGAGAGCATTTGTCTAACATGAGCATGAATGACTTGGACACATGACACAGTAGGAAGACTGGGATGAAGACAGTGACAAATTACTGTGTAACAGATGCCCCCTAAAGTATGAAGCCCGAGAGAGTGGGAGGGGTGAAATGCTTTACGAAACTGGCTGAGCTGTAGCACCATCTGGAAGAACCTACATGCAAGTACAACTGATATCTCTGATAATGAGTTACATGTAGTCTAGGCATGGGCGCAGCCATCCAAAAGACATACGAAATAGGTCTGTGGTATGGACGCAGCCACCCAGCTAATGAGACCATGATGATGATAAAGGTATGGTCGCAGCCATCCATGAAGACTCAGGTATGGTCGTAGCCATCCATCAGTGAATCATGTAATCATAAACCAATCCACGCAGCCTGAACATATGTAATCTGAGTTCAGGGTCTTGAACCCATCAGATCATAGTACAAATCCTAACATGTGAATAGATGTGCTGAGGTCGAGCATGATAGAAAATCGCTTGATTACTGGTCAATGATGGAAACCGTTAACAAGCGCCAGAGAAACCACCAATAATGCCAATGGCTCTTAAGGTACTGTCTAGCACAATCCACAAAGTGTGAAAAAGGAGCTGAAGTCGAACACTCGTGGAATCACCCAATCAACGACCAATGATGAAAGTCAACCATCAAGTGCGAAGAACTTGCCATTGAGGCATGCAAGCTCTAAGGTACCAAAGGGGATCTCCAGATCAATCTCCTAGATAATGAGCTGATGTCGACAGGAGACAACCCGTCACAGGAGGGCCATAATGTTTCCCCCATCAACGACACGAGATAAGGAACAAGTGGCAGATGGCGAAACAGAGTACCAGAGGAGAAGACGAGGGTGTAAACTGCAGAAGGATTATACTCTTGAACATGTTGGCGACACGACTCCGGAGGGGGGTGGCAGCATTCAGGCACCAAGGGATCAGAGGCTCGAAGGAGACGGCATGAATCAGATGGAATGAGGCTAAATGACAACCCAAACCTGCGGACGACCAAATGACGATGTATGGATGTCCCAACCTGACAAAAATCAAAAGTGTCGATGTTCAAGAGTGACTAGCTGCCATAAACAATCAATGATAAACCTGTTGTTGGGTCCAAACTAGTAATAGTTTAATGAGCACTAGGAAGGAGAAGCTCGAGTCTCGTCATGGTGACGAGTCCAATGTCATCAGGGTTTAACGAGTCCGACATAGGTAAAACTCAGAGTCTTTTTCATGTTTAGAGAGTTTGAAAAGACACGGAAAAGAAAACTCCAGGGGGGTCCTTTTTCGTAAATTTGTGTCTCTCGAGCCCGAAAAAGTATAAAACGATACTCGAAAGAACCGCCCGACCATTACGATCGAGGAGTACTTTTCGTAATTAGTGACTTCGACCCGAAAAAGTAGAAAAGCGGTCGGAAGCACGTCATTTCGTAACCGATAACGAGCTTGAAACGACAAAGGCCCGACAATCTTTTTGTGTTTAAACGGTCGGAAAAGAGCTTAAAGGCGATCGCCTCTTGTTTCTTTTAATGAGTCAAGAGGAAAACTTGGCTATCTTTTCATTTTTCAAGTCGGAAAAGAGCTTAAAGACGACTTTATGGATCAAGTGTATACGAAACTGTCATAACTCCACTACCTGTAGCTCTGCACAAAAACACGTCACACATAAATCCATTCGAGATAAAATGAACAATATACATAAAGATATAGTTAAAAAGCCAAAATTGACTAACCATGTGGCAAAACAATGAGAAAAACCCACATTTATAAAATATAATTTTTAAATTTCCAAAAATTACTATAAAAAGGGGTTAATCCAACCATTTTTACCATAGTTATTGTTCATTGCACTGTGGAGCATTTTGGAGCACTGAAGTTGGCGAGCTAAATTCGGCTTTGTTCGTCCACCATTCACCCCGAAACTTGTTCCAGGTAAGTAGTCCTTGTCCTGTGCTTCAATTCCATACCTTTTTCACGCATTTTGAATGTTAAATGTGTTAATTTGGGTGGGTTTTTGGACCGAGCTCCGCCGCTCGGTCATCGCGGCTATAGCCTTCGGGTCCGCGATGACAGAAAAAATTGACACATAGCGCGCTCCGATCATCGCGGAAAAGTGGTGTACTTCCGTGATGACCGCGAAAAAAATGAACTAGAGACCTCACATCATCGCGTCTGTTTTTAAAACAGACACGATGACAACGCGAACTTATGTTTTATACAAATTACGCGTTGAATCTTGATAAACAAAGTGCTAATCCAATTTTCTTCGTCATGCAGGTGATAATGGCGTTTGTTTGGCAAGAGCAGACGCATGATGACAACAATATAGAAGCTTTCGCCGATGCGGGGTGCCAAAATGCATTACGAGCATGCGGATTGCTCAAATTCTTCCTAACTCCGCATCTCCGATCACAACCTGATTTGTTGGAGCTACTGATTCTGGCCTGCAATCCCACAGATGGGAAATTCATCATCCGAGGTTGGATATCGAGTTTGACGCTACAGACATATATTTTTTGACCGAGCTATCCCGTCGAGGTGAGAGGCCTATTCTGGAGGGGCAGCGACCCGGGGGTGACTCCTTAGAGATGCTGATGGCTCAAGTGTGCCCACGGGCACGCAAGACAAGAAGTGGGAAGGTGGAAATCCCAACAGTGGACGACGTAGTCCTTTGTGCTATGCTTTTCATGGTGACACGGGTAGCGGGCTCCCAAGCCCAACATGAGGCTTCGAAGACCCATCTCCGGCTGGCTCTCGATTGTCTCAATCCCACGATGTTTAACTGGGCAGAGACGGTGACGGCAAACATGAAGAGGCAACTCACCAACTGTCGTCGAGGAGAGACGAAGCAGTTTGGTTATGGATCCATCTTAGTCCCTCTCATGCTAGAGCGGGTGCTGTCACTGTAGTGACAGAACATGGATTTGGATTTACCCAGGCCACGTGAGATAAGGGCCACACGATGGGCTCACGACATGCCACGAGGAGGTGGCGAACGACCGGTGGCGTGGGGGACAATGTTCCGAGAGTGGTTGGAGTGCCAGACGATCTTCATGGAGGATTGGTCATATGCCGGCATGGACTTCCGCGAAGATCCTGACATGCAGCTGCCCACTGGAGAACAGTGGGATGATGGTGGTAAGACACTTGATCACACATTTTTTTCATTATTATTTTTATGATGTTTTTTTTTTCATGTATATGTCCTAATGACAAACGCCATGGTATGCAGATGTAGGACCAGTGAGACCCGTCAGGCTGGCTCCATAGGCACGGAGAGATGCGCAGGGCATTGCCGCACTAGCCTTGGCTCCTCCAGCTGATGATACGGTGGAGACGGTGGCCCGAAACCTTGAGGGCCTCACAGAAGGGATTCCAGATTACATGGGGATCGAGGAGGTCCCCATAGCGTTCCAGATCCACACAGTAGGAGTGGAACCTAGGGTGCACCGCCTGTTGAGGTGAGTGGCACAGGCGGTGGTATGCTATAGGGAGCATAACCCACCACAGTAGACACCTAGGTTTTTTATTTCCTGCTGGTGATTTTTTGAGAGACATGTGTCTCAGATGTACGAAGAACACAGACTCTATTTGGACATGTACACTTATTTTTTGAGCGCCTCGGTGCGCCACATGAGATATATATATATATATATATATATTCCTATGGTCTATTATTGTGTTTTACATGCTTCTTGTATGCTGTTTTCATTACATGTTACACAAATGTCTGTCTAATACATGATTAGCCAATGCATCAGTTAACGTGTTTAATCGTCATGGAATATGTTGATATGTAATGAAATCAAAATTCCTCTCTAACAATTTAACACGTAAATTCAACCTTAAAATCCGATGGTCTCTGACGGAATATCGCCCATTGAGCCGGTGGACGAAAAGCTGAGAGTCCAGGTTCACAACCAATGTACGAATACCGAGATTAATTGCCTCGGCCATTAACTCAATCACAACACTATATTCAGCGACATTGTTTGTGGTACAACCTAAACAAACACCTTGAAGGTCTATCAACTCACCATGAGGATCATAGATCACCCATGCCACAGAGGACAAGTTGCAGGTACTGCGGCAGGCACCATCAGCGAAACCAACGTAAGGTTCACCAGATATCTGCACAAGAAGCAAGAAACACAATAAGCGCAATCACGCCTATACACCAAGCCAAAAACATGAAAACACACACACAACACACCTGTTAAAAACACACGTATGTACAAACCAAAGTGCATGGAATTCACCCATAATACTTTTACAAGTAAAGCCCATTTCGGGGCGTATCGAGAGGATTTCCTTCATAATCAGTTAACTCATAGGCCCCTTTCTGCAAAACTCTCTTTACAATATAAGGCCCGTGCCACATGGGTTCGAATTTGCCTGCCCCCAGCTTATTATTCGCTTGATCGTAGAGTAGGACTAGATCTCCCTCAACGAAAGAACGGGGATGGATAGTATGATCAAAGTGAGTTTTCATTCTCTTCTTCTGTGCTTTGATAGCTAGAGAGGCTAGCCGACAGGTCTCATCCAGCCGTTCTAGGTAAAGAAGGCGTTCTTCTACCGGAGTAGTGTTGGGGAGTAATTCGACGACCAATTTCAAAGAAGGGATCTCGCACTCGATTGGAAGGGTAGCCTCCAGTCCGTAAACTAATTGAAATGGAGTAAAACTAGTGGCATCCTTCACAGAAGTTCGGTAGGCCCACAAGGCGGAGAACAACATCAAGTGCTAGTTAGACTTGTGCATGCCAACGGTACGTTGAAGCATCGTAACTAGAACCTTGTTGACGGCTTCTACTTGGCCATTGGCCTGAGGATAGTATGGAGTCAAACTATCATGCCGCAAGCCTAGCTGGGTTGTTAGCTCAGTCATCATGTGATTACGGAAATGCTTCCCGTGATCTGTGACGATAGCCTGAGGGACTCCAAACTGTGAAATAACATGATTAAACAAAAATTGCGCCGTTGTGTGACCGTCTTCAGATAAAGTGGGCATCGCCTCGGCCCATTTTGTGAAGTGATCAACGGCAACGATGATATACCCATGCCCCCCGGCCGAGCGAGGGTTACAGGTCGTATTCAATGCCCCATTTTGCAAAAGGGCCAATGGTAACAACAGGGTACAATGGAGCGGGAGGCGCATGATTTTTTCTTCCATAATATCTCTTCCTTCTTTCTTCATTCTTCTAATTTATTTATTAATCACCCCTCCTCTTCCATAAGATGGCACTCGTGGCAGGAGCAGACGGCAAGAATGGAATCCTTAAAGATGGAGGGCCAGAAATAACTGGCGCGGAGGATCTTTTGAGCAGTAGCATATCCGGACATGTGACCACCATAGGCGCCAGAATGGTAGTCATTTAGAACTCGCTCAGCCTCCTCGAATGTTAGGCATCGGCGGAGAACAGAGTCGGCGCCGAGATGGTACAGGGTGTCCCCAATAATACGATAGGGCTGAGACTGATGATGAATATGTCGCCGAGCATCCTTAGACACATCGGGATGAAAAGAGGACGTCTGCAGATATACAATGATATCCCTGTACCAGGGATCGAGGGTGCTAATTAGGAACATAGTTTCGTCCGGGATATGGTCCTCTAACCGAGAGGGCGCGACAGGAGATGGCCAAGAGCAAAGTAACTCAGCAAAAATGAGGGATTTCTTAGACTTGGTGGTGGTGAATTCCAAGTCGGACTCTTGGAGGATAACGATCCACTTCGAGTACTTGCCCCCCAGCAACTGACGTGATAGAATGTACGTCATCCGATTGCAATCATAAACCACGGTCGTAGTGCGCAACAAGATATAATGGCGAAAACATTGGACGGCACAAACGGCGGCCAATACCAACTTCTCGACGTAAGCGTATCGAGTTTCCGTATCTAAAAGATTGCGGCTGAGATAATATATGACATGCTCAGTGTCATCATCATCATCTTCAACAAGAACCATGCCGATAGTGGTATCGGTAGCGGCCAAATACAGAGTGTAGTCGCGATGATAATTCGGAGGAAGCAACAATGGAGCCGAAACAAGGAGAACCTTAAGACGCTCGAAGGAATCTTGAGCAGTGGTATCCCAATGAAAAGGGGTATCCCGCTTCAATAACTGCGTGAAACCTTTAGCCACTTCAGCATAGTTCGGGATGAATCTTCTTAAAAAATTTGCTTTGCCCTGCAAGCTTTGCAATTGCTGCAAAGAGGCAGGGGGAGGAAGATTCAGAATAGCCTCGAATTTAAGGGGATCCAAACGGATGCCCTCTCGGGAGACGATAAACCCGAGTAGTCCACCTGACTCAATGCAAAAGACACACTTATGAGGATTAAGCCTGATGCGGTAGTGTCGACAGCGAAGAAAAATTTCGCGAAGATGAGCAGGATGGTCCTGGCGGTTTGCTGAATGAGCTGGTAGATCATCCAGGTATGGTTGTAAAATGTGTCGAATGTCATGGAATGCATAAGAAATTGCAGGTTGGAAGGTAGCATCGGCATTCTTCAAACCGAAAGGGAGCTTTTTGTAGGCGAAAGTGCCCCACGGACAAATAAAGGCAGTCTTGTGCTGGTCTGCAGGCGCAATATTGATCTGGTTATATCCAAAAAAACCGTCCATGAATGAATAAATTTCGCTCCCAGCACACTCGTCAATGAGCTGATCAATGAAGGGTGTGGGGAAGTTATCTTTGGGACAGGCCCGGTTAATATCATGATAATCAACACAGACTCGAATAGTACCCTATTTTTTAGTCACAGGGACAATATTGGAGACCCAATCTGTGAGTGGGATGGGGTAAATAAAACCAATTTTAAGAAGCTTTTCAACTTCCGCTTTAATAGCTGCAACCTTTCGGGGGTGCACGAGGCGTAGACGCTGGCGAACAGGCTTAGCACCTAGATACGTAGGTATCTCATGCACCACTATGCTAGGATCAATGCCAAGCATTTATTTGTAGGACCAAGCAAAGACATCATGAAATTCGTGAAAAATATTAGTATAGAGCTGAATTTCCTCCGGAGTACAAGATACTCCGACATGGATATGCTCGACAATCCCTGGTTTCACAGAGATGTCGATGGGATGGGTCTGCGTGATGTTTCCCATGTTTCCTTCAGAAGACACTTGATAAACTTGAATGGGTGTCTGAAGGGGTTGGTATGGGAGACAAGGAGCAAACCGCTCGAGATAGGTAAGCATTTCCCGATGGGCAAGGATAAACGAGGAACGATGGTGATGATCAAACCAAGGGGGTTCCTCGAGAGACATAGTCTCAATAATAGCTTCATCAGAAGGAAATGTTTCCTTTAAAGGGTCTGAAGAGGTGTCGTCTCCAAGCCAAGGGGAATGAGCGTACGAGTCGAGAGCCCTTCTCGAGGGAGCAGAATGAGAAGGTGGAGCTGATGCAGAAACAATTTCGATGTAGTTGAGCTTGGCAGGACTCAACGGCATCTCATCGCCCCAAGAGTCTACCTGATCAGCGAGGGGAAGAACCCACGGATCAGAGTGAATGGAAATCATATTGATAGGAGCGACGTTAGGAGGTGGGAGTGAAGAAACACCCATCAGGGCAGGATCTTTAAAAAGTCCAGCTCCCACACTCTCATATGGGATGGAGGTATGCTCCACAAAGGGCACGTTCCCTTCAGAAGAGGAGGCGAAGAAGGACAACTGGTCTACTGTGACGATCTTCCCCTGATGAGGGAAACAAATGACACAAAATATAGATGAAGCCACGGCTCGCATGGCATATGTCCAGCTGCGTCCCAGAAGGAGGTTGTAGGTAAGATTAGCATCAACAACGTCAACTTCCACTTCGACCGTCTTCCCTTCCAAAGTAATGGGCAAATGTTGGAGTATACCATAAGGGCGAGACTCTCTCCCATCAAAGGCTTCCAAGGTCATAGGAGACTGGCTCAAAGTTGAAGAACCAATGGCCTTCCAACAGGAAACAGACATGATGCAAGTTGAAGCGCCTTCATCAATGACTATACGATGAATCGTTTTGGAATTTATGATGACCTGAATGAGGAATGTAATTTGGTGAGGCAGTCTCAGTATATGGCTTTCCAGGTCAAAAGTAAGCAGATCCGAGTTAGTCGGGTCTATGCCACCGATGGCTGATAGCAAGGACTTCCTCTGAGAGGGGAAACTCTAGAGTACTTCTATGGCGGACATAGCTGACGAAGCCTGGGCCAAGTCCTCAACGATGCTGTAGTGTTGGGCAGCACGAGCATTAGGGTTGTAAGAAGATTTCCGGAGTACACCTTTAGTAGGGGGTCGGACAGGCGTCTCAGTGCTAGGTCTCTCGATATGGAGTGGACCAAAACTGGACGGAGGAGCGCTAGAGGGGACCTCAGGGTCTTTCCTGGCAGGCAACGGATACTCTTTTGCCCGAGTACTGATGTGGACGAGAATCGTCCCAAGCATAAATACTTGAGAACCAAAGGGAGAAGAGGATTAGGATGGATCAGCCACCATTTGCATTTGCTGTGAGGGAAAAGGTTCTTTGAGCACGGTAGGAGTCCCGGGAGCACCTTTCAACAAACGACTAACTTCAGACCGCCTTGGGAAGTCTTTGGTATAGTGATCCTCGTCACAGATAAGACAAGGGTACTTGGGCTTGCATTTGGCGCCTTACTCGGGTGGAGGCTTAGGGGAATCCTGCTTAGGTTGATCCACTTTATTCTTTCCTTTTCCCTTCTTCTTTCCTTTCGAGGCTTGGTTCGTCGTGGTGGACTGAACGACGTTAACCTCGGAAGTACTACCAGAATTGGATACCGCCTAAGAAGTAATTTCATTCGAAGCATTCGAATTTTGCTTCCCAGGGTTCGCGGAAGTTTTCTTTGAAGGCGGATTAACATAACCGATGACACCGTCAATAGATGGTGTTGGTGGGGCTTTGGAAGTTCCGGTTCTCGAGGCATCAGGCAAATAATCATATAGTGTACCAGACTGGGAGTAAACCAAGTCAAGGTACTGAGCACGTGCAATAGCCTGCTCTTCAGTTACACATGCCCCCATAGCAATGTCCCACGCTATCGGACCGACGAATGAGGTCGTGAACCAATCGGTGAGAAGCTGATCGGGAATCCAAAACTTAATCAAATGACGATGCCGTCTCCATTCATGGATATGATCAGAGATATGCATAGCCGTTGTTTGTTTTAAGGATGTCAGGAGGTGTGTGCCCATTTCATATCGAATCGACAACTGAAAATGAGTTAAAAATGCCATAGCCAATGAGTTAAAATCCTGAAAAGATCCGCGAGATAACTCAATATACCATTTAGCAGCAGAGCCAGTGAGTGTCCTTTGAAAAAGGCAGAGCTGGATTGAATCATCAAGCCACGAATTCGATGAACACCATAAATGATAAGTCATGACGTGAGCTTGGGGATCTTCGCCAGCTTTACTGTTGAATTTGGGACAATCACCGGGAATCTTAGTTGGAACCAAGGGCCAATACGGATTATGAAGAATAGGATCATTTTTCATTTTGGACACATCCGGTAATTCCAACGTTGCTAAAAAGGGTAATTGAGGGTTAAAGGACATCTGAGGCCGTGGGTAGGAGGTGGTACCAGAGTTCCATCCAGCTGCCGGTTGCCCCCATTGATTTTGTCCTGACGGATTTGCCCAGGAGGGTTTTGTCCGTAGGTATTTTGTCCATAGGGTTTATAGGATGGCTGACCCTGGATTTGCCCCCCAGCATTCCATTGATTACCAACTTGGCCTGCAGGGGCAACATAAGGTTGCTGGTAATTCTAATAAGGACTCACCTGCAGTTGTTGATAATTTTGATACGGGGCAAATTGAGTTTGCCCTTGGGATTGCTAGAAACCATAAGGCAGTTGGGCTCCAAACTGAGCCTGAGAGGCAGGCTATGTTTGATAGGCCGGTTGGGATTGAGATCCAACCTGCATTTGAAGACCAGATTGGGTCTGGAGCCCAGCCTGGGGCTGAAAACCGGGTTGAGCTTGAGAAGCAACAATCATTTGAGTGCCCGGTTGAGCAAGCCCAGAAGGATTTCCTTGAGAGAATTGAGGCTGAGCCATCTGGCTAGAAGGTTGACCTAGTTGAGATTGAGATTGACCCATCTGCCCAAAAGGTTGAGCTTGCTGGGTGTTGGGTTGTCCTTGCACAACTGAGGGTTGTCTTGATAGACCGGATGGCTGAGCAGACTGGACAGTTGGTTGACCTGATTGGATTTGAGGCTGACCGACTTGTCCAGATGGTTGACCATACTGGATAGTGGGTTGGCCTTGCTGAACGTAAGGTTGACTGACTTGCCCATACGAGTAGCCTTGCTGGATACCAGGTTGACCTTGTTGGATGTAAGGTTGTCCCGGATTACCAGAAGGTTGCGCAAAATAGGTAAAAGACGGACCACCAGAGGCTGAAGGTTGTCCCTGGAAGGGTTGTCCTTGTGGGCCTCCAGGTTGCCCTGGATAAGACTGCTCGTAATACTACTGCCCATAAGAGGGTTGCATGTAAGACGGTTGGCCTTGATAAGGTGGTCCTTGAAGATGTGCATGTGATACTTGGCCACCGCCATAACCAGTGGTGGTCTAAGCAACGGATAACGGGACCGTGACCTCAACCACAGGCTGAGGTGGCAAAGGTCCATGGTGATAGAGATGAGCCCCTCTATAATCATAATAATGAAACGGATTTTGAGGATCTGGATTCTGAAGAGCATGCAGATATTGATCGTATGCCCCCCTGCCGAAATAGAACCAAAAGAAGTTGGGGCACTTAGTGTAGGATCAACGACTCCGGGTACAAATGCCGATGGGCCGCTATTAGCTGACCCTGAAGAAGGTCCAGCAGCAGCGGTCACAACTGAGGATGCAGTAACGGCACCGACAATGGGGGTTGAAGAAGCCACACAAACAGTTGGAATAGTCGGGACGGAAGTGACAGACACATTGTGAATTTGAGGAATAAAGGACTCCGAGGTCGGAGTGATGGTGTGCGACCACATAGAACTCGTAAGGGGGGTCCTAGAAGACATAACATCCCTCAACGCCTTATAGCGTAAAGGCAACGTAACACCAAGAGGGGTGATACGAAAAGGTGCAGTTTCCGTTGAGGTGGGAATTTCACCACTCATTGCAACGGATTCTTCACTTGTGACGGGGGATGTGTCCTCCATATCGGAAGAAGACATTGGGACCGAAACGCTAGGAGGAGTACCAAGAATATCTTCTTCGGAAGGTTCCCAAACGGGGTTCCAGTGAATTTCATAAGTCTCGTCCTCTGGAGTGCAAGAGTTAATCGGTTGGATACTCGGAATAATAGGGAGAGTATCACTCACAACCGATACCTCAGGAGAAACAGAAGAAGGAGACCCTTGGTCACTCGGAACGGGAGACAGGACTGGTGATTCCACTAGGATGATGATTCAAAGATCTTAGGAAAACTAACGAGGAAGGACCCTAGTCAAACTAATGCAAACAAGATCTAATAGGGTAAATGTGAATCGTGGTCAAATAAATTTTAAGACACAAGAACAAAACTTGACCTTTTCATCTTTAAAGAGTCGAGAAATGGACAAAAGATGACTCTAGTCGCCTTCGAATATTTAATGAGCCTGAAGTGACAAGTGCTCAGATGGACCTTTTCTTTTAGGGAGTCCGAAAAGGAACGAAAGTGACTACTCTGGAGAACTAGGCAAAAGGTTTACCAGACAAATCCGTAAAACTGCATATACACCTTGGCAGTCATATGAAAACCAAGGACTTTCCGTACGGCAGTCAATCTTCCCGAATGTTGTGTTCGGTGTGTTACGGCTTGTAAGGCGGTAGACACGGCTTCCTATGGATAAAGGATGATAACCTAGTGGGGTCTCCCAGCATATACTCGACGGTACATGGGAGCACAATTCCATGCTAGACCACTATTGAGTCACAGAAGGAGGAATCACCCAACCTTGAGTGGAAACAAAAGTGACTAGGTTTAACGACGCCGGAGCACGTCTCTAGCCTAGACCTCTAAATGTGTGCGTTATGTTCCAATGCGTTGTTAGATTTATTCAGTTCATTTTAGAGTTGATCTTGGATTATGTTTCAGTTTTCAGGCCTTACCGTATGTATATAACAAAACCTAGGATGCAGCTAGAATGAATGAAATATCCCCTTTTTCTTCAATGAACACCTACCTATGGGAGGGTAGAGAGATCATTCCCAAACCAAGACACCAAAGAAGTCACTCAATGCAAACAGACATCAATTCCTAAAGTGCACAGATATTATTAATGAGAGATTTAATCATTCGATTTTCAGTATGCAACTTGAAATGAAAATTCACTTTCACTTTCGTAGACTAAGTGAATGCAATCTTTTTTATTTTGATGTCTCTTAAATCTAAAAGAAACCAATAAGCAATAAACAAATGTGGAAAAATGATTGATCCAAACAATTTTAATCTATGCCCGGGTAGTGAAGAGAAATCGAATCAATGCCAAGATTGGTCCAATAACAATCACTAAACAATCAACCAACGGTAAGCAAAGGGGAAGGCTCAATCAAACCAACAACAAGCTGCAAACGAATCTTTGAGCAACCAAGCAACCAAGTGAAACTCATCCAAAGACTTGAAACAATGAAACTAGGTCACAAAGCAAAAAAACAAGATCCATTCAACAAACCTCACAAGAGAGTGCCTCAACCTATAAACAGTGAAAAACAAGTTATCAAACAAGTGAGAACAGCAAGGGACTAACAAGACTAATGGATTCATGAGGCAGAATTGAAAAAATCAATTCTACAGCAATCAGCGCGGGTGATACATAAGCAACAAGCGTTGATAAAGAACACACCACAGCAACAGAGCGATGTCAGCACGGAGGTACACGACTTTCCTGCGATGTTCCGATTTCCAGAATTGTCGCAACTGTTAAGCGTAATTACGCGATGAACAGGATACTACAGAAGGGGTGATGCGATGACAGCGCAGCTGTTAAATTAAAAGCCACGATGATGTTCAAAACAGTAACAGGCGAACCAAAAACTCCCAAATCAAAGACAATCAATCCTTTAATCAAATAAGGGCATTTCCCAGATCAGGCCAGGAAACTCAAAAGACTGGTAACTAATCCCCAACACTTCAAAAGAGACCAAAACAAAAATCAAGACAAGAGTAAACAAGAAAAGAACAAAGGCCAAAGCTCCCCAACGGAGTCGCCAATTTGTGATGCAGGAAAGTGTTCCCTCTCCAGACAAAGGCAATCCCTCTAGCCCTAGAGTGGGTCTAGTCACAAACAAGGACAAATCAACAATAGCTTTCCTTAAACAGTCATAGTTGGGGGCCTACCTCAGCTGGTGGTAGATGGAGTTCCGTTACGCTGCTCCAGCTTCCGCTTCCTTCTCCTAATGAGTAATCAACCTGAAACAATGCAAAGGAAATACAACAAAGCACGTAACCGGAACAACAATAATCTATTTACTCACAAAGTCAAGAAGTCATGAGCCATCAAGTACATTACATACAAGACATAGGAAAACATCATTGATTGCATTAATAATGAAATAAGAGTAAGCTTACAACCAAAGTCTTAACGTCACAAGCCTTCTCAGAAGGGTCCAGCCAGCATGTTCCTCAAGCATTCACTCTTTGAAGATGGATCTCCCAACATACAAGTCTCTCTCACTCACAAGTTTTACACAATATTAAGGGCACTTCACAACCTTCCTCAAGCTATCAACAATCCCACACTTGTCACACTCACACCAGCTATCTAGCAAACTCACAAACACTAACAACACTGCTCCACTAGCCAACTATCAGCAACCATTCCAAAAAACAGCAGCACATAGCAATGGTGAGAGTTTAAAGAGGAGAAGGAGTCTCCATGAAAGGTGGAAGAGTGAGCTTATCTCCAAGGAAGGTAGCACAAATGACAGAATAACCACGCCAAAGAAAGGAGGGTGATACAAACTAGGCCAACAACCAGGTTTGGAGTCATCTGGAAGGCTGACTGTTGGAACAAATTCGCCCAATCTGGATCATCGCGGGCACATAACTGGTCTTCCGCGCTCACATCGCTATTGAGTAATGTAGCTAGTCAGTTCATCGCCGAAGATTACAAGCAACAGTCACGCTGGCACATAAAATCGGACCATCGCGGGAATCAGGTGTACTTCCGTGATGGTAGCGCTTCTGGGCTGTTTTGGAGCGCCCTTCAGCACGTTTATTTAGCCAACAGACGCGATGAGGCAGAAACATTTGGAAAAGTGGGTCATTTGGCAACATCAGAGAGAATTTGTCTAACATGAGCATGAATGACTTAGACACATGACACAGTATGAAGACCAGGATGAAGACAGTGACAAATTACTGTGTAACAACAGGCTTATAATATCCATGTACTTGGTACAGTGATAGATGAAGGCTCATCTGTTAGTATTTTGTCCTCAACTACTTGGCAAGTTTTAGGTTCTCCACAACTTGTGCTCATTACCCATAATTTGTTGGCTTTTAATAGAGCAATCAGACAACCGTTAGGATCCTTCCTTAGATACCTATTACTTTGGGAGGAAAAACTATCTATATAGATGTGATGGTAGTCCAAGTCCCTTTGGATTTAATTTACTCCTTGGGCGTGACTATGTTTATGTCATGGGAGTTCTTGTGTCTTCACTCTTTCATGTAATGTGCTTCCCACATGAAGGAAGAATCATGATCATTGACTAGCTTTCATTAGTTGGTCCTAATATGACTCCCAATCAGCCAGATTCCCTAAATGCTACTTATATGCAAGTGGTATCTCACCTGCCACAGATTAATTATGTGGCAACCTATTCCATTCCTGCATTTACTGATGATCTAGTAGGTGATGTAGTGCATCATTTACTGGGGGCATTGGAGTCTGATCTTTCCATTGGATACTTTGATACCTTCCAGAGTTTTTTTCTCCCATCTGATGAGAACCTCTTGGAAGCCATGGCCTTCTATAGGTCATGATCAAGGAACCTGAGCATAATTCATTTTCTTATGTCAAGCTCATTAGAAAATGAAACAAGGTCCTAGAGCACAGTTTCTTTTATTTTGTCAAGCTTGTTAAAAAATTAAAGAAGGGCCCTTGAGCATAGTCGTTTTCCTGTGTCAATCTCGTTAAAAAATGAAACAAATATCCTTCCAATTCAAGTCTTTGATTAGATATCATAAATTCCGAGTCGATTCTTTCACTTAATCTCATAAATGAACCTTCATTCCATACATTTCTTAGTAACCAATAGTTTACTCAGGTGAATGAAATGAAGTTTGGGGGGCGTGTCCTTAGAACTAAGTCATTATGTTGGGGGCATGCAAACTTATATCATGCATAGTTTTCCTCTGTTTCAAGCTTGTGTAAAAATGAAACCAATTTCAAGCATAGTTTCCCATGTTTCAAGCTTGTGTAAAAATGAAACCATTCCCACTTTACCTCTCATGATTTCCAATTTTATCAACTTGTTTTTTCCAAATGAGTCTTGGTTTTCTCATTCCATTGTCACCGTCTTCTTGGCTGATCATACACTTTCACTTGGTTTTTACTCCTTTCCCGGGGAACCACTACGATGAATAGTCTTATTCTCCAGCATCTTGACCTCTGCGTGTTTTGAGCAGTTCCAACATGATCGAAACCGGTTGCTACCCTTGATACCACTCATTCCTCCAGGAGGGGTCCTCTTTCAACTCTTTTCAGACTCCTTAGACATCACAATGTTGTCGAGCATTTGTCTTTTCGAAATCATTGAAATAAATGAAAAGACATCTATTCAGTATAAGTTTAACCTTTTCTGGACTGAGATAGACAATTTACAAAAAAAAAATACCTTAGTCGAACATGGCTAAGAGGTTCTCTTGGGTATCATTTTCTGCCTTTTCAGACTTAAGGGACTATTTACAAAAATGAACCTTTAGAGATTTCTTTTTCGCCTCTTTTTCAAACTTTATAAATATGAAAAAGATGTTAAATTTCACCTTCGTTGGCCTCGTAAAAACATCAAATAATGATGCACTCGTTGAACATGATGGGACCGAACCACTCCTTCTCAGGGTTCGTTAAAGACACTCAGAGGGATTCGTCCAAAGGATGAATTTACAGATCAAGCATATGTTATCCTCCTCAAAGTTGTAAGAAATAAAGAGGTACTAAATTGAAATGGTTGGGGAAATTGGGAAAATAGGGTACTCCACTTGTTAATGGAAGTGAGTCACTCTTGAACATGACACTCTTCCACTTCATCTCCGTGATCATTGGGTTGGGAAATCTACTTGTCTTTTTGGTTCATCATACCATATTAAAGACTCCACTTTCGGTTTTGGGTCAATGCTGCCAACTCCATTCAGTGTTGCCAATATGTTCAAGAGGAGTCAGTCACTTGATATTTGTTACGATACTCTTAAGCCTTCATTCCATGTTTTTCATTCCTGAACTAATTCCACATCAGCATCATTTTATCTCAAATTGTGATACTTGTTTCGTGTCATTGATGAGGAATACATCAAGTCCCTCTTGCAACGGGTCACTTCCTGTTGACATTAACTCATTATCTAGGAAGTTGACTTAGAAACTCCCTTCGGTACCTTGGGGCTTGCATACCTCAATGGCAAGTTTCCTCGCTCTTGACAACAAGTTTTCGTCATTGTCCTTCAACCAAAAGATTTTGTGTGGTGTTCGACTTCAAGTCATTCATTCGCACCATACGGATTGTACTGCAGTACCTTGGGAGACATTAACATCATCGGTGGTTTCTCTCACATCTGTTAACGACTTCCATTATTGGCCAGTAATCAAATGGTTTTTACCATGTTCGATTCCAACTCATTTATTTGCATGGTTAGACTCATACATTGAACAATCAAGTGAACGAAAGAAAAGACCCAAAATATAGTTTCATCCATCTGGGTTGCACTTTTAGGATTAATACAATATTACAAAGTATGATGCCTATGATCATATAGAAAATCATCCAATCATGAGTCTTCTCTTTGTCATCAATGGATGTGTCTTCTTGATCATTGTACATGTAACATTAGCTTCTGTGTTGAGCATGGGTATGTATCCCTTAGCAAAGATATCATGATGTAAATGTATTTTAACAGATGATGATCTCGACCAGTTGTTCTTGATCCAACCTTGTCACAAGGTAAAGCACTTCAGTCATCAGTTGTATTTTTTGACTTTGTGCTTTAGGGGGAAATCTGTTATAGGCCATTTTGTCGCATCTGGTCGATAAGTTTGCAAACCATATCAATCCACATCCATGAACATGTTGTCATCATCCCTACATAAAGCACTAAGCATGACCTTTCCAAATACCTGAGTTTCTGGGTATCACTGCTTCAAATTAGTGCTTTTAAGGCCCAGCACACCCTGCCCCTTTAGAGGCATGCATTCAACAACAGGTTTCTCCTTGCTATACCAGCGCTAATTAGTTGCAGCTTGTCCCTTGCTGGGGGTGTGTTGATTCTAGAAATTCAAGAAAAATAAAAAGAATCTTGAAGCTTCCTCTTCTATAAGCTTCCAGAGGTTATTTAACCATTTACCTTGGATAACAAGTTTGAATCCTATATGATCCTACCTTGGATATTTCACCTCTTATCCCTTGAGCTCATCCTCCCATCTCAAGTGGATCTCAAGCCTAGATTGGTAAATGGATAAGAATTCCCAAACTACCATGCTCTCCTATATATTTACTACCATCCACAACATCAAGTTTGGCTTTTGGAGATTGATCATGCCCTCATGCTGCTACCTTGAATCTAAGAGAGTCATCATCTTCATGCATTAGGGAGACATTGAGGTGTGCTTTGTGACAAGGAAGGATACGTCAACTTGGGGAGATCTCTACAAGATCAACACTATTCTTGGTTGTAAACTCTCTCCTATTTCTATTAATACAAAGAGTATCATGTTTTCCTATATGTGTTATGTTATGTTTACATTCATGTATTTCAATGCTTTGATGATCCATTAGATAGAGTAATTGGAATATGCTACATAGATGTCGTAGATCTTTGACTTGTTTTGGTTATATGTGCAGGTTCTAATTATAGCAACTAGAGCTACGATTGGAGCTTACAAGCCAAGAGGAAAGGACAGCTTGAGACGGATTCCAAGTAAGCCACTTTCCATTCTTCAATTTCTCTAAGGGAAACTCTATATTCTTTGCTTTTTGTTGTTCTAGACCAGTCCACTAGGTCTAGGGAAGATACTTTTGTTTGCAATCGTAAATTTTGTATGACACTTGCAATTACTTATTAGATCGTGAGATGGTGGCGTTCTATGCTACTTTGTGAGTGATTGTTATTTATGAGTGCGGTGGCAGAAACAATACACTTATGTCCAAACATTTGATTATGCCAAGGTGAATTGTTGTTCTCTACATGTATCTGTGGAGGGTTGTATGGAGGAAGTTTATTGTCTGGGAGAATGAACTTCCTCCGCACACCAATGTTAACGAGAAAAACATCAATGTTAAAAGTTGAAGAAGGCGACGATCTAAAGCTCATTTGAGACAAAATTAGAGGTATGTTGGTTTGGATCCTCTCAGACTTTGGAGCAATTAAAAATTTATGTCTGAAATGATGATTGCATTAGCTTAGTCAATTTAAGTTCATGATATTTATGCCACTGAACTATTATTTTAGGCGTTTAGAATGTTTTCATTTTTAGATATTGTGTTTGTGGTTTTCATAATGTTGAGCGATGTCTTGTTTCAGAAGTGTGGTGCATCTTTCATTACATGCATGTAAGCACATCCTCATCCTCTTCAGAAGTGGTCTATTCCAAAATATTTTTTAGCTACGTCGAGAGTGGTAGGCGTCCCAAATTTGTGATGTGCAACCATGTTTTCCATCCATTTCCCTTCCAACACATGGCAGTTATGTAGATCTAGAACTTCCAATGAGACGAGGCAACGGAAATCCTCAGGGAGCTTCTTTAGCATCTTGCATTCATTCAGTAATAGAACTCGCAACGATGAGAGACCTTTTCAACAGGGTCGCGCAAGTACCTGGGGAATCAAACATTCTACTACATGGCCCGAACAAAATAACATAGTGGTTCGAGGACCCTCCACAACTCATGACAAATGAAAACCCTAAACCTCCCATCAAGGTTTATTGACCCACTGCCCAACACATGGCCATGTGAAATGGATATGTGTTGTACAACCATTGTGGAGGTCTACGTGGTGTTTGGAGGGGTCCAAGGGGGGGCAGTAATTAATTACTGGTGTCCCTCCCCTAACCACTTTCAAAAACAAAGAAACAAATTAATACGATTCAACTTTAAACTCGTGGATCATAACCATGACCGTTGCACTGCAACGACTAGAAATCTTAGACACTTGAGATTGCTAGATCTAATGAGGCTACATCATGAGATCAGAAACAATCTCAATTGCTTCACAATAGATGAAAACATTAGCTAGTGTATAGTTGATGCATATATAATTGGCAATGTCTACCAATGCCACAATTTTGCTTGGACGATGCAATTCTCGCGAAAATTTTCTAGAAATCTAATGTTGTAAGTGTTTGAATAAGTTTCTGATGGTGGAAATGGATTCAACCCCATCACAAATCATGGAGCACCCAAAATCTTGAAGTTCGACAACTATAACTTGGATTTAAAAAAATTTATGCGAGATTTTCTCAAAATCATACTCGAATTTCCATTGTTTTTGAGGCAAAATTTTGTCCTCGTTAAACTATGGCTATATGATTACCATGAGCCTGTGGACCCAAGTAATCTAACTAATATTCAATGGACTTCTCTAAAAAATATTAAATTATTAAAGTAAAAGTAGAAGTAGAGAATATTAAATTTGTTTTCTAGGCAAAATTGCGTCCTCGTTAAATTACGACTATATGATTACCATAAGCCACTGATAAAATTTGATGCGAAAATTGTTAATAAAAGAGTGACTTCCCAATCAAATAGAGTTTAAAATTTTACAAATCCATGGACCCGCCCACTAGAAAATTTGACGAACAAATTATCCATGAAAAAGTGATGTGCTAATCAAATACATTTTAAAATTTTGTTAAACCATAAACATCCTTCACTAGGAAGACCGGTTAATGAAGTGTGAAAAAAAAAACTATGAATTTGACAAATAGTTATGTTTTGAAATTCCAACCTTAAGCGGAACCAAATAATTGAACTAATATTCAAAGTTCTTGTATATAAAAATATTAAATTGGGAAAGTAAAGGTAGAAGTAGAAGATTATTAAATAGATAAGGTTAAAAGAGTGGTTAGTGGGACGAAGGTGACCAATACGCAAGGAATCTTAAATTGGGAAAGTAAAATTAATGGGACAGACATAACTATATTAAATTGGGAAAGTTATGTCAAAGTAAAAGTAGCTGCTGACGCAAACCCAGTGGAGAACTTAATGATCTACAGTCTAGGGGAGGGACGCCATTACCTGTGCGCCCTCCTCTCCACCTGGCGGACAAGCACGTTGCAGGCACATGGCCTCGTACGACACCACGCCAACTCAATCCGCCACTTGTTAACATGCGTGTCAAGGGTTTACACTTTATTTAACGACCATGGATCCGTTCATTTCCGCCTTTACGCCGCGATGTATGCTCTGACTGTGGGTTTTCTGTTCGGGTCCGGTGGTTGTTCGAAGCCCTCCGCCGATGATGGCGCGGGAGGGCTCCATTACCTGTGCATGATGTCCGCCATGGTTGAGCTCATGTCCGCCAATTGCTGTTCAGCCTGGACCGCCGGTGGTTTAGGGTTTCCTAGGTGGTTGTTTAATTCGTGCCATTTGCCCGCCAATTGCTGTGCCAATTGCTGTTTAGTCTGGACCGCCGGTGGTTTAGGGTTTCCTGGGTGGTTGTTTAATTCGTGCTATTTGCTGTTTGGGGAGGAGCCAGTACCAATTTACAGGTAACTGCAAATTTCGGTGGTATTTGTGTGGTTTTTTGGGTTTTTTTCTTCTGCATTTGCTCATTTGTTAATTTTTTCCAATTGTTGCAGGTGTGGCAGGTCCGGCGAGCACTAGAGAAGGTCCGCCGAATGTGTGGCGAGCTCTGGACTGATGGCTTCTATCCGGTAGGATTTTTATCCTACCAGCCATTTTTTGAAGTGTTTTTCAACACCTCTCACCGTGTGTTTCTCAACACCTCACCTCGCTTATTGGAAGTTTTGTTGTAGCTTTTCGGTGTTAAGGTCTTGTGCTTTTTTCGGATATAATGGTAGCCCTCTGGTTTTGTTGAATGTATAATTTATTAGCTGCTTTGTTGAAGGGTTTAGGGTTTTGGATTCTAATGGCAGCTTGGTTTTGGTTGCCATCTCCAAAGCTTGCAGCTAGTGTGAGACTCGGAACATACGGAAATGATGTTGTAGCTTTTCGGTGTTAAGGTCTTGTGCTTTTTTCTGATATAATGGTAGCCCTCTGGTTTTGTTGAAGGTATAATTTATTAGCTGCTTTGTTGAAGGGTTTAGGGTTTTGGATTCTCATGTGTATATTTCTTAATAGGAATTGTAAATGCTCTTCCGAGGCCAAGATATGCTATTTTTACTACACCTCTTCGCTTATCCACCAGGAGATTGTGAGGCTTTAGGTCCCTGCCATATTATAGGCTACCTTTCAATATTGGAGCATGAACAGAGAATGTTTCAACTGCCTTTCGAGCTTCTGTACCATTCCATATAATTTAGGCATACTTCATGAATTGTAAGACTCCTAAGCCAGTGGTGTTCTAAATCCTTCTATGAGATGTAAGGTTGTTTGCTTGTAGGAAGTTTGTCAGACTGTCTTAAGGTGGCTAAGCTGTTTCTAGGGTTCTACTGCGTCTAGTCTTGTTCTGAGGGTTTGAAGAGAGTTATACAAATAAGAAGGTATGCGGATTCCTTCCTAAGCAGGTATTGTAAGGATTCAAGGTCTAGTGTTTCATTCCAAAGATCTAGCTTCCTCAGTCCTTCTAAGCTAATGTCTCAGACCATCTTCAGATTGTCTCTGTCCTTCTTCGGAATGTGTTGAAGGGTTTAGGGTTTTGGATTCTCATGTGTATATTTCTTAATAGGAATTGTAAATGCTCTTCCGAGGCCAAGATATGCTATTTTTACTACACCTCTTCGCTTATCCACCAGGAGATTGTGAGGCTTCAGGTCCCTGCCATATTATAGGCTGCCTTTCAATATTGGAGCATGAACAGAGAATGTTTCAACTGCCTTTCGAGCTTCTGTACCATTCCATATAATTTAGGCATACTTCATGAATTGTAAGACTCCTAAGCCGGTGGTGTTCTAAATCCTTCTATGAGATGTAAGGTTGTTTGCTTGTATGAAGTTTGTCAGACTGTCTTAAGGTGGCTAAGCTGTTTCTAGGGTTCTACTGCGTCTAGTCTTGTTCTGAGGGTTTGAAGGGAGTTATACAGATAAGAAGGTATGCAGATTCCTTCCTAAGCAGGTATTGTAAGGATTCAAGGTCTAGTGTTTCATTCCAAAGATCTAGCTTCCTCAGTCCTTCTAAGCTAATGTCTCAGACCATCTTCAGATTGTCTCTGTCCTTCTTCGGAATGTTGGTTTGCTTCTTGAAGGATACTAGAGCCTATGGTGTAAGCAGCTTACGTATTATTCATATATTATGATAGCTTGTTTCTCTGTATTGGTTACTAGTAATCACAATGCATAACCTTATGGACAGTGTTCACATAATCTACATGCCTTAATTACGATAAGCTCTTGTTCCTGTATTAGTATAGCTTGATTACAGTGATATCATAACTCTTACATATTACTGATATAAGCTCAATGTAAGGATATGGAATATGAAGCGTATAGTCTAATCACTTACACGGTATCAATTGATGTACCATATATAATTGACTAAGCTTAAACTCCATATTAGTAGAAGCTGTAATACATTTATACCTATAACTATTTCACACATATGGCTCCGATTCCCATTGAATTGATTACAATGAGTACTCTTATTCAAGCATTGTGTTAGCTTCTCACTTCCATGGGACTAATCTGATGAATACCGATATAGTGCTTGCAGTAGTTTGGGTTAGGTTCCTAAAGACTATCTCCCATGTTTGCCTATGCCATTCAATTTTGTCTATCACATGCATTTTGTTCGTTTCCTTGGAACAATACTTAGCTCAATTATTTTAGAACTATATATGACTACATATTTGATTATATTAAAATCATATTTGTTGGATTTATTTACTTATTTATGGTTGAGAATTTATTTGCAGCTCTGTGTCTTATTATCTCAGTGTTTCAGGTTTTCTTCAACAAATTTAAATAATAATTACTTCAAAAATGAAGAAAATGACTTCAAAGAGTCCAGTAGTTCCAATTGTAACTCTTTATGATCTTTGTGGAGTACATATGTTGTGTAGGCTTTAAGTTTAGTTCAGTTTTGGTTTTGAGCTATTGTTGTGTATTAACTTCTTTCTGTATTCAATAGAAGATGGATGTGTTTGAGAGTTAGGATATTTTATAGAAGTATGTGCTTGTAGGTAAGCTTACCTAGATCTAGGTTATTCTTTCAAAGTTGAAAAACTGCTTACAGTGGCCTGCTTTCTATGATACTTGTTGACTGCAATGAATAATTAGATCTAAAGCATATTGCTACGGTGACTGCATAAATACCATAAGACAATAATAATAAGCCCAAGACCACTGCACATTGACCATAAGAGACTAATAAAGTCATATGTTTTTTTGTTGGTGACTTTCCAAGTGTTTATCTAAGGTCTGGTATATGTTTTCTGATATCTGAAATATGCTTTTCGAGATCTGGTGTACTTGTTTTAGTGAGAAGAAATCAATTTGCTAAGGTTTAATATCCATAAGAAATCACTTATCAGTGTTGGGAGCATCATTTTGAAGCTAATGGTGAAGTATTAAGTGATTTATTTTGTGAAATATAGTTCATCTCTGCAGTGGAAAAAGATGCCCCAAGACATAATATGAATTGACATAACAATTTCAAAAGGGGAATAAGTATCTAAGTTATCATTGTAGCGTCTTTTGTGGACTGATATCATTTGTGCTTAACTCGCAAATAAAACTGCTTTACAACCAACCAAGCTGTTGTTGGCTTTTCAATGTAGTGAATGCATAGCACCATAATGTTGTTAGTGTTTCAAAGCAATAAAACAACCTAGGTTGTAAGCCAGAATGTTTTTGTGACAAGAAAAAGACACAATCCATCCAAAATCCACATCATAATGTGGTTACAAACAAAAACATATGACACCCCTATTCTTTATGGCCCTGAGAATCTTGAGTGCCAAAACTCCCCGAGTTACCTTCTTGAGCCAAGTAGGTTGGCCTACCTGTCAAGGGTTGATTAGGAAATGGTTGATTGCTGCCATATGATTGACTCCAATTTGCAGCTTCCAACCATGGAGGTATTGAGTACCCATACCTCACATTTGCACTACTGGTCCCTGCATTAAGTGGAGGTGTGTAATGAGCATACATAGAATTGGCACCAACTCTGGTAGGAATAAGGCAAGTGGGTAAACCCTCAGTGGTATAGTGAGGCACTTGAATGTTTATGAGATCTTGGAATAATGGTGTATTATCTGCAATGGAGTCCAATGAGTTTGAAATAATTCTGGTTTCATTAGCTATTCTTGTATCATTGTCAACCATATTGATCATCCCTTGTTCCTTTTCAAGCATTTGTTGTGCCTTTCGTTTTTCCTTTTCCTGTCTTGCCATTTGCTTTTGTTGGTCCTTAATTTGCCTTGCTTTATCTCTTTCAATCTTTTCATCTGCTCGATGTTGTGCTGCAACAATCCTTGCTGCCTTCTTCTCCTTGACTAGATCCTTCTTTTTCTGTTTTAATTCTTGCATTTCAAATTTTTTTTTTTCAGACTCAACTAACAGGTTTATATAGTCCTTTGAGGTGAGTAACTGTGAGCTTCGGCCCAGACGAAGACTACCTGGTGCACCTTGCTTTTTTTTCATTGATACTCTCTGTACTGGTAGCTTTAGGAATCGTCCAAGTGTCTTCTCCACACCTCCCACCTGCATGTCATTGCTTGGTACTTCCCTTCCAGTTTCTGTTGGAACTGATTGAACTATATCATTATCTTCATTTGATGCCTCATTATGTCCTTCATCTTCTTCCATTGATATATTGTCCACAAAAAAATGAACAATTTCACTGTTCAATTCTGCTGGTTGTGAGGGCATGTTCATGCTTTCTTCATTGGTTGCTGAGACAATATGTGCATTCATATTGATCATTGCTTCTGCTAGCCATGAAGGTGGGGTTACTTGGCTTGGCAATGTCAATTGGTCATTGTCAACTGCATGTTCAGCAATAACATTAACAATATCAACAACAGGAATTTCATGTTCTTGAGTTGGTGGAACAATCTCCATGTTACTGCGAATTTGTTCATTGTTATATTGTGTTTCACATACAGTTTCATCATCTTCAGCATATAAGTGTCCTTGAGACAAGGAAATCATATTACCAGCTGCAACAACATCATCTTGGTCATCTACTTCTTGCACTTCAACACCTGTTTGGGCATTCCCTTCTTCCTGACCATCCACATGAAACGCTTGGCTACAACCAGTATCATGCATGAGAGCATCATAGTTCAGTGGCCAGATTCCTGTCCTCCTAAAGCCAGCCTTGATATTTGATGGTGTCAAAGCCCTTTTAAAAGCTTTACTTGCAAGCTCTACTAGCTCAAACCTTTTCACCTCAACCCCTGGATTCTTTGCCATCCATGCAGCACGCTCCGACCTGAAATAGTTCTTGAAAGGGCCAAACACACTAACATCAAGGGGTTGCAGTCTATGAGTGGTATGAGCTGGCAATGTCAATAGGTCGATGCCTAACTTGTTTGCTTCCTCAATTGTTTGTACAGCCATGTGGCTCCCATGGCCATCTAATATCAAAAGGTGTCTGTTATTAGGCGAGACGCCACCTGGTACCGATGCAGCAAAGTGAAAAAGCCAACTTAGAAACAGTTCTTTAGTCATCCATGCATGGGGATGTGCAGCCATGCATGCACCTGGTTCGCAGTTCTGTATATAGTTTTTCAGTTGATTTTTACCTTTGAATAGATAAAATCCTGGGATTGAAGTACCAATTGCATTAACACAACATAAAATAGTTATCCACTCCCTGCTCTTGGGCAAAATCTTTGGCACATTTCGGCTCCCTCTCTTGGCAATTACCCGCATGCCACAATTCCTCCCTGCCTGTAAACCTGTTTCATCACAGTTCCATATATGGTCTGCTCCATAAGAATGTTTATCATAAGCACTAGAAAGTGTGTCATAGAATTTTTGCACAACTGCAGGGCGCAAATTTAATGCTCTGTCTCTGTCAAGGCCCTCAGCAGTACGCAATACAAGTTCTGGATGCCTTTTTTTAAACCCAAACCACCATGATTTACCAGGAAACCCATCTTTGAATGGGTTTGGCCTCCCTTGACAGATTTGAGCAACTGTTGATTTGAGTTGTATCAACTCTAGCCCATGTCCCAGTTGGGCCATCTCTTTACACCACTCAACCACCTCGGCCTCCTCATCCTCAGTCATAACTGTAAGAGGCCCTCTACGTTTTGTATGAGTCAGTCCATTTATCCAATAATGTATTGATGAGGGAGGAATACCATGTTTTTTTGCAGATGCCCGAACTGAGTATCCATTAAACTCTATGTCGTCAATTGCAACTAACATTTGTTCTTTTGTCCATCCTCTTATAGCACTGATTTTTTTAGTTGAGCTTGCCCCTTGGACTGTTGTTGATGGTGGTTCTGTGGCTGATGGTGTGTTAACATCAGCAGCTGTCACATGGTCATCTTCAACAATGTTCCCTGGTGCATTGCTGGCATCGACATCAGCTGGCCTGTCATCATCAGACGATGTGCATCGGAGCTGCGCACCCCTTGTCACTCTCCTGCCACTTCTCCTTGTACGAGCAGAGTAACTTCCTTTTGCCATAGATGCAACAACCTGTAAAATTATTGCATGCATTTAGACATTATAATATATGTTAAATTATGCTTTATTACTTCTGCAAAAATTATCCCTATGAAGCTGATGATCGAATAATTCCTGTAAGCTAACCTTCAATTCCTGTAAGGTAAGCAACAAATAAGGTCAACAAATAAGGTCAACAAATTATTACAGTTTTAAAAATAAAATTAAACATAAATAGATAGCATTCTTAAATTTTCAAGGCTAACAAAAGACTTACACACATGAATACCATTTTGAAAGAATTCATACCATTTGTAACTTACAACACTAGGTAGATCTTGAGATTAAGATTTTTTCTCATCTGTGATGTCAGAACAAGTTTTTACCATGGTGGTGAACTTGTGCTTTTATTTACATTATTGGGACTTTCTTTCTCTGCTTAGCATATCTGACTACACAAATTTAGGTAGATAAGATGTTTTCTCATCTGTGGTGTCAAAACAAGATTTTTACGATGGAGGTAAACTTGTGCTTTTATTTACATTATTGGGACATGTCTTCCTCTGCTTCGCATATCTGGTTACAAAAACTTAGAAATGCTTCCCACTTGACTGATATGGAATTTGTGAGTTTGATTTTAGTTTTTCATGTAATGTCTAAATGAGTCTTTTTCTCTATCTTTACATAATTTCAAAAGAGTTGAAATTATTGCTTCAGTGCTTAGTATTTTATTGGTGTTTACCATGCTTACTGGAAATTTGGATTTAGTGCCCTGTTTTGATTGTTTCCTTTACAGTTACTCTGTCTCTTCTTTCAATTAATTTGTCCTTAGGCTTTTTGAAACAAATGGCTTGCATCTCCTCATATTACTTCACCGATAGTTCACTAAAATCCTATTTAGTTTGTTCCATGTGCTTGTTGCATGAGCAAAAATAAGCGCGACCTTTGTAAAATGTGACTGAACTTAAAATTCGGCTGAGAGGTCTCACTTTTCATTATATTTTGATATATTTGTGAAATTTTCTCTCATAATCATGTAAGTTCACGGGTTTCTTCAGTATCTGTTTTTCCTGGTATACCACTTAAGCGCGACCATTGTAAAATGTAACTGAACTTAAAATTCGGCTGAGAGGTCTCACTTTTCATTATATTTTGATATATTTGTGAAATTTTCTCTCATAATTATGTAAGTTCACGGGGTTTCTTCAGTATCTGTTTTTTTCTGGTATACCACTTTTGTTGCAGTTCCAAAATCTTTGCAATTCTAATATATATTCATAACATGACCAAGTGTGAAATAATAATTCTTACACCAGGAGAACTTAAACTAGTATTTCTGAAATTGGCACCTTTAAAGTTTTGAGTTTTGCAGCTATGGCTTAATAGCGAGCTGGATTACTAATGTAGCCCAAGTATTTTTAAACTTAAAAACACCTGTTTTATTAAGCAGACTTAAAATCTAATAGCATCTTGTCCTCTTATTTGATTTGCTGTCTTTCTGAGCAAGATCTTTGATAGCTTACTGCACTAATTTGTTTGTAATCCTAGAAAAAATGATCTATTTTAGAAGTCTGAAAGTTGAGCTTACTGTACAGTGTATTGTTTCATATTGCTTTTGTTAAGTTGGTCCAATCAACATGGACACAGCGGGGCTTTCGTTGCGCTTACTGTACAGTGTATTGTTTCATATTGCTTTTGTTAAGTTGGTCCAATCAACATGGACACAGCGGGGCTTTCGTTGCGGAGACCCTACCGTGTATAAAGGGTTATCGGGAACGACAACAGGACGAGAAACGATGTTTAGAAGTTTCCCATTGAAGAAACTAGGAGAAACGATGTTTAGATGTTTAGAAGTTTCCCATTGTATTCAATAGGTTAACTGTATAAGCTAGAACACACACATAAACTCTGTATAAAAAAGGTTAATTGTAACTGTATAGGTTAACTGTCACCACCCTATGGACAGAACTGTAATGTAAGAAATCTGATAAATGAATGGACAGAACTGTAATGTAAGAAATCTGATAAATGAAAACAATGAAAACAGAACTGTAATGTAAGAAAAATCTGATAAATGAAAACAGAACTGTAAGAAGAATGAGTTGTAATTCATATAACTAACTTGAATATATTGGCCACTGTTTTGTGATGTTGTCTTCAAGTTTGCTGAATAGTTTGAAAGCATAAGATGCAACTTCAACAGTGGGTGGACTTGTTTTATAGTTTTGGGGACTTGATTTTAATTGGTGGACATGGATGCACATGGATTGCAATGGCTTCATTTTGAATGTGTGGTATGGATTTAATTTGCTGTGATCTAATGGTTGAGAATTGTTTATTTGTTGATCCATGTGCTTTGATTTGTTTTAATGAGAAATAGAATGAGTTGGGTGTCATTTATTGCAGTTATTGGGTCTGGGTGTCATTTATTGAACAAAGTGGATTTAATTGTTATTGGGTTGGGTGTCATTTATTGAACAAATTGGATTTAATTGTTATTGGGTTGGGTGTCATTTATTGAACATAGGGTGCTTAGTTGTTGAACAACACAGCAGTTATGGCTGACATACATTCCTTTTGTTATGTGCAGGTAGGCATATTTATTTGGGATGCAAAGTTGGAGTTCTCATGAATGTGGGTTGAAGTGACTGCTGTTTTGTACTTCTGGAATAGACCAGTTTGGAAGCCTTTATGGCTCTAGCTGTTTTTTACTTGGGTCAATATGTTTTGCAATATTAAGTAGTAAAATACTATTTATGGACAGTTGTGGGCCCAGTGAATGTATGGGTGATTTTTGGACATAATTTAAAACTTATTTATACATAATGTTATTTATTTCTGTTTAAAATTTGGTTTCAAAAGTCTTAATCACTGGTGGTTTGGTGGGACCAGTATTATATCAACTACTGGTCCCTGCACAAGAATAGGAATCCCTCCCCTATAGCGAGTCTCATTTGTGTTATTGACCAACATCAAGAATCTTGATGCAGTGGGAGATGTCAGGGCTAAATGCGCGAGTCCACACACTTGCAGGTTCATCTTGTTATCTATATCTACCTGCCTCGGTGCCTCGGCTTCATTCATCTTCAGATTTTCCTGCCTTTGGTTTCCATTTTCTGTCCATCCAGACTTTTAAATCCCATGGCTTTGCCTTCATCCTCCTCAGCCTCCTGTTCTGCCTCGATGTCTTACCCTTATTATGACGTGTTCATAAATCATCGGGGACCCGATGTTAAGAACACTTTAGCCACCAATCTCTACCGTCGCCTGCTGGACCATAGATTGCGCGTCTTCCTCGACAAGCCAGAACTGGTTGAAGGACGCAACATCACTAGTCAAATAGAAGCCGCTATTGAAGTAGCCTCTGTCCATGTTGCAATTTTTTCACCCAATTATGCACAATCCAAATGGTGCTTGGATGAGCTTCACCTCATGGTCAAGTCGAAGGGTACTATTCTTCCAGTGTTCTACAAAGTTCAGCCTTCCGAACTTCGGTGGACAGGAAAAGGTAAACGTGGATCTTATGCTGAAGCACTGTTTGACCTCGAACAGAAGAAAACATATGACCCTGAAACTGGTGAGGAGAAGCCACGCTACAACGTCAAAACCATTCAAAATTGGAGAAACGCTCTTTCTCATGTTGCTGATATAAGCGGTTTCGTGCTGGATGGGTGAGTATCTCCCTTCATAACTCTTCCCATGTTGGGGTTTTGGGTTTTTAGGGATAGGGATTCGTCTTTCATGTATTGGGTTTGGGGTTTCAGAGTTTCAGTTTAGATGTCTCTTTCGTTTTGGATTTCTGGGTCGGATTTTTGCGGATTTTTTATCATTTTATATTTATTGTAGTCGAAAATATATGAAATTATGCATAATGTTCTCGAGTAAGCAAATAAATAAATTTCGCTACTATAAATGAATCTTATTTTTCTTCCAGAGACGAGGAGGAGCTGTTGAATAAGATCGTAGGAGGTGTTTTGAAAAATATTCCCAAAACACCATTATATGTGGCAGAACATCCAACTGGTCTCCAGGACAAATTGCAGGATTTTACCAAGGCAGTGCCATTGACCCCGCAAGAGAAGCGCATCCATGCCAAGATTGTGGGTATCGTGGGGGTCGGTGGAGTAGGAAAAACGACACTGGCCAAAGAATTCTACAACTGTAATCGCACATATTACAGTGGATCCTCCTTTCTATATGATGTGAGAGAAACTGCAGCTAGAATATCCCTAAATCATTTGCAGAGTCAGATTATTAAGGACTTGAGACATATAGACACTAAAATTGAGAGTGTTGATGAAGGCTTAGTGATGTTTAAACGGTACCTATCATCTTGTCACGCTCTTGTAATTTTAGATGATGTGGATCATGTTAGTCAACTGGAAGCATTGTTTCCGATGAAGGAGATCCTGGACTCCAATAGCTTGATTTTTGTAACCTCCCGTGACAAGCATGTCCTCAGAAGCGCAGGAGTCCAAGAGCCATCGATTTATAAATTAGAAGGTCTCAATAGACAATACTCCCAAGAGCTCTTCTGCTCCTACGCCTTCTGTCAGCCAGATCCACCACCAGAATTTGTAGATTTGGTAGGTCGGTATATAAAAGCTTGTGATGGGCTGCCATTATCGCTGAAAGTGTTCGGGGCGCTTGTATGTGGAGAAAATGATATCCGTTACTGGGAACAGCAGTTGGATCGACTTCAGCAGACACTCCCTGCGGAGATACACCAGAAACTTCAAATCAGTTATGATTCACTAAGTAAAGAGGACCAGCCAATATTCTTGGATATTGCATGTTTTTTCATCGGGGAAGATAGGGATATGGCAATAAGCATATGGGGTTTGGTGGGTCTTCGAAATCTGGAGAATAAATGTCTGGTGGAAATGGACACTAAAAATAAAATAAAAATGCATGATCACGTTAGGGATCTGGGGAGATATATTGCAGAGGAAGAATCTATGCCTCGCCGTGTTTGGCAGCAGACGACTAACAACATCGATGATCTGTTGGAGCGATCATCATGTGTAAGTTGTTCTTTAATTATTGCAATCTTTATCTTCTGGCATTTAAAATAATTCTTTCGAGTTTGTTTATGTACATTTTCCCTCAATGAACAGGCAATAACCGAAGTTCGTGGAATTAAGATGGTCAGTACCATAAACATGCTACATTCGCTTGGCTTGGGAATGCGTTCAGATATGTCACGGTACAAAATATGGATTGATGAGGTTTTCGGGAACTGTCTGAGGCATCTATTCAGTATTTTCCACTTTCGTGGTATGAGGAACTTGCATATTGTTGCTACTGAAGATGTTCATTTAGAAAGAATATTGGCAAGGGTTGGGTCACCACATCTCATATGGCTCTGCTGGTATCTATGTCCTTACCCTTCCTTGCCTTCCTGGATTCCCATGGAGAAATTAAGAGTCTTAGAAGTAGGTGGGAGCAAATTAAAAATATTATGGCAGCGTAAATATCAGGTAAATGAGTGTTTTTTATTTTATTTTTTCCTTTCATTTCATTTACATATATTTCTTTTAGCTGAAACCTCTGCATTTGCAGGCTCCTCTCCAATTGCGAGAGTTAAAAATCTGGGCTCCCCTTTCTGACATTCCAAAGTCTATAGGGCAGCTGAAGTACCTAGAGAAGATTCAAATATTTACTCCACTACCAGAGCCAGTCACTGTCAAAGCTTTGCCTGAAGAATTTTGTGATCTGGCCAGCTTGAAATACTTAGAATTATTAAGGTGTGCAACAATGGTGTCGCTCCCTGATTCCTTCGGAAGGCTGACAAACCTCCAGCACATTGATTTGTCTCACTCGCACAGTTTGGAGAGGCTTCCATATTCATTTGGGAATTTAGTTCGACTCAAACATCTATGTTTGAGAGACTGTTCTAAATTGACCATTTCCAACGGAATACTGGGAAGTATTACCACGCTGGAATACTTGGACCTTGAGAGCTGCAGCAATGTGAAAGAATTTCCTCTTGAGGTCGCACGTCAACGGTCCTTGAAAAAATTAGATTTGCTGGGCACGAACTTAAAAGAACTGCCCAGCTGTATTGGAGAGCTATGCAATTTGGAATATTTGTCATTAGGGAGCGATTTGTTGGAAGTGTTGCCACCTTCTTTTGGTTACCTCAGGAGCTTGAATGATTTGTCCTTGCACGACTTGCCTGAATTGACAAGCTTACCAGAATCCTTTGCACGGTTGACTCAGTTAACACAGTTGTTAATGTGGGGGATTCCTAATTTGAAATGTTTGCCGGAATCCTTTGGACTGTTATCTCAGTTGACACGGTTGATAATAGCTCATTGTGGGATAGAATGCTTCCCACAAGATCTTCTCAAGATGAACAATCTCCAAATTTTAGACATATCAGGTTGTCCTTTGCATGAACACCCATTTAAAAAGGTAAATGAAGAAAGAGAAACAGGAGCGTTGGGTCAATGCATGTCCGGGCTCCAACAGTTATGGCTATCATCGAAAGAAATCAGTGAGGTTTTCTTTTCCGAAGGTCTTTGCCCGAACCTTGAACAGCTGTATTTACTATCCTGTGATGAATTGAGGCAAATAGGAGGGCTTTGCAATGTGGAAAAACTTAGAGAGTTACATATCCGCCGTTGTAAACAATTACAGGAACTGTCCAGTCTTGAAACGTTGAAATCTTTGGAGGTGATTAACGCTAGTTGTTGTGAGACTCTCAAAAGCATACCAGGGTTGGCGCAGTTGACAAAGCTTCAATCTTTACGAGTGGAATTTTGCGATGAGATACAAGAACTGCCGGGGGTGGAGCATCTAATGTCGTTGCAGGAGCTTACTGTTTGTGGCTGTACCAAACTGCAGTTGGGTGAGGCAGTACTTGAGCAACTGCGCCAACAAATGTCTGATGTTACGATTGTGTTGTGAAGAAAGTGGTTTATATTTTGTGGGGAGTTTAAGGCTTTTGAATGCTTATGTGTGGTCTAATAAATGGACCACTGCTGGTTACTGTGTACACTTTTATTTATTTGTTACATTTTTTTCAAATCTATATGGAGATCACTCTATAAGTTTTAAGTAGTTAGAGTTTAAAGAATAAATTTTAATTTTAGTGTTGCAAATGAATAAAGTTGAATAGAGTGTAGAGATTAAGATATCAGATCTGTGATAGTGTTTGTAATCTAAATTAAATGTGTTTGCATAAGACAAGTTTGCTACGATCTCTGAAGCAAGAAGAGTTATTTTTTGTCCCCATTTTTATTCCTTATGTCTGAGTAAGGATTCAACCTTTTTATTAAGTCAATGGAAGTGTAATAACCTGTTACCCTGATGAGGACCATGAATGTAATTTCTTGAATGCGCGCAAAAGTTTAACCAAAACCCAACAAATGGTGTTTCACAAGATAGCTTGGTTTACATAAAAATAATATATATACACAACGGGAATGAAGATGTCTATTATTGGTAGAGGAACAGATTTATGTGGTCCTCTCCAGGATCGGCTATTTGGAGAAGTTTTTAAAAGGTTCTTCATTTCTTTTACACGAATCTAATATTTACAGGAAAAACATTATTATCGGTGTTGATGCAGTCATGGGGTAGAGATGGAACCCCCAATCGCTCCACAACTTCTCACGCTCCTTCACCAAAAAGGTCTTTTCTACTGGGCACAAGTAATAAAAGGATGGAAGGATGCTATTCCTCGATGGAAATCGGATAGAGAGCTGGGCCTGGATGGAACAATGGCTGCCCAATGGAACAAGATTATTTGGACTATGAAAAAGGCTGGGATTTACAAAACAGAGGACAGAGATAGCATTGTTTGGCAGGTGAAGAAAGGCCGGTCCAATGTGTTAGTGAGAGATATATATCTCTCCTTGATTGAACAGTGAAGGGAGACCTCCCGGAAACTTTTTCCATACTCTCTATGGAAGGCTGGCTGTCCTCTAAAAATAATACTGTTTTCATGGCTAGTATATCATAATAAACTCTCTATGGAAGGCTGGCTGTCCTCTAAAAGTAGTACTGTTTTCGTGGCTAGTATATCATAATAAAAATCTTACATGGACAAATTTACAGAAAAGGAACTGGCATGGACCAGCCATATGCATAATCTGCCTATCCAATACAGAAGATAACATGCACATTTTTCTAAAATGTCCACTAACTCAGAGTTTATGGAAGCAGATGGCCTCTTATTTTGGTTTTCCTGAAACATCACATCCCTCCATAACAGATGCATATGAATGGTGGGGTTCACAGAAAATAATTTGGCGTCCCATTCCACTAATTGTCTTCTGGTTCATATGGAAGTGGAGAAACAAAAGGATTTTTCAAAACAGCAAGGAGGAATTTGGGCATATATTTGATAAGGTTATCCCCTTCTATTTTTCGATACTCCCTAACATTCCACAACAGATGAAGCACCAAACTACAGTCTCAGACTCTCATCAGCAGCTATTCTTCCCACGGGCACACTTTGACGGAGCAGCAAAAGACGGCAAATGCGCATGTGGCGTTTATATTGGTATATCAAGTGATCTTCAATACTTCATGTTTTGGAACGGTGGCAATGGAACCAATAACAACACTGAGGCCATGGCACTACATGGTTTGCTTCTATTCTGCACATTCATGGACATCGGCCCTATCAATATCTATGGTGACTCCAAAATAATCATAGAACACGTGAAGGGAAATCAAACTATAAAAAATGACAACCTTACTGGATGGCTAGGCAGGATTACTTCTCTATGGAAGCCTACACTATTCTCCATCACACATATAAAGCGTGTGCAAAATGAGCAAGCGGATGAACTATCAAAGAAGGGTATGCAGTCTCCATATGGTAAGTGGCAACTAAGTATCTCTGTAGAATCCTGTACATACGTCATTCAGCCTTTCTCTATGCTGGGTATTTAAAGTCGACTAAAATCTGGTATGCTTCATGCTCCTATTTTCTGGAAAAAAATGTCTTATGGCCAGGTGTTTCCATATTTTTGAAGTTTTTGAATATTTCTATGATGATATGATCTCTATACAGACCTCATACTTGACTATGATCTAAGAAAGATGTATATCTGAAAATACCTTCAGTTTTGGATACCATGTCCTGGATAAAATCTGTCTACTATCTGTATATACAGGTCTTTTTTGAATATAATATAAATAATATACAGCTTCTGAAAAAAACAATATACATAATTTATTTTCGAAAATTTTAGTTAGAGAAAACCTGTTTTCCAACGCAATGCCAAGTGAGGCTTTCATAAGTTTAAAACAAACGATCAATACTTGTGAAATACAAAATTTGGTTTCAACATTTGTAAAAACATCCCAACAACTTTTTCCACCTGAAGGCTTGTGGCTACCGAGATACAGCAGATCTACCAATTGTTGCATCTCCCACTCTTCGTGCATAGTCTTCATCCTAAAGAAAGCCTAACTTGCAGCTAGCACAATGGGGCTTCTCTTCCCATATGCAAAAGAATTTATGGATCAATGTTCCTTTATATTGAAGTCCCAGTATCGAATTATTTTCAGGAAGCAGAGTCTCATGAATTGTTGTGGAGTTAGGGCTACACTCGCCACTTCCACTTGATTATGAGGATAGGTAGGTATGTAGCGGTTGAGAGGGTTTTTTAGGTTTTTTTTGCTAACAGTTAATGCACACTGACTCATCACCGTTATTCAAAGAAAATCACGTCATCTAGAATAACTTATTCCACTGGTGGTCTATAAGAGATAGAGTTTCAGTGCTACCAGATACTTCTGAATCTTGATAGCTAAACAAAAACAGTTTTAGAACATACTCCAAGCCCTGATTAAAATTAATATTAAAAAACCAAATACTAAAAACCATTCTTTTTATTAATTTTAAAATATAAAATTTAAATTTAAAAAAAATAATAATAATTTTCTTATTATAAAATAAATTTAATTTGAATTAATAATAATATTATTCTAACACTAACAAACTCAGTGACCAAAAACCAATAATAACAATATAATACACACCTACATAACAATATATTCATAAAAAAACAATCAAACAAAATAATACCATTAACTCAACCATATTGTAAATGATACAAGCTCGTAATGTTAACGTGACCACATAATTTTGGTTGAGTAGACTTTTGAATTAAAACATCAATCCATTCAACTTTAGCAGGATTTTGACAATATCAAAATGTATACCACATAATTTTGGTAGACTTTTGAATTAAAACATTAATCCATTCAACTTTAGCCGGATTTTGACAATATCAAAATGTGTAGGATATTTTATAGCAGAAGTTTGAATTAAAACATCAATATTTTTTTTTTTGACAACTTTGGTTGCTATTATAAATCTGAAAAAGAGAGGGAGACTGAGTTCCTGAAATACATGTTGAGGTGCCAAGAAGAGCTAGGGAAGGAGGAGTCACAGGTTAAACAAAATTCCTCCTTAATCTTGTGTTTTGGGCTTCTAAAAACCAAAGACCAAAGGTAAATCCTAACAAACTGTTGTAATAGATAACAACGTTTACAAAGCATATCAATCTATATTACTGTGGTTGGTGTGTCAAGCAGTGGACTCTTCAGGTTTGTCATCGGCGTCGACTTGCTTCAAGCTTGACGAACTTGTTGGAGCTGCGTTTTTCTTTTCCATCATGTATTTCTCATTAACAATACGATGTTGACCGTCGATTTTATCTTCTAGAGCCTTTAGATGGGCTCAGACCTGCTCCAGCGCTACTTGGAGATCTAAACAGTGAAAACAATCCTCGTTGCGATCCAGGAACCAAGGTAGATGCGTTGCGCCTGTGAGAGGACAGATAACAAAGGGGAACAACAAAAACGCAAGGTCTGTTCTTTTTGGAAAGGGAACAACAGAAAAACACAAGAGTCGATCCTTTGGAAAGGAACAACAAAGTAATGCAAGAGCTGTTCCATCGGGAAAAAGGAACAGCAGAAAATACAGCAGAAAAGGGACAGCAGAAAATGAACAACAAAAAAGGAACAGCAAGAACGGGAGAGTCGTTCCTTTGGAAAAGGAACAACAGAAAATACAAGTGTTGTGTCTATACCGAGTTTGCTGAGTTGAATGGATCCAGGAGGTCTCTTCATCATGGTAACAGCTGAAATGCTGAAATCTCCAAAGATGTGAGTTGTGTCTATACCGAGTTTGCTGAGCTGAATGGATCCAGGAGGTCTCTTCATCATGGTAAATGCTGAAATGATTCCACGCCATTGCAGACAAGGCAGCCCAAAGGTCTGGCACAAGCTTTGTTGGCTTGACTGTCAGCAATTTTATTGAGCGATCGCAAAATATGATAATAGCGCACGTCTTTTATGGTGTGTCCTAAGATTTGGCACCGTCTGATAATCTGTTGAAGGAGAGCATTGGGAAGATCCCTGTTTTGAACCATTGCACTGACGACTATCGCCAAGTCTCCCAATATTGTGACTGTGTCTATACCAACCTTCTCAAGTTGGATAAGACCTTGGTAAAGGGCCAGGGCTTCTGCTCTGTTATTGGAAGTGTGGCCAAGACCCCACTTGTATGATAGGATGTTATCCCCATTAGCATTAAATATAACTCCTCCCGCCCCTGCTACCCCGGGATTTGACTTTGAGGCCCCATCGAAACAGAGATAATGCCTATTGTTGTTTTTAAGCCAAATTGCAAATTCTTCCTCTTTTAGCCTGATCTTCCAGTTAGGGGAAACATTGTTGTTTCTGGTGCTAGCAGCGTTGCCCATCTGATTGCTGGTGTTTTTGTCTAACAGGTGTCCAATGAAAATGCGTTCTTCTATGCTGAGATCGTTGACATTTATACTTCTCGGATTCTTAACTGAGATGATCTCGAGGGCAAGACTCCTTGCCTTGGTGCAAAGACTTCTAACAGTCGAATCCTTGTCCTTAAAAACCTTCCGATTTCGTGCCAGCCAAATGTTCCATAGCATATTGTGGGGAAGAATATCCCAGACTCTCTTCACTGTGTTATTTTTCCTGTGCTGCCAGGGGTAGTTTTTTTTCCATTTGTAAAGAATTTCTCCTATGGTGTTTTGGGTGTTCCATGGGATTTGATTGTTGTGAGATAAGTTCCTCCAGCAGTCGATGGCAAAAGGGCATTCAATAAAGAGATGATGCATTGATTCTTCAACAGCTAAGTAGTTAGGACAGCGAGAGGGACCATTGATTCCCCTCTTTTGCAAATTTTCGACTGTGAGGACTTTCCCTTTGAGGAGGGTCCAGAGAAAAAACTTAATTTTTGGAATTGCCTCGGATTTCCAAACCACCTTCCAGTGGTTCCAACTTGGCATGGGGTAGCTGATGTTGCAAATGTAATGGTGAGCAGCTTGGATGGTGTAAGAGGATCCAGATGGGTCCCAACGAAACCCATCAAGATCGTTCTTTTTGACAGGGGCTATACTATGCAAATGGGATTGAAGGGCAGAAAGACTAGCGTTAAGGCCATTGGGTATGGCTGGGAAGGCCCAACCTGACCAAAGAAGAGTGTGAGGATCCCATTGGGAGATCTGGTCCAGGAAATGTATGCCTGTTCTTTCAAGAAAGGAAAGGATAGGGTGGACTCCCCCATGTCTGTTTATTGGCTGCTGACCCATGATTCTGTCAGCTCCAATGTTGATGCTTGCACCTCCCTTGGGGATTTTTGAAGTATTTTGAGCGATTAGAGGAATTGCTCTCTTGCATAGTCGCCAAATTTTGGAGGAGTCTCTATTGGGAATATCTCGGTCAAGAAGCTGTTGTCTAGGAAAATTAAGATATTTAATTTCCAGAACTTTTTTCCACCATGCTGGGAGTCCAGTAATGAGTCTCCAGACAATTTTGCCTCCAAAGGCTAAATTGAGAAATTTAGGAGATCTAATTCCAAGACCTCCTCGGACTTGGGGCTGGATCACTTGCTTCCAATTAATCAAGTTGAATTTCTTTTTATCATTTTCCCCCCACTGCCATAGGAATTGGTGGCGGACAATTTCCATTTTGTTGTGGAAGGAGGCTGAAGCTTGAAGAAGAGAAAAATGATATAGGGGGATATAAGATATACCTGACTTAAGAAGAGTGAGGCGACCGGCTGGGTTGAGCCAAATGGATCCCCACTGCTGCACTTTTCATTTCATTTTGTCAACTACTGTGTCCCAGAGTTCTGCTCTCAAAGGTCCAGCACTTACAGGCATGCCCAAGTAAGAGAAGTGGGTCCAATCATACTTGCATGTGACTCCAAAAATGTTGGCAATATTGTGAAGCGCCTGTACTGTTGTTTTCCAGCCATATATGCAGCGTTTCAAATGATTTACCATTCCACCAGAGTAGCTCATGTATTTATCAAGCAGAGATTTGAAGCGCTTGGCTATTGTAGTGGAGGCCCCTCCAATCAACAGGGTGTCATCGGCAAATTGTGAATGATTTATGCTCTTGACCCCGTCCCCAAATTTTATTCCTGTGATTAAGCCAATCCTCCGGTTGAAGTCCAACGCCTTGTTGAAGGAATCAGCCATTAAAATAAAGAGATAAGGTGAGAGAGGGCAACCTTGTCAGAGGTCTCTGGAGGATTGGAAAGCTTCTCCACGTCTGCCATTTACAAGAGGGGAGATCCATGGCCCCGAAATGCAGGCTCAAATGAGGTTGAGAAAATGGTCATCAAATCCCATCTTCTTTAAAGATGCCAAGAGGAAGGAGTGTCTCACTCTGTCAAATGCATTGGCCAGATCAAGCTTGAGAATAAACCCTTTCTCGTTTCTGGTTTGACTCGAGTGGATGGCTTCTTGCACAAGTAAAATGGAATCAGTTATTTGTCTGTTGGCTAAGAATCCCCCTTGATTTTCGGAAATGAAGTAGGGGAGCAAAGGCTTTAGGCGAGTAGCAATGATTTTTGTCAAGATTTTATAGGAGGAGTTACAGAGTGATATGGGCCTAAAATGAGCAAAGGAAGATGGCCTGTTTTCTTTGGGGATGAGTGCTAGATGAGTGGCATTGGTATAACCTCCTATTTTGCCTTTTCGTTGGATCCAATTGAGCATTTTTGTCAAGTCCTTTTTAATGATTCCCCAGAATGCTCAATAAAAGCAAATGGGAAAGCCATCCAGTCCCGGGGCTTTATCAGGTTGAAGAGTCGAGATTGATCTCCTGATTTCCTCCTCATCTATCTCCTTGCTTAAGCTATCATTCATTTCCTTGCTTATTCCTGTTGGGAGATGCTGCAATAGATCTGTATAATCCTCTGCTTCCTTTGTTTCAGTTAGCAGGTCCCGATAGTGATCTGTAGCAGCTCTTCGAATGGCCTCCTGAGTGCTTTGTCTATCACCTTCAGCATCTAGGATGGAGCTTACATTATTCCTTATCTTTCTGGCTGTCGTTTGTTTGTGAAAAAAAGCTGAGTTCTTGTCACCCCCTTGCAACCATAATTGTCTCGACTTGAGCCTCCATTTTGATTCCTCTTCTCTGTTAACTCGGTATAGCTGTAAGTAGAGTTCATTTTCCTGCTGTTTGTTCTCTTGGGAAAGGCCATTTTCCTCTATTGCTTTTTGAATACTCTCCAGATTATTCTTAATTTCTTTTTTTACCTTCTCTGGTTCTTGATACTTTGTTTTAGCCCATTCTTTTATGGCTTGTTTTGTTTTCCGTAATTTTGTTTCCCAAATGAAACCGGGAGATCCTTCCACGTGCTGGATCCAAGAGCTGTAAACAATTCCTGCAACTGCTGGTATATCATTCCAGAGAGAACTATATCTGAATGGGATGGGCCCAAGGGGCCTATGATTTTCCAGCGTTAGAGTTATTGGGAAGTGATCGGAGGCAGAGCACGTTAGAATGTTAGCATATCCAATGGAGAAAGCAGAGAGAAGTGCAATATTGATGAGAATTCTGTACAACCGCTCCATGATGTTACGAGCACCCATCTTGTAGTTGTTCCAAGTGTATCTGCGGTTTTTTGGGGGGACATCCATAAGATCATGCTCCTGCATGTTATTTTCCAACTGTATTCTATATGGATCAGGTGTAAAACTTCCTCCCCTTTTCTCATTGGCGTGGAGGATTAAATTAAAGTCACCTCCTAGAATAATGTTAGTGTTTTCTTCTGCGTCCAGACTATCTTTTAGATCATGCCAACAGCTTTCCTTATCTCTGCGGTGATTCAACACATAGATGTTGTAGATGATAATGGCTTGTTGATCTACTTTATTTTCCAGAGTTGTTTTGATCCAGTGTTGATTTATTGTTTCCGAAATACAGTTCCAAATTGTTGCTACTCCTCCTGAGGCTCCTCTTGCCTCACTCATGCTTCCTCTATACTGCCTCTGCTGCTCAATGACTTTACTCATTTCCTTGTGGTTTTGTTTTGTTTCTTGTAACATAATGATTCCTGGCTTCTCGTAAATGATAAGATCCCTTAGGGCTACTACCTTAGAGGGGTGCCCAAGTCCCCCGATGTTCCAAGATAATATTTTCATCATTGGATATGCGGTGTTCGGGGAGGTGCTCGCCCCCCTTGGTCCTTGTTGATTGCTTCTTTGTCATGCTGTCTTAGGATATAAGTTTCTATGGGTGTCTGCGTTCCCATTGCTATCTCCTTTTGTGCGTTCTCATCCCTATGCTACTTGGCAGATTTCCTGCCCGGGCCAGGTTTCTTGGAGGGTTCACTAGAACCCCCGTGATCTTTGGATGAGCTTCTGGTAATTCTGTTGAGGGGAGGATCAAGAATAGGCTGAGAGGAAATAATAAGAGGCAATGAGGATTCGATAGTGTCTTGGCGTTGGCTTTCAGGGAGAGGGGGCTCCTGGGGATCAGGGGGGGAGAGGACTGAGAAGGGGTTGGATGAGGGGAGGGTCTGAGGACGGGAGAGGGGAGGTGGCTTAGAGGGAGCAGGGGAGGAAGGGGTGGGATGAGCTGCAGAAGAGGTCGAAGGGCCTGAATCAAGGGGAGCTTTCATTGAAGAGACCGTTTTCTTTTTTTTAACCATTTCCCATTGTTCTTCTTGTGATCCATTTTCTACATCAATAAGCTTAGTGCATCTATTGGCAAAGTGGCCGTATTCGTGACATACCTTACACTTAAAGGGGATCTGCTCGTAGTCCAGTTGCTGTATGTGGCTCCAGTCGCCCACTTTAAGCTTGATGGTTTCCAGGAGGCTTTTGCCTAGGTCCACTTCAACACAGATCCGCGCACATGTTTGCATATTTTCTTTTGGTTCACTGCGATCAATATATTTGCCCACTGTTTTCCCGATGGCACGAACCGATTCATCTTCCCAACAATGAAGAGGGAGGTGAGGGAGTCGAACCCAGACTGGGACTACACTAGGAACATCCAGTTCTAGATCGAAATTTGGGGTCCATTTGTTGATATACAGGCCCCTTGAGTCCATGAAATAGGGCCCATTTCTGAAGATTAAATCCTTATCTTCTTTAGTTTCAAAGTGAAAGGTGAAGTACCCTTTCCCACAGAATCTGATGGAGATTTTCCCTTGTATTTTGTCGGACCAGTTCCTTTCAACCCATCTTTGAACAGTTTTTGGAGATGGCCAGAGGCATGTGAATTGACCTATAAGTCCTCTTTCTGCCAGAGACAAGGCAGCCATGCGTGGAAGAACTGGGGGTAGGCTGACCTCCTGAAGAACATCCAGCTTTTTGATGAATTTCAAAACTGCTGGTCAGGCGTGCTGTGGGGGCAACGATTTAATCAATGTCGAGAAGGCCTGCTGAGGATCGATCCCCTCCGGTGGAGCTTCTGGAGGGGCCATGAAGGGAGGCCGAAGCTCAATCTCCTGCGCTGTGATCGCTAGGTTAGTCGCGTGGCTAGCTCAGTTAGTCTTGCGCTGTGTTGACAATTAAAACATCAATGTTACTAATATCAAAATGTATAGGATATTTTATTATCATTGATTATGTTTTTATTGTTATTGACTATGTTTGAATATTATTGGTTTTATTTGGTTCACAATGTTTAAATATTATTCATTTCATTTGATCATGGTTTATTGACGGATAATTATTTTTTATTATGGTTGATTATGATTAATTATGTTAAACAATCTTTAATTATAGTTAATTATATTTTATCATAATTGACTTAAGATATTTATGGTTGATTTTGGTTTAATATAGCTAACTATGATTAATTATGTTTGGCGATGGTTGACTTTAGGTGTTTATGATTGATTTTGGATGATTTTGGTTAAATATAATTGACTTTAAGTATGAATGGTTGATCATGTTTAACCATGGCTATTGGTAGGCAATTGTTTGAAAAAGGCTCAACATGTTGGCTATGGTTGAACAAGTATGAACATGGTTGACTATATTTGGCTATGGTTGATCATGGTGGACTAAAATGGACCACTATGGTTGACCATGGTAGAATATGGTAAACCATCATTTAGAATATTTGATTTTAATTAACCGTAGTTGATTTTGATTAACTATGGTTAGATTTTCTTAATTATACCTTATCATAATTGATATGGTTGACCATGTAGAATATGATGAACCATGATTGAAAATATTTGATTTTAATTAACCATAATTGATTTTGATTAACTATGGTTAGATTTTCTTAATTATATCTTATTTCAATGTAGTTGTTGATTTCTAATCATATTTGATCACATGCACTATATGCATTGATTTCAGTGTAGATGTTGATTTATAATTCTATTTAATACCTTACACTAGATGCATTTATTTCAATGTCAGATGTTGATTTCTACTTCTATTTGATTGCTTGCACATGATGCATTGGTTTCAGTGTAGATATTGATTTCTAATCCTATTTGATCACTTGCACTAGATGCATTGATTTCAGTGTAGATGTCGATTTCTAATCATATTTAATACTTTACACTAGATGCATTGATTTTAGTGTACATGTTGATTTCTATTCATATTTGATTGCTTGCATTAGATGCATTGGTTTCAGTGTAGATATTAATTTCTAATCCTATTTGATTGCTTGCACATGATGCATTGGTTTCAGTGTAGATATTAATTTCTAATCCTATTTAATCGCTTGCACTAGATGCATTGATTTCAACATAGATGTTGATTTCTAATCATATTTAATACCTTACACTAGATGCATTGATTTCAACGTAGATGTTGATTTCTACTCATATTTGATTGCTTGCATTAGATGCATTGGTTTCAGTGTAGATATTGATTTCTAATCCTATTTGATTTCTTTCATTAGATACATTGATTTCAGATGTCGATTTCTACTCATATTTGATTGCTTGCATTAGATGCATTGGTTTCAGTGTAGATATTGATTTCTAATCCTATTTGATTTCTTTCACTAGATGCATTGATTTCAGTATAGATGTTGATTTCTAATCCTATTTGATTGTTTGCACTACATGCATTGATTTTAGTGTAAAGGTTGATTTTTGATTTGATGCAACAAGATGTATGATGTACATTAATTTCAAAGTAATTAGATTAATAATGTGCATTGATTTTAGTGTAAGCACATCTCTACCTCCTCCATCTATATCTCTATCTCCCATTGTCTCTCCTTCTCTATCTTAGCCCATAAACATACACACTCTCTTTCTCTATATCTATCTATCTATCTCTCCATTCCTCCCTTTCCCCTCAATCTCTCTCTATTCCCCTTCTCTCTCTCTCTCTCTAACATTTCTCTCTCCACACACACATACACATACATACACACATATATATCGTCCTCCCTCCCTGTCTTTGCTTTCTCTTCTTCTCTCTCCTCCTTATCTATATCTCTATCTCCCCTTGTCTCTCCTTCTCACCCCCAAAACACACACATTCTCTCAATGTATGCACATAAAAATTATTCAACATTAGATACAATACTTAATTTTCATCCTATATAAAATGTTTGCTTACCCCAAATGTTTTCTTCTTGAAAATATAAACTATTTATAATTGGCTACATTCTTATTATTGCCATTTTCCATCATTCAACATTGTTAATTACTTTGCATTCCAACGTAGTAATAGAAAATAACTACCATTTAGAATTATTTGGGGTTTAACACTCCATAAGTCAAAATGATTGATTTTGAAGAAAACTACTATTAATATTGGGGAGCAACAGAGACAAGGTATGATGTTTACTACAGTAGATGAGTTAAATATTTGAATGGTCTATGCTTCCAACTACTCTTTTCATATGATCCAGAAAATGGAAAAACTAATACGTGTGATAATAGAAACAGTAGAAGAAAATAGTTTCAGATTGATTGCAATGAAGATTGTTTGTAATAGACTATATTCTTAGTATTCACATTTTCTATCTATCAAAATAATTACATTCACACATTGCACTGAAATTTTTTATTTCATCATTCAAGTTACCAAAAGTTTTTCTCATCTCAACAAACTAAAGTAACTAAGCAAATTTTAAATTAAATTAACCAAATTAATCCTAGACGTATTTAACATATTTAAAATAATCAAAATAATTAGATGTTCAACAAATTTTATATGAACTGAAACCAGCCTAGATCCATCTTAACCCCAGATCTATCAAGCGCCCAAAAGGATCAAATCTCTCGAGAAGATTATTATCTATTCAATGAACTTGTATATAAAAATATTAAATTGGGAAAGTAAAGGCAGCAGTAGAAGATTATTAAATAAATAAGGTTAAAAGAATGGTTAGTCAAAGGCGACCAACATGCAAGGAATCTTAAATTGAGAAAGTAAAATAGCAGTTAATGCAACAGACATAACTAACACACAAAATATTAAATTGGGAAAGTTATGTCAAAGTAAAAGTAGCAGCTTATGCACACCCAGTGGAGCACTTGATCTACCGTCTATAGCCACTCTCATTTGTGTTATTGACCAACATCAAGAATCTTGATGTAGTGGGAGTGGGAGATATCAGGGCTAAATGTGCAGGTCCACATGCTCAGGTTCCAGCGATTGCTTATCTTGTTATCTATATCTTGCGGGGCCACACACTTGCAGGTTCATCTTGTTATCTATATCTACCTGCCTCGACTTCATTCATCTTTAGATTTTCCTGCCTTTGGTTTCCATTTTTTGACCATCCAGAATTTGAAATCCCTTGGCTTCGACTTCATCCTTCTTGACCTCCGGTTTTGCCTCGATTTCTTACCCGTATTATGGCGTGTTCATAAATCATCGAGGACCCGATGTCAAGAACACTTTAGCCACCAATCTCTACTGTCGCTTGCTGAACCATAGATTGCGAGTCTTCCTCCACAAGCCAGAACTGGTTGAAGGACGCAACATCACTACTCGAATAGAAGCCGCTATTGAAGTAGCCTCTATCCCTGTTGCCATTTTTACTCCCAATTATGCACAATCCAAATGGTGCTTGGATGAACTTCACCTCATGGTGAAGTCGAAGGGTACTATTCCTCCAGTGTTCTACAAAGTTCAGCCTTCCAAACTTCGGTGGACAGGAAAAGGTAAAAGTGGATCTTATACTGAAGCACTGTTTGACCTCGAAAAGAAGAAAACATATGACCCTAAAACTAGTGAAGAGAAGCCACACTACAACGTCAAAACCATTCAAAATTGGAGAAACGCTCTTTCACGTGTTGTTGATATAAGCGGTTTCGAGCTGGATGGGTGAGCATCTCCATTCATAACTCTACCCATGTTGGGGTTTTGGGTTTTTAGGGATAGGGATTCATCTTTCATATATTGGGTTCGGGGTTTCAGAGTTTCAGTTTGGATGTCTCTTTGGTATTTGTTTTCTGGGTTTGATTTTTGCGATTTTTTTTATCATTTTATATTTATTTTAGTCGAAAATGTATGAAATTATGAATAATGTTCTCGCATAAGCAAATTAATAAATAGTCACAAATTTTTGAATAACTCTTTAATTAAAAACTCCAATTATTGATTGATGCATTCACTATTTCTTTTAATAATGGTTAAAAAAAAATTGATGACAGAGATATTAATAAATTTTTACTTCACCTTACATGTCCAAGCTACCAGCATAAATTTCACTAATATAAATGAATCTTATTTTTCTTCCAGAGATGAGGAGGAGCTGTTGAATAAGATCGTAGGAGGTGTTTTGAAAAATAATCCAAAACACCATTATATGTGGCAGAACATCCAACTAGACAAACTGCAGGATTTTACCAAGGTAGTTCCATTGCCGCCGCAAGAGTGTAAATGTGTTGAAAACCTGCACAGATGGATCTAGCTAGTAAAGGTTGAACACACAGCATTGCAGAGAAAAAACACTAAAAGAAAATCGAAAGAACAAAAGAATGATTCATTAGAAAATAGGTTACAATGCTCATGATATAGCATTACTGGGTGAAGATCCCAAGGTAATGCACCATAGTGGTGATCAATGAGAAGACTCAACACCTACAACAAGTTTCAGAGAGAACTAGCCAGTTGTGGAGTGAAATAATGAGCAAATCAGGGAGTAAATCAAGCAGAAGAACTAACCAGTTGCGGAGTTAAAAAAGGAGAAAATCAAGGAGTAAATCATGCAGAAGGAATCGTGCATGTAGTCCCATGCTCTAACTAAGTGTCCACATGTAGGTGTGTAGTACTTCCAACACCCCCCCTGAACACCACTATGGGGAAAAATAGAAAATGGGCCTTGGAAACTAAGGCCAAAGGTCACCCAAAATATAGTGCAACTTGTACTAAAATTGAGGAAAGAGGGAAAACACCCCCCCTCAAAATACAATGTAATCAAAAGAAAAGAGGAAGAAAAGACAGTTGCTAAGCAACTGTGTCCTTCACTCCAAGACGATCGCGTAGAGAGAAACTTCTACTCAGTGAATGTCTTGGTGAAGATCTCCGCAGTCTGTTCTGCAGAAGGACAGAACTGCAAATCAATGACCCGATCATGTACTAAGTCTCTAATGCAGTGCATATGGATCTCTATGTGCTTCGTCCGCTGCCGCTGTACTAGATCCCTGCAAAATTTGAGAGTGCTCTGGTTGTCACACTAGATGACAATGGGCTGGTGGAACTGGATGCCAAACTCAGTGAGGAAGTACTGTAGCCACAGGGCCTGAATGGTGATGTTGACTCCTCCTCTATACTCGGCCTCAGCTGAAGAGAGAGAAATAGCAGTTTGCTTCTTGCTCGACCAACAGATAGGGCCAGATCCTAGACTGAGTGAATATCCGGAGGTGAACTTGCGATCAATGTTGTCTCCCGCCTAATCAGAGTCTGTGAAGCCAAGGAGATTCAATACAGTCCCTGCTGCATAGTGAATCTCGAAGGTGATGGTGCCCTGCACATATCGGAGGATGCGCTTGGCAGCATTCCAGTGTAGCTCATGCGGCTCCTGCATGTATCTGGAAACTGCCCCTACTGCATATGAGAGATCTGGTCTGGAGTGGGTGAGGTACAATAAGCTCCCGACTAGCTACCGGTAGAGAGTGCTGTCAACTAATGGAGTGTCACCTCCATCCTCAAGGCAGACCCCAGACAAGAAAGGAGTCGGTGCTGTTTTACAGTTAGTCATGTGAAATCTCTCGAGGAGATCTCGTGCATACTTAGCCTAAGAGAGTTTGATGCCTGTGGCATCCTGGCTGATCTCAAGACCAAGAAAGAAGTGTAATGGACCCATGTCCGTCATCAAGAACCTATCATGCAAGGCCCTCTTGACTGTAGCAATGGTTGAAGCCGAGTTGTCAGTGATCAGGAGATCATCCACATACAAAACTAAGATAAGAAGAGAATCATGTGTCCTGAGCATGTAAACATTCGGATCAGACTTACATCTTTCAAAGTTTTGTGATAAGAGAAAAGAATCCATCTTCGCATACCAAGCTCTCGGGGCTTGCTTAAGGCCGTAGAGAGATTTCTTCAGTCTGTAGACTAAAGATGAATCCTGAATGAAACCATGTGGTTGCTCCATGTAGATCTCCTTAGATAGGTCTCTGTGAATAAAAGCATTCTTCACATCCATCTGATGTACTTCCCACCCCTGCGCAGCCGCAATGGCAAGTGCAAGGCTTATGGAATCCATCTTTGCTACTGGAGCAAAGGTCTCATCATAATCAATGCCATGCACTTGCTGGAAGCCTTTGGCTACTAGCCTAGCTTTCTATCTGGTGATTTGCCCATCTACAGCACTCTTGGTCCTGTACACCCATTTGCATCGGACAAGTTTCCTTCCTGAAGGAAGGGGGACCAAATCCCAGGTCGGGTTCTCGAGGAGGGAGTTATACTCCTCCTCCATGGCGGACTCCCAAGATGGATGCCCAGCAGCCTCAGCATAAGACTGTGGATCAAAAGACTGAACCAAATGACAATGTCAGGATGGCGATGGTTCAATGGCAGTGAGGGCAAGAGGAGCCTCAATAAACTCTGAGCTAGTCCTCTGTAGATCAGAATTATCCCCCACAAGACCATTTATAGCAGCTGGGTGGTCTTGTGCATATATCTCACGTAAGCTCCCTGTTCTCTGATTTATGATAGGGGAATTTGATTCATTGTTGGAAGCCTGATCTGGGCTTGGATGTGGATCATCATATGCATGCACTGGATTTGTATCTGAGGACTCTGTCTCTACATCTGAATGCTCTACCGTGGCATCTGCATGCTCTGTATCTACATCTTAGTGTACTGAGTCATCATCTCGGACATGAGGTAGATAAAAGGTGTTTGCATCCAGCAATTGAGGTGCATGCGAGAGACTTTCCTCAAATTTGACACTTCACTCAATGATGAGCTTGTTCGTAGAGGAAATCAGGAGTCGGTATCCCTTCACACCATCAGGGTATCCAACAAAGATGCACTCAATGCTCCGTGGATCAAGAGCTTTCCTCTTTTCAGAGGGGATCCTGGCCCATGCTTGGGAGCCGAAAACACGAAAGTGGATGACCTCTGGTTTAGCGCTGATCCAAGCCTCAAAGGGGGTCTGATCCTTGACAGACCTATGAGGAGATTTGTTCTGGATGTAGTTATCAAAATTAAGTGCTTCAGCCCATAGCTTATGAGGCAGTGACTTAGCATGCAACATGCAGGAAGCCATCTCTTTGAGAGATCGGTTCTTTCTCTCAGCAACTCCGTTCTGCTGCGGAGTGTATGGAACTGTGTACTGCAACTGTATTCCGGACTAAAGGCAAAGGTTCTGATGTGCTGTGTTAACATATTTGCCCCCATTGTCTGTACGGAGGGCTTTGATCTCTCTGACTGTGTCTCAACTAGTGCTTTGAAATCTTCAAAGTGCGCAAAAACTTCAGATTTGTTCCTGAGAACATACACCCAAGTATACCGTGAGAAATCATCAATAAATGTAAGCACATACCTTGCTTTGTTGATGGAAGGATGAGGAAAAGGCCCCATGAGATCACTATGGATCAGATCTAGAGGAGAGGATGCTCTGTGAGTCTTGCCAGTGTCAAACATTTCTCTAGGATGTTTGCCAAGGACACACCCTTCACAAACTCCTTTGGATAAACTGATATTTGGCAAGCCTTCCACCATCTCATGCTTGCTTAGCAGTTGCATATACCTGTAATTTAAGTGACCAAACCTCTCGTGCCAAAGCCTACTACTATCATCAGCGTGTGTAAGAAATAAGGAGGATTCAGAAGCAATAAATTCAGAAAATGTATATACTTTGGCTCCATTGTTTACCTCACCAGTTGCGATTTTGGCGCTGCTATGTAGGTCATATATGTTCGCTGCATCTGGAATGAATTCCACTCTCTTTCTAGTGCTGGAATGAGTGATCTGATAAACTAAAAGCAGGTTTACCGAAAGTTTTGGAACATGAAGCACATCTTCAAAGCTTCCGTGTAAAAGTTCCACTCTACCTTTTCCGGTGACCTCAATAGGTGAGTCATCTCCCATGAGGATGGGAGGTCCTTTGCATGCATCCAAAGAGGGATAGACTTCCTTTGCAGCAGCCATATGATGTGATGCACCAGAATCTATAATCCATGCATCAGGGGAAGAATTAATTGCAACTAAAGCATGAAAATTGGTACCTTTCCCATGTGGTGGATCCTCAGTTTTCTTCTTGGCGCCTTAAGGGATGTGGTCCCCAAGGTTGTGCTTCTGAAGGATTTCTACCATTTGGTCAATTTGTTTCTTCATGCAAGAGGATTCTGGATGGAATCCTCTTTGACAATAGGTGCATCTGTTTTCTTTCTTCCCTTTCTCATTTCTCGAGCCGGAGGAGTCATTGAAGGGCTTGGTGTACCCTTCCTTCTTTGGATGGGAATGCGCTTTTCCCTATCTTTTTGTTGCTGATTTTTCTGATTTGAATCAGATCTATGATTTTTATTGTGGCTGCCATCATGCGCAACAAGTGCATGCGCTTTTGGAGGTTTGATTTTCCCCATGCCAATGAATTTATCTTGCTCAAAAGTAAGGGACTCCATGAACTCTTTGAGAGAAGGCATAGTGTAGGATTTACCTGCTGCGAGCCTTACTGAATGAAATGTAGACACAAAAACGGAGTATTTCGGTCCGAGCTTTGACATAATAGAGAGAACTTGGCGACTCTCCTCCTTGGATTTATCAATTCCACAACCCTTGAGTTGCAACAATAGATCATTATATTTGGTGAAGAAGTCTTGAATTCTGTCATAGTTCCGTGGATCCAATGACAACAGCTCCACTTCGAGCAGATGTCCTTTCATCTCATCCTGTTTCTCATAGAGTTCTTCAACCTTTTTCCAAATCTCATTGGGAGTATTGCAGGCAGATAGATGAAACTGCAACTCTGGGGAGATGCACATGCATATGGATCCGTGGGCCTCATCCATGCAGTTGAGGTACTTGGATTTCTCTATGTCTGAAGTGGGTTCCACTTCCCTAGCCATGGTAATCCTGTACAACCCTTTTTGACGAAGGTATCGAGCCATTTGGTCCTTCCATTCGTGATAGTTGTACGGTGTTAGGATCGATGCTTTGGGAAACTCCATTTTTCTGTCGATCTTCAATCTCCAAGCTGTAATACCTGCAAAATAAATTACTGGTGCGCCTTTTATCTAGCAACCTGTGGGCTTTGATACCATGTAAATGTGTTAGAAAACCTGCACAAATGGATCTAGCTAGTAAAGGTTGAACACACGGCTTTGCAAAACAAAAACACTAAAATAAAATCAAAAGAACAAAAAAATGATTCATCAGAAAATAGGTTACAATGCTCATGATATAGCATCACTGGGTGAAGATCCCAAGGTAATGCACCATAGTGGTGATCAATGAGAAGACTCAACACCTACAACAAGTTCCGGAGAGAACTAGCCAGTTGCGGAGTGAAAGAAGGAGCAAATCAGGGAGTAAATCACGCAGAAGAACTAACCAGTTGTGAAGTTAAAGGAGCAAATCAAGGAGTAAATCATGCAGAAGAACTAACCAGTTGCGGAGTTAAAGAAGGAGCAAATCAGGGAGTAAATCATGCAAAATGAATCTTGCATGTAGTCCCATGCTCTAACTAAGTGTCCGCATGTAGGTGTGTAGTACTTCCAACATGTAAATGTGTTAGAAAACCTGCACAGATGGATTTAGCTAGTAAAGGCTGAACACACAGCATTGTAGAGCAAAAACACTAAAAGAAAATCGAAAGAACAAAAGAATGATTCATCAGAAAATAGGTTACAATGCTCATGATATAGCATTACTGGGTGAAGATCCCAAGGTAATGCACCATAGTGGTGATCAATGAGAAGACTCAACACCTACAACAAGTTCCGTAGAGAACTAGCCAGTTGCGGAGTGAAAGAAGGAGCAAATCAGGGAGTAAATCATGCAGAATAACTAACGAGTTGCGGAGTTAAAGAAGGAGCAAATCAGGGAGTAAATCATGCAGAAGGAATCTTGCATATAGTCCCATGCTCTAACTAAGTGTCTGCATGTAGGTGTGTAGTACTTCCAACAAAAAGGAGCGCATGGACGCCAAGATTGTGGGTATCGTGGGGGTCGGTGGAGTAGGAAAAACGACACTGGCCAAAGAACTCTACAAATGTAAGCGCACATATTACAGTGGATCCTCCTTTCTATATGATGTGAGAGAAACTGCAGCTAGAATATCCCTAAATCATTTGCAGAGTCAAATTATTAAGGACTTGAGACATATACACACTAAAATTGAGAGTGTTGATGAAGGTTTAGTGATGTTTAAACGTACCTATCATGTTATCACGCTCTTATAATTTTAGATGATGTGGATCATATCAGTCAACTCCAAGCATTTTTCCCAATGAAGGAGATTCTAGACTCTAATAGCTTGATGTTGGTAACCTCTCGTGACAAGCATGTCCTTAGAAGCGCAGGAGTTCAAGAGCCATCGATTTATAAATGAGGTGGTCTCAATCGACAATACTCCCAAGAGCTCTTTTGTTCCTACGCCTTTTGTCAGCCAGATCCACCACCAGAATATGTAAATTTGGTAGGTCGGTATATAAACGCTTGTGATGGGCTGCCATTATCGCTGAAAGTGTTTGGGGCGCTTGTATGTGGAGAAAAGGATATTTGTCATTAGGAACAATAGTTGGATCGACTTCAGCGGACACTCCGTGCGGAGATACACCAAAAACTTCAAATCAGTTATGATTCACTAAGTAAAGAGAACCAATATTGCATGTTTGTTCATTTAGAAAGAATATTGGCAAGGGTTGGGTCACCACATCTCATATGGCTCCGCTGGTATCAGTGTCCTAACCCTTCTTTGCCTTCCTTGATTCCCATGAAGAAACTAAGAGTCTTAGGAGTGGGTGGGAGCAAATTAAAAATATTATGGCAGCGTAAATATCAGGTAAATAAGTGTTTTTTTTTTTTTTTTCATTTACATATATTTTTTTTAGCTGAAACCTCTGCATTTGCAGGCTCCTCTCCAATCGGGAGACTGAAAAATCCGGGCTCCCATTTCTAAAATTCCAAAGTCTATAGGGCAGCGGAAGTAGCTCGAGAAGATTCGAATATTTACTCCACTACCAGAGCCACTCACTGTCAAAGCTGTGCCTGAAAAATTTTGTCATCTGCCCAGCTTGAAATACTTAGAATTATTAAGGTGTGCAAGAATGGTGTCACTCCCTCATTCTCGGAAGGATGACAAACCTCTGTTGGCATTATGATTCAAGTGTTGTCCTTGATGGCAACTCACTCAGAGGTTGGTACAGGTGCTCAGAGGTTGGTACGGGTGATGGCAACTTAATCAGAAGACAGATCTCAGTACAGCATGCCAAGGAAGTTCATACACGCCGTTTCGTTAAGCCCAAGTCGCGTGTACACGCTAGTTAGATTCAGAAAAAGCGCGTGTATGTGGAAAGGTTCCTTTGGTCCATGGTGGTTAGTCCTTGGAAGTTGTGCCTATGATTTCGGACCATTATGTCTCGACGGGCGTGTCGATCCCTAGTTTTAAAGTTGATGGTATTGTGTTACTATGGTTTTGGCTCTTGGTATTGAGCAAGGCCTAAGGCTATATAAGGAGAAGAAGATCATTAGGCAATCTCATCTTTCGACAAGGCTTGAATATCTAAGAGAGAAAGAGATCTGATATGCAGGGTTCGGGTTGCTTGATATGAGCTAAGGAGAAATCACATCGGCGGATGGAAGACTAGATCTAAGGACAAATCGGGATCTAATGGTTTGAAATGCTCTATTATGATATGGTTGATTATGCGTATTTCTAGATCTGCATACTGTCGCAATATTATGTTCTGGATCTAACTGATGTCTGGTACAGCTGCAAGTTGAGAGAATCTATTTTTAGATCTGTACGCAGGTTGGCTTAAGTAAAAACGCGTGTACACGCGGGTTTCGCTCATTGAAGTAGCGTATATCTCTTAAAGCTTGATTTTTGGGTTTGCAGTTGGATCTGACTGTTATTGCAGAGTTCTGTAGACTGCTCTGGGTTCTGGTATCTGGTGATTGACAGGGTTCAGTGGTTCAGTGATTCAAAGTTTGATAATTCTAGTATTGGTTGTTTTATGCTTCATGGATCTGTTATGAAAGTTGAATGAATTGGGTTCTACAGATTGAATGATGTGCTTCAGGAATATCCAGTCTGAAAATGTATGAAAGGTGGTACCTGAAAGAAAGAAGATTGTAGGCCAGCACCTACGTACTAGTATCTTGGCTAGTACAAGAGCAAAGGGGGTTGGATCTCCCTTCCAAGGAAGTTTGGAGAACGAGAGAAGGCTGTAGCCTTCTGCAGGTTGTAGCCTGCGTACTGGTACAAGGCTGCACCAGTACAAAATATTGTAAACTGAAGTTTCTTATTAAAGAAAGATAGAGACAACTTGCAGCAGGTGGTTTTCACCCACATTGGGTTTCCACCTTATATCTTGGTGTTCATGTGTGTGGTTTTTGATCTGTTCTGTTATACTGCACCTGCTTACTGTTAATGTGGTGAATAATGTCCTGATGAACTTAACTGAAGAATAAGCTAACTAAATTATGAGTTTTCTTCTTATACGCTGTTTTACTTAATCACAGTAGCGTGTACACGCTGGTTCACCTAACTGAAGTAGCGTATATGTTTCTGAGCATTGAAAAGTTTGATTGATCTGATAATACTGATTCACCCCCCCCCTCTCAGTATTATTTCCAACAATTGGTATCAGAGCAGGTCCTTCAGAGAAGCTTGATCGCTTGAAGGTAGATCATTCATCATGAGCAGCTACGAGAAAGAAGCATCAATCAGGCCACCGATTTTTGATGGGACAAATTTCAATTATTGGAAGGTAAGAGTTACTGCATATCTTCAATCTCTTGGTACAGAAGTTTGGAACATTGTAGAAACAGGCTATGCTTTTCCTTCAGCTACTCCTACAGATCCAGCTGAGAAAAAGAAGTATGAAACAAATGCAAAAGCAGTCAGTACTCTATTAGGAAGTATATCTCAAACAGAATTCATGAAGGTCATGCACTTCAAATCAGCAAAAGAAATATGGGACAAAATGATCACTAGCTATGAAGGAGATGAACAGGTAAAGCAAGCTAAACTTCAAACTCTCAGGATTCAATATGAGACTCTCAAGATGTATAATGATGAAAGTGTGGCTAATTATTTTCTTCGGGTAGATGAGATTGTTAATTGTATGAAAAATTTGGGTGAAGAAATAAGAGAAACTATAGTAGTTCAAAAGATTCTAAGATCATTATCCCCCAAGTTTGAATCTAAAGTATCTGCAATAGAAGAAAAAGAAAATCTCCGTGTTCTCACTATGTCTCAGCTACATGGAATTCTAACCGCTTATGAAATGAGAAAGGGAGGTCCATCTGACAGAAGGGAAGCTGCTTTTAAGGCATCAGGAAAAGAAGATTACTATGAAGCAAACCATGTTCCAGAAGAAGAGGAAGAAGAATCAAATTTTGTCAGAAATCTTCAAAGGGGTTCTGGAAGGTTCAGAGGTAAGCTACCTTTCAAATGCTTTGCTTGTGGGAGAGTAGGTCATTATGCTGCAAAATGTCCTTATAAGGATAAAGGAAAAGAACCTGCTAGATGGAACAAGAAACAAAGTGCAAATAAGAAAAGCTACTACACCCATGAAGATAGTGATGGCTTATCAAACAGTGATGAAGATGAACAAGGTAATAAATATAAGCTGTTAATGGCATTTGAAGATGATGATTATGAGGATGCTGTAGATGTGGATAATCTCTATAATGAAATCACTAGACTCAAGAGAGGCATAGAAGAAAAGAATGTGATCATTGATACTTTGCAATTTCAAATTGATGAAAAGGAAAAACATCTTGAAAAACTAGAAGGTGAAATTGTTGGTCTCAGAAAAGAAATTGAGAAAACAAAAGCTATTAATCTTAAATTTGTCAAAGGATCTGAAACTTTGGATGATATTATCAGTGTGCAGCGGTCTCCTCTAAACAAGACAGGTTTGGGCTATAATGGAGAAACCTCTCAAGCATCCACCTCAAAAAGTTATCTTGATGCAGCAAGAAGAAATGAGCGGAAGAACAATGAAGATAATCAGGTAAAGCAGGGACGAATTACAAACAGAAACTATCAAGGACAATCCTCCTTAAGGATGAACAAAAGCTACAACCAACCACAGGTAAAATCTTCTCAGTTTGGCTCAAGAATAGATGAAAATAGAAATTACAATCAGTTGGCTGGTAGATTCAATAACCGCAGAAGCTTCTTCAATGGACAATGCTTTTCTTGCCACAACTTTGGTCACAGAGCAGCTCAATGTGTTGCATATAAAACAATCATGACTAGGGAAGCTCAAAAACAAAGAAGTATGACAGGGATTACAAAAAGGACCTATAACAACTTTTCGGTTCTTGAAAATGAAGTTGAATGTTCTATTTGCAATAATTTTGGTCATAAAGACTCTGAATGCAGGAGCAGGTTTCAGGAGAAAAAGGAACAAGCCACGAGCACCAAAACATGGAGAATAAAGGAACCTCAAACAGAAAGATGTGGGATAGCATTTTATGCAGAAGGACAGGAAAATCTATGGTACATTGACAGTGGATGTTCGAAACATATGACAGGTGATAAAGAAAAACTTGAATCTTATTCTACTTTAGAAAAGGGAAAGAAAGTTTCTTTTGGAAATGATACTCCTGCAACTATAAAAGGAAAAGGTATTGCTCCTTTGAAAGAAAAGGTCAAGGCTGGAAATGTTTTATATGTTGATGGATTGAAGCATAATCTTCTAAGTGTCAGCCAGATGTGTGATCAAAAAACCGAGGTTATTTTTAGATCGAATGGATGTCTTGTTCGTGATCTTGATACAGGAAAAACAGTTCTCAAGGGCAAAAGAACTCCAAATAATCTGTACATATTTGAAGAAGGACAACAACAATGCTATCTTAGCAAGGATGAAGAGCACTGGTTATGGCATCGAAGGTTGGGACATCTAAGTTTCTCACAAATAAGGAAAGCATGCAAATATCAGGCAGTTCGCGATCTTCCAGATATCAAAATTCCAGACAACACCATATGCAAATCTTGTCAGTTTGGAAAGCAAACCAGAACTAACTTTCCAGAGAAGGAAGGATCAGCTAGCTTACCTCTTGAGCTAGTCCATACAGATGTATGTGGTCCATTTAGGAAAAGGACACCTCGAGGAGAAGAATATCTGATATTATTCATTGATGATTTCTCAAGGTTTGTTTGGTTAGGGCTTATGAAGCACAAAGATGAAGCATTCGAAAAATTCAAATCCTTCAAAGCATTGGCTGAAAATGAATCAGGACACAAAATCAAGTGCCTCAGATCTGACAGAGGTGGGGAGTTCACATCAAATGAATTTTTCGATTTCTGCGATGAACATGGGATAAGAAGAGAATTCTCTACAGCTAGAACTCCTCAGCAAAATGGGGTTGTGGAAAGAATGAACAGAACTATCCAACAAATGGCTCGTGCTATGCTCGATGAATCAGGTACTCCTGCAACCTTCTGGGGTGAAGCTGCACATGCTGCTGTTATTATTCTTAACAAAACAAATGTCCGAGTAAACAGCACTCAAACACCTCATGAGCTTTGGAGTGGTAAAACTCCTTCCGTGAAGCACTTCAAAATCTTTGGGAGCAAATGTTATATCAAGAATACTGATGAGCAACTTGGCAAACTTGAACCTAGAGCAGATGAGGGCATTCTTCTTGGTTATTCTCCACATAGCAAAGCATACAAGTGCTACAATAAAAGACTTGGCAGAATTGTTGACAGTATTGATATAGTGGTTGATGAGAAGGGATATATTCCTAGGCAAGTTCATCATGAAGACATTGAAGAAGATGAAGGTTACTCTCAAAGGCGAAATAATGAAGAAGAAGAACCTCAAGAAGAAGAAGAATCTCAAGAAGAACCAGAGGAGCAGACAAGAACGGAAGAGAAGACTCCATCCAGATATGTTCAAAAGAATCATCCAGAAACTCAGATTGTGGGGCAGAAAGAAGCAGGAGTACAAACAAGAAGGACACTTGCAGAAGCTTCAAGCTACTTGGCATTACTCTCCTCCACTGAACCACAAAATGTGAAAGAGGCATGCAAAGATGAAGGTTGGGTCAAAGCAATGGATGAAGAACTTGAGCAAATCGAAAAGAACAACACTTGGGAATTAGTTCCTAGACCAAAAGATAAGAATGTAATAGGAACAAAATGGGTCTTCAAGAATAAATTAAATGAAAATGGAGAAGTAATTAGAAACAAGGCCAGACTTGTTTGTAAAGGGTATGCACAGCAAGAAGGAATAGATTTTGAAGAGACCTTTGCTCCTGTGGCAAGACTTGAGGCCATCCGAATGTTCCTTGCTCTCTCAAGCTTTCAAAACTTCAAGGTATTTCAAATGGACGTGAAATCAGCCTTCCTGAATGGAGACTTAGAAGAGGAAGTATATATTGAGCAGCCAGATGGTTTCATTCTTGGGAATGATCCAAACCTTGTATGCAGATTGAAAAATGCACTCTATGGACTCAAACAAGCTCCAAGGGCTTGGTACTATCGGTTGGACAAATATCTTCACCAACAAGGCTTTTCAAAAGGATCAGCGGATAGCAATCTCTATATAAAAGTTGAAAATAACAAATTGCTAATTCTTGTTGTTTATGTAGATGATATTATTTTTGGCAGCAATGAAGAGACTATGAGTCAGAACTTTGCCTTGGTTATGCAGAAAGAATTCGAAATGTCACTTCTTGGAGAATTGACATATTTTCTTGGATTGCAAATCCAACAAAATGAAGGAGGTATCTTCTTGTCTCAAACCAAATACCTCAAGCAGATCTTGAAGAAGTATGGCATGGAAGAGTCAAAGCCAGTATGTACACCCATGGTTACAGGATGCAGCCTCAGTGCAAATGATGAATCAGCAGCAGTTCACCAACCCACTTATAGATCCATGATTGGGAGTTTGCTCTATTTGACAGGTACTCGACCAGATATTACACATGCAGTAGGAATGGTTGGAAGATTTCAAGCCAACCCAAAGGAAACTCATCTTCAGGCAGTCAAAAGAATCTTCAAATATCTTCAAGGGACCCAAAACTATGGCTTATGGTATCCTAGAAATACAGATCTCACTCTTCATGCTTACACAGATGCAGATTGGGCTGGAAGTGTGGATGATAGGAAAAGCACAAGTGGTGGTGCTTTCTTCATGGGTTCCAGATTAGTATCTTGGTTCAGCAAGAAGCAGAGTTCGATTGCCTTATCTACAGCTGAAGCAGAATACGTGGCTGCAGCATCTTGTTGCACACAACTTCTTTGGATGATGCAGACCTTGCAGGACTTTCAAATCACTTGCACTCCACCCGTCTCTATCTTATGTGATAATACAAGTGCAATCAGCATTTCAAAGAATCCAGTCATGCACTCAAAGACCAAGCACATACCAATCAAGTACCATTTCCTTCGGGAACAAGTGCTTGAGCAGAAGGTCAAGTTGGAGTATGTTCCTTCTAAGGAACAAGTTGCTGATATTCTCACAAAACCACTGCCCAGGGAAACTTTTGAATATCTCAGACAAAAGCTGGGAGTAGTTGATGCTTCATCCTGCTGTTGAAGCTTGTCTGTTCTACAGAAAAGTTGGTATACGCAAGTTACGAAAGGTATATACGCGTATACACGCGGATTTATGGTGGGAAAGTCGCGTGTATGGTGTACGCATGTTGCAGAGAGTATATCCGCGTTCATACGCCGTTTTGTGCAGGATAAAACGCGTATATGGAGTTCTGAGCAGCAAGGGCAAACTCTGGAGTCCTGAACAGCAATGGGTATGTCAGAATTCTTCAAGCACGGTTTCAGGGGGTGTAGCAGGCACAGGTTCAGGGGGAGCAGCTTAAAAGTCTCATAAAGTTTTGTTGGCATTCAGATGTTTTGGTTGTTGATTTCAGGAAAAGGAGCTCGGAAAGAAATCCTGGTTGCTGATCTAAAAAGATGTTTATCATATGCTGCTGGTGACTTTCATAAGTCTTGGTCTAGATCTGTTGTCTCTATGTCATGTTTCTCTCTTGTCAAGGTCATGTAACGGCCTATGTTGGTTTCCCCACTATGCCTGGGATGAATGATGTAATATAATTGGTTGTTTCTGATATGTCCCTTCTTGGTAGGGAATATGGATGTATGTATTGAGTCTTTTGGTGATAGGAAGGTCCCTTATGGTGTATAAGTCCTGTTGAAGAACATCTTTTGCAGATCTGGCCTACTGTCAGGGGGAGCATGAGTCAGCACAGCAAGCAGAGGTATCAGCATGTCCTCAGGGGGAGCACAGCCCTTTGCCCTTGATGTCAAAGGGGGAGAATGACTTGGTGTGGTGGTTGCCATCAAGTCCAAAGGGGGAGATTGTTGGCATTATGATTCAAGTGTTGTCCTTGATGGCAACTCACTCAGAGGTTGGTACAGGTGCTCAGAGGTTGGTACAGGTGATGGCAACTTAATCAGAAGACAGATCTCAGTACAGCATGCCAAGGAAGTTCATACACGCCGTTTCGTTAAGCCCAAGTCGCGTGTACACGCTAGTTAGATTCAGAAAAAGCGCGTGTATGTGGAAAGGTTCCTTTGGTCCATGGTGGTTAGTCCTTGGAAGTTGTGCCTATGATTTCGGACCATTATGTCTCGACGGGCGTGTCGATCCCTAGTTTTAAAGTTGATGGTATTGTGTTACTATGGTTTTGGCTCTTGGTATTGAGCAAGGCCTAAGGCTATATAAGGAGAAGAAGATCATTAGGCAATCTCATCTTTCGACAAGGCTTGAATATCTAAGAGAGAAAGAGATCTGATATGCAGGGTTCGGGTTGCTTGATATGAGCTAAGGAGAAATCACATCGGCGGATGGAAGACTAGATCTAAGGACAAATCGGGATCTAATGGTTTGAAATGCTCTATTATGATATGGTTGATTATGCGTATTTCTAGATCTGCATACTGTCGCAATATTATGTTCTGGATCTAACTGATGTCTGGTACAGCTGCAAGTTGAGAGAATCTATTTTTAGATCTGTACGCAGGTTGGCTTAAGTAAAAACGCGTGTACACGCGGGTTTCGCTCATTGAAGTAGCGTATATCTCTTAAAGCTTGATTTTTGGGTTTGCAGTTGGATCTGACTGTTATTGCAGAGTTCTGTAGACTGCTCTGGGTTCTGGTATCTGGTGATTGACAGGGTTCAGTGGTTCAGTGATTCAAAGTTTGATAATTCTAGTATTGGTTGTTTTATGCTTCATGGATCTGTTATGAAAGTTGAATGAATTGGGTTCTACAGATTGAATGATGTGCTTCAGGAATATCCAGTCTGAAAATGTATGAAAGGTGGTACCTGAAAGAAAGAAGATTGTAGGCCAGCACCTACGTACTAGTATCTTGGCTAGTACAAGAGCAAAGGGGGTTGGATCTCCCTTCCAAGGAAGTTTGGAGAACGAGAGAAGGCTGTAGCCTTCTGCAGGTTGTAGCCTGCGTACTGGTACAAGGCTGCACCAGTACAAAATATTGTAAACTGAAGTTTCTTATTAAAGAAAGATAGAGACAACTTGCAGCAGGTGGTTTTCACCCACATTGGGTTTCCACCTTATATCTTGGTGTTCATGTGTGTGGTTTTTGATCTGTTCTGTTATACTGCACCTGCTTACTGTTAATGTGGTGAATAATGTCCTGATGAACTTAACTGAAGAATAAGCTAACTAAATTATGAGTTTTCTTCTTATACGCTGTTTTACTTAATCACAGTAGCGTGTACACGCTGGTTCACCTAACTGAAGTAGCGTATATGTTTCTGAGCATTGAAAAGTTTGATTGATCTGATAATACTGATTCACCCCCCCCCCCCTCTCAGTATTATTTCCAACAACCTCCAGCACATCGATTTGTCTCACTCCAATAGTTTGGAGAGACTTTCAAATTCATTTGGAAATTTAGCTCGACTCAAACATCTATGTTTGAGAGACTCTTCCAAATAGACCATTCCCAACGGAATACTGGGAAGTATTACCACGCTAGAATACTTGGACCTTGAGAGGTGAAAGAATTGCCTCCACAGGTCGCACGTCAACGGTCCTTGAAAAAATTAAATTTGCGGGGCACGAAATTGCCCAGCTGTACTGGAGAACTATGCAATTTTGAATATCTGTTATTAGGGAGCGATTTGTTGGAAGTGTTGCTACCTTCTCTTTGTTACCTCAGGAGCTTGAATGATTTGTCCTTGTGGGAGTTTCCTAAATTGACAAACTTACCAGAATCCTTTGCACGGTTGACTCAATTAACACAGTTGTCAATGTGGGGATTCCTAATTTGAAATGTTTGCCGGAATCCTTTTGACACGGTAGACAATAGAGGACGGTTGGATAGAATGCTTACCACAAAGATCTTCAACATATCAGATTGCCCTTTGCATGAACACCCATTTAAAAAGGTAAATGAAGAAAGAGAAACAGGAACGCTGGATCAATACATGTCTAGGCTCCAACACAGAAATCAGTGAGGTTTTCTTTTTCGAAGGTCTTTGCCCGAACCTTGAAGAATTGTTTTTATCATTTTGTAAGGAATTGAGGCAAATAGGAGGGCTTTGCAATGTGGAAAAACTTAGGGAGTTAGATATCCACGGGTGTAAACAATTACAGGAACTGTCCAGTATTGAAACATTGAAATCTTTCTAGGTTATTAACGCTGCTTGGTGTGAGACCCTGAAAAGCATACCAGGGTTTGCGCAGTTGACAAAGCTTCGATCTTTGAAAGTGGATTATTGCAATGAGATACCAGAGCTGCCCGTGGAGAATTTAATGTCGTTGCAGGAGCTTAATGTTTGTAACTGTACCAAACTGCAGTTGGGTGAGGGAGTACTTGAGCCACTGCGCCAACAATTGATGGGAAATGTCCAGATATGATGTTAGGATTGTGTTGTGAATAAAATTTATAAAGTTGTTTATATTTTGTGTGGAGTTTAAGGGTTTTGAATGTTTATGTATGGTCTAATAAATGGACCACTGCTTGTCACTGTGTACACTCCTTTATTTACTTATTACATTTTTTACAAATCTATATGGAGATCACTCTATAAGTTTTAAGTAACTAGTTAGAGTTTAAAGATTAAAATTTAAGATTAATGTGTATGATATTTATTATTATTGACCATGTTTTCATTATTATTGATTATGTTTGATTATGGTTAGCAATGTTTAAATATTATTAATTTCATTTAGTTCATAATGTTTAAATATTTATTTTATTTGATCATGGTTTACCCATGAATAATCATTTTTTATAATGGCTAGTTATGATTATGATTAACTATGTTAAACACTTATCAACTATAGTTAACTATATTTCATCATGATTGATTTAATATATCTATGGTTGATATTGGTTTAATATAGCTAACTAAGATTAACCATGTATGGCAATGATTGACTTTAGGTACCTATGGTTGATCATGTTTAACCATGGCTATTGGTAGGTCATTGTTTGAAAATGGCTCAACATGTTTGGCTATGATTGAACAAGTATGAATATGGTTGACTATGTTTGTCTATGGTTGATTGTGGTGGACTAAAATGGACTACTATGGTTGACCATGGTAGAATATGGTGAACCAAGATTGAGAATATTTTATTTTAATTAACCATAATTGATTTTGATTAACTATGGTTGAATTTACTTAATTATATCTTATCATAATTGATAACTTGGTGGATTATGTTTAATTATAATCAATAACTTTTTATCATATTTAATTATCATTTTTTTAATAATATAATTAACTAGATTTAATTCAAATTAACTATATTTAATCATATCAAATTATGATTAAACTAAATAAAAAATAATACAAAATCATATAACATGATATATTAAAAGAAATCCAAAATCATAATGATATCAAAAAATTTATACAAAATCACATCATATAAATACGAGATAGCATGGCACATAGTAAAAAATATGAGATCATAATAATATCACAATGATATACCAAATCACATGTGTAATCTGGGAAAAAATGCATGATAATTAAAAATATCACATTGTTATACAAGATAGCATGGCATGGTATCTCTGAGGGTTAGCTCAATTCATCAAGTTCTTGTTGTTAAAACACTTCACTGTTGAGAGGTCGTGAGTTCAATTCTCCTTGACACTCACGTAGCCTTTAAACTTCATCTCTTTAAGCCTTAGTATCTTTTATGTGTTGTCATACACACACATAACTTTTAGACTTAAAAAAATCCAGTTGGTTAATCAACATTATCACTTTGGTGTGTTAGTATCAATAAAATTAAATACATTATTAGTGCCCTGTCACAAGCATACACAAACACATAATTCATCCATGACAACAATTAGATCTCTAATGCCTATCACAAAGCTTTAATACCCCACTGGATCTTCAAGGTCTAGTGTAGAACCCTCGCTTATTAGTTTTGTGATGATTCCCTTCCAAGCCAAGTGTTGAACCTAGAAGCTTTGATACCACTCTGTAACATAACCCCATCCTAACCCCAGCCCCAACTAAGGGTAAAAGGAGGTAATTACGATGCTAACCCAATCTCCATGGTCCCGTTATGGAAATGGGATCCAAAATTCACTCTTTTCCAACTACTTCAGAACTTAAAACAAAAAACAACATTGAGTTTTTCTCATTGAGACCTTTCCAACAATATAAATTTCCCCTCAATTTGACTCTTGGATCAAGAGATATGTGTAGAAAGTCCACAAAATACTCATCAGCTAATATGAGCAATCTGAAATAAATTTTCTTCTCACAAAAACACAAAATTTCTCTACTATATGCGGCGAAATATGAACATAAATAAAAGCACAGTCACACAATTCAAAAACACATAATTTTCTAGGGAACCCAACTGGGAAAACCCTCTGCTTGATGAGAATTTTATTGATAGCAAAAACTGAGCAATTGATCTCTTACAAAATACAATTGTTTCAATCTAAAAGACACACTTGTCTTTCCTACTTGATCTAAGCTTGAAACCTTTTCAAGACTATTGATCTTTGTTTCCCTCTACCAACCTGTGCACAAGCTTCTCTTGCACACTCTTCCTCTCACAAGATCCATGCACAAACTCGTGCTTCCTATTGCTTGGTCTCACCAACTTGTGCTCACCAAAACAATGATTAAACTTGTGCCTTTGTTCCTCCTTTTAAAGGAAATTTGAATGGTTAAAATTAGTGAGTTCTATGTTTGGAAGTCGAACTGGTGCTTTTCTAGTTAACAACAGTTAACACAACTTGTTAACTAGTTCCTCCTAAAATTTAGGAGGCTAACTCCACTTGTTCTTTCAGTTTCCAAACTAACTCACACTAGAAAATCAAGAACTTGACTTTCAATTTCAACACATCAGTCAACTGCCTACTACACTACTAATTTTTAGGGAAACTCCTAAATTTTAAGAACTTGACCATGCACAAAAAAAGGAACTCGACTTTCACTCCTTGAATTAAGGTACAAACCAAGGAATCACTTTTCTCGCTAATTTTCAACACTCCCTCTTAGTGAGGAACGGATTACTGGAAGAACCTCATCCACTTGGATTTGTCCGCAACAATATCAAGTTCTCCATTGTTGCATCTGTTCCCCCTGAACTAGAAGACTTCCCTGTTTTCTTTTGTAGAACCTGCTTTGAAGACATGTATTTTCCCACCATACTCTGTGAGTTGTGCTCCTCCTCTTCATCATCTCGTTTGTTAGCCCAACTTCCAACTAACTTAGAATGAAACTGAGATACTGATTGATGCTTCATATTGAGAGCTCTACCCTGCTCTCACTCAACCTTCACTTCTCTACTTTGTGATCTGAATGGGAAAAATAGTTTTGTTGTGCTAAATTCCTCTTCAAAATATGTAAAAGTGCGTAAGGATTCATGAGGTTAATTGCAACTTTTATCATTAGTTTTTGAGTGTTTTTATGTATATTTCATGTACAAATGAATGAAAAACAGCATACAACAAACAAGAACATCACCAAAACAGTATCACAATAGCACATGATGAAGGAGTTCACCCTGCCTGGACTACGTCTCCCTGGTCCAGCTTCCAATGGCTTGGCCCTCTCTATTGTGCTCAAAAGTGTGAATACAACAATGTTCTAACAACTCTGAAAGCTACTGAATGGCTCTGGCATGCCCAAAAATGTCTATCTTGCCTCTTGCACTATTCGCTCTACAATCCCCAAAATCCGGCACCATCCTACAAATTTACCCCAATTTCCGCTAACTAGGCGCCGATTCTGCCAAATTCAGGGCGAATTTTTCGGAGCACTTAAATGCCCTCTAAGGCCTTAATGCTGCAAAACGTGGTTGTGCGGAGGCCACATGCCCGGGGGCCAGGGATAACCACTCGCCCTCGCCCGTTGGGCCCCTAATCCTCCGCCCGCGGTCGTGTTGAGTGACCAGGGCTGGGCCCCTTTCTGCTCTGCCCGCAATCATGTGGGCTGCCATATGCCTAGGGCTAGGCCCTTACCCAAATAATGCACTAGATGTTGTTTAAATGGGGTTTTCAACCCATATATTAATAAGAAACAAAGTATCATGTGTTGGTTAGACTTGGCGCTTGGAGTTGGAGGTCGCGAGTTCGATCCCCACCACTACTTCTTGGACCTTAACCCAATTTTGGTGGCCCTCGGGCTGCCACGTGGTGACCCCTGGCCGTGCCACGTGGAAACCTCTGATTGGCCACCTAAAACCCAATCAAAATGTGCCATATCACACCAATAAACGGATGCCACTTGTCACCACATGATTCGATGGAGGAGCCCAGTCATTTGTGTAGACAACCTACCATGTAGGCATCCAAATCAGTGCCACATCAACAGTATGAACTGCTCACTAGGCTGCCTCAATATATTTTTTTTAAATTCGTTTGTTTGGAAAAGTGAACAAAACATGTTTCTGGGAGCATACGGAGTTTGTTTCACATGAAACGAGTTGCGCCAGATTTAAGATGATGAGCACTACAGGGTCATTCAGGTTCCACAATGATCTGACAATTTTGAATTTTAAGCAAGGTTTTGAGCACCTGATCACTCCTCCCCACTAGAAGCTTTTGGACCCCAAAAGATCATCTTCAGTTGTTCAGCAGGTGAGGGTACAATTCCCTCACCTTTCCAATCTTGATCCATTTATCCTTGGAAGGATTTCTCCTTTGATCGCCACTCGAAGGTAATCCATACTCCCTCGTTTTGAAGACCTTGTTCTTCTATCAAGAATGGTGTCTTGTTGTAGTTCATCAAGGCATCCAGGAGAAAATCCTCAATGGAAAGAATTTTGATATTCTCTCCTTGATCTTCAATCAAAGGAGGCTCATACAACCTTCAATTTTCCATATTAACAACAACATAAATTTGCATATACGAAGGCAAATCCAACCTGAAGGCATTGTCACCAATTTTTTCCAGAATTATGAATGGAGCATATTGAATTGGTTTCAGCTTTTTACCTTCTCCTTATAACCTCTTTTTTCTAACGTGAAGCCAAACTTCATCACTGACATGGAACTTGTGATCTACCCGAAGCTTGTCCTGCCTTAACTTGTACTTTCCTTGGCTCTTTTCTAACTGTTCTTGAACTCTTTGGTGTACCAATTGGATTTGTTCAATGAACCTTATTGCTTTATCTATGTCACTATGAGCATAAATAGCAACATCATTTCCAAAAATGAAATCCGAAGGATACTTAGGGAAGTATCCCAAATATGCTTCAAATGGTGATGTTTCAGTTGAAGAGTGCTTGGACCGGTTGTAAGCATGTTGAATGTAGTGCAAATGTTCATCCCACAACTTAGGATGCTTGCTGCAATACCCACGAAGAAGATGTATCATGTTCCTGTTCACCAACTATGTTTGAGCATCTGTTCCAGATGAAATGTTGTACTCTTTTTCAATTTGGTGTCCATGAATCCCCACAAGCTTGACCAAAAGTCCCCAAAAAAGAGAGAATATCGATCACTAACAATGGATGTGGGCAATCCAAAATGCACCCATACATCGTGAAAAAATAACTGAGCAGCTTGTTCTGCTGTAATTTTCTTTTTACATGGCATCAAAATACACATTTTGTTGAACCTATCCACAACTACATAAAGATAATCATGATTCCTTTTTGACATAGGAAGACCTCCAAAAACGTTCATAGAAACACTCTCCCATGAATGAGAAGGTACCAGAATTGGTGTGTACAATCCTAACTTCCTATCTCTAGGCTTAATCACTGCACATAATGAACATCCTCTAATAAAACGTGACACACTTTCAAGCATACGATGCCAATAGCAATACCTTTGTAGATGTGCCACCGTCTTACTTACACCGAAATGACCAACAATACGAGAAGTGTGTGCCTCTCTTATGATGTTTACTCTTTTTCCCTATGGAATAAAAATCTTACCAAGATGGTACAACAAGTTATCATGCAAATGATAATCCAATTTCTCTACTTGGTTGCCTTGACTCAAGCTTGCATAAACATCTTGAAAGTCATTGCGTAATGCATACTGCTCAATATAAATTTCATGCAAAACAGAATTATGCTTGAGTAAGGTAGCTACGCTAATAATAGGCCTAGAAAGCATATCATCAACTTTATTGTAGACATCTTTCTTATACCTTATCACCAAGTGGAATTGCTAAAGAAAACCCATCCATTGGAAGTGCCTTGATTACTGCAACTTAGATTGAGATTAAAAGTGTTGCAATTGTTGATGATCAGTGTGAATGATTGTTTCCTTACCCATCAAGTAGCGTTTCCACTTTTTCACACTTTGCACCAATGCATACAGTTCCTTGTCATATGTAGGATAATTAATCACTGCACCATTGAAAGTTTTTGAATGAAAACAGATAGGATTACCATGTTGCATGAGGACTGCACCCATGGTGTAATCACTAGCATTAGTCTAGATATCAAATGACTATCTCAAGTCTAGAAGTGCAAGTACTAGGGCTAAACTGATCTTTTCCTTCAATGAATCAAATTCCTTTTGTTGTTTTCCTCCCCACTGAAAAACCTTTTTCACACTAGTCAATGCATGCAAAGGAGATGCTATAGAAGAAAAGTTAGCAATGAATTTCCTCCAATATGTGCTGCTCCAAAAAAACTTCTTACCTCAGTAATTGTCTTGGGCCTTGGCCAATTCAAAATGACATCAACCTTGGAGGGATCTATTTTCAACTCACCTCCTCCAACAATATGACCCAATTAAATTAAAGAAGTTTTTCCAAACTCACACTTTGACATCTTCAAATACAACTATTCTTTCTTTAATACATCAAGTGCTTTTCTCACATGCATGACATGTTGATCATGATATTTACTAAAAATTAAGATGTCATCTAAGTATACTATAACAAACTCATCAAGAAATGGCCTCAATACATCATTCATCACACACACGAAGGTAGCAGGAGCATTACATAAACCAAAAGGCATGACTGGCCATTCAAACAAACCTTGTTTTATCTTGAATGCTGTCTTCAAATGTCTCCTTCAACAATTCTAATTTGATGGTAGCCACTCCTTAAGTCCAACTTAATAAAATACTTTTCATCTTTCAATTGATCAAGTAAATCATCTATTCTAGGCAGTGGGTAACGATTCTTTATCGTAATATTGTTCAATGCACGGAAGTCCACACACATGCGCCATATTCCATCCTTCTTTGGCACCAAAACAATGTGTGGCCCACATGGCGAAGAACTTGACCTGATGATCCCTTTATCCAACAACTCTTGAATTTGCTTTTTAATTTCTGCACTTTCCATCACTGACATCCTATACATGCGAATGTTAGGAAGGGGACAATCTTGTTGCAATTGTATTTCATGTTGGATTCCTCTCTTGGGAGGAAATCCTTTCGGTTCCTGAAACAGCTCATCATATTGGTTAACAACATCAACCAATTCAGATTTCAATCTTGAGTCACAACCTTGAAAAGCTTTATTATCAATATCATTCTTGGGTTTGATCATTAGAAGCACAAAATTCTTGCTAGAATTTACTAGTCTTCTCATCTACCCTGCATTTAAATGTGAAAGATTTAGTTTCATGTTATGGGCTCTTACAATGTATTCTATTCCATCTTTGAACAAATGGTATTTGTTTTCATGTCTATGGAAGATAGCTTTTCTGTCATAGAGATATGGGCTACCAAAAACTATACCACATATATCTAATGGCACAACATCAAGTTCCACTTCATCTATGAAATTTGTAGTGATGGTGAATTTCAGTCTACATTTTCTAGTTACTTGCAATTGTGCATTGTCACACACCCATCCTAATGGATATGGATTATGATGTGGAATTGTTTCCAATTTTAAACTTTTGACAATATTTTCAGAGATGATATTGGCTTGAGACCCACTATCAAAAAGAGTATCAATGTTGCTGAGTTTTGAGATTACCCTTAAGTGGAAAAGTTCTATCCACTTTTTTCCATTTTGAGTTTCATTGTGTAAATTTGAAGCACTAGTGATAGCAATAGAGTCCTTACATTTTATCCCCATGGCTGTGATTTTAGTTTCATCACCCGAATCGGATCCCAAATCTTGTTGATTGGTTGTAATTATCTTTTTCTTTCCCTTGTTGTTGAATTTCTTTGGTTTCATCTCAAGATGAAGCTTCCAACAATGAGCTTCAACATGACCCTCCATGGAACAATTCTTGCATGTTAGTTTCTCTCCTTCCTTCTTAATGGATGCATTTTTCTTTCCTTTCCCTTTGAAACCCTTTTCTTTCCTTCACCCTTAAATGGCTTTTTACTACCCTCTTCTAGAATATTTTTCCCTCTTACCTCAAGCTAAGTTGCTTGCACACAAACCTCATCTAAACTGTTGGGATTAAACATAAGGATAGTATGCCTAAGGTAACTGTGTAAACCCCCTATATACTTCAGCAACATGTCTTGTGATTGCAATTCTACACCTAACATTAGAGACATTCTTCTAAATTCTTGGGTGTAATCTTGCACATTTTGGCCTTTAAGTTGTCTAAAGTTCTCCCAATTCATGATGGCTTTCTGCATATATGCTAGAGGTTAAAGCTGTCTTTTAATTGCAACAATGAAATCAGACCAAGAAATTGAGATCTTACCATGTTTTTTTTTATCTCTTCTTGTGTCTTGGCCTCCCACCATATTAGTGTTTCACCCTCTAGTCTCAAGGAAGATAGTTGAATCTTTGTGTCATCATCTTGAAGGTTTTGAATTATGCAATAGACCTCCAATTGACGAACCCAATAGTCAAGCCTCTCTGCGTTCACTTCAACATTATACATGGGCAATTCAAATTTAACATTAAGTTTTAACAAGGGTGTTTTAACAATTCCTTTTGAGGTATGTTGATGAGTATGAATAAGGGTTGTATTAGTGGAAGAGGATGAATATTCCTATGAATATGAAGATGAATATGATGGTGGAATTGGTGGAGGTTTACCTCCATTTCTATTACCTCCTCCTCTTGAAGAACTTTATCCTTTTGGAGGCTTGGAGCTTTCACCCTGTAGTCTTGTATTCCTCTCTTCATAGAGGACTTTCACCATCTCTGGCATGTCAAAGAATGCCTTCCTAAAAAAATTCTCATCCTCTGACATATTTGCAGGCTCTCCTTCATGTGACATGCTTGCTGAAGCTTCAACTGCAATTTGAGGTGGAACTGGTGGTGGAGATTGTGGGAATCTTACTCTCCTTATCTTTGTCCCAACTTCAGGACCTTCAACCAGCTTTCCTTCTCCTATCTTGATATTCAACCTTGTAAGCATCACATTCACTTGCAAACAATTAAATCCTCCTTGCACAAAGAAAACCAAGAGCTATGATACCAAACTTGATCTGAATGGGAAAATTAGTTTTTTTGTGCTAAATTCCTCTTCAGAATATGTAAAAGTGCTTAAGGATTCATGAGGTTAATTGCAAGTTTTATCATGAGTTTTGAGTGTTTTTATGTAAATTTCATGTATAAATTAACATAAATAAATGATTGAACAATAACATACAACAAACAAGAACATCACCAAAACATTATCACAATGGCACATGATGAAGGAGTTCACCTTGCCTGGGCTACATCTCCTTGGTCCAGCTTCCAATGGCTTGGCCCTCTCTATTATGCTCAAAAGTGTGAATACATCAGTTTACAATGCTCAAACAGCTCTAAAACTTGCTCCAATGGCTCCAGAATGCCCAAAAATGCATGTCTAGCCTCTTCCTGCTCCCAAATTGGTCAAAAACTGAAGAAGTTATGGCTTCCCCTAGCTCTTGCACTATTCGCTCTACAATTTCCCCAAAATCTGGCACCATCCTACAAATTTTCCCCAATTTCCACTAACTGGGGTGATGATTCTGCCAAATTCCGAGTGAATTTGTCAGAGCGCTTAAATTCCCTCTAAGGCCTTAATGCCGAAAAGCGTAGTCATGTGGAGGCCACATGCCCGGGGGTCAGGCCTAACTGCCCACCCCCATCGACTAGGCCCCCAATCCTTCGCCTGCAGTAGTCTTGAGTGCATGCGACCAGGGTTGGCCCCCTTGGACTAGGCCCCTTTCCGCTTCATTCGTGGTCATGTGGTCTGCCATATGGCTAGGGCTGGGCCCTTACCCAAATAATGCACTAGACATTGTTTAAATGGTGTTTTCAACCCATATATTAATAAGAAACAAAGTATCATGTGTTGGTTAGACTTGGCGCTTAGATTTTGTAGGCCGCGGGTTCGATCCCAGCCGCTGCTGCTCGGAACTTAACCAAATTTTGGTGACCCTTGGGCTACCACGTTGCAGCCCTTGGTCGTGCCACATGGCAGCCTGTGATTGGGCACTCAAAACCCAATCAAAATGTGCAATATCACACCAATAAACAGATGCCACTTGTCAACATATGATTCGACGGAGGAGCCCAGTCATCTGTATAGTCAACCTACCATGTAGGCATCCCAGTTAGCGTCGCGTCAGTAGTACGGACTGCTGACTAGGTTGCCCGCATTTTTTTTTTTTTAATTTGGAAAAGCGAATAGAACATGTTTCTAGGAGCATACGGACTCTGTTTCATGCAAAACAAGTTGCACCAGATTCAGGATGGTGAGCACTACATGGTCATTGATGTTCCACACTAATATGACAACTTTGAATTTTGAGAAAAAATTTGAGCACCTGATCACTCCTCCACACTGGAAGCTTTTGGACCCCAAAATATCATCTTCAGTTGTTCAGCAGGTGAGGGTATAGTCCCTCACCTTTCTAATCTCGATCCATTTAGCCTTTGAAGGATTTATTCCTTTAAGCTCCACTCGAAGGTAGTCCACACTCCCTCGTTTTGAAGACCTTGTTCTTCTGTCAATAATGGTGTCTTGAGGTAGTTCATCAAGGTATTCAGGGGAAAAATCCTCAATGGAAGGAATCTGGATATTCTCTCCTTGATCTTCAATCAAAGGAGGCTCATACACCAATGAAATTTTCCAAATAAAAACAGATAGGCGTACCATGTTGCATGATGACTGCACCCATGGCGTAGTCACTAGCATCATTCTAGATCTCAAATGACTTTCTCAAGTTTGGAAGTGCAAGTACTAGGGTTGAACTAATCTTTTCCTTCAATGCATCAAAGGCCTTTTGTTGTTTGCCTCCCCACTGAAAAACCTTTTTCACACTAGTCAATGCATGCAAAGGAGCTTCTACAAAAGAAAAGTTAGCAATGAATTTCCTCCAATATTAGGCTACTCCCAAAAAAATTCTTACCTTAGTAACTGTCTTGGGCCTTGGCCAATTCAAATGACATCAACCTTGGAGGGATATATTTTCAGCTCACCTCCTCCAACAATATGACCCAAGTAAACTAAAGAAGTATTTCTAAACTCACACTTTGACATCTTTAAATACAACTATTCTTTCTTTAAGACATCAATTACTTTTCTCACACGCATGACATGTTCATCATGAGATTTAATGAAAATTAAGATGTCATCTAAGTAGACTATAACATACTCATCAATAAATGGCCTCAACACATCATTGATCACACGCATGAAGGTAGCAGGAGCATTACATAAACCAAAAGGAATAATTATCCATTCAAACAAACCTTGTTTTGTCTTGAATGTTGTCTTCCAAATGTCTCCTTCAGAAATTCTAATTTGATGGTAGCCACTCCTTAAGTCCAACTTAGTAAAATACTTTGCATGTTTTAAGTGATAAATTAAATCATCTATTCTAGGCAGTGGGTAACAGTTCTTTACCATAATCTTGTTCAATGCACAGAAGTCCACACACATGTGCCATGTTCCATCCTTCTGGCACCAAAACAATAGGTGACCCACATGGCGAAGAACTTGACCTGATGATCCATTTATCCAATGACTCTTGAATTTTATTTTTAATTTATGCACTTTCCATCACTGACATCCTATACATTCCAATTTTAGGAAGAGGACAATCTTGTTGCAACTATATTTCATGTTGAATTCCTCTCTTGGGAGGCAATCCTTTCAGTTCCTGAAACATCTCATCATATTGGTTAACAACATCAACCAATTCAGATTTCAATCTTCAGTCACAACCTTGAAAATCTTCATTATCAATATCATTCTTAGGTTTGATCAATAGAAGCACAAAATTCTTGCTAGAATTTACTAGTCTTTTCATCTGCCCCGAATTTAAAAGTGAAAGATTTAGATTCTTTCTATGGGCTCTTACAATGTATTCTACTCCATCTTTAAACAAATGGTATTTGTATTCATGTCTATGGAAGATATTTTTTCTATCATAGAGATATGGGCTGCCCAAAACTATACCACATATGTCTAATGGCACAACATCAAGTTCCACTTCATCTATGAAATTTGCAGTAATGGCGAATTTCAGTCTACACTTTCTAGTTACTTGCAATTGTGCATTGTCACACACCCATCCTAATGGATATGGCTTATGATGTGGAATTGTTTCCCAGTTTAAACTTTTGACAATATTTTCAGAGATGATATTAGCTTAAGAGCATCCTATAACCCTTTCCATGACTTGTGAAGTCCAATTAAGGCAAAACTCACAAGATCATGATTAGATACAACCACTCTCACCCCACCTAGTTCATCTCCTACTTGAGTGAACCTTAACCAATATGGGACGATGGGCTCATCCTTGCTTATCTAGATACTCCTCAACTTCTTTTTAAGAGCAAGCTTCTTGGTATCATTGGTACTCTAATACAGCTTCAAGATTGTATCGTACATCTCATACATTGTCTTCTTCTCATGGATATGAGGCACTATATGATCTTTGACCCCTTCTAGAATGATCATCTTTGCCTTGATATCATTCTTATTATGTTGGCCCAGTTGTTGGGGGTCTTGAGGTGGTGTTATCACCTACTTGATGTACTCTCCAACCTCATTGTCTTCTAGCACTATCGTAATCATCCATTTCCAAGCTATGAAATTTGATGCTCTCAACCCTTGGTAAACCATACCACTTCCCCTAAGATCTCTCTAAAAAATTTTCCCACTAACAGTCTTCTTGTCCTTTACAAGAAGTTATACTTAGGGCCTATAAAACTGCCTCTTCTAGAAGACCTAATAGTCCTTCACAGGTCTGCACTTAGGGCTCCTTTTGACATGTACTAGAAGCCCTCCTCACTGCTCTTAAGATGCCAAACACACAAAACATGAAAGTTACACCAGTCAACATGATACCTCTAGTTATTTTGCTCCTTCTCAATCTGGTGTAGGAGATGATATTGGAGTTCTTGATTACTAATGGAAGAAAATCCTCTATATGGGCTCAGGAATGGATGAGTACACATCAATTAAGCTTTCCAAAAGGTTTGGTCAAGTTGTGGTAGAATCACACTAATTCACTAAATATCTCTCATGCTAGGTTGCAAGACAGGAATAACATTATGCAATGGGTTGTTTACCTTTCTAGGAATACACCCCTAAAACTAGATACCTTTTCATCATGGTTGATAAAGAGCCAGGTGATCCTTCTTGGTGGTGGAAGATGTTGTGGAAGCTTAGATCACTTGGTAAATCTAGATTATTTCAGTGATGTATTTTAAAAAATAAACTCCCCACAAGTGAAAAATTAAAAAAGAGAAGCTTTGTTGGCTCAAATTGGTGCCCCCTTTGTAAAGAAACCAAGGAAACTTCTCATCACATATTTATGTTTTTACCTTATACCAGTCTTATCTGGAACTCTGTTTGCAATTTCTTATATGTTGGTCCTTTGTGGAAAGGAATTTGTTGTAGGGATGCATGGAAAACCTGGTGGGACGCAGTGAATCCAAAAAATCTCAGAAACCTCCCTCCAATCATTAGCAAGGGGATCTTGCTAGCCCAAAATAAAGTCATTTTCTAGGAAAAAGATACAGTTCCTGACAATGTGGTAGCCTAGTATGTAGATATTTATGTGATTATTCCTAATGATGATTATAGCCACAAACCTCGAAATGTAATAGCTAAACAAGTAGATAGGTCAAGACATTGGGCGTATTTTGATGGTGCATCACAAGCTGGGGTGAATGTGGGGGAGGAGCAATTCTATAGTTATAAAAAATAAAATAAAAAATCTTCAAGATTCAAAGTGGTTTGGGCCATGGCTCAAATAATTACTCTTTAGCCTCAATATTTTACTTCTTTTTGTTGTTGAAAAAGGGTGGCAACATTTTTAGATCTTAGGCGATTCACCCATAGTTATAAACTGGTTTAATGAGACACCTAGGCGCCACATGCACACACTCAATCCTATCTTAGAGGATCTTTTACTATTAAAAAATAAATGATTATCTCTCTCGTGTTCATATCTACAGGGAGAGAAATGTTATTTTTGATGAATTATCCAAGGCAGATGCGCACTAGGATATGGGAACATGGAAGGTGTCCGAGCAGTTTGACAATGAACACTATGAATTCTACCATTTCCCATTCATAGTGTAACAACACTGGTTAAAAATTCATGTAAAAGTTAATAAAGGAAAAAATTAAGACCATGGCCATGGGACACGTATTCCAAGTTTAATGTTGGGTAAGGCATCCTAGTGTGGGTGTTCATTGGTTTATTATGGCTAAGGAAATTGGCAGAGGCAATGGCAAAGGCTTTGGAAAGGAAAGAGGCATTAATTGGCATTTTATTTATGAAAATAATGGAAATATGAGAAAAGGAAGGTGAAAGGTCACGGGTTGAATGTGAGGAGGAAATTGAAGGAAAATAATGGAAAATGAAGAAAATAGAGGCCTCATTGATAAAAATGCTTCCGAGGATCAATTGAAAAGCTTTTTCTCGGTTTTGTTCAGTTTAAGCTTTTGGCTCAAGCTTTTGCTCAAGCTTTTGCTCAAGCTTTTTCTTAGGCTTGGTCAATTTAAGATTTTTGTCAGTTTAGTTTTGGAGCTCTCATTCTATTCTCTCTCTCTCATACTCTTGGACACTTAGAGTTTTCTTGGAGCACTCTTGGAGATTGTGGCATAAATGGATGCTTGGATCAAGAAGGAAAAGGAAGAGCAGGAAAGCGCAAGAGGACATCAGGATCAACAATTACAATGGGTTTTTCTTGCAGCAACTGAGTTTCATGTACATTTTCCTCACTAGTTTTGGCATATGCATGTGGTTTCTTGGTTATGATCTGTCATTGGCATGGAGGATTTCCTAGATTGACAATGGATTTTCCTAGCCTTTCCATTTCCTAGATAGCCATGGTTTTGTGGGTTCATTTCCTTTTGTTTTCTAGTTGGTTCTCGTGTTCCTTTAGCTATGGGTTGCGTTACTAGTTCCTGGAGCCTTGGTTGGAAAAATGATCTAGAGCCCTGTAACAACTTGGGTTGAGTTACTAGTCCTGGAGCCTTGGTTGGACAAACACTCTCGAGCCCTTGGTTGGTTGAGTTACTAGTCCTGGAGCATTGGTTGGACAAACACCATAGAGCTCGACGTCAGCTTTGGGTTGAGTTACTAGTTGTGGAAGCCTTGGTTGGAATAAACACTCTGGATCCTTAGAAGGCTTGGGTAGAGACCAATCTAGTGATGGTTTGTGATGTCCGACCGTAACGTGGAATCATTGTTTGATGGGTTGAGGTGGTTTGGCCTCTAGAAGCCCTGGATCGGTTTTGATGGATTGTTCCATGAGATATCACATTCATGCTTGGAATATGGCATGGGGGTGATTAGCTGAAGATAGATTTGGCTTAGCAATGTCTATGGTCGAGTGCTTCATGGAAGTCCTAAACCTGGTTGGCCTTTGCATCATTAATATGAGGTTATTTCTCTTTGTTAATTCATGAGTATTATATTGGTTTATATGGTTATTCTATGTTATCATATCTATTGTTATTATGTTGGTTATGAACATGTATTATGACAATGGCTATGTATGGCTCTCATCATGTTTTTACTTGTAAATAAATGAACAATGTAAATATGGCCTAATAGATGAAATTGCAGCTAATGTGTTGAGGCATCAATTCTTCTTATTGAATCTCAGATAAGTATGAGACCCATATGCTTAGTTTTGATGTTAAGACCTATAGCTTTCATATTTGTGATATGTTTGACGAAATGTTTGTCATGGCTAGTAGGGGTCCAGTCTAGTCCTTGTCAATGTTTTTACATATGTATCATTTTTCTGTTGTGTAAATTAATTTCTAAAGGTGTCATTGAGTTTTGGGCAGTGATCTGGGCTCTGGGCCTGAAAAAGTGGCACAAATCTTGGATTCGCATGCACAACACTGGGGGAAAAATTCCCCAGAATCTCCCTTGCCCTTGTTGTGGGAGCTTTTGGAGCCTCCCAGATGCACCCTTGTCCATATCAAGGGAGCGTCCAAGGGTTTGATGCACTAAAACTTCAGTTGGTCTTAGGGGCTAGTTACCTGAGTAGTTGGGATGGCTCCTGGGAGTTATGTTGCTGGTATGGAAGGTCTATCTGATGTGTTTTGTTGGTTCCACTTCCTTAACTGACACATAGCGAGCCGAATCATATCATAGTAACTTCTCGTCACATGTTTACCCTGCTTGGCTGTTTACTTGGGTAGATGTGGGAGGAGGGTGTTACAGAGTGGTATCAGAGAGGGTTATGCTCTCTTTGGTTCATATCTAAGACCACAAAGTGGTATCAGAGTGGGTTTCTCTCTCTTTGGGTCACATCTGATACCACAGAGTGGTATCAGAGCATGGTTCACTCCTCGGACTGGATAGGAGGTGTGTTGGTCATGCATTCATGTTGGTTGTATATGTGTTCCTTATGCTTGTAGTCCATGTGCTTGTTGAATTTTCATGGTGTTGTTCATGGTTGTAGTGATGTCTCCATGTGAAGATTGATGTGATGTTGTGGGATATGTCATCATGAGTGTATAGTTGTATATGCATTTGTTATGCATGTCGGTGTCTATATGTTGTTATGCATGAATTTTCATGGTGAAAGTTGTTGTGCATAAGGTCATTGTATGCAATTACGTCATCATGATGATATTGGTATATTATGATGCTAATGTGTTGGTTGAGATAGAGCAAGACATGCAGATAATTAAAGTGAAGTTGCAACAATGGACTTCGGGGTAAAAGAAGATCATCATACTAGTTTGTATGGTGGACATGTAGGTATGTTGGTTAATGTTTGTTATAAGCATTAGGGTTACTGATATGCTTGTCATTCTGTTATTATTATGGTTACATGTATGATAAATTCTAGTTGATTAGTGTACTCATATGCGCATGTGTCATATAGTCATGAATGATAGTAACATGTGGTTGTATGCATTGCTATTGTTGTTTCATAATAGTTAACTTGATGAATATGTTATATGTTAAATTGTTGTTGTTATATGTTAATTAATGATTAGGGTTATTGCATTAAGATCTTGAAGTTATATGTATCATGCTAAATTGGATTGGCCTATGCAGATGGTTAGTGTTATGACATTAAGGTATGAGTTTGACTATGCCATCTATTTAATGTTTGAGTGTTTGATTATGTCATCTAGTTTATTTATTTAACATGGTATGTTTGCAAGTTGGTTGAATATTTGATGAATTGTATATTATAACTATGAGTATGTAAGATTTCTCTAAGGAATGATCTTGTTTTAGGATGGTTTTACTCACACATATGTGTTGAGATAGTTTATAAGAATAGTTACAGACGGAATCAAAATCTCGTTAGTTTAAGATGTTAGCTAAAGGTAAGAATTCATATCGGTCAGAAGGAAGGAGATAGAATGAATACCCATTTCAGGCAGGAAAATATAGTTATATATGTAATCAATGTACAGTCTTGTTAGCCCCCATTAGCCCATTAGAAGAGTGAGAAATGAATGATATGTACTTGAGTTTAAGTAGGTGATAGTTGTAGCATTATGTCTAATGACTATGAGTTGACTATGGTTTATGACATGATTGTTAGTCTTGGTAAAGGTTGATTTCAAATTAGTAGATATGTTGCCTTAATCCTTGGAACATGTGGTCGACATGTGTGATCAATTGCGGGGAAACATGCTTGGCACAAAAAGGTAAGGTAATTGGTGTAATGTTATGTTCACTTATGCACTAAAAGTTATGTGTTTATGGAAGTATGATGCAGGGGATTACATGGAAAAAGAGATTGCCATGAAATCTTGAAGAAGGCTTAGGTTGAGCGTTCCCTTGGAAGCATTGGGAACCCATGGGGATTGTGTCATGGTGTTTGTTGAGAGTCTTGTGCTTTTGGTCTTTTGTGATTTTTTGAGCTTGATTTGCAGTTTTGTTTATATTTGATGCAAGGCCTTGCCACTTTGTTGTGGTGTCGTGTTGTTATTTATTTTCATGGTCTTCTTCTTGTTTGCTTCTTGGCATTCCCTTTTATGTTTTGAGTCTTAGGAATTAGTTGGGAAAGAATAAATTTGATGGAACTCTGGGAGAGTTTTGTGGAACCCAATAGGTAATGAAAGACTCGAATGAAGTTGGTGCATGTGTAAGGGCAGCTAAAGGTAAGAGTATGACAATCGACTAAGTTGGTTGGGTCCATTAGTGTAAATGGATGGTGGCAAGACAATCATGAGAAAGCTAATAGGAAAGGTAGAGTGAATGGATGTGAGGGTTCTGATTCCTTGGATATGTTGGGAACGATTGTTCTCAATGTTGTGCAGGTTGTGCATGGATAAATGGAGTTCTCTTAACCTTGACCTTATGATATTTGGTAATTATGTTGTGATCATGTTTATGCTAATGTTTATACATATGCATGTATATATGTATGGATGTTGTTGTCTGACAGGATCATATTGTTTTATGTTGATGTGTGTGTGTGTGTGTGTGTGTGTGTGTGTGTGTGTGTGTATTGTTTATCTGACAAGGTCATCAAGAATCATTCTTGTGGAGGAATGATTGCTTATGCAGGTGAATGGTATGAAGAGATTCTTAGTTCATGAGGAATCAAGTGGGAAGAGTATCCTGACGTATCTCTGAGGTTGGTATCATGTGGATATGAATTGATATTATGTGATTATACTATGTCTATGTTTATGATATGGACATGCTAATGTTAAGAGATACATCAACGGAATGAAAACAACGTGATCCGGCGGCATGCTAGCATAAGCATGGATGGCAGAGAAACACTGGAAGCAAGGTTGCTTGGTAGAGAAGTGTGGTCTTGGATGTGAAGTGTTATTGTTGTGTATATGTTGTGCGTATTTTATATTTAGCGATTGTACCTATGGTGTTGTGAGCATATTGCATATGCAAAGTTGGGTATAGATGGTGTTGTGTACATATCGTACCGTGCACATGTTGGATATGCAGTGTTGTGTGCATATGATGGCATGTACACGTGGTGTTGTGTGCAAGTTGTACATGTGGTGTTGTGTGCAAGGGGTGTTGCGTACATGTCATGCATGTGATGTTGTGTACATGTGGTGTGGTGTACATGTAATACATGTGGTACTGTTAACATGTGGTATTTTGTACACGTTGTACAGGTGGTGCAGTGTACATGTGGCGTTGTGTATGCATTGTGCAGGCGGTGTCATGTACATGTGATGTTTTGCAAATGTTGTGTAGGTGGTGCTGTGTACAGGTGGTACTTTGTACATGTTGTACATATGATAATGGTGTACATGTGTTATTGTATGCATGTCGTACATGTTCTGTTGTGGGAATGCGGTACTATGTATGTGCATTGTGTAGTCTTGGTATCGTGACATATGTATCCATTGTGCTGTACTCTGTGTATGTATTTTTGTTGTGTTTTACACTGGGTGTAGGTGTATGTATTTTGTTGTGGTGTACACCAGATGTAGGAGTATGTATTATGTTGTTTTGTACACTGGGTGTAGGTGTATGTATTTTGTTGTGGTGTACACCGGATGTAGGAGTATGTATTGTGTTGTTTTGTACGCTAGGTGTAGGTGTATGTGTGGTATGCCAGGTGTAGCTGCATGTATTATATGGTATTGTATGTCATGTGTGGTTGTATGTGTGTGATTCACACTATGTGTATGTGCACTTGGTTGAGGAAAAGGCACTGGGTGTTTTTCAGGTGTGGCAACTGATTTGGTGTGCGTATGAAATAAAGACAAAGGTAGACGTTAAGGATTGATTAAAGGATAAGTATCAATATTTTATTTTAGTTTTATTATGCATGTGATTTATGATTCTAATATATAATGATTACATGTGATCTATAATTCTGGTTTATGATGGTTACATGTGATTTAATATTTTTGTCTATGATGTTGTGTTTTGAGCTAACCTAATGTGATATGTTTATACATGATGATTTGGTTAAAGATGCCAGTTTGACTTGTTGTGACAGGAAGCGAACAAAATTGCAAGTGTACCTTGTTGACATGCCACCAATGAGGTATGATGTGAATTTATTTCAGTTTATTTTAAATCTAATGGTAGTTATGTGGTTGATACAAGAAAGCATGGGAAATGCCTGGGTTGGGTGGTTGAAATCGACTGCAAGAATTAGCAACGTCAGTTAAAGGAATTGGAATGAGCAGCAATATGCTAGTAAATCACTTCAGGAGCAGGGTCATTGTGGGACACTGGTACCCAATAGTGTCCATTGATTTCCATGAGCATGTTATTACTGATATGATGGTTGGAGGCAGGGATATGCCTCGGTTTTTGGACCTTCTGATGCGAGCAAACCTTGCCAATGGATGGACTGCCTCGGATGGGGGTGCCAACGGAACTTGGAAGGTGTCTAACTATATGGAATGGGGTGATTGGATTGCCTAAGGGACCGTGTAGGAAAGAAGGGAAGGTCAGGGTTGGATTTTTTTTGGTCATTGGCATTGCCATATGGAATCATATGCACATTGGGAGTGTGCCCTTGAACAATGAGTCAATAACTGTTCACTGAGAGGAAAGGTGGCACAGGATTGTAGCGCTAGACATTGGATGCAGATTTGACCTTGCAGTGGATTTTGGACTTCCTGGGAAGAAGGTGAATCCTGGAATTACTTTGAGGGTGGAGGTGTGAGCCTCTGGATTCCCTTGTTGCGGATGCAGGAATTGTATCCTTTAATTTGTTGGTTGAGAAAATGTGCATATGTATATGTGTGTATATGTGGTTATTATTGTAAATACCATAATGAGTTGTGTTATAAATCTTCAATAAATGGTATGTTTGTCATATCTTCAACAATGATCATTATAAATATTGTAACGAGTTGTGTTATAAAGCTCCATGGGAAGGACGGTGTTCCCCCAAGGGGGAGGGTTCTGTAACAACCATGGTTAAAAATTCATGTAAAAGTTAATAAAGGAAAAAATAAGACCACAGTCATGGGACATGTATTCCAAGTTGAATGTTGGGCAAGACATTCTAGTATGGGTATTCATTGGTTTATTATGGCTAAGGAAATTAGCGAAGGCAATGGAAAAAGATTTGGAAAAGCAAGAGGCATTAATTGGCATTTTATTTACAAAAATAATGGAAATAGGAGAAAAGGAAGCTGAAAGATCACAAGTTGCGTGTGGGGAGGAAATCGAAGGAAAATAATGGAAAATGAATAAAATAGAGGCCTCATTGATTAAAAAAAGGCTTCTAAGGATTAGTTGGCAAGCTTTTGCTCAAGATTTTTCTCGGGTATGGTCAATGTAAGATTTTGGCTCAAGCTTTTGGTTAGGCTTGGTCAGTGCAGGATTTTTGTCAGTTTAGTTTTGGAGTTCTCACTCTATTCTCTCTCTCATACTCTTGGACACTTAGAGTTTTCTTAGAGCACTCTTGGAGAGTGTGGCATACTTGGATGCTTGGAGCAAGAAGGCAAAGGAAGGCCAGTAAAACGCAATAGGACATTGGGATTAGCAGCTACAACGAGTTTTGCTTGCAAGTATCAAGTTGCATGTACATTTTGCTCACTAGTTTTTGCATGCATGGCATATGCATGTGGTTTCTTGGTTACGATCTGTCATTGGCATAGAGGATTACCTGGATTGATAATGGATTTTCCTGGCCTTGACATTTCCTGGATAGTCATGGTGTTGTGGGTTCATTTCCTTTCTTTTCTAGTTGGTTCTCATGTTCCTTTAGCTATGGGTTGAGTTACTAGTTCCTGGAGCCTTGGTTGGAAAAATGCTCTGGAGCCCTATAACAGCTTGTGTTGAGTTACTAGTCCTGGAGCCTTGGTTGGAAAAATGCTTTGGATCCCTTGGTGAGTTGAGTTACTAGTCTTGGAGCCTTGGTTGGACAAATGCTCTGGATCCCTTGATGAGTTGAGTTACTAGTCCTCGAGCCTTGATTGAACAAACTCTCTAGAGCCAGGCAACAACTGTGGGTTGATTTACTAGTCCTGGAAGCCTTGGTTGGAACAAACGCTCTAGAGCCTTGGAAGGCTTGGGTAGAGACCAAATTGGTGATGGTTTGTGATGTCCGACCGTAAGGTGGAATCACTGTTTGATGGGCTTAGGTGGTTTGGCCTCTGGAAGCCCTGATTCGGTTTTGATGGATTTTTCCATGAGATCCCACATGCATGCTTGGAATATGGAATGGGGGTGACTAGTTGAAGAGAGATTTGGCTCAACCATGTCTATGGTCGAGTGGTTCGTGGAAGTCCCAAACCTCGTTGGTCTTTGCATCATTAATATGAGGTTATTTCTCCTTGTTAATTCTTTAGTTTTATACTAGTTTATCTGTGGATTATATGGATGTTCTATGTTAGCATTTCTATTGTTATTACGTTGGTTATGAACATGTATTATGACAGTGGCTATGTATGGATCTCATCACACTTTTACTTATAAATGAATGAACAATGTATTTATGGCCTAATAGATGAAATTGTATCTAATTTTTTGAGGCATCGATACTTCTTAGTGAATCTCATATAAGTATGAGACCCATATGCTCATTTCTATTGTTAAGACCTGTAGCTTTCATTTTTGTGATATGTTTGACGAAATGGCTGTCATGGCTAGTAGGGGTCTTGTCTAGTCCTTGTCAATGTTTTTGCAAATGTATCATTGTTATGTTGTGTAAATTCATTTCTGAAGGTGTCGTTGAGTTATGGGCAGTGACCTAGGCTCTAGGCCTGAAATAGTGGCACAAATCTCGAAGTCACAGGCATAACAATGAGTAAAAAAGTCATCGAGCTCCCTTACCCTTGTTGTGGGATATTTTGGAGCCTCCCAGATGCACCCTTGTCCATATCAAGGGAGCGTCCAAGGGTTTGATGCACTAAAACTTCAGTTGGTCTCATGGGTTGGTTACCTAAGTGGTTGGGATGGCTCCTGGGAGTTTTGTTGCTGATGTGGAAGGTCTGTCTGATGTTTTTCATCAATTCCACTTCCTTAACTGAAACATAGGGAGTTGAATCATATCATAGTAACTTATCATCAAATGTTTACCCCGATTGGTCAGTTACTTGGGTAGATGTGGGAGGAGGGTGTTACACATAAATGGTATACAGGAAGAAAATGTTCAAGACTAAGGACTTTTCATCTCTTTTTTACATAGTTCTTATGACTCATACTTGACAAACTCTCTCCCTGATATGATGGGAGGTTTTTTGCTTGAAACTCTGTTTATAAATGATATGATATTGTTTTGTAATTTCTGATGATGGTCTGAAGGGGCTTAAGGTAGGTTATTGTATGTATTTCATTTTTGTATTCGAATGGTTGTAACTATAAACAACCATCCTTTTGTGTTTTTTTGGTTAGACACTAATATGTAATAGGTCTCTATAGGCCTATAGATATGAACTTAATTGCTTTTTGCAAGATGGTTGTCAGTTAAACAACACTTTTTTGAATACACACTTCTACATCTACATGTAATTTTCACTCTTTATAAATGAAAATTGTGATTTTTCCTTTGAGAAAAAATAATGCACATTAAATTTTTTAATTACTATTAATATTTTTTAAATGTCACATATTAATTTTATATTTAGAATTAAACTAACTACACTTCTCCCTCTTATTATTGTTATAACGAAAGAAAGGAATCTTCTTACTTTCAATTACTTCTTCTCTTTGCAATATGTGTTTTCTGAAGTTGATATTAAAATAAATTATTTAGCATGGATATTAAAATGATGTATTTACCTATCTAATTAAAATATGAACAAAATAAATAATATATCAATTTATTTGTTTTTTTTATATACTTAAAAAAATATCTTATTTTGTATGGATGTGGAAATATTTTATTTATAACTAAGAGTAAGGGTGATTTTTTTACTATATCTCCTTTGTATTGGGTTGTAATATCAAGGAATGTTTTATAATACTTTTAAGTAAACCTAACTAAATATGTATATTATTATTATTATTATTATCAGCATTATTTTTCAATTTAAAGAACATATGATGATGATGATGATGGTTAACGTCCGCTGAGACCAAATAATGATCTATCGGACCTAAATAGACAAATTATTTATTTTGATTTAAGATTTTATTCCTATGCTCAAAAAGCTTGGAGAGAAGCCTCCCGAGTTCACTATAATTTTGGCATTGTAAAAGGCTAGGAAGGTTAGTATTGTAACAAAGATTTTGAAATTGAGATCTAATGTGGTTGTATGCAGGGCACTCTAAGAGGAAGTGGTTTTCATCCTCGATGCTCCTATTCTCACAAATATGGCAGATCCTTTCCGTCCATGGTGTTTTAGGAACTGCCCAACGACCTGTTTCACTATGGAGCTCATGAGAATTCGTTCTAATCTTTGCTATATTAATTTTCTTATTTGAGCTAGTTAAAATAGATAAATATACATATATATAGGCTTAGTCTAACTTCTAATACTTTTAAGTAAATCTAACTAAATATGTATATTTATCTATTTTTATTATAGTCTACATTTTTTTTAATTTAAAGAATATATACATAGATATAGGCATAGTCTAACTTCTAGATGAAATGGCTTTTTGTACAACATTTTTTCTGGTTAATTTTAACCCAAATCCAACATAGATTTTTAAAAACTTGAGTTTACATTGTTTAATCTACAGAATTTGAGTGCCCCAGGGTTTTTTAGGGCGTTGAATCCATTTATGCATTCAAAAATGCATTTTAAATAACAAAAAATTCGCATTCTTTCTTGAAATTGTTAGACTACACCATTCTTTCGTTTATAAGTTAGACTAAAACCCTCTCTTATATATATATTCTTATATATATATATATATATATATATATATATATATATATATATATATATATAACAGATATTATTTTTTAATTCAAAAAAAAGGGGACGTGTTAAATTCATATTGAGCATGAATAGAATTACACAATGAGCCTCTCTATTCAATGATTCACAATCAATTGATCATCATTGATTATGGATAACCATTTTTCATTATGATTTGTTTTGATTATGATTAACTATGTTAAACCATCTTTAGCTATAGTTAATCATGTTTCATAATGGTTGAATTTGGTTTAATACAACCAACTATGGTGAGACATGTTTGGATATGGCTAATTTTGGGTGTTTATGGTTAATTTTGGTTAAATTTAGGTATTTATAGTTGATAATGTTTAACCATGGCTATCCATGGTTGAATATGATTAATAGTGGTAGATCGTTGTTTGAAAATGGCTCAAATAGTGGTAGATGGTTGTTTGAAAATGGCTCAACATGTTTGGCTATGGTTGAACAAGTATAACATTGTTGACTATGTTTGACTGTGTTGATCATGGTGGACTAAAGTTTAATAATGGTAGAATATGGTCGACCATGGTTGAGAATGTTTCATTTTAATTAACCACAACTTATTTTTATTAACTATTGTTGAAGTTGTTTAATTATGTTTGATCATAATTGATTACATGGTAGACTATATTTAATTATGATCAATAGTTTTTACCATGTTTAATTATATTTAACTCTATTTAATGATCTCATAAAATTATACAAAATCATATAGCATCATTTATGGGAAGAAAATACAAAATCATAATGGTATTAAAAAGTTATACAAAACCACTTAATATACATACAAGATAACATGGTATATAGTAAAAAAGGTATAATATCATAATGTTATACGAGATCACTTTTGCAACTTGAATCATAGTGAGGGAAACTCCCACTAATCATCTAGTTAAGTTTCCATAACTTGCATTGCTACAATTTAGGATATATGCATTAAATCATTCGTTATATTAGTTTGCATGCAAAGTGTTTGATGAAATGCTTAAATGGTTCAATGATTCATTGCATACAAATTGTTTGATAAAATGGCCCAATGAGTATGTTATTTGTGGTTGGGGATAGTATTGTTATGTAATTGTATTCTTGTAGTTCATATATGCTTATTTGTATGTAAAGAGGTTTCTATATTAGTTTGCATGCAAAGTATTTGAAGAAATGCTTAAATATAAATGTAATAGTATAGTGATTGTTTGAAGAAAATGTAATAGTATTGTAATTGTTTGAAGAAAATTTTGTTTTTTGGATGGGATAGTATTGTTGTGTGATAATATTGTAGTTGATCTATGCGAATTTGAAAAGTTGCATGCAAAGAAAAAGAGAAGTGGCATAATTATGTGGCATGCTTTCAATTAGTATGTTACAAGTGGAATAAGTGCAACTTTTCTGATTTAATCTCATACATAATATTTGAAAAACCGTATACAAGAGAAATGCTACTCAATTATTTGTATACAAAAATATTTGAAGAAAGGTTTGTTTGGAAAGTGCTTTACAAAATGTATGAGAAATGAAAATCAAGTTTTGGCAAGTGGGGTTAAATTTAGTAGAGGTACATGACAAGTGATCTCATGTTAACACAAGATATTTGTAATGAATCTTTGTTCATCTGATATGTTTATAATCGTAACTTTGATTTTGCATTGTTAACTTTAGATACCCCATTTCCATAATTGAACATTGGAGATCATGCCATTATAGTAGTTGCCTCTTTCTATCCTTGTGTGGACCATGGCTGGTAAGGGGGCATGTTTACACCCTGCATGGGTGGTAAGGGGGTATGTTCACAAAATTAACCATAGATATGAAAACACTATTTTTTAAATGTAGTTAACCTTCAAACATTACTCTTCCAAAATCGTGGACCCTATACCTAGCCACCCAATGCTTAATCATCTTTAATTTGTCATCCCTCCATTGTTTTATTTTCCCACCCTCTATTAAATCACATTTTAAAAATTGTAATCATGAAGATGCCAACTATTTTTAAACCTACAAAACTTTCAAACACCATTACAAGCTGACCAAAAAAACACCCAAGACTACCAAAAAAAATACCAAATTCCTTGTTATTATAATAATTTATACATGAAATAAAATAATGCATTTCCTCTGTAAATATATTTAGTGGATAATTAACATTCATATATTTACTAATTGGAAAAAAAATACTAAAATCATTTGTTGTGCATGGATATTCCTACCATATTAAATTAATTTGGTGAATAAAGCTTTAATAAAATTAATTTCTAAAAAATATATATAAAAATAGAATATTTATATATTGATACCAAAATACTTCACCAAAATCCATAATTTATATTTTAAATGATATGATATAAAAGAAAAATAAAACTTTCATAAAAATTAACACCCAAGTTATTTAAGCGGAATGTATCATTTATATTTATTTTTTAAATTCCATTAAGTTTGAAATAATTCAAAAAATAAATGGTTTATAAAGATCAATATCTAAAATATTCTACCAAAATTCATACAAGTCTGGGAACTCTTTTAAATTTTTACATATACATTAGCTCAAGAGCTTGCCCCAATTTTTAGATAATTGGAATGCGACCTCATCACAAAAATTAAAATTAAATGGAATTTTATGCCTTTACAAAAAATTGACTATTTTATCTCAAATTTATTTTAAATAATTTTATTTCATTTTTTTAATTTAATTTAATTTTAATTTTAATTTTTATGAGATTTGGCCAAGTCAAAATGTTTAGATAACATAATATAACAATAACATGACACCATTCTAACTTCTCTTCCATATTGAGTTAAAGAGGACTTTTAATAGAATTAAAAATAAAAATATTTTTATATTATTTGGAATAGAATTTTCCAAAATTTTAATTTAATTATCAATAATTATTAAGTGAATTGTAGGGATTTAACCTCCACAAAATATTCTAGAATATTCCTACGTTGAAATTTATCTCCAAGATAGGTATGTCATTTTTGTCATTTCATTAAATTGGTTAATTAAAAAAAATGTGATATGACATGAGTTATGATTTTTTGGGACATGTAATATATCATAAATCATGGTAAAGTAGGAACCAACCTTCATGGTTAGTATTCTTGTTTCAAATAAAATTATAATTTAATTAGTTTTTATGATTTTTTTTAATTTAGCAATGTGTCATTAAAAAAAGTGTTTTAATGTTTATTATAGATTAATGCCTATCTGTATCTACCAACCATTTAATTTATATGGCTATACTAATATGTAATATAAATAATATTATAAAAAATTAACATAAATAACAAATAAAAGTTTGTTTTTTTAAGATATGTGATGTTTTCTCAACCTTAAATACATCCCTAAATAAGATATATCAATACTCGTTTTATTTTTACATTTTTATTTTATACTATTTAGAATATTTTTTAATTTTGTATTACATTACTTTAAATAATTCTATTAATTAGCGTAAAAATAATTTAGACAGAAAATTATGTAATAAAAAGTTGAAATATTTTTGTAAACACTTCAACCATCATCATATATTAACTCACATAGTTATCTCCAAAAATACTCAACTACGACCATTTAAAAAAAAAAACTACGACAATTTAAATGATTAAATATATATATATATATATATATTATATTTTCTAATTAACTTTTATGGAAAGCCTTTTGAAATTGTCACTCATTTTACATTGGAAGAGACCAAATGTTTGGTCCCTCATTACTAATGGATCCTAGTTATTTATTTTGAAGATATTGTACTCATTTTTAAATTTCAATATTCTGGGCCAAATAACTATGTTCCTCCACCAATAATGGATCAAAAAGGTTTGTTCGATAATAGTGCATCTATTTTTAGATCTCGATATTTTGGATTAACTAAATGTGGACTATTATAAAAGTGGGACTTTTATATGGTCACTTATAAAAATGGGATCTTAATTGTTTGGCAAAATGCGTTTAAATTTTTAGATAAAAACAGAATCTCTAAAAAAAATCCTTTTAATGAAAAACATTACCCAAAAAATAAATTTAAAATATTTTTATAATTATTAAAATATTTTACTTTTCTAAGTTTATAATATATTTTAGAATCCTATTTAATTTTTAATCAAAATTAAATTTATAGTTTAATATAAAGAGATCGGATTAAATATATATTTATCACATAAAAAAATTAAGAAATTAATATAATGTTTAATAATAAAAAATTATATTATCTACAAGGTTTTTTAAGAAATTAATATAATGTTTAATAATAAAAAATTATATTATCTACAGGGTTTTGGATAAATAGTGATTAGGTATTTTGTTAAAATATTCTTTAATGTAAAAACACTAAATCAATTCTCAATCTCATGAGAATGATGAAAATGTAATCCTGCTAAACTTAAAAAAAAAAGAAACATAATAATAATAATAATAATAAATATAAATATAAATATAAAATCTTTTTTATAATATTTAATATTGATAAATCTAAATTTAAATTAAACATATTGTAACTAATCTCTCAACAATATACATAATTGTATCTCATAATAATAACAAAAAATTAACCATACTCTTAAACAAAAAACTAAATTTAAAATATATTTAAATCACCAAAACAATTATAATTCAGATAACATATACATAAATCATTCACCAATTTCATGGTTACTAAACACTGAAGACTTATCATAACCCTTGTTGAATTCAAAATTCACAGATTCACATATCCTTTGCTAATTCCATGGCCACCAATAGGTCAAAGTTTGGAAAGGTTGTTACACTCTGAAACATACAGGGAGAAAGAAGGAAGCCAGCCACGCAGGCCATCAGAGGCTAGGTGTTTAACAAATGTTTGGGATGGAGATCAACTGGTTCAGATCTGAGTGACTATCAAAGATCTGCTTCAAAGCTAAAATAGTAATGAACATAAGGTTTTGAGAAGGAAAGAATTCACATGTGGGTAACTGTAGTGAAAATACATTGGTGAGCAACTGCATATACACAGGAAAGAACACACCAACTAATTAAACCGAAATCTCTACACATGCCACTTCTAAAATACCTCAATTGTATTGGGTTGTAATATCAAGGAAAGTATGCTTAGAGTGGGACTATGTTTTATAATACTTTGAAGTACCTAACTAAATATGTATATCTACTTTTTTTATTATAGTCGACATTATTTTTAATTTAAAGAATATATTACAAACATTGTTTAATCTGCAAAATTTGAGTGCCCCGGGGTTTTTAGGGTGTTGAATACATTTATGCATTCAAAAATGTATTTTAAACAACAAAAAAATCACATTCTCTCTTGAAATTGTTTTGTATCCCCATGAAAATGTCTATTTGGGTTATAAGTTAGACTCTCTCTCTCTCTCAATATATATATATATATATATATATATATATATGATGATGATGATGATGGTTAATGTCCATGAGACCAGACTTTGGTTTATCCGACCTAAAGAAACGAATTATTTAGTTTCATTTAAGATTTTATTCCTATACTCAAAAAAGCTTGGAGAGAAGCCTCCCAAGTTCACTATAATCTTGGCATCGTAAAAGGCTAGGAAGGTTAGTATTGCAACAAAGATTATGAAACTGAGATCTAATGTGGTTGTACGCAGGGCACTCTATGAGGAAGTGATTTTCAACCTAGATGTTTATATTCTCACAGAGATGGCAGATCCTTTCCATCCATGGTGTTTTAAGAATTTCCCAACGACCCGTTTCACTATCGAGCTCATGAGAGTTCATTCTAATCTTGGCTATATTAATTTTCTTCTTTGAACTAGTTAAAGATACTTTTGATCTTTTAGGGTGGGGTTGATGACCTTATAATATCTTAATTTTCTTTTAGCTACTAAATCTTTCTCACACCACAATTTTTCTTTGAACGTAAAAGTAACAATATTTTTAATTTTATTAATGTTTTGCAATGCAACGTTCTGGTCGATCTCCCAATGGTTTAACCAGGCCTTGGTGTCTTTATACCAACCTCTTTTGAGCCTTAGGTGGTTTTGACTGAAATTTAAAGCTAGCTTAGGAAGTCTATGGTTTCCTATGTTATCGAGTTTGTGCCTGTACAATAGAAGCCTAGTCATAGCTAGACTCTCGATAGGGGAAAGACCCACTTCTGTAAGGAGAATAGGATAGGGTATATTGCTTTTAATTTTGAGGTTATATGTTATAAAACGCTTCTGGATTTGCCCAATCTTTCTCCAAGATTCTCTAGAGATGCTGCAACCCCAAGCCTCACATCCATATAAGATAACAAGAGTGACTAAAGTTTCGAAGAGGAACTTCTTCTTCTTCTTCTTCTTCTTCTTTTTCAGTACGAAAAAAAACATGATTTATATTAATATCTGCAATGTATACATATAAAGCTGCTCTATAGAGCATTTATCATATTCTATATGTTGTAGAGAAGGTTGAAGATATATATTGATCATATCCAACATGTCTTCAGATGGGCATATCATCTTCATTTTTCAAGAATATAATCCGGACCAAAAGATATACAGATAGAGGATCCAAAATAGATTACCAGAACGAACCATATTGTGCACCCAAAAGGAGACAGGGAAAAGACAACATACCTCTATTTGTGGAGCATCAAGAAGCAGAATATATGGAGAAACAGAAATCAGAGAGATAGCTAGATACCGGGAATGGAGAAATCCTCTATCAAATATGTAGTGTCTTGCAATTGTACCTCCAATTTCCATATACCAGAAGCAATTGAGAGTCCTTCTTTGATAAGGAGTCTACCACTGAATTTAGAGATCTGTCCACGTGAGAAAAGGAATAAGACTGAAGACTTGTACATAGTAATTTGATCCTATTAATCCAACCTGTAAGAGTGGGATTCCTGTTAATTATCCTTCCTGTTGTTTGAGCATGAAACCAATTACACAATAGCCCTCATACTAACCTGTAAAATGAGCCTCTCCATTCAATGATTCACAATGCTTAAATATTATTGATCTCAATTGATCATCATTAACCATTTTTCATTATGATTTATTTTGATTATGGTTAACTATGTTAAACCATAATTAACTATGGTTAATCATGTTTCATAATGGTTGAATTTAGTTTAATATAACCATGGTTAGACATATTTGAGGATGGTTGAATTTAGGTGTTTATTGTTAATTTTGGTAGACTTTAGGTATTTATAGTTGATAATGTTTAACCATGGCTATTCAGGGTTGAATATGATTAATAGTAGTTGATAGTTGTTTTAAAATGGCTCAACATGTTTGGCTATGGTTAAACAAGTATGAACATGGTCAACTATGTTTGACCATGGTTGAGAATGTTTCATTTTAATTAACCATAATTGTTTTGATTAAATATAGTTGAATTTGTTTAATTATTTTTTATCATAATTACTTACATGGTAGACTATATTTAATGATCAATAGTGTTTTACCATGTTTAATTATATTTAACTCTATTTAATGATCATTGTTTTTCCATGATTATAGTTAGCTAGATTACATAATTTATGGGAAGAAAATACAAAGTCACTTAATATAAATACAAGATAAGAGGGTACATGGTAAAAAAGGTATAATATCATAAGAGTATCATAATGCTATATGAGATCACATTTGCAGTTTGAATCATGGTGAGGGAAAGGACATACTCTAATTTATAGATGAAATGACCTTTATTCACCACGATTTTTCTCGTTAATTTAAATCAAAATCCTAAGAATTTTAAAAAATTGAGTTTAAATTGTTTAAATACATGAAATAAAATAATATATTTCTTCTTTAAAAATATTTAGTGGATAATTGACATTCATATATTTAATAATTGGAAAAAAAATTACTAAAATAAAAATTTGAGTTTAAATTGTTTAAATACATAAAATAAACTAATATATTTCCTCTTTAAAAATATTTAGTGGATAATTGACATTCATATATTTAATAATTAGAAAAATAAAATTACTAAAATCATTTATCATCCATGGTGATTCCTATCATATTAAATTAATTTGGTGAATAAAACTTTAATAAAATTATTTTCTAAAAAAATATATAAAATAAAATAAAATATTTATATATTGATACCAAGATACTTCACCAAAATCATAATTTATATTTTAAATTATATGATATAAAAGAAAAATAAAACTTTCATAAAAATTGACAACAAATGTTGAGACCTCCCCTTTAATCATGTAATCAAATTGCTTCTTTATTTAAATTTTTACATATACATTAGCGCAAGAGCTTGCCACAATTTTTAGATAGTTGGAATGCAACCTCCTCTTGGTAAAACATAAAAATTAATTGGAATTTTATGCCTGAGAAAAATATCATTGGCAAAACCATGGGTTGCCAAAACTTGGAGCCAAAAGCAGCCAATGGTAAATTGACTATTTTACCTCAGTTTAATTTTAGTTTTAATTGTGTTTAATTGGTTTTTAAGCCCAAAAATTTTGACAATTTTACCCCAAATTTATTTTAAATAATTTTTTTTTAATTTAATTTAATTTATATTTATATTTTGATGTGATTTGAAAGTCAAAATGTTTAGATAACATAACATAACAATAATATGACATGACATTCCAATGTCTCTTCCATATTGGGTTGAAGAGGACTTTTAATAGAATTAAAACATATATATATATATATGTTAAATTTATTGTGTTATATTTATTTGGAATGGAATTTTCCAAAATTTTAATTAATTATTAATTATATTTAAGTGAATTGTAGGGATTTAATTTCCACAAAATATTCTAGAATATTCTTAGGTTGAAATTTATGTCCATGGTAGTTATGTCCATTTTTGTCATTTTCATTAAATTGGTTAATTAAAAAAAAAATGTCATATGATGTGAGCTATGATTCTTTGGGTTATGTCGTATTGATAAGTCATGGTAAAGTAGGAGCCAAACTCCATGGTTAATATTCTGGGTCCAAATAAAATTATAATTTAATTTGTTTTTATGATTTTTTTAATTTTAGCAATGTGTTATTAATATATTTTTTTTAATATTTATCATAGATTTATGTCTATTTGCATTTACCAACCATTTAATTTATTTTTCAGAATAAAAAGTTGTATATTATTTATATTATATATAGAGAAAAATACATGTACATTGTGGAGAAATAGACAATATTTCCGGCCAATAGAGACAATAAATAGAGCCATACATCTAACAGATTCTTTCTAATAGATACATTGTCTGCCTATTTGTTTGATAGAACAAGTATGTAGTTTGTTAGAAGCATATGATTCTAATGCAGAGAGATAGAAAGTCAAAAACATAATACCTGGTCATATGACAAAAATTAAGAGAATGGAATCATGAAACATACCAGAATAGGGACGATGCTATATACCCTGCATGGAGAAAGGCTGAATAAAGTATGTGATGGATTCTACAGTGATGCTCAGATGCCACATACCGCATTGTGACTGCAAACCTTTCTTTGATAGCTCGTCCGCCACCTCATTTTGCAAACTTTTAATATGTGAGATAGGGAAGAGTGAAGGCTTCCATAATGATGAAATCCTGCCCAACCATCCAGATAGATTGTCGTTTTTTATAGATTGTTTTCCGGTTACATGCTCTATGATGATTTTGGAGTCCCCGAAGATTTGAATTGGGCCAATATCCAAAAAAGAGTAGAAGATGAGAAGACCATGTAGAGCCATGGCCTCGGCTTTGTTGTTAGTCCCTTGGCCACCGTTCCAAAAGATAGAATAATGTTGGTCTTTTGCAATGCATATGTAAAATCCGTAAGCACATTGGCCATCTTTTGCAGCTCCGTCAAAATGAGCCCGCGGGAAGATATGCTGAGGAAGGGCTGTTGCACTAGAATGAGACTTCAATTGCTGGGGGATATATGGGTAGATTGAGAGATAATAGGGGATAATTTTGTCGAATATGTGCTTGAATTCCTCCTTGCAATTTTGAAAAAGTTTTTTGTTTCGCCATTTCCAAACGAACCAGCAGACAATAAGTGGAATAGGCCGCCAGATGATTTTCTGGGCACCCCACCATTCGAAAGCATCCATAATGGAGGAATGAGATATGACAGTAAATCCAAAGTGTGAAGCCAGCTGCTTCCATAGGTTCTGTGTGAGAGGGCAGTTAAGAAAAATGTGCATGTTGTCTTCTGTCTCAGATAGACAGATTGAGCAGATAGTTGGGCCGTGCCAGTTCCTTTTTTGTAGATTTGACCATGTAAGGTTTTTATTATGAAATACTAGCCAAGAAAAAAGTATAATTTTTAATGGACAACCGGATTTCCAGAAAGTATTTGGAAATATTTTCCGGGAAAGCTCATGTTGATCTTCAATTAAGGAGAGATATATATCTCTAACCAAAACATTTGTCCTGCCTCTCTTATCCCACCAGACAATATTGTCGTTTTCCTCTGTTCTGAATATCCCAGCATGCTTCATATCCCAGATAGCCTTATCCCATTGTGCAGCCAATATGTCATTGAGACCCAGCTCCATAGCAGATTTCCATCTAGGAATTGCTCCCTGCCAATCTTGTATGACTTGTGCCCAGAAGAATAAACCTTTTTGTTGAAGGAACATTAGAAGTTGTTGAGGGATAGGGGACTCCACCTCTACACCCATGATAGAATCAATGCCGATGAGAATGTTGTTTCCTGTTTGAAATTTCCATACCAGATTCTTGAGGAAGAAATGTAGAACCTTTTGGAAGCTCCTCCAAATAGCCAACCCTTGTGAAGGACCCAGAGATCTGTTCCTGTACCAATATATGAAATCTCTATTCCCCATATATTTCATCTTAATAGCGTTACTCCATAAACTATCTCCAAAAACCGCTCTCCATAGAGATTTACATAAGAGGGCCAAACCAAAACGGCGAAGATTCATAATGCCCCAACCCCCCATTTTTTTTGGGAGGGAAATGTTAGACAATTTTGTAAGATGGAATTTCCTCTTCTCCTTGCAACCCCCCCCCCCCCCCATATAAAGATGGCCATTAAACTGTTTAATTTTTTAATGATACCTGAAGGGATGTAATATAGATGTGCCCAATAGACAATAATTTGAGCAAGCACAGATTGAGTGAGAATCATCCTACCAGCTAAAGATAGACATTTGAATTCCCATCCTGATATCCTTTTATAAAATCTATTGAGGATCCAAGACCAGTCAGATATGGAGTAGCCTGTGGGTTTCAATTGATAACCCAAATATTTCATACCTTCTTTGATAGATATTGCCTGAATCTTATAAAGTTGAGAAATGTAGTCCATATCATCCATATTGACCTTTCCATAGTGAAAAGATGATTTGCCTTCATTGATACATAAACATGTTGCCCTTTGAAAAAATATTAATATCTCATGCAGAATTTGCCATGATTGTCTACAGAGCATAGCAAAAAGTAGAATATCATCTACGAATAGATTATGCGAGAAGGAGTTTCCCCTGTTTATGGAAAGAGGTCTAACATTCCCCATAGAAATAGCTCTTTTTAGATGTAGACTGAGAGTATCCATAACAAGTACAAATAGAAGGGGAGAAAGGGAGCAACCTTGTCGGAGACCCCTTGCAGCCGTGAAGAAAGTAGTAGGGATTCCATTTATGAGAATGGAGTAGTTGACTCTTTCCACACATGCCATAATCCAATTTGTACATTGATCATTCAGCCCAATCTTAATGAGAAGACACCTCAGATAGCTCCAGTCAAGGCAATCGTAGGCCTTTTTGAGATCTATTTTAAGAATTGCAGCTCCAATTTTTTTTGTATGCATTGAGTGCAAACATTCCTAAGCTATTGCAACTGCCTCTAATATATTTCTGCCATTTAGGAAACGATGTTGTTCCTTTGAGAGATAAAGTGAGAGAATGCCATGGATCCTTTCTGCTATAACTTTTGAGATGATTTTATAAATAGTATTGCATAGTGAAATAGGTTTGAAATCTGAAAAAGATAAGGAGTCCCTTTTTTTTGGAATCAAGGCAATATAGGTAGAGGTAATGATCTGACTAATTTTGCCCCACACTCTAGATTCTTCAACCATCCCCAATATATCATTTTTCATCATGTCAAAGAAATGGATGAAAATATCGATGGTCCAGTCGTCATGGCCAGGGCATTTATCCTTTTTAAGAGATTTCATAACAGCTAGTAATTCTTCCTCCGATACAGCAGCAAATAAACGGTCGTTTTCCTCTTCATCAAACATACATGGGAAAGGTTCGATGCCCCACAAAATATCATTTATCTCTCTGTGGGTGTCCCAATTATATGCCTTCTGAAAATGATTAACAACGTCTTTGGAGATCTCTTCTTGTGTGTACAGAAATCTGTCATCTTCGCTCCTGATTTTCCATATAGAGTTTGTTTCACGTCTCTTGTTTGCAAAACGATGAAAGAATTTTGTGTTTTTATCGCCCTCCTTTAATCAAGTGGCTTGAGTCTTAAGCCGCCATGACGCTTCTTCAATGGATAGTAACTTCTGCTTCTTTTTTTCTAGTTCCCAAAGCTGAGAGCGAACATTCCATGGGAGGGAATGTGATGACATACCATTGGCAATGATTTCCAATTCCTTTTTAATCTCCTGTAGTTCTAAACAGTTTGATTGTTTTTTCAGGGCCTGCCACTCTTTGACCTTTATCCGTAAACTCCTCATTTTACCAATCAAATTTTCCATTGGGGAAGATCTAAACAAAGGATCGAAAGATAACCATGTTTCTCGGATAATATTATTGAAGGTCTCATCTTCAAGCCATATCCTATTGAACTTAAAAGGATAATTTTTCTGAGAATTCTGATCCAACCATTGTAATGAGATCGGACAATGGTCGGAAATAAAAATTGGAAGAGTATGTGAGCTCGGGAAACCAAAAGTTTCCATCAATTTTTCATGAATGATGAACCTGTCCAATCTTTTAGTGATATAGGCATCCCCCGACCTTCCATTGTCCCAAGTAGGAGATAAAGATTTTGGGCAAATATCAACAAAGTTGAATTGCAGCAACGCCTCTCTGATTTTCTCACCAACGAGGTCAACCTTTTTTCCATTTCCCCAAACTTCATCCGGGCCCAAAGTGCAGTTTAGATCACCAGCGATGAGGAGCGATTCAATTTCCATAATTCTGGAGGAAAGGAAACAGTTCCAATAAGAAACTCGATCTTTATAGGGCGCATAAACATTTAGAATATGGATCGTGTCGGCTCTACCACGATATTTGGCAATAATCAAGATACCCTCAAGGCATCGAAATGTTTTTGCTGAAATCCATCTCGGGTCCCAGAGAACCGCTAATCCACCAGATAGACCTGCTGCCTCCGTTGCCGAAATGTACCAGGACGGGAGCATACGCCTGAAAAAAGAAATTGTATCCTGTCGAGCGTGCATGGTTTCCTGTATTAAGATTATCTTGTAAGGAGAAGAAAGAAATAAATCTTTTAGAGCTAGAAACTTCAGGTCAGCTCCAAGACCCCTTATATTGATAGAGAGGATGTTCATCATTTGTAACTCTCCCCGGGAAAATTTGCTCTAGGAGGCCCGCTTTCAGGAAGATTGTAAATGGGGGTATAGACAAGGGAATATTCCTGATAATCAAGATTGGTGATGCCCTTCCTTCCCCTGAAGTGTCTACTGCCCCTGTTTTGTTTTCGACGAACTGTGATATTCTTATATGGGTCAAAAAGGTTTGTTCGATAATAGTGCATCTATTTTTAGATCTCGATATTTTGGATCAAATAAATGTGGACTATTATAAAAGTGGGACTTTTTATAGGGTCAATTATAAAAATTGGATCATAATTGTTTGGCAAAATGCGTTTAAATTTTTAAATAAAAACAGAATCTCTATAAATCCTTTTAATGAAAAATCACTACCCAAAAAACAAATTTAAAATATTTTATTTTTCAAATTTCATAATATATTTTAGAATTATATTTAATTTTTAATCAAAATTAGAATTTATAGTTTAATATAAAGAGATCCGATTAAATACATATTTATCACATAAAAAAATTAAGAAATTAATATAATATCTAATAATAAAAAAAATTATATTATCTATAAGGTTTTGGATAAATAGTGATTAGGTATTCTGTTAAAATATTTTTTAATGTAAAAACACTAAATCAATTTCCAATCTCATGAGAATAATGAAAATGTAATCCCGCTAAACTTACAAAAAAATTAATAAATATTTATAAATATTTAAAATAAATTCTTTTTTATAATATTTAATATTGATCAATCTAAATTTAAATCAAACATATTGTAACTAATCTCTCAGCAATATACATAATTGTATCTCATAATAATAACAAAAAATTAACCATACTCTTAAACAAGAAAAACTAAATTTAAAATATATTTAAATCACCAAAACAATTATAATTCAGATAACATATACACAAATCCTTCACCAATTTCATGGCTACTAAACGCTAAAGACTTATCATAACCCTTGTTGAATTCAAAATTCACAGATTCACATATACTTTGCTAATTCCATGGCCACCAATAGGTCAAAGTTTGGAAAGGTTGTTACACTCTGAAACATACAGGGAGAAAGAAGGAAGCCAGCCAGGCAGGCCATCAAAGGCTAGGTGTTTAACAAATGTTTGGGATGGAGATCAACTGGTTCAGATCTGAGTGACTATCAAAGATTTGCTTCAAAGCTAAAATAGTAATGAACATAAGGTTTTGAGAAGGAAAGAATTCACATGTGGCTAACTATATATATACAGTGAAAATACATTTGTGAGCAACTGCATATACACAGGAAAGAACACACCAACTAATTAAATCAAAATCTCTACACATGCCACCTCTAAAATACCGCAATTGTGTTGGGTTGTAATATCAAGGAAAGCATACTTAGAGTGGGACCATGTTTTATAATACTTTGAAGTACCTAACTAAATATGTATATCTATTTTTTTTTATTATAGTCGACATTATTTTTAATTTAAAGAATATATTACAAACATTGTTTAATCTGCAGAATTTGAGTGCCCCGGGGTTTTGAGGGTGTTGAATACATTTATGCATTCAAAAATGTATTTTAAACAACAAAAAAATCACATTCTCTCTTGAAATTGTTTTGTATTCCCATGAAAACGTCTATTTGGGTTATAAGTTAGACTCTCTCTCTCTCTCTATCTCTCTCTCTCTCTCTCGCTCTATATATATATATATATATATATATGATGATGATGATGATGATGATGTTAATGTCCATGAGACTAGACTTTGGTTTATCCGACCTAAAGAAACGAATTATTTAGTTTCATTTAAGATTTTATTCCTATGCTCAAAAAAGCTTGGAGAGAAGCCTCCCAAGTTCACTATAATTTTGGCATCGTAAAAGGCTAGGAAGGTTAGTATTGCAACAAAGATTATGAAACTGAGATCTAATGTGGTTGTACCCGGGGCACTCTATGAGGAAGTGATTTTCATCGTAGATGTTCATATTCTCACAGAGATGGCAGATCCTTTCCATCCATGATGTTTTAAGAATTTCCCAACGAACTGTTTCACTATGGAGCTCATGAGAATTCGTTCTAATCTTGGCTATATTAATTTTCTTCTTTGAGCTAGTTAAAGATACTTTTGATCTTCTAGGGTGGGGTTGATGACCTTATAATATCTTAATTTTCTTTTAGCTGCTAAATCTTTCTCACACCACATTTTTTCTTTGAACATAAAAGTAACAATATTTTAATGTTATTAATGTTTTGCAATGCAACATTCTGGTCGATCTCCCAATCGTTTAACCAGGCCTTGGCGTCTTTATACCAACCTCTTTTGAGCCTTAGGTGGTTTTGACTGGAACTTAAAGCTAGCTTAGGAAGTCTATGGTTTCCTATGTTATTGAGTTTGTGCTTGTACAACAAAAGCCTAGTCATAGCTAGGCTCTCGATAGGGGAAAGACCCACTTCTATAAAGAGAATAGGATAGGGTGTATTGCTTTTAATTTTGAGGTTATACGTTATAAAATGCTTTTGGATTTGCCGAATCTTTCTCCAGGATTCTCTAGAGATGTTGCAACCCCAAGCCTCACATCCATATAAGATAACAAGAGTGACTAAAGTTTCGAAGATGAACTTCTTTCTATCCCACATTACGAGGTTTATAGTTTTACAATTATTTTCAAGACCAAAATAAGCTTTCCCCCACTCATTAATCATTTTCGCAATGCTATAGTTCCAGTTGAGCTTGTGATGAATATCGATTCCTAGGTACTTGTAAGAAGACACTTCCTCCAAGTTACTATTGTCATACATAAAATTAGCGTAAGTGTCCTTCTTGGATTCGATAATCATAAATTTTGTCTTGTCAGTGTTAACAGTCATACCCATGGTAGAGCAGAAATCCTCTAGTCTAAGTTGCTTATCAAGATCAGATGGGCACCTTGGGAGAAGAGCAATATCGTCAGCATTAAAAGAACATTATTTTTTAATTTAAAGAAATTTTTATTTTTATTTTAAAAGGGACATGTGTTAACATCATATTGAGCATGAAACCAATTTTTTTTTTTTTTTTCAATACGAAAAAAAGCATGATTTATATTAATATGTGCAATGTATACATATAAAGCTGCTCTATAGAGCATTTATCATATTCTATATGCTGTAGAGAAGGCTAAAGATATATATTGATCATATCCAACGTCTTCAGATGGGCATATCATCTTCATTTTTCAGGAATATGATTTGGATCAAAAGATATACAGATAGAGGATCCAAAACAGATTACTGGAACGAACCATATCGTGCACCCAAAAGGAGACAGGGAAAAGACAACATACCTTTATTTGTGGAGCATCAAGAAGTAGAATATATGGACAAACAAAAATCAGAGAGATAGCTAGATACCGGGAATGGAGAAATCCTCTATCAAATATGTAGTGTCTTGCACTTGTACCTCCAATTTCCATATACCAGAAGCAATTGAGAGTCCTTTCTTTGATAAGGAGTCTACCACTGAATTTAGAGATCTGTCCACGTGAGAAAAGGAATAAAACTGAAGACTTGTACACAGTAATTTGATCCTATTAATCCAACCTGTAAGAGTGGGATTCCTATTAATTTTCCTTCTTGTTGTTTGAGAACAAAACCAATTACACAATAGCCCTCACACTAAGCTGTAAAATGAGCCTCTCCATTCAATGATTCACAATGCTTAAATATTAATGATCTCAATTGATCATCATTAACCATTTTTCATTATGATTTATTTTGATTATGGTTAACTATGTTAAACCATATTTAACTATGGTTAATCATGTTTCATAATGGTTGAATTTGGTTTAATATAACCATGGTTAGACATATATGAGGATGGTTGAATTTAGGTGTTTATTGTTAATTTTGGTAGACTTTAGGTATTTATAGTTGATAATGTTTAACCATGGCTATTCATGGTTGAATATGATTAATAGTAGTAGATAGTTGTTTTAAAATGGCTCAACATGTTTGGCTATGGTTAAACAAGTATGAACATGGTTGACTATGTTTGACCATGGTTTAGAATGTTTCATTTTAATTAACGATAATTGATTTTGATTAAATATAGTTGAATTTGTTTAATTATTTTTTATCATAATTACTTACATGGTAGACTATATTTAATGATCAATAGTGTTTTACCATGTTTAATTATATTTAACTCTATTTAATGATCATTGTTTTTCCATGATTATAGTTAACTAGATTACATAATTTATGGGAAGAAAATACAAAATCACTTAATATAAATACAAGATAAGAGGGTACATGGTAAAAAAGGTATAATATCATAAGAGTATCGTAATGCTATATGAGATCACATTTACAATTTGAATCATAGTGAGGGAAACGACATACTCTAATTTATAGATGAAATGACCTTTTCACCACGAATTTTCTAGTTAATTTAAATCAAAATCCTACAGAGAATTTTAAAAACTTGAGTTTAAATTGTTTAAATACATGAAATAAAATAATATATTTTCTCTTTAAAAATATTTAGTGGATAATTGACATTCATATACTTAATAATTGGAAAAAAAAATACTAAAATAAAAATTTGAGTTTAAATAGTTTAAATACATAAAATAAAATAATATATTTCCTCTTTAAAAATGTTTAGTGGATAATTGACATTTATATATTTAATAATTAGAAAAATAAAATTACTAAAATAATTTATCGTCCATGGTGATTCCTATCATATTAAATTAATTTGGTGAATAAAACTTTAATAAAATAATTTTCTAAAAAATTATATAAAATAAAATAAAATATTTATATATTGATACCAAGATACTTCACCAAAATCATAATTTATATTTTAAATTATATGATATAAAAGAAAAATAAAACTTTCATAAAAATTGACAACAAATGTTGAGACCTCCCCTTTAATCATGTAATCAAATTGCTTCTTTATTTAAAATTTTACATATACATTAGCTCAAGAGCTTGCCACAACTTTTAGATGATTGGAATGCGACCTTCTCTTGGTAAAACATAAAAATTAATTGGAATTTTATACCTGAGAAAAATATTATTGGAAAAACCATGGGTTGCCAAAACATGGAGCCAAAAGAAGCCAATGGTAAATTGACTGTTTTACCTCGATTTAATTTTTGTTTTAATTGTGTTTAATTGGTTTTTGAGCCCAAAAAAATTGACAATTTTACCCCAAATTTATTTTAAATAATTTTTTTTTTTAATTTAATTTATATTTATATTTTGATGTGATTTGAAAGTCAAAATGTTTAGATAACATAACATAACAATGATATGACATGACATTCCAATGTCTCTTCCATATTGGGTTGAAGAGGACTTTTAATAGAATTAAAATATATATATATATATATGTTAAATTTATTATGTTATGTTTATTTGGAATGGAATTTTCCAAAATTTTAATTAATTATTAATTATATTTAAGTGAATTGTAGGGATTTAATTTCCACAAAATATTATAGAATATTCTTAGGTTGAAATTTATGTCCATGGTAGTTATGTCCATTTTTGTCATTTTCATTAAATTGGTTAATTAAAAAAAAATGTCATATGTGTGAGCTATGATTCTTTGGGATATGCCGTATTGATAAGTCATGGTAAAGTAGGAGCCAAACTCCATGGTTAATATTCTGGTTCCAAATAAAATTATAATTTAATTAGTTTTTATGAATTTTTTAATTTTAACAATGTGTTATTAATTTTTTTTTAATATTTATTATAGATTTATGTCTATCTGCATTTACCAACCATTTAATTTATTTTTCAGAAGAAAAAGTTGTCTATTATTTATATTATATATAGAGAAAAATACATGTACATTGTGGAGAAATAGACAATATTTCCGGCCAATAGAGACAATAAATGGAGCCATAAATCTAACAGATTCTTTCTAATAGATACATTGTCTGCCTATTTGTTTGATAGAACAAGTATGTAGACTGTTAGAAGCATATGATTCTAATGCAGAGAGATAGAAATTCAAAAACATAATACCTGGTCATATGACAAAAATCAAGAGAACATAATCATGAAACATACCAGAATAGGGACGATGTTATATACCCTGCATTGAGAAAGGCTGAATAAAATATGTGATGGATTCTACAGTGATGCTCAGATGCCACATACCGCATTGTGATTGCAAACCTTTCTTTGATAGCACGTCTGCCACCTCATTTTGTGAACGTTTAATATGTGAGATAGGGAAGAGTGAAGGCTTCCATAATGATGAAATCTTTCCCAGCCATCCAAATAGATTGTCGTTTTTATAGATTGTTTTCCGGTTACATGCTCTATGATGATTTTGGAGTTCCCGAAGATTTGAATTGGGCCAATATCCAAAAAAGAGCAGAAGATGAGAAGACCATGTAGAGCCATGGCCTCGGCTTTGTTGTTAGTCCCTAAGCCACCATTCCAAAAGATAGAATAATGTTGGTCTTTTGCAATGCAGATGTAAAATCCATATGCACATCGGCCATCTTTTGCAGCTCCGTCAAAATGAGCCCGCAGAAAGATATGCTGAGGAAGGGCTGCTGCACTAGAATGAGACTTCAATTGCTGGGGGATATATGGGAGGATTGAGAGATAATAGGGGATAAGTTTGTCGAATATGTCCATGAATTCCTCCTTGCAATTTTGAAAAAGTCTTTTGTTTCGCCATTTCCAAACGAACCAGCGGACAATAAGTGGAATAGGTCGCTAGGTGATTTCTGGGCACCCCACCATTCGAAAGCAACCATAATGGAAGAATGAGATATGACAGTGAATCCAAAGTGTGAAGCCAACAGCTTCCATAGGTTCTGTGTGAGGGGGCAATTAAGAAAAATGTGCATGTTGTCTTCTGTTTCAGATACACAGATTGAGCAAATAGTTGGCCCGTGCCAGTTCCTTTTTTGTAGATTTAACCATGTAAGGTTTTTATTATGAAATAATAGCCATGAAAAAAGGATAATTTTTAATGGACAGCCGGATTTCCAGAAAGTATTTGGAAATGTTTTCTGGGAAAGCTTGAGTTGATCTTCAGTTAAGGAGAGATATATATATCTCTGACCAAAACATTTGTCCTGCCTCTCTTATCTCGCCAGACAACGCTGTCGTTTTCCTCTGTTCTGAATATCCCAGCATGTTTCATATCCCAGATAGCCTTGTTCCATTGTGTAGCCAATATGTCATTGAGACCCAATGCCATAGCCGATTTCCATCTAGGAATTGCTCCCTGCCAATCTTGTATGACTTGTGCCCAGAAGAGTAAACCTTTTTGTTGAAGGAGCATAAGAAGTTGTTGAGGGATAGGGGACTCCACCTCTACACCCATGATAGAATCAATGCTGATGAGAATGTTGTTTCCTATTTGAAATTGCCATACCAGATTCTTGAGGAAGAAATGTAGAACCTTTTGAAACCTCCTCCAAATAGCCGACCCTTGTGAAGGACCCAGAGATCTGTTCCTGTACCAATATATGACATCTCTATTCCCCAGATATTTAATCTTAATAGCGTTACTACATAAACTATCTCCAAAAACCGCTCTCCATAGAGATTTACATAATAGAGCCAAACCAAAATAGTGAAGATTCATAATGCCCCATCCCCCCATTTTTTTTGGGGGGGAAATGTTAGACAGTTTTGCAAGATGGTATTTTCTCTTCTCCTTGCAACCCCCCCATATAAAGATGGCCATTAAATTGTTTAGTTTTTTAATGATACCTGATGGGATGTAATATAGATGTGCCCAATATACAGTGATTTGAGTAAGCACAGATTGAGAGAGAATCATCCTACCAGCTAAAGATAGACATTTGAATTCCCATCCTAATATCCTTTTATAAAATCTATTGAGGATCCAAGACCAGTCAGATATGGAGTAGCCCATGGATTTCAATTGATAACCCAAATATTTCATACCTTCTTTGATAGATATTGCCTAAATATTATAAAGTTGAAAAATGTAGTCCATGTCATCCATAGTGACCTTTCCATAGTGAAAAGATGATTTGCCTTCATTGGTATATAAACCTGTTGCCCTTTGAAAAAGTATTAATATCTCATGTAGAATTTGCCATGATTGTCTACAGAGCATAATAAAAAGTAGAATATCATCTACGAATATATTATGTTAGGAAGAGTTTCCCCTGGTTATGGAAAGAGGTATAATATTCCCCATAGAAACAACTCTTTTTAGATGTAGACTGAGAGTATCCATAACAAGTATAAATAGAAGGGGAGAAAGGGAGCAACCTTGTTGGAGATCCCTTGCAGCCGTGAAGAAAGAAATAGGGATTCCGTTTATGAGAATGGCATAGTTGACTCTTATCCAATTTGTACACTGATCATTCAGCCCAATCTTAATGAGAAGACACCTCAGATAGCTCCAGTCAAGGAAATCGTAGGCCTTTTTGAGATCTATTTTAAGAATTGCAGCTCCAATTTATTTTGTATGCATTGAGTGCAAACATTCCTGAGCTATTGCCACTGCCTCTAATATATTTCTGCCATTTAGGAAACCATGTTGTTCCTTTGAGAGATAAAGTGAGAGAATGCCATGGATCCTTTCTGCTATAACTTTTGAGATGATTTTATAAATAATATTGCATAGTGAAATAGGTCTGAAATCTGAAAAAGATAAGGAGTCCCTTTTTTTGGAATCAAGGCAATATAGGTAGAGGTAATGATATGACTAATTTTGCCCCTCATTCTGGATTCTTCAACCATCCCCAATATATCATTTTTCATCATGTCAAAGAAATGGATGAAAATATCGATGGTCTAGCTGTCAGGGCCAGGGCATTTATCTTTTTTAAAAGATTTCATAACAGCTAGTAATTCTTCCTCCGATACAACAACAAATAAACGGTCATTTTCCTCTTCATCAAACATACATGGGAAAGGTTCGATGCCCCACAAAATATCATTTATCTCTCTGTGGGTGTCCCGATTATATGCCTTCTGAAAATGATTAACAGCTTCTTTGGAGATCTCTTCTTGTGTGTACAGAAATCTGCCATCTTCACTCTTGATTTTCCATATAGAATTTGTTTCACATCTTTTGTTTGCAAAACGATGAAAGAATTTTGTGTTTTTATCGCCCTCCTTTAACCAAGTGGCTCGACTCTTATGTCGCCATGATGCTTCTTCAATGGATAGTAACTTCTGCTTCTTCTTTTCTAGTTCCCAAAGTCGAGAATGAACATTCCATGGGAGGGAATGTGATGACATACCATTGGCAATGATTTCCAATTCTTTCTTAATCTCTTGTAATTCTGAACAGTTAGATCATTTTTTCAGGGCCTACCACTTTTTGACCTTTATCCGTAAACTCCTCATTCTACCAATCAAATTTTCCGTTGGGGAAGATCCTAACAAAGGATCAAAAGATAACCATGTTTCTCGGATAATATTATTGAAGGTCTCATCTTCAAGCCATATCCTATTGAACTTAAAAAGATAATTTTTCCGAGAACTCTGATCCGACCATTGTAATGAGATCAGACGATGGTCAGAAATAAAAATTGGAAGAGTATGTGAGCTCGGGAAACCGAAATTTTCCATCAATTTTTCATGAATGATGAATCTGTCCAATCTCTTAGCTATATAGGCATCCCCCGACCTTCCATTGTCCCAAGTAGGAGATAAAGATTTTGGGCAAATATCAACAAAGTTGAATTGCAACAACGCCTGTCTGATTTTCTCACCAAACGGGTCAACTTTTTTTCCATTTCCCCAAACTTCATCCGTGCCCAAAGTGCAGTTTAGGTCACCAACAATGAGGAGTGATTCAATTTCCATAATTTCGGAGGACAGGGAACGGTTCTAATAAGAAACTTGATCTTTATAGGGTGCATAGACATTTAGAATATGGATCGTATCGGCTCTACCACGATATTTGGCAATAATCAAGATACCCGGAAGTGATGATTGACCCTATGTGATTTATTTCACCAGTTTCAATCCCACTTCTTCACCCCTGTGAGCATCACCCGATGCAATGAGTGCTAAGTGAACTATTCAAATCATGAGAAATCAGTCACTTATGACTACCTCTCATGGAAATGGTCATACGTGAATGACTTACTTAACGCAGTTGAATCCCAAAAATGATATCTAATATAATGCACTGCGTAAACCCCCTATACTTAAATTCAAAAACAAAAAAAAAAAAAATCAAGATACCCTAAAGGCATCGAAATGTTTTTGTTGAAATCCATTTCGGGTCCCAGAGAACCGCTAATCCACCAGATAGGCCAGCCGCCTCTGTTGCTGAAATGTACCAGGACGGGAGCATACGCCTGAAAAAAGAAATTGTGTCCTGTCGAGCGTACATGGTTTCCTGTATTAATATTATCTTGTAAGGAGAAGAAAGAAATAAATCTTTTAGAGCTAGAAACTTCAAGTCAACGCCAAGACCCCTTATATTGATAGAGAGGATGTTCATTATTTGTAACTCTTCCCAGGCAAATTTGCTCTAAAAGGCCCGCTTTCAGGAAGATTGGAAATGGGGATGTCGACAAGGGAAAGATAATCAAGATTGGTGATGCCCTTCCTTCCCCTAAAGTGTCTACTGCCCATGTTTTGTTTCGACGAACTATGATAATCTTTGCCGAAATAGGATTGATGACAGGAGAAGACGACTTTCTAGGTTTATGAATGGTGAGGGAAAGAAGGGGAAGAGATTCTCTCTATAGGAGCATGTCAAGGTCACTGCCAATGGAGTTAGTGGGGAATGGTAAAGGAGATGTTGAGGGGGGGGAACCGAGTTCATGGGATCTTTACCCTTGGAGGAAGGAATGGAGCGATTCGGAGTTATATGGATGGAGGAGGAAGAGGAGACTTTCTTATGGGCATGACCAGACTGAACAAGTGATGAAGAGGATGAGGGAATAATAGTTATGTCAGTACTCTGATGGGGAAGGAAACTCGATTTAGGAATAGGTGAAGGGGAGATGACATGAATACCTTGAGATGGTTGAGGAGGAGGGGGTTCGGAGGGTATGACACGAGCACCTGCATTGTATAAATTATCCATGCAAATCGATCTCAAAATCGATATGGAGGGAGATCTTTGGTGCCTGGGAGAGAATAAAGGGCGATGAGACTCCCCCGATAGATCACGTGAAATGGAAAAACTGTGAGAGCGAGTCGGGGAGAAGATATCTGCAATAGGAGATACTCTTTTATAGTTGTAATTTTCCTCATCCCCATAGCAGTGGGACAAAACCATATTCTGAGACTTATGTTTCACCCTATATTCCTTATTCCATACCTTTCCATGCGGATGCCGAGGACATTTATCTTTGAGGTGTCCCGTTTTGTGACAAAGGGAGCACCTGAATGGGACTCCCCAGTAATCAAGCCTTTGACGGGCAGATAATTCTCCCCAGAACAAGTCAATGTGATCAGGAAAACCACCCCTATAATCTTTCTCAATCAGGATCCAGGCAACCCGTTTATCTTTAGCACCTAGACATCTGGGGTCAACGTAGACAAATTTTCCAATAGCGTTTCCAATGAAGGAAAGAGATTCCTTCGTCCACAGTTCAATAGGAAGGGCAGGGAATTTGACCCATATAAAATTGTTCTGTGGAGTGTTACGAAGAGGGTCGAAACCTATGTACCATTTGTGGAGAGCAAGAAAACTCCACCCGTGCACCCAAGGGAGGCCCCAAATGGTATTGAGGTCCTTAACTTTCAGGAAATGAAAGTTGTACCAGTCTTTCATCAGACAAACAATGGTAGGAGTGTATCCAATAAGGGGACGCCATCGAGATCCAAGCCACTTTCTTATCTGGTCATCTTCCATGTCGGGGAAGTGCCATTTACCAATTAAAGCATGTGATTGTAAACTTGCAATGTGATCCGCTAACATAACACCGTCCAAGCATATAGCAAATGGGGGAGGGGTAATCTTGGCCGGCCGATGATTATGTTTGCATCGAGGAACAGAGGGGATATATTCACCAGGATCAGGAACAAGTTGAGAGGATAGCAAGTGGCCCGCCAACATGGATTGCCAATTGGAAGCTTTTATTGTACCAAAATGTAAAGCTTCTGCCTCCATGGCAGCTTTTACTAAATCCGACGTGTCGGATTCAACATGGAGAATCTCCATCTCAGCGAATAGTAAAGCCAACTACCCAAAGACGACAAGGCGAGGATAATAAAAGAGACACAAGCCAAAATAGACAAATATTCCTTACACTAGATAATATAGCTACCATGGGATTTAGCCTTCCATCGAATTTATGGAAGAATTCGAAATCGACACAGATCCCCGGGAGAGCAGGACAAGTACCAAGGAGATAGAAAACAGGACAAGATATTTTATAGGACAAGTACCAAGGAGATAGAAAACAAGACAAGATATTTTATATTACATTATTTCAAATAGTTCTATTAATTAAAAATCAAACTTGGCGTAAAAATAATTTATGCAGAAAATTGTATGATCAGATCAAGAATTGAAAATTTTTTGGCAAATACTTCAGCCACCATCATACATTTTTTTGTTTCTTATCCGATGTAATGTTCATCCGTCATATCACACATTACACAATTTCTTATCACACACTTTTATCTATAAACTATTTTACACAATAAATCATATAGTTATCTCCAAAAATACTCAACTATGAAAATTAAACTTTAAAAAATTAAAACTTATTTTTAAGTTATATTTTCTATAACTTTTATGGAAAGCCTTTTGGAATTGTCATACTCATTTTACGTTTGAACGGACCAAACGTTTGGTCGATCATTACTAATGGATCCTAGTTATTTATTTTGAAGATATTGTACTCATTTTAAAATTTCAATATTCTGGGCCAAATAACTGTGGTCCTCCACCGATAATGGATCAAAAAGCTTTGTTCGAAAATAGTGCATCTATTTTTAGATCTCGATATTTTGGATTAAATAAATGTGGACTACTAGAAAAGGGGGGCTTTTATGTGGTCAATTATAAAAATGGGATCATAATTGTTTGGCAAAATGCGTTTAAATTTAAAAAAAAAAATAGAATCTCTAAAAATCCTTTTAATGAAAACACACTACCCAAAAGACAAATATAAAACATTTTTATAATTATTAAAATATTTTATTTTTCAAACTTCATAATATATTTTAGAATCATATTTAATTTTTAATCAAAATTAGAATTTATAGTTTAATATAAAAAGAGGATTAAATAATAAAAAATTATATTGTCCACGAGGAACAAATTTAAAATATTTTTATAATTATTAAGATATTTTATTCTTCAAACTTCATAATATATTTTAGCATCATATTTAATTTCTAATCAAAATTAAAATTTATAGTTTAATTTAAAAAGAAATTAAATAATAAAAAACGCTATTGTCTACCAAGATTTAGATAAATAGTGATCAGATACAAAGATTTAGATAACTAGTGATTAAATACTCCGTTAATTTTAAAGTGATATATATTACACATAATGAAAATATAATCCTGCTAAATTTACAAAAAAATAATAACGCCATGGATGGAAAGGATCTGTCATATATGTGAGAATAGGAACATCGAGGATGAAAACCACTTCCTCTTAGAGTGCCCGGCGTACAACCACATTAGATCTCAGTTTCATAATCTTTGTTACAATACTGACCTTCCTAGCCTTTTACAATGTCAAAATTATAGTGAGCTCTGAAGGCTTCTTTCCAAGCTTTTTGAGGATAAGAATAAAATCTTAAATCAAATTAAAATAATTTGTTTTTAGGTCCGATAGACCAATTTTTGGTCACACGATGTTAACCATCATCATCATATTTATTTTTTCTACCTATTTAATTATTAAAATAAAATATTTTTTATAATATTTAATATTAATAAATCTAAATTTAAATTAAACATATTGTAACTAATCTCTACGCAATATAAAAATTGTATCTGATATAATAATAATAAAAAAATTAACCATACTATTAAACAAACAAACAAAAACTATATTTAAAATATATTTAAATGACCAAAACAATTATAATTCAGATAACATATTCACAAATCCTTCCCCAATTTCATGGCTATTAAACGCTGAAGACTTATCATAACCCTCGTTGAATTCACAATTCACAGATTCACATATCGTTCACCAATTCCATGGCCACAAATAGGTCAAAGCTTGGAAAGGCTGTTACACTTTAGAACATACAGGGAGAAAGAAGGAAGCCAGCCAGGCCGGCCATCAGAGGCTGGGTGTTTAACAAATGTTTGGGATGGAGATCAACTGGTTCAGATCTGAGTGACCATCAAAGATCTGCTTCAAAGCTCTAGCAAAATAGCAGTGAACGTAGCCGTTTGAGAAGGAAAGAATACACATGTGGGTAACTGTATATATACAGTTAATATACATTTGTGAGCAACTGGATATATACAGGAAATAATACACCAACCGATTAAACCGAAATCTCTACACACACCACCTCTAAAATTCCGGAATTAATTTCTCCCAAATCCAGCGCTCATCATCTCCTTAAACTCCATATAATTGACCATCCCATCGCCATCTTTATCAACTTTCTGTATCATCTTCTTGCACTCCCCAATCGCTCGGCCTTCCTGGAGACCCAGCGACTTGAGCACAGACTGGAGCTCTTCCACAGTTATCAAACCGTCGCCATTCTCGTCGAAAACGCCGAACGCCTCCGCCAGATCCGCGTCTTCATGATCCGTCTTTTCTTCTTCCCCTCGCTTACCACTAATCGATTCATACATCAAAACGAACTCCTCAAAATCCACGTACCCATCGCCATTGACGTCCACGGTTCGAATCGTGGAGGCCAATTCCTCTTCGCCTACGCAGAGCCTGAGCTTATCGAAGGACTCTCTCATCTCCTGTTCGCTGATCAGCCCGTCGCCGTTCTTGTCGAAGGTCGAAAAAACCCTCCTCAGATCCTCTCGCCCCACGGCCTTCTCCGACACCCCTTCGTCTAAGTTTTCCGCCATTGTTAGACCCTTTTCAGAGGGCTTAAAGTTGAACCAGAGCTTGAACTTCCTGCAGAACAAAAAAGAGAGTAAAGGCCAAATGGGTTCTCAGATCCAGCCTCACTATCTCGATATCCACTGAAAATTTCACAAATTCTTTAATTTCTGCATCCACAAAACCCATAGAAACACAGTTAATATATGGTATTGCAGAGTACGGCTGTGACAAACAAACTACCCCACGCAACATAAATTTGAAATTCGCTTGTGAGAAAAACCCTGCTCTCAGACGCCAGCGCCATGATTTAAAAATACGGCGGCCTAGAGAGAATCTTCGACACGCCACATTCCAGAGATTCTTCGCCGGAGTGGACTGGGAATCGATCCGAGGATATGAATTTGACGATTCTCACCCCGCCAGACGCGTTCAGGACGCGGAGTATACACGGCGAGAGGTGGGGCCCGCCTTTCCGCGTGAAGTAATGATGGTTACGACTCACGAGTTGGAAGTTGATGTTGATGGACGGGGACCTCCATATCGTGGCATATGAAGTACAACGATATTTAAAAATTAAATTCAAATTAATAAACGCTAAATTATGATATTAAGGTTAGTCGAGACTTATAAGGTTGGATTTAAATTCGTACGTTTTGTACGACGGCATTTGGTTTCAACCACTGTCAGGAAAAATAATTTAATGTAAATAATAAAGTTTTATCATTTGTCAAATTTGCATGGGAGAGAAAATATATTATAGTACATGGTTTTTGAGTTTTTTCATTGGGAAGCTATAAAGTGCATGAAAGCTTTTTCTTTTATTTAATAAAAGGTTTATAGCGATGGAAATGAGGTTAATTATAAAGTTCATGTTACCATTAATGGGTTGAATTGTACTTTGTTACTGAAGTGGTTTGGACTGCTCTTATATTTTTAAGCTTGACGGGATTGCTATTATATTTTTAAGCTTGACGTCATTTTTCATGAGGATGTTAGTGGATTAATTAAGTTCTTAATTTAATATTAATAATTTTCAAAATGTTTATTTTTTAAGGTGTAGTTTAATTTATAAATGAAATGAGTTTTTTTACGATATTTTTTTTAGTTAATTTTAATCAAATTTTGATAGAGATTTTTAAAAACTTGATTTTAAATTGTTTAATCGATATAATTCTATTGTCCCGATGTTGAATCTATTTATAAATTCAAAAATGTATTTTAAACAATATAATTTCAAAAAATTATATTGTCTGATTTTTAACCAATTTCAATAAAAAACTATTTTATCTATAAATTAAACTACGCCCGCTTTTAATTTCATCACAACAAATTTAATTTAAATATAAAAAAAATATAAAACCTAGCTTCTAACGACTTTTATTATTATATTAAACTTATTATGTAAAACCCTTAATAATAAAAATGTTTTTAATAAAAACCATTAACTGTACCTTGAAATCATGCAAACTATGGGCCTGGAGTATGCCCTAAAACTGCTTCTGCTTGGCTAAGAGCTCGTCTTCCTCGGACGTATAAGGAAACAGGTTAACGGCCCAAGACCCAGAGGCATCTGGCAGGAGTGAAAGCCTGCTCCCTTACGGACCACCAGCGGGTTATTTCAGGTGGCGTGGTTTCCCTTGATAACAGTGATGTGTCAACTGACATTTGCGGATAGCAGCCAGAGATGGCTGTCCTCACTGTTCGTTTGACAAAACTGAGTTTGATAGGTTTTTCCACCTTTTGAAGAAATCATGCAAACTATATTTTAAGAATGGTGGAATAGAAAAAACATATAAAAATACAAGGTTAAAGTACGCTCAATAAATCTATCGGTTTCTACCAAGTGCTTTGGAGTGGGAGGTTAACGATATAATTCTTATGAAGTCCTGCCTGGCGTCCACTTTCTACTGGGTTTTTCTTTTAAATAAGGATTAAGAGAGATTATACTGCTATCAGTGGTATTTGGTTGGGATGTCACAACACTGAGGTGCATGTTAATAAAGGAAAAAAATTAAAAAAAATAGAAAAAATAAATTATTAAAATTATTTTTAATATTATGAAATTAAAAAAAAATACAATACAATGAAAATGTTTATTTTAAATAAACAAACTAAATTCATGATTACAGAAGATGTATGCTTCCCTAAAACACCAATAAAATCTGTATTTTTTATTATGTAATTGAGTAAGAATGAGGCTCGATATAAAGATAAAGATATCTAACAGGGAATTAAGTTTTACCATAACATAATTAAAAAAATTATTTTTGTTTACTCATAAACGGTTATCTTAAAAAAAAAATTGAAGTGATGTATTTTATAACTTAATTTTTATATATAGTATAAAAAATAACAATTAAAAATAATATAATAATAAATAAATAAACTTTAAATTTTCATAATCATTTAAAAAATACCAAAAAATAATATAAATTATTTAGGCAATTTATATTTTAATTTCCTTTTAACCATCATGGAGATTCCATTTTTATTTATTCAAATTTAAATGTTTTTCTCAATAAATGCCTCTTCTCATTTATAGAATCAATCAATGCTCTTAAAGCATGGGTGGGACGTCTCATTTATAGAATCAATGAATGCTCTTCCAGTATGGGACTCGAAAAGGAATAAAGTAGAAAAAGCCTAACTTAAAAAGTGTCTATTGTCATTCCCTTTAGAAAAAGTGTATTGTCATTCGCTTTAGAAAAGGTGTTGGTGTTAAATTGTCATATAAGTTAGATTACTTTTTATAACTATTTAAGTTATAAGTATTTAAGTTGAAGTGTAATGTTCTTTTTTTTTAAATAATAATTTCTTAATTGGAATTTACATATGTAAATTTTACTGTTTCGGAGTATGTCTTAAAATTATTTTTGTTTGGTTAAGAGTTCATCTTTTTTGGACATAAAGAAACAAGTTAACGGCTCAAAGAGTTCATCTTCCTTGGACATAAAGAAACAGGTTAACAGCCCAAGACTTAGAGGCATCTCGCTGCCCCCTTACTGACCACCAAGGGCTTATTCCAAGTAGCGTGGATTTCCTTGGGCTTATTCCAAGTGGCTTGGTTTTCCTTGAATAAGGGTGATGAGTCAGCCTCCATTCGTGGTTAGCAGCTAGAGATGGTTATCCTCACTGTTTGTTTGACCACTGAATTATAATAGGTAAATTTCAGATCAAGAGTATTTTTTTACAAAGATTATATATGCTTTTATTATTGTGAAGTATGTGATGATAAATTTTCATCCTTAATTGATGAAAATTACAGGTAAATTGTACAAAAATAATAATTAATGTTAGAGTTAATGTTAGGAGACACTTGATCCCAATTACTTTTCAAAACATTTATAAAAAAAATATTTAATATGTAAATATGTGCATTAACAATGATGTACATATACATTAGATTAGTTAGATGATGTCATTACCATGGATCTAGCAAGTACCAAGAGGGATCAAATTCTTGATATGTAAATCTCTTTTACATTGCAACACTTGAAAACAATTGCACTTTGAGAGATTTGATCTCTCTTAGTGCTTGATTTGAGTGAAAATATAAGATTTTTTACTTTTAATTGCATTCTCTCTCTTTAAAGTTGATATGAAATTATGTTACTTTACATGGACATTGAAATATTTTAGTGATGCACAGGAACTTAATCCTTGCCACTCAAGTTAGAAACTATGCTATGGTAAAAATTGCATAAAAAATATAACATAGTGGTTAATATGCAAATCTAATCTTATATTGTCTTTGATGGGAACTAATAAATTAAGATATGAAGTGGATAAATTAGTTGTTTACTAAGGCATATGGAGTTCCATAAATTTTGGTGGGTAATATGCACTAGTAGGTCTACACATTTATAGTTTTACTCCTACATAAATGATGAAGAAAACATAAATAATGGTAAGAAGCAGCTCCCAATAAATATATATATTTACATCTTATTCCTCTCACATTTTTATCTAAAGACTTGCTTAAATTATGGTGGGAAGTAATTGATGATAAATATATTATTTATATGAGTATGAGTTATCTCCAAGGATTTTACTTTTTGAATAGTTTTCTTACAAAGCTTAAAAATAAAAAATCACTACACAAATATTTATGAATATTGCAACTTCTTGTAGCGACTCCAAAAGCCTTCTTTATTATCCACAACAACTCATCTCATACTGATCCAGGTATTCATGCTTCGATTGAATAATCTGAAGGGATCTAGTATATATAATATAACGATAACTAAGATTATTTTAATCCTTAATTAAGACTAATACTATAACATTATTATAATAATAATATAACATTAACTATTAGTTATTATTAAACCCTTTCGATTACTAACTATTATTTCTAGCAATTTTTAATATAAATATTAACTCAAACATTGTTAACTTTTCACTTAAATAACATATGATAAATATTAAAATAATATTTTAGCATTATAATATTATATAATTAAAATTGATTAGTCATATCTAGCCATTCTTGGTCAATCTTAGCCGTTTATCTAGTCTGACCTAATATAGCCATTTTTTTAGTCAAACCTAGCCGTTGGATGATCTGCTAGCCCTATTTAATATGCAGCCTTGATCTGGTTCTTCAACTTGTCCTGACCATGAGTTGCACTCGTTGGTTCGAAACGCGTCGACAAATGTTCTATCATGTGATTTATGCCGAAAAAACTTTTCTCATAAACTTGATATGGATCACAGAAGCCTCAATTCAACAATTGAAACTTATCTTTTCATTTTCGCTTGTGTTTGTTCACTCAGTTGATTCTTCTAAGTCACAAGTTGATCTCCCAACTTGGTCTCATAGTAGTTCTGGGCTTGCCTCCAGAAACTACGCAATCCTTGATAGAAAGTAGCCTTGATGATGGGAATTGCACAGTCTTGATTGCCAGTGAGCCTTGAGCTCAGAAACTATGCAGTCATGGGAGGCAGCCCAGAAATTGTGCAACCCTCACTGAGCACAGAAACTGCATAGTGCACTGAGGTGAAAAGTTGCCTAGTTCCCCAAAGCTATGTAGTCTTTCCCGGTAGTGTGCATGGCAAGTTTCCTTGAAAAAAAAGAAAAAACATCTCTAAAAAATAGGGATCCATTTTTAGTATCCCGAAGGAGGCACTTGCAATATTTTTAGAAACTTCTACCAAGTTGCTTTTTCCTTGATTTGAAGCATGCACGTCATAAACCCTAATTTGTCCAAATCTATTTAATCGACGCTTCTAGAGCTCATTTTCACATTCGATCTTGGAGCTCTAACATTCCTGAGGATATCAAGGAACCTTCAGTGCAATCGTCGGTGTTTTTCCGGGTGAGTTTTGCTTTTGTCATATTTTACCACTTTTTTGTCGCTTTTTGTTGTTTGGCTTGTGTGAGTGTTGTTTCACTTTTTTCTCTTCATGGTTGTTGACGTTTTGACTTGTTTTAACTTGTAGAATTGTTGTTTTAAGTTTTAGATTGTCTTTCCCAAGTGTCACATAAGTTTTCCTGTTTTTTCACCCATGTCATTGTTGCGATGACTCTCCCCACTTACTTCATTTTCCTTCCGTTTGATTAATTGTTATTCGCATGCGTTAACTGTCACTTAGTCATATATGCACTCAACTTCACACCATCTCTCATATCTTCTCGTTTTCAGACTTCCCTTGGGCAGATATGGATTTCCTTTGCTCGGTTTTCACTTTTCGTAGCTAGAACTGCGCAATCCTAAGGCTCCAGCCACAAGCTTGGCCTCTGGAATTGTGTAGTGCGTAGTTGTTGGCTCCAACTACGCACTAGCAGTTCCAAGAGCCAACCTGCCATCCTTAACCACTAAGACTGCACAATGCACAGTCTCTCCCAGACCTATGCCCAGGTTGAACTGCGCATTGAGAAGTTTCAACCATCAAGCTTCCATCTTGGTTGTTGGGATTGTGCAGTGTGCAGTTTCCACAGGAAGCCAGTCCCTCTTGCCAGAGAAAACTGCGAATCCTCCCCATCTGATGCTCGGTTTGTTGCTTGAAATTTCCTTGTAATTTGTTTTGCTTAAGACTGAAATTTTCTTATCATGAGTGTTCTATCTGTCCCACAGGAACAACAGTTGTTGAGCAACTCTCCAACAGTCACTATTACCATGGCATCTAAGACAGTTGCATCAAAGGAAACCACTGAGAGTAGTACTAGGAAAGCAGTTTAGCAAACATTAGTTGATTTGCTAGTGTATGTAGATACTCAGTTGTTTATACATAAGGGATCATCACTGACATGGCAGGAGATTAAATATGCTTTTGCAAAGTACTTTGAGGTAGACTTAGAAGATCGATAGGTTTATCTCAACATCCAATAGTCAGGGCTATACAAGGTTGCATGCAGGTATCTCGCCTTCTCGTGTGCAGATATTATCGGATGGATTGTCTCACACATTGATGAGAAGACCATGACATTGAGCAGTGTCAGCAGGTAGAAGCTTGCCACCTTTCGGGTAGAAGACTTTCAACAAATGTATCACTTTCCCAAGCCAGTAGAGTGCATGGACTCACTCTTCTATGCCACCCACATCTATGTGAACACAAGAGACATTGTCAAATGTTGGGTGAAAGAGCCATCGAAGTTTCAACAGACACCCACCCATGTGTACAAGACAAAGTCCCTTAGGAAGGCTTACAAGCTCTTGGTTATCTTTTCTTACAGAATCCATGGTCAAGAGAGCATTGAAACCTTTCTTGAAGGGTGGGCAGTCTTATTGGACCAGTTGGTGAACGATGGCAGGTTGTTCAACTGGTTAGATCTGTTGGCTCAATAATTGAAGGCCCGTGTAGCACATGCTCGGAATCCGCTCAAGGGTGAAAGAGAAAGGTTCTATATGTCTACATACTTACTGGATGAAATTTTGTGAAACAACAGTTCCCTGGCATGAACTAGACATGGACACCACGAGAGATTAGCATGCACATCTATTGCAAGTTTCTTTCGGAATGCAATTATCAAGTAGTAATGGCACGACTAACTAACCACGTCATCATCCTAATGTACAAGCTTATCTTTGAAGAAGATCCACCTTGAATGTCACGAGAAGTAATAGAGGTGATAATAGACATCACATATTGGTATGCCTCACTGGGTGGCACCTTCATTAGAGTGTTTGGCAGAGAGAAGCCTTTGCATGTCTTACCAAGGTATGCCACTGACAAACTGATAACATAAGAAGTATAATACCATCTCATTATAGGGTTGTCAACAACGCTACACAAGAAGAAGAAAATACCATGGCCCACTCTTCCTTTGCAGATTGGATTATACGAGATAAAGAACTTGAGATTCACAGATGACGAGGCTAAGGAGATGGTGAAATTTGAATTCGGCACTAAGTAATTTAATCTGTATGATCCCCACAATGTTTGTAAGGACCACTATACAAGAGTTTACTTTCTGTGGATCGGCGGGGCATTTCATTAGCCAAAGGAGGATCCTTGGACGTACTGCTACAATACCTCCAACTCAATGAGCTAGTCAGTTTAGAAAGGAGTTCACAAGCTGCTCCATAGACAACAGCAGCTCTGGAAATAACAGCAGTAGAAGGTAGCAATTCTGTGCAAGACAAGGGAAAAGGGAAGATTGTTGACATTCCAGAGGGAGAAAAAAGCTGTAAAATGAAAGAAAATCCTCTTATCATGAAGGCTGTTTGGAAGCAGAAGAAAAGAGGAAGCAAAGGATGCACAGAGCATAGCGGAGAAAGAAAGAAAAGAAGAAGTTGTGGGAAGTAGAACTGAAGTTGTAGGAGACAGAGAAGAAGTTGAGGGAAGAACAGGAGTTGAGGAGGAAGAAACAAGAAGAGAAGTAGAAGCAAGAAGAATAAGAAAGGCAAGGTGCAATGATAGAGGAAACAACATCAATACAAGTTGAAGAACCAGAACAGGAACAACCAGCAGCTGAGGAGAAAGGTGAACAAATGCAAGATCAGAAGTTTTCTCAATAGATTTAGAAATTGATCGAAGTGACATACATGGAGATGGAACAAGAGCCATAGCATGAAGATGTTGATCTGATGTCGAGAGCACCACAGGTCATCCCTTAGTCTTCACCACCTCTAGCAGCAGAGCCGACCCCGAGTGAACAAGGAGATGTTGTTCTCCTTGATGATGATCTGGTAATGGATGTGTACAATCTATCATTCGATGAGTTCTAAAAGAGGATTGTACAAGCATGGAGAAAGCACTTTCCGAATGATCACGCATCACCTGCATTCATTAGAGAAAGGGTGATAGTGTTAGACACCAGGAAGCATCCAAATGCCATTGTCGAAGCCAACTTGGCCTATGCAGGAGCAACAAGATCAAATGTTCAGTATTTGATGGCCAAGAATGAGCAATTGGCACAAAACCTATAGGTTGCTAGGCAAGAGGCAGAACAACTCCGAGCAACAGTGCATAATGCAGTTTTCGCAATCGAGGAGATGAGAGCAACGATACTTGCTGAAGTATCAACACTTGGAGAAACCATGTGGAAGCTCCATGACGGGTTTGCCACCATACATAAAGTTTTTGTATGTTTGCATGCCTTACAATAGCATAGAAAAGAGTTTTTTAAAACTCTCAATAACATACAAGTTACCATTGCCTATGTGAAAGAGTGGACAATGCGGTACAAAGGGGCCTCGCTTAACTTAGTGAAGAAAATGAATCCATGGGCAGAGATGGAGAAAGGAAAGGTTCGAATGTTGATTTAGAACAACAAGAAGCTCACCTCATTCGTTGGAAGCATTCAAGCCTCATATGTATAGTTGTACAGTAGTTTGGATGTCTTGGTGAGAAGACACCATATCCCATCAGTAGGTTCCCTCACCAAAACTAAACCCAAGAACCAAGTCCGATAAGAGGTTGAAGAGTACTTGGAGTAGCTGAGGCAGAATGCCATCAGGGAAGACTTAGAGTTGAACACACAGAACATGTAGAATTTCATCGGTGGTCTTGGCAAAGTTATAACAATGTTGCTCACGCTTCAGAACGAGTTGGACACAGGTTCCAAGAGAGTGTACCTGAATTCCATGGAGGCTAGAGTCCACTTCCAGTAAGACATTTTTAAGCAGTTTGGGGATACCATCACATAGTACCAAGCTTGGCACCAATATGTGACCGAGAAGAAGCAAGTGGAGGTTGATGAGCTAGACTTCTCCAAAATTCCAGCATCATAATGTTGTGTCTTGTTAGGCTGTAAAGGTGTCTCTACCCTATTTTGTCTTATATGGGTACAAGTGTAAAATGCAATATTATTTGTAATTATGTTGTAAGTGAAATTCCAAGTGTCAATATTGGAATATGAAATCCAGTCATTAGAGACTGGGTGTTTAAGAAATGTTTGGGATGGAGATTAACTGGCTCTGGTATGAATGACCATCAAAGTTCTGCTTTAAAGCTCAACAAAAAACAAATGTTTGGGATGGAGATCAACTAGCTGTGGTTTGAGTGACCATCAAAGTTTTGCTTCAAAGCTCAATAAAAATAAAAATGAACATAAGGAATGGATACACTTGTGGGCAACTGTATATACACATAAAAGAATATATTTGTGGGTAACTGTATATATACAGGGAAGAATACACCAACCAATTAAACTAAAATCAAACGCCACACACGCCACCTCTAAAATAATCAGAGAATGAGAATCTTAGCCATAGATGTTTTTGTATCAAGGGATTTGATTCTATTCAAGGCTCACTAGATCTATGGTTAAGATGAATCTATACTACACTGCCTATTGCAGAATAAATTCTGCACTTAATTTCTCCCAAAACAGGTGCTCATCATCTCTTTAAACTTCATATAATTGACCATCCCATTGTTATCTTTATCAACATTCTGTAGCATCTTCTTGCACTCCCCAATTGCTTGGCCTTCCTGGAGACCCAACGACTTGAACAAAGATTGGAGCTCTGCAACCGTTATCAAACTGTCGCCATTCTAGTTGAAAATGTCGAATGCCTTGGTCAGATCTGCGTCTTGATGATCCACTATTGCAGCTTCTTCTCCTCCTCCCCCTCACTTAGTATTAAAATAATCTAATTACTCTTGCGTGAGAAGTTGGTTAAAATTAGAGTTAGTTAATTGAGCGTTGAGTCAAGTCGAATTAAGCAACAATCGAATTTAGTGTGTGGTTGCATGTCAAGTTATTTTAGGCGAGTTGCTAGTCGAAAAGGTTTAAATACCCTTCACCAAGGTCATTGTAATAATCAAGTTTTTGTGTGATTAATAGAAGAGTCACAGCTCGTGTGTTTTATGTGTTAATTTGTATTTTTCCCCATTTGTTTTTCCCACAAATTGGTATCAGAACGAAGTTACAAAGAGCCAAGGAGAACGGATTAGTAACAGTCTGTGTGACAGGAGAGAAATATATTTTTTCTCTTGATTAATGCTATAATGCACCTTGTAGATTGTACACACGGCATTATAACGCATACCGATGTCATCAAGCACCGCCTTACCACAAGTAAACTTAACGCAATTCAACATCACATAGTTTCCCTTGACGTTTGTAGCTTTAGATGACTAACATGAGACTTCACCTTCGTGAAAGGCGTTAGCACACATCCAATCATCACAAGAGGCACGTTAATAGAGCAAAGAACATATTTTTTTTTAAATTGTGAAGTCAAGTTCCCTTCGTTTATATATGAGAGGTTCATATAACTTGAATTGAGAGGCTCATATAACGTGAAGGTTTATATGAGAGGCTTTTAAAAAGGCGTGAGTGTGAGTTTTTTAATAAAAGCTTTTATAAAGGTGTGATTTTGAGTAATTTATAAAGTTTTTTATATAAATAAATTTTTTTTATATATAGAAAAAAAAATAAGGGTTTTATTGAAAAAGGGGTTTATAAATTTTTTTAGTAAAAGAGGATTTTATTTTTTGAAGAAAGATGGCTTTCTCAAATTTCAAGCCCTAGTTTTCACAGTTTACAAGGAAATATTATGATGTGTGGGCCTAATATAGCAACATGTTGCAAGCTGATGATGTTTTGGATTGTGTCCAGTTTGGGTTTTCAAAACCTAAGGATGAAGCAAAAGAACGAGCTTTCATTAATGCAAAGAGAGAACTATGGAAGAAAGACAAAAAGAAGAATGCACAAGCGTTGCAGCTTATCCAACATGGATTGGACGGAGCAGTGTTCCAGAAGATTATGATCATGTCTTCAACAAAGGAAGCATGGGAGACCTTGGCGAAAAGCTATATAGGTATGGTCAAAGTCAATATTGTTAAGTTACAGAATATTAGGAGAGATTTTGGGATCCTGTAAATGAAGGAGACACGGGACATCGAGTCTTTCATGAATCGGGTCATGATTGTCGTAAATTAGTTAAAATTTTATGGTGAAGAAATTAAAGAGCAAACAATGGTTAAGAAGGTACTCAGATCTTTGTCTACCAAATTTGATGTTGTGGTAGCAGCCATAGAAGGATAAAGGATTTGACATCACTGACAGTTGATGAGTTGATGGGATCACTTCTATCACATGAGGAAATGATAGAAAGAAATAAGGATTCCACTTAGAAACCGCTTTCAAAAGTCAGGTTTCTATTTCAAGAGATAGAGGTCGAGGCAGAAGTAGATCGACAAGAAGAGGAAAAGGCGGAAGACATGGTGGTCAAAGAGATGGTTGAGAATACCATGAACATGAAACTAGAAGCAACTACAAAAGCTTCAACAACAATCAAATATTTGATAAATCAAAGATGAGATGTTATTATTGCAATAAATTTGGTTACTATGCCCGTATTGCAGGAAGATGATAGTTGATCAAGGAAACCATAGATCTAATGTCACTACAAAGAGTACTAACTCATGTTCCTAGTTTTCCATACCATGTATGAACCTTCTAATAATGTGTGGCTATTATATAGAGGTTGCAATAACCACATGACAGGCAACAAGAATTTGGTTGCAAATTGGGATCAATCTATGAATACAGAGGTAAATTTGGGGACTGACAAGACTATGGATGTAGATGGAAAATGAGTGGTCAACATTTGGGCAAGCAGGGGGGGTCGAAGACAATTTGAGAGGTATATTATGTTCCTAGTCTCAAACATAATTTGATAAGTGTTGGTCAATTGACATAGAAAGGATACATATTTATCTTTCAAGGACAATAGTGTGTTATATATGAGAAGCCCCCAAGGAAGCAGTTGATAGCAAAGGTGCAGATGATGGGGAATAGACTCTTTCCTCTAGTCACAAGTTACAGTGATTAGGTCAGTTCTTTTACAGTTGCATGTTCTAATCATTATTGGTTATGGCACTTTCAGTTTGGACACTTGCACTTTTCTGGTTTAAGATTGTTGCAGTAGAAACATATGGTCAGAGGATTACCCCCCATCAAAGAACTTGCTAGTACTTTTGAGTGTTGCATATTGGGAAAATAACACCGTGAAATTTTTCCAATGGGTGTTTCATACAAAGAAAATAAACCTCTTAAGCTAGTGCATATAGACTTGTGTAGACCTATGAGGACACAGTCAATTAGTTGAAGTTGTTACTTCCTCACTTTCATTGATGAGTATAGCAGAAAGACTTGGGTTTACTTCTTGAAGCAGAAGTCTGAAACTTTTGCAAAGTTCAAAGAATTCAAAACCTTTGCATAGAACCAAAGTGATCAACAGATCAAGGTATTGAGGTTAGATCGTGGTGGGGAATATGATCCAAAGGCATTCCATGATTATTGCAAACCACATGGAATCAGAAGTCAGTTTAAAACCGGGTACACACTGCAAAAAATGTTGGCATTATGATACAAGTGTTGTCCTTGATGGCAACTCACTCAGAGGTTTGATACAAGTGATGGCAACTTAATCAGAGGATAGATCTTAGTACAACAGGTCAAGAGAGAGATATACACAGGTTCATTATGACAAAGCCGCATATACACGCGAGTTAGATATTTCGAATACGCATATGCATAAACACACACTTTCATGCAAGGAAAATCACGTACATGTGGGAGAATTTATGTTTGGTCCATGGTATTTAGTCCTTGGTATTTGAACCTATGGTTTTGGACCATGGTATCTCGGCAGAAGTGTTGACCCCAAGTATTGGGTCCATGGTATTGTTTCTACATGGTTTTGGACCATGGTATTGAGAGAAGCCTAACCTATATAAGGAGAAGATCATTAGGCAAAGGGAGGTGCAAGGAATGGATGTCTGACGAAGTGGGAAGATCTAGTATTGCTGGTTATCGGGTTGTGATGCTTGGCTCGGGTTGGATATGACAACGAAGGTATAAGTAATTATCTTTAGATATGTACGTGGGTTGTCTTTGGTGAAAGCGCGTATACACGTAGTTTTGATATAGTCAAGTAGCATATGCATTATGAGATTTGGTGTTTCAGGTTGCTGTTGATTCTAGTGATTGTTGTAGAGTTCTGGGCTCTAGTTTGAATTATGTGTTTTGATGACAGGGTTTCAGTGATTCAGTATTGGGTGATTTAGTGATTTATGATGCAAGTATAAGTTGATGATTGTATTACAGCAGTGACTTTTTTGTACTTATGGATCTAGTCTGAAAATTTATGAAACGTGGTCCCTGGCAGAAAAGAAGGTTGTAGCCTTCTATAGGTCAGCACCTACGTACTAGTATCTTGGCTAGTACAAGAGCTAAGGGGGTTGTAGCTCCCTTCCAGAAGAATCTGTAAAACGAGAGAGAGTTGTAGCTCTCTGTAGGTTGCAGCCTGTGTGCTGGTAAAGGACTGCACCAGTACATTGTGAAAGAAGTTTCTTATTAAAGGAAGAAAGAGACGAATTGCAGCAGGTTATTTTCACCCACATTGGGTTTCCACCTTATATCATGGTGTTCATGTGTGCTTCTTATGTGTGATGATCTGTTCAGTTTTACTGCACATGTTTACTGTTAATATGGTTAATAATGTTCTGATACAATTACTGAAGATAAGCTAACTGAATCATAAGATTACTGTATGTACGCTAGTTGCATTTAACACAGTCGCGTATATACACGGATATATTGAATTGAAGCCGCGTATATGAATCTGAGTATGAAAATGAAAAAGTATCTAATTTAATAATACTGATTCACCCCCCCCCTCTTAGTATTATTTCCGATTAGAGCAGGTCCTTTAGAAGAAGCCTGATCGCTTGAAGGATAGATCCATCAGAATGGCTAATCTAGAAAGAGAGGCACACATCAGGCCACCAATATTTGACGGGAACAACTTTACCCACTGGAAGATAAGAACCACGGCATATCTACAATCGCTTGGAGCAGAAGTTTGGGGAATCGTGGAAGGAGGATACAATTACCCATCAGCAATTCCTACAGATACAACAGAGAAAAAGCAATATGAGCTCAATGCCAAAGCTGTTACTGTCTTATTGGGAAGTTTGACACAATCAGAATTTATGAAGGTCATGCATTTCAAATCAGCTAAGGAAATATGGGACAAAATTATTCTAAGCTACGAAGGAGATGAACAGGTAAAAAGAGCAAAGCTTCAAACTCTCAGAATCCGGTATGAAAATCTTAAGATGCATAGTAATGAAAGCATAGCTAATTACTTCCTGCGTATAGATGAGATTGTAAATTGTATGAGGAATTTGGGTGAAGAATTTAAAGAAGTTGTCTTAGTTGAAAAGGTTTTGAGATCCCTGTCTGCTAAATTTGATTCCAAAGTGTCTGCCATAGAAGAAAAGGAGAATCTGCAGAAAATCACCATGTCACAACTTCACAGAATCTTAATTGCTTTTGAGATGAGAAGAGAGGGACCATCAGAAGCTGCATTCGAAGCATTAGGATACATGTCAGGAGAAGAAGAAGAGGTAAATTTTGTCAAGAATCTTGAACGGGGAACTGGACGGTTCGAAGGTAAGCTACCTTTCAAATGCTTTTCATGTGGTAGAGTTGGTCACTACGCAGCTAGATGCCCTCATAACAAAGGAAAGATATCTGAAGAAGGTAATAGAAGCTATTATACCCATGTTAAAAGTGATGACTCATTCAATGGTAGTGAAGACATTAGAAGTCTCATGGCATATGAAAAGAAGAATGCAGAAACTGAAGAAGTTACCAAATTAAACGAACAATTGGAGTCAGTAACCAGGGTAAGGGAGAAATTGCAGGATATAGTGAAAGATCAGAGCATAACAATTCAGGGACTTGAATCAAAGATCCTCTCTCTAAAAGAAGATCTTGAAAAATCAAAGAAGCAGAACAGAGAAGCTCTTGAACATGAAGTGATCAAATTAAAGCAGCAAGTGGAAGAAGGAAGAAAAGTTGAAGAAGTCCTAAGGAAACAGTATCTGGAAAAGGAAGAACAACATCAGGTTGAGGTAAATATCTTAAAAGGTAAATTAGAAGAAAAGGATAAATTGTTGCGATTTCAAGATAGTACTAAGATTTTGGATGACATTCTTGGTAGTCAAAGATCCCCTATTATCAAAACTGGTCTTGGCTTTTATGAATCTGTTGAAGGTGAATCTAGCTCACAAGGTGAGGCAAGAAACTCTAATGAGAAATCTGAAATGCTCAAGGAACAGCCAAGGAAAGAAATTCCTCAAAGAAAATCCTTTGCTCCTAACTATGGAAGTGATAGATGATTATTTCCTCCACTGAATAATGTTGAATGTTATGTATGTCATAATCTTGGACATGTTGCAGCCAGATGTAGAAGTAGAATGGTTCAAGACCATCACAAAAGATCATCACATTCCAGGTATTTCAGAGGATATTGTTTTGCCTGCAATGCATTTGGACACAAAGAAATTGATTGCAATAGAAGGAACATGAAATATGTAAGATGTTATACATGCAACAAACTTGGACATAAAGTAAGGGAATGCAGGAGAAAATTTCAAAATTCAAAACAAGAGGACCATACATCATCACAGTTCCAGGAATTGAAGAAGATATAATTAGAGACATAAAGGTGTGACATAACTCAGTTAGCTGACATAACAGACACAGGGGAAACTGAAAGTGAAGAAATTTAGTATTCCATCTTGCATACGCCGATATAATGAAGACAAGTCGCGTATATACGCGAGTTACAGGCTGCAGAGTCACGTATATGGAGATCAGAAGAAAAGGCAGCAGAACAGACTCAGGAAATTGTTCGGTCATGATATGTAATGGTTGGCATAGGCTCAGGGGGAGCATATTCTTCAAATAATGCATTGTTGGCATTATGGTTAGAAGTTGTTGATGAAGTTTAAGTTAAATGATACATCTTGTTGTTTGATCAAAGGAATGGTGTTGCAGGTTTGGATGCTGATGCTTATGGTGCAGATCATATATGATGTATGATAGTCATGGTCTTGAATGGATTGCTGGTCTTAGAACTTGCATCTGCTCAGGGGGAGCATGGATGGATTGATACAACTTGGCATATACAAAGGGGAGCCCAATCAGAGATTTCAATAGGTACTCAGGGGGAGTATGAACAGCAGAGGGAAAGAACTTCCTGGTCTGCCCTTTGCCCTTGATGTCAAAGGGGGAGAGTGACTTGGTGTGGTGGTTGCCATCAAGTCCAAAGGGGGAGATTGTTGGCATTATGATACAAGTGTTGTCCTTGATGGCAACTCACTCAGAGGTTTGATACAGGTGATGGCAACTTAATTAGAGGACAGATCTTAGTACAGCAGGTCAAGAGAGAGATATACACAGGTTCATTGTGACAAAGCCACGTATACACGCGAGTTAGACGTTCCGAATACGCGTATGCGTATACACGCACTTTCACGCAAGGAAAAGCGCATACATGTGGGAGAACTTATGTTTGGTCCATGGTATTTAGTCCTTGGTATTTGAACCTATGGTTTTGGACCATGGTATCTCGGCAGAAGTGTTGACCCCAAGTATTGGGTCCATGGTATTGTTTCTACATGGTTTTGGACCATGGTATTGAGAGAAGCCTAACCTATATAAGGAGAAGATCATTAGGCAAAGGGAAGTGCAAGGAATGGATGTCTGACGAAGTGGGAAGATCTAGTATTGCTGGTTATCGGGTTGTGATGCTTGGCTCGGGTTGGATATGACAACGAAGGTATAAGTAATTATCTTTAGATCTGTACGCGGGTTGTCTCTGGTCAAAGTGCATATACACGTGGTTTTGATATAGTCAAGTAGTGTATGCATTATGAGATTTGGTGTTTCAGATTGCTATTGATTCTAGTGATTGTTGCAGAGTTTTGGGCTCTGGTTTGCATTCTGTGTTTTGATGACAGGGTTTCAGTGATTCAGTATTGGGTGATTTAGTGATTTATGATGCAAGTATAAGTTGATGATTGTATTACAGCAGTGATTGTTTTGTACTTATGGATCCAGTCTGAAAATTTATGAAACATGGTCCCTGGAAGAAAAGAAGGTTGTAGCCTTCTGTAGGTCAGCACCTATGTACTAGTATCTTGGCTAGTGCAAGAGCTAAGGGGGTTGTATCTCCCTTCCAGAAGAAGCTGGAAAACGAGAGAGAGTTGTAGCTCTCTGCAGGTTGCAGCCTGCATGCTGGTAAAGGACTGCACCAGTACATTGTAAAAGAATTTTCTTATTAAAGGAAGAAAGAGACGAATTGTAGCAGGTGGTTTTCACCCACATTGGGTTTCCACCTTATATCATGGTGTTCATGTGTGCTTCTTATATGTGATGATCTGTTCAGTTTTACTGCACCTGTTTACTGTTAATATGGTTAACAATGTTCTGATACAATTACTGAAGATAAGCTAACTGAATCATAAGATTATTGTATGTACGCTAGTTGCATTTAACACAGTCGCGTATATACGCGGATATACTGAACTGAAGCCGCGTATATGAATCTGAGTATGAAAATGAAAAAGTATCTGATTTGATAATACTGATTCACCCCCCCCCTCTCAATATTATTTCCAACAAAAAAATGATCGTGTAGCAGAGAGAAAGAAAAGGACAACTGTGAACATGGCAAGAAGCATGTTGAAAGGCCGAAACTTGTCTAATGAGTATTGGGCAAAAGCAGTTTCATGTGCTATTTATGTGATTAATAGATCTCCTACAAAAAGTGTGATGAATAGAGTACTAGAACAAGCGTGGTTAGGTATATCTTGTAGCGTATCTCATCTCAGAGTGTTTGGATGTGTAGCTTATGCACATGTGCCTAAGGAGCGAAGAGGAAAATTGGATGATAAAAGTGAAAAATGCATATTTACTGGTTATAGTGAGCAATCAAAAGCTTAGAAATTGTATAACCCTATCACTAAGAAGACCATAATTAGCAAATATGTTGTGTTCAAAGAACAAGAGACGTAGAATGGTAGTATAGACAAAACAGTGGATGCACAAGTGCCACTGATGGAAGAAGATGATGTAGCAGAAAATGAGCAGCAGGGATCAAAAGAGCAAACACCAAAGAGAGTCACATCATCAAGGACTCCAATATTTTCTAAGTAGCATGGATCTTCAAGCATATCAACAGATTGAGATTCTCCCAGCAAGCAATTAGGTGATGAATCAAGCAATGGTAAGAGAAATATGAGAAGTCTGAAAGATATTTATGATGATTTGGATGTTAGTTTAAATTTTGCATTGTTGTCATTCCAACCTTCTTTGTTTGAAGAAGCAATCAAAGATGAAAATTGGGTCAAAGCCATTGATGAAGAAATTGAAGCTATTGAAAAGAATGATACATGGGATTTGGTTGACTTACCAAAGGACAAAAATAGCATTGGTGTGAAGTGGGTGTACAAGACAAAGTTGAATGAGAAATATGCAATTGGTAGAAATAAAGAAATACTTGTAGGAAAAGGATTCTCGCAGCAACAGGGAATAGATTTTGGAGAAACGTTTGCTCTAGTAGCCAGATTGGATACTGTAAGAGTAGTTCTAGCCATAACAAATCATAACAAGTGAAAAGTATATCATATGGATGTGAAATCATCCTTCTTGAATGGAATTCTACAAGAATAAATTTATCTGCAACAACCTCCAGGTTATGAAGTTGAAGGTAATGAAGAAAAATTTTACAGGTTGAATAAAACACTCTATGGACTCAAGCAAGCGCCTAGAGCTTGGTATAGCAGAATCAACAACTACATTATTAAGAATGGATTTTGTAGAAGCAACATTGAGCCTACCTTATACACAAAGTTAAATGAGCATGGACAAATTTTGACTGTTTTCTTATATGTTGATGACATGATTTTTCCAGGTGATCTTGAGATAGATGAATTTAAAGCAGTTATGATGAAAGAATTTGAAATGACAGATCTTGGTCTCATGAAATATTTTCTTGGAAAGGAGGTTGAGAAATATGTGTTATAGCAGACAAATCCCTCTTGCGGACAAGAGTGATCTCTCTAGATCCTTGACGAAAACTAGAAACAAGCAGACAATTGAACTAAATCTTTCCCTAAGTTGGACTTCTTTGAATTATAAATATTAAAGCCAATGGATGAACCTCTTACCTATTTCACGAAATGCTCGATGAAGATCCCTTGTTGTGACTTGATGCAGTTCCTCAATGCTTGATAACATATGCAACCATAAACAAGAAAAGGATCAAAAGCATGTAGAAAATCCCGTAGATTCACAAGATAATGCAATTTTCTAAATCAAGAGACAAGAATCCACTTCTACTCTTTACAGTGGAAGCCCATATACATCGAGCAAACAATAATCAATAGAGGGAGAAAATCAAAGGCACATAACACAATAAATATCCAAGGAAAGCCATAGCTCAAAACCCAACTATTTGTTTTGTATTACTCCAGAAAATTAAGATGAAATTACAATGCTTGTTCTCTCAAGAACAATCCCAACACTCAGCAAATTCAATCTCCAACTCATAAGAAAGCTCAAGTGCAACTCTTAGCCTCTTCACAAGCTCTCCAAGTCTCTATTCCAATGTATAATTCCTATGAAGGATAGCTTGTATTTAAAGGGAAATAAAGACTCTAAAAATAGCACAATCCCTCAAGGATCAGTTCCTAAATGCATGCACTATCAGTGCAACTCAGAAAAATCTAAAACAAATAGCACACTGTCCCTACACTCTAGTCTCAACTGGGTCTTTCTCAGAATCGACATGCATGAGTTTCTGATGAGTAAATATTCAATTAACTAGAGTAGCACTGGTGGAGTTCATTAGTGTCACCACTGACTATTAACTCACTATTAGTTCTCTCAATTAGTTTGAGAACTAATTTAACTGAACTGACTCATGAAACTGAGTCTTCTATTTTACAACTCACAATTAACTCACACTGGACTCCTACAAAGTAGGGAGAACATATACATGACTTCCAAAAGACTTCCAACTCGAATTTCCTAAGTTAAGTAAGTTTAATAAACTTAATTTAACTATTTTAAGTTGCCATGAGAATTGAATTCGAATTTAATTCATAGTTTAATTTAAGGACAAGTTAAACTGGAATTTCTTGTTGCCATTTCTCAATAAAGCATATGCGATATAATAATCCAAACAAACTTAACCTAATGATCAAGGAGATTAAGAATTGAATTTGCCTTAATAAACACTTTAAACAATTATAAACCATTCATCATTCCAATAAGACAATTCAATGGGGAAAAGCGTTCATTTGTATTACTTAAATATAAATAAGAGCCTTATAACCTTCACCTTAATGTCGTGAGGTTCCTCCCACATGCCTTCAATATCCTCCTTAGACGATAATCTTTCCAATCTTAAACTAGCAGCATAAGGTTATCTTCTTTGAGTTCTTACCTCCTCAATCCATCTACCCTCTAGTCATTTTATAGGCCAAGAGGAAGAAGTTTCATATCTAAAAGAGGAGGGTGAGATCCCCTAATTGAGGGATTAGGTTTCCTTGAGGAAAGGGATTAAGATGCATCATCTGAGGGTTATAGCTCGAATAGTCATCACCTGGAAGCTTTCAGTTGAGAAATATTCAACCAACTATGTTTCTAGAATGTACTTTTTATTTTTACTTTCTTTGATTCACCTATGTGGTCTATAGTGGAAGACAAAGTGCAATTCTGCGTTGTTCTCAGAGTTAATTCCAGGGAATGTGTGGGAATATTTAGAAAAATTAGCACAGGTGATACTTGACAAGGTGTGACGGTTATTTTTCCCAAATTTCCCATCTTCTCCAAGATCTTTTTGGTTGTTTGAGTTCTAAGAGAGTTCAATCAAACATGTTCACGGATGGTAAAAAGACCCATAAACTGATCAAGTGTCATGGTGAAAAATTGATGTGTAACAGATTTCCCCCTAAAGTGTGAAGTCTATGAAATAAGTTTTAAAAGATTGAAGCACTTTATCATACCAAGGATTAGATCAGAGACAATGGTTGGAAACCTGCAGGGAACATTCAAGGATTACAATGCAAATGTATATAAATAATCATCGTTGAGGTAGGCATTCCCATACTCAGAGTAAAGCTAACTCAATGAATAAGTACGGAAAAACCAAAAATCATATAGATAGTAGACACAGTATGGGTGCACACATCTGTCATGAATTTGTCTACATAATCATGAATATAAATCTCCTCGCAACCTGGATTGATGAAACTAGATCCACGATCTTCATCTTCATCTCCCAATCCATAGTACAAATATAACCATGCGAGTGAATGTTTCGAAGTCAAACATAGCAAAAACCACTTGATTACTGGTCAATGATATGAACCATTAACAAGTGCGAGAGAAACCAACAATAATGACAATAGTCCTCAAGGTACTTCCAGTACAATATATGAAGTGTGAATAAGTGATCTGAATTCGAACACTCATAGAATCGTTTGATCGAAGGCTAATGATGAGAACCTATCATCAAATGCAAGAAACCTTCCATTAAGGCATGCAGGCTTCAAGGTACTGAAGGTTTCTAGATCAAATTCCTAGATACTGATTTTAAGTTGATAGGAAGCGACCTGTCATAGGAAAGTCTATGATATGAAACGCAATGTCAAGTTTTTGAAAATAGTTTTCAAAGACTGACTCAGGGACGGTCGAAGCGATTGAAGACTAAAATTTGCAAAGGAACTTGAACTGAGGTTGAAATTCTCTTGAACACATAGTTACATGACAAGTGACCTGGAAACATTTGACTTAACGATAATACCCAAAACCATGAATACTTTCAATGAGGTTTGATTAATTGTAAGACAAATGGGTTTCCCAATCTGGACAAGAAATGTGGCGGAGTGTCGTGTTCAAGAGAAACATGCTACCTTTATAATAAAATGTAAAATGGACACCTGTTGTAGAAAATCCTATAGATTCACAAGCTAATGCAATTTGATAAAGCAAGAGACAAGAATCTATTTCTACTCTTTACAACGGAAGCCCATAAACATCGAGCAAACAATAATCAATAGAGGAAGAGAATCAAAGGCACATAACACAATAAATATCCTAGGAAAGACACAACTCAAAACCCCACTATATGTTTTGTATTAATCCGGAAAATTAAGATGAAATTACAATGCTTGTTCTCTCTAGAACAATCCCAACACTTATCAATTCAATCTCCAACTCATAAGAAAGCTCAAGGCCAAAGCTTAGCCTCTTCACAAGCTCTCCAAGTCTCTATTCCAATGTGCCCTTGGTCAAATAATTCAAATGAATACAATATGCTCTTCTCAACCTTGAGCTTAACCTGCACAAGTATTTCCTATCCTCCACTTGATGACTTCCTTTGGCCAATACTTAGCCAAATTTACAAGCCATCAAACTTCTAATTCTTTGCACAATTCTTGAGATAATTAGCCCATGTTTAAAAGGAAATTCCTCCGTTCCCGAATGCATGAACTATCAGTGCAACTCAGAAAAATCTAAAACAAATACTACATTGTCCCTACCCTCTAGTCTCAATTGGGTCTTTCTCAGAATCGACATGCATGAGTTTCTGATGAGGGAATATTCAGTTAACTGGAGTAGCACTAGTTGAGTGCACTAATGCATCAAATGACTTTTAACTCACTATTAGTTTCTCAAATAGTTTGGAACTAATTTAACTGGACTTAACTCAATAAACCGAGTTAACTAATTACCACTCGTACTTAACTCATCCTGGACACCTATAATATAGGGAGAACATATACATGACTTCAGAAAGACTTCCAACTCTAAATTCCTAAGTTAATTAAACTTAATTAACTATTTACAAGTTGCTATGAGAGAAGAATTACAACTTAATTCAAGGACAAATTAAATTGGAATTTGTGAATTCTACTTTTAACATTTCTTGTTGCTATTTTCAACACTCTCTCTCAACAGGAAAGGAATTTAACTCGATCATGATCCTGAACCTTTGGAATGTTTTGCATGCAACACTTCTCTCGAGTGTTGTAGCTCCAGCAACTCCAAAAAAAAAAAACATCCAACCTAAATCAGAATGATGCCTCTGTCATCAAATTCTTTGACTACTATTGCCTCTGTCGACTAAAAACTTTTCTCTTCTGTAGACTCTTCCTTTATGCACTTGTTGTCAACCCTCTCTATGCTCTTCAGTATCTTACTTCTCTAGCCTTTATCACTTTGATCTCTGACTGCATCAATCCCATTGTACTTTGGGCTCTCATGGCAAGGTAAGATCCATGAGATAAAACCACTCAATGACCTTGCCCAATTCCAACCCTCTTGGGACTATCATTTCAAATCGCCCCACCTCACACCTGGAGGTATGTCTGCATGTGATGTCTCTACCCACTTGGCTCGAAATTTCCTCCTATTGGAGGTCTCTACATGATCGGATGCCTCCACTCGGTCTCCTCTCGGCTTCTCCAATTGTGGCTACTCCACAATTGTCTGAGACTGCTTCTTCTCTGTTTGAGTGGATCTCTCCACTTGGTCTCCTTTCAGTTTCTCTAGTTTTGGCTGCTCCACAACTTCCTGAAGCTGCTTTAGAGGCTTCTTCTGGGGCTGCATGTTGAGAGGTAATTTACTGTCCCTCTCAACCACCAAGTCTCTAACATTTCCCTTGCTCCTCAAGGCTTTGCATGCATCTTGAACCTCAACAGAATACAAGCTCTTAGCTAGCAAACCAATCTGTTTCATCTGTCTTGCTGTCACGAAATTTTCTGGAAAACGAGTTTATTTTAAATCAGCAATATCTCCCTCATCCGAACTCCGATTCGACCGATTTTTTTTTTTTTGGGTATTTTTCGCAAAGAATCCAAATTTTCTATTTGTTTCTAAAAATTTTGCACAAATTTTTTTAGATCTTCTCTGCAAACTCGCGGCCCAAAACTCAAAACTTCGAAATCTCCTCTAGTATATTGTTCTCAGCTCTGATACCATGTAGAAAATTTCTACAAATCTAGCTCCAATACCATGTAGAAAATCATGTAGATTCACAAGCTAATGGAATTTTCTAAATCAAGAGACAAGGATCTACTTCTAATCTTTACAGCAGAAGCCCATAAACATCGAGCAAACAATAATCAATAGAGGAAGAGAATCAAAGGCACATAACACAATAAATATCGGGGAAAGCCACAGCTCAAAACCCTACTATTTGTTTTGTATTAATCTGGAAAATCAAGATGAAATTACAATGCTTGTTCTCTCTAGAACAATCCCAACACTCAACAAATTCAATCTCCAATTCATAAGCAATCTCAAGGCCAAAGCTTAGCCTCTTCACAAGCTCTCCAAGTCTCTATTCCAATGCGCCCTTGGTCAAAGAATTTAGATGAATACAATATGCTCTTCTCAACCTTGAGCTTAACTTGCGTAAGTATCTCCTATCCTCCGCTTGATGAATTCCTTTGGCCAATACTTAGCCAAATTTCCAAACCATCAAGCTTCTAATTCTTTGCACAATTCCCGAGAGAATTAGCCCGTATTGAAAGGGAAATTCCTCAATTCCTGAATGCATGCACTATCAGTGCAACTCAGAAAAATCTAAAACAAATAGTACATTGTCCCTGCACTCTAGTCTCAACTGGCTCTTTCTCATAATCAACATGCATGAGCTTCTGATGAGTAAATATTCAGTTAACTAGAGTAGCACTAGTTGAGTGCACTAATGCATTAACTAATTGTTAACTCACTATTAGTTCCTCAAATAGTTTAGAACTAATTTAACTGGACTTAACTCAATAAAATGAGTTAACTAATTACCACTCATACTTAACTCATCCTGGACCCGTATAATATATGGAGAAGATATACATGACTTCAGAAAGACTTCCAACTCGAAATTCCTAAGTAAATGTTGACAGGCTGGAATTTTCCGCCAACGGCAAAGGGGATCTCCCCGGTGTAGGTTCCCAACTAGAGCCTACACCATTTTTGATAGGGATCCCTTCTGGTATGTAGGCCCAACTGTCATTCAGTTGTTTTGAGCTTGCTTCAGATGGAGGTGGAATATGAACTCAATTGAAAGCATGGACCTCAATAAATACAAGGAAATAATTGACAAATATCTTATGACGTATAAACCATGAATAGCCAGACTATAAACAACATAAACCTTATGTAAAGTTATTGTTAGCATGATCCAAATAAGACTCATTTCTACCAAGATAAAGTGCTTAACAATTGTAAATTAATTCACAACGATCAAACATATATGAGCATAAATAAATGTGCATTCAAAATAGATTATACCAATACCAATGAAATAGTTCACCCACACAAGCATAGAGTTAGCTAATCAAATACCATTCATACGAAGCAACACAAGTTTTGTAGTATGAGGCAACATGTGAGGAGACCGCACATCAAAGAACTTTCAAGAACATTGAATCCATCAAGCGAAGAAAAAACTCATGGCATTATGACATAAAAGATCTGAAGAATCCAATAGTCGAAACGTAAAATCACTCCTTGCATTAATTAGAAGAACATAAATTCTCTTAAGCAATGTATATATATCTCCAAGAAAGTCCTCAGCAAAAGGTCCTACAAATGAAGCATGAGGGTGTATTTATAAGGTGAGGGTGACTCTTGACCTACCCTTGACTCTTGAACTTGCTCTTGACTCTTCATCTACCTAATGACTTTTCATATTCCACATGACCTTTTGTATTCAAAAATGTTCTATGCTACCGAACTAGATTCCTCACAAAAATAAGCTATCAACCTAATTCACTAATTTAACAATGACAAGTTCTGGAATGTCAAGACCGAGTTGTTCTGTCAAATAGGTGTGCCATAGGTTGTATTACGCTGTGATGGGAGTGATCTGTGGCTGATCTTCATCATGTTGGTGCAGGCACTCGAGTGCATCTGGGATGAGGGTGGTCCATTTGGCATGCACCTGGTTGTTCAAGGTTACTAGTTTGGTGTAGATCCTCACTGGTTCTACCACATAACACGTGATATTTTCTTTGGTGATTGGCATGTCCTTTGTATGGGCTACTTGTTTATATGTCTCTACGAACACCTATACTTCCTTGGAGATCTCATCCTACCTCCTTACCTGTCCAACTTCTCCTATAGAGGGGACCCCATGAAGTTGGATCATAGATTCTAAGCCGCTGAAAAGATGCCTGTAGGATGCTAATACCATGTCCACATATTTGGTCAATTTGTCCTTAGATTGAATTTTGATGCGGAGTTGAACCTTGGTATTCTGCATGGTGATCCAATCCTTCTTAGGGACCACCGTTGGTGCTCCTGGGTATTTGACGGACCATTCGTGTATCTTATCTAAAGCAGTCATAGCCTCCTTAAGCATCGCAACTCTTTCTTTTGTGTGGGCTTGGATTGTCATGATTGGGGCCACTATGTGATGCAGTTTGGACATCTCTTCGTAGACTACTGCCATGGCCTCCCCAAGGGTCTTCGTTTCTACTTTGATTGCTACTTGTTATTCTACTGCGCTTGTGTGAACTAAACGGAGTGCCGCATTCTCTCCCTCTCCCTCCTTCTCCACTATGGTGGCCCTTAGTTCGAATGCGTAAAGCCTGTTCTGAAGGTAAGAAATCTGTTTGCTCATTCGGGCCGCACTGTGTTCTGTAGTGGAAAAAAAAGTTGTCCTAGCCAAGGTGATCATTTGTTTGCTATAATGTTGGGCACAATTTCCTTGGTCATGGTTACTGATAAAGGCTCAATTGGATTCCTGGTGCAATATTTTTTCCTTTCTTGCACAATATTGAGGCTTACTTCGTCAAAAGTGAGCCTTGTGAGATCTAGGACCTCCTCTTCCTATCGCTCCAAGATACCCAGTTATTGTAGGGGGAGGTGTCCACTGGTGAGGGGAGTGGTAGGAAGCACATCTAATGGGGGGAATTCACTTTGCCCTGTACCCAACTTAGTTTTTTTTCTAGTTTCTCCTCCTGTTTTCTCTTCTCTGCTTCTTCCTATGCCCTTGTAGCTTCCTCCTGTTTTTTCTTCTCTGCTTCTTCATGTGCCCTTCTAGCTTCTTCCTGCTTTCTCTTCTCCGCTTCTTCTTTGTAGGTTTTAAACTCGTACAGAAATTAATTGCATACGAATTCTAGAACACAGAAAATAAACAATGCGAGAGCATAACACATAAAACACATATACATAGAGATTTTCCCCTGGATCCCAAAACCGTGACTACCAGCTTGATTTTTCATTATATTCCTTTCAATGTTATAATACATATTTATACATGCCAAATCACCCAATACCATGGACCGAAAACCATCGCGTCCAAATACATGTGCGAAAATCATGCACAAAACTATAGGTGGGTCCGCCCATCCTAACATAGGGTCCAAAACCAAAATTTTCCGAGGCGCTACCCTGGACCCCTTGTGACCCCCACCCCCGCTACACAATCAGCGCAACGAAGGGGGGCTTTGCCCCCCCTCTAACCCCCCGGTTAACTACGAGGGCTAGTCGTGGAAAGAATATAACACAACCCAACATTCTCCCACTTTTTGTTTTCTTTCCACAGGGGGCCACAAGAGAGCTTAGTCATTTTTCCAGCCCTGAAATGCCCATTGTCTCTCTACACCAATAGAACTTCTTAGAGCTCATAGATTTTGTTAACGCATTTGCAGTATTCTTCAAAGTATCCACCTTTACCAGCAACACCCTTTTGTCTTCTATCATATCCCTCACAAAGTGATACTGAACATCAATGTGCTTTGTCTTTGAATGATATGCGGTTTCTTTGCCAAGAAAATTGCACTTTGGCTGTCACAGTCTATCCTTATAGCTCCCTGTACTAACCCCATACTTGAACACAATCTCTGCAACCAAACTGCTTCCTTGCTTGCATGAGTGGCTGCCATGTATTCTGCCTCTGTAGTTGATAGTGCCACTACAAATTGTTTCTTACTCGTCCAACTGACTACACCTTCAAATAGGTTAAACACATACCCACTTGTAGATCTTCTTTGATCCAGATCTCCAACCCAGTCTGCATCAACAAAGCCACGAATATCCAACATTCTGTCCAATCCTGATCTTCCTTGGTAGCACAAACCATAATCACTAGTTCCATGCAAATACCTGAAAACCCGCTTCACTGTTGTGCAGTGCTCCTTCCCTGGTTTTGACATATACTTGCTCAATACTCCCACTGCATGTGGAATGTCTGGTCTAGTACAGACCATTGCATGCATCAGGCTACCGACTACACTTGCATATGGAACATGGGACATGTCCTCTTCCTTTTCTTGTGTCTTGGGACACTGTTCAACAGATAACCTCACACCTATAGGAATAGGAACCTTCACCGATTTACTATCCTGCATATTAAACCTCTGTAGTATTGTCTCAACATACTTCCTCTGGTTTAACAAGAGCTTCCTCTTTGCCCGATCTCTTTTAATTTCCATGCCCAAAATATAGTTTGCAGCACCAAGATCTTTCATGTCGAATTTGGAGGAAAATTGGGTCTTCAAATCCTGGATAATTTCTTTGTCATTTCCAACCAACAACATATCATCCACATACAAGACTAGATAAATAACACGGTCACAAATTAATTTAAAATACACACAGTGATCAGCTTTGCTTCTGGTGAAACCAAGTCCCCGTATAAATGTATCAAATTTCTAATACCACATCCTTGGTGACTGTTTTAACCCATACATAGACTTCTTTAACTTGCATACCAGTTCTTTCTTACCCTTCACCGCAAAGCCTTCAAGTTGCTTCATGTATATTTCCTCTTCCAGATCCCCGTGAAGAAATGTTGTCTTCACATCCATCTGTTCTTCCTCAAAATCAACATCAGTAGCAACAGATAAAAGTAATCTAATAGAAGTTACCTTGGCAACAGGAGAAAAAATATCACCAAAATCAATTCCCGGCACCTGGGAATAACCTTTTGCTACCAACCAAACTTTGTATTTCTCCACCATTCCTTCTGCATTTGTCTTCTTCTTGAACACCCATTTGCTGCCAATGGGTTTCCTTCCAGTCGGCAACTCCACCAAATCCCAAGCCTCATTTTTGTGCAAAGATTCCATTTCATCAACCATGGCCTCTTTCCAGAGTTTTCCATCCTCTGAATCTACTGCTTCCTTCATAGTTCTGGGATCATCGTCAATAATAGATAAAGCAAAATTTGAATAAAAAGAAGATGGACTATACCTTTCTGGCTGCCTTCTTTCTCGAACTGATCTTCTCACACCCGGAGTTTGTGGCTCTTCATCTTCTGATTCCTCCTCTGCTGTAGAGTCTGATTCTTCCTCCTTAAGCTCAAACTCTATCTTCTCAGGTTCCTTTGGTTGGACTTCATGTTTAATAACATCTTTTACCTCTCTGAACACCACATCTCAGTTGTACACAACCTTTCGTGTGACTGGGTTCCAAAGCTTATAACCCTTTAAACCATCCTTATACCCAATAAAGATGCACTTTTCAGATTTACTATCCAACTTGGTTCGTTTCTCCTTTGGAACATGTACATATGCATCACATCCAAATACCCTCAGATGTGAAAGAGAGGGTTTCTTACCAGTCCATACCTCTTGTGGAGTCTTATCCTCCAATGCTGATGAAGGTGATCTGTTGACCAGGTAACATGTTGTCTCCATCGCCTCTGCCCAAAATTCTTGTCCTAACTCGGCACCACTGAGCATGCTTCTTGCCCTTTCCATCAACATTTTGTTCATTCTTTCTGTGACTCCATTTTGCTGAGGTGTATATGGAGTAGTCTTCCATCGTATATACCACACTTCTTACATAATTCTTCAAATTCCTTGTTGCAAAACTCTCCACCATTCTCTAACCTCAACAACTTTATCTTCTTCTTTGTCTGGTTTTCCACCAGAGCCTTAAATTCTTTAAACCCATCAAAGAAAAATATATCCATGTATTCATTGAGAAGTCATCTATAAATGATACATAGTACATAGACTTACCCAGTGACGGAACCTTCACAGGTCCAAACACATCACTGTGCACAAGCTCTAATATTTGTTTCGCCCTCTTACCACCAGAGGGGAAACTCACTCGATTCTGCTTCCCATATACATAATTTTCACAGAAATCAAAATCCAGAGAGCCATTACTCATACCTTTACCATGAATTATTCGAAGGCCCTTCTCTCCAATATGTCCAAGCCTTTGATGCCACAACATGGTCTTCTCTCTAGAGACCACTAGATTTTCTGCTCCACTTTCAGGAACCACAGAACTGTTCCACCCATCAATAACAGTGCTACCTTGCAGCTTGTACAAAGTTCCAATTCGAACTCCCCGCATCAATACCAGTGCTCCCCGAACCATCTTGCAGGTATCCTTCTCGAACACTGTTTTTACACCTGCATCATCCAGCGTGCTTATAGAAATCAGATTTTTGGCTAATGCAGGAATATGCAGAACACCCGGAAGTGTTCTAACCCTTCCACCTTGCAACTTCAACTTTACTTTTCTGCGACCAATGATTCTAGCCTTCCTATCATCCCTAGAAGACATCACCATCATCGTATTTCTCATATTCGCAGAACCACTCTCTATGGGGAGTGAAGTGAAAGGATGCACCTAAGTCAATCAACCATGCCTCATGATTTACATGTGTACTTGAAGAAGCCAAGTACACATCCCCACCTTCATCTGAGGTGGTTTTCGCCTCTGCAGAAGGAGCATCATCAGATCCCTTTCCTTTATCAGGAGCTTTAGATTTACAATCCCTTTTCTAGTGCCCTTCCTTTCCACATTTCTAGCACACCACATTTACAGGTTTTCCTGGAGATTTAGATCTCCCTCTAGATTTTGATCTCGCACTCAATGACTTATTTTTGTTTATGTTCTGGGACCGTCCTCGTACAGACAAGGCATCACCATTCTGGCTCTCTATATTTTTCCGTCTCGTCTCCTCTGTCAGAAAGGATGAGACTATTTCATCAAACTGAAAGGCAATTGCATTGCTACCTATTGCAATAACCAGACTATCCCATGAATCTGGTAGAGAACACAACAAACTAATGCACTTATCTTCATCTGAAATTTTAATATCAACAAATGCTAACTGACTTACCACATTAAATGCATTCAGATGCTCTATCACCAAGTCTCCATCTTTCATCCTCAGGTTATACAACTTTTTCCGCAGGAACAATTTATTCACCAGAGACTTAGATTGGTACAAAGTCCCTAACTTGTTCCACAAAGCCTTCTCTGTAGCTTCCCCTGATACATTCAACAATACTGAATATGAGACACACAATCGTATTGTGCTCTTTGCCTTCCGATCCAACTTCTTCCATTCTTCATCGGACACTCCCATTGGTTTAGTGCCCAGATCTATCGCGATCCACTGATCTTTATCCACCAACAGATCCTCCATCTTGCGTTTCCACAACTCAAAACTTTGACCATTAAATTTCTCGATCTCTATCTTTCCACTGCTTGCCATCTTCTTCCACCACCAGAATCAATCTCGTAGATCTCCCATTGAACAGGGTCTACCACAGGCCCGAGTGAAACCCCTCAGCAACAAAAGCATCCCTTTGAAGCCAAAACAGCTCCGATACCAAATGTAGGTTTTAACCCCGTACATAAATTACTTGCATACGAATTCTAAAACACAGAAAATAAACAATGTGAGAGCATAACACATAAAACACATATACACAGAGATTTTCCCCTGGATCCCAAAACTGGAAACCAGCTTGATTTTTCATTATATTCCTTTCAATGTTATAATACATATTTATACATGACGAAGCATCCAATACCATGGACTGAAAACCATCCCGTCCAATACCATGGACTGAAAACCATCGCGTCTAAAAACATGTGTGAAAATCATGCACAAAACCATAGGTGGGTCCGCCTCAAACCCCCTGTGACCCCCCCTGCTACACAATCAGCACAACGAAGGGGGGCTCTGCCCCCCTCTAACCCCTCGGTTAACTACGAGGGCTAGTCATGGAAAGAATATAACACAACCCAACATTCTTGTGCCCCTCTATCTTCCTCCTATTTTATCTTCTTTTCTTCTTCCTGCACCCTTCTTTCTTCCTGTTGCTTTTCTTGCAGTTGTTTCTCCTTTTCTCGCTCTTCCTGTTGTCTCCTTTTCTCGCTCTAGCCTTGGTTGTTGGAATCTTGCGATTGTTTGATCTCTAGATCTCGTTGCCTCTTAAGCTCTTCCCTTTTCCTTGCCAAGGTGGCATTACTTTGTTCCAGCATAGCATTAGTGTCCTCCTCTTCGTGGTCGTTTAAGACGTCTTCGGCCTCTTTTCCTTTTCGTTTCTCAGGTTCCCCAGTGCCTTTTGGCACCTCATGTTGCTTTTTCTTTATGGTGGAAGTTCTTTCTTTGAGGCTCACATCCTCCTGGGAATCGTCGAGGAGCTCATCTTCTTTGGCCAGATGCTCGCTTGGGCTAAGTTCCCTTGTAGTGTTATGCCAATTTTTATCCCATCTTTGTGATCATGTTTGGTATGAGAATATGACCAGCTAAACTTTACCTTTTTGCAGTGGAAGGCTATGAATTTCTCGAGATCATATGTCCGGTAGTTGAGGGTCAAAAAGTGGATTCCCTTCAATTCCTTGGCCTCTGCCTCTACCTGTTTAAAATTTTCCACCACATATGCTCCGATGGTGAGAGGGAAGGTGGGCCATGGTTTCTTTTTTCCTTTGTTCAATATCCTTGAAAAACCCCGTGTCATTTGGTAGCATACCTCTCGCAGGAGCATCTTTTGGGTGACCACAGTCTTCATAGCCCTCTTTGACATGCATGATGGTTCTTCCCCAAATAGTAGTTGGTACAACAGGATGATGAAAGATTCAAAGATTACATCTATCATACCTTTGTAAGTTGTGTCCTAGAAAACCCTGTGATGGCAGTGCATGGGGTTGGCTGCTGTTGAGTCCCAATTGAAGCTCCAGTTCTTGAAGTAGCATCTTGAGCAGATAGCGTCGAGGAGGTATGAATACGTATAGAATTTTGGAGGTTGTTCCAGCTATGGGAGCTTGGCCGCAGTTATTTTTTTTCTCAAGGATGATGTGAGGATGCTTTCCCAATTAAAAATAGTTCCTTGAGTGGCAACGACGTACATGAGGGGGACCCAGGTGCCGTAAAAAACGTTGCAGTCTGCCTAACCATATAAGTGGCACATCATCATAGTAATTAATTAATATACCTTCCGCAATCCCTCCGTCTTGTATCCCTGATCCATTATGACCCATAACTTTGACGAGTCTTGCCACTATTCCGTTAGGATGTCTTTCACTGGGGTCACAATCTTAGAGAGCCACTTGGTATTGAAAAAATCTTGTCTCTCAGTTTGTAGTAGGCGTGGATGTTTGCATAGGAGATTACAGCTATGGGTTCTCCAGCATGATTCCTGATCGTCCATGAATCTATATCTATATTTTGCAAGATCCATTCAATAGTTTCTGTGCATGGGAAGACCGGGGGGTGCACTGCTACCTTGTGTAACTTTGACCTTTTGACATTTATGTATACTAGGAAATCCTCCTGGGTTTCCGGAATGTCTGACTTCAAAAATTCCTCGTAGATGTTGTACCAGGAGAGCTTCGTGGTTTTACTGATGTTGCAAGCTGTGTCCCCGAAGATGGGTGGCTCCTCATCTTGGTCGGCCTCCCATGACCCGCTTCCCGAGCCTCTACGAGTAGCCTTAGTGGTTGGGGGAGCCATTTCATCTTCGAAGGAAGAGATGGATATGCACTCGAGGTCCACGTCACCTGGCATGTCGAAAATACAATCCCACGATGAGAGAGACGGCATGAAAATCAAGCAAAACTGCAAAATAAAAGGAGTTTTAGCAGGTGATAGGTTAGTCGCACGGGAAGAAGGTTGCAAAGACAGGAATGCGACTAAGTGACTTGTTGTATAGGTCACAAGTTGATAGGGGTCGTAAAGTCACAGGTAAGGTTGATGGAGGTCGCAAGTCGCAAGTTGATGGGGTCACAAGTCGTAAGGTCGCATCGGGGTGAAGTCGCGGAAAAGGAGGTATCGTAGTCTCAAGTCGCGCGACTTAGGTTTTAAGAGGACCAAGGAAAGATAATTTGTGGCTTTGGGAGGTCTAGTATTATTCCAGGAAAGGAGGTTAAGGATTACTGGTGAAAACCGGGAAGGCTAGGGTCGAAGAATGGCCGAGGTTTGGGTCCAGGAAGAGTGGAAGTGGCTAGGGCAATTGCTTTTTGGAATTGAGGTGAAAAATCCAAGTAACATGGGCTAAAACCCCCTAGGAATGGGATGCAGAAGGTTGGGGATGCAGAAAGAGACACTTGGGAGAAAATCATGATTACTAGGAAGGTGAAAGGTTACTTACCTGGAGAAAACCGAGTGCGCGCCCAAATCGTAGACCTTCCTCATCTTCTGTGCAACCAAAGGAGCCATTATAATGAGACTAGGTGACCTTCCCTTTTATAACTTTGGTTGCATGTGCGAGGTCGCATGGGTCTAACGTGCGACCTTACGACCTATGTGACCTTGCAACCAGGTAGTCGCGAGGTCGCAAGGGTTGCATGGTCACATTCATGGGTGAGTGAGGTATGTGCGACCTTGCGACCATACAGTCACAAGGTCGCAAGGGTCGCATGGTCGCATTGATGTCCAAGGGAAAGAGATGCGACCATGTGACCTATGCGACTAGTGGTTCACACGGGTCACAATAGTCACAACTGTTGAAAGATTTAGACTTAGTCACACTCTGAAACCGCGACTGACCAACTTTAGGCAGGAACTAGCGACCTAGCTATACTTAGCTAAAAACTTAGACTTTTCTGGGGTTCTTCGGGACTGTTGAACTCTTTGAGCAGATCCCAATGGTGCAGGAGGCTCTGCACAATATAGGGGCTCCAAAAATTTTAAGGGTTTTCGGATTTTTGGACGGGTTGTTACAGCAGCTACAAAAATTAGCGATTCATTGGGAGAACTCCAAGATATCTGACGCCTTTTGGCCTAGATTAAGGGGACTTGAATCAGTATTTCTTTATGGAGTTGTGGGTCCCACTGATGGTACTCGGGCCACTCCTTTGAACCGGTTGGTTGTCCCATCCTGTGGAAATTGACCTTTATCACACAAGGTAGGGTGCTACCTCTCATTGTCCTAGGAAGGAAAAGGGAACCTAAAGTTATAATATGAGCTTGAATTTTTTTCGGTATAATGGTCATGGTACTCTGGTGTTGCTCCACTACCAGCGATCCTGAAAAATACCCCAATGAAGTCATTACCTAGAAATCGCAAGCGTTTCTCCGCAACCAGCAAGCCTGGTCAGTACTCTGGTGGAGTCATTGCCTTACCTCTTTGCGCAAGAATCATTTCTCAGTCCTTAAGCCCTTATTATGAATGGATGGATGTGCTCATTGGCACTTATTTTTCTATGCTTATGTGAATTTATTTGATGGTGACTTAAAGCCTGGGCAGATGAGGGATCCCAACTTATTTGACATGCAAAGAGGTTGTTTTTGGTTTTTCAAAGACCTTATTGTTTTCCTGAAATATATGTATGCTCAAAAGGTTTCTTCAGTTTCCCCTTCATTCCCAGCACCATGGGTGAGCTAGAACAATTCAAAACTTATCGGCCATGTAAGCAGCTGGGACAAACCGACGCGAGCAGGAACGGAGGTTGTGTGTACCATCGAGTTCCCCACTACTGCCAATCTGGCACACTAGATTTTTTCCGCGACTTAAGTTTCGGTCAGCAAACGGTTCTGTAGAGCATCCGTGGAAGCCAATGTGCAGGGCCGTTCTAACCTCTACCTGCCATCCCAAAATTTATTCTGAAAGGAAATGAAACAACAAACTATACTGAAAACAAAACGACGACTAGCTAGGAAAACAAAACGGAGCTATGGTACAAGATGGGGCTAGCAACCTTGGGGCTACTAGGTGAAATAGAACTTAAGGTCTTGGCCATTCACAAGGAGGGGTTCTACTCGCCCTCCCAGGGTTTGCAACTTGAAGGTGTGTTGGCCAATTTTCTCTTTGATTTGGAAGGGGCCAATCCACAAAGCTTGGAACTTCATGTGTTTGCCCCTGTCTTCATGGGCCCGATCCCATTTAAGAACCAGATCACCCACATTAAACTCGCAGGACCCTACAGATTTCTTGTCAAACCACCTCTTAATCTGGGCTTGATGAATGGAAAATTTCTCTTTAGTCTTTAGTCTCTCCTCTTCCAATCTCACAAGGGTATCGATACGGCTTTGAATGGCAGGACACAGGGAGCCTTGCGACTCTTGGGCTAGTCTGGGGGCCAGGAGGTACAGGTTAGGTGGAAATATGGCTTCTTTCCCATAAACCAGGAAGTAGGGGGATGTACCAATGGATGGTTTGGGGGTAACCCGGTCGGCCCATAGGGCATTACTGAGTGCATTGTGCCAGTTCCTTTGATGAGAAAGCAGGGTTTTCTTGAGGATGCGGATGAGGTTTTGTTGGTTGATTCTGCAAAGCCATTCCCCTAAGGGTAGTAGTTGGTTGAATGCTTTAACACGATATTGTTTCTTAAAGAAAAATCATACAATTTTAAAGATGAAAAATATGTAGCATTATCAAAGACAAGTGAGGTTGGAACACTGAACCTGGCTATGATGTATTGATTAATGAAAGATATTACCTCGTCATCGTTAACCTTCTGCAATGGAATTGCCTCTACCCATCGGGTGAAATAGTCGGTGGCCGTGAGTATATACCTGTGTTGTTTCGAAAGAAAACGCATACTGAGCTGTATCTTCATGTCGATTCCCATCATTTCCCTGCTTAGAAGTTGGGTGTTCTTAACACCCTCGCTACTCATGCCCTTAGGATCTCTGATTGTGAGAGCTTTGGTAAGGAGAGATCCCATCTCCTTAATGTCTTTGTGGAGAATGGATATAGTAGATGCCTGGGTCAGAAGGCTTTCCGTAAAGCCTCTAAAAATGCGTTAATTAAGAAAGAGCCAAAAGAGCGTCGTCTAGGTGTCCATCTTCCCTATGTTCAAGGAACCACGAACAAGATTGCTCGGATCCTTAAAAGGTATGATATTCCCTCAACCTTTAGGCCCCTCAACACCATTCGCAATTCCCTCCGATCGGTGAAAGATCCCGTTAACCCTAAGGACATGAAGGGTGTCTACTTGATCCCTTGTTCTTGTGGGACCCCCTATATTGGGGAAACAGGGCGCTCCATCCATCAAAGGATCTGCGAACATGCGGCCGACCTAAGACATGGGAGATCCAAGTCTTCAACATTAGCTGAGCATGTGGAAAAGACCAAGCATCAGGTGTGTATTGAGGAGGCCAAGGTTGTTGCCAAAGTTGCTCAGTTCCATCATCGTAAATTGAGGGAAGCTATTGAGATTGAAAAGAGGCCGAGCAATCTCAATAGAGATGATGGCTGGAAAATCAGTAGGTGCTGGATTCCAGCACTCTCTTCTTAGTCGGTTTTTCTGCCCCCTCCTCGTTTTTGAGCTCTTTTTATATATATATAATTTTTATTATTATTATTTTTATTATTATTGGTTTATTTATTTATTTATCTATAATTTATTTATTTATTATTATTTTTTTTAACTTAACAACCTAATATTATAATTTTAGTTAGAATATATATGTATATATATAATATTAACAATATTTAATAAATAATTTAATTAAATAAATAAATTGCCTTTTTAAACTAACCATTAAATTATTTTATTTATTTATATAGTATTTCATCCTAACTTTATAATTTTAGTTTATATATATATATATATATATATATATATATATATATAATAAATATATTATATATTTTTTTTTTTAATAAATATTAAAAATTAAATTATTTTTTTTTAAATAAAATTAAAAATTATTATTTTTAATAAATTAAAATTATATACCTAATATTATATATTTATATATAAAATATATATATATATATATATATAATAGTAATAATAATTATTAAATAATTTAAATAAATAAATAAATTATCTTTTTAATCTAACCATTAAAATTATTGTATTTATTAATCCTAAACTTTATCTTAATAACCTAATATTATAATTTTAATTTATATATATATATATATATATATATATATATATATAATTTAAATAAATAAATAAATTACTTCTTTAACCAACCATTAAAATTATTTTATTTTTTATATATTTTTACCTAATTTAACTTATTTCCATAAATAATAATAATAAAAATGAACTAACCATTAAAATTATTATTGAATGAAAATACTCGTCACTTAACAACCTAATATTATGATTTTAATATATATATATATATATATATTAAATAATTTAAATAAATAAATAAATAATCTTTTTAAACTAACCATTGAAATTATTTTATTTATTAATCCTAACTTTTATCTTAATAACCTAATATTATAACTTTAATTATGATGATGATGATGATGATGATGATGATGAACGTCCGCTGAGACCAAACAATGGTCTATCGGACCTAAAGAAACAAATTATTTATTTATTTAAATTAATTAATTATTATATATATATATATAATTTAAATAAATAAATACATTCCTTTTTTAAACCAACCATTAAAATTATTTTATTTATTTATGTATTTTTACCTAATTTAACTTATTTCCATAAATAATAATAAGAAAAATAATAATAAAAATAAAAATAATATTAAATTAATAAATAATAATTTGACCTGGGTCCTAAGTTCAAAATTAGCCGTTAGTCAATTTAGCCGTTGGAGACTCTGCTCAGACTATTTAACATGCTAAGCTGGATCTGTTTCTTCAACTTCTCCTGACGATGAACCACACTAGTTGGTTCGAAACGCGTCGACAAATGTCTGTCTACATGTGATTTACGCCGAAGTTATTCTTTCAACTATTATGGATCACAGAAGCCTCAATTCAACTAATGATCTCATCTATGACATCCAACCCCCATTGCTGAAAAGGTTCCTCAACTGCTATGGGTTGGAGTGGAGCGGATGATCTCGCTTGCCTACCTGCGTGCTTATGGCAGATGGGACACTTCCGAGCATAGGCATGCGCATCCTTGAACAGTGTGGGCCAGTAGAAACTTGCCCACATGATCTTATGGGCCGTGGTGTTGCCCGCATAGTGACCTCCTGCAGGTCCATCATGTAGATCTTTCAGCACTCGTTGAGCCTCATCATATTCTAAACATCTTAGTAGTATGTCGAGGTGGTGCTTTCTGAAAAGGTTTCCTTGAACCATTTGATATGAGGCAGCCTTAAGCCTGATGGATCTCTTCTTTTTGGCAGACATGATCTCAGGTAGAGATCCCTGCACCAGGTATTTCCTTAATGAAAGTACCATGAAGAGGAGTCATGTGGGCTGAGGAGTTCATTCTGGTACATTTCAATTTCATGTTCCCAGCCTTCTGTCTCCGGAACTGGTCGATCGAACTCCACATTTTGTTGATCAGCCGCCTCAGCGGTTAGTTTACAAGTTCGTGTCCTTTCACGGTGTGGGAGGGCTTGAACTCCAAATCGTACTCTTGGAGGGAGGTCATCCAGTTGGCTCTCCTCTCACCCAGCTCCTATTGTACGAAGAGGGATCTGACGGCCGAGTGTGGAACCATTAATATGACGTGGTTTTTTAGGATGTATGGTCTGAAGTGTTTCACCGCTTTGTAGACTGCGTATGCCTGCTTATCAATGTCCAGGTAATTTAGCTCTGCGCCTTGGAGCCCTGTACTCATGAAGGATATAGGACATTCGTCGTGGTCGCAATCCTTTTGTGTGAGGACCGTGGCCAATGACGAGTCTGAGGCGAAAGTGTATAAGATAAAGTCCTTACTGAAATCTAGGCTGGAGAGGGAAGGAGCCTCCACGATCGTTGTTTTAATGTGATCAAAAGATTCCTTTTCTTCTCGATTCCATTTGAATATTGCATCCTTCTTTATCATATTCTGTAAAGGTTTGACAATTTGCACAAAATTTGAAATAAATTTGCAAAGAAAATTAATTTTACTGAGGAAAGATTGCATACCTTTTTTGGTGCTTGGATTAGGGATCTGTGCCAGAGCTTTTACACAGTCATGATCTACGGTGATTCTGTTCTTGGTGACGATGTGACCAAGCAAGTTGCCTTCAGAAACAACGAATATTCTCTTCTTAGGGTTGAGGGAGATTCTATATTTTCAACATCTTTCGGAAATCTGCTTCAAATGTTGAAGGTGTTCACATCTTTTCTTTGAGAAAAAGGTGACATCATCTAGGTAGACCACCATGCTCTGACCCATTACACCTCGGAAGGCGATATCCATTTCTCTCTGGAAGGTTTCCCCAACATTTATCAGCCTGAAAGGCATACAACGAAATGCAAACGTCCCCCACTTTGTTCAGAATGTTGTTTTGATCTGATCAGGTTCAGCTACCAGGACTTGATTGTAGTCGGAGAAGCCATCTAACAAGGAGAATACTTCGGATCCTGAGATGGTTTGGAGGATATTCTCCATGGAGGGGATTGGGTAGTTGTCTTTATCTGATGCTCGGTTGAGGTTCTGGAAATCGACGCACAGACGTATCTCCCCAGATTTCTTTCGTACTGGCACCAGATTGGATACCCATGTAGAGTGCCTGACCTTGAAGATGATGCGAGCATCCAACAATTTCTTGAGTTCCTTTTGGATGAGGGGTTCTAACATGAGATGCACCTTCCTTAATTTTTGCTGAAAAGGTTTGGCCCCTTCTTTTGTAGGGATGACATGCTGAATAATTCGAGTATCGTACATTTTCAGGTCATCATATGTCCAAGAAAAAATATCGCGGTACCTTTTGAATAGGCTGATGAATGCATGTCTTTCCTCTGGGGTGCATCCCAGCCCTATGTTGACACACTTGGGGTCAGATTCAATCCCGGGGTTGATCTGCTCGTGGGAGAGAGTGGAGCTGTTAATTTATGGTATGTTCTATGCTTATAGCAGTTTACTTATCTTTCTTATTATTATCCATAGATTAGCAATCACATGTACATAAAGTAAAGTGTAGATAGAACATTAAATGATTGACAGAAAACAAGCCAAGACAAGAGACACAAGATGTGGCGACTAGCCAGGGACAAACCAACAATGTGTGGGGAAACCCTTTGATCAAATCTTCTTTTATCTTCAATAATTCAGCAGAGAGAAATAGTACAAAGAGAATCTAATTTATATCAGCAGTAGCAAACCCTAAATCGGCAGCATCAGTATTAGCGGCTTCATCATCAAAACTAGGGCAGTTGATAACTCGCAAACTGACCGTCGGATCGGCTTGATTCCACCACCAAAAATGTGGCCTTCAGAGGAGGTCTAGATGGACCTACAGTGCAGTCCTAAGGAGGGGGTATTCTAGTCAATGCTGGTCAAAATTTGGTTCTGCAGTTGCAACCCTAAAACTGCGTCCTTCCTTCAACATGTGTGAGAGAGAGTCTCTTTTCTGAGCAGTAGAGAAGAGCCTCTTTTATGTGCAGGAGAGAGAGAGAGATGTGATGAGATGAGTGAGTCAAGATGAGGAAAAGTCCTCCTGTATTTATACACATCTTATGATAATTGAATAGATGCGACTGTTGGGCTTCTAAGCCTACATGAGTGCAGGTCGACTTGATAATTATTCCATACTCAAAATAAATTCATATCTCCATAAATACTTATCGGAATCGGATGATCTTTAGATCAATCCTACACCTCTCGATGAGAGGAATCTAATAAAAATATTATCAACCATGAATAATATGACCCACATGGAGTTTGGCCCTAGTTACCAATTTTAACACTCCCTCTCAACTAGGGAGAACTCCATCTGCAATCTGTCTGTCGGTCGCTACTATTCATCCATCAAACGCACTGCCCTATATAGCTTGACCCTTGCCTTGCTCTGCTCTAATCTTCCTGTTCTGCTTTGTCTTGTTTTGCCCTGTACTGATCTGTACTGCTTTGCTTGGTTCTGCTATGCTCTGTTCTACTCTGCTCTGCTTTGTTCTGTTCTACTATGCTTTTGTCCGAATTATGAAGAAGAAGAAATGATCGACGATGCATCATGTTGACTCAAAGTCAGTCTCAGAGAATGTACCACTAGTCCCAGACCAGTCTCAACCAACCCGAAGTTAGCTTCATAGTGAGTACAACTCCTACCACTGGTCCCAGACCAGTATCATCCTCCACTGACTCGAAGTCAGTCTTAGAGTGCGTACCACTAGTTCCAGACCAGTCTCAACTGACCCGAAGTCAGTGTCATAGTAGGTACCACTCCTACCACTGGTCCCAGACCAGTATCATTGATCCCTGATCAATGAAGGTCATCAATGCATCCATCGGTACTACTATGGTCCCTAACTTCATTTCCCTACTTATTGATCAGATGAGAGGTACTTCCCATGAGTCCCAGACTGCATGGGTAGGATGCCTCGACAGGAGAACTTAATCAATCCCATCCTCACAGGAGAACTAATCATCCTGCTACACAAACGCCATGGAGAACACATCATCCAGGCCTCATAGGAGAACTAATCATCCTTCTACATAATCGTCATGGAGAACACATCATCCAGACCTCACAGGAGAAATAATCATCCTGCTACATAATCGTCATGGAGAACACATCATCCAGACCTCACAGGAGAACCAATCATCCTGCTACATAGTCGCCACAGTGTGTACATGCACACCACCAGGGGATAGTGAATCACCCTGTGGTCATATGTCACTCCAAGAAGTACCCCGCACCCCCCCGAGCTCCCAGAGCTCAATTCATCATACAGGACCCTCATTAGAGGGTTTTTGAACAACACCAAGTTGTTCTCGGAAAGTCAAGAATTTGACTTTCCCTAGGGGCTTTGTCAAAATGTCAGCGACCTGTTCATCTGTACCGATATGCTGGAGCCTTATAGCTCCCCGCTGCACCAGATCTCGAATATAGTGGTACCTGATATCGATATACTTGGAGCGATCATGAAATACGAGATTCTCTGACAAACGAATCCCACTCTGGTTGTCACATAGGATCACGGTGGTATCCAGTGTAAATCCAAACAACTCACTGAAGAGCTTCCTCAACCAGATTGCCTCACAGGAGGCCATGCTAACATTAATATACTTTGTCGCGACGGTGCTCAAAGCCACCGACTTTTGCTTCCTTCTCATCCAGGATATCGAAGCATATCCCAAGGTGAAACGGCACCCGAAAGTGCTATTACAGTCCACCACATTGCCTGCCCAATCAGCATCAGTATATCCAAGTAGTCTCACATCTCCGACAGTGTATCTTAACCCAAAAGTGATTGTGCCATGAAGATATCCCAACAGATTCTTGGCACCAATCCAATGTATGTGGTGAGGTTCAACCATATGTTGACTTAATGTGTTGACTGCAAAACATATGTCTGGACGGGAGTTCACCAAGAACATTAATTCTCCGACGAGTTGACGATACTCGGTGGTATTTTGTAAAACAGGTCCAGCAGCACTAATACTTAACTTTTTGAAGTCAAGCTCCATCGGGGTAGTTACGAGCTTGCAGTCCACCATTCCGAATCTTTCCAGAATCTTCACCACATATTTTCCTTGAGATAGGAAAATTTCCCCTGGCGTCTGCCAAACTTCAAGTCATAGGAAATAGTGCATCCGTCCTAGGTCCTTCATTTCAAATTCAGAAGCCAACTCCCTCTTACATTTGTGAATGAGAGGGTCTGCACCAGTTAGGAAGAGGTCATCCACATACAACACCAGTATGAGAGGTTTTTCATCTTCAACCTTAAAGTAAAGGTTAAGATCGGCTTCACTCCTAGTGAATCCCAACTTAATCAAGTAGCTATCGATCCTCTCATACCATGCTCGGGGTGCTTGCTTCAGCCCATAGAGGGATTTCTTCAACCTGCATACATGATATTTTCTATCATAAATCTCAAATCCTTCGGGTTGCTGCACGTGGACCTATTCTTTGATCGAACCATGCAAGAACGCGGTCTTGACATCCATCTGATGTAGGTTCCATCCTTGTGAAGCCGCAAGGGCTATGATCAAGCGGATGGTGGTATATCTGGCAACAGGTGCAAATATCTCGTCATAGTCTATACCTTCCTTTTGGGAGAATCCACGAGCGACAAAACGAGCCTTATATTTTTCCGTACTTCCATTTGCTGCATGATTTATCTTGTAAATCCATTTAAAAGTGACAACTGTCTTGTCCTGAGGTCTGGGAACTACTTCCCAAACATCATTCTTCATAATAGAATCATATTCTTCGGTCATAACATCCTTCCATACTTGATGCTTGACGACATCTGAGAATGATGAAGGCTCATTTTGTATGATCGTGCTCATGATGGTCAAGAATCCCTGATACCTGTTGGGTTTCTTACTTTCACGGAAGGTTCCTCGGGGTGCAGTGTGTCTTTCAGCATCATCGAGTAGCCCCCTAAGCCAAGAGGGCCTATTCCTAGAAGAGGAAGGCTCAGGTGGATCAATAAGATCAATGGGTTCTTCCACATTAGGCATTGTTTCATCATCCTTTTCTTTCGGTTCCCTAGTGTCGGCTTCTTGAGAGCTCCTCAAAGTCGGAAGATTGTCCACCTTGCTGAGAGCCATATCTTCGTCAAAGGTGACCTCATGACTAATCACAACTTCCCTTTGACCAGCTACATAGATTCTATAACCCTTAGTATTTTCACCATAGCCCACAAAGATTCCTTTCTTTCTAGATGCACCCAATTTATTCCTTTTCTCTTTTGGCACATGAAAATATATAGGGCTTCCAAAAATTCTAAAATATGATACGTCAGGTTTCTTACCCCTGAACATTTCTTCAAGAGTCTTGGAATCTAATGCTTGATGACGGCATTGGTTGTGTACATATGCGGCGGTGCTTGTAGCTTCGGCCCATAGAAACTTCGGAAGTCTTTGATCATGGAACATGGCACGGACAACTTCCACAATCGTACAGTTCTTCCTTTCCGCCACACCATTCTGTTCAGGAGTATATGGTGTCGTAGTCTCCCTCTTAATGCCAGCCTCTTCACAAAAGTCATGAAACTGGTTAGATTCATATTCGGTCCCATTATCAGTCCTTAAGATCTTGATCTTCTTTTCCGTTTTCTCGATCAAGGCTTGAGATGTGTCACAAGACATGACACCTAGCGGACTTCCACCGATTTGATATAATGAATCAACTCGAAACCTAAGAGTGAAGGCATCTTTAACATTTTTTTTCCATATACGTACCTTGCCATTGCTGAAGTTCACCTTGTAGCCTTTCTCTTCCATTGCCAAGATGGACACCAGGTTCTTCTTGAGGTCAGGTACATAAAACACATCCTGTAAGTGGATTGTATTTCCTTGATTCAATTTAAGAGAGACATTGCCTGCACTATTCACGGGATATTTCATATTATCTCCATGGACAATTTCCAGGTTAGTTTCCTTCTCTATTAGATTATGGAGAACTTCTTTGTAACCAGTGAAGTGCCTTGATGCACCACTATCAATGAGCCACATTCCCATTGAGTCCGAAGGAGCAGAGGTAGATGGAATAGCTGGTAAATAATATTTATCTTGCTTATTTTCAACAATGTTGGATTCATACCTGGAATTTTTAGTCTTCTTAAATGGTTGTCCTTTTCCTTGATTACCAGCACTCCATTTACCTTTGCTATTGAATTTGTCATTCCTTTGATTTCCATGAGATGGGCTTTGATCATCGTCTCGGTGTGAGTCCTTTCTATCAGGGCACTCCCTTGCATAGTGACCTGGTTTATCGCAAATGTAACATCGTCCTTTTCTTCCACCCTTAGGTCAAGCCTTTCTTTTTTATTTAGTCCCATAATTTTTCCTCTTCTTAGCATGAGAGGAAAAAGCAGCAGGAGGACCTTTAGGTATGGGCATTTCTTGCTCTTCAACCCTTGTTTCTTCTTGAATGCATCTAGCCATTAATTCCTCGAAACCAGGAATTACATTATTGTTTAGAAGAGTAGTCCTGAACACGTACCATTCGGATGGTAATCCTCCAAGAGTCGTGAGTGCCATTTTCCTATCAATAATAGTATCTCCAATAGATAGGAGATCGTTCTTGATCTCGGTGATTCCTAAGAAATATGCTTGCATACTTTCATCTTTGCCCTTCTTAATTTCCTTCAGCTTATTTCTAAGAATCAAAACTTGATTTACATCATTAACTTTAAATAGACTCACCAGTCCATCGTAGATTTCCTTAGAGGTGTTCAGGTCGAAGATGTAGGCCACCAAGTGCTTATCGATGGAGTCCTGGATGATCTTCTTTGTTTTGACTTCACTGGTTTTCCATTTGTTCTTGGCAGCAGCGATTGCATTTGATGGAGGCTCAACAATATTGCCTCTCACATGGTCCAATACTTCTTGATCTTCTAAGGTTATATCGATAGACATCTTCCATCCGTGATAGTCAGCTTTCTCACGGAGCTTGTCTTCAGCAGGAAAGAGTGATGAGGACCCCATAGTTCTTTTAGGATAGCCTTGCCAATCTTCTCTTCGGTGATTTCTCTTGCTCTTGCTCGAGCTTTGTCTTCACCTCAGCTCTGATACCATTTTAATTTATGGTATTTTCTATGCTTATAACAGTTTACTTATCTTTCTTATTATTATCCACATATTAGCAATCACATGTACATAAAGTAAAGTGCAGATAGAACATTAAATGAACGACAGAAAACAAGCCAAGACAAGAGACACAAGATGTGGCAGCTAGCCAGGGACAAACCCCACAATGTGTGGGGAAACCCTTTGATCAAATCTTCTTTTATCTTCAATAATTTAGCAGAGAGAAATAGTACAAAGAGAATCTGATTTATATTAGCAGTAGCAAACCCTAAATCAGCAACATTAGTATTAGCGACTTCATCATCAAAACTAGGGCAGTCGATATCTCGCAAACCGATCGTCGGATTAGCTTGATTCCACCACCAAAAAATGCGACCTTCAGAGGAGGTCTAGAATGACCTACAATGCAGTTCTGAGGAGGGGGTCTTCTGGTCAAATTTGGTTCTGCAGTTGCAGCCCTAAAACTGTGTCCTTCCTTCCACATGTGTGAGAGAGAGTCTCTTTTCTGCGCAGTAGAGAAGAGCCTCTTTTATGCGCAGGAGAGAGAGAGAGAGATGTGATGAGATGAGTGAGCCCAAATGAGGAAAATTCCTCCTGTATTTATACACATCTTATGATAACTGAATAGATGCAATTGTTGGGCTTCTGAGCCTACATGAGTGCAGGGCGGCTTGATAATTATTCCATAATCAAAATAAATTCATATCTCCATAAATACTTATCGAAATCAGATGATATTTAGATCAATCCTACACCTCTTGATGAGAGGAATCTAATAAAAATATTATCATCCATGAATAAGATGACCCACATGGAGTTTGGCCCTATTTTCCAATTTTAACAGGAACTATGAGTTTTGGTGTTCGCCGGGCCTTGGAAACGATTCTAGAGGTCAAACAATTTCTTTAACGTCACCACCCCCTTAGGTAAGGGGTTTCTTTTCCACGAATCTGCTTCTTCTTGTAGTGACCTCTCATGTTCCTCTTCGGAAATGGCTGTGTCTTTGAACACTTCTACATTTGTCATGAAATCTAGAATATATTGGTCATCATTGAAAATGCGCAAGTTAGTTATGTTAGCGAGCACTGTCAATTTATACATAATTTCAATAGAAAACCCATCCCTAAGGGGTGTGAATCTAGCTGCAGCATTAGCTAAAGTGTTAGTAGCAGCATTATTAAATCTAGGAACGGAAATGATATTGAAATATTTAAACGAATTTATCAGACGCCATACCTCTTGCTGGTAATTCTTGAGGTGCAGGGACAAACAGTGAATCGTATTGCGTACCTGTCTCATAATAATTTTAGAATCCCCGATTACCTTCAGACAATCTACTTTTAGGTTGATGGCCTTTTTGAGGCCGAGGACCAATGCCTCATATTTTGTAGTGTTGTTGGTGCATTGGAACTCTAACCTACAAGAGATCAAGAATCTATTCCCCTTGGGGTCTAGCAGGATGCACCCTGCTCCAGCTCCATCATGAGTCTTAGATCCATCATAATACAACATCCATGTTTCAATATTGAGGGAGGGTAAACTCGACGTATGCAAGTTTAAGGCACAAACGTCACTATCAAGGCTTGGGGTTTGCATGGGAATTTCAACCTGGGTATCCGAGGGAATGGTTGCTGTCTAAGGTTCATAGTACCCGAGCAGGGAATCTAAGAGGTACACCCGCAACTCTTGTTGGGCGTAGATGATCGGCTTGTTAGAGCCCTCAAGGTCGGTTATGGTGTGCTTCATGAAAGGCTCACTATTGACCCTAATCTGGTTATTTCTTCCCTTGTAAGGTAGCCATAAGTGGGACCAGTTTGTGGCGAAGTAGCCCTAAAGCTTATAGGACCAATCTCTGCTAAGAAGAAGACCGTAGGCTTCTGGAATGTCTACAACGATTATGTCAATGCACTAGTAAACTTGAGAATTAGAAGATAACTGAATAATAACATTATTTAATTCTCCCACAGTCGGAACTTGAGACCTTCCGAGTTAGATGATTTTGGTGTCAGTTTTCTCTAGTTGGATGTTTAGTTTCTTGCATACTGACTAGGGCATGATGTTGGTCGATGCGGCAGAATTGACGAGGCAATTGTGAACATTAAAATTGAACATCTCAAAGGTTAAGAGGAAAGGAGGGGTTGATCCTCTCGAGTTTGTGTTTGTGGCATTCACTATGGCTTGAAGGTCGATCACAGCTGGGGATCAGGCTATGGAGTTCCCCTTGATCGATGCAGAGGGTTTTGAAGGGGTAGGAGAGATGGTGAAGGTTTTGGCAATCAACTCATGCTAACTAGTCAACTTGCATAACTCGTACAATGAGATATTAGCTCGAGTCTTCTTCAAATATTCGATGATATTGTAATCCAATTCTAAGGACGAAGGCTCTTGTGCCAAGCGCTGCGTTACCGAGGTAGTTTTAGCCATCACCCCTTTGGTTGAACTTTTGGGTGTGGATGAGTCTCCTCTTGTATCGGTTGGTGACTCTTTAGAGCTTAAATCATTTGTCCCTCTGGGTGAAGATGTGGATGGTTGGCTAGTATTGGTGGGGGGTAGAATCCTTCGTAACAATGCCCTTTTCTTATCTTCCAGCGTAGCGTTCGACACGGGACCTTTACTCCTAAGGTTGTAACTTTTTGGGGGCTTGGGGGGAGCATCTCCAACGATGGCCTCTTGAGTAGTCAACACCTCTCCCCCACGGATGACTTTGAAGGTTAACACAGCAGATGGAGCATCATCACTGGGAGGGGAGTCATCCTCTTCAGGATCGTTAGTTTCTTCTTCACCCTCTCCTATGGCCTGATCCTCTAACAACTGGGTGAATACAGAAGTCATGTTATGGAGCCACTGCGGACAGGTCTTCTCAGAGTGAGAGGCCTGATGGAAAGTGTAGAAGTTATCCTTTCCTAGCTCCTCCACATTGAAGTTCGAGCTGGATGTCTGCGACACTTTAGGGGGGAGATTGTTAGTTTTCCAAAAAAAGGGTTTAGTGGGTTTTGCTCCTCCCGAAGTGTCACTGGTTCTTCTCTTTAATTTAGACACTTCATTAGTCAATTATTTTATGGATTTGGCTAGTCCCTCGAAATAGAAGGAATCTTTGTCTTTGTCTATGATTTTACTTGATGAGGCCTGATTCTTCTTCCTGAAGGGTTTTGCATCCTCTTGGGACTCATGCTCTAAGGCACCGATAGAAAGGAGGTCCTTTTCGACTTCGAGTGCAGTAGTGAAGTTCTCTACCAGGGTGGGTTTTGCTTCACATTTAATGAACACAACAATATCACGTGGCAGGGCCCTGATGTAATAATCAATCGTGATGGAATCATCAAGGGCTACGTCCATAGGGAACTTATTCAAAATGGTGGTGAATCGTTGATTGAAATCTTTCACCTTCTCTTTCTTATGACACTTCAGCGTGCTGAGCTCGGTGAGGAGCATAGAAGGTGTCTTGTCTTCCAAAAATTTGTCGAGGAAGGTTTTCTGAAACTCATCCCAAGTTCAGATGGAGGCGATGGGTAGCGACCGATACCAAGTGGCTACTTTATTCTCAAGGGTGTGCAGGAATAAACAATAATCCAGATCGTCGTAGTGGACCTTCATCATTTTCAATGCTAGGTAGAAATTGCTAATATGGTCATCAGCTGAGGTACCCTTCTCGGGGTCGACTTTGGGAGGTATTTCTCATAATGGTGGGGCATGTCATGGCGCTGGCCTCTAAGGTTTAATAGGGATTGAGCCATCCAAGCTAGCGGTTTTTGGCGGTGATTGCCTCTAGGGTTGTGTTGATAGGGCGAATGTTCACTATGCCAACAAGGGGAACTAACTCGATTCCAAACTCCAATTAGATCTGCTTTCGTTTGGAATGGCTAGTTCCAACGGGTTTCAAAGGATCCCGTAAACTGTTATAGGTGTTGAAAGATTACTTCTTGGAGGAAGACTTCAATTAAATCAACAAAAGAAACAACTAACCTATATGTATCAAATCTTATCTACACTACTTCTCACTACTTAAGCTAGTCCTAACTATCCTAATCTATCCTGCAGGAGCATAACAAAAGGAGGTTAAACATCATATATAGATTCCAAGTCCAAATGAATCAATTACTGGTTCACATAAGAACAAGGTTGTATTAAATCCTAATTGCAATCCAATTACTTATACAGGAATACACATTCCTTTCCATACAAATAACACTTGCAACTGATGTTTAACAAAGTTTCGAATCAACAACCTTTCATGAGTTAACCATGCTATTGAATTATATTCGAATAACCAGAAATAACCATGAACTGTATGTTATCAATATGCACAAAGCAAAACACATTTATCTTTATGCCAACAACAACACACTGATTCTAAACACATGAAAGAAGAGGAAAATGAATCTGAAACAACAGGCTCCTTCTTAACCCAAACAATCTTCTTTATTCATAATAAATCAAAAGCTGTTTTCCCCAAAAAAAAGTCCTCCCCTCATCTCTGGAGGTAATATTTATGCAGAAGGAACTAACCCTCGGTCTTCCCCTAACTTTTCACCTCCCTTCTCTTTTCAATATACAAATCAAAATCTACCGACATAGAACAGTCGGTGTAACCACTAACACGTAGAAGGCATATCTGCTGGAGCGCATCATTTCCTGGGGAAATGAATAGATGTTGATTATGTGTCATCTCTTCATGATGAAACCTGGGAAAATTTCACTTTCAGAATACACAGGCAACGCATGGAAAGCCGACCGAGAACGCCTAAGGCCGGATCTTTAAACGGAACGCATCCGCAGACATGAACCCTCCGGATCTGCGCATGCGTCTTTTACTCCTCGCCTGCAGAGATAACCAACATCAGCTATGCTTATGAAAATATGATAGAAATGCTTAAAAACAAAAATCTTGCCTTCATTAAAACGTTTATAACATCAAAAGGAACAAGTGTGAAAGAATCGCCCCCTGGTTTTTAATTCATGCATTGATTAAGTCCTGCAAGCGTAAATCCAGTTTACATTGAAAACCGTCGCATAACACAGAATTAGATCCAAAATCCAAACTTGAAATATTATAGACGGGAACCCTATACCCTATCAGGTCTGAGAAACACTATCGCATCACATCGTTTCAGTGGAGAGGAACCAGGCTTATTGGACTACCGAACTTCGATATTGCGATGGCGGAAGCGGACCCGAAATCATATTATGCTGCGCTTAATAATCTTGGCGAGTCCGTCACATTACGGTGAACCTTATGTATGGGCCTTGGGTTTCGCTGATTGCGATATGCGATAGGCCGGACTCGAAAATATATATGCTGCACTTAATAGTCCCAACGGGTCCGCAGTATAAGACTTCCCTTTGAAAACCCAGACCTCAATACTTTATCGAAAAACACAGGAATACACGGGAAAACCCGCGGCCGACCATAAGGCCAGACTTCAAATATTATGCACCCGGGCATATAATTATCGTTGGGTCCGCTCATCGCCCCTTCGCATATCGCATGGGCTTCACTTTCGCCGACTGCTGATTGCGATTAGCGATAGGGCTCTGGACTTGAAATATATATGTGTTGTGGTTAATACTACCGGCGGGTCCGCCATATCGCATCGCAATGTTTCAATGGCAAGTGAATGGACCTTGGGTTTCATTGAAGCACGATCGCGATATGCGATGGGCTCTGGACCCGAAATATATATATTGTGGTTAATGATCCCAGTGGGTCTGGTAGATTGCAGTGCGCTTTATATACAAGCCTTGGACCCCGCCGACTGTGATATGCGGTGGGGATCTGGACCCGAAATATATATGTGTTATGGTTAGCAATGCCATCGGGTTCGATGTATTGGTTTGCGTTGTGTATTAGTGTTGATTGCAATAAGCGGAGAGGGTAAGTTATGCATGTTTGTAGAGTATTTTCTATTATCAAGGCATTGACATAGAGATAAGGATGCGGTGGGAGGATTTGAGGGTTGAAAATTCCCAACGAACGATATGAATGAAGGGCCGGAAAGGGTTATAGATGAATCATGCGACAGAAATTTATTAGGGGGCCTTAACCATTAAGAATTGAAGATTTGACTCGGCACAGAGTTGAAATCCCTGGGATAAGAATAGATCATTGGGAGAATTATCATTCAGGGAAATGAAAGAGCAAACTTCTAGGGGACCCATTCAAGTTTTTTGCCAGAGCAGGTTTTAATAGGGTGGTGGTTGTGGCCACAATGGGTGGAAAATGAGGCGACATTCATTACCTTCTGATTCGCTATCTGTGCTTGATCCCCCACTGGTGTGAGGGGGTCGCCTGCCTTCCCCTTGAGGCACTCTTAGGTGTCCTAGATCTCTAGTGTTTCTCACATTCCTGGTATTCCTCAAGTTTCTCATGCTAAGTTGATTTTTGTAGAAGTTTATACAGTCTCTAAGGTAATCCCCGGTTCCTAGCCCCAGGATCCCTTCAGTATTCCTAATGAGAGGTTGATTTTTAACTAGGGTCTCTTCAGTGAGGCATCGATCATTTCCCTGCATCTCCCCCTATTGTGACCAGTTTTTTTGCCAGTGAAGGTATTCCTGGGATCACCCCCCTCATCTTCGAGATGACTTTCCAACCCTTCAATAGATAGCCTCTACACAACATCCACATAGTCATTCAGTGCAAGGCCGATTAACTGCGATATGGAGTTAACGAGGACGCCTTGATGCATGTGATGAGGCATGGAGGTGCGTGGATTGGATAGGGACTTAGTGGCGGGAATGCATTTCATCCTCCTGGTGAACTACTGAGTAATAGGGCGTAGAGCCTTGAGTTGTTCGTTAGTGACTTTGAACATGGGAAGTTCCTCTCCTCCGGGAGCATCTTCAAGAGGGGGAGGTTGGGATTCTTCTTAATGCGGCCTCGTAAAGGCTGGCCCATACGAGGGGATGTATGGTATTTCAAGGGGGGTGGGAGGATGAGGTTAGTTATTAGCTTGATGAGAAGTTTCGGTGTGAGGGCATGGATTAGTACTTTCCATGGCCCTCCTTCTAGCACCAAATATGTTGATGGGCTGGAATTTTCCGCCAACAAAAAAGGGGATCTCCCTGCTGTAGGTTCCCAACTAGAGCCTACACCATTTGTGATAGGTATCCCTTACATTATGTAGGCCCGACTACCATTCAGTTTTTTTGAGCTTGCTTTGGATGGAGGTAGAATATGACCTCAATTGAAGGTATGGACCTCAATAAAAACAAGGAAATAATTGACAAATATCTTATGACATATAAACCATGAATAGCCAGACTATAAACAACATAAACCTTATGTCAAGTTACTGTTAGCGGGCTTCAAATAAGACTCATGTCTGCTAAGATAAAGTGCTTAATAATTGTAAATTAATTCACAATGGTCAAACATCTATGAGCATAAATAAACCTGCAGTCAAAATAGATTATACCAATACCAATGAAATAGTTCACCAGCACAAGCATAGAGTTAGCTAATCAAATACCATTCATACAAAGTAACACAAAGTTTGTAGTATGAGACAACATATGAGGAGACCGCACATCAAAGAGCTTTCAGGAACATCTGATCCATCAAGTGAAGAAAATACTCATGGCATTATGACATAAAAGATCTGAAGAATCCAATAGTGGAAACATACAATCACTCCTTGAATTAATTAGAAGAACATAAGTTCTCTTAAGCAATGTATATATATCTACAAAAAAGTCCTCAGCAAAAGGTCCTTACAAATGAGGCATGAGGGTGTATTTATATGGTGAGAGTGATTTTTGGCCTACCCTTGACTCTTGAACTTCCTCATGAATCTTCATCTACCTGATGACTTTTGGTATTCCACATGAACCTTTGTATTAAAAAATGTTCTATGCTACCGAAGTAGATACATCACAAAAAATAAGCTATCAACCTAATTCACTAATTTAACAATGACAAGTTTTGGAATGTCAAGACCGAGTTGTTCTGTCAAATAGGTGTGCCATAGGTTGTATTCTGCTGCGATGGGAGTGATCTGAGGCTGATCTTCATCATGTCGGTGCAGGCATTCTAGTGCATCTGGCATGAGGGTGGTCTATTTGGCATGCACCTGGTTTTTCAAGGTTACCAGTTTGGTGTAGATCCTCACTGGTTCTACCATATAACGCATGATATTTTCTTTGGTGATTGGCATGTCCTATGTATGGGATGCTTGCTTATATGTCTCTAGGAATGCATGTACTTCCTTGGAGATCTCATCCTATCTCCTTACCTATCTGACTTCTCCTATAGAGGGGACCCCATGATGTTGGATCATAGATTCTAAGCCACTGAAAAGATGCATGTAGGATGCTAATACCTTGTCCACATCTTTGGTCAATTTGTCCTTAGACTGAATTTTGATGCAGAGTTGAACCTTGGTATTATGCATGGTGATCCAATCCTTCTTAAGGACCACTGCTGGTGCTCCTGGGTATTTGACAGACCATTCATCTATGTTATCTAAAGCATTCATAGCCTCCTTAAGCATCGCGACTCTTTCTTTTGCATGGGCTTGGATTGTCACGATTGGGGCCATTGTGTGATGCAGTTTGGATATCTCTTCATAGAATACTGCCATGGCCTCCCCAAAGGTCTTCATTTCTGCTTCGGTTTATGCCTGGAATTTTTTTGCACTTGTGTGAACTAAACAGAGTGTCGCATTCTCTCCCTCTACCTTCTCTCCTGCTCCACTATGGTGACCCTTAGTTCGGATGCATAAATCCTATTCTGAAGGTCTGCAATTTGTTTTCTCATCCAAGCCACATTGTGTTCTGTGGTGGCAATGAAAGTTGTCCCGGCCGAGGTGATCATTTGCGGGTTTGTTGTAATGTTGGGCACAATTTCCTTGGTCGTGGTTACTGATAAAGGCTCAACTGGATTCCTAGTGCAATATTTTTTCCTTTCTTGCACAATCTTGAGGCTTACTTCATTGAAAGTGAGCCTTATGAGATCTATGACCTCCTATTCTTGTCCCTCCGAGATACCCAGTTCTTGCAGGGGGAGGTGTACGCTAGTGAGGGGAGTGGTAGGAGGCACATCTAATGGGGGGAGTTCACTTTTCCCTGTACCCAGGTCAACTGTTTTGCTAGTTTCTCCTAGTTTGCTTTCTTCAGCTTCTTTTTCCTTGTTCCTCCTTAGTTCTTCCTCATGTTGCATTTTCTCTTGGTCTGTGAGCGCTTTTGCCTCTCTAGCTCATCTTCCATATTTTTCAGCTCTTGCTCTAATCTCCTGTTCTCCTCCTGTTTTCTCTTCTCTGCTTCTTCCTGTGCCCTTGTAGTTTCCTCATGTTTTCTCTTCTCTGCTTCTTCATGTGCCCTTCTAGCTTCTTCCTGCTTTCTCTTCTCTGCTTCTTCTTGTGCCCTTTTATCATCCTCCTATTTTCTTTTCTTTGCTTCTTCCTGCACCCCTCTTTCTTCCTGTTGATTTTCTTGTAGCTGTGTCTCCTTTTCTCGCTCTTCCTCTCGTCTCCTTTTCTCGCTCTGGCCTTGGTTGCTAGAATCTTGTGATTGTTTGATCTCTAGCTCTCGTTGCCTCTTAAGCTCTTGATTTTTCATTACCAAGGTGGCGTTCCTTTGTTCCAGCGTAGCATTAGTGTCCTCCTCTTCATGGTCGCTTAAGACGTCTTCGACCTCTTTTCCTTTTCAATTCTTAGATTCCTCGGTGCCTTTTGGCGCCTCATGCATGTTTTTCTTTATGGTGGAAGCTCTTTCTTTGAGGCTCACGTCTTCCTGGGAATCGTCGAGGAGCTCATCTTCTCTAGCCTGCTACTCACTTGGGCTAAGTTCCCTTGTAGAATTATACCAATTTTTTATCCCATCTTCGTGATCATGTTTGGTATGAGAATATGACCAGCTGAACTTTGCCTTTTTGTAGTGGGAAACTACGAATTTCTCAAGATCATATGTCTAGTAGTTGAGGGTCACAAAGTGGTTCACCTTCAATGCCTTGGCCTCTGTGTCTAGTCAATTTAACGTCTTAAATTGCTCTACATAAATTATCAATCCGGGTATCGTAAACTGATGAAGTGTGGTGCACCATATGTGCTTAGTTAACCTTTTTCTTACTTCGTTGTTTTCCATATTTTATTTTGTTTTGGGGTTTTGTTTTTGTTGGTTTCCTAAAGTGTCTAATGCAAATGGAAATCCTATTCTAAGGTCTTAAGAATACTTTTAAAGGACAAGTATGGATAGAGATTTCAAGACAAGGCCTATGTCCCTAATGGTAACTTCCAAAACTTAGCACTTCAAAAGATCTCAAAACATGTTATTGATGGAATTAATACTTGAACAAAAGTGTAAATATGCAGCTACTTTAATCAAAATGAAATGCAACAACCAATCAATGAGCTAGTGACTATGAAACCCAGTATCCTTGTTGCTGTATGAAAAAGAAAGTAAAAACTGAACTTAAAGCAACTCAAAGACTGAAAGCAAAGCAACTAAATCGCACTACTTCAACCCCTGTTCTGATCCTTTACCCTTCAACTCAATCTGCCTATGGGGAGTAATCATAAACAAGCTGAGTAATATGATATCTAAATTGCAGGAAATTAAATTGCATAAAAGGAAACTAAGATTTAACTAATCACACTACTTCAACCCCTGTTCTGATCCTTTACCCTTCAACTCAATCTGCCTATGGGGAGTAATCATAAACAAGCTGAACAACATGATATCTAAATTGTGGGAAAATAAATTACATAAAAGGAAACTAAGATTTAACTAATCACACTACTTCAACCCTTGTTCTGATCCTTTACCCTTCAACTCAATCTGCCTATGGGGAGTAATCATAAACAAGCTGAGTAATATGATATCTAAATTTGCATGAAAGTAAATGAGCAAAACAAAGCTGAAAGAAATAACAATGCTGGAATTAGAACTCAGAAAATAAATCAGCAGAAGGACAATATGATTCTGTCATGTCATCAGTCATTAAAAATCTATGTGCATTACTAATCTACAATCAACCAGTTGAACACACTTGCATGAATTAAAATTGCATGAATAAAAAATCTAATCTATCTAACTTGAAAGCAATCAAATGACATAATGAAATCAAAGCAAAATTTACAAAATGAAATCTACTCTACTTTACATTCTAATATGCTCCATGACATCTACTTCACATCTCCTTCCATGTTGAGAACATCAAAGCTTTATTCAAATTCTTCAAAATTACAAAGTACAACAAAGTTCTCCAAAGCTTTCAAAAGCCATCAAGGAAGAACTACAAACTCCAAGCTAAGAACTCACAAGCTAAAAAACTAACAAGCTAACAAATGAAGGAGAGAGATCTCCTATTTATACAAAAAGATGAAAAGCCATCTCATTAATGAGAGTCCATGAATCTCTTCCTCTACCTCTAGAGTCCTAATCAAAATAGGAACTGATAAGACACATGTCTTCTTAGAGTTACAATACAATTAGGAGATGTGACACATATCCTCATGATCCCATGATTCTTTCCACTCAAATTCCAGTTTGGCCTTAGAGTGCCACATAAAGGTCTTCTAGAAGCCTCCTTTCAACCTACACATGTCAACAATCTCAACCCATTTGTTAAGTATAAGCATATGCACATTATTTTCTAATTTTTAACCACAAATTCACTTAAAAGGCTTAGAATTAATAAATATTGGAAAAACATAAATGTGGCCCAATGATAATGAAAGTGGGATGAATGTGGTGACATAGTAGTGAAATGGAGGTGATATAATGGACATAATAGTGAAAGTGTAATGGAAATGAATGACATTTTCAAGACTCAACATACCCCCCAACTGAAACTATTGCATGTCCTCATGCAATATATATTACATTAACTCTTTTGATCCTTGAGCTTTGGCTCAACTTTGCATGATATCATTTGATAACTTCATATTTCTGCAAAGTGTTTCACTTGAATTGCAACATGGTTGGTTCTTGTGTTACAACCATTTTTTTGTTGTTGCCTTCTATTTTGATCTTTGAACTTTGCATAATGATATTTTGATTATTGTTGCAAAGTAAATCTTTATTGGATTGCATGATGGTTGGTTCTTGTGTGACAACCATGATTTTGTTTGTATCCAATTTATCCTTTAAGCACATTTTCAAAAGCCATTGTATGCTCATAATAGCAATGTAATAATTAATATATGTTGGAAGTATGTGGGTTCCTAAATATGATATGGACATGGCAAGATATGAATATGAATGTATTCCCCCCCAACTGATGGTATTGGCAATTTTATGAAATGAGGAAGAGAAATGTTTTTCCAACAATTATCATTCTAGCTTTTTATGGAATTCTATGGTCAAAAGTTAGAAAATGACGTACCTTCACTTACCCTTTGGAATGGATGAGTTGTATGTGTAGTGGCTGAAAATTTCTGATCATATTCTTCTTCAAGTGGCTGAACAAGAGGAGTCATGGATAGAGAGATAAGATGACTTTTTATTGCTTCTACTAAAACTTGCTGAATCTGCTCCAAAATGCTGAAAATAATAGTCTTCACGTCTTCAAAACTCATTGGCACAATTCCTACTATGTGAAAAGATGTTCTGATGTCGAACATAGTAGGAAATTGTTGGCTTAGTGGCCATTAATGGATGCCACTAGTCAACACGAGAACTCTCACCATTGATAACAATGAGAGTCAAGATGCCCAAACACATCTTGCTAGGTATGAATGAATTTGCTGATGTCGAGTTACCTAGAAGATCTAACGAACAAGGGACATTAATGTATTCCCATTGTTTGTCAGCATGAGGACTTGCCATTAAGGCATGCAAGCCTCAAGGTGTTTTTACAAAGAACTTAGACTGAAAGGACTATGGATTCAATAATTTTCATTGAAGCAGGGCTTATTTGCGGAATGAAAATGACAGGAAATGGGAGATGAAAATGGAAGATGGCAATGGAGAGTAGAAATGGAAATGGGCAATAAGCATATGAATAAGCCTCTTGCTTTTATTTGTGGGTTATGAATGGACAAAAAGAGATGGAAAGTGTATGTGAATCTAAGTGGAAAGTATGGAGTGGAATGAGGTGAATGGTTTATTATGAAGTATGGATATGATGGATGGATGTGATGGAGACAATAGTATCTGAAAGTTTTTCAAGTGTTTGGATCTGATTTTGCATCAGCATATTTCCTCTTTGTTGCTGATCATCCTCTTATGAAACAAATTGGTCTCTTAGAGGGACACCATTCTCTTGTAGTCATTTGTCCTTCCTCCTGGAACCTGCCAAAAAAAACTAATACTTCTTCTGCAATGGAATGTAAGATTATCAAAGGAGAGAGATGGCCAATCTCTCTAGTTATGATATTTACACACAAAACTAAGAATTTGTATTAGTGAAACAAGTTCTCAAAGGAAAAATCAAAAGAATTTATACCTGATTTGGAATTAGTGCCTCAAGTTGATGTTGCTTCTTTTCAGCAATTTATTTCATTATTTTCCATTTCAAACTCAAATGATGGATTTCTCATTGTGTAGATCTTCTTGAGATCTTTCCAATGGTACTTAAATCATCAAAATCTGATTTTGTATGAAAAAGTTAGGCTGATTTGAACAATGAGGTTTTTCTGGCTGCGGAATGTGCACAGTTTCTGTAGCTAAAAATCTTGAATAAAAAGTTAGCCATTCATCTTTCATCATCAATCCAAAATTAATCAATACCTTCAGAAAAGTGAGCAAATAACTTATTCATTTCATTGATTCAAAAATATTTATTTTTTCTTGACATGCAGCGACTTAGTGATAACACGCAACTTGACTTCCTTTTGACCGGGGTCTTTTTCATCGAATTGGATCAAATGAATAGGACATCATCCATGTACTGACATTCCCCCTGCTACCCATGCGACTTGTTTTGCTTGATGACACCTGCAACTTAGAGTTTAACAAAACAGTTGCGGAAAGTTGAATCATTAGTTTTCTGATTTAAATTATTTTCTTCATTGCCTGCATGTAGGAACTCTGTGAATGGTAATGGCATATGGAGTAAAACAGTTTTAGCGATGAAAATGGAATACCAGGGTACCTACTCTTATGCTGCTCATTTTATTTTTTTAATATACCCGAAGTGTCATTTTCCTACTGCCTTTTGAATCATAAACCTTGAAGATGAATTTAATCTTTTGGTCACTTAGCAATTAGGCATGGGAACAACTTTAGAGCACTTCAACTATCAATAAGATGATTATGCAAGAGTGCAAATATGCAAGAGCTAGTATGCAGAAATGATAGATTATTTTCGAAGTCAAACAAAACCAATGATTTCAAGAATACCATTATAATGCACCAGACTTTGATATGATTCAGATCAGCCCACCATTAGCATGCAAACAGTCCAAAAATCTCACTTGAGAAACAAACAAGATAATACTTATTGAGCCTTTGAGTGTATGAGGATTTATTTTCAGGACCAAGCATCGAAAATTACACTGTTGTAGCAGTTATATCAGACTTCTGAGCAACAAAACTTCAACTATAGTTTGATAAACAACCTATAACCATAACCATCCGGCCCTTCCATAAACTTGGGCCCTTCCGGTTCTACCCTCAACAACAGACTCATTCTTTCCTTCTTGTTCTAACAATTCGTCTGCGTGAATGATGGATGAAGAAAATTCATTATGTGTTAGCGGGGAATTGACATGGTTTTATGGAGAAAAATCCAGTGATGGTAAATGGAGAAACAGAGAACAAGTGGCAGGAATGGAGCGGAGTAGTGAAGTTCGATTGAAATTGCCAGATCAGTTTGCACTGGTTCACATAATGGAGAGTCGTCTTCAATTAGGATTGTTGTCAACAGGTGGCAATAAAAAGGCAGGAGACGTGGTGGCAAAGAGTGGAAGATGTGGTAGAGTAGGTGCCAGCATACAGTTGATTCCCAATTACAATTCCCTTCCTCAGGCACGCCGAATTGAATCACACATCAAACTATCAGTTAATTAACTCAAATTCCGTTTTTCTTCACGCGGCGGCAAAAAAGAGGCTCCAAAGAACCAAGAATTTCTCTTAAACTGCCACGAATTTTTTGAAACGGTTTCTGGGTTATCTAATTGACCTAGCTGGCGAAAAAACCCATGTTTTATTTTTTTCAAATTCTCCTCCATTTTGGAAAATCGCATGTTTGAAATTTGACAATTTTCAGTGTTTTGCGTTTTTCTTGAGTTAACATTTTTTACTGTTCTGCGTTATTACAGATTGTTGCATTCGGCCTTCTGGTTTGATTTGCAATTTGAACACAGGGAAATAAAAAATGAACAATATAAAAATTTTCAAAGACATTGGTGTTGTTTCATTTGTTATGATCAGGTATTTTGACTGTAAGTGATGGACTGTAATTTCAGGCACATTAAAGCTACTTCAAGCTAGACAATTGGCCATGGATGAAGGACAGGCACAGGGATGTAATGAGTCTTCTATTAGCAAATGTAATCAGCTTACATGCTCTCGTCTTTGGAGAAAAATGACTACTCGGCCCTCAATAATTTAATGGATCACCAGAAGCTACCTTCAAGAATTCAACCTGCTGTTTCTAGCTGATAATGTAGCTATCCAAAGGTGAAATCAACTCAGAAATCTGCCACTAAATGATGAATGCCTCCTTTAAGAATCAACCTCCAAAAATGCACGATTCGGTCCACAAACAAGGAGCTCAATCCATCTGAACAATAATAAATTTCAACCTCTATGAAGAAATGCTGAGGCCCCTTGATGGAGTTATTCTCTCACATATACAGTGCATTTTTTTTCTTTTTTTTTTTTTTATGTTGCAAGTTTGTTTCAGGCCAAAGCTTGATCAGGGAGGCATATTTTTTTTTTTGTTGAAGCCACAGTGAAAGCTAGGATTCAAGATAGCCATAGATTGTTTTTCTTCTTTTTTTTTTCTTCTCTGAAATTGTAAAATTTTATAAAAAGGATTAATGATTTTCAATTTCAAGCAGCAAATACTTCAAGAAAAACATGCTAAAAAGAGGACTTTGACTGAGGTCTTAGGCTGGTTTTTCATTGATCTAAGCTGGGTGACTAGGATAGGATCCATGTCGGGACAATTCTGGAGATGCCCATGTGGTCGGTTTTTTCATTGGATGCTTGTAACCTGCTAAACCTTGAAACAGCTGCGGAATTCTCAACTAGCTGCGGAATCAGGGCACTTTTCGCAACTAAGTTGAAAAACCTTATTAAAATAGGATACAGTGTTTTGAGGACCATTACAAACCATAACCAGTCAATTTTGGACAATTTGAACCTATCAAAGCAGTTGAGTTTCATTTTTTATTTTTTATTTTTTTTTATTTTTTTTGAATCAATTGAAATGATGAAGTCTATTTTGTCTCTTCTTTATTTTTATTTTTTTCTTTTTATAACAATTCTTTTTTCTGATCCTCCAGATCACACAAAGTGCATGAGGAGAGCATACTCAAGATTTTATTTTTTTTTTTAGATGTAAGAAATAAGGTCTTCTAATTACACTTCCCCGGCAACGGCGCCAAAATGTCTAGTCAATTTAACGTCTTAAATTGCTCTACATAAATTATCAATCAGGGTATCGTAAACTGATGAAGTATGGTGCACCATATGTGCTTAGTTAACATTTTTCTTACTTCATTGTTTTATAGATTTTATTTTGTTTTGGGGTTTTGTTTTTGTTGGTTTCCTAAAGTTTCTAATGCAAATGGAAATCCTATTCTAAGGTCTTAAGAATACTTTTAAAGGACAAGTATGGATAGAGATTTCAAGACAAGGCCTATGTCCCTAATGGTAACTTCCAAAACTTAGCACTTCAAAAGATCTCAAAACATGTTATTAATGGAATTAATACTTGAACAAAAGTGTAAATATACAGCTACTTCAATCAAAATGGAATGCAACAACCAATCAATGAGCTAGTGACTATGAAACCCAGTATCCTTGCTGCTGTATAAAAAAGAAAGTAAAAACTGAACTTAAAGCAACTCAAAGACTGAAAGCAAAGCAACTAAATCACACTACTTCAACCCATGTTCTGATCCTTTACCCTTCAACTCAATCTGCCTATGAGGAGTAATCATAAACAAGCTGAGTAATATGATATATAAATTGCAAGAAATTAAATTGCATAAAAGGAAACTAAGATTTAACTAATCACACTACTTCAACCCCTGTTCTGATCCTTTACCCTTCAACTCAATCTGCCTATGGGGAGTAATCATAAACAAGCTCAGCAATATGATATCTAAATTGCAGGAAATTAAATTATATAAAAGGAAACTAAGATTTAACTAATCACACTACTTCAACCCCTGTTCTGATCCTTTACCCTTCAACTCAATCTGCCTATGGGGAGTAATCATAAACAAGCTGAGTAATATGATATCTAAATTTGCATGAAAGTAAATGAGCAAAACAAAGCTGAAAGAAATAACAATGCTGGAATTAGAACTCAGAAAATAAATCAGTAGAAGGACAAGATGATTCCGTCATGTCATCATTCATTAAAAAGCTATGTGCATTACTAATTTACAATCAACCGCTTGAACACACTTTCATGAATTAAAACTGCATGAATGAAAAATCTAATCTATCTAACTTGAAAGCAATCAAACGATATAATGAAATCAAAGAAAAATTTACAAAATGAAATCTACTCTACCTTGCATTCTAATATGCTCCATGACATCTACTTCACATCTCATTCCATGTTGAGAACATCAAAGCTTTATTCAAATTCTTCAAAATTACAAAGTACAACAAAGTTCTCCAAAGCTTTCAAAAAACATCAAGGAAGAACTACAAACTCCAAGCTAAGAACTCACAAGCTAAAAGACTAACAAGCTAACAAATGAAGGAGAGAGATCTCCTATTTATACAAAAAGATGAGAAGCCATCTCATTAATGAGAGTTCATGAATCTCTCCCTCTACCTTTAGAGTCCTAATCAAAATAGCAACTGATAAGACACATGTCTTCTTAGAGTTACAATACAATTAGGAGATGTGACACATATCCTCATGATCCCATGATTCTTTCCACTCAAATTCGAGTTTGGCCTTAGAGTGCCACATAAGGGTCTTCTAGAAGCCTCCTTTCAACCTACACATGTCAACACTCTCAACCCATTTGTTAGGTATAAGCATATGCACATTATTTTCTAATTTTTAACCACAAATTCACTTAAAAGGCTTAGAATTAATAAAGAATGGAAAAACATAAATGTGGCCCAATGATAATGAAAGTGGGATGAATGTGGTGACATAGTAGTGAAATGGAGGTGATATAATGGACATAATAGTGAAAGTGTAATGGAAATGAATGACATTTTCAAGACTCAACACTCTGCCTCTACCTGTTTGAAATTTTCCACCACATACGCTCTGATGGTGAGAGGGAAGGCGGGCCATGGTTTCATTTTTTGTTTGTTCAATATCCTTGAAAAGCCCTGTGTCATTTGGTAGCAGACCTCTCACAGGAGCGTCTTGTCCGTGACGAACCTAGGTAGGGCATGGGGGGCCTTATGGGTACCAAACACTCTGATGAATGTTCCTTCTTGGATGGGAAACCAGTGTGCTACCTTGACCACAGTATTCATAGCCCTCTTTGACATGCATGGTGGTTCTTCCCCAAATAGTAGCTGGTACAACGGGATGATGAAAGATTCAGAGATTACATCTATCATACCTTTGTAAGTTGTGTCCTAGAAAACTTTGTAATGGCAGTGCACGGGGTCGGTTGTTGATGAGTCCCAGTTGCAGCTCCAGTGCTCAAAGTAGCATCTCGAGCAGACAACGTCGAGGAGGTATGAAGACATATAGAATTCCGGAGGCTGTTATGATTGTGGGAGCTTGGTCGTAGCTATGTTTGTCCTCAAGGATGATGCAAGGATGCTTGCCCAGTTAAAAGTAGTTCCTCGAGTGGCAATGATGTACATGAGGGGGACCCAGGTGCCGTAAAAAAACATCGCAGTCTGTCTTACCATATAAGAGGCACATCATCGCAGCAATTAACTTATATACCTTGTGAAATCCCTTTGTCTTGTATGCCTGCTCCATTCTGACCTGGAACTTTGATGGGTCTTGCCACCATTCGCTTAGGATGTCTTTCACTGGGGTCACAAACTCAGAGAGCCTCCTGGTATTGAAAACCTCCTGTCTCTCCCAGAGTCTATAGTAGGTGTGGATGTCTACAGAGTGTAGGTTTTAACCCTATACAAAAACTACCTGCATACGAATTCTAAAACACAGAAAATAAACAATGCAAGAGCATAACACTTAAAATACATATACACAGAGATTTTCCCCTGGATCCCAAAATCGGGACTACCAGCTTGATTTTTCATTACGTTCCTTTCCATGTTACAATACATATTTATACATACCGAAGCATCCAATACCATGGACCGAAAACCATCGTGTCCAAAACCATGGACCAAAAACTATCGCGTCTAAAACCATGTGCAAAAAATCACCATAGGTAGGTCAGCCCAACCTAATATAGGGTCCCAAAAAAAAATTATGGGGCGCTGCCCCAGACCCCATAGAGTGGGGTTACCTGCACCCCTCAAACCCCCTGTGACCCCCCGCCTCCCCTGGGTTAACTACGTGGGCTAGTCGTGGAAAGAATATAACAGAACCCAACATTCTCCTACTTGTTGTTTTCTTTGCATAGGGGGCCACAAGAGAGCTTAGTCATTTATCTGCCCTGTAATGCCCATTGTTTCTCTACACCAAGAGAACTTCTTAGAGCTCACAAATTTTTTCAATGCATCTGCAATATTCTTCAAAGTGTGCACCTTTACCATCAACACCTTTTTGTATTCTATCATATCCCTCACAAAGTGATACTGAACATCAATGTGCTTTGTTTTTGAATGATATGAAGGGTTCTTTGCCAAGAAAATTTCACTTTGGCTATCACAGTCTATCCGTATAGCTCCCTGTACTAACCCCATACTTGAACACAATCTCTGCAACCAAACTGCTTCCTTGCTTGCATGAGCAGCTACCATGTATTCTGCCTCTGTAGTTGATAGTGCCACTACAGATTGTTTCTTACTCATCCAACTGACTGCACCTCCAAATAGGTTAAACACATACCCACTTGTATATCTTCTTTGATCCAGATCTCCAGCCCAGTCTGCATCAACAAATCCACGAATGTCCAACACTCTATCCAATCCTGGTCTTCCTTGGTAGCACAAACCATAATCACTAGTGCGACGCAAATACCTAAAAAATTCGCTTCACTGCTATCCAATGCTCCTTCCCTGGTTTAGACATAAACCTGCTCAATACTCCCACTGCATGTGCAATGTCTGGTCTAGTATAGTCCATCGCATACATCAGTGTACTGACAGCACTTGCATATGGAACACGGGACATGTCCTCTTCCTCTTCTTGTGTCTTGAGACATTGTTCAACAGATAAATTTACACCTACAGGAATAGGAACCTTCACCGGTTTACTATCCTGCATACTAAACCTCTGCAATATTGTCTCGACATACTCCTCTGGTTTAACTAGAGCTTCCTCTTTGTCTAATCTCTTTTAATTTCCATGCCCAAAATATAGTTTGCAGCACCAAGATCTTTTATGTTGAATTTGGAGGACAAATGGGTCTTCAAATCCTAGATAATTTCTTTGTCATTTCAAACCAGCAACATATCATCCACATACACGACCAAATAAATAACATGGTCACCAATTAATTTAAAATACACACAGTGATCTGTCTTGTTTCTGGTGAAGCCAAGTTTCCATAAATGTATCAAATTTCTGATACCACATCCTTGGTGATTGCTTTAACCCAAACAGGGACTTATTTAACTTTCATACCAGTTCTTTCTTACCCTTCACCGTAAAACCTTCAGGTTACTTCATGTAGATCTCCTCTTCCATATCCCCGTGAAGAAATGTTGTCTTCACATCCATCTGTTCTACCTCATAATCAAAAGCAACAACAACAGATAAAAGTAATCTAATAGAAGTTACCTTGAAAACAGGAGAAAAAATATCACCAAAATCAATTCCCGACACCTGGGAATAACCTTTTGCTACTGTTGATGCCTCGAAAATCGCTGCAACAACATTGGGGAAACCACCCGGTCCGGACCTTAGTACAGCTCCTTTTTCGTTTGGAATAGTGGCTCCGACTGGGGATAATGGGACCAGTTTCCCAGAAATAGATAAATGGGATGGATGAATGATTTATAGATTATACTAACGGTAAGCGAAAGGCTAAAACTATTAACAGAAATATAAATGAATGAAACTATCTCGGATTCTATTGAGCTCTAAAGCGCGGCGTTTGATGTTCTGTGTCTAAAAGACAAGCATATAGATGACTGTATCTTTCCAACATAGATATTAACTCATGCAAGATTGATGTGCCTAAATAGTTAAGCAGAGCGATTAAAGCGAAATTACCACACCTTAAACATCTATATCATTGTCATATACATGATTAAAAGAAAAGGCACATCACGGAACATCCAATAGTGGAATGAATACGATCTGCTGTTATAGCGCATGCATATAATCAACAATAGCAAGAATACATAACATAACAATTCATATAAAAGGAATGAATTCAGACGTAGATAAAAATACCATATGAGCTGCAGGACATTCCCAGATATCAATCGCTATTTGCAGTTCTTCCTTCAACACAGAAACCGTTCTCAACAAAGGCAATAGTGCACAATTGCATTAAAAAACTTTCATGTCAAATTCTGAACAACTGGTCCAATTTCATAAAAGAATATTGACAGAAGCACAGTAGTGCAAACTTCAGTCTATTAAGTCTGTTACAAAATTTTACGACCCTTTCCAAAACAATGAAAGGGTCTATAAATACTAAACTAATTTAAATATCTACTAAACAGAAATCCTACTAAATTGGTATCAATAACTCTTGATCCTATTTTGGCTAGCGATCTGGCAAGCGGGAGGGTGATTCATCAAGTCGGCTGCTTTCCTTTGAATCTGAGCTGATTTATTGCAAGCATTGGCTCAACTTCAGGAGGTTTGTTGAGGCGCGAACTGAGCTGGGCGGCATAGGTGGCATCCTGAATATCGGGAATTATACACCCGATTGCATCTGTTAAACACTTAAGGGCGGCTCTTTGTGTATGCGGCTTGATCAAAAAGATCCAATATGCCTCTAAACTTAAGCTATTAATCCCAGCGATTAATCTTCCTTTTTCCTCCAATTCAGGGTAGCATGATTGCTCCAATGTATTTGTTGTTGTCATCTTTCCTGGTGTACATTGGGAAATCATATTTGTCAGGTAAAGAGTGTTGTTGACTAGATCAACTAGATTGCTGGAAGTTGATTTACATCTTGAAGCAACCCTCTCTGCTTTCATCACCTGAGTGTGCCATTTTGTGAAGAGTATATCCTTATATGTTTCTAGGATCCTGGGCAAATTTGCTGCTTTCCCTTGATCAGAATCTTGCCAGTCAAGATATGCAGTAATGGCCTCTTCGGCTTGATCCAGTTCATTCGTGGCCTTCTCTACCTGCTGATTTATGGATGTCGTTAACTCACACAGTGGCTCAGCTTGAGCGATCTGTTGACACAAGAGTCTGACCTGAGATATTAATGCATTGTTTATCAATGATGCTTTTGTTTTGAACTCTGTCACTTGTGAAGCGCCCTTCATCTTTTCTAGCTGCGATGACATTTGAGCGATTTGCTCATCTTTGGTTTTCATCATTTGTTCATTCGCTGCTCTCAACTTTGCCAATGCCTCCGACAATTCTTTTTGTTTCTGGATCGCACTTTGGTCGATCCTTTGCTTTTCCGCTTGCAATTGCTGGGTTAACTGATTGTTCATTTGCTGTTGTGCCAGCAACTGTTCTTCTGCTTGTGCTTCCTTCTGCTTTGTCTCAGCCAATTCTGCCTGTAATGCAAAGATTTCTTGGTCCTTATTCTTCAACAGAAGGCTTACCTCCGATGCTTTGTCGATTGTTGCTGCCGAATAGGCTCCCGCATACTGTGACAGCTGTGTTAGGTCATCGGAGGGGTCCAATTCCTCCTTCCATACCACATTACCCGTGACTGTTTGTTCTGGAAAGATAGAAGGTTGATCAGTCCTTCGTCTTTTCCTTGATCGCTTTACAACTGCTCTATGCCTCGGGCTGTAGAAAACATCTAATGGAGGAATATCTTCTACTTGCAGAACGATTTGATCGGAGGGGTCTTTTGGAATTATCTCAACATCCTTAGAACTGGGTGGGCCGCTGGTTCCACTTAGAACCTGAGGTGAAGTAATGTCCTGTGTGTCGTTTGTCTTGGAAGTGTCTGTATCTTTTGAGCATTCTAATCCATTGATGATGGAATGAAACTGCTGCCATTCCTGGAGCAATTTAAGGTATATGGTAGTGTCCACATTGACATTAGTGGTGGTCTGTTGCCCTTTTTCGGTTTGAGACTCCTTCCGTCCTTGTTCCTGCTCTTTCCTCTTATGCTCCTCTTGTTCCCTCTGTTGCCTATCTTCATGCTCTTTCTTTAGCTGTTCCTCTTTTTCCTTCCTCAGTCTTTCTTCATTTTCTCTCTTCTGGCGTTCTTCTTGCTCCTTCCTCTGCTTTTCTTCTTGTTCTTTCCTCTGCTTTTCCTCCTGCTCCTTATTATGATCTTTTGTTATAGCAGGAGGTTCCTTTAACTGTTGCCGACCAGACTCGCTTGACGATGTCGCTGGGGTCGTTGCCAGTAAATCTAGAGGCAGAGTTTGCAACCTCTGTTCTCTAAGTTTATTGAACTCAGTCAACCCCTCATCATTATATTTCATCCTAGCGAGTTCTTTAGCCTGACCTATCGTTTCAGTTGAAATGAACAGGTCATCAAATATATCTTCCTGATGCTCAAACCTTGTCAATTTGGCCTGTTCTAATGCAGCATAGGCAACTTGCTTTGGATCAAATGGCCTGTTTGGGATTGTGGCCAGAGTTAAAGATTGAATCTTTGTGGCTTCCTTTTCTGCATGTTTGAGATCATGCAGAGTATAGACACCACACCTCAAGGGAAAAGAGGGCCAGCCCCTCTTCTTTTCTCTTTTGAGAGTCTGTGTAGTACTCTCAGCCATAATCTGATACGCGATTTCTCTTGCTAGCAGCTTATCTGGAATATATAAAGGGAGAACATGTGGGTCGGCTTGGCTGCCGAAAACTCTGATATAGGTAAATTTCTCTTCTCCAAACCAACTTGCTACTGCTGGTAAATCAAAGGAAGCTTGATAGGAAATCTTGGGAATGGGTTTATCAAAAATGGAATAGTAAATGGGCACCATAAAGCCATTGCAGATTTGATACAGATGGTGTTTGTAAGAAGACTTCCACAATTTTTGGTGATATATATGAATGGGTGAGGGGTCCTGTGCAGTCCACCTCCAACCGAGGACAGGAAATTCGGAATTGAAACATAATGTGTCTAAGATATATGCACTATAATAGAATGGGGGAATTTCCTTTCTGTGACAATAGTCTTACTTCTAAAATCACGAACAGCTACTGCTAATTTATCCGAGAGAACAATAGCCCAATCCATAATTATACTGTTTACTGCTGCCTCCATTAGAGGAACCATTTCTATGGTAAAATTGGCAGATTCATGCAATCCCCACAGTCTACACATCATTATCCCCGCATAACAATAAGGAGAAGCCAAAGAATCAACCGAGTACTTACCGGAAGATTCGTGTTTGTGCTTGTTCGGATTTTGTCTCCAATCCTTGATGGGTTCAGATTCAATTTCATTTTCGCTTGCAAACTTCTCCAGGAAGGCCTTGTTATATATTTTCTCTGGCTCGGGCAAATGATACATTTGCCTTAGGTCATCTGGTTTGAATGATCCGAAAATCCTCCCATCTCTGTACTGAAATTTCTGTCCAAGATTGGGATTTCTTCAATCGCCCATCGCACAACGTCTGTGTATGGGAGGATTTGCTCCCTGGCCGCTATTCTGTGAAGGAAAGAGTCGGCTAAATCTTTGAGAGTACTCTCAGACTTGCGGAGTAAATCCACACTAGCTTCTGTTACTGTCTTTTCTGGTTGCTCAGCTTCGATTAGGTTGTAAGTGCCTTGCCAAGTAACTCTGGTGAGACCCGTGCATGTAGTATAAAATATTAAGCCCTTCTTCTTGTTTACGGCAGCTTGTCCTGCAACTGGTGTAGCGGAAGCGCCCGCAGTCTTCTTGGACTTTTTTCCCATCTTGCTCAAGCTTGCTTCTATGGATGAATTCTGCACAGAGGGGCGATTGCGCGTAATACAGAGAGATAGCAATGAGAACTTACAAGTGATAAAGAGCATATGAATAGATGTGTAATAAGGGATTCAGCCTTTAAAATTGGCGCGGACACAATCCATAGAAAGATTTTAAGACATGATCTTATTAATTGGCCGTTTAAAACCTGTCATCCCTTAAATGTCCATTATATCGTTATTCGGGCGAATGATTCACTTAAGCGTGCAGTGGACGTTTTGGCGGTTGAGCGCAGGTGAATGATTGCATAAGCGATCAAGCTTTAAATATGAATGAATTGCGCTATCCCATCACTTAACGGCTTTTTATTGAAAACTGCGCTTTAACGCATCGCGTCGGGAGAATGAGGATTACAAAGTGCACATTAGTATATTACCGATGGCCGACAGCGATATCGCATCGCATCGGGGGTATGACCAGTGAGCCTTAATGATGTGTATTGGATACCGCCGATCGCCGAATGCGATATCGCATCGGCGAAAAGCTTTGAGCGCATTAAGACTTAAGTGAAGATTATCGACGATACCCGATTCCCGATTGCGCATCGCATTGGGGCAAATCTTTGGGGACGTAAAGACTGCTTATAAAGTATCGCCGATCGCCGATTGCCGATTGCGCATCGCGTCGGGACTAATGGCATGGAGCGTTTTAAAATGTGCATGGAGTATTGCCGATCGCCGATTGCGATATCGCATCGGCGGAAAGCTTTGGGCCGCTTATCTATATTTCTTGTGTCATTGCGATATGCGATCTTGCGATTGCTTTATCGCAATGACAAAGATTCGCTTTATTTCTTTTAAATGGGTTTTCTAAAAGGGTTTTATACAATGCGTTTATTTGATTTTCGGGCCTTTTTTAAACAATAAAAGTATTGATACCAATTTAAGCTTTAAAGGGACCCATTTCATATGTTAATGTTTGAAATAAAAATGATATGAAATGGGGGGTTGTTGTAGAGCACAACAGCTACCAACCGAGTTTTGTATTTCTCCACATTTCTTCTACATTTGTCTTCTTCTTGAACATGTTGGGTTGTGTTATATTATTTCCACGTAGTTAAGGGGGTTTGAGGGGCACCCGTAACCCCACTTTATGGGGTCCGGGGCAGCGCGCCAGAAAATTTTGGTTTTGGACCCTATGCTAGGTTGGGCAGACCCACCTATGGTTTTGTGAATGATTTTCGCACATGTTTTTTGGACGCGATGGTTTTTGGTCCATGGTATTGGATGCTTCGACATGTATAAATATGTATTATAACATTGAAAAGAACATAATGAAAAATCAAGCTGGTAGTCTCGGTTTTGGGATCCAGGGGAAAATCTCTGTGTATATGTGTTTTATGTGTTCTGCTCTCGCATTATTTATTTTCTGTGTTTTAGAATTCATATGCAGGTAATTTATGTATGGGGTTAAAACCTACATTTGGTATCAGAGCAGATTTGGCTTCAAGGAGACGCCTTTGTTGCTGAGGGGTTTCGCTCGGACTTGTGGTAGACCCTATTCAGTTGGAGATCTGTGAGATCAATTCTGGTGGTGAAAGAAGATGGCGAGCAGTAGAAAGATAGAGATCGAGAAATTTAATGGTCAGAGTTTTGAGGATCTGTTGGTGGATAAAGATTAGTGGATCGCAGTAGATCCAGGTACTAAACCAACGGGAGTGTCCGATGAAGAATGGAAGAAGTTGGATCGGAAGGTAAAGAGCACAATATGATTGTGTGTCTCAGATTCAGTATTGCTGAATGTATCATGGGAAGCTAAAGCAAAGGATTTGTGGGACAAGTTAGGGACTTTGTACCAATCTAAGTCTCCGGTGAATAAACTGTTCCTGCGGAAAAAGCTGTATAACCTAGGGATGAAAGATGGAGACTCTGTGACAAAGCATGTAAACACATTTAATACTATGGTAAGTCAATTAGCATATGTTGATATTAAAATTTCAGATGAAGATAAGTGCATCAGTTTGTTGTGTTCTCTACTAGATTCGTGGGATTGTCTGGTTATTGCAATAGGTAGCAATCCAACTGCCTTGCAGTTTGATGAAATAGTTTTAGCCTTGCTGAAGAAGGAGATGAGACAGAAAAATATGGAGAGCCAAAATGGTGATGCCTTGTCTGTACGAGGACGGTCCCAGAACAGAAACAAAAATTAAGTCATCGAGTGGGAGATATAAATCTAGAAGGAGATCTAAATCTCCAGGAAAACCTATAAAGGTGGTGTGCTGGAAATGCGAAAAGGAAGGCCACTTCAAAAGGGACTGTAAATCTAAAGCTCCTGACAAAGGAAAGGGATCTGATGAGGCTCCTTCTGCAGAAGCGAAAACCACCTCAGATGAAGGTGGGGATGTGTAGTTGGCTTCTTCAAGTACACATGTAGATCATGAGGCATGGTTGATTGACTCAGGTGCATCCTTTCACTTCACTCCCCATAGAGAGTGGTTCTGTGAGTATGAGAAATATGATGGTGGTGATGTCTTCTTGGGGGATGACAGGAAGGCTAGAATCATTGGTCGTGGAAAAGTAAAGTTGAAGCTGCAAGGTGGAAGGGTTAGAACACTTACGGGGGTTCTGCATATTCCTGCATTAGCCAGAAATCTGATTTCTATTAGTAAGCTGGATGATGCAGGTGTAAAAACAGTGTTTGAGAAGGATACCTGCAAGATGGTTTGGGGAGCACTGGTATTGATGCAGGGAGTTCGAATTGGAACTCTGTACAAGCTGCAAGGTAACATTGTTGTTGATGGATGCAACAGTTTCGTGGTTCCTGAAAGTGGAGCAAAAAATCTAGTGGTCTCTGGAGAAAAGACCATGCTGTGGCATCAAAGGCTTGGACATATTGGAGAGAAGGGCCTTCGAATACTTCATGGTAAAGGTATGGTAGAAGGTATGAGTAATAGCTCTCTGGATTTTGATTGCTGTGAAAATTGTGTATACGGGAAGCAGAATCCGGTGAGTTTCCCCTCTGGTGGTAAGAGGGTGAAACATATATTAGAGCTTGTGCACAGTGATGTGTTTAGACCTGTGAAGGTTCCATCACTGGGTAAGGCTATGTACTATGTATCATTTATAGATGACTTTTTTTTGTGTAAGTAAGCTTTGATATTAACAAGATAAAAATATAGTACAAAACTTCTGCTTAAGCATATTACTAGCCGCTAAGCAGCAGGCCTTACCACAGGAGACCAGAAGAGAACAGAGTGACTGAAGACTAGAAAAGACATCATAACAGGAAACTGAAAACCAGCACACCACACAGGGTGGCATAGAACAAGAGCAGGCAACAGACATAAACAGAGGAAACCTGGACAGTGAACATATTAACCCGCTGAGAAGAGGAAAGCAGGGGTGGCAAGCCACGAGGCAAAAGAAGACCGCTGGGGACGAGGAGTCTGATAGACTGCAAAGTCAAATGCGCTTGAACATCTCCATGACCGGAGTATATCTTGACATGTTGATCTGCCCTGGCCTGGGCGAATTGCCCTGCTGGTCTCCAGTCGGTTCTCCCTTCTGCATGTCGGAAGGCTTGTTGTCTTGCTCGATGGTTTGTCGTAGAAGCTTTATCAGGACCGTGAGTTTTTTATCCATGGTGTCGACTTGTTGGTGTATCGCGCTTAACTTGAATTCACTGCTCTCCACCACTGCCATGTGATCATGCGACATGGTTTCTGCAAACTGCTGAAGCTTGCACAGCTGCTCTGCGTGTTCACCTTGGATGTCCATTGCTTTTGCGAGAAGGGTCTTCACGCGCCAGCTCTCAGCTTGAGTTCTGACGAATTGAGTGGCTCAAGTGCTGGGAGTTCCAGGGTCCTGGAGCCAATCAACTTCTTTCCTGATTTGCTGGTCAGAGAGCTTGCTTTCCTCTTCTTGGACAGTGGCTTCTAAGTCAATAATCTTGCGCTTGTTCCCTTGCAAGGTTCGCCTCTCATACATCTCTCTTGCTTGTTGCAGATCGTTGTTGGCGGACTTGTTGCGGCTGCCCTCCCCTACCATGTTATTTCTAACTTTCCTAGATTTATCATGAGCACTGTTTACAGAGTGAGGAGGTTCTGTCTTGCTGTACGTTGAGACAATGTTTTTTGTTTGGCATTTGAGAGTGGTTATATAACGAATTCCGGGGAGATTACCGGTGTGTGATCGCTTATCTTTGTGAAACTTGCACGTCAGATCTCCATAATTGCTACGTGATGGAATTTTGGTTGGGTTGTGGAATAATTGTATCCCTTTACGGTCACCGCTCCCTGCTTGCTCCATGTTTTGCCAAGTGTCCCTTTTTCTTATTATGTTTCGGCGGCTCATATCACCACAGATTATGAACCTGCACAAATCTTTGTCACCTGCTTCTGTCATAGTTGCCCTCATCCTGTTTGTCCTTCGCGGCCTGCTGGAAATTAATGGAGCATGTCTAGTCAGCCTGTCCAAGCAATTATGGCGCTGAGCTATTCCACCCTTCGCCCGGACTCCTCTGCCGTCACCATATCTAACCGTAAGAGTTGGATACATTTTCCCCTTAACTACTGGTTGTCAACATGCTGCCAACAGCTGTCCTACATTGCGTTGGGGTGTTCAATCCCATGATTTGCCAGGTGGTCAGCAACCGAATTGGCATTTCGCCTTACCGCCTGAAAGATGAGGCCTTTCATTTCTCCTAACAGTTTGGCAATGTTGTCTGTGACCTTGGACAGTCGCCAGTGTTTTGTGACTCTGTTGGCTGGCGTTCCCCCGTAGATTTTCCTGGCCACAGTTATGGCTACCTCTGAATCTCGTTCAATCACTGCGTTGATTGTTTGGTTCATTCGAAGAATCCTTAGCCCTTTTTCCATAGCTGCAAATTCCATTTCATTATTTTTGCCTTCCCCTAGAGCTTTGCTGTAAATGCGAAGTATTTCTCCTTCATGATTCCGGATGATTCCTCCAATGCCTGCTGGGCCAGGATTGCCTCTCGAGGCACCGTCAAAGTTTAGCTTTAGAAACCCTTCTAGCGGACGTTTCCAGCCCTTTGGCTCAGTGTTTAAGTTTTTCTACTGCGCAGAGGATCCCAGGTTTTGTTCGTTGAGCAGGTTGAAGGCGTTCAGAATTCGTTGGTCCTCGGTCGAAGGTTGGTTGTCAGGATCTGCTTTGCATTTTACCAAGATCAATTGACAAATGTTTTGGGTTAAGGTACTTTGCAGGTGCTCTATATTTCTGTGCTCACTTTGAAAGATTCTTCTATTTCTTTCTTTCCATATGGTCCAAGTTATGAAGCCGGGCAGGATTTTCCATATGTTGTTGATTCTTACGTTGTTAGAGTACTTGCTTGGCCAATTCATAATGGTATTTTGAATGGATTCCCTATCTCTGTTTGTTTGTTGCAATATAGTTTCCATCCCTTGCCATAGGTGATCAACCCATTCACAGGTGTTGAATAGATGGTTCATGGTTTCTTCTGCTTGATTGCACATAGGGCATATGGAGGGGCCTTCGAAACCTTTTTTGCGCAGGTTCTCCCAGGTGAGAGTTTTTCGCCTCATTAGGAGCCAGAGAAAGGTTTTTATTTTAGGCCAAAACATGGGATCCCAAACCTTGTTGCTCCATTGTATCACCTCCACCTGCTCCGAGTGTTCTAGCTGTTCTCTGGCCTCTTTGAGAGTGAAGTTACCATTGCCTTTCATACCCCATCTTAGTATGCCGCTTTCTGTGGTCTTTCTGATTTTTCGATTGTTTATGTAGTTTAGAAGGTCCTTTGTATTATTGTTTCCCTCAATTGGGTTCTTAGTGTTCTGGAGTGTCCATTCTCTCCATTCCTGGTCGCAGCTGTTAGGATTCCAGTAGTGGTGGACGGTGAATTTTCCCCTGTTCTGGCATTCTCTTTTAAAATCTTCGAGCTCTCGTTTTTCCAGCTTTGGGAGCTGCTGCCAAGCATCTTCCCAGAAGAGGGCCGTTTCCGCATTGCGGATCTCCCAGAAGTTGTGGTCCTGAACTAAGTTGCGGTTTCTTCTAGCTAAATTCCATATTGGAGAACCCTTCGGTATTTCCTGTATCCTGATTAAGTCCTGCTCATTGTAGTTAGAAGTGTATTTCTCCTTCTAGTTTCTGGCCCAGGGTAGATTGGTTTCCTTCAGCCAGCGCCACCACAACTTGGCTCCGCATGTCATATTGATGGTGTGGGGATCAATTAAATTTAAACCACCTGCTGCTTTCGAAGTGCATAATTTGTTCCATGCCACTAGTGCCCATTTCTTTTTCTCAGCATTGCCACTCCACATAAAATATCTTTGAATAGCTCTAATTTTCTGAAGGATTCCGCTAGGAGCCGGCATGATGGATATCAAATACTGCGGAATGGCCTGCAATATTGCTTTAGTGAGGACTAGTCGTCCAGCAAAGTTAACAGCCCTGTGAATCCAATGCTTACATTTTTTCTCCAGTTTCGCTAAGATTTTTTCCCAGTGAATTTTTTGCCAAGGCTTAGTTGTGAGAGGGGCTCCCAGATACTTAGATGGTAGAGTGCCTTTTCGAAAGCCAAGAATGTTGGAAAGATGGTGCTGGATGGCAGGATGAGTATTAAAGAAGAAGATAGTCGATTTCGCATGATTAATCTCCATGCCTGAAGCTTTGCTAAAGAGGTTTAGAATAGTTTTGAAGGCCTTAGCCTCTTTCACAGTTGGAGTGCCATGCAACATTATGTCATCGACAAACTGCTGGTGCGTAGTTGCAGGTATGGATGGGAAAGGGTGTAAGCCATCATTTATATATGACTTATCAAGGAATACATTGATATATTTCCTTAAGAACAAATCTGAAGTCTTTGATATGTTTAAATAATTTAAGGCTCTAGTGGAAAACCAGACAGAGAAGAAGATAAAGGTGCTGAGGACAGATAATGGTGGAGAGTTTTGCAGTAAGGAATTTGAAGAATTCTGCAAGAAGTGTGGTATAGCACGGCAGAAGACTACTCCATATACACCTCAGCAAAATGGAGTTGCAGAAAGAATGAACAAGACGTTGATGGAAAGGGAAAGAAGAATGCTTAGTGGTGCCAGGTTAGGACAGGAATTCTGGGCAGAGGTGGTGGATACTGCATGTTACCTGGTCAACAGGTCACCTTCATCAGTGTTGGAGGATAAGACTCCATAAGAGGTATGGATTGGTAAGAAACCCTCTCTTTCACATCTGAGGGTATTTGGATGTGATGCATATGTACATGTTCCAAAGGATAAAAGAACAAAGTTGGATGGTAAATCTGAAAAGTGCATCTTTATTGGGTATAAGGATGGTTTAAAGGGTTATAAGCTTTGAAACCCAGTAACAAGGAAGGTTATGTACAACCGAGATGTGGTGTTCAGAGAGCTGAAAGATGTTATGAAACATGAAGTCCAACCAAAGGAACCTGAGAAGATAGAGTTTGAGCTAAAGGAGGAAGAATGAGACTCTACAGCAGAGGAGGAATCAGAAGATGAAGAGCCACAAACTCCGGCTGTGATAATATCAGTTCGAGAAAGAACGTAGCCAGAAAGGTATAGTCCATCTGCTTTCTATTCAAATTTTGCTTTGTCTGTTACTGATGATGATCCCAGAACTGTGAAGGAAGCAGTGGATTCAGAGGATGGAAAACTCTGGAAAGAGGCCATGGTTGATGAAATCGCATCTTTGCACAAAAATGAGGCTTGGGATCTGGTGGAGTTGCTGGATGGAAGGAAACCCATTGGCAACAAATGGGTGTTCAAAAAGAAGACAAATTTAGAAGGAAAAGTGGAGAAATACAAAGCTCGATTGGTAGCAAAAGGTTATTCCCAGGGGCCGGGAATTGATTTTGGTGATATTTTTTCTCATGTTGCTAAGGTAACTTCTATTAGATTACTTTTATCTGTTGTTGTTGCTTTTGATTTTGAGGTAGAACAGATGGATGTGAAGACAACATTTCTTCACGGGGATCTGGAAGAGGAGATCTACATGAAGCAACCTGAAGGCTTTGCGGTGAAGGGTAAGAAAGAACATGGTATGTAAGTTAAAGAAGTCTCTATATGGGTTAAAAAAGTCACCAAGGATGTGGTATCAAAAATTTGATACATTTATACGCGGACTTGGCTTCACCAGAAGCAAGTCAGATCACTGTGTGTATTTTAAATTAATTGGCGACCGTGTTATTTATCTAGTCTTGTATGTGGATGATATGTTGTTGGTTGGAAATGACAAAGAAGTTATCCAGGATTTGAAGACCCAATTGTCCTCCAAATTCGACATGAAAGATCTTGGTGCTGCAAACTATATTTTGGGCATGGAAATTAAAATAGATCGAGCAAAGAGGAAGCTCTGGTTAAACCAGAGGAAGTATGTTGAGACAATATTGTAGAGGTTTAATATGAAGGATAGTAAACCGGTGAAGGTTCCTATTCCTGTAAGTGTGAGGTTATCTACTGAACAGTGTCCCAAGACACAAGAAGAGGAAGAGGACGTGTCTCGTGTTCCATATGCAAGTGCAATCGGTAGCCTGATGTATGCAATGGTCTGTACTAGACCAGACATTGCTCGTGCAGTGGGAGTATTGTGCAGGTTTATGTCAAAACCAGGGAAAGAGCACTGGACAGCAGTTAAGCGGGATTTTAGGTATTTGCGTGGCACTAGTGATTATGGTTTGTGCTACCAAGGAAGACCAGGATTGGATAGAGTGTTGGATATTCATGGCTTTGTTGATGCAGACTGGGCTGGAGATCTGGATCAGAGAAGATCTACAAGTGGGTATGTGTTTAACCTATTTGGAGGTGCAGTCAGTTGGATGAGTAAGAAACAATCTGTAGTGGCACTGTCAACTATAGAGGCAGAATACATGGCATCCACTCATGCAAGTAAGGAAGCAGTTTGGTTGCAGAGATTGTGTTCAAGTATGGGGTTAGTACAGGAAGCTATAAAGATAGATTGTGACAGCCAAAGTGCAATTTTATTGGCAAAGAACCCCGCATATCATTCAAAGACAAAGCACATTGATGTTCAGTATCACTTTGTGAGGGACATGATAGAAGACAAAAAGGTGTTGCTGGTAAACGTGGACACTTTGAAGAATATTGCAGATGCATTAACAAAATCTGTGAGCTCTGAGAAGTTCTCTTGGTGTAGAGAGACAATGGGCATTTCAGGGTTGGAGAAATGACTAAGCTCTCTTGTGGCCCCATGTGGAAAGAAAACAACAAGTGGGAGAATGTTGGATTGTGTTATATTATTTCCACGTAGTTAAGGGGGTTTGAGGGGCACCCATAACCCCACTTTATGGGGTCCGGGGCAGTGCCCCAGAAAATTTTGGTTTTGGACCCTATGTTAGGTTGGGCGGACCCACCTATGGTTTTGTGCATGATTTTCGCACATGTTTTTTGGATGCGATGGTTTTCGGTCCATGGTATTGGATGCTTCGGCATGTATAAATATGTATTATAACATTGAAAGGAACATAATGAAAAATCAAGCTGGTAGTCCCGATTTTGGGATCCAGGGGAAAATCTCTGTGTATATGTGTTTTATGTGTTCTGCTCTCGCATTATTTATTTTCTGTGTTTTAGAATTCATATGCAGGTAATTTTTGTACGAGGTTAAAACCTACAGAACACCCATTTGCTGCCAATGGGTTTCCTTCCAGCTGGAAACTCCACCAGATCCCAAGCCTCATTTTTTTACGAAGATGCCATTTCATCAACCATGGCCTCTTTCCAAAGTTTTCCATCCTTTGAATCTACTGCTTCCTTCACAATTCTAGGATCATCATGAGTAATAGTTAAAGAAAATTTTGAACAGAAAGCAGATGGACTATACCTTTCTAGCTGGCTTCTTTCTCGAACTGATCTTCTCACACCCGGAGTTTGTGGCTCTTCATCTTCTGATTCCTCCTCTGCTGTAGAGTCTGATTCTTCCTCCTTTAGCTCAAACTCTGTCTTCTCAGGTTCCTTTGGTTGGACTTCATGTTTAATAACATATTTCACCTCTCTAAACACCACACCTCGGTTGTACACAACCTTCCTTTTCACTGGGTTCCAAAGCTTATAACCCTTTAAACCATCCTTATAACCAATAAATACGCGCTTTCCAGATTTATTGTCCAACTTGGTTCTTTTCTCCTTTGGAACATGTACATATGCATCACATCCAAATACCCTTAGATGTGAAAGAGAGGGTTTCTTACCAGTCCATACCTCTTGTGGAGTCTTATCCTCCAACGCTGATGAAGGTGACTTGTTGACCAGGGAACATGCAGTCTCCACCGCCTCTGTCTAGAATTCCTATCCTAACCCGACACACTGAGCATGCTTCTTGCCCTTTCCATCAACGTCTTGTTCATTCTTTCGGCAACTCCATTTTGCTGAGGTGTATATGGAGTAATCTTCTACCGTGTTATACCACACTTCTTACAGAATTCTTCAAATTCCTTACTGCAAAACTCTCCACCGTTATCTGTCCTCAACACCTTTATCTTCTTCTCTATCTGGTTTTTAACCTTGTACAGAAATTACTTGCATACAAATTCTAAAACATAGAAAATAAACAATGCGAGAGCATAACACATATACACAGGGATTTTCCCCTGGATCCCAAAACCGGGACTACCAACTTGATTTCATCGCGTCCAAAACCATGTGCAAAAAATCATGCACAAAACCATAGGTAGGTCTGCCCAACCTAATATAGGGTCCAAAAACAAAATTTTCTAGGGCATTGCCATAGACCCCATAGAGTGGGGTCACCTGCACCCCTCAAACCCCCTGTGAGCCACTTGGTATTGAAAACCTTCTGCCTCTCTCGGAGTCTATAGTAAGTGTGGATGTCTGCAGAGGAGATTGCAGCTATGGGTGCTCCAACATGATCCTTGATCATCCATGAATCTGTATCTGTATTTTGCATGATCCATTCAAAAGTTTCTGTGCATGGGAAGACCAGGGGGTGCGCCGCTACCTTGTGTAACTTTGACCTTTTGATGTTTATGTATACTGGGAAATCCTCTTGGGTTTCCGAAATTTCTGACTTTGAAAATTCCTCGTAGATGTTGTACCAGGATAGCTTTGTGGTTTTACTGATGTTGCAAGCTGTGTCCTCAAAGATGGGTGGCTCCTCATCTTGGTCAACCTCCCATGACCCGCTTCCCGAGCCTCTTCGAGCAGCCTTAGTGGTTGGGGGAGACATTTCGTCTTCGAAGGAAGAGATGAATATGAACTGGAGCTCCACATCACCTGGCATGTAGAAAATACAATCCCACGATGACAAAGATGGCATGAAAATCAAGCAAAACTACAAAATAAAAGGAGCTTCAGCAAGTGATAAGCCAATCGCAAGGGAGGCAGGTCGCAAGGTCACAAAGACAGGAATGTGACTAAGAGACTTGTTGTATAGGTTGCAGGTTGATAGGGGTCATAAAGTCATAGGTTTGGTTGATGGAGGTTGAAAGGTCGCAAGTCGCAAGTTGATGGGGTCGCAAGTCACAAGGTCGCGTCGAGGCAAAGTCGTGAAAAAGGAGGTATCAAGGTCTCAAGCCGCGCGACTTAAGGTTTAAGAGTACCAAGGAGAGACAATTTGTGGCTTTGGGAGGTTTAGGATTCTTCCAGGCAAGGAGGTTAAGGCTTTCTGGCGAAAACCGAGAAGGCTAGGGTCGAAGAATGGCCGAGGTTTGGGTCCAAGAAGAGTGGAAGTGGCCATGGCAACTGCTTTTTGGAATTGAGGGGAAAATCCAAGTAACATGGGCTAAAACCCCCTAGGAATGGGATGCAGAAGGTCAGGGATGCAGAAAGAGACACCTGGGAGAAAATCATGATTACTAGGAAGGCGAAAGGTTACTTACCTGGAGCAAATCACGTGCACGCCCAAGTCATAGACCTTCCTCATCTTCTGTGTGACCAAAGGAGCCGTCATAATGAGATTGAGTGACCTTCCCTTTTATAGCTTTGGTCGCACATGCGAGGTCACATGGGTCTAACATGTGGCCTTGCAACCAGGTATTTGCTAGGTCGCAAGTGTCGCATGGTCGCATTCATGGGTGAGTGAGGTCTGTGCGACCTTGTGACCTATGCGACCAAACAGTCACGAGGTCACAGGTCGCATTGATGTCCAAAGGGGACAGATGTGACCTTCTAACCTATGCGACTAATGGGTCGCATGAGTCGCAACAGTCACAACGGTCGTAAGGTTTAGACTTAGTCACACTCTGAAATCGCGACTGGTCGACTTTAGGTAGGAACTAGCGACCTAACTATACTTAGCTAAAAACTTAGACTTTTCCGGGGTTCTTCAGGACTGTTGAACTCTTTGAGAAGATCCCAGCGGCGCAGGAGGCTCCGCACAATATAGGGGCTCCAAAATTTTTAAGGGTTTCCAGATTTTTGGAGGCGTTGTTGCAACAGCTACAAAAGTTAATTAAGTTAATTAAACATAATTAACTATTTACAAGCTGCAATGAAAAAATAATTACAATTTAATTCAAGGACAAATCAAATTGGAATTTCCATATTCTATTTTTAACATTTCTTGTTGCTATTTTCAACACCTTTTCCCAATTTCCCCCCACCATTACTGGCAAGTACCTCTTTATTTTTTACAAGCTTGAGGAGGATAACATATTCTTGTATTGTAAGCTCATCCTTCAGATGAGTCCATCAAAGTATTTTTAATGAACCCTAAGAAGGAATGGTTCGGTCTCGTTATGCTTAACGAGTCCTATATTGTTTAGTTTTTACTAGTCTAGTAAAGGAGTAACTCGATGTCGTTTTCTTTTAAGAGTTTAAAAAAGACAAAGAAATGAAACTCATTCAATTATTTTACCGTAAAATTTTAACAAGTTCAAAGAAAGTAAAGCTCAGTGTTTTTTCAGTTTTAGGGAGTCAGAAGAAAAACATAAGTAAACTCCATTAGGTTCCTTTTTTTAAGTTTAGTCCCTCAGATCTGAAAAAGGATAAAATAATACAAGGGATAACTCTATTGACCATGTTTGATCAACGTATGCCTTTTACGTAAATAGTCCAGGCTCAGTCCATAAAAGGGGTAAACTTATACTGAGTGGATGGTTGTTCATTTACTTTTTCGAGTTCGAACAGACAAGTACTCGGCAATCTTTTCATTTTTTAAGAGTTTGAAAAGGGCTTAAAAGAGGACTCTATGATTTTCACTTTTCGTAATTTTTCAAGAGCATGAAAAGTGATAAAAGTATGCTAAATAGTCAAAATGATTTATTCTCACTCTGTAACCTATTCTGCACATTTAAACTCAATAAATTGTTATAACTGCTCAAAAATATAAAATTTTCCCTCCTAAAGTTCTTAATCATAAAATAATATTTATTTTTAGCTCAAAAACCTTATAAAAGTGGAAAAAGTAAATTATTTTTCACAATTTGCATTGTTGCCATTTGAGAGCAAAAAAGGGAGCTTTTTACCACCAAACTTCCAAGACTGATTTTGAGCTAACCAGTGGATGAAATCGCAAACCACTTCCTCCAAGTAGAATATCTCTTCCTAATCAACCTTTTCATCCATTTAAATTTTAGTTTTAATCTTTCAATCAATTTTTTGGGGTGCAACCTTGTCAAAAATTCTACCCTCAGCCCTGTGCTGATGTTCTTTTATTGGGCCTGGGCAGGCCAGTAGATTTTTCGATGTAGAAAATCGTGGCCTACACGGACATCCACCGGAAAATTCCTAATAGCTGCACTTGTTTGTAAAAAAACAACAGTGCAGGCACCGGTGGTTTTAAAAATAAAATAATTTAACCCCGAAAATTGTGAGATTAACTTTTAAAAAGATTCTAAACTCTTTTAAATGGTCATTTCATATTTATTTATTGCTAAAAATGGAATGGAGGGAAAGAGAACATGAAGCTAATGATTTGGAAGTTTTAGCAGATCCAACTACCATGCAGGCTCTGAGAACTTGTGGACTTCTGAATTACTGGCTCATACCAGGGATGAAATCTCAGGTAGATTTGACAACATGGCTGGTAAGGACCTAGAATGTCTAGGAACAATGTTTCGTGATTGGAGATCATCACGTTACCATTGACGTCGATGACATCTATTTCTTGATTGGGCTTTCTCATCGGGGAGTCGATATTTCATTATTTGGACAAAGGACATGAGGAGATACTACAGATGGGTATCTACAATGTTTTTGTGGGGGTACACCACCCAAGGATGGCAATATTGATAGTAATACCATTAGACTCTTGCCTCTGAGGACCATTGCTTTCACTGTTAGCAAGTTTTGTGGCAGCGCTGCCCTTCACATGGGCACAAATGCAGACTGTCGTGGAATGTTGGGAATCCATGGTGTTCAATTGGTGCAAGGCAATCGTTATAAGCATGAAGGGACGACTGAATAGATGCAAGAATGGGAAACTAAAGAACTTTGGTTATGGTGTCATTCTTATTTATTTCGCCTTAGAGAGGATTCCACTTCTCCGACCACAACAAATCTTAGCAGATGAGGGAGGTCCCAGGGATCCACGTATGCTAATATGGGTTGCACTTATGGCATGTCATGGAGGCGATGAACAGATGGTGAGGTATACTCATGAGTTTTTTTATTGGTTAGGCCAACAGATTGTTTTGATTGAGGACTTCCCATATGCAAGGATGGATTACAAAGGTGACCCTGATATCCCACTTCCATTCGAAGCTCAGTGGGGTGACCTGGGTGAGAATTTCTCATTTCGACATGTTTTCAATTTTTAAATTTTTATGTATTTTTTGTCTTCAAAGGCTAATTATCTGAAATTCATGTGCATATGTGGGCCTAAACCGAACAGCATGGCTGAGGCGTTTTGACAGACGAGGCGAGGAGCCTATAATAGTTGTGGCAGCTAACCCAGATGCGGTAAAGACTTTGACAAAGTTGGAACACAACCTAGAGAGGTTGAATTTAGATATCCCAGAGACTGGGATAGATGACATCCCTCCCCGATATCAGAGACATGTGGTTGGGGTTCTAGGGCCACTTAGGCGATTACTGCGTCAAGTTGCTTGTGCTATAGTTTGTTATCATGAGCATCATCATGTTTATATATTCTAGTTTCTAGGACCACATTTTGATTTTTGGTGCCAACATATTCGAAAAATAAAGGCCATGAGGGCTTATACCCTCAGATGAAATATTTTTTTGGACACACTTTTATACAAACTCTATATTAATGAAAAATACTACTTTTACTTTCAGTTTATCTTGATCAATATGTAGATGAATATTGCTTTAATTTACAAATGTCGCAAATGTCTATGTAACACATGATTAGCCAATGCATCCATCAATGTGTTTAAATTTCTTGGAATGTGTTGGTATTCTATATAATCAAACTGCCTTTCCAAAAGACGAACCCATAAAAACATTCTTAACATTGATGAACTTCTTACTACATAGACACTGTTTAAATGTAATACTACGAGCTGTGAATCTAACCTAACGATCAAACATCGAATACCAAATGTGATGGCATCAGATAATAGCTCAATTATTGTGTTATATTGTGTTATATTATTTGTTGTTTGACCGAGGCATATTCCATGAATAGAGACTAGCTCATCACGGGTGAATGGATAACCGAGGTTGCGGAAGATAAATTTCGAGTATTATGACTAGTGCCATCAGCAAAGCCAATATAAGTCTGAGGGAACGTCGACATTTGAAAATCAAGTGCAAGACAAGATAAGCAGGAGAAGTAGTAGGAAATGTAAAAAATATTAACTATCGCACACACCTAAAAACGATAAATAATGTACAAATCTCCATGAAAATTTTATGCATAATATTTCTTTAGGTAAAGACCATTTCTGGGCTTTCCTAAAGGAATACCATCATAATCAACCAACTCATAGGCTCCTTTAGATAATACACATTTTATGATGTAAGGGTCATGCCACATGGGCTCGAACTTGTCATGAGCTTGATCATAAACCAAGACTAGGTAACCTTTTGTATATGAACGAGGATTCACGTTTTGATCAAATTGAGCTTTGACTCATTTTTTTTTAACCTCGCTAGCTAGTGTGGCATCTCGGTGAGTTTCATATAAACGTGCTAAGTGTACAAAACATTCTTCATCTGTAGAGGTAGCGGGTAGTAATTTGATGACAAGTTTCAGAGATGGGATTTCACATTCAATGGGAAATGTTGCTTCCAAACCATAAACAAGTTATAAAGGAGTAAGCTCACAATGCTTAAAAAAGCATGGTATGCCAGTTTCCTTTATGAATACCAACGATTTGTTTAATGATATTTATTAAAACCTTATTGGTAGCTTCGACTTGTGCATTAGCTTGTTGATAATAAGGAGTAGAGCTATCATGGCATAGGCCAAGATGTGTTGATAGTTCAATCATCATAAAGTTACGAAAATGGCTAACATGGTTCGTAACAATAGCTTGTGGGACACCAAACTGAGCAATCACATGATTGAAAATGAAAATTGTTGCAGATTCGTCGTCATCTTTATATGTAGGCATCGCCTTGACCCATTTCATAAAGTAATCAACTACAAGGATAATATACACATGCCCCTCGTTGGAATGAGGGTTACATGTCACGAAATCTATGCCCCATTTTGTAAAATTTCTGACAACTATGATAGGGTGAAGAGGAGCTATAAGTGCTCACATTTTGCAATCATGTACTTGGAAATTATGGCATTTTCGGATTGCAATAATTAAATATTTAAACATTGAAGGCCAAAAATAACTGACATGTAATATATTTTGGGCAGTAGCATACCCAAACATATGACTGCCACATGCTCCAGAATGGCAATTATTTAATTTTTTTTTGGCCTCTTGGAGAGTCAAAAAACGTCGAAAGATAGAACTGGTACCACGATGGTAAAGAGTGTCACCAACAATATTGTATTGTTGGGATTCATATTAGATTCGACAATGATCAGTACTAGATAAATCAGGGCTAAAAGTTTGGGTTTGAAGATATATAATGATATCTCCATACCATGGATCTCACGTACTAATAAGAAAGAGAGATTCATCAACAAAGGAATCTTCTGCTATAGTTTCTATATCAGTATGGGGAAAGTCACACAATAATTCGGCGAAAACCAAATATTTCTTTGATTTAGATCTTTCGAATTCTAAATCAAATTCTTGCAATATAACTATCCATTTGGAGTATTTTCCCCCTAGCAACTGCTTGGTAAGAATGTACATCATAGGGTTGCAATCTGAAATGACAGTTATTTTTTGTAAAAGTATATAGTGACAAAATCGTTGAACAACTTGAACAGTTGCCAAAGCTAACTTCTCCACATGTGCGTATTTAATCTCAGTTTTAGTGAGATTTATACTTAAATAATAAATCACATGTTCACTGTTAGAGTCATCTTCTTGGACTAACACCATGCTAATAGTGGCATCGGATGCAGCTAGGTATAAAAGGTAATCTCGATGATAATCAGGTGGATGGAGTAACGACATATTAGTCAATGTGTTTTTTAATGCATCAAAATCTTTTTCAGCAAGCTCATCCCAGAAAAATGGAATTCCTTTTTTCAACAGTCGAGTAAAATTTTGGGTTAGCTCAACATAAGTATGGATGAATCTACGCACAAAAAAAATAAATAAAAAATTTCCCTTGCAAACTCTAGAGTTGTCGAAGACTAGAAGGAATAGGGAAATTCAGAATTTCCTCTACCTTAAGGGGGTAAACACAAATGCCTTATTTCGAAATGATGAATCCTAGAAGCTAACCTGATTGTACACAAAAAACACATTTGTGTGGATTCAAATGAATATTGTAATGCCTCCACCTAATAAAAATTTCTCTCAAGTGCAACGGGTGATCTTGCCTTTTCATTGAATGAGCTAGAAGGTCATCTAAATAAGGTTGAGCAATATGCTTGATATCATGGAATGCATAAGACATTACTTGTTGAAAAGTTATGCCAACATTTGTCAGTCCAAATGGGAGTTTGAGATAAGAAAAATTCCCCCATGGGAAAATAAACGTGGTTTTATACTGATCGGCATGGAGTATGTTTATCTTATTGTAGTCGGAAAATCCATCCATAAAAGAGATAATTTCATTCCTAGCACAGTCATCAACAATCCGGTCGATATATGGAGTTAGATAGTTGTCTTTAGGACAAGCTTTATTAATGTCTTTGTAATGAACACATACTCGAATAGTTCCTTGTTTCTTATTAATAGGTACAATGTTTGATACCCAATCAGTTAAAAGGACGGGGTAAATGAATCTTGCTTTCAATAGTTTTTCAACCTCAGTTTTGATAGCGACAACTTTTCACAGATGTATGGGATGTAATCATTGTCTCACATGCTTAGCATTGAGATAAGTTTTTATCTCATGTACAACTATACTAGGGTCGATTCCTGGCATTTATTCGTAAGACCAGGAAAAAATGTCACAGAATTCCTGAAATAGGGCTTTATAAGTCTGAATTTCTTCTAAAGAACAAGAAGATCCTATATGAATATTTTCAGTTATCCTTGGTTTCACCGAGATGTTTATGGGTATCATTGTTGATATGTTTCCCAAATTCTTTTCAGAATCATAAGAAAGGATAGATATTGGACATTGAGGATCACTAATAATCTCAGATGAAAACATAGACGAGAAATTATTCTCAATTTTGTCAAAAGATGGTAAGAAAGATGAACGATGATGAGAATCGTCCCATGGCATTTCATCCAAAGTCATAACTTCCATAATCCCTTCATCAGTTAAAAATTCTTTGTCAAAAGGATCAGGCATAAAAATTGGTTCCAAGCGTGACAAATGAGAATATTCATCAATAATCATATTCATTTTATTGTTTTCAGATGTTGATAGGTTGGAAAAAGACTGAATTTCCTCATAAGCCAACTCAAAAGGACTAAGAGGCATCTCACTACCATATAAGACTAATTCTGATTCTAAAGTTACTTTCCACAAATCTTTTGATTTAAAAGTACTTGGTGTAATCATATTAATTTGGCCAACATTATGAGGGAAATCGGGTGGAGGGAACGTGAAATTTACCATAAAAGATGAGTCTTTGAGAAGACCAACACTAACTTGTTCATACAGAGTAGTTGATTTTCCAACAGAAGGCACACTACTAGTGGAATTAGGGTTTGAGGTATAACAGGACAATTGGTTTACCTTCACAATTTTTCCTTTGTGAAACATGATCATCCTAAAATATGACGAGACTACTACCACCATGGCATAAGTCCATCTCTGACCAAGTAAAAGGTTGTAGTCAAGTTGAGCATCAACAACCTCAACTTCAATTGTAACTGTTTTACCCTCTAATTCTATTAGTAAATCATTTAAAATACCAAAAGGAAAAAAACCTCTTCCATCAAAGGCTTTCAAAGTTGTGGGAGATTGATTTATTATGGGAGAGTCTAAAGCTTTCCAACAAGCAATGGACATAATGCACGTCGATGCTCCTTCGTCAATCACTGTTCGAAAAACTTGTCGAGTTTTGACATGGACTGGTATCTGAAAAGCCAGTTGATGTGGGAGACGTGGGACATGATTCTCGAGATAAAAAATAATTAAATTGTAGTCCTGAGGATCTACTGCTCCAATAGCTGATAATAATAATTTCCTTCGTGTTGGACAAATCTATAGCATTTCAAGAGCTAACATTACCGAAGGTGACATAGCCAAATCTTCGACAATGTTGTAATTCTGAGTAGCCCTTGCATGAGGGTTAAAGGGTGAGTTTCGAATAACACCATTAGGAGGCGGTCAACTTACCATATCAGGGTTTGGTTTTTCAAAGTGTAATGTTTTAGAATAAGGAGGGGTAGATGTGGAAGTTTGACCAGGTGAACTGGAATCATCTCCATCTTCAATAGGACTCTTTGATCCATAGTCTTTAGATCTCGTTGCTACCATAACTTTCGAAGACATCATCATGATATCTACCGATGTGGAGGAGGAAGATTGGTTATGAGAAACCATTTTGTTGTCTTGAGGAGGGAAAGGATCCTTCAAAACAATGGGAGTGGGTGAAATTTTGATAAATTTAGAAACTTCGGCGCGATGAGGGCACTCCTTAGTGTAATGATCTTCTTCACAAATTAAACAAGGATATCGAGGTTTCTTCTTTTCATCAAACGGTTCATTCTTTCTTGATTTCTCCTTAGAAGAGGTATCTTGTTTAACTTTTCCTTTTCCTTTTTTCTTACCTCTAGATTGCTTATTTCTGCCAGTAGACGATTCTACGACGTTAATCTCAGAAGTAATATGAGGAGAAGGATCTTCTTTGAGTGAATTAGGTAAAGCCAAAATCTAATTTTTCTTAGATTCTTTCTTTTTATTCTTAGATTTTTAGCTAACATAACCAATCATACCATCTGCGACATGTGATCTTGCAAGGGATGGATTAGTTTGAACAGGATGGGGTAAATTTGGGATATTTTCATACAAAGTATTAGAGTGAGTATAAACAAGATCTAGGTATTGATCATGAGCAATAATTTGCTCCTCAGTTACTATGCCACATTTGGCAACATCTTTAGTAATCACCGGCAAAAGAGATTTTATGAACCATTCGGCCAGAATTTGGTCCAGGATATAAACTTTAACCAAACGACGTCTTCGTCTCCACTCGTGAATGTGATCTGAGATATGGGTTGATGTTGACTATTTTTAAGAGGTTAAAAGTTCAGTTCCATTATCGTATCGAATGGGTAATTGAAAGTGTGTCAAAAAGGTAGTAGCAAGGGCGTTGAATGTATTGAAGGAATCTCGTGGAAATTCTACATACCATTTGGCTGCTGAACCAATTAAGGTTCGTTGAAAAAGTCGTAATCTAATAGAATCATCAATTAATGAATTTGACGCGCACCAAAGATGATAAGTCATAACATGATTTGACGGGTCTTCTCCTAATTTACCTTCAAACTTAGGAATGTCATTGGGAAACTTTGTAGGAATAACGAGCCAATATGGTAGGTAGTAAATAGGATCATTAGTTAACTGTGATAGGTATGGTAAATCCAAAGTTGCAATAAACGGTAACTGACGGTTAGGATCATGTTGTGCATACTGATAACCCTGAGGGACAAGTCCTGTACCTGGAGGAGGATATCCTGGAATAGCCTAAGCAGTTGGAATTTGCATACCTCCTGGATATCCAAGATGATCCATACTGAATTGCGGTTGTATAGGCATTTGAAAAGTATGACCCGGGTACGGTTGATTCTGGAAAAAAGGACCTTGACCCATTTGACCTTAGAGGAGCTCTCCCTGAAAGGGTTGACTCTACAAAAGTTGACCTTGGAGAAACTGGGTTTGAAAAGGTTGGCCTTGAACACACTGACTCTGGGGTTGGCCTTGTAAAGTTTTCCCTTGAAATGATGTTTGAATGTATGACATACTAGGTTGTATGACAGGTATTTGGGGGAATAGATTATCGTAGAAATAGTTTAATAAGCAGGTACCTGAGGCATAGCCTAAGTATTTGATTGCATCGTTACTTGAGAAGTAAATGGAATAGTTACCTATGATACTCCTGGGATGGGAGTTCATGGTGAACTCGTCACTGGAGTTTGTACAGACATAGACACAAAATAATGAACCGGGTTTTGAGGAGTACTCGGAATAGTTTGTTGCAATGGTTGCTAAACAGGTGTCGATGGGCTAGCCTAAAAAGGTTGTTGGACTTGAATAGGCATTTGATGGATAGGTTGTCCAATGGGTTGAACAGGTTGATACGTAGGCACTTGAGGAGAAACTGGAATTGACTGTTGATTAAGCGAAGGATTCTAGATTATATTCACCCCATGGTAAGGTGTTTCCATGGCGGATTGAGGCATAACAAGTTGATCGACACCGGTTGAGGCATCTTACCATAATTGGGATAATTTATGGAAGGAGGTTTCCCTCCACCTATAGGATAAGTTCCAACTAAAGGTTTCCCTCTTGGTGGAGGATATGAAGGTTGTCCCCCAGGTGGGTAAAAACCGCCTTTTGGGTTTGTTTGAGGATTACCTATGTTGCAAGAAATCATATTAATATATTGATTAGATGTCAAATATTGAAGCATAGGATCAGTTAACCCAACTCACATAGTTAAATATTGACTTGAGTGAGAAACTCCTTAATATGTCCCAGAAAGAGATTGATATCCAGGAGGCACTGATGGGCCACCATATAAAGTTGACTCTGGAGAAGTAGAAAACATAGATGTGTCTAATGACATACTTCTAGAAGCCATTCTAGACCAATCAAAACCTGGTACGATAGAGTAAGGAGTTGTGTATCATGGAATACCTTGTCCTAAAAAGTTCAAGGGTGTGAAATACCAAGGGTCAGGGTGAAGAGACCTAAAGAGAAGTTCTGAAATATCTGTTGGTTCATTGGTAGAAACTAGTGTGTGAAGTGATTCTTCTTCTTCGTCTGAGGCGAGTTATTTGATGCTAATTAGGCTAGGAGGAAGACTATCAGTGATAAATAGTTTTACACGCGGTGAACGTGGAGGACTCGGAGTAGGGGCTATAACAACTGAAGGTGATTTGGGTTTAGAAATGTTATACTTAGGTTCTTCGATATGTAGTTCAGTTAATTTTGACTCTGAAACCTCTCCAGTATCTGATTCTGTTTGAATAAATTTAATAATTATTAAATCAGTTTCTTCTGAGTGTGATTTTGATTTTTGAGGTTGATCAAGTTCAGGTCCTGTCACTTCAAATTCTAAAATAGTTGATGTTTCTGGTTGATTAATTTCAATTCCTGTTACATCAGATTCTATAATAATAGAAGTTTCAGGTTCTGTTGTAGTCCCAGATCTTGATGATTTTGACCTCTCAGCTTTAATATTTTATAATTGACTCGGTGTACTCAGGGGGTTGCCCCAGCATTCTGCGTGATTGTCTTGGTAATTCAGCCACAAATAAATCTTTAATTAATGATTTACACAATATTTAAATTCCACCTGAAGTATCTAAAAAGTAAAAACAACATAGAAAGTAACACACTCTAAAAATCTAGGAGTTCAAACCATACAATCTGACTCCTCACAAAGATCAATAATTACTAGTTGGTGATGAAATCCAATGTCGCAATGATCAAGGTGAAAAGCTTTATAGAAATGAGTGTTTGGAAACAGTTACCATGAAAACCTACTTAATGAAACAGTCTGGTGCAAGTAAATTTTCTTATACCATCTCGAGCAAAGATTACCCTCCAAAAATTCCAAGTGAGTCTAGTCAACGTCTTTTCCAGGTACATCATGACCACCTCTCTGTTGTCACCTTAGATAGAGCCCTAGGATTTGTAGAAACTTTTTCTACAATTATCTAGCTCGCTCTGATACCATGTAGAAACTTTTTCTACAAATCATCTAGCTCGCTCTGATACCATGTAGAAATTTTGAATAATTTAACACATATTCAATGGAGATTATCCTGATCATGTACTATTGCGGAAAACATACACAATACATAAGCTCCTCTACGTTGATCATCAATATAGCAACATCAATAACAATAAAACATCAAGAGCATTCACACATTAACACAGTATGTATCCCGGGGAAAGCATCTCGCTAAAAACCCCAACTATCTGTATATTAATGATTGAGTCATGTAACATTACACAGCATAATACTTCTCACAAGTATCTCCACCTCTGTTACACACAATACAGCTCAGATCTGATCTCCAAATCTCTTCCACTGATTGCCTGCCTCCACTGCTCAATACCTGCTCAAGAACTGATGAGAATAGCTTCCCAAACTCGTTTTTCACCTGCAAAATAGTCACTCACTCTTTTTGGACGTGAGCAAAGGCTAAAATGTGGGCCAAATACGTGAGCAAACTCATTGGCATACTCAATCCCTTGATTGTGCAAGATCTGATGCACAACTATAGTCACAACTGATAGCAATCTGATTCTCTACCACCTGTCCCTGTTGAACTGAACATGCACTGACATGCAACTGAGTTAACTGATGTATTCATTAGTTGTATTATGAGTTAATAACTTGTGAATTAATTAATAACTAATTCACCCAACTCATCTCTAGTCTATTTTCCAATTAGACTAAATACAACCAGTTTAACAAAGCTAAAATGAACACAACTCCATCAACTCCACAATCAACTCCACCAAACTCAACTGATTGAGTTCTAACTGAAGTCATGCATGCAACAACTCAACTGACTCATAAGAAAAGCGTATTTCCTTCTGACAGCTGCATGTGCCACTTCTGTAGCTCAAACTGAAGTGCTCCAAGAGAATAAGATTAAGTTTATAGTCCAAATATTATTGTGAGATAATAATATTTTACTTTTCTATTTTTGACAGCCAGTCTAAAAATAGACTTTGATCACTCACATTGTGATCACTCACACTTTCATAAAAAATAGAAGTCCATCTATTTTTCCCAACTTGATCAATCATCCATAAACATAGACATGATCCATATGTCTAAAAATAGACATAGTCTAAAAATAGACTTGCGCCAAAAATAGCCTGCGGGCCCACTTAGTGAAGGCGACTCTTTTCACTAAGTTCCATCATCTTGTTGCAATCTCAACACTCCCTCTCGACAAGATATGGATTATCAACAACCCCTATCCTGCCTCGGTGGTACTCGAATTTGCTCCTAGTGAGAGCCTTCGTCAGAATATCAGCATCCTGATCCTCCGTTGGAATGTACGAAAGTAACATGATCCTCCGCTGCACACAATCTCTGATATGATGGTACCTGATGTGCTTGGACCCGAAAAACCCGACCAGGATCATCCTCATCCACACAGATCTCTGCTTCCTGCTGTACCAAGAAACTATTGTCGATCCGATACTGAAGACCCCTCCTGATGTGCTCTTTCTGTCCGTTGGGCTCCCTGCCCAATCTGCATCCGTGAAGCCACATAGCTTCACCTCATCCTCCTGTCTGTACCAGAAACCATATCCCGATGTGCCTCTCAAGTGGCTCAATACATGCTTGCCCGCCTTCCAGAAGAGCTTGGTAGGCTTAACCATAGCTTGTGAAAGCTGGTTAACTGCATAGCATATATCAGGTCGTGTATTGACCAAATACATCAGCGACCCCACCAACTGTCGATAAACAGTGGCATCCACTTCTTCTCCCGAAGTGGCATCCTCCTTCCTCCAACCTCCAGGAAGAGGAGTATCAACAGGCTTGCAGCGATGCATGCTGAACTTCTCCAGTATCTCCCGAGCATACTTGCCCTGAGAAACAAACAATCCACCACTGCGCTGCCATATTTCCAATCCTAGGAAATAGTGAAGGAGGCCCAAATCCTTCATCTCAAACTCTGTAGCAAGATCCTTCTTGCATGACAGTATCAACAGCTCATCACCCGTTAGAATCAAATCATCAACATACAGTACAATGATAAGCAACTTACCCTCCACCACAATCTGGTATAGGTTCGGATCCGCCTCGCTCTTGGAGAATCCAAGTCCTGTGAAATAGCTGTCTATCCGTGTGTACCAAGCACGTGGTGCTTGCTTCAACCCATACAGCGCTCTCTTGAGCCTGCACACATGCGACTCGCTGCTGAAGACTTCAAAGCCTTCGGGTTGCTCAATGTACACCTCCTCCTCAATGACTCCATTGAGGAACGCAGTCTTCACATCCATCTGATGAATGTGCCATCCCATCTGCGCTGAGAGAGCAAGAATCGTCCGTATGGAAGAATACCTTGCGACAGGTGCAAAGGTCTCCTCATAATCGATCCCCTCAATCTGTGAAAAGCCTCGGGCAACAAATCTTGCCTTGTACTTCTCCACACTCCTGTCAGCTGCCTGCTTAACTTTGTAGATCCATCTCGAACCCACTACTGATTTCCCTTCCGGTCTAGGAACAATCTCCCATGCACTGTTTCTGACAATAGAATCATACTCTTCCACCATGGCGTCTACCCATGCGGGATCCTCCACAGCTTCCTCGAAAGAGGATGGCTCAGTCACAACACACTTGCTCATAAGAGCCATGTATCCAGTGTACCGATTAGGTGACTGTCTTTGCCTGCGTTGGGCTGTAGGTGGTCCTACAACTTTCTCTGCATCTTGAGCCAGTCGCTCAGCTTCTGTCAAGCGCTTTCGCCCTCTGATGGTTGGCGCTGCATGAGTGGTCTCTTCCACTCCATGAACCTCGTCCTGTGGCTGATCCACGTCCTGAAGCTCATCCTTAGGAACTAATAGCTCCTCATCTGCATGCAAGTGTAGCTCCCTCTCAAGCGAACACTTCATGGCTTTCTCCTCTTGAAATTTTATATCCCGTCGCACAACAGTTTTACCACTGTCTGGCAAATACACACGATAGTTGTGGGGCGTATCAGTGTACCCCACAAATATCCCAACCTCTGCAGTCGGCTCCAACTTCTTTCTGGCATCCTTCGTCACATGCATGTAAACGTTAGCACCAAAAATCCTCAAATGAGAAAGATCATGCTTCTTACCAGAATAAGCCTCCTCGGGTGTACTGATGCCAAGTATCCTATGAGGACAACGGTTCTGCACATAAACAGTTGTATTGCATGCTTCCGCCCACAAGTGAAGGGGTAGGCCCTGATCATGCAACATTGCCCGTGCAGCACCCACAATCGTTCTGTTCTTCCGCTCAGCTACCCCGTTCTGCTGTGGGTTATGGGGAGCTATGAGCTCTCTACGAATCCCTTCTGCCTTGGAGAAATCCTTGAATTCGTCCGAGATGTATTCACCACCATTATCGCTCCTAAGAGCCTTCACCTTCTTCCCCGACTCCTTCTCGATCAGTGCTTTGAATTCACAGAACTTTGAATATGTCTCACTCTTCTTCTGCATGAAGAAGATCCAGCACTTACGAGAGAAATCATCAACAAAAATCACATAATACCTGTGTTTTGCTGTCGAAGCAACTGAGAAAGGTCCACACACGTCTGTGTGAATTCTCTCAAGGATCGTCGTGGCGCGACTATCCTTCTCGTGAAAGGTGGCTTTCACAAACTTCCCCAAAGTACACCCCTTGCACTGATCTGACTGCGCAAGTGTGCCTTTAGGAAGCCCTGTAGTGATCTGCTGCAGTCTCTTCAAGGCTCCATGGTGAAGGTGACCCAATCTCCTGTGCCACAACTCGCCATCATCCCGGCTCACCAATCCTTCTGCCTTGCCTGCCATTGCTGCACATCCATCTACATGCAACTGATAAATGTTCCTCACTCGAACCCCTATCTTCCGGGTCTCACCAGTTGTCTTGCTGCGCAGGAAGGCCTTTCCCTCGCTGAAAACAACATCATACCCCTTGTCTTCTAACATCGCCACTGAGATGAGATTCTTCTTCAATCCTGGAACATGCATGACTTCCTTCAATACAAAGGGTTTACCAGACTCCCTCTCAAAGGAAATGGTACCGATACCGGTCGCACTATATCTACCATCATCGCCCATCTCGATGTGCACTCCAAGATCTTTGTCCTCCATATCAGAGAACAAATCTCTATCTCCCGTCATGTGAAAAGACGCACCACTGTCTAGGAACCACACTGATCCCATCACACTTGAAACCAAGCATGCGATCAATGAAAAATCAAGCTCAAACTGAGAAGCCAAGGCCTCTCCCCCTGCAGATCCAGCAGCTTGCTTGTTCTTCTTCTTCTGCGGACAATTTGTGGCATAGTGTCCATGCTGGTGACAGTGAAAACACTTCACCTTGGACATATCCTGCTTCTTGCCTTTCGCACCAGACTGAGAAGCTTTATTGCTCTTCCCTTTCTTTGCTTTGGCAGCCAAAGCACAATTCTCTTCATCAGCTCCCTTTGACGAAGATCCGTCCCTGGTACTCCGCCTGATCTCCTCCTGCACAAGATCTGACCATAATCTTTCCCATCCTGGCAACTTCTCCCGACCATTGACTGAGTCCTGATAGGAATGCCAACTCTTCGGAAGACCAAGGAGAGCCAAGCTCACCAAGTCCTCATCATCGACAGTAACCCCCACACTTCCCAGCTCATCTCGACACTGAGTGAACTTCGTGAGATACTTGGGAATACTGTCACCCTTCTCGCATTTGATGTTTCTGAGTTTATCTTTGAGCACCAACTTCCTCTGATCGCTCTTGCTTTGGAATAATTCTGTTAATGATTTCCACATCAAATATGGAGTAGCCTTTCCATGGAGGCTGGACACAATGTGATCCTTCACGCCCTCCAACAGAATCCTTCGACATTTTGCGATCTTCTTTTGCCAAGCATTAGCTTGAGTAGCATCAGTAGGCTTTGGGATATCCGTATCTATGAACTCCTTCAGCCCGTTATCATCCAATACTGCCTCCATCCTGTCCTTCCATGCAATATAGTTTGAGCTGCCCTCAAGAGCATACTCCAATCGCAATCCGTTGAAAGACATTGCTGTGTTGTCACCAAGAAAACACTGCGGCAAATTCGAATTCCACCAGCAACCAACTCAACCGCCTCGGGATCTAAGATTCGTGAGAACACAATATTTCTCGTACAGAGATTGACTGTATGGGCATTCACTGGATATTTCACCTTCCAAAGGAAGGATGAATCCAGAGGCTACCTGGCCCGATTACAGGCTCTGCCTGAAGAAATAGAATGTAAACACTTCCTGAATAGTAGATCTGATGATCAACAGCTCCGATACCATGTAGAAACTTTTTCTACAATTATCTAGCTCGCTCTGATACCATGTAGAAACTTTTTCTACAAATCATCTAGCTCGCTCTGATACCATGTAGAAATTTTGAATAATTTAACACATATTCAATGGAGATTATCCTGATCATGTACTATTGCGGAAAACATACACAATACATAAGCTCCTCTACGTTGATCATCAATATAGCAGCATCAATAACAATAAAACATCAAGAGCATTCACACATTAACACAGTATGTATCCCGGGGAAAACATCTCGCTAAAAACCCCAACTATCTGTATATTAATGATTGAGTCATGTAACATTACACAGCATAATACTTCTCACAAGTATCTCCACCTCTGTTACACACAATACAGCTCAGATCTGATCTCCAAATCTCTTCCACTGATTGCCTGCCTCCACTGCTCAATACCTGCTCAAGAACTGATGAGAATAGCTTCCCAAACTCGTTTTTCACCTGCAAAATAGTCACTCACTCTTTTTGGACGTGAGCAAAGGCTAAAATGTGGGCCAAATACGTGAGCAAACTCATTGGCATACTCAATCCCTTGATTGTGCAAGATCTGATGCACAACTATAGTCACAACTGATAGCAATCTGATTCTCTACCACCTGTCCCTGTTGAACTGAACATGCACTGACATGCAACTGAGTTAACTGATGTATTCATTAGTTGTATTATGAGTTAATAACTTGTGAATTAATTAATAACTAATTCACCCAACTCATCTTTAGTCTATTTGCCAGTTAGACTAAATACAACCAGTTTAACAAAGCTAAAATGAACACAACTCCATCAACTCCACAATCAACTCCACCAAACTCAACTGATTGAGTTCTAACTGAAGTCATGCATGCAACAACTCAACTGACTCATAAGAAAAGCGTATTTCCTTCTGACAGCTGCATGTGCCACTTCTGTAGCTCAAACTGAAGTGCTCCAAGAGAATAAGATTAAGTTTATAGTCCAAATATTATTGTGAGATAATAATATTTGACTTTTCTATTTTTGACAGCCAGTCTAAAAATAGACTTTGATCACTCACACTTTCATCAAAAATAGAAGTCCATCTATTTTTCCCAACTTGATCAATCATCCATAAACATAGACATGATCCATATGTCTAAAAATAGACATAGTCTAAAAATAGACATAGTCTAAAAATAGACTTGCGCCAAAAATAGCTTGCGGGCCCACTTAGTGAAGGCGACTCTTTTCACTAAGTTCCATCATCTTGTTGCAATCTCAACAGGATTATGGTCACTAAGTTTACAAAATACAACAATCTTAGCTGGGGGGATGGTCGCAGATCAGATGTACATGCAAGGGCAATGTAACAAGCTCAATCCCCTTGAAGGCTCCTCCACACTATCAATTGGAGGTTTACTTTCAAGTGACCCCAAGTACCTTTCAGTGCCGTTGTAATATGTGAAAATCACTATATCTTAGATAATGAAGTGGGTACCATCACTTCACCAAATTTGACATGATCTCGTGCTTAACTCATGTATAAGAACAACTTCCGAGTGCAAAACTGAAATAACTGGATTTTCATTCCATAGCTCAATATTCTATTGTATATCTGTAGCTTTGAAAGTTTGCTCACTTTGCTAGTCCAAATCCCTACACTTAAGCTATTGTAGGTGGTAAGAGCCCTAAAAAATATAAATTATAGATGAATTTTAATTAACATTGTATTATTAAGTTGTTCTTTACTCAATAGGTGATGGAGGTGCAACTCATGATATTATAACACGACTCAAAATCTTAATGCACTAAAATATGCAATTTGCAATTTTCAAATTCGATGAAATCCTATTTAGAGGAAAGAAATAGTTTTTTTTTTTTTTTTTTCCAAAATGAAATACAAAACTCACAACTTTTCCAACTTTTCATAAAACAACCAATTCCATCTCTTATGCAATGAACATGTAGAAGTAAATTAAAATCCAAATTTACCTAAAGATCAAATAAACTAAAAAACACTCTTAATCATTCATCACTGAAAACTTCCAAGCATATAAACCTAGCAAGAGTTTGGATAAAAATACATTTTCCCCATGAATGCTTTAATTTAATGACATCAACTGTGCAATTGTGAGAAATTTTTAAAATTGCAAACCAACAATTCCCTTTCATCAAAGGAATGACAACAATTCCTTCACAAAAACTTTGAATCTCAAGAAACCTTAATTTGCGATTCAATATGAATTTGATCACAAATAAGCAAGATTAACAGGTAAAATGTTGTATTTGACAGAATAAGACAGGGATACCACTAGCCCCAAGGGTTAGCTCAGTTGGTCAAAATCAGTGCCTCGCCATCGGGAGGTCACATGGTCCAATCTCCTTGAAGCCCTTGGGGTCAGGCCTTGCTAGTGGGCCGTGGGGCTAGATTCCCTTCGGGGTCGATCAACCTAGATTTTTTTGTGGATGTAGCGCCACCCATTGACTAGGGTGTCCGTGAACCACAGCCTAAAAAAAAGACAGGGATACCACAAACTCAAGGATAACCTATCTCGTTTTGATCAATCGACAAACCAACCAGACAAAACCCCAACCAATTTCTGCAAAAAGACCTAATTCTCAAAAAACCTTACAAAGCACTCAAATGAGTTCAAAAGAGACATGAGACAATCCAAACAAAGATAATGACACTTCCATAAAACCAAATTCAGGTCATGGTTGAGAGAAAAGCCAAATTTTCAAAAATTTCTAAGGCCTGCACAAGTCAACAATACAAAACAGAGCGCATGTGCCCAGTTGCTAAGGCGAAACCAGCGCACATCTGCTCTATGTTGGTGAACAAAAACAACGCAGATCTCACAAACTCAAGAAAAAATTTAAAAAAATCAAGAAATCAACCACATAGATCTAAAAAGCCACCAGTTCATAAAGACTCAGGTCAAGATAAACAAGAGAGATCATAAAGCAAAACTAAGGAAAAGGAAGAGAACAAAAATGTTCCCCAGTGAATTCGCCAATTTGTTATAGCGGACAAATCCCTCTTGCGGACAAGAGTGATCTCCCTAGATCCTTAATAAAAACTAGAAACAAGTAGACAATTGAACTAACTATTTCCCTAAGTTGCACTTGTTTAAATTATAAGTATTAAAGCCAATGGATGAACCTCTTACCTATTTCACAACATGCTCGATGAAGATCTCTTGTTGTGACTTGATGCAATTCCTCAATGCTTGATGATATATACAACCATAAACAAGAAAAGGATCAAAAACATATGCAATATAATAACCCAAACAAAATTAACCTAATGATCAAGGAGACTAGGAATTGAATTTTCCTTAATAAACAATTTAAACAATTATAAATCATTCATCATTCCAATAAGACAATTCAATGGGGAAAAACTTTCATTTGCATTAATTAAAGATAAAGAAGAGCCTTACAACCTTCGCCTTGATGTCATGAGGTTCCTCCCAAATGCCTTCAATATCCTCCTTAGATGATAAGATTTCCAATCTCAAACTAGTAGCATAAGTTTATCTTCTCTGAGTTCTGACCTCCTCAATCCCTCTACCCTCTCGTCATTTTATAGGCTAAGAGGAAGAAGTTTCAGATCCAAAAGAGGAGGGTGAGATCCCCTAATTGAGGGATTAGGTTTCCTTGAGGAACGAGATTAAGATGCATCATCTAAGGGTTATAGCTCAAATAGTCATCACCTAGAAGCTTTCAATTGGGAAATATTCAGCCAACTATGTTTCTAGAATGTACTTTTTATTTTTACTTTCTTTGATTCACCTGTGTGGTCTATAGTGGCAGACAAAGCGCAGTTCTGCACTGTTCTCAAAGTTAATTCCAGTGAATGCACGGGAGTATTTAGGAAAATCAACGCATGTGATACTTAACAAGGTGTCATAGCTACTTTTCCCAAATTTCCCATCTTCTTCAAGATATTTTTGGTTGTTTAACTTCTAAGGGAGTTCAATCAAACATGTTCACGGATGGTAAAAAGACCCATAAACTGATTAAGTGTCATGGTGAAAAATTGATGTGTAACAATATGAGAAATGAATTTTTATTTGTCAAAATAAATATGTCAAAGATTTGTTGAAAAAATTTAGGATGGAAAATTGAAAACTTGTCCCTACACTAGTTGTAACAGGTACAAAGTTAAGTAAGGATGATGAAGGATCAGATGTCAATCCAACTCTATTCAAAATATTGGTTGGAAGCCTCATGTATCTCACAGCTACAAAACCAAATATTATGCAAGGAGTAAGTTTGATTTCCATATTTATGGAGACTCCAAAAGGCACACATTGGAGAGCAGGAAAAAGAATTTTGTGATACATAGCAGGAACTAGAGATTGTGGCATAATGTATGCAATCACAGAAAAGAAGGATCTGATTGGATATACAAACAGTGATTTTGCAAGTAGTTTGGATGATAGGAAGAGCACTTCTAGTTATGTGTTCCATCTTGGTTCAGGTGTGATAGCATGGGCATCTAAGAAGCAGCCTATTGTGACACTTTCGTCAGCAAAAACATAATATGTAGCAGCAACATCAACAACATGTCAAGCAATATGGTTAAGAAGAGTATTTGATGGACTCAATAAGAAACAACAAAGATTAACAACAATAGATTGTGACAACACTTCAGCAACTGCACTATCCAAGAATAATGTGTTTCATCAGAAGAGCAAACATATTGACACTAGATATCACTTTATTAGAGAAATTGTGAGCAATGGAGAAGTTCACTTGAATCCTTGTAAATATAGTGATCAAGTGGCTGATATATTCACCAAGCCATTAAAAAAATGTGTTTGAGTTTCACAAAAGAAACTTGGGTGTTGTAAGCCTAGTTGAGACATAGACCAACATGCATGTTTGAGTTGCCACGATTCATGTCTTAGTTTAGTAATCGTAATTAAGGGGGAGTGTTAAAATAATCTAATTACTTCCGCATGAGGATTTGGGTAAAATTTGAGAGTTAGTTAACTAAGCGTTGAGTCAAGTCGAGTTAAGTCATATTCGAATTTAGTGTGTGGTTGCATGTCATGTTATTTTAGACGAGTCGCTAATTGAAAAAGTTTAAATACCTTTCATCGGGTTCATTGTAATAATCAAGTTATCGAAAAAGTTTAAATACCCTTTGTCAAGTTCATTGTAATAATCAAGTTTTTGTGTGATCGATAGAAAACCCTCAACTCATGTGCTTTGTGTGTTAATTTGTGTTTTGCCTCCTCTACGTTTCCCACACTTACCATTCATCGATTCCTACAACGTAAGGAACTCCTCAAAATCCATGCACCCATCACCAAGTTCATTGTAATAATCAAGTTTTTGTGTGATCGATAGAAAACCCTCAACTCATGTGCTTTGTGTGTTAATTTGTGTTTTGCCTCCTCTACGTTTCCCACACTTACCATTCATCGATTCCTACAACGTAAGGAACTCCTCAAAATCCATGCACCCATCACCAGTGACATCCACGGTTCGAATCGTGGTCAATTCCTCTTCGGTTACACAAAGCCTGAGCTTATCGAAATACTCTTTCATCTCCTATTTTTTTATCAGCCCGTCGCCATTTTTGGCGAAGGTCGAGAAAACCATCCTCAGTTCCGCTCGCTCGACAACCTTCTTTGACACCCATTCGTTCGATTCATCTGCCATTGATAGAGCCTTTTCGAAGGGCTTGAAGTCGAACTAGAGCTTGAACTTCCCGCAAAACAAAAAAGTGAATAAAGTTCGTAAAGAAAATCGGTTCTCAGATCCAACCTCTCTCTCGATAACCACTGAAATTTTCACAAATTTTTTGATTTCTTCAATTGAATCAATATCCACGAAACCCATCGAAACATGGTTAATATATGGTATTGCAAAGTATGCCTGTAACAAACAAACTGCACCATGCAACATAACTTTTAAATTCGTTTATGAGAAAAAATCTGCTCTCACATGCCAACGCCATGATTTAAAAATACGGTGGCCTAGAGAGAATCTTACTCACGCCACATTTCAGAGATACTTCGGCGGAGTGGACTGGACGCCATGATTTAAAAATACGGTGGCCTAGAGAGAATCTTACTCACGCCACATTCCAGAGATCCTTCGGCGGGGCGCACTGGAAATTGATTCGCGGATCTAAATTTGACGATTCTCACGCCGCCAGACGCGTTCCAACGCAGAGTATACATGGCCAGAGGTGGGGCCCGCCATTCTGCGTGAAGTTATGATGGTTACGAGTAGGAAGTTGATGTTGACGGGATGGGCGCCTTGATCTTTAAAAGCTAGTTTAAAATTAATAAATGCCAAATTATCATATTAAGATTAGTTGAGAGTAATAAGGTTGGATTTGAATTTGTAGGATCAGTACGAAGGTATTTGGTTTCAACCACTATCCATCAAAAACAATGTTTTATCATTGGTCAAATTTGGATTTGAGAGAATATATATATATATTTTTAAATCTAGGATAATCGGTAATTGGTGAGAGTTATCTTGAATAGATCCAAGATCAAATCTCACTGGCTGCCACTATAAATCTAGGCTATGTGCAACTCCCTGCAAGCCGCACAATAACAGGAAAATTGGTGAGAGTTATTTTGAACACAATAACAGGAAAATTGGTGAGAGTTACCTTGAACAGACCCAAGATCAAATCTCACTGGCTGCCACTATAAACCTAGGTTATGTGCAACCGCCTGCAAGCCGCACAATAACAGGAAACTTATGCCTCAACAAGAACCGAGACGTCCGCTATGGGGTCACCTACTCTTCTAACCAAGACACAACATGTCACATATATACTCAATGAGATTTGAATCCTCAACTCATGGGTTTCATTCAGCGAAACTTATCGTTAAACCCCATATCATTGTATGAGAGAAAATATATTATAATACACCGTTAAAAGGCTATAAAGACTCTAAGTGCATGAAGACTTTTTCTAATGAAAGGTTTATGATGGAAAAAATGATGTATAAACGTCAAGGGTTTTTTCATTGGGACACTATAAAGCGCACAAAGGGTTTTTTTTTAATTATTTAATGAAAGGTTTATGGCGGCAGAAATGATGTATAAACATCACGCTACTATTAATTGGTAGATTTGTAGTTTGTTATTGAAGTGGTTTGGAGTAAGTTGTAGGGATTTGTCTTGATGTAATTTCTCATAATCATGTTAGATGGATTAATTAAATTTTTAATCTAAGAAATGTTCAGTATTAATGAGTTTTAATCATCGTTAAAGAAAGAAATTTGGAGACATTGAAAATCTTACATTTAGGCAATGTTAATTTTTTAATTTTATTACAATGAGTTGAATAAATTTAAATGGAAAAAAATATAAATATGAACTTTTAACTATTTTAATTATTATATTAAATTTACAATATATAAAACTTTTAATACTTTTGGATTCGGGTGTTGGACGATATATTTCAAGAAATAATTGCCCCAAATGAAGTACCCCCACATTCATCTAATGTGGGATTTTGGTAGTGCCATGGGCTCGCCTTCCACTGTGTTTTAGGTTTGGAACAGAGAGGTGGTGGCAAGCCCACCCTCACCCGACATTTATGGTGCATGACGAGTTGGTAGACTTGCCATGTTGCCTTGTGAGTGTTAGTTTTTGTAGCATCGGATGTGTTCTAGCCACAAAATTGTGTGGAGAGGCAAGAATACAGGGGATCTCCAAAACCCAGAAATCGTTTCTGGAAATTCCACCTAGAGATGGCCTAATTATATTATTAGCCGATTTTTAAATATTTCCTAAGTCTAAACTTAGGGAATATGGCTAATTAATCAGAATTAATTAAGTCAAGGCGTGAATGTTCCAAAAATTCACATGGATCGACTTCAAGTTAATCATAGCCATCGATTAATATTTAATCTTGACCGTTGGAGTCCCAACAGAGGATTATAAGAAGAATTCGATGGGCACTTGGAGAAGATACTTGAGGAGCTCGATTTCATGAGCAGATCAATTTCCTGAGTAGTACCAGTTTGTTGCCGAAGAGAGCCTATGAGATCGAAGCAGTGAGTGAGACGCAGAGATAGTGATCCGGAGGAAAGATTTTCCAGATCTTGAGAGGGAGTAGCAAATGAGCCTAATTATCCTAGAGAGGCAGTGTTGAGGGGCAACACAGTTGCTTAAGTCAAGTAGTTCAATGGAGAGAAGAAAAATCGTTCTCAATCCCAGAGGCCGGGAAGGACTCCCAAAGAGCCAAAGAGATGATTTTCTCAGCATCCAGAGGCAAAACGTCTTAAACAAAGCCCAGTCTAAAGCAAGTCATCCAATCAGCTACGTCGAGCAGTGAAGAGACTCATGCAATGCTCCAGGAGGCCGAGTTTTTGATAGGGAAAGTCGAGTCGGAGGTTGCTTGTGGGAGAAGGGTAATTCCCTTCAGTGTTTTGTTCAGTTTTTATTTTTCTTTGGATTTCCAGTTGGGCTCTTATAGATGTACTTAGATTTCACTGTTGCATAATAAATAAAATCCTCAATGTTGCATCAATTTTCCCAAGTTGGGTTTTTCCAAGGACATTGGTCCAAAAATAACTATGTAACTTTATGTTTGTGTTCTAGATTTTCTTCCAACGTTTATCCTTCTGCAGTTTTAGTTGTGTAGGTTGCAGTGTGATTTATTCAGTATTTGTTGTAAGAAACAATAAATAAATCGTTAATTAAAAATAACAATTAGGTGAATAATTTTCAGTTGCTGCAATAGGATTTCAGGTTTCATAATTTTCACAGTGAGAGAACCTCAATGTTATAATGTGAGGCTTCCAGAACACATGTAATTCAACTCTACAACAACTTACAATTAGAATAGAAACTCAAGGGACTAGATTTGTGTTAGACTCTAGAGAAATGATGGTGCGGGAACATGGTTGCCCTCGTAGAGGAGGCCGAGGAAGGGGAAGATCTCCCCTCCCTCCCTAGGATGGACAAGGTGATCAACATTTTGACTACACCATCCCTCATTGTTACCGCAGAATGGAGCTTAGAGTTACGGGAGACCACCTCTAGGTTTTGTGTAATCTCCTCAGTCGCCACTTCCGAGACTAAGAGGACATAAACGTTCTACTGGAGGGAAATGTGCTTGACATGGAAATCCACCTACAACATACCAAAGCTACCTATTGACGCATTGTGAAACTTCTTGGCATGCAACCTCAAGGCTTTGTGTCTCCTTCTACATATACAGTAGCATACTCCCCTTAAATCTCTCCAGTTCAGAAAAATACCTAACATGATAGGCATCACAACCATTCACTAAGGCGTCAAGAAACCCATGGTGACTCAAAGGTAGCCACAATGTCAATAGCCACAATTTCTCGTCTCTCTGCAGTGATTAGCGCAACCAACATCATCCAATCAGTTAGCTTCCACAGAGCATCCCCTTCTTGATGATGCAGAATACTACAGGCCCCACCCAGTGGTGCAAGAAGACCCTCCAAAATGTTAATCGAGTGATGCTCGTCTCTCAAGGTAGCTCTTTTTGTGGCCACAACGTCTCTCGGTTCTTGGTTCCATCACTATTTTTCTCTGTTTTGTTGCTATGCACTGGACAAGAAAACTTTTGGCTTCTCCTCTATAGACAAAAACATCCTCTTGCTTTTATAATTAACTTTGTTTTTCCACCTCAAGCTTTTGGCATGGTTAGCTTTTGAAAATCTCAAAACTTTAATGAATGTAAATTTTTTAGAAATATAATACAAAAGTTTCTCACTTAAATTAAATAAAATAAAATGCTTAATAATAATAAAAATTGTAATAAAAACATTAAATGAACCTTCAAATCATGCAAACTATATTGTAAGATTGGTGGGAAAAAAAATGAATATGAAAATACAAAGTTAAAGTCTGTTCCAATAAATTGATCGGTCTCTACCAAGTGCTTTGGAGTGGGAGGTCAACGATTTAATTCTTATAAGGTCCTCTGTGCATCACGTCCACTTTCTATTTATAGTTATTTTTCCACTTGAGATTAAGATAGATTTTTATTTATTTATTTTTATTTATTTATTTTTTTCTTCCGGTGGGGGAGCGAATCCCCGCTGAACAATCACAATACATCATATATCGCCGAAGCGAGCAGATTTCATCATACAATATCGCCGAAGCAAGCAGAATACGTCAACATCGGAACACATACGTCATCATTGAAACAAATGCTGCAACAACAGCGCGCGGCTGGGGGGTGTTGGAAGTTACAACAATGAGATGTATGAGGGTTAATATTGGTTTTTATCCCATAAATAAAAAATATTTATATATTTTTATGAAAATTTTTATTACAAATATATATATTTTTTTAAATTAAAAAACATAAAGTAATATACTACAATGAAAATGTGTACTTTAAAAAACCTAAATTGATGATTATGGAAGATGTATGTTTCCTTAAACACCAATTAAATCTGTCTCTTTTTTATTATTATCTAATTTAAAAAACCTAAATTGATGATTATATTATTATCTAATTTAAAAAACCTAAATTGATGATTATGGAAGATGTATGTTTCCTTAAACACCAATTAAATCTGTCTCTTTTTTATTATTATCTAATCGAATAATGAATGAGGTTACATATAAAGAAATGTTAAAATCATAATATAATTAAAAATTTAAAGCCAAATGTTAAAATACAGTATAATTACAATTTTATTTTTTTTAACTGGTGAGTTGTTACACTAAAAAAATTATAATAATAAAATTAATTAATTAATAATATAAATAAATTTTAAATTTTTATAACAATTTAAAAAAAACCTTATATTAATAAAATAATATAAATTATTATATAACTTATATCTTAATTTATTTTTATCCATCACGGTGATTCAATTTCTTTTTCATTCACATTCAAATATAAATGAATTTTTCAATGAAATGCCTCTTCTCATTTATTGAATGAATTAATGGTCTTGAAGTATGGGACTCCGAAAAGTAAAATACAAAATGAATGTTTCAATGAAATGTCTCTTCAAATTTATTGAATGAATTAATGGGCTTGAAGTATGGGACTCCGAAAAGTAAAATACAAAGCCCTATGTTAGAAAGTTAACAAACTTGTAACCAACCAAATTCAAAGAATCAAGTAACATCTGTGTATAAAAATTTTATTTTTAGAAAGTTAACAAACTTGTAACCAACCAAATTCAAAGAATCAAGTAACATTGTATAAAAAAATTAATTTTATAAGAGATATGTTAAGAAGTATAATTTTAATTTTTTAGTTGGAATTATATATAATTTGTAAATCTCATCTAAAAGCATTATTTTGCAAAGATTATATATGCTTTTATTATTGTGAAGTATGTGATGATTAATTTCTATCCTTTTTTTTATGAAAATTATATGTAAATTGTACACAATGATTGTTAATACTATGAGAAATTTGATCCCTACTACTCAAAACGTTTATAAAAAAATATTTAATATGTAAATATGTACATTAATAATTATGGGTATATGGATTATTTCAGTCAATATTGATCCATCTTTACCATGGATTTAGCAAGGAGAAAGATCAAATTAGTTAATGCACAAATTCTTTTTAATTTGCAAAACATAAATAAATGAATAAATAAAAATTGCACCTTGAGAGATTTGATGATTCATTTGAGTCAAAATATAAATTTTGTTTACTTTTAATTATTTTATCTTTCTTGAAAGTTATATGAAATTACGTTACTTTACATGGACATTGAAACATTTTATTAAGCATATAGGCATGTCTATTATTTTGGAACAAGTGTTTGAGGGCAGCTTAGTCTATAGAAATAAGTCTAAAAACTCATAAGGCCAAGATCAAACCTAACTGCTACCACTATATCCCATGGATTTAGCAAGTGCCGAGAGAGAGGGATCAAATTCCTGGAGGCACAAATCTTTTTTAGATTGCAAAACATAAATAAATAAAAAATGCACCTTGAGAAATTTGATCCATCAGGGCTTCATCTGTGTCAAAATATAAGATTTTTTTGCTTTTAATTATTTTATCCTTTTTTTTAAAGTTATATTGAAATTATGTTACTTTACATGGACATTGAAATATTTTATTAGGTATATAGGCATGTTGTTCCAGTCCACTCCATTTAGAAATTATGTTATTAATATAGAAATAAGCCCAAAAACTCATAATGCCAAAATCACTCAATTTAGAAATTAAGTTATTAATATAGAAATAAGCCCAAAAACTCATAAGGCCAAGATCAAACCTAGTGGCTACCACTATAACACCAAGATTATATCTAAAAACACTTAAATTTATGACTTAGCAAGAGCCTAGAGTCCACTTGAATTATGGTTTTTTGGACATGTGATATTAGTAAGCCATGGTATTGTAACAAAGTCTATTTATAGGTTAATATCTCCATGTTATTGTAATAAAGCCTATTTACATATAAATAATATCCAAAGTAAAGTGAAATGAATTTAATAGTTAAAATTTTGTCACATTTTTTTTAAATGTATCTATGTTTTTATATATTATTTTTTTATAAAAATAACAACAATAATAATAATTTAAATTAAAGTTATAATTTAGTTAATTTTATGATTTTTTTATCTTAAGATGTATTATGAGATACTTGTTTTGATGCATAACAACATTTACTAGTGTAATTGTAAATATTTAATGTTACTAATGAAATTTTATTGTTCTTTTTACTCATTGATATTTTTAAAAAATATTTATTGATATTTTTGAAAAATACAAGTGGAGCCACCACGTGATAGTTAGACTCCCAACTATATAGTTAGAACTAGTTATGGGTCAAAGAAAGGACAAAGACATCGAAAACAAAAATTACTCAATCTTGTAGAGAAGATTTTTTCCCTACCACCAAGATTTTTCATGACTGGAGAGAAATGTCATGGGTGGAAAAAAAAGAGATAATTTTAAAATCTAAGATGGTTGGAGGGAAAAGCAACCTAAAGAAGATGATGTTCCAATGGAGAAAGATTGGGCCTACATTATAAGATTCTAATCTGAAGAAGTTGCTAGGATTTGAGGAGGTAAAACAATGAAAATTACTTACTGTTTTCCTAACAAGAAGGTGTTGGTAAAGTTGTCATTGATGGAAAAGGGTGTTGAAAAGTTCTTGTATAATGTGAAGCAATTTATTGTGATCAACCTCAAAGTTAAGTTTAAGATCTAAGTCATAATTGATTGCCCATCATGTAAAGTTGTTAGTGAGTATGAAGTTGTTGATTGCTTGTCATAGGTATGGCCACCATTGTTGGCAGATTTTGTGATGTAAATGCTTCCATATATTGTGATGAAAATGCTTGAATTTGTTGAAGTTGAAGTTGTTCCATATCTAGGAGAAGAACTTTCAGTTTTCCCTAATTTAGAAAACGGAAGTAGGCTAAATACTAGCTATCTACGTTTGCAACCCAAATTAACAATAGACAATTAGTGTCCACAACTCACATTGATAGTGGGTAACCAACATTTATGTCAATGTTTTCCAAATAAAGTTACATTGTCTTAGCATTGTTTTGGCTTATGTAATCATTATAGTTGATTGATGTTATTATTTTAAATAATATTTGGTGGGCCATTAATTTTGTTTTTATATTCAAAGTTTGTAAAATGTGAAACAAATAGCTAAAACACAAAGGTTCAACCTTTCATTTCATATCCGTGCATGGAATACTAACAATCGACAAGCCATGTACATAAAAAGATATGCCTTTGGATGGTAGAATAGAAGGTGAGTTAAAACACTGATTTTTGTGAAACCCAATTTGTGAGTTACATGACACAGAGAGAGGAAGAGAAGTAGAAGTGATGCAAAACTAAGGAGTAAGAGATAAGCAATTGTAAAGAGAGTAGATCCAAAGTACATAATAAAGACAAATAGATGGAAATATTCAGTATTAAAGACCAACTAAACCAACATATTAAGTCTTTCATGTATCAGGGGATTGGAGTCTCCTTTGAGTTAGTAACCTAAAAAAGAACTAGTTGGAGCCTGTAAGTGGGAGTGGGTGCTTCCAACAAGTTGTAGCTTGCAGAAGAAAAACAAGATAGAAGTCTCAAGTACGTAGAAGATCTAAGTGAGAGAGGGTGTTTCTAGCAAATTGTAGCTTGAAAAATAGAAGAGAGGTTGTAACATCCTATAGGTTGGTGCCTACAAAAAGCTGATGTAAAAAGGGGGTGGTTGTTTGCTTTACATCACAACAACAAATTCATCGTTTTACCCTTTATGGGTTTCCACTTATATCTGGTGTCCACATGTGTTGCCTTTGTGTGTTGATTCTTATGTTGTAGCTGAATTTTGTTCACATGTTAAATTTGTTTTTTATATGGTGTATTGTTGCTCATCTAATAGTTTAGATACCCATTAAAAAGAAATAGTAAAAATTGTAGAATGATGACCTTGAATGCACTATATTGATTCATTCTCCCCTCTCCCCTCTCAGTATAGTCAAGTTTCCAACGGAGGGGGCCTAGAGCTCAGGGAAATCGGTGAGACAACAACTCATCGGTCGGTTGTAACTCCTTTTGTATTTTCCAGCAAACAAATGAGTACTTGGGTTAATTACATTTTTGTGCTAAGTATATAAGTTTTTATGTTAGGGTATCAGAAGAGGGGAGGTTCGAGTTTTACATGAATGATCTATAGAATAATCTAAATAAGGATACTATGGTTATTACGTAGAATTGGATGTGCATAAATGCTAGAAAAGATAGAAGGGAGATATTCAAATGTTGCAATGATGTTATATAGGAAAACTCAGTGTTAACAAAAGATAAATTTTGATACATTTTATAAACACGCACACAGAGTAATATACATATTTAGGTTACAAGGTTACTAAGATTATGGGTCAACACTGAGAACAAGCTCTCAGGTTAGTCCCTAACCCTGATATAGTCCCTGTTTGGAAGAGTTATTTAGCCAAACAAATCCCACAGCTACCGGCCCTTTCGGCAATAACTCGCGGAGCGTGGACTGAGGTCTCACCCGAGGTAGCAGGGGAGGGTGTTGGAACCAGGTTTCCGCACCCTAGGGCTGTCTTGGTGTGGTCTGGGAGGTTTGCACACTGGTTTACAACTTCGTGGTTTTTGGTACTTGCACCGATCCAGAGTGATTATATTTTTCTTATTACTACGCTATTCTACTCTTATGAGTCAAAGCTATTCAACAGGGCCTTTAAGCCAACATTTAACCAACATAATCGATTCACGCACAAAATGAACCCAGATTCGTATACACTTATCACATTTACATTAACTAGATATAGGAAAGTAAACCATAAAAACAGATGAGCAATAATAGAATTTACAGAAGCAAACTTATATTTTTTATTATTCTCCACCAATACATCCAGATATACCCTGCGCACTCAGCTGTAGGGGTCCGCGCACACAGATGCGGACTTTCCAGGCCTCTGCGCACACAGTTGTAGAGCCTCTACCTACTACCCAACCCTCGACTCGGACTTACAGACACTTTCAAACTATCTTCTTTAAGAACCCATTACATTTCATCCCTCAAAAGAACTACTTTTCCCTCATAGAGTCGCACTCTATTTATACCCTTTCCTGGTCCGCGATCCTTGCGCGGGCTGACTCTATTTACATATTATTTTCGAGCAGACTACCGTTTGACTCAATCTATTGCGCTTCGCGCTCCGCATACTTAGGAGTTTTTACAATATTTTAATCCTACTTCTTGGGCTTTCTGCCCCAAAACCATTACGAGGGACCTTCGCTACCCAACAATCCCCCAACACAATCATCGTGACTCGTCCCGAGTCATTCGTCAGCACGGCTAGACACTCTGCCTTGGTTTCGCGGTTTGCCTCCCTCTAAGTGGTGCTCGTCGTCCTGCTGCTCCTTCCTTATCTTCTGTAATGCTTCAACCGTCTTCTGCTTCAGTGTTTCTACCACATCCTGCAATCGATAATGCTCATTCTGCTCTACTCAGTTAACATAGAACACCCCCTCCGAGGATTCTAGCGCGAGCAGGGGAGTCGTCTCCTGGTACCACCGCAACTTCTTCTGAACTTTGTACCTGCCCTTCGCACCATCCGCTGCAGCTTGTGTTCCAATTTTGCAAGATCCTGGCTGCTATCCACAAGATCCCAATCTTCGAGGGACATAAGAGACAACTTATTAATTGCATATATTCCCATAGTCTCCATCTATTCATCCTTTCGTTGTTCTGTTGTAGTGGGCCGACTTGCCCCTGGGCGAGGCGACGGCCTCTGGACCAATTCTGCTTCGTGTTGCCTCTTTTCCGGTACATCTCCTACTAGTGATGCTGCAGCCTGCAGGATGCCCGCAGGTGTCATCCGCATACTCCTTAGAGAGTCCTGCCTCTCTATCGGCCAGATTACTACCTTTGGGTGCATACCTTGTGCATAGATAATGAACAGCTCCATCTGTGTTTCCGAAACGTAGGCCACCCAGTGGACTCCCCTCGGTACTTTATAAGTCATGGGAAATTCAAATGCAGTGATTGTCGCTCGTTCCCGTTCGTGTAACCTTCCCGTGTGGAATCTGTAGCCGTTCGTTCCATATCTGACTCGTACTGTTTCTCTTAATTTCCCGCCGCCCGCTCCCTTTTGCCATGATGCAGCCATCTTGTCATATCTAACGGTCATCATTCCTTTTATCAGCGCGTCCGCGTGAGCCTTCTCGTGCGACCGCGACCCTTGCATATGGTCAAATGTACGCGTACCGTAGTACTCGCGCATCCGTCCCCCAGGCTGCTTTATCGTCCCCCGCTCTCTTGCAACTGGGTGGAGTGGTGAGACTATCTTCTGAATGGCTAGTTAGGCGGTCGGCCCACCTATGTAGAGCTTGAGGTGACTGCCATTCACTCTTCCCGGGAAGGGGTCTCCATTGAGTTTAGCCAGCTGAACTGCGCCCCCATCGGTGACTTCTTTGACGACATAGGGTCCCAAACAGTGCATGCGGAGTTTTCCCGGGAATTTTTCAAACTTACTGCCATAAAGTAATACTAGATTGTTCTCTTTGAAGGTGCGCACCTTGATATGGCGATTGTGCCACGCTTTCTCACGTTGTTTCTGTACCTGCTGATGGAATCCAGCCAAAAATCGTTCCTCCTCCAATTCTTCTAGTTGTGCGAGCCGCTCTTCCACGGCCCCGTGGTTTGCCATATCTGTGATCACTGCGATCCGCAGACTAGGCACAATATATTCCATAGGCATAATAGCCTCCTTGCCATAAACTAACTGAAATGGTGTCTGGCCTGTCAGCTTCTTGCATGTAGTTCTATATGCCCATAGCACGGCAGGAATGCACAAATCCCAGTCATTTCGTCGCGCATTGCAGACCTTTGTCAGCACAGTCTCCAGAATTTTGTTGAATGCCTCAACGATCCCATTCGCTTGTGGATGGTAGGGCGTGCTCTGTTGGTGATAGATCTAGAATTCCTTAGTGAGTGTGCTGATCGTTTCATTCAAAAAATGTGTTCCCCTATCACTCATGAGAATTTTGGGGCAGCCAAACCTGGTCAGTACGTTCTCGAACAAGAATTTTGCTGCTATCGCAGTCGTGCAATCTTTAACTGGCTGTGCCTCGGCCCATCGGGTCAAATATTCAGTCGCAGTGATGATATAGCGCACGCCCGTCTTTCCTCGCGGTTCGATAGGCCCGACGAAGTTGATCGCCCATTTCTCAAATGGTTGTAGCGTTATCTATGGCTAAAGTGGCATTTCATCCCTTCGCGACGGTTTTCCCGTCCGTTGACATGCATCACAGGCCCGATAGTATGCTTTCGAATCTTGATGTAGAGTAGGCCACCATAATCCAGCGCGGAGAATCTTCTGGGCTGTGGCTCGGCCTGCATAATGTCCACCAGCAACCCCTCCATGTGCTTCGGCCAAGATCTGTTCGCGCTCGAATTCCGGTACATATCGACGTAATATTTCATCGTTGCCCATCTTGTAAAGGTGACATGCAATTACGGTAAAATCTGTTGTGCGTATTACTAATTCCTTCTTTTACTGGACATAATACCCTTGCGGCGCAGTGCCCGTAGTTAAAAAGTGGATAATATCTTCAAAGTGGCCATTTGCAACGTGCACGGCATATAACTGGGCATCCGGAAGTCCCTCTTCGAGATTTGTTGGCTCTTCGCCGGTCTCAATTTGGAACAGATGATTCAGACCTGCATTCAAGTGTCCCGGCTTTACAACAACCTCAAAATCATATTCTTGAAATAACAGCAACCATCGACAAATGTGCCCCCCCAACACAGGCTTACTCACTAGGTACTTGAGCGCAGAGTGATTCGTGTACATCACAAAATGCCCTCCGAGCATATAGTGACGGAACTTTTGGATACCATCGCTAATCCCTCTCGCTCAGCAGTAGAGTAATTCTTGTCTGCTTTGGACAACCTGTGACTTGCGAATGCAATCGGATGGTCCAGTCCCTCCGCTCCTAGTTGAGTGAGTACCGCTCCCAGCGCGATATAGGATGCGTCCACATGCACATGAAACTCTACGTCCCATTTTGGAAAGACCAATATAGGGGCTGAAGCCATTTTCTCCTTAAGCGTCTCTAGGATTTTGTTGCATTCCTCGTTCCAGCAATAAGTAGCATCCTTTTTCAGCAATTGCTCCATCGGAGCTGTAATCTAGGCATAGATTTTGATGAATTTCCGATAGTAGCCCGTGTGTCCCAACGTAGCGCGTAGCTGCTTTACACTACGTGGCACTTGCAGATTCAATATGACAGCAATATTTGTCGGATCCACCATTAGTCCTTGCTTACAAACCACATGGCCCAGCAAGTTCCCGAAAGGGACGAGGAAAGTACACTTTTTTAAGTTGAGCGCAATCTGGTGTCGTCGGCAGGTATCCAGCATCAATCGTAAGCTTGCAACATGTTTCTTAACCAGGCCAAATACAGTCTAGTCATCCAGGTAGACTTCTAAGAATTTGTGGATAAATTCCTTGAATGCGGCTACCACAATACAGGAAAATATCACAGGCACATTCTTCAATCCAAAGGGCATTACCATATACTGAAAACAACCCCAAACCCATTTGGTAGGGAACGTTGTCTTGCTCCGATCTTCTGGCGCTATCTTGATCTGATGGTACCCGGAGAACCTGTCTGTGAAGGAGTATGCTTCCTGCGCGCCCACATTTTCGAGTACCTCATTTGTAAAGGGTGTTGGAAACGGATCATTAACACAAGCATCATTGAGCTTTCGTAAATCCATGCAGATGTATCTCCCCCTTCTGTTTCTTCTCTTGTACGACCATAGGGCTGACCTAATCGGACTCCTCGACTGGTTCAATAATTCTTGTTGCCAACATCTTATCCAATTCTTCGTGGACCTTCGCTTTGTATTTTGGATTCAATCGATAGGGTCGCTACTTCACTGGCTTCGCATCTAGCTTCAAATTTATCTTCATCATCCCTAGGTCTCCTAGAATCCCCTTCAGCTCCGTCATTTTTGTAGGGAGCAGCTCGACGACCTTTTCCACCATGGCGTCATCCCAGTAGTCCCCAAGTGTAGCATACTTCAGTTCTTCCTCTATTCTGATATTCACTTGCTTTGTTTTCAGTGGCGCCGTGATATCTAGATCTTCTATATTAGGGCCATGCACCTCACGACTCCCTTCGGTTTCCGGTATATTGAAGTTACGCGGGTCATCCTCATCATCTTCTGCTTATACATTGTAACATGCTAACGCCTGGCTCAATTGTCATGACTAGTCTGATGGCACGACTTCTTCTGGCTCCGGTGGTGTTCTGAATATGGCGGCCTTTACTAGCAGTAATGCATCATCCATAGTATCCATCCATTGGTCTTCAAAGAGAAATGTCGACAAAAACCCTTTGCACAGAATATCCCACTCACCAGTGCCATGCTGGAGCTCTATTTCGTATACTAGTTCCTTGGAATGATATCCAAGGTATGATAAAATAAGTGCACCCTTCTAGTTGAGGCTCCGTACCATAAGATTTGGTCCATTTTCTTAGATGTATGCGCGGATTCTCCCGTCCATCATATTTCTCCGCTATTCGTAGCTCGGGCTTCCCAAATATTATCTGCATCATGCGCCTGCAGCTTCGCCAATCTTCGAAGGTTCCTTCATGGGTATCCCACCATCGCACTGGTGTCGCGCGCAATGTCCATTTGAGTGCCTTGAACCGTTGGTACTCTGGTACCGCACTTTCGAATTTAACCAGGAAATCCTCTACTATTGTTAACCCGTCATACATCGGCAGTTCGTGGTTCTGAACTTTAACACAATACAGGGATTTCGTCATCATATTACAGTGCAATGTGGTAGCCTCGCTCACCCTGTTGCGCCATCGCTCATCTTCCTCATTTGAATCACTGGCGTAGCCCTGCGAGAATCTCCACTCCTCCTGTGCAGCAATTTTGTAGATACTATCCAATACATTGCCCCTCTCTTCGCTACGCACTGGTTCTGTGTAGCGCGGTCCGTCTGTTGGATCCAGCAGAACAATGACCCAGAGCGACTTCTTCTCGAATATCATCTTCCTCTATTTGAGGTTAATAACCCCATTCATATCAATGGCCCAGTCTATCCCTAGCAACGCAGGGTACGGACTAGTTTCATCCATGATTTCAATAACTTCAAAATCCGTTCAGGTACTTACGCCATCAATATCCACTGTAATGACGTGCAACCATCCCATAGGAAATATCTTCTACTGGTTGGCCATCCGCAATTGGATAGGAGACCATTGTAGTGTAGGCTTACCCATGTGCTCCCAAGTCTGTTTAGGCAATACGTTTGCATCAGAACCCAGGTCCAGAATGACCTGATCCATCTTGTAGTCGCCAATCTGTGCCGTTAGCCGCATTTCCTGACCTGTCCGCGATGCGTGTCTTCCTATTTTCCAGACTGTGCGAGGTTCACCCCAACCTGCACATCTATTAATTACTTCCTATAACCCTCTAACTGCCCGGTTGTCGCGAAGCAGTTTTATGCATGTCTCTAAGAAGGTAGTCATCATCGAGGGATCCCTAGTTGGCTCAGGCAGATCCCTACTACCTCGAGTAGAGACGCCCATGAAGCTTTCCTTAGCTTCCATATTAGTCTTCCTATCAACTTCTCCTGTGGCTGCGCCACGTCACAATATCATGTTGACCGTGGGTTCATCGTCGCGGGGTTCAGATCTCATCATCTGCACGTTTTGCGTTGTTGTAGGAGGCGCTGCCTTCTTTTCGCGAATTTGTGCTATCAACACAGGGCAATCTAGCAGCTCATGATCGAATTGTTCACAATAAGGACATGATACTTGGGTTGGGTTGGTACAATCCTGTGCGTAATGTCTTGGTCCTCCACAGTTGTAATAGATTAGCTGCCCACGACCCCTTCCTGGTCCCATTCCGCCCCATCCTTGACCGTGTCCCGGGAACCCACCACGTGCAAACGCCGCAGCTGGATCCTGACCTCGCACCTCAGTCTGCATTTTGTAGGCCGGTGTCTAGTCCATCAACATTCGATAGCTACGACAATCTCTTTCTTTGTGACCCACCGATCTACAAAAGTTGCAAAAGAGCCCCTAGGGGGTCTGGTTGTATTTTGGTAATAGATGACAATTATCTATGTTGTGCTTTCCTCCTACCTGACAGATTGTGCACCAGAGCGGGGCGATCGTGCTCGGCCCTATCTGTGCCTCTGGTCGCAATGGTGTCAGTCTCCCTGTGACCACAAAATTCACTGAGACTGAATAGTGATCTTTATCGTGTCCCTGGCCCTTGCACTTTATACACCATACTTCCTCCCGGATTTCGGAACGCGGCGTTTGATCTTGCTTTAACTTCTGTATCTCCAAACACAAATTTTGGACCTACGCTTGGATTTGCTGAACTCCCAACCCTGGGTCTTATATCGGGGTTTCGTGCAACCGCATTGCTGCTTCCAACGCTTCTGCTTGGGTTGAGATCTTCTATTGTGACAAAGCCGACTTCAGATATGGCGTTAATGATGCGACGAACCAAGCACAATGTTGTGCATCCATCAGGGTCATGTTGGCCTCGCGAATGGTGCTTTTCAATCTCTGATCTAGATCCCACGGGGTCTCGCCAGGCATCATCGTGATCTCTTTGAATCCTACGACCGACTGCGCTTCTGTCTTTGGCCGACTAAACTCCTTTTTCAATTCAGTATGGATGTCTGCTATCCCCGCCGTTGGGTTAATGCTTGAATACTTCATGTACCATGTTAGCGCTCGGTCCTGCAGTGTGCTGACTAAGATGGCTTTCTTGATGTTATCATCTGTGACTTGCTGCGCGTTCCATACTGATGTTAGTACAAACCAAAATTGTTCCGGGTCTTCGCCTCCGGCTCCCTTAAATACTGGTAACTGAATTGTGTTTGCCATCGTTACCCTTGATCTATTACCGTCCCTGATCCTCTTGAATTTTCAACGTTCTTTCTCTATAGGGTCCCCGCATCCCACACCTAAACACCCCTTAGGCAGATCCCGGTCCCGGCAATGGAACCATTTGTTGGCTGATATGGGCCTGACCCAGGTTTGGAAGAATTATTTAGCCAAACAAATCCTGCAGCTACCAGCCCTTTCAGCAACAGCCCGCAGAGCACGGACTGAGGTCTCACCCGAGGTAGCAGGGGAGGGTGCTAGAACCAGGTTTCCGCACCCTAGGGATGTCTTGGTGTGGTCTGGGAGGTTCGCGCACTAGTTTACAACTTCGTGGTTTTTGGTACTCGCACTAATCCAGAGTGATTATATTTTTCTTATTACTGCGCTATTCTACTCTTATGAGTTAGAGCTATTCAACAGGGCCTTTAAGCCAACATTTAACCAACATAATTGATTCGCGCACAAAATGAACCCAGATTCGCATACACTTATCACATTTACATTAACCAGATATAGGAAAGTAAGCCATAAAGACATATGAGCAGTAACATAATTTACAGAAGCAAACTTATCTTTATTATTATTCTCCACCAATACATCCAGATCTACCCTACGCACTCATCTGCAGGGGTCCGCGCACACAGCTGCGGACTTTCCAGGCCTCTGCGCAAACAGCTGCAAGGCCTCTACCTACTACCCAACCCTCGACTCGGACTTACAGACGCTTTCAGACTATCTTCTTTAAGAACCCATTTCATTTCGTCCCTCAAAAGAACTACTTTTCCCTCATAGAGCCGCGCTCTATTTATACCCTTTCCTGGCCCGCGATCTTTGCCTGGGCCGACTCTATTTACATATTATTTTTAGGTGGACTACCCTTTGACTCAATCTATTATGCTTTGCGCTCCGCATACTTCAGAGTTTTTAGAATATTTTAATTATACTTCTTGGGCTTTCTGCCCCAAAACCATTACGCGGGACCTCTGCTACCCAACACCCAGCTAGGATAATGTCCATATAACATTGATGCGAATAAGAAAAGAAGCATGTTAAGTAAAGATTTAACAGAGCCATTAGAACTCAAATGTGTCTACAAAAATAGGACTATCATTGCAAAAAGAAACCCATAAAAGCCATGCATGTTCCAGTTCTTAAAATTAAGAGGACATTGGATGTAATTAAATGTTTTTTTTTTTCTAAATATGTCTAAAATCTATTATTGTAACAAAATGATACATGGAGGCACTGGCCTCTGTAGTTCTTAGCCAAAGTTCATGGCATATTGCAACCAAAACAAAATGAAGACTACCCAGAAGAGGGAAACCAATCCAGTCCAAAATAGATTTGTTGCCCTCGTAGGGGAAACCAGCATGTGAACATAGTGTGATATTCTTTTGAAAACAGCTTCAATACTAACTATTTTGCTCAAGAAATAAACCCATAGGACTAGGTGTCGGGAACCTGAAACCTGAAGAAACGTGTTGGTTTAGTTGTCATTTGGTGTCGATGGGTGTTCTTCAGGAATTAGGCACCTGTAGGCATCGAGGTCATCCTCTTCTTTTTGCAGTTCACCCATGTCTTCCTTCTCACTCTTGCCGACCGTGTTTCATTCTTCTCCATTGTGCTAGTGGGACGTCCTTCAGTGATGGAAGGCTCCTCCTGAAACGTAACTGTTATGGTGGCCTTGATAAGAGGTCGATCCAGAGAGCATTGGTATGTGAAGTGAGCTGTATAACTGGAATGCTGAGAGTTGGAAGGGAGAGCAGTAGCTGATGGACAGGTTTGCGAAGGCTGGGAGCTAACAACGCGAGTGCGACCCTTGCCACTGCGTGTATTAGGATAACGAGCCGAGAAATGATTTGACGAGGGGGAGGAGGAGTCAGAGACAGTTGAGGGTGAAGAATGGAGCATTCTACCTCTGTTGTTACCCCTCCTGCAACGCATTTGCTGACGCAGCCGAGGCATAATTTCATAGGGAGAAAGGCACTGACTGTGAGGAGTAGGCATGGAGTAGAAATGGTCATTTAGGGTGGCGTTATCAAAGGCGAAAGGCTCAGAAGCGAGTGTCAAGTTACATAATAGGCTTTGCGAATAGTGGTTGCCCTTCCCGAACTCTATACAACAAAGAATTTGGCATCTCCTATATGTTGTCGTGCGAGTGCTTGGCTCCATGACAGCCAGGGGGCACTTACATTTCAGAGGCAGAGGAGCATAAACAGATGAGGATATGGGCCGAAGAGCGCCTGAGGTCTCCATAATGAAGAGACGAAGCGGAATGGTGGTGGTAAATTGGTGTGAGTGCAGCATTGAAGCACATTTATGAAGGGTTGTAAGATATTTTATGGCGCGGTGTGTGGGATTACAGGCGGCCATGTGGTTACGCCACTTGCTGGCCTGTATCTCCACCATCGCATCAACCATTGAAAACACCCGCATCCGAGAGTTTTGCTTCTTTGTGCACCAGGGCAGTGCATTCCTGTAATTGAGTGCTATCATTGAGGATGGTGAGGGATCCTGATCTAAGTACTTGGTCGTTGTCTACCCCTGTATTTGCCAAAAGATCAGCAACCTTGTTGCCTTCCCTCTTGACATGATTGAAGGTGATAGCTCTTCTGTTTTTTAACCATTGCTCAATGAGTTCTAAACGAGCCGCCAGTCTCTAGCTAGTAGCCACTTTAGAAGCCAGGGTCCCCAGTTGAATTTGATTGGCCATGTTGATGAGGATTTGGGAATCCCCTTCGATCACAACAGGGTGAAAATTGTATTGATGAGCCAAACAAAGTCCCTGCCATAGACCTTCCAGTTCTGCTGAGTTATTCGTATCCCAGCCAATTGATCCAAAATAAATTAAAAGAGGGGTGCCTTCATGATTCCTGAATATACCTCCATATCCTGCCTTGCCCGGGTTGCCTTTTGAGGCACCATCAAAGTTTAACTTGATCATACCTGTTGGAGGGGGATTCCATTGAGTGGAAGGGCTAGAAGTGGTGGGAGAGATGTTGAGATCATCCTGAACAGGCGGAATCAGGATATGCCAATTCTCCCAAATATTTTGTTCCTGTGCTTGAGTAGGAAGATCATCTGCCTGCCATTTCTGGAGAGCCAAGGTTTCTTGAATATTCTGGCATAAATTGCTCCAAATGATGTCTAGGGGAGTGCATTGATTCTTAAAGATTCGCTTATTTCTTTCCTTCCAAATTGTCCAAAGAAGCAGACCCAGAAGGATTTGCCATAGAGAATTTAGTAGCTTGCTGTTGTAGGGAGCGGAGACCCAGTTACGGATGGTGCTGATAATATCCCCTGAAATTCTGCAAGTTCTTTGACACCTGAAGCTGAGTTTTTCCCATAATTTGTTGGCCAAGTTGCACGAATCCATGAGGTGCTGAATGGTTTCGTTTTGCTAATTGCAATTGGGGCAATATGAGGGTCTGTGGAAACCTCTTTTAATGAGATTATCCCATGTGAGAATTCTTCTATGACAGAGAAACCATGTGAAAGTAGATACTTTGGGCCATATTCCAGGGGTCCACATACGTTCCCAGACTGGGTCCACGGGTTCCTAAGTTTGAATCATCAAACCATATGCCTCCTTAGTTGAAAAAATTCCCCATAGGGTGTATCCCCATCTCAAAAAGTCCTTTTTATCTAAATATCTGATTTTCCTATTATTGTGCTCTGTGTCCATTGCTTTGTAGAAGTCCTCCATCTCTTGATGAGTGATCTGTTCTGCCTTTTTCCATTGCATGTATCCCTGGTTGATATGTTGAGTCCAGTGCTAAGAGACTTTGTCATCCTGATGAATAGCATGTTCCTTAGGATTTTGGGTATGGATGGCTTCTAATAATTTGGGTCATTGTTGCCATGAGTCAACCCAAAATCTAGCAGTACCACCGTCTCTAATCTCCCAAAAACTGTGTTGTTGTATCATTGCCCTGTGTTGTTTTGCTGCATTCCAAATTAGAGAGCCTACATCATTATTTGTGAGTCTGATAAGCTCTTCCGGCGGTCGATTATTTGCATATTTTGTTGTCCATAATTTGGCCCATGGTGTGTGTGGGGTTGATAACCATTTCCACCATAGTCTCGCCCCCATCACTGTGTTACTATGCTGAGGATCCCGTAGTCCAAGGCCTCCCTGCTTTTTTGGTGTGCAAACTATCGACCATTTCACTAAGACCCATTTGTGATTTTTCCCTGAGGATCCCCAGAGAAAGTTGCGTTGTATGTCCTTGATCTTTTTGAGCACCCACTTCGGCGCTGCGAGAACAGAGAAAAGGTATAGAGGCATAGTTTGTAGTACCGCTTTGACAAGAACGAGCTGGCTTGCCATATTGAGGGCTCTATAAGTCCATAAAGAGAGGCGACCTTCAAGTTTTTCTAGGAGTAGATGCCAGGATGCGTGCTTTATAGTAGAGTCAATCAATGGTGCGCCCAAGTATTTGGAGGGAAGATTGGCGATAGTAAAACCCAGGATTCTAGCTATATTTCTTTGTGTTACTGAGGGAGTATGAAAGAAGAAGATCTAAGACTTAACAATGTTAATGGTAGTTCCTGAAGCCTCAAACAAAGTATCTAACAGGGATTTGAGTGTATAAGCTTCTTGGACTGAAGAGTTCCCGAACAACATATTATCATCCACGAATTGTTGATGAGTGATGGTAGAGGATTCGTGGACAAAAATGCCTCTAAGGTTTTGAGAATGAAGAGCATGCTTTATGAGACGACCTAAGCCTTCTACCATGAGGACAAAAAGAAAGGGGGAGAGGGGATCGCCTTAACGTATGCCTCTAGAGGGGGAGAAGAGGCAAGAGGGGATGCCATTTACCAAGATGGAGAAAAAGGTGGATGAAATGAGATTCATAACCCATCTGACCCAGGTTAGGCTGAAGCCAAAGGCTGTAAGCATTTGTTTTATATATGTCAAGCTTAATTTGTCAAATGCTTTAGATAAGTCAATTTTGAGAAGCATACCTACCTATTTGTTGTGCTTTAGGGAGTGAATGATCTCATGCATCAAAATTATGCCATCTAGGATTTGACATCCCTCCACATATCCTGATTGTTCCTGCGAGATGAGCATAGGGAGCAGCGACTTGAGTTTGTTGGTAATGACTTTCGAGATGATTTTGTAGATAACATTGTAGAGCGCTATGGGCCTGAACTTATCCGGAGTATTTGGCTGATCTTCTTTGGGAATGAGAGCTATGAAGGTTGCATTTAGAGACAGAAGAAGCCAGTGCATAGTCCGAGATTCTTCCACAACTTTCCAAACCTCCAGTTTGATGAGATCCCAGAAGTGATGGAAAAATTTGGAGGTAAATCCGTTAGGTCTAGGGGCTTTCCCATCTTTCAATTGAGTTATTGCTGATTCGACTTCCAGAAGAGTAACCGGTCGAAGTAGTAGCTGATTATGCTCTTCTGTTATAATTTTAGGCACATGCTGAAGAATTTTGTTTATGGCCGGTTGCCTGTTTACTTGAGGCTCTTGATGTATAGATATAAAATGGGTGAGGAGTTCTCTCTCAATGTCATCATGTTCCTCCATTCTTTCTAACAATGTAAACTTTGAAACGGGAACCCATACTGTTACCCGTTTTGTAGAGATAGCAAAAAAGTGACCCGATTTTGAAAATGAGTGATGTAGAACACACGTGTTTTTTAGAGCTTAGTTTTTGGCACTATAAATTTTTTTATGTACATTGTGTTTTATAATGGTAGTGTTTTTTATGCTGATTTAAAAACGTAGTAATTCTACACCAGGCCCTTTTTCTTTTTTTTCGCTGTATGAAATGTAAATAATTATTTTGTAAATTTAATAATTTTTTAAGTGGTCTTTTTCTTTTATATTTTTTAGTTTTTATTTATTTATTTATTTATTTTGTAGTGAGGTTTTTATTGTTTCGCATATTTAAAGAAGAACGTCGATATTTTGAATTTTTGATATTCTACATATTTATACATCGTTAATTAATTTTTCAATCCACATGAAATAATTGTTTCTAAAAAACAATATTTTTTAACAATTGACATAAAAATAGCTATTTTTAACATAAATATAATTTAAAAAACTACACATTTTGATAATTTTTTGCTACATTTGACATGCGAAAATCACAATTTTTATACGAAAATTTTAACTAAAAATAGTTAAATAATGGTTTTTTTTAATGAATTTCATGTCAAAAAAATAATAAATCACTTTTTTTTCAAAAAATTATGATTAACTTAAAAATTAATGTGAAAATCACATATTGCAAATATTGAACGCATAACAACCTTAATTGAGTGTATATTCTTCTCATAAAATGTCAAAGTCAAAACATTGCAAGTATAACTACTTAATAGTTACAAAAAATGAGCTTGATTTCCAAGCATAACTTAAATTTAATCAACAATGTCACGTAATCCAAACTCTTCGTCCTCTAGAGTTTCATCATTGCCTTCTTCCACAATATTTTCTGCTTTCTTTTGCTCATTTTCGTCTTCTAATGGATCTTTGATGTCTGTGAATCTCCCAATGTATGTCTTTCCAAACATCCCATGTAATGGTGGTTGAGGTTCCTTTGTCTTTTTTCCACACGTGATTCACTAAAGTCCCCTTTCTTCAACCCAATTTCTTGCATTGCATCTGGAAGAAATTGAAGAGCATTAATTCTTTGCAGAATGAAATTGCATTGTAATGGATCTTTTTCAATTGCAATGCAATTTCTTCATTTTTGAAGGCAGCATGCTAGTGTTGTACCTAATTATCAAGCACAAAAGAAATAATGAACTAAATTAGTACAATGACATATTAATTAAAAAAATAACATATTGAAATTCAATTCTATATAATAAAACTTACTTGAGCTAGAAAATAAATCCAGAACCCAATCTCCTTCATTTGAACATATGTCTATAAGATAGTTAATCAATAATTGTGGTTTTTGATAAATGTTAACTATCTCTCATTTTTCTTTTTTGTCTTCATATGTTAGTTTTCTCACAACAGCATCATAAGTCAGTATTTGGCTATGACTCTTTCCGTCCACCTGATTAAAAATCATAGACATATAGCTATCATCCTTTGCCCAACTATCAACATGAATGAACTCACAATCATTTATAAATACTTGATCGTCACGGTTAAGAAGATTTGACTTTTGCCTGTAACATGAAATAGTAAAAGTTCAATCAACTTGTACATAAATGAATTTTTCAACATTAATCGAATATACATTTTAAACGTCTTACCATGTAAGCTACATCCTTGAATTTGTTTTCCCTTTGAAGCTTGACAATATCATTGCCAATTGTGTGTCTGAATGAAATGTCACAAATTTCCATAATGGTGATGACACGACTTCTACAAATCCCGCACCCACTTTACTAAGAGCTTGATAAGTATAAGAGTCACTATCATAGTCAATGTTTGGAATATTGAAACCATGGGGAATATCTGCAATAACTAAGGCATACTCCCTTTTAGGTATGAGTTTAGCAATGTCTTCACAGTTTCCTTGTATTGCTTGATATTGAACAGTGTCTAGCCCATTCCAAATGAAATGAGTAAGAGTTGGATCAAGTTCAACATTCTTAACACGTTGCTTCCTTAGTCTTTCGGTCTTTATTTTTTCAATAAAGGTTCTGAAGCTAGTTGGTGCTCCATTATCATCCTTCTTCATCTTTTATAAAATAAACAAATATATGTGTAAGTTATAAATTAAAAATAGTAGATAGATGAATAAAAATGAATGTGTAAATCAAGATACCTTTGTAAATGCAAGATAAAAAGCTTTTAATGTTGAGGTAGAACTTGAATATGGAGAGTTGCATACAGCATCATCCCAACTATCTTCATTCAACAATCTAACCATTTGTTCTTGAGTTTTCATGTAAACTTTGTGACTACATAAATAAAGTAACAAAAAGTCAATATAATGATATGTATAACAAATAATACCAAGAACAACATGTTTTATTTAAAATAAAATTATAATCTAGAAATAAATAAAAATAATTCAACAAAATTACTTTTGAAATTCTTCAGACATTTCCTCCAATGATAATTCCCCTGACTTCACACGAGATAACATTATTTTGACAATTTTTCCATCTTTCACTCCTTGCATTGCTCTCCAAGGTGTGATAGTCATATCTTCTGGAAGCTGCTTCAATTCAGGACCTGATTTACTGTCGCCACATATCAATGGCTTAGACTTTTTGACCTTTTGGTTTTTAATGCCAATGTTTTCCCACATGCTAAAAATATCATCAATCAACTTCCAAACATCTCCAGTTCTAAATGCCAATTGGAAAATGTTATCAACACCTATCCCCACCACATTTTTCTTGAAATTCACTATGAATAAATCTAACCCTTTGGATGAAATTCATAGACATCCTATATTCATTATCTGAATTATGATCCCATGCCACTAACCTTGCTTTTGTATCCAATAAACCAGCATAAATGATACATTTCATTGTTTCAAAACATGGGTTATTGGGATGTTATCACTCAGGTTGTCCCAAAGCTCCTTAAGGGATACGGCCGAGGTAACCACAAACCAATCTTTGGACTGCAAGTTCTAGCTGACCTGCAATCAGAGAGGGCTCTCTCTTAATGATTTAGCTTTTTTGATGATGATTTTAGGCTAGTTCTAGAGTTCAAGGGGTTTTGTTTGAGTTTTGGTGGGAAGGATGAAGCTTTCAAGTAGAGAGGTAATGCATAGTATGATAAGTTCAAACCATTGGGCATGGAGTCATGGAGTAGGACTGGTGGTGCATTTTCTCGGTCACAAGAGGAATATGGAGCAAGATAGATACACATGAAACAACTTTCAGGCTAAATGGAGATGGATTGAAGGCTAAGAAAAGAGAGGCAATTAAGAATCTCTCTTTTAGCTTAACAGAGGGAAGGTCAATGAACTATATCTAGGAGAAGTAAAGAATCCCTAGATAACTGTCAGACATGGGTGAATTAGGGGAAATATGAGCCAAAGGGAATTCATATTCATTACCAATTCAGAGGAAAACATAAAGAAACAACAGAAATTGAGCGTAGAGTGCAGTTAACCAAATTCTAAGCTAATCTTTTATTCTGCTATTTAGATGGCGACACATGTATGACATGAGCATAAATCAGTGGAAAAACAGAGATAGAAATCACTTATTGAGTCGTGTTGTAGCACAATAATTCCATATTCATTCTTCAACACATTAATAGCACAGCAGACAGTCCATCCTCCAAGCTTTTCAACAGTCTTTGATTAATGAAAACATCAAGTATATAGAGCGAATCTCTAGTGGAGCAAATCAACCAACCAAACCTTTAAACAATGCATTAGGGTGGTTTATATAGGGAAAACATCTAAAATATCCATTACAGCAGATCTTAAACAGATCAGAGGGAAATGAGTTCTTTAATCTAATCTTGTCGTGGAATTAATGCAAGAAGATATCTAAGTGCTGCGCTGGGGCAGCTGCCTCAAAAAATGAGTCGAAATCTGTCCTTATGGTTTTGTGCAGTCCATTTAGCCATAACTGTGCTTTGGGCTTTGATCCCCTACTCTTGAGTAGCTTTGATGTGCATTAATTGTGATCTGAGAGCCCTTAAATGGCTTTACCGCTTTCTTTGACTTTGCTTGGGGGCCTTTAATGTTCGCCCGCTTCGATCTGATACTCTTTGCCGCTTCACTGATATTCTTTAATTTAAACAAGGCTTCATCTTTCCTCTGATACTCTTTGACACTTGAATCGGGCCATTTTCTCTCTTTCGACATGTTTGAAACTGTCGAATCACCCGTTTTCTGCCCTTTCAAGGCAAGAATGGTTGCTGCAAATGATTTCCGTGGCTTCTGGAATGCTACGGGCGCTGGCCGATTTGAATACGAACATAAATGAAGAAATCCTGTCAAACTGCGAATTTTCGGGCCTCTTGGTAGACGAGCGATATGATGCTTTCCATTTTGGTCATTTTTTAAAACTGCCTTAGTTTTTTATTCTGGGCTCTCGTTGCTGCGATTTGCACCCTTCGCGCCTTCCTTTAGTGATGATGTCAGTATGACGTCAGCAGTGGGTCCCAGTACGGTAGTGACGTGGCAGTACGGTGGGGATTAAATCGGCGATTGGCAATCAGTCGGGACAGGGGGCAATGGCTTTTATGTATGTGATGCGATGGGAGCGATTGCCGATATCGGAAAAGCGATGAGGCATGCGGCTGTGCGATAATGGGAGGTATTGCAGAAATGAATGGTTCGCGATGCGACATGCTTTCGGATGCGATAGTAATATCGCATCGGCGGATGAGAAGGGGCGGCAACTGTATGTAGTTACAAAAACTTGCGATTGTCGATCGCGAAATTGCATCGGCAAAGTGATATCAGGAAGGTATAAAGGGGCGGGCCGATGAATGAATGTTGCGACCTCCGACAGCGATATCGCGTCGGAGGAGAGGAAAACTCATCGGAGGAGGGTTAATGCGATCGGAAGATGCTTTTTTAAAGCTTTGGAAGAGTTCTTGATGCATGGGAATGAGTCTGATAGCATTTGAAGGGGGTTTTTGTGTTTTGGAAGGAGTCCAAACACCTTAGGAAGATGGTTTTTTGAGCGAAATGAGGGTTCTTACTAAGTTTCAAGTAAACTTAGTAATTCCCAAGCGATTTTTATGGTTATATTTCAACCAGAGGAAGGGATAAGTATATAGGGGAGTTATTAACATAGCGTTAGTCAGGGGAGGGGAGATAGATAGGGAGTTACATAATAAAGTTAGTAGTTGATATGAAATGTGATGAGAGGGCGCTAAGTATGTAAATCTTAGGCTTATTAAGGGAGATAATGACTTGTATAAGAAATATAAGCTTCTTTAAGCAAAGCAGATCTTTACTTAGGCAATGATATGGAAAATAATGAAACTTAAGAGATATCAAGCAGATCTTGACCTCTTTGGGGAGGTTAGTGAATGATTTGGGGAATAAGAAGAAGGGGGAGTTTGTCATGCCTCGCTTGAAGTCCTCCAAGGGAAAATTGCATTGCATTTGTGATCTGAATAGATATGACACTGGCAAAAGATAAAATGGGTCTCAGGCCACGATTCTGCAACCACCAAAACTACCTACCCGGCCTACTCACCTAGCATTTTCTCTTCTTTTGGTTTGGGTGCACTTGAACTAGCATACCTAGCTTTTCATTCTTTTCTTCTTGTTGTCTTCCTATCTACATCTACACTTATTTCGTCCAGGGGCTCAGATTAAGCGGTTGAGCACCCTTGTTTCACTACCTATCTATGAATCTGGCCAAGATTAAGCTGTTTGGACAAATAATTATTCTCTATATTCTACAACAGGAAATTGAAACCTAGGGAGACCAAGATTAAGCTGTTTGGCCCTCCCTTAACTGAAAAACTCATCAAAAATGGATCAACTCATCAAAATGGAACATAGCAATGGCACTTAGACTAGCACACTCTCATGGGCAATTCTCTGGCCTCTGTAGCAAATATGGAGCGTTGCAGCATGCAAAGTATGACATATTTGGCATGTAAAAATGTCGATCATGAAAGATGAATACCTGCTGCAGTAGGAGGCTAACAATGGCTCCACTTGGGGATGGCTTTTCCTTGTGAAAAGCCAAGAACAGCAGGTCAGACTGCTTTGATCTTCTATTGTTGCTGTGGAACTGAAAACAATTCTTCGTTGGCTGCTAAAAAACTGGGATCTTGAGATCTGAACAACACTCTCCTCAACTGAATTACTGTGAACTATATAGCGTCGCCTGCTTTCTTCTGTGTGCTTGATATTACATACATTTTTGCTTGAGACCTGCCTTCTGAAATAGTCTCAAAACATGGATCAAAACTGATGTATTTCGTTTGTTTTTGCTTTGACCAAGGGTGCTGATATGAAACCTAAAAAACGCTCCTCTGTTTTGATACTATTGACTGAAGTGGAAAGCTTGATTGTAGCACTTCTAACTGAATTTGATTTGATATAACAGCGCTGCTTCGTTCCAAGCAATCAGATTGCTTATACAAACATAAAAAAGAAAGCGCTGACATATATACAAATACTAATATACAAATATATACACAGGGGCATTGTATCCCTTAAAAGGGGTCTCGATAATGTTTCAACATTCGGCCATTTACAGGGCCGTCTTCCACTATGCTGTCATCTATAGTTTTGAGAAAATACGTGTTATTGCCTTGCACAACACTGATAACAAATGGGCCTTTCCATAGAAAATCAAATTTTGCATGCTTTCCCTTGTCTTCTCTTCGTGAGTCCCACCTTAACACTTTATCGCCAATAAAGAAATCCTCAGCCTTAGTCCTTTTGTCAAATGCTTTCTTTAGCCTTTCTTGCACAATTTGAGCTCTGTCATACACATGCTCTCTGGTTTGCTGGAGATGAATGGTCTGGTTTATCCTTCTTTGAATATCATTTGGTTCTGCTTGGATGATCCGGATTTAAACAGGAACGCAACAAATTACAGAGATAACCATATACACAAAGATGCAGCGGAAATAATACTTCATTTCATTAATGGAAAAATACTGAAATATGCTTACAATCAGAAATGGAAAGAAATCAGCTAGGGCTATGGTAGCTTATCTCTGAGAAGAGATGTGATGGCTACATGCCTCTGAACTGTGTTACAATGAGGCTCGAAGGCCTATTTATTGTTGAGAAACAATGGAAAACCCTTAACATTCCAAAACCTAACCCTAGGAGATGAAACGCCAAAATGTGGGCCCCGTTTGGGGTAAATTGGTACATCAACTTCCCGGGGTCGTAACTTTGGCATATGATCTCCGTTTGACGCGTACAATAGCTCGTTAGAAAGATCTGTCCGAGAACTATCATTGTTGGAATGGGCAACATCGGTCTTCCTTGGACCCATGTTGCCCCGGATTCCCAAAAAAACGTCGTTTAGGGCTTCAAAACGGCTCCGGAAGTTCAGGACCCGAAAAACTGCTAAAAATAGTAAGTTGTGCTACAATTAAGGAAACTGAAAATGCTGAGAAAGACAATGGTGGGGGTCCAGGTGGACTTGGCAGGTGGCCACCAATATCCACCTGGATCATTCCTCCCCCCTTAGGAAGCAATGGTCCCCATTGCGTTGAGCTCCTCCATGAGATGAGGAAACTTCTGCTGAACTTGTTCCCTGGTGAGCCACTTGCCCTGCTGAAGGAGTTGGCCTGCTTTGACAACTCGATACAGTTGGATATTCTGTTGGCGAGTGTTCTTGATCTGTGTGTCAATGATCCGATCAGTTGCAGCTTGTTCCATGCAATCTGGATTTAATTCTGTGGGTTTGAGCTGTTCTGCAATGTCGGATGTGTCTAGCAATGGTGGAAAGTATGGCCGAAGGCGGTCCACATTGAACACTGGGTGCAGGCCAAGGAATGGGGGAATGCTGAGCTCAAATGCATTGTCTCCTATAGCCTTAGTAATGGTGTAAGGACCATATCGGAGTGGTCTCAATTTCCGATAGGCTCCAGTAAGGCGTTCCTTTTGCAAATGCAACTAGATTTTGTCGCCCACCTGAAACTTGTGTGGCACCCGATGTTGATCATGTCGCTGCTTGTACTTGGCATTTGATTTCTCAAGAATATCATGGACCTGTTGGCGAATATGTTGGATGCGCTCAATGAAGCTGGTGGCCTTATCTGTTTCGGACTGGACATGAGCTGAATTCATGTGAGTAGCTGCAAGTGGCATGGCCACATCAATGGGGCATAGTGGCTGGAATCCCAAACCCACCTGAAAAGGGCTATGGCCAGTGGAGCTGTGAAGAGCTCGGTTGTAGCTGTGCTGAACATAGGGGAGGCTCTCGTCCCATGTGCGTGGATGCTTTGAGTTATACATGCGCAGAATGTGCACAATCATCCTATTGACAACCTCTGTTTGGCCATCAGTTTGAGGATGGAAGGCTGTGGACTTCGTGAGTTTGGTGTACAGCATTGACCAGAGACTGGACCAAAATGTGCTGAGAAACCGACTGTCCCGATCTGAGATGATAGACTGTGGGATCCCTGTTGGGTGTGGAGCCTGATTATCTTCTATAGTACCGGCATATTGGACCCCAGTTCAAAATGGGGCGGCAACGCCGCCTGTAAAATAATCGCTGCCGTGGGGGGTGATTGTAAAAGTATAGTAATTTCTAGTCAATCTGGGCCGTTCATTAGGCGGATTATCTGACGGTAGAACTTATGTTTAGTTTAGGGTTTTTTGCCCTAGAAGGCAACCCCTCTCTTTATATGAGGGCATTGTATTTGACGCTGTGAGATAGATGTGTATTCGTTGAGCGAGAAACATAGAGGTGAGACTGTGAGAGAAAACAGAGGATATTACAGCGGTTTTGTTGTAGGTTGTATCTCTTCATTTTGCTGGATAATAGAAAGGAAGGACTGGCTGTTCGGGGTGGACGTAGCCCAAACTGGGTGAACCACGTATATCTGTGTCTCTCTTGTTTTGTGGATTTCTGTGTTTATATTTCTGCAATATTTTATGTGTTCCATTGCTTCGTAATATATAATTTTCTAACAACTAGTATCAGAGCCGAAGGTCTATTTGGCTGATAAACTCACAGCAACGAAGGGTTCCTGGTTCGAGTGGGAGCAATGGCAGAATATGGTAAGTTTAGGGTCGAGAAATTTAACGGCCAAAACTTCTCGCTGTGGAAGATGCAGATGGAAGATTATCTGTATCAGAAAGATCTATACCTACCATTAGGCGGAAAAACAAAGATGCCGACGGGTATGAAAGACGAAGAATGGAACCTTCTCAATAGAAAGGCACTCGGAACAATACGGTTGTGCCTTGCTGCGTCAGTCGCCTTCAACATTTCGAAGGAAACCACGACAGAGGGTTTGATGCAGACGTTGTCGAAACTATATGAAAAACCCTCGGCCTCAAACAAGGTATTTCTTATGAAACGGTTATTTAATATGAATATGTCGGAAGGTGGATCTGTTGCAAACCATTTAAATGTTTTTAATACAGTTACAAGTCAGTTAAGTTCTGTAGGGGTAAACTTTGATGATGAAGTTAGAGCTCTGTTATTCTTGTGCTCATTACCAAAAAGTTGGAATGGTTTGGTAATGGCCATTAGTAACTCCGTTTCTGGATCTAGTACTTTAAAGTTTGATGATGTTGTCGGTGCTATCCTTAGCGAGGAAATGCGACGGAAAAGCTCCGGTGAGACATTGGGAAATGCTTTGAGTGCAGAGAATGGAAAGAGGAAAGATCTCAGGATATCACAGTAAATCAAGGAAAGGCAGATCCAAGTCCAGATCGGGGATAGTGTGCTGGAAATGTGGAAAGAAAGGACACCTAAAGAAAGACTGTAGATCTCGGAAGGGACAAGAAGGAGATGCACAGCAAGAAAACAATCATGAAGCAAATGTGACAGGTGAGGTGTTACAAGATGCTTTGATTCTTTCTTTCGAAAATATTACTGATTCCTGGGTGGTAGATTCAGGGGCCTCATTCCATGCCACACTTGATAAGAAATACTTTTATGACTATGTTCAAGGAGATTTTGGACAAGTTCGTCTGGGTGATGACAAACCCTGTAAAATTGTTGGAATGGGTAAGGTTCTTGTAAAACAGCAGAATGGAAACCAATGGCTACTAAAGGAGGTAAGGCATGTTCCAGATCTAAAGAAAAATCTGATTTCAACAGGGCAGTTAGGCAGTGAAGGTTGTGTGACAACTTTCACAGATAAAGCTTGGAAGGTCGCAAAAGGAGCCCTGGTAATAGTAAAAGGTGAAAAGGTTGGTACATTGTATTTATGCAATGGTATTTCTAACTCTATTAATGCTTTGACTTCCAAAGGAGCAGATGCAGCATTATGGCATCATAGGCTCGGACACATGAGTGAAAAAGGGATGAAGATTCTTCACTCAAGGAATTTGTTGCCAAGTTTGAAGAATGTTGATTTGGATTTCTGTGAGAACTGCATTTATGGAAAACATAAGAGAGTCAGATTTCTCAGAGTTGGGAAAGAAAAGAAGAACGAAAAATTAGAGCTTGTGCATACAGACATATGGGGACCTGCTCAGGTATCATCTCTCGGTGGCTCTCGTTATTATGTTACCTTTATTGATGATGCAACTAGAAAAACTTGGATTTATTGTATTAAGAATAAATCTGATGTATTTGATACTTTCAAGAAATGGAAAGCTTTGGTTGAGATTGAGACAGGAAAGAAATTGAAATGTCTTAGATCAGACAATGGAGGTGAATATTGCAGAAAAGAGTTTGATAGGTACTGTTCAGAGCATGGAGTTCGCAGAGAGAAGACAGTTCCAAGAACACAACAAGAAAATGGTGTGTCAGAAAGGATGAACAGAACAATCATGGAGCGTGCAAGGTGCATGAGATTGCATGCAGGATTGCCTTTACAGTTTTGGGCAGATGCTGTAGATACTGCTGTTTATTTAATAAACAGAGGACCTTCAAGTTCCTTGGATGGTGGTGTTCCAGAGGAAGCATGGACAGGGAAAAAGGTAAACTACTCTATTTTAAAACCTTTTGGTTGTGAGGCCTTTGTCCATATTGATAAAGAAAATAGAACAAAGCTTGAGGCAAAGTCAAAGAAATGTACCTTTATTGGATATGGTGTTAATGATTTTGGTTATCGCTTATATGATTATGAAAATCACAAAATCATTAGGAGCAGAGATGTAATATTCAATGAAAAAGTCTTGTATAAGAATCAGTTGCAGGAAAAGAAACAAGAAAAAGAAAATAAGGAATACGCAGTTCTTGATGAAATTACTGAAAAAGTAAAGGTGCCTGAAAATAATAATAATCAACAACCACAACAACAACAACCATCACAACAACAACAGGCACCCCAAACACCTGAAAGTGGTGTTAGAAGATCTACCAGGACAAGTAGACCTCCTGAACGATACTCTCCTTCTTTATATTATTTATTGTTGACTGATTCCGGTGAACCTGAATGTTATGAAGAAGCAATGCATGTTGAAAGCAAGAAGAAGTGGGAGGTAGCCATGGAAGAAGAGATGGACTCCTTAATGCATAACCAGACTTGGGATTTAGTCAGGTGGCCTGCAGGAAAAACTACATTGAAGAATAAATGGATTTACAGGCTGAAGGAAGAAGATGGAGGAAAGCAGAGGTATAAAGCTAGACTTGTGGTGAAGGGGTTTGCACAGAAGAAAGGTATTGATTTTGATGAAATATTTTCTCCTGTTGTTAAAATGACTTCAATCAGAACTATTTTAAGTCTTGTAGCAGCTGAAGATTTGCATCTTGAGCAGTTAGATGTAAAGACAGCATTTCTCCATGGGGATTTGGAGGAAGAGATATATATGCAGCAGCCACAAGGATATGAGGTGAAAGGGAAGGAGAAACTTGTGTGCAGGTTGAAGAAGATCTTGTATGGTTTGAAACAGGCTCCAAGGCAGTGGTATCTAAAATTTGACAAGTTTATGTCTGAACAAGGTTATACTAGATGTCACTCTGATCATTGTGTTTATCTGAAAAAGCAAAATGATGGCAGCTATATTATATTGTTATTGTATGTAGATGACATGCTTGTTGCAGGATCTAACATGCAGGAAATAAATGTGCTCAAAAGAAAATTGGCAAATTCATTTGAAATGAAGGATTTGGGTGCTGCAAAACAAATCCTTGGTATGAGAATAACTAGAGACAGGAAAAATAGAAAATTAACATTGTCTCAGAATGAGTACATACAAAAGGTGTTGAAAAGATTTAACATGCAAAATGCAAAACCAGTTAGTACACCTTTTGCTAGCCATTTCAAACTTAGCAAAGAAATGTGCCCAAAGACCCAAGAAGACATGGATTATATGTCTAAAGTTCCATATGCATCAGCAGTTGGAAGTTTAATGTATGCAATGGTCTGCACAAGGCCTGATATTGCACATGCAGTGGGAGTTGTAAGCAGGTACATGAACAATCCAGGAAAGGAACATTGGATGGCAGTGAAATGGATTCTCAGATATTTGAGAGGTACCACAAATCAGGCATTATGCTTTGGTGGTTCAAACATATCCCTACAAGGATATGTTGATGCAGATATGGCAGGTGACAAAGATAATAGGAGGAGCACTACAGGATATGTATTTACTGTCGGAGGAACAACTGTCAGTTGGGTTTCAAAAATCCAAAGTGTTGTTGCACTTTCAACAACAGAAGCAGAGTATGTTGCTGCTACAGAGGCTAGTAAAGAAATTATTTGGTTACAAAGGTTTATGGGTGAATTGGGTAAGGAGCATGATATGGGCACGTTATACAGTGATAGTCAAAGTGTCATTCATCTTGCAAAGAACTCAACATTTCATTCCAGGACAAAACACATACAGCTCAAGTACCATTTCATACGATCAGTGTTGGAAGATGGAGAGTTGAAGCTGGAAAAGATACACATTAGCCAGAACCCTGCAGATATGCTAACAAAAGTTGTAACCAGGGAGAAACTGAGAATATGCTCAGTTTCAGTTGGTCTTCAAGGATGACGATGAAGATGAGAAACAACCAGGTCCAAAGAGGAGTCATTGTCCAGCAAATGGAGCAGCGGTGGAGTTGCTACAATCAGTCTCCAAGTGGGAGATTGTTGGGTGTGGAGCCTGATTATCTTCTATAGTACCGGCATATTGGACCCCAGTTCAAAATGGGGTGGCAACGCCGCCCGTAAAATAATCGCTGCCGTGGGGGGTCACAGCTGTAAAATTGCCTTGTAAAAGTATAGTAATTTCTAGTCAATCTGGGCCGTTCATTAGGCGGATGATCTGACGGTAGAACTTATGTTTAGTTTAGGGCTTTTTGCCCTAGAAGGCAACCCCTCTCTTTATATGAGGGCATTGTATTTGAGGATGTGAGATAGATGTGTATTCGGTGAGCGAGAAACATAGAGGTGAGACTGTGAGAGAAAACAGAGGATATTACAGTGGTTTTGCTGTAGGTTGTATCTCTTCATTTTGCTGGATAATAGAAAGGAAGGACTGGCTGTTCGGGGTGGACGTAGCCCAAACTGGGTGAACCACGTATATCTGTGTCTCTCTTGTTTTGTGGATTTCTGTGTTTATATTTCTGCAATATTTTATGTGTTCCATTGCTCCGTAATATATAATTTTCTAACAATCCCCAAATGCACCCACACTCGTTCAAAGAAGAGTTTAGTAGTGGCTTCTGCTGTGATATTCTTCTTGCAGGCCATCATAATGGCCATCTTCGAGAACCTGTCGACGACCACAAAAACACAGTCATTTCCATGCTTAGTGGAAGGAAGGCCTGACATGTAATCCATGGAGATGGATTCCCACGGTCGACTAGGGGTAGGCAACGGGGTATAGAGGCCGTGTTTCTTAATGGTCAGTTTGGCAATGGCACAGGCAATACATGATCGGATGTACTTCCCAACATCCTGTCGAAGATTCGGCCAATAGAAATAATTTTGCAGTACTGCCACTGTTTTCTCGACCCTGAAATGCCCAACAGCCCGACTGTAGTGTGCTTCCCAAATCATCTTGGCACGCTCGCTTGAAGGAACACAAAGGTGACCGAGGTGGCATAATAAGGCATCCTGGAGGTGAAAATCTGCAACATGCCGACCCTCCAAGAGTGTCTGGTATGTGTGGCCGAATTCTGGGTCACTTTTGTAGAGAAGTGGCCAATCAGAAGTCTCGTGCCCACAAGAGTTGAGCACGGTGGTTAGTGCCATGATCGGTGGTCGACTGAGGCAATCTGCAACATTATTGGTGCTGCCCTTTTTATACTTGATATTCAAGTGAAACTGTTGCAGGTATGTAGACCACTTCTGATGGCGATCATTCTGCAATTTCCCTTGGGTCTGTATGAACTGCAGAGGTCGATGGTCTGTGTGGATGACCGTTTCCTTCCCCAAAATGTAATGCTTCCATTGTCGGCAGGCCTGTACAATGGAATACATCTCTTTATCATAAGTGGGGTACTTCCGGACTGTGTCTGAAAGTGTTTCACTGTGATATGCCACTGGATGTCCATGTTGAGTAAGGACTACCCCAATAGCATAGTCAGAGGCATCTGTCTCGACCTCAAATGGTTGTTGTAAATCTGGTAACGCGAGCACTGGTGCCGTGCAGAGGCGATCCTTCAACTCCCTGAATGCCTTCTGTTGAGATTCAGACCAAAAGAATTTTGCTTTCGCCCCGCCCTTGGTGACTTGACTCAAGGGCCAAGAAATATGAGAAAACCCCAACACAAACCTGCGGTAGAAGTTGGCAAGACCTAGAAAGCTACGGAGCTCTGTTAGAGTGGTTGGAGAGGGCCAATCCCGAATGACTTGGATCTTGGCTGGATCGACATGCACCCCCTGTTCATCAATGATGTATCCCAGATACTGAACCTGGGTCATGCCAAAAGTGCATTTCTCCAAATTGGCACATAGCTTGTGTTGCCGCAGTGTTTGGAGAACCTGTCGGATGTGGTGGAGGTGCTCTTCCCAACTCTGGCTGAAGATCAGAATGTCATCCAAGTATACTACTACAAAGGAGTTGGTGAATGGCCGCAAGATGTCATCCATTAGCCTCATAAAGGTTGCAGGAGCATTCGTCAATCCGAACGGCATGACCAACCATTCGAAGAGGCCCTCCTTGGATTTGAAGGTAGTCTTCCACACATCGGAGGGTTCGATTGGTACCTGGTGATATCCTGACTTCAGATCGATCTTGCTGAAATATTTCGCCCCCTTTAGTTGGTCTAGGAGGTCGTCAATCCGCGGGATCGGGTACCTATTACGGACAGTGACCTTGTTCAGCGCCCGATAGTCAATACAGAGTCTCCACGTCCCATCCTTCTTCTGTACCAACACGATCGGTCTCCCACAGGGCGATGAACTCGGACGGATGTGACCTTTCTGCAGGAGCTCCTGAATCTGCCTCTTGATTTCATCGTTCTCCAGAACGGAACGCCGATAAATTGGTCCATTGGGTAGCGGCGCACCTGGGGTCAGATCGATGGAGTGCTTGACTTGACAGTGCAGAGGAACCCCTGCCGGGGAGGTGAAGATGTCCTCGTACTCCTCCACAACCTTGTCCATCTGTAGTTGTCGTGCAGAGGGACCCCGTTTGGAGGCTGCGGCCACTGTCTTCTTCTTTCCTTGAGGGCGTATCATCAGGAAAACAAATTTCGTGGTTTTGGAAATGATCTTACTGCATTGTTTCGCAGTAATCAAAGAGATGGCGGCAGGTGGTGCTACCTCTGGTATCTTGAACAACTTATTTCCCAATGTAATGATAACAGCACGGGGCCTTGATTCATACACAGCATGTCACTTCCACAAGTATGGTTGTCCTAGTAATACATCACAAACTTCAAGGGGAGCAATGTCACACAATACCTCATCCGTGAAGGGCTTGATGTTGTATGGAAGGCGACACTGCTGGCTCACGCGAAGATCTCGTCCTTGGTGAAGCCACCCAATGGTGTATGGTTGTGGATGGGCTGTGGTCGGTAAGCCCAACCGCTTCACGACCTCTGCCGAAATGAGGTTCTTTTGACTCTCGCTATCAACAATGAACTGTATTGGGGAGCCCTTTACCCACATCTGGGAGTGGAAGAGACGCTCCTCCTCCTCTGGATCTTCGGGTTCATTTTTCTGGATCTTTGCGGTAGCAACAGTGGCGCTGGGATCCGCATCAATGATCTGCTTCCCTTTTTCATACCCCTTATCGAGTTCTGACTCAGAGTCGGAACATGCATCTGATTCTGAAACCTTTAGCTCAGCCACCAGTGATTGCTTGGCCCGACACTCACTTGTGTTGTTAGTGGAGCTCTTATGGAACTCGCACCATTTTCCAGTGTCCTTTCTCGGCTTCGCGGCGCTGTTCTTTGCTTGCAGCTTCGGCTGGTTGTCTTGGGCTATCCCGCCTTGGCTTTGTCCTTTGTTCTGCGGTTTAGGAGCACCTTTCCCCTGCTTTGGATTCGCAGATCCAAAGTCTCGCTTCTTTTGTTTAAACTTCTACTCGACCTTGACGGCATATCGGTATGCTGTGCCGAGCGAGGGGATGTTTAGGAATTGTATTTCTTCCTGGATGTACTTGTGCAGGCAGCCACGGTATTTGAGTATCAAATGTTGCTCCGAATCCTTGATACCCAACTTTGTGCGAAGGGTATGGAAAAGATTTGTGAACTCCAGCACGTCTTGGTCCCTTCCCTGCCGCAACGTGGTCCACTTTATGTATTCATCCTCATAGCTTCCGACAGGGTAGTATTGCTCCTTGATGGCATCCCAGAACGAATCCCAGGTGGGTGCGGCTGAAAATAGTGAGCCATTACTTTCATCCTTCTGCTCGCAGTAGGTTTCCCACCAGTCCTTAACGTGGGGGGCTGCTTTGAGAAGAGCAAAAACAATCTTTTCCCGACTCGAAAATTCATGAACAGAAAAATAACCCTCTAGCAGATTTAACCATTTATCTACGGCATCTGCGTCTATCTGACCCTCGAATATGGGGATTTCAAAATTAACTTGTACCTTAAAGGGTGTGGCGTTTCTAGAGTAGCTGCTGGAAGCCGATGCGCCGCTTCTGGGTAGCCGCTGAAGGATCTGGGCAAAGCTGTCCATCATCGCGTTCCGTTGTCGCTCGAGGGCTTCTTCGAGCAAGATTTTGATGGGATCTCCTGCCCCCTCGTCTTTCTTCTCGTCCGCCATGGGAGGCCGTCGGGATTTGAGAGGCTGGTCTTGCAAAGGTTCAACCAGTTCAATCCCTAACTCCTTATATCCCGACCTTGTTGGGGACATGCAAAGAAAAACAAAGAAAAAGCAGACCGCTCTGATACCACTGATCCGGATTTAAACAGGAACGCAACAAATTACAGAGATAACCATATACACAAAGATGCAGCGGAAATAATACTTCATTTCATTAATGGAAAAATACTGAAATATGCTTACAATCAGAAATGGAAAGAAATCAGCTAGGGCGATGGTAGCTTATCTCTGAGAAGAGATGTGATGGCTACATGCCTCTGAACTGTGTTACAATGAGGCTCGAAGGCCTATTTATTGTTGAGAAACAATGGAAAACCCTTAACATTCCAAAACCTAACCCTAGGAGATGAAACGCCAAAATGTGGGCCCCGTTTGGGGTAAATTGGTACATCAACTTCCCGGGGTCGTAACTTTGGCATATGATCTCCGTTTGACGCGTACAATAGCTCGTTAAAAAGATCTATCTGAGCACTATCATTGTTGGAACGGGCAACATCAGTCCATTCCATGGACCCATGTTGCCCCCGGATTCCCCAAAAAACGTCGTTTAGGGCCTCAAAACGACTCCGGAAGTTCAGGACCCGAAAAACTGCTAAAAATAGTAAGTTGTGCTACAATTAAGGAAACTGAAAATGCTGAGAAAGACAATGGTGGGGGTCCAGGTGGACTTGGCAGGTGGCCACCAATATCCACCTGGATCATTGGATCTCTTGTAATAGCTTGATGATAGGAATGCCCAAGGAAGATAGAAATCTGGCCTCCATGCCATACACCAGCTCATAAGGGCTCATCCCAATGGATTTCTTTGTTGAAAATATGTCTGCCCATAGGGCATTTGTGAGCCTCCTATGCTAGTTCTTCTTGTTTTCTTCTAAGATCTTCTTGATATTATTAATCAGGCTCTTGTTAGATGACTCGGCCAAGCCATTAGCTTGAGGGTAATAGGCTGTGGAGTGGCCCAAGGTGATGTGAAATTTATGGCAAAAATTGATCATCTTTTTGGATTTGAAGGCAGCAGTGTTGTCAGTAATGATCTTCTCAGGGCAGCCAAATCTAGAAAGGATATTGCACTCAAGTAATTGGATAATGGTGGTGTCATTAGCTTGCCTACATGGGATGGCCTCAATCCATTTAGTGAAATAGTCGGTGGCTGTTAAAATCCACTTGTGATGGCCTGAGGAAGAGGGATGGATTTCTCCAATGAAGTCAAGACCCCATTATTGAAAAGGTTTTTCGGTTGAAATGGGCTTAAGAGGCAAAGGCAACAACTTTCTTTTGCCCTCAAAGATTTGGCATTTATGGCACGAGGTAGTAAACTTCTTTACATCTGCAAACAAAGAGGGCCAATAGAAACCAACCCTTAGAATTTTATCAGCAATGGACTTCCAATATAGATGTCCTCCACAGTCCCCTGCATGGAATTCTTTCATGACATTGTTAGTTTCATTCATGGTTAAACAATTGAGCAATATGCCTCCATGATTTTTCCAAAATAATGCAGCATCTATGACACAAAACTTTGAAGCCTTCATCTTTAAAAATCATTTCTTGGTTCTGGACAATCCTGGGGGAGCAAACAGGTTTAACAATACAAAGCATATATCAGCATACCATGGGGATTGCAAAAAGGTTTCACTGATCTGTGGAGTCGCCAGCTCCTGTTCATTGTCCAGTCGGTTAATGTCTAGGGCTTGAAAGTTTGTTTCGGACATCAGTTTGGCTAAACCTTGTCCCTTTATGAGCTTGGTTGGTTTTATTTCAATGTCATACTCAAGGATGCTAGCAATCCACTTGCCTCTTTTGCCTTCTAATCCCTCTTGGGTTAATATGTCTTTCACAACAACGTTTGGTACATAGGCAATCACATGTGAATATAAAATATAAACTCGGAAATCTTTGATTGCTTTAACAAGGGCATAGGCCTACTTCTCCATGATTTGGTACTTCAAAGGAGCATCTCTTAAGGCTCGGCTAAAAAAAGCAATTGGCTTTTCAGCTCCTTGATAATCCTTTTGCAAAAGGACAGCAGCTATGGTGTACTCAGATGCAAAAGAAAAAATGATAAAATCTTTGTCAAACTGAGGACTAGTGAGGACAGGGGCTTGGGTTAAGGCAGCTTTGATACTCTCAAAGGCTTGCTTGGTTTGAAGAGACCATTTTACCTTGGCATCCCTCTTAAGCATGTTGTTTAGCGTTCTTATCAGTTCGGCCAAGTTTGGGATGAATATCCTTAAGAAATTGATCTTTCCAAGGAATGCTTGCAATTCTTTTATGTTTCTTGGATATGGGATTTGAAGGATAGCTCGAATTCTTTCAGGGTCAATTCTGATCCCATATTTTGAGATGATATGGCCTAGTAATTTACCTTCTTCAAGGCCAAAGACAGACTTCTTGGGGTTCAAGGAAATGCCATATTTTCTACATGTCATGAATATTTTCCTCAAATGTTTTAGGTGCTCTTGATCAGATTTGGAGAAAGGGGTCAAGTCATCCAGGTAGACAACTAGGAAATCATGTATTTCCTTGGCAAACGCAATATCCATTGCCCTTTGAAAGGTAGCACCAACGTTTTTAAGTCCGAAAGGCATCTTCACATATTTAAATGTTCCCCACGGTGTGGTAAAGGATGTCTTGTCTTGGTCATCCGGGTGAACCAGTATTTGATTAAAACCTAAAAAGACATCTAGCAAAGAGATTCTATATGACCCCACTACTCTTTGTAGGATGTGGTCCATTTTTGGCAAGGGGTAGTGGTATTTTAGGGAGACTTGGTTTAAATTTCTTAGATCTACACATAGCCTAATCTCACCTGTCTTCTTTCTTGTGGGAACAAGATTGGATACCCATTCAGAAAATCTGATGGGTGCTATGATACCTACTTCAAACATTCTTTTCACTTCCTTTTCAATCAACGGGAGAAGCACATGATTGATTCTCCTTAGTTTCTGTTTGAAGGGCTTTTGACTTGGTTTTAAGGGAATGGTGTGTTGGATCACTGAGGTGTCATAAGACTTCAAATCCTCATAACTCCAAGAAAATACATCTTGGAATTCTTTGAACAAATCAACATATTTGGGCTTTTGATCGTGTGGCAAAGATTGAGATAGTTTGATCATTTTGGGCTTCCCTGTTGTCCCAATGTTATGTTCTTCTATAGCGGCGTTTAAGGGTTGCATTTTTGGTTTTTTGGGCACATCATTTGCATCAAACATATCTTCTAATGGAGTGAGGCCATCAGGGAGAAAGTTATCTTTTAGATCAACGATCTCGGCCTCTGTTTCGTCTATTTCCTCCAAATGCATCTGTTTCAGCTCTTCTATGTTTGCATTGTCAAAGACAATTGGGTTTAGCATTTGTTTGCCTGTTACAACGGTTACATCCTGTTGAGTTTCATTTGTTTGTTGTTGGGAGTCATTCATGGCATCCATGTCAATGTTTATATTTGAAAACTCGTGCTCAAGAGTGAGGAAATTGTTAATTTGTTCATCGCTTTCAAACACTTGCCAATCTTTGACGTTATTTGGGACAACAGGCCTATGTTTTATCTCGGCAGCGAAATGGTGACTTGGCTCAAAGGGAAGCTTGCACGTACTAGCAAAAGTGGCTAGGCTATGTGCATGAATGTTATGATTTCTTGAAATCTTGGCCAGCTTGGATTAAGTGAATGTATTGAGTATATTAGTGGCAGCAGTCCTATAGGCCCTCATTCTATTGTCATTAGTAACAAAGTTACCTTTCATTTGTTGGATTACTAGGTCGGAGTCACCTAGAATAGACACTTTGGTAGCTCCTAAAGCTCTGGGCAGCTTAAGGCCTAAAAGGAGTGCCTCATACTCGGCCATGTTGTTGGTGCATTTGAAATTCAGTCTATATGCATGACCTTGTGCATGATTGTTATGTGTGTTGTGGATCCATACACCTGCCCCTGCTCCTAACTTGTTCACTGAACCATCAAACTCTAAATACCATGTGATTTCTTGCTTGTGGTTAGTATTGAGAGTTTAAGTCATTTTAGGATTGGGCGGACCTGAGTCTCGTGTTTGGCGAGGTTCTTCTTGTGTGCTGGTTGCATTGGCTGTTGTGACAGTCTCATGGGTATGTGCAACCGATTCTTCATTGATGTGTGCTTGTTGTTCTAGAGCCAAAGGCATGTCATCAATTAAAGGGCGGCTATCATTATTAAACAAAATAAATGAATCCATATCAGTATGGATTGAGTAGATGGGGAAGTTTTGTGGCTTATCCTCGCTACTCACCATATATTTCATGAGTGTTTCTCTATATAGTCTTTTTGGTTGCCCAAAGACTGATATAGTGGCGTAAGAGAGGTCTAATTGGAGTGATCCTTGGAGTTTTGCTCCCCAAGATCTTGATAGGAGCATGCCGTATTTTGGTGGAATGTCAACAACCACCACATCCATGAGGATTGTCTTGTTAGGATATTGGACTAAGGAGACACACAAGTCTTTGATTAGGCCTAAACACTTGACTTGACTTGAGTCAAAGGAGAATAAATCTTTGTATGGCCTGGTTATGTCAAGGTTTAGTCTTTCCATTACCGCTTTGGGCATAAGATTGTGTGATGCACCTGAGTCAAACATTGTGTTATGTAAAATTTTATCATGGATATGCAAATTGATATAAAATGGAAAAACTGCTCCATTGACTGTTTTTCCATTGACTTCTGGGCCAAAGAGCAGCTCTGGGGTATCATCTAAAACATTTACATCATCCTTAACCTCTGGCATTTGTAACGATCTTTGTATTTGCTGCCTATAAACATCATGCTTGGCAAGCTCTGAGAGGGGGATGGGTATCTTAAGTTTTCCAATCTCTGCCTCTAAATTGAATGGCTTTTCCAGTGGAGTCTTGGTGTTGATGGTGGAAGATTTTTCTTTTTCATTTGAATTATCAGCGATTTTCTCTCTCTTGCCAGTGTCATGGAGAATGATCGCTTGCGTTTTTTCAGTTATGGGCAGGATTTTTGGAACGCTGTGCACATTTTCCTTTGAGGAAAAAGGCACGACAGGCTGCTTTTTAGAAGGCTGTTCGATAGTTATGTCACCTATGGTTACGTGCTGTGGGTTTGGGACAGATTGTTCAACGTGTTCTGTTATGACAGCCTTGCCTTTGATTTTATCGGGATGTTATTTTTCCTTTGGTTTGGTGGGCTTGGGCACATCAATCGTTCTGGTTCTTAGCTTATATTGCTTGTTTAGCTCATAAACGGCTGGGTCATAGGCTTGTTCAAAGTTGAAAGATTCTTGGGTTTGGAATTGATGCATGTTATCGTTATTTTGGTCTTCTTTAGTTAAGAAGACATGTTGCTCATTTTTCAAACCCATTAGGTTTATGTGAGTGTCTTCCATGGGCTCATTAGCTGTTGATGTCTCAGCGTAATTTTCTTGGAAAGGAGGCCTTATTTCACGGTCTGGGCTCGCCCTTCCACCGTTTGGGTTTTGATTCCTTCTGAAGTTCGGGTTCCTAACAGCGTTGGTTTGCTGCCCCTCCCATGATGATTTTTTCTCAACGTTGTCCACTCTGTCTACCAGCCTATGCATGCCGCTGATAAGGGCATCCAGCTTTTGCTCTATGGTTGAGGGTTCTTTCTTAAAGGTTGTTCTCCTCTCTGTTCTGGCTTTGTTTCTTTTGGCAATTAAATTTGCCTCCACAGTGACAGCCACATTTTGCATTTCGGCAAGGCTGTTAGGGGCTCTTTCCTTTAACTGGTAGGCCATATCTGGGTCGAAACCATCAGGGAATTTACACAAGGCAAGGTCAGGTGGAGGTCTTAAGTTCTGTGGTATTGCATTGTAGACATTATTGAATCTTACACAATAGTCCAAAACAGTCTCTTGAGGGCCTCTTTTAATGGTATCGTATTCGGCTAGTATGTGCAAGGGGTCTTTCTTTTTCTCCCATCTGTTGATAAATGACTGGTACAAGGCTTCTGGGTCTGCTATGGAATTAGCTGGGAGTGCTCTAAACCAATTCCTGACATCGCCTGTCAAACTTTGGACAAAAATCTTCATTCTTACCCCATCATCATCAATCTCATAGCTTTCAAAGTAATCCTGCATTTTCTTTGTATGCTGAAGGGCTGTGCAGGCACTTGTGCCATCAAAATAAGTTATTTTAGTCTGGTAATCCTGAGGCATAGCCCCGAGGTTAGCAGGCAGTTGTAGGGGTGCATATCTATTAGCCATATTAACAGGTATAAGTGGAGCAACAGGGATAAATGGAACAGCTGGAACAACTGGGATAACAGGAGTAGTAGTGGTAGTGTGCGCAGTGAACGAAGGTGTGGAAAAGGTGCTTGGAGAGGTGGATAAAGAACAAGGGGAACTAGGAGTTGAACGAAATAAAACTTTGACAGGGGTTGGAACACAGCTTGGTCGAACTATCTCAGGACTAGAATCAGCAAAATCTTCTTTTCGCTCTAATTTCCTGAGGTTTCTTGGGATTAAATTCGGATTTTCAAAAACAGCTGGTGGATTTGGGTCTGGGTTTGACCTGGTATTATGTATTTTCTTCTTAGGAGCCAGCTTCTAACTTGTTTTTTGGGGATTTTTCTAAGAAAAGCGGGTTAGAAAGAAACTTTTGAAGGTCAGATTCTTCCCCAGTGGAGCTTTATCATTGATTTGTGAGATTATCTGAGGATGTCCCCAGTGGAGTCGCCATTATGTTATCACTCAGGTTGTCCCAAAGCTCCTTAAGGGATACGACCGAGGTAACCACAAACCAATCTTTGGACTGCAAGTTCTAGCCCACCTGCAATCAGAGAGGGCTCTCTCTTAATGATTTAACCTTGTTGATGATGATTTTAGGCTAGTTATAGAGTTCAAGGGGTTTTGTTTGAGTTTTGGTGGGAAGGATGAAGCTTTCAAGTAGAGAGGTAATGCATAGTATGATAAGTTCAAACCATTGGGCATGGAGTCATGGAGTAGGACTGGTGGTGCGTTTTCTCGGTCACAAGAGGAATATGGAGCAAGATAGATACACATGAAACAACTTTCAGGCTAAATGGAGATGGATTGAAGGCTAAGAAAAGAGAGGCAATTAAGAATCTCTCTTTTAGCTTAACAGAGGGAAGGTCAATGAACTATATCTAGGAGAAGTAAAGAATCCCTAGATAACTGTCAGACATGGGTGAATTAGGGGAAATATGAGCCAAAGGGAATTCATATTCATTACCAATTCAGAGGAAAACATAAAGAAATAGCAGAAATTGAGCGTAGAGTGCAGTTAAGCAAGTTCTAAGCTAATCTTTTAATCTGCTATTTAGATGGCGACACATGTATGACATGAGCATAAATCAGTGGAAAAACAGAGATAGAAATCACTTATTGAGTCGTGTTGCAGCACAAGAATTCCATATTCATTCTTCAACACATTAATAGCACAGCAGACAGTCCATCCTCCAAGCTTTTCAGCAGTCTTTGATTAATGAAAACATCAAGTATACAGAGCGAGTCTCTAGTGGAGCAAATCAACCAACCAACCCTTTAAACAATGCATTAGGGTGGTTTATATAGGGAAAATATCTAAAATATCCATTACAGCAGATCTTAAACAGATCCGAGGGAAATGAGTTCTTTAATCTAATCTTGTCGTGGAATTAATGCAAGAAGATATCTAAGTGCTGTGCTGGGGCAGCTGCCTCAAAAAATGAGTCGAAATCTGTCCTTATGGTTCTGTGCGGTCCATTTAGCCATAACTGTGCTTTGGGATTTGATCCCCTGCTCTTGAGTAGCTTTGATGTGCATTAACTGTGATCTGAGAGCCCTTAAATGGCTTTACCGCTTTCTTTGACTTTGCTTGGGGGCCTTTAATGTTTGCCCGCTTCGATCTGATACTCTTTGCCGCTTGACTGATATTATTTAATTTAAACAAGGCTTCATCTTTCCTCTGATACTCTTTGACACTTGAATCGGGCCATTTTCTCTCTCTCAACGTGTTTGAAACTGTCGAATCGCCCGTTTTCTGCCCTTTCAAGGCAAGAATGGCTGCTGCAAATGATTTCCATGGCTTCTGGAATGCTACGGGCGCTGGCCGATTTGAATACGAACATAAATGAAGAAATCCTGTCAAACTGCGAATTTTCGTGCCTCTTGGTAGACAAGTGATATGATGCTTTCCATTTTGGTCATTTTTTCTTAGTGATGCGCGCTAATCGCGCATCGAAAACTGCCTCAGTTTTTTATTCCGGGCTCTCATTGCTGCGGTTTGCGCCCTTCGCGCCTTCCTTTAGTGATGACGTCAGCAGTGGGTCCCAGTACGGTAGTGACGTGGCAGTACGGCGAGGATTAAATCAGAGATTGGCAATCGGCCGAGACAGGGGGAAATGGCTTTTATGTATGTGATGCGATGGGAGTGATCGCCGATATCGGAAAAGCGACGAGGCATGCGGCTGTGCGATAAAGGGAGGTATTGCAGAAATGAATGGTTCGCGATGCGAAATGCTTTCGGATGCGATAGTAATATCGCATTGGCAGATGAGAAGGGGGGGCAACTGTATGTAGTTACAAAAACTTGCGACTGCCGATCGCGAAATCGCATCGGCGAAGTGATATCGGGAAGGTATAAAGGGGCGGGCCGATGAATGAATGCTGCGACCTCCGACAGCAATATCGCGTCGGAGGAGAGGAAAACTCATCGAAGGAGGGTTAATGCGATTGGAAGATGCTTTTTTAAAGCTTTGGAAGAGTTCTTGATGCATGGGAATGAGTCCGATAGCATTTGAAGGGGGTTTTTGTGTTTTGGAAGGAGTCCAAACACCTTAGGAAGATGGTTTTTTAAGCGAAATGAGGGTTCTTACTAAGTTTCAAGTAAACTTAGTAATTCCAAAGCGATTTTTATGGTTATATTTCAACCAGAGAAAGGGATAAGTATATAGGGGAGTTATTAACATAGCGTTAGTCGGGGGAGGGGAGATAGATAAGGAGTTACATAATAAAGTTAGTAGTTGATATGAAATGTGATGAGAGGGCGCTAAGTATGTAAATCTTAGGCTTATTAAGGGAGAGAATGACTTGTATAAGAAATATAAGCTTCTTTAAGCAAAGCAGATCTTTACTTAGGCAATGATATGGCAAATAATAAAACTTAAGAGATATCAAGCAGATCTTGACCTCTTTGGGGAGGTTAGTGAATGATTTGGGGAATAAGAAGAAGGGAGAGTTAGTCATGCCTTGCTTGAAGTCCTCCAAGGGAAAATTGCATTGCATTTGTGATCTGAATAGATATGACACTGGCAAAAGATAAAATGGGTCTCAGGCCATGATTCTGCAACCACCAAAACTACCTACTCGGCCTACTCACCTAGCATTTTCTCTTCTTTTGGTTTGGGTGCACTTGAACTAGCATACCCAGGATTTCATTCTTTTCTTCTTGCTGTCTTCCTATCTACATCTACACTTATTTCGTCCAGGGGCTCAGATTAAGCAGTTGAGCACCCTTGTTTCACTACCTATCTACGAATCTGCCAAGATTAAGCTGTTTGGACAAATAATTATTCTCTATATTCTACAACAGGAAATTGAAACCTAGGGAGACCAAGATTAAGCTGTTTGGCCCTCCCTTAACTGAAAAACTCATCAAAAATGGATCAACTCATCAAAATGGAACATAGCAGTGGCACTTAGACTAACACACTCTCATGGGTAATTTTGTGGCCTCTGTAGCAAATATGGGGCATTGCAGCATGCAAAGTATGACATATTTGGCATGTAAAAATGTCGATCATGAAAGATGAATACCTGCTGCAACAGGAGGCTAACATGGGATATTCCTCCATCAATTGTCTTTGAGCTTCTACAGAATGGTTCCCCCCAAGCACATAATAATTGTATTCAAAACATTTTGACTTATCAAATGCTTCTTTGTTGGGAACTTGAATTGGATCAACAAGAAGCACATAATTAACCACATGAGCATATGGATTGTACCTCATCAATGTCTTCAAGTTGTGAACATGCAGATAGTGTGGCTTTCTGACTTGATATTGACATTGTCCTTCACTTGCCTTATAGGTTTGTCTGACATTAAGCTGAAATGTACGACCACCATCAATTAAGTTTTTCTTTGTCAAATTCTGTCGAATGGCATTTTGTTTTGTTTTGATAATGCCATCCTCTAAATCAGTTCCTGGTGTAACGATTTCTCTGCTTTCTTTTGAAGTTTCACTAGGTTGTTAACTGCTGGTGATGACTACTTCAAAATCTTCAAATTTACTTTTCTTCATCATAACATTCTCAACAAATTTATTCTTGGGCGTTGTTACTTTTGGTCTTTTACGGCTCTTCTCAGTTCCAATGTCATCTTCAGTAACGGCAACATATGCTTCACTATCAGTTTCAACTTCATCATCCTCAAAAGTAACTTGTCTACCCTTGCTAGATTTATCCACTAGAGGCCTTTTTTTCTGATCCTTTGGATGTAGTTTTCCAGCATCATCAACTACTACATTTTGCTTGTTTTCCATATCTTCTTCTGACACTGAGTAAAAATTGCTAACAACTTTCATGATATAATGCTCTATGAAATGAATGCCTCCCAACCTAATTGAACAACTTTGAACAAAATTCTGCCAAACAAAATATCATATGTCAATAAAAACAAAATTAAAAAAGTATACACAAATTTGTAGATACCTCTCTCGTGTCATACAATGAATATGTTAGTCGATATTTAATCCTTTCATGTGACTTGGGAGCTTTTGTAAGTATGTAAACAACTTCAGTGTTCGGTGCCGAACACATATCTATGACTCTTCCCATCAACTCAAAAATTCCATTTTCATTCGGTATATCAATATATAGTTATATGTTCACATTTTGGCTTTCTCTTTCTTTCACATACCAGATTCTTGATGGGAATTTCAACTCTTTTGAATTCTTCTAGTCTGAAGTCATTTTCTTATCATTTGAGGCACTTGAAAGATTTGTAGCCATGAGCTCAGGTGGAGTTCGTTCACCAATGTTTTTTGAAGATGCACCTTTAAGAGTCTTTGGTCCAGACAGATTCACAGAAATCTTCTTTGATGCCATTTTCCTAAAAAATAGAAACACATAAATCAGTAAATAATAAAAACATATTAACTTAAATCCACAACGAAAATATATCATAAATTTTTAATTTGTATAATCAGATAATTGAAATTAAAAAAATATTAACACTAAGAAATGGCAGAAGCCCACTGACACCACCCCGTCCATCTGCGGAGTGGCGGGCAATTTCCCCACCCCCTACCCCCCACACCCCCTACCCCTCTTCCCCCCCAATCGACCCACGCCACGCCACACCACCCCACCCTGCAATCGGACGGCCATCCAACCCCACCCTTACCCCCCTTCCACCCCTCCCCCCTACTCCCATGCCACCCCACCCCCCAACCATTTCCCCTCCACCCCCAACCCTCCGCCCTGCAACCCCCTTCCCTCTCCACCCCCTAACCCGCTACAGCCTAACCCCCTTCCCTCTCCACCCCCTAACCCCCTTCAGCCTACCCCCCTTCCCCCCCAACCGAGCCACTCTACCCTGCAATCGGATGGCCACGCCACTCCACCCTTACCATTACCCCTACCGCCAAACCCCCCTTAGTCCTCCCTCCTACCAACCTCCTACCCTCCATCTCCCCTACCTCCTACCCCCCATCTCCCCTACCCCCTCTCCCTCGACCCTCCCTCCTACCCCCTAACCCACCACTTATCCCCCCCTTCTCCCCTGGTGCTCCCTCCCACCACCCTTCCCCCTTACCCCCCTAACCCACCCTGCTCTCCCCCTCTCCGTCGGTCCTCCTTCCTACCTCCCCCAATTCCCTCCTTCCCCCCCAATCCCCTACCCCTCGGCACCCCTACCCTACCCCTCCAACCTGGGCCTCACCGGCACCCCATCCCTTTCCCCCTACCCATCGCCCCTACCCCCCTCGGCCTCCCCACTCCACCCACTACCCGGCCCCCCCTCCTTACCCCCCTACCCAACCCCCCCGCCCGACCCCTTCACCCCTCTACCTGGCTCACCCACCCCACCCGCTTACCCCACTCGACACCGCCCCTACCCGGCCCTCCACCCCACCCACTTACCCCCTCGGCACCCCCACTCGACCCCCCTACCCGGCCCCCAGCCGCCCCCTTACCCCTCTACCCGGGCCAGCCACCCCACCCCCTTACCCGCCTCGGCACCTCCCCTACCGCCCTACCCGGCCCCCCTCACCCCCCTCGGCACCCCCACCTGAACCCCTCCCGCCTCGGCCCCCCGTCCCTACCCCCTATCCCCCTCCCTCCTCGGCTCGCCCACCCGCCCCCCTACCTTCCCCCTCCCCCGACACCCCGACCCGGCCCCCTTACCCCCCCGCTCCCCCTACCCATCCCTCCTCCATTCCCCCTCCCCCTAGGCCCCCCTTCCCTACCCCTCTACCTGGCCCTCACGCGCCCCCCCTAACTTCCCCCTCGCCCACGCTCCCTCCCCCTCCCGCCGCCCCCCTACCTTCCCCCCTCCTTCCCCTCCCCCGTGCCGCCCCCCTCCCCCATCCTCCCCCGCCCCCACCCATCCCTCCGCCTTTCGCCCTCCGCCCCCTCGACTGGCCACCCGGGTGGGCGGCCGGGCCGTAGGCATGGCACGGGGTGGGGCATCGTCGCCCACCCCGCGCTACCCTGGCGGCCAACTCGGGGTGGGGCGTCGCCGCCCACCACACGCTACCCTGGCGGCCAATTCGGGGTGGCCGTCCGATTGATGCCCCACCCCGCGCCACCGCAGCTGCCCGCCGGCCGAGGGGGCAGAGGGCGGGAGTCGGAGGGACAGGTGGGGGCAGGGGCAGGGGGAGGGGAGGGGGGCCAAGGGGGGGCGGGTAGGGGGAGGGTGAGGGATGGAGGGGGAGCGGGTAGGGGGTAGAGAGAGGGTCGGCAGGGGGGAACGAGGGGAAGGGGGAGGGAGTGGGGGCGGATAGGGGGTAGAGGGAGGGGGAGGCAGGGGGCGCTGGGTAGAGGGGTAGGGCAAGGGGAAGGGAGGCCGGGTAGAGGGGTAGGGTGGAGTGGCCGAGGGGGGCAGGGTTGCCTGGTTGGGGGTGAGATAGGGGGGCCGAGTACGGGTGAGGGGGCCGTGGGGGGTAGGGAGGTGGAGTGGTATAGGGGTTGAAGGGCGGGAGGTGAGGCGTGGAGGGTGCGTTAGGGGGGTGAAGTGGGATGCAGGTTGGGGGGGTGAGAGGAGGCCGTGGAGGGTAGGGGGGTGTAGGGGAAAAAGGTGGGGAGGGGGGTAGGCATGGGGTAGGGGGGCGACTGTGGGGGGTAGGGGGGAAGAGGTGGATGAGTTTTGGGAGGGCGTCGGAAGGGTGTGCGGAGGGAGTGGGTGGCCAGCCGATTGCAGGATGGGGGTGCCTCGAGCCCACCATGTTCTCAGCGGAAATATTGGTTAATTTGGCTGACAAAAAATCTTAAGTTTAAAAAAAAAATCTACTTTATTAAACTAATTTAATATGAGAATTTTCAAGGAAAAATTTAATCGACCTTTCAATTGCAAGAATTCTTCGTTGAATATGTTGTTGATACCAATGTAGCTGCTCAACAAATTCGCTCAAGTCTTTCAACGAACCTCAGAAAACCTTGATGTAATGTGAGTAATAGTGATAATGGAATATATAGGTGAAATTACAGAGATGTTTTACTATACGGTGAATGTGGGATTAATCAGTTTTAATAAATTTTAACATGTTCATTTTTTAATGGCGATGAAGGAAAATTTGATAAAGCGAATATTATGAAATTGTTTTACAGCGGGGTGAATGTGGGATTAATTTGTTTCAGAATGTATTATAAAAATTTAAAAAAACATTCAATTGTCTAGTAAATATTATATGCTTTGACTATTAAAATAATTTAGGTAGAAGTTGTAGTTTACAATTTTAACTTTGATGATTTATTTCATAAAAAAAATTAGTTTACATTTTTCATTAAATTGTAGAATAAAATAATGAAGAGAAATAAATCTAACAAAATTTTAGGAGGGAAATATTTTCGCGAAATTTTTTGGGAGGAAAATTTTTGGAGGGAAATATTTTCGCGAAATTTTTTGGGGGGGAATTTTTGGAGGGAAAATTTCATTCTCTAAGCTATATAATATCTTTAGGAGACTCTCCATTTGTATCATTCAACATCTTCTATTTGAAAGGGATGGATTGTCCTGATAGTGAAGTTTCGATTTATAAAGCATCAACATCTTCATCGCATAACAACTCTATTCATATGGATGAATATAGCGGGAATTCTTCCACTATGAATAGAAAGTCAATTCTTCCACTTAGTCCTGATCCTAAGGACTATGAGAGTAGCACTGATGAAAGAGGGGATGGAGAATTTCAAATAAATAAAGAGTCACAGATTCCACTTAGTCCGAATTCGAAGGACTATGAAAGTAGTAGTGATGATGAGCTTGATGACAAATTTCAAAAGAATGGAGTCTCACGGTGTCCACTTAGTCCTAATTCTAAGGACTATGAAAGCAGCAGTGATGAAGAGCATGATGGTGAAGTTCAAAATAATGGAGTGTCACGGTGTCCACTTAGTCCTAATTCTAAGGACTATGAGAGCAACAGTGTTGAAGAGCATGATGTTGAAGTTCAAAAGAATGGAGTGTCACAGTGTCCACTTAGTCCTAATTCTAAGGACTATGAGAGCAACAATGTTGAAGAGCATGATGATGAATTTCAAAAGAATGGATTGTCACGGTGTCCACTTAGTCCTAATTCTAAGGACTATGAGAGCAGCAGTGATGAAAAGCGTGATAACAAATTTGAAAAGAATGGAGTGTCAAAGTGTCCACTTAGTCCTAATTCTAAGGAGTATGAGAGCAGCAGTGATGAAGTGCATGATGATGAATTTCAAAAGTATGGAGTGTGATGGTGTCCAGTTAGTCCTAATTCTAAGGACTATGAGAGTAGCTTTGATGAAGAGAGGGATGATGAATTTCAAAAGTATGGAGTGCCACGGTGTCCAGTTAGTTCTAATTCTAAGGACTATGACAGCAGCAGTGATGAAGAGCTGGATGATGAATTTCAAAAGAAAGGAGTGTCACGGTGTCCACTTAGTCCTAATTCTAAGGACTATGAGAGCAACAGTGATGAAGAGCGTAATGATGAATTTCAAAAGAATGGAGTGTCGCAATGTCCTCTTAGTCCTAATTCTAAGGACTATGAGAGTAGCAGTGATGAAGGACATGATGATGCACTTAGTCCTAATTCTAATGAGTATAAAGGTAACAGTGATGAAGGATAAGATGATGCACTTAGTCCTAATTCTATGGACTGTGAGAGCAGCACTGAAAATTCACATGAGGAAGAATATCCAATAAACATCGAGTCAAATTTTCCAATGAGTCCGAACTAAGGACTATGACAATAGCACTGAAGAAGGGAAGATGAAGAATATCCTCCAAGTCAATGTTTGAAAAGCACAATTGATCATAGTGTGGATAACATTCCTCTTAATGATGATGAAAATCCTTATACAAATGATGATCCAATGATGGAGATGTTGCCAAGAAATATTGTATCAAGGAGTAGGAGCAGACCTTTTCGTATCAATGCAAGATGTTCTAGTTATACAAGGGGTAGAGCAGAATATCTGACGAGAAGAAGTTCTATCAGCGCACTCATTTCAAGTGAATGTTGCCAAAAAGATTGCTTGAAACATATGGATTTCAAATTTGCATTAAAGAGCAGGAAGAGATATTTGTCAATGAATAAAAGCATGCGAAATTCATATTTAGTTGGGTGCATGCAATCTACATTGTCAGGTTATGATTATCATATTAGGACTTTATTTATATGTAGAAAAGCTTTCAAAATGTTTCATTCGATTGGGAATTTTCGTCTCTCGAGAATTCAAGAAAATTTGGAAAAGGATCCCACATTTTATTCTAAAGTATGTCATAAAAGACAGTTTGGGCCATTATCAAATACTGCAATGTCATGGATGAAAGATTTCTTTTCAAAGCATGGAGACTGTATGCCAAATAGAGAGACAATACATATTCCGGATATTTTTTCAAGACGCGAAATCTACAACTTATACAAAGAATATGCAGAAGGTGCTGAAGGACATGGACGGTTTATTAAATATCAATATTTTGTGAAAGTGTGGAAGAAAAAATTCAACAATGTCTGTATTCCTAAGAAGACAAGGATGGGGATTTGCAGTACATGTGCTTCTCTTAAATAAAAAAGGGACAAATGTGAAGGGTCAGAAAGAGGTAGGAATTCATAACTTTAACTTTCAAAATTGTATATTCATTAAGTATGAAAACATATTTCTTAATGGCTTTTTTTTTTATGTTGTGTAGATTCAATTGTCAAAGAACTTCAGGAGCATCGCGAACAACAAACAAATGAAAGGAAAAAGTTGTACAAGCATCGAAAGAAGTGTTATGATAATCCGAATAAATATTTGGGTTTGATAATTGATGGTATGGACCAAAAGAAGACACTTTTACCACATTTTGTTCGCACACCCAAAAATTTACAGGAGGAAAATTCTATTTAGTATCACTTGGTCGGTTGTATGGTCTTCAATGGGAAAATGTTTCCAAAGGTGTACTTCACAGCTCCAAATATTTATAATGATGCAAATCTAACCAATAATTCATGATGTGCTTTCTCATTGGTCTGGTAATCTTCCTGAAGTTTTGTATCTACAATTGGACAACACTTGCCGTGAAAACAAAAATCAGGTTGTTTTTGGATATCTAAACATGCTTGTTGAATTGAGAATTTTCCAGAAGGTAAAGGTTGGTTTCCTTCTTGTTGGGAACACTCATGACCATATTGATCAGATGTTCAGTCTTTTTTCAGTCACATTGAGGAGGAAGGAAGTTGGGAGCTTGCGATCATTAATTGAATGTATTAAGAAATCATACATGCCAGAGCCTACTTTTGATGTGTTGGAAGAAACTGTTGACATGCAAAGGTTTATTATGGGATCATATGGTGAGGGGAAATGCATTGAACAACTTAATGACATTAGCTTCCAACATCAATTTCGTATCAAAAAAATTGATGGGAAAACACTAATATGGGGCAAGAAGTATTCAACTACTGCAGAATGGGCACCGTCATCAGGTTTGCAATTTTTGAAGTTCATTCCAGAACATCCAATATTTGCATCAAAAATATTTTTATTACAGTCAGTTGGTGAAGTTCATAATGCATGCAAACAAAATAAAGATATAAATTACTCTGATTGCCTAGAAGAAATTTAAAAATGTATTAGATATACATATGAGTACTTTGACATTGCTGATTCAGTTTGGTGGGAGTCATTTTTCAATAATGAAAGTGATATCATTTCAACAACAACAAATGAAGATATACCTTTGAAAAATCCATTTATTTGGCCACAAAATGTGTCGAATGCACATGAGGAAATAAACATTGTTGAACAGCAACAATCTCAAGGTATTATTAATTCTTCATAGGTAGAGGAAAGAGAGATATATATTGGTCCCAGAAGATCTCGTGCACAACGTGAAGCCATGGAAGGCCTTTACAGGGGTTCAGTACAGGATATTAAGGAGGGTTGCATGATCGCAGTGCTAGCAGATGGAGATCCCAATGGCCATCCATTCTAGGTTGCTAAAGTTATAAAGGTCTTTATAGAAAATGAGGATGTTACAAGTGTTGAAGTACATTAGTATGCCACAAATACACACCCATTCAATGGTGTGTATAAGCCGGAGATGTTAGTTGACAAAAAAAATGGCGGAAAGAGAAAAAAAGGGTACGAATATAAATCGTCGCCGCACAGACATATTGAAATTGGAGGATGTTGACATACTTGTTTATGACTTCAATTTAACAAAGAGAGGAACTCTTCGCTTCAAGACGATAGAGATTCTGAAAAGGTTGTTACCAGAAGGAACAGTGTTGAGATGGGAGTCTGCTAAAACCAGTTGTAGATCTAGAAGAATTTTGAAACCTGAAATGATGGGCATGCATGTGGACTTAGATGGGGCACTAGTTGATGAAAGAGAAGAATATGGAACATCTTCGTCAGCATCCAGTCACTCATCTGAAGATGTGAATTCTGATGGTGTGCAAGAAAATATGAGTGATTTTGAATAATTGTTTAAGACAGTTTATCTAACTGATGTATGCATCGTATCTTGAAATAAAATTTTTGATTTCCATATGGTGTTAAATGAGAAGTTATGAGTCATTTTTATGTTGTTGGATCATTTTACTAGCATTTTTTTTAAATTTTGAAGATTGACCCTAAAAAAAAATCATCGTTCCAGTATAATCACTTTTTCGTTTTCAAGCTGTATTTTGCACGAAAATTTTGTTTTCACTACCATTTTTAAAACATGTTCAAAATTGTCCCTAAAAAAAAAACCATCGTTCCAGTATACACACTTTTCGTTTTTAGCATTTTTTTTTTGATGTTTTTTTGGCGTTTTTTGGCCATAGTTCTTGTTTTTGAGTTTATAGTTCCCGTTTCAAAGTTTACATTGTTTTCTCCCTGCTGATTCTAAAGTTGTGCAATGTTATTATGCATTCATCTCTGTATGGTGGTGCGATGAAAGAATTTGGTATTCCTTTCCCCCTCTTTTAACCATCTGATTCTTGATTTTTGCTTCCAAAGTACCTCCTCTTGCTTCCTTCTATCTTCTAGCTGAGTAAGAAGATCTTGTTCTTGATTTGCTAGAGTTTCGGTTCTCCCTTCCTCGATAATTCTCTGCTGGAGCTCAATCATGCTTTGCTCAAGTGTTTTTTGAGCTTGAAAAATATTTCCAAAGGTGGAATGATTCCATTGCTTGATTTTCCATTTGGGATTCTTTAGTCATTGTTGGAATTGATACATGGTTGATCATTTAGGAGGAGTGAAATTTTCCCAAGCTGTTTTGACCATATTTTTGAAGTCTGGATGAGAGAGCCAGAAAGCTTCAAATCCGAAAGGCCTTCTGGTAGAGTCTCTCGATCTTTGCCACTGAAGTGAAATGGGCCAATGGTCCGAGCCTGACAGAGGCAAGATTGAGGCTGTGATGTCTCCGCCCAGGTGAATGGCATTGTCTGAAATGAGAAATCGATCCAGCCGAGATGCAATTTGTTGGGATCCTGATCTTCTGTTATTCCAAGTATAGATTCCATTATTGAATGGTAAATCTATCAGCCAGTTGTTTTGTATGTAGTCTCTGAAGTGGCTGCTTTCATTGTCTAGTTTGACTCTGCCGCCTTTTTTCTCTTCCAGTTTAGTAATCATGTTGAAATCCCCACCTGTGATCCATAGTGGGTGTGTTCTGGTGGAATTGAGAGCTTCCAATGTGTTTAGCAGTGCAATCTTTTGCAATGAGTCCTGAGGAAAATATACATTTGACAGATGACCATGTATATTGGTTCCTATGATGTGGAAAGTGGCCTGTATGAGATGATGGGAGGCATGAAAGTCTGTGAGTAAGATAGCCTGCGTATTCCATGCGATGGCAAGTCCTCCCAAGGCGCCAGAAGCATCCACCGCAACTGAATGACATCCTGGCCAAGCTCTAGATAGAATGGAACCCAATGTATTACTGTTGCATTTTGTTTCTTGCATAAAGAAGATTTGTGGTCTTTCATGCTGTATCATGTTTTTTATCATTCTGTATTTCCCAGGGCTGTTGAGCCCTCTTAAATTCCATGAGATGAGCTTCATGGCTGACCAATGGGTAACAACCTATAGTACTTAGTTAACTTGGAATATCTTCCTGACTCCACCAACATTTCCCCAATGATGATGGTTCTTTGCAGATCTGTCTTTCTTCCCCTTTTCTTGCTATCTTTATGGAGATTTTTCCCGTCCCAGCTGCTGCCTGGTTGTATGCCTAAGGTTCTCTGCTAATGCGCTCTTGAAAGGACTACTTCCAAATTTTCGAGCTGCCTATCTGGAATTTTGTCAAACTCTTTCTTTCGGCAAGCTTGTTCAAGACTAAAGATGTCTAAGTCTCTGAGGTCAAAGCTCTCTAGTTCCTCATCCATGTGGCTAGGTTGGCTGCTCTCAGGCATTGAGTCAGTTGTCTTGGCAAGATCTAATAAAAAGCTGTCGATGTCCATTCCTTTTGCCTGTCATATAGCTATATCTGTGTCCTGGTTGGGGATGGAGGGAGAGGCTGCTATCTTTTGATCTATATTCGGATCATGCAAAGGTATACTAGAATCAATAGCTTGACTTGAGGTAGATGGCGTGGAGGATGGTTCAACAGGTTTGGACGGATCTGCTTTAGGTATGGAATGTTATGACAAAATATCAACGCTATTACTAGTGGAGGGTGCAGAGGAAGTGGGCATGGGTTTTTTGGGGGTAGATGGGGGCTTTTTGGCATGCTTCTTTCGATTGGTAACCTTGGTGAATCCTTCAAAATCAGACTTCTCCGAGTTATCATTGGTTTTGGGGGAAGCATTTAATGGACAGTCTCAGAATAGATGGCCATGAGCATGGCATTTTCTACATCTGAAGGGCACATGTTCATAATCTATGGGCTGAATCCATTCAAAATCATCATGAAGTAGGCTTACCGAATCCATGAGGGCTTTGTCTAGCCGCATGTAAACGCAGATGCGAGCATACGAGGTATACCTTCGGAGCTTTGTTTCCTCTGCAATCTTTATGAATTCTCCTAGGCCATTGCCAATGTCTTTTAGCGATTCTTCATCCCAGTATTCCAAAGGCAGAGAGTACATTCAAATCCAAACCGATGCCCAACTGAAGTCCTCTTTATCTGGATTAAATCTTTCAATCCAATCCCTTAAATACAGACCCGCTGCATTGAAGAAATAAGGGCCGTCGTCTAAGATTCTATTCTTGTCTTCGATGCAGTTGAATATAGCATTGAAGAAACCTTTTGGCCCTAGTTGTAGGGTAACATGTCCTTTTGGTTTCCATTTTGAAGCAATCCATCCCTGCAAGGCTTTCTCTGTTGGCCAGAAACCAATGAATTTACCTATAAGCGCATGATCCTTCATAAACTGTATTTGGGCATTGATTCGATGGCTTGGTAAGTCGATCTTGGGGCGCTCTGCTGCTATGGGCTTGCATGTGGACGATGTCGCCTTCACGGGTTCTGCATTTTCCGTGGAGTCCTTCTCCTTCCCTTTGTTCGAAGCTTCCGCCTCCTGCTGCTGGGCGGATTGATTCGGCAGTTGTGCCGCTGTTCCGGATGATGGCTTTTCATTTTCATTGGTATTCAAGTTGGGATTTCGGTTGTCGTTGTTACCTATGGGGGGAGGCCCCGTGGCCTCCCCCATCTGAATATTCATTACGTAGACTCCGTCAATGCATCTGAACCAGTGCTCGAGAGACTACGTCGCTGCAATGGAGGCCTATCGCACCTGTACTCCTGCTATGGTAGGGTTTGTCAGAAACCCTAGACTGCCATGGTTCACAAGCTCTCCATTCGTTATTACTATCACTTTAGCTCAATTCTTTTGGATGTAATTAAATGTTACTAACATACACGAATTGATATGCGAGCCTAATATTAGCAATACTTTGTGTTTTCAAAAAAATATATAATAACAAGTTACAACTTCGAGGTCACGAAGGACCTAAAATGTAACTATGAACATAATGTTACATATGTGAAATAAACAGAAAGCCAATTTTTGCGTCAAAACAAAAACTTAGAATCTTGACAAAGAGAGAACACGTCTAATTTGATAGTAGCCAGGTGAGGCTTTATTGTAATTATGCCATATAAATGGTCTTGAAACAAAAAAGGAATGCCAACAAATCAGTAAATTATTTCAGATACCCAGAAGTAGAAATTTGAATGAAACCCTAAAGCCTCCTTGTAACCTTCAACTAACCTTAAAAAGAACTAATATACAACGAGTCAATGAATGTAAATTAGCAAGGGAGCGAGGTAGAATTATGGGGATTTTAATTCACCCATATAAGTGAAAGAAAATAATAGTTTTTGTTACCTAAGAGGGTTAAGGCACGAGTATATAAGACCTCAACCTGAGACAATGTGTGAGTTGATAAATATAAGGTTAATTAACTAGTTAACCAAAAGGAAATTTAGATTTTCTGAGAGCAATAGAAGAAAAATCAGTAAATACCTTTAGTTCATATACAGTATCGCTCAGAAGAGTGAAAGTGATGAAGAAACCTGGACCTTGAGGACACAGAGCAGGAGTTTTACATCTTTTTTTAATTTAAAAAGAGAGAGAGAGAGAAAAAACGAAACGAGTTAACAATTTAAACTTTCTCTAGAGTTTCCAAAAAGACCATGGCAGATGTTAATGGCTTTCCAAAAATTTTGAAAACCCTTCGAAAAATCATTGCATTCGTGACCTTAAACATATGAAAACCTAACTTGCGAAGGGAAGGACGAATACCTAAGCAATTACTTTGCAACCCTTCAGAAAATCCAAACCCTGTGTTCATTTTTTCCCTCTGACAAGGACAAAAACCCTTAAGAGTATCAGTTACACAAATTAGAAAAGAAAGAAGAGTTATATATTTAATAAGGCAAATTTATCTAAAATTTTGCTAGTTGCTTTCAACTAGAGTGTTGGTTTAACAAGAGTATTACGAAACTAACCATTTGAGTGACAAATTGGCAAGGAAAGCCCTTCCCCACTAGCCTACAAGTAGAGCTCCATCTACAAACTTTATAGAATGCAAATGGCAGAGGAGGCTCTGGAGGGGGTAGGTTGGTTACCCTAACCACCCAAAAAAACACCAATCATTGTTGGATGAGAACCTAGGATGATGATTATTCATTCCTAGTAGCCCATGTGATTAGGAAGAGGTGTCAAGTTTATATTAAGCCATGAAGGAGCTATGGAATTAAAATTAGCATAAATTTCATAACTCGAACACTCCCATATAAATATATGATACCAAAAAAGGGCCTATGTAACATATGAATCTCTCACCTTTTATTTAAGTTTCCATAAGGAGCCGAGAGGGAGGCTATAGATCAACCATAAACCAATGGTAAGATTGTAAAATAATTAAGGTAATATATTAAGTTCCAATTGTGTAAGTGCTATAAACTTGAAAGAAATATAAACATATGAATCCCTCCCTTTTTATTTAAGTTTCCATAAGGAACCAGGAGAGGGGCTCCTATAGTTAGAAATAATGAATTAGAATATTAAGAAAAACAAATCTACAAAAAGGAATAATGAAAATAAGAGTAAGATTAAAATTATTTATATTTTATAATGCTTTTAATTACTTAACATCATGATTTGTACTTCATGAGGTTTTTATTTAGATAATTTGTATTTAAAAACCATCAATTTGAAATCATGAAGAGTTATTACAATCTCTCTCGTACTGAATTGTAACATGCATCATAAGAAGGTGGCCAGCCCCAACATAGCCCTTATTGAATTCACGATCTACAGAGTCACAAATCCGTGGCCAATTCCATGACTGCCAATCGACCAAAAAGGACTGTTACACTCTAGAATATAGAGAGGCAGAAAGAAGCCGACCATGCCAGCCATCAGATGTTGGGTTTCTAACCAATGTTTCGGATGGAGATAAACTGGTTCTGGTCTGAGTGACCATCGGCTCAAAGCTCAAGAAAACTAGCCATGAACATCACGCTTTGGTAAGCGAACTATACATACACTTGTGGGCAACTTTATATATGCAGCGAAGGATACAATTGTGGGATATACAGGAAAAAGTACACCTATCAGTAAAACTGAAATCGCCAACCACGCTGACTTTAAAATAATTACAAAATGACATCCTATTCTAAAAGAATAGTTTGTGTTCAAGAGATTTAAGATGAATCTACAGTGATTTACGATACACTGCATACTAACTGGAAAATAAAATTCCACCTACTTACTGCAAAATAAAATTCCAAAGTTAATTTCTGCTAAATCCAACGCTCATCATCTCATTAAACTCCAAATAATTAACCATCCCATCGCCATCTTTATCAACTTTCTGTATCATCTTCTTGCACTCCTCGATCGCTCGACCTTCCTCCAGACCCAGCGACTTCAGCACGGCCTGCAGCTCTTCCACAGTTATCAAACCGTCGCCATTCTCGTCGAAAACGCCGAACGCCTCCGCCAGATCCGCGTCTTCACGATCCGCCCTTACGTCTTCTTCTTCTTCACCCCCTCGCTTACCACTCATCGATTCGTACAGCGTAACGAACTCATCAAAATCCACATACCCATCGCCATTGACGTCCACGGTTTGAATCGTGGAGACCAATTCCTCTTCGCCAACGCACAACCTGAGCTTATCGAAGGACTCTCTCATCTCCTGTTTGCTGATCAGCCCGTCGCCATTCTTGTCGAAGGTCGAGAAAACCCTCCTCAGTTCCTCTCTGCCCACAGCTTTCTCTGACACCGCCTCGGCTGAGTCATCCGCCATTATTAGAGCCTCTTCAGAGGGCTTGAAGTCGAAACAGAGCTTGAACTTCCTGCGAAAAATATATCTGAACGAAGGCCGTAAAGAAAATGAGTTCTCAGATCTAACCTCGCTGTCTCGATATCCGCTGAAATTTTCACTAAGAATTCTTTGATTTCTTCAATTGAATCTGGATACACGAATCCCATGGAAACAGAGTCAATATATAGTATTGCAGAGGCCAGTAACAAACGAACTGCACCACGCAAAATAACGTTGAAATTGGCTTCGGAGAGAAACTCTGCTGTCACACGCCATGATTTAAAAATACGGCTACCTATCCAGAATCTTCCACACGCCACATTCTAGAGAGCCTTCGGCGGAGTGGACTGGAAATCGATCCGAGGATATAAATTTGACGATACCCACCACTACCTGACGCGTTCCGGACGCGGAGTATACACGGCTAGAGGTGGGGCCCACCATTCCGCGTGAAGTTATGATGGGTATGTGTAGGAAGTTCCTATTTCCATTTTTATTACTTCATTAATGCGCCTTGACATGGGTTTTCGATAGCGAAATATAACATTCGCGCGGGGTGATGACTAGAGAAAAAAATAATGACGTGTTATTGAAGTAGTTTGGAATAAGTTGAAAGGATTCAATATTTAGGAAAAATATCATATTCTTTTATTGCTAAAAAAATATTTATATATTCTATCTTTTACAAAACGTATTAACACTATTTTATATGTTTGTTTTTTTTTGTTTTTTTGTTTTTTTGGTATAATATGATATAAAAAAAGAGTTTCAAGCATTATTTTGATCAAAGGAAATATAAATGCAACACTATTGATGGCAGTGAGTAAAATATTAACATTTTTAATATAAATAGATGTTAAAATTTGTCATCAAGCCATATTTGTCTGAAAAGAAGAGTATATTTCATTACGGAGATCCATTGGAGTGAACAAGGTGTTGAAGGTTATAATCATGTAGCATTTGCCTACCGGTGGAGATGAGGATTTTTCCACTTTTCAGTACATAGATTCCATATCTTTCTTAAAAAAAATATATCTTTCTTCCACACTTAAAGCCTTTTTTAATAGAAGATATGTCTTCTTGTTCCATTCTCTATGAATGTGTTGAAGGAGAGGAAAAGGAAATTGCCCTTCAGTCTAGCTATTATGTCTTTCCAATGGCGTAAGTTTAGAACCTGTAGATTTTTTATCCGTGATATCCATTCAATGACACATTTTGAATCACCATAAACCTATAGGAATTCTATTTTGATAAGAGCAATAAAAAAAGAGCCAAGCAAACATTGATTTTGGCCTAAGTGTTGGAACCAGATCTCGTGTTCAACCAAATGTGATAGGATAGGGCCCCCTGAAGAAGTGTAACAAGCTCCCCCAACAAATTGTCTGTCTTGTGAAGCACCATCGGAGAAACCCACATAGCAGGCATGGGGAGTAGATGGAAAACAAAAAGGTCTTACAAGCTTGAGTTTTTTAGGTCTCAAGTATTCCTTGAAAATACTAATAATTTGAGGGAGGATGCGAGGAGGTGTTATGGACAGATCCTCGAAGATGCAATTGTTCATCACTGTTGGGTCCCTATAATACTAGTGATTACCCCATTACTATTGTAGTTATACCCCTTATTAATATTGTTGTGCCCCTATTGCCCCCATATTGTTATTACTGTGCCCCATAGAATCCCTCTATTGTTATTTTTGTGGCTTTATATTATTATTGTTAGGTCGGCTGGATTATATTGTGACTCCTTAGACTCCTATATATAGAAAGGAGGTTTTGTCATTTGAATCATCCAAGAATTGTTCATTTATGTAATGTAAAGGAGGTTGCCCCCTCGAAGAGGCTGAATTCTAAGGTGTTGATCTATCTTTTCTATCTTTTCTTGAGCTGGTTTCGTAACATTTGGTATCAGAGCTTTGGATTCTAGGGTTTCGCTGCGCCAAATAGGTCATCGTGGCATTTTCGCTATAACTTTTTTTTGCGACGTTTCAGAAATTGCAAAAAAAACCCATTTGAGAAGAAATCGCATTGAACCTCGAGTCTGAATTTCAGAGCTTTTCGCGCTATATTTGCGGAGATATGATCTGAGGAAGTTGGTCTTTTTGCAGACTGTTGAATTACATTCCAAACAGGTGACCTGGGGAAAATCGTCATGACTTTCTTTCTGAGCATCGGATTGAAATTTCGTAAAAAGGTACAGAAAGAGGACAGACTGTAGTTTTTTTGTATATATTTTTTAGAGTCAAAGGTTGAAACAGTGACACATGGCACTTCATACAAGTTCGCTCTACTGAACTAGTCTATAATCAGGTCACTGCGGGAGATTGTGCATAACTCTTTCTTGGAGAATCCAATTTGGATCAGACTAGTGGCATTGGAAAGAGGACACAGAAGTCTACTACAGGTCATAATTTCAGAACTGGATGATTCGAAATTACAGAGATACATCAGATTCAATATCAGGCTTCTACAAAGTGAAAAAAGGTGTGTAGTTTTTTTTTTTTAATTTTGCATAAGCTTGGTTTGAAGGAATTCAAAGGGCATAGTAAAGCATTATTATCAGTAATTTATGCCCCAAGGAAAGAAAATGCAAACACATAGTAAGCAACCTGAAAGCTCTAGCATGACTTATGAAGAAGAGGAAGAAATGCAACATGATATAGCAAAATTACGAGACCAAGTGCAACAAGTGTCACTTGCACAAAAAGGAACAGAACCTAAGATGGATGGTTTAAAGAAAGATGTAGAAGCTAAGATGGATGGTTTAAAGAAAGGCGTAGAAGCTAAGATGGACAATTTGAAGATAGATTTGAAGACAGACATGGAAGAATTGAAGAAGTTGCTACAAGAAAGGGTCACTAATGGTGAAAGGGTAGTAAAGGAAACTCATGATGATGACAAAAGAAATGTTAATCATGATTCCATATACTCTAATGTTGGATTGAAGGCCCACCATATTCCAAAAATCGATATGAGGAAGTTTGATGGCAAGGATCCCGCAACATGGATATTACAGATGGAGCAATTCTTTGATCTCAATAATGTGCAAAACACACAAAAGGTACGTATGGCAACTTTATATTTGGAACCAAATCAGTTTGTATGGTATCAATGGCTTTGCTCTCGTAAACAATTTATCACTTGGGCAATTTTTACGGAAGAATTAATAGCACATTACGAGGATACAAAAAGAAACACTTTTTTTAGCCAATTGATAAGTCTCAAACAAAAGAGTTCAATAATGGAGCACATTGAGGAGTTCCAAAAATTGAACATAAGGGTAAAAGATATTCCAGAGGAGCGTAGGATTGATGTGTTCATAGGGTCTTTAAAGGATAATATCCAACATGATGTTCGCCTTTGGGAACTTGATTCATTAGAGAAGGCATTCAGGTTAGCAAGAAAAATGGAAAGAAAAATTATGGCAACCAGGAAGCATACCACTCACAACTATAAAGACGGAAGTGTTGTTGCCCCTAGTCTTCCACAACCTATAAGGTTGACACCACAACAATTGGAAGAAAAAAGAGCAAAAGGGCTTTGTTACAGTTGTGATAGCAAATACACTAAAGGTCATAAATGTGCTGAGAAGAAATTATTCTACATAGATTGTGAAGAGGAAGAAGAAAAGGAGCAAGAAAGGTCAAAAGAAGAGGATATACTTTAGGAACAAAGCCTAGATGAAGAACAAATAAATCCGACCATATCTTGTAATGCATTGGCGGGAATTACCACTCCTTAAACCATCAAGATAGAAGGAAAAATCAAGAAGAAAAAGGTAATAGTGTTGATTGATTCAGGAAGCACCCAGAATTTTATTCATTGTAAGGTAGCAAAAGAATTGAATTGCTTCCTATATCTAGCACCAGAGTGTCAAGTGATGAAAGCAAATGGAGGAGCAATAAATTGCTCTGGAAAGTGCCATAATATCAAGCTATCCATGGGAGAATATGTATTGACTAGCCCAATGATTTCCATTCCAATGGGAGGTGATGATGTTGTACTAGGAGTCCAATGGCTACAATCCTTGGGTACAATAGATTTTAATTTTCAAGAACTTTTCATCAAATTTTCTACGGAAGGAAAGGAAGTTGAATTAAGGGGTATTGCAGGGAAACCAGGAAAGATAATCAGCTCTAATGGTATGACAAAGCTTCTAAAAAAGAAGCAAAGAGGTGTAATTGCACAATTATGTTCGCTAGATGTTTCCACATGGGAATCATCTATTTGTCCAGATCTCCAAAAAGTCCTAGACAATCATTCCGAGGTATTTGAGACTCCCAAAGGTCTCCCACCTATGCGTGATCATGATCATGCTATTCATATGATTCCAGGAAGTGTTCCTCCAAACATTAGGCCGTACAGATATCCCTATGTCCAAAAGAGTGAATTTGAATGTATGGTTGCAGAAATGCTAGAGGCTGGTATAATTCAACCGAGTCAAAGTTCTTTCTCTGCTCCAGTAGTATTGGTGCACAAGAAGGATGGATCATGGTGCATGTGTCCGGATTATAGGGAGCTCAACAAGCTCACTATTAAAGATAAGTTCCCCATTCCTGTCATTAATGAATTACTGGATGAATTGCATGGATCAATTTACTTCACCAAGTTGGATCTTCGTTCAGGATATCATCAAATAAGAATGAAGACTGAAGACATTTTGAAAACAACATTTAGAACTCATGAGGGTCATTATGAATTTTTGGTCATGCCTTTTGGCCTTACCAATTCACCTTCAACATTTCAAGGTTTGATGAATTCAATTTTCAAACCATTCCTTAGAAAATTTGCGTTAGTATTTTTTGATGATATACTAATCTACAGCAAGTCTTGGAAGGATCATGTTGAACCTGTTGACAGGGTGTTACAACTATTGGAGGAGAAACAATTATATGCAAAAAGATCCAAATGTTTCTTTGGAGTCCAGGAGGTGGAATATCTGGGTCATATTGTATCTCATGAAGGAGTTAAGGTAGACCCTAGCAAAATTAAAGCCATTAAGGAATGGAAAATCCCAACATCCATAAAGCATCTGCGAGGATTTCTCGGGTTGACAGGGTATTATCGCAAGTTTGTTAAGAATTATGGGAGAATAGTAGCACCTCTAACAACATTATTGAAGAAAGATGCATTTTCATGGACTCTGGAAGCAACAAAGGCCTTTGAACATCTTAAAGAGGAAATGTGCCAAGCACCGGTCTTAGCTACACCGGACTTCACAAAAACCTTTATTGTGGAATGTGATGCTTCAAGAAATGGAATTGGTGCTGTTCTAATGCAAGATGAAAGACCCATTGCTTTTGAAAGTCGTCCAATCAAGGGAAAGTTTTTAAGCAAAGCTATTTTATGAGAAGGAAATGTTGGCAATACTCTAACAATCACCTTCCAAATGCCCCAGGAAAGAAAAATATGCAAGGATTTAAAGTTACCCATCTTGAAGTCCGATTAGTGGAGACAAGAATCAAAGGATGAAATGGGGCTAGTGTCCAGAAGATTCAGTTAGATGCTAGAACATCATTCCATAAAGCCATGGGAAAGGCACAATGAAAGAAGAGGTGACCAATGGATTCAAGCCCGTTCAAACAAAGGAAACATATATTCGGTCTAGTGCAAGCCCTATGTAATTAATTATCCGAAGTGAGGATGTGATTTTCCAGAGTGACCTAGACAAAACATCTGAGTTTTTGTGGTAAGGACCATTTCCATAACTTTTTGTGCCACAATATATCCTTGCGTTCTAGAGAGGAAACAATGATGGAATCATAGGCCAACTTGGGCGTGACTTGTCTAGAGGAAGAGTTCCAACTCCAGACAATGAAGTCCTCCTCATTATTTAAAAATAACCTATTTGATAGCCTCAGACGCCTGAAGACCCAGATCAAGAGAGTTTTTCCAACAACTTGAGGGGACAACCTATGAGCTAGACAATGAAACATGGCATAATCTAGATACTCCCTCAGCATTTAGAGAAGTGATAAACTCCTCAGATCGATGATATAAAGAGTTAACTCCGATAAAAGGATCCTTCTCAAGGATGACCTAGTGTCCATTTCCCACCTTCTGAGAAATCCATTATACAATCCAAGGTAAAACCTCCACTATACCCCTCTAAGAATTTGACCCAAAAGGATATTTCTGAATATTGTAAGACTTCAACCACTCCAAAATTGCCCTATTATGTAATTATTTCTTGATAATGATATGACTCCAGAGATCTGTAACTGGGATAGCCTGCCAGAGACCCTTCATGACAAGGGCAAGACCAAACTAATATAGATTTTTAAAACCGCATACCCCAAGGCACTTTGCCCAAATGGAAGGTTGACCTTATCTTCTTGCCAGACCAAAGAAAATTGAACATACTTTGGTGAATCTTTCGAATGGTAGATTTAGATATCTTCGAAAGTGTTAACTAGTAAACTGAAATGCTCTCCAAAACTGACTTAACCAAAATCATTCTACTGCCCAAGGAAAGCCACCTACAACACCAATTTCTAATTATGCATTCTATCCTCTTGATAAGCCAAGACAAGTCTTCCACATGGTAGAAATTCAGCTTTAGGTGATAACCTAGGGATGTAATGCCTTTTTCAACAGGAGCCACCTTGAATGAAAGGATAGAGACAATATATTCAAGGGTCTGATCTGGAATATTATTATGTAGGAAGGAAGATTTAAGATAGTTGATCTCCATACCAGATGTAATGCAAAAAGAGGAGAAAATACATCAAATTTTTTTCCATCCAGTGATCGACCCTTCCCCAAAGATTAACACATCATCAATGAAGAGTAGATGTATTAAAAATAAAGACTTGGACACCTTAAACACTTTAATGAGACCCTCCATTTGGCCTTATTGATCATTTGGCTCAGACCCTCTATGATAAGAAGAAATAAAATGGGAGATAAAGGGCACCCCTCTCTCAAGCCTCTAGTGTTGGTGAAAAAATCAAATGGGGATCCATTGACAAGCACCGAGAAATTTGAAAATTTTACACACCCCATGACCCAATTTGTGACCTTTACGTCAAGACCGATATCAAGGAGCAAGGGCATGAGGAAGTCCCAATTCATTTTTTCATAAGCTTTGACCAAATCCATTTTATGTATCATCGCACTAAATGTTTTAGTCTTAATGGAATGCAAATCCTCTTGAGCCACACCAATGGCATCATGAATCAAGCAACTAGGGAAGCCAAACTATTCTAGAGAAAGCGAGACAAAGAGCTTACGTTTTATTCAGCTAGAGAGGACTTTAGCAATGACTTTATAGACCAAGTTACATAAGGATATCGACCTGAAATCATTGAAGGTGAGAGGTTTAGAGCATTTAAGTATCAAAGAAATAAAAGTGGCATTTATTGCCCCAGACACTGATCCCATATTCTTGACCTCCTACACAACTGAAAAAATGTCATTTCCCATCAGATCAAAAAATGCAAGAAATAATTCAACGGTCCACCTATCAAGGCCAAGAATTTGATCCTTTGAAAAAAATTTGAAGACCGATTTGATCCCATCCAAAAAAATAGGTCCACCCAACATGGTTGAATCTTCACATGAAATTAATAACATAAATTAAATAAATTTAAATAATATATATAGATATATATATATATATATATATATAGATAGATATATATATATAGCTTACTTTTTAATCATTTTAATTATTATATTAAACTTATAACATATAAAAACCCTCGATAATATAATAATATTAAACTTATAACATATAAAACCCTTGATAATAAAATTATTTTATATTAAATTTATAATATATAGAATTCTTAATAATATTTTTTTTTTAATAAAAGACACCAAGTAAACCCAAAAACCCTTGAAATCATGCGACCTCTACCGTTAAGATACCATGGTAAAAAGTACAGTGATGTGTGGTTTGACCGTAAGTCACATGGGCGAAGCCCGGGCAGACTGAAGTTCAAATCTCATTGAGTACAATGACCTGCCGTGGTGGCAGCTGGAGGGGCGGATTCCCCTTTCCCGAGAGTCTGCTCTTGCTAAAATCATAGGAACTTAGTATACCCGACTTGCAGGTGGTTGGTTATGCTCTTGGTGTTATAGTGGCAGCTATGAGGTTTGATCCTGGGTCTCCCATAGATTAGGCCTGGTAATTACCGATTCACCATGTAGTTAGTAAAAAAAAAGATACCATGGTAAAAATAAAAAACCAAAAACACAAAATATGAAAATACAAGGCTGAAGTCCGCTCAATAAATCCATCGGTCTACCAAGTGCTTTGGAGTGGGAGGTTAACGGTTTAATTCCTATAAGGTTCTTCAAGTCCATTGCGTTCACTTTCTATTTATAGTTTTTAATTTTAATATTTTGCGAAATTAAGATAGATTATAGTGGTATTTAGTTTGTATGTTACAATAACAAAGTGTATAATTGTTAATTATTAAGTTATATTTATATTTATTTTTTGATTTATTAAATATTGATAGGGATCAAATATCTCAAGGTGTAAATTTCTTTGCTGAATGTAAAATTTGAAGAAAGATTTGCACTATGAGAAATTTGATAGATCTAGAGTTAAGATAGATCTAGGTTGGTTTAATTATTAATTTTAATTTTTATATAATTTCACTAAGTCAAAATGTTTTAATTAATAATTTTATTTTTTTATATTTATGTAATTTGACCAAGTTAAAATGTTTAGATAACATAATATAACTAGAAAATACAACTCTTCCCTATTAGGATGGAGAGTGTCTCTTGGCCCAAAAATGTAATAAACTTAAATTCAAAAAATTTATTTATAAAATATTTTGATTGTGAAATGAGATATTGATGTTGGATATGTGATAGTGATGAGCCATGGTATTAGCACATTGTATGGTATGGTATGGTTAATAATATTCATGGTAAAGTGGGGTAAGTATCTATGGTTAAAAGTCTTGTTAATTGTAAGTATTATTTATATTGTGAAATGAGTGATGGTTTTTGGGCATGTGGTATTGATGAGCCATCATATTGGCCCATGGAATGGTATGGTTAATAATATCCATGGTAAAGTGTTGGTGAATATCCATAGTTAAAAATCTTGTTATATTGAAAGTATTAAATTTTTTTGTGCTTATTAATTAAATTTAAATATGATTACAAATTTTTTATTTTAATTTATATGGTGAAATGGATCTTAATTTATATCTACCATTTATAGGAGTCGTCTACTGAGGTCGAGGAATTTCTCGAATGGCCAAAAGTGGCCGGAATCGGGCAAAAAAAATTCAAAAAATGTTGTAGAGGCAGTGTTTGAATCATGTTTTTGATGGTGGAAATGGATTAAGCACCATCAAAAACTTCGAAGGCACCTAAAATTATGAAATTTGACAACTTTTACTTGGATTTACAAAAATCCATGCCGATCTTTTCAAAATATGGTTGGAATTTCCATAACTTTCAAGGCAAAAAAGCATAATTATTGGACGGCCAAAAGTGGTAGGAAGAATTGCACGGACGCCCAGAAGTGGCCCTAATTTGGGCAAAAAAATTTCAAAAAATGTTGTGGAGGCACTGTTTGAATCATGTTTTTTATGGTGGCAAAAATGCATAATTGTTAGACTACAGCCTATTTATATCTTATATATTTTCATATGATAGAGGTGTAGATATATCTCAAAATAAATTATAATTTATTTCTTTTTAAATTAAATAAAAATTGTTATAAAATTGAATTCAAATAAAATATTTATATACTAGCATTTGCATCTGATGTTGCAAAGAAAACGCCGTAAGGCATAGAGTGTGGAAGAATAGGGACATGTGAATGGGCATTGTTGAAAGTAAGGGTGGATAATAATGAGTTGCAATTGAAATTGTTAGTTATGTGTATGTTGAATATAGATATTTTTTAAATAATAGTGTGTAGAAGAATAGTGACATGTGAATGGACATTGTTGAAAGCAACGGTGGACGATATTGAGTTACACTTGAAACTATTAGTTATGTGTGTTTTGAATATGGATAAGTAATAGTAGTGTGTGGAAGAATAGAAACATGTGAATGGACATTCTTGAAAGCAAGGGTGGATGATAATGAGTTATAGTCAATGTCATATAGAGGTTATCCATTATTCATGTAGCAGTTGTTGTTTATGTGAACATGTTTTTGTACATTATTTTAAGTTTTTTGTTTTGTATTTAGAGATTTTGTTTTTCCATATGTTACATATTTAAGAATGAATTGTCACTTTTAAAGAGGGCACACAAGGTTGCTAGCTGTCACAAAATATTCCACTGACTATAAATATGATTTTATTTGTTGTATAATTCGATTTACCATCATGCGAGTAAAAATTAAATGTTCGATTTACCATCATGCGAGTAAAAATTAAATGTCCTTTTCCTACTATGTGGTTCTATCAACTAGGGGTTTCCAAAAATACAAGTGAATGCCATCAAACTCCTCACTAAAATCAAACTCTCGGTGAAATTTTCGTAGATATAGGGATGCACAAATTCCTTAACTTGCCAAAACTCTATCAAAATGACATTTTTCTCTACTAACTTCAAATTTTTGTAGATATAGGGATGCACAAATTCCTTAACTTGCCAAAACTCTATCAAAATGACATTTTTCTCTACTAACTTCATATGAGATGTTGTGAACTTTATTTTGGATAAAAATTTGACTGTGTTTTTAATATCCCAATTCATGTTCTGTAACACTCACTTTTAAAGGCTTGAAATGCAAATTATGGTTCAAGCCACAACTTTATAAGGAACATATGCACAGAACATGCTTAGGACAACCAATGCAAATTATATTTGCATTATTTAGCAAATCCTGCTTAGTAGAAACACTTGTGATAGCTATCAAATTTCCAATTTGTCTATCTTCAACTAAACCCCTTGCCCAAGAAAGAGCAACTAGAATGAAATAACAAGTTGAAATATCATCGAAAATCTATACCTCTGATTGTATATGATGGCTAAAATGTATCATAAAGATACACTTTTGTCAAAGATAGTTAAAAATAATGCTAGAAAGTAGCAACCATAAGCTTAACTGACAACCTCTGCCCACTCATTTCCATTCAAATCCCATGGCAACAAGGCCTAAAGTGCCTACCAATAAAAAAATTGCTTTGATGAAATAAGTTGAAAAAGACCCCATCCGACAACATACGATACAAATACTATCTTCCCCTCCCTGTCACAGACCAAAAAAGGCCACATATCATATACAATAAATGTAAATGTGCTGAGGGAACCAATTACCCAATATTATAGATCAAGTCCTAACAAAACTCCAAAAAAAGGCCACATATCATATACAGTAAATGTGTCTGAGAGACCCAATTACCCAGTATTACAGATGAAGTCTTAACACAACTCCATTGTTCTACGTGCTGGGTAGAATAGGAATGGTCACTACACCAAACCCCTTTTTCTTGAGTACAATATATCCATTATAGTAAGTTTTAGATTAAATTTAAAACATGTTAATTAAATTTTAATATGAAATTTTAATGGTTATGAAGATGAAGCATTAACAATATGATTCCTTTCTAAAAAATTGTTTATAATTTTGTTAATATAAAAGTGAAAAATTAATATAATAAATTGAATTAAATTGTTTTATTATTATTATTATTTTAATTTAATGTTTCGTTATGCATACTAAATATTTTTTTCATATAAAACTAAATTTTAAATGTTTACTCATTTACAAATGCTACAACACATACCCCTTTTTCGGATTGATGTTTATGAGTAGTAGGCCAAAACTTTCCAAATGCTTCAATTTCTTTTCCAAAATTTCAGAGATGCCTATTTGAAAACCCTTGATATATCAGTGTTTGATCTGAACAGGTTTCGAACATACTGGTTGTTGGGTTATAGAGATTTTTTTAAATTTCTACCAAGCAAGGAAGAAGTCAAAAGCAGATTGGTATTAAAACCATGGCCGCAGCTCAAGGACTTGTGTTCTTGTCCCCAAATAAGACACTGCAACTGACATATGAGGGTGAGTTTTATGAGGTACTCATAGCAAAAGCCCAGCTCTCCGTTATAGCAGAAAAATGGGGCATACCCTCATCTACAGATACTGTAAAGCAAACGTAGCCACATTTTGAATATTGCTACAGGGGCTTAGAGCACACTATATTGCAGGCTGTAAAGACTCCGCATTCAAAACAAAATGGAAAGATAAGATGAGAAAAATATTGGATCATAAAGCAATAGAGAGTATAGTGGAAGCATGGGATCCTTATAGTTATTATTGGTCCTCCTTAAGCCTTGCTAGGATTGGTGGCTTACGCAAGAAGAGTGATTTTCTAGGTATCATTTTTATTTTGTTGCTCCTATGGGGCTTCTTAGATTCAGAAGTTGAAGGGACCCAACATGGGAAAAGTGTTGTTTGGTGGCTTGCCTGTAACACATGAACTGGTACTTAGCCCCAGACAACTCAAGAGTGTACAAATTTCGAAGGACAAAGGATAAAAAGGAGTTACTATTAGAATATAAAATACCCTCTTAAGAAACTCTACCTGGGATTTCTTGAAAATTTTAATTTACCAGGTTCTTCATTTCATCAAAAGATAAGAGCATTAGTGTAAAAGAAGGATTGAAATTGAAAAGTAATGAACTGTTATCATTTTTTTCCATTCTACCAGCGTCACAAAACATGTATGTACTAGTTCACTCTAAATGATGCATGATTTATTGCAAAGATGGTAAAAAACTCAATGCTCATTTCTTTTGATCTCACCGGAAATTCGCATTTTAAAATCTTCTAAATCTATTAAAATAGTAACAATATTACAAAATTATATCCTATTTTCCAGTGATTAGGAACTTTACGGCCCTAAAAGCTTTATTATGAGTAAAATATTATGTTTTCATTGTCTTCTAATAGTTTTGTGTGAACAAACTCCAAATTTCTTGCACCATTCCGACTTGAACTAAATGTGCAAGTGGTATATGGTAGGTAGACAGAGTAAACCTGCAATTGTTTTGGAGAAATCTGTAGCGCTTGTCAATTAGTAATCCTTCAAAAGGACCAGTGCTCTTATTAGTCTTCAATGTGATTTTTCCTAGAACATACACAACCCTTGTATTCTTTGCCAATTCAAGCTACTGCAATTCCTCATCTACAGAGTAGTTACTTTCTACCAATGTATTTCTGCTTGCATAACTTCTGTCATGTGAGGAGGAATGAGTTCCTCTGAGCTTGAGATAGTCTTTTATGCTTTCAACAACCTGGTTGATAAATTCAGATCCTTCAATGTTTGGGGCATCTTTGTAGCCATATTGGGCTATGCATTTATATACACTCTTTGGCTCTAGTTTTCAAACTATAAATCTCTCCGAAAAAATCATTGTCTTGACTAGAATCATTCTTATGATGACAATGACAAGAACTTCATGCAGAGACCCCACATTCTTTTCATAATGTTCAATAATCGATGGTAAGCCAGAAATAAGGTCACTATAGAAGAAACAAGTTCCTGGTACATGTGAATTCACTCGGGTAACCAATCCATTCAAAACTTCTATGTTGAGTTTTCTTCGTGCTAAATTTTTATACTTTTTCTACCTTCCATATTTCCAAGAGAAGATTATGGTCAGAAAATTAGGAAGGGACACCAACTTCCTTGTGGAAACTTATTCAATATAGATGATAGATAAACGCCTTCAAAGATAGCAAAAAAATAGAATGAAGTGTAGTATAAGAAAAACATGTATGTTCAAAACCACAAGCATGACCAAGGTTACAATGCACATTGTAATGAACATAACCCCAACAACTGCAACCCCTGCACCACCAAACACCTAAAATTATCCTTGGAAACTCAAAAGAATCCATAAGAAATACCAAATTATGTTGTCAAATATAAATTTGGATATTGTTACCATGTGCATTACCAATTTGTGTTCCATCCCAGAATCCTACGATAATTGCAATGTAGATAACCATGAGAACATAGTTAACTTCAGGTGAATAGATTTGACCCTCGTAATTTTGGGAGGTATGCAAAATCTTCACTCGAGGGAAGCAGCTAAGAGCCATGGATTATTTTATGATTGAGAATGTTGTTGCAATCAATGCTTTGCTAGCTACAATGGCTGCTAAAGTGGCAACATTCCATCCATAGAAAAATGAAAAAATATAACTATTCAACCTATCTTTTATGTAGATTTTGAGGGGTTACAATCAGAAGCATCCAAGGGGTGGTAGGAATGAGAGGCAGAGGGGGGAAAGATTATCTTTTACTCCAATCGAACTACATAATCAACCTTTTCTTGGGGTCTACTATTGAGATCAAATAATTAGGCTCAAGCCTATGCTCTCCTTCAAGTATTATCTTTGGCCCATTCTCACAATATTTTTAACCTTGTGAATATTAGGGACTCTAAAATTATCATATGGTACTAAGAATTCTTCCAAAGGATATGTATCTGAAGAAAATTCTCAAGCGAGTTTGAGCCCTATTATGAATTTTCATTCTTACAAATTGTACCATGTGTTGAGGTAGAATAATAGCGAAGATGATAAGTATGATAATCAAGGCACATCCCTGGCCTTGGGTAAAATATTAATCAGTGACAAAGAAAAAATATATTACATTATTTAATGAAATTGTTTTGGGTTAAAAATTATCAAATTTTGAAAAGAAAGTGTGTCAGGTGGTGTTTCAAAAAGATAATATTAGTCTCCTCTTCCCAGTGCTTGTTAGGGCTTGTTTGAGTTTTGGGTATGTGAATCTGGTGGCAACAACATGTAAGGGGTCATATCAAATAATATTCATGACCACCTCCTTTCTAATTTCATTAACTCTGTGAATAATAATTCAAGATGATCTTTTGTCATCTTAGAAATGACACATTTTAGGGCTTTTGGGCCCTATTTGATTGAGTATTACAAGGGATTTGGGCATAGCTTTCCATGTGGAAATATTTTGGTAGTGATTTCAGATGACATTTCCATGATTTAGGTTATTTGGAAGAGATTATATCATGATTAGGAATTAAATTTTAATTGTGGTTTGTACTATTTCCTTGCAAAAAACATCGCAATGACCATAGGAAGGTAGATAGATTTATGGGTACACATATATTACCTCCCAGTTCTTCAGCGTTGCAAGGTGTGCGACATTATTATTCATTATAATTCACTTCAATTTATTTCTATGTACCTTTTTTCCCCAGTGTAGGCTCCTCTCTTCAACTTGTTTTTTGGACTCCATTGGATTTTTAATGGAAAGTAAGGCCTAGATTAGTAGAATTTTGTTGCCATTTTTTGATATTTCACATGGAGTGGTTGAGGTAGAACATTTAGGATGAAAACCAATGCATCAATGGGAATACAAATATAGGAACATTTCTACTTATTCATGCAAGTGGTAAGCCCCTTCTTTGTCAATTCAATGCAATATTTAGAAATGCTTTATGTGTGGCAGTCATGTTGGGTTCTTTCATTCCCTTTTATTCTGTCATTGAAATTTTGTTGAGTTTGTTTTGGGCCTGTATTTAGGTTGGTATAAACCCTTGGTGGAATTTTAATTTGAATTTGAAGTTGATGCTCCTAAGAAAGAGAAATTTTCAAGGAATTTCTATTATGCCTCACCATTTTGGTAAATTTAGTGTCAACTGATGGAGTAGATGCAACAACTTCATGAGGAAGTTTTTACTCTATTGTTAAAATATAATCATATACAATGGAAATTTTTATTGATAATTGATCCATTTTTCAAAATATATAAGATGAACTATCTATCCCTCATGAGCAGTTTGAGGACCTACAAGTGACTCTCAACCAACAACCTTTAGATTTATCTACATCTAATAAATCACTTTGTTCTAAGAAGGAAATCCTTTCTAAATTTAATGATCCAACCCTAGCTTTGGAAAATGATACATAGCAAGAAGGTTTAGGCTAACCCACTCCCACTTATTAGCATGTTTAGAAACTGTTGTCAAATTTTAAGCGCTTTTTGGAAAACATTTACCACTAAATATCATAGGTCAGTTATATCTTAAGACTGGATATTTGAGCTCTTGGGAATTTGGAATAGACTTCCAAACATTGGTTTTTCATTTATTTCTTTCCCATTTTGATGCAAAATTTGTGACCTAAACACATTTTGTTTAATATCTTTTCTCATTCCAGCTAGAAAAAATACAACGAGACACATCCAAACACTTCGGATGAAAACCTAATATATATACAACACACTTATATTAGAGCAATACATACTTATATTAGTAAGTCCCCTTTTGAAACTTGCTTTAAAGATTTGCAACCTTCACCTTTGGATGTTACACATGGACAAAAAGGAGGAGTGAGGGAGGATCTCATAGGGGATGCATTAAGAGTAGAAAAATTATTGAGAAGATTAGATAAATCCATTTGCAAGTACATAAGACATTGAAGAAATCAAAATAAAAATATAGTACCATGAATTATTAGCATGTAACAAAGAATTTATTTAGAGTAGGAGACAAAATATAGTTGCAGTTGAACAAGGAAATACTATAGGGTCCTGATGGTAAGAAGATCAAGGTTTTGTGGTATGAACCTTTTGAGATATTGGAAAAGGTGGGAGATAATTCCTACAAACTCAACCTACCTTGATACATGCACATTTACTCAATAATGAATGTGGAAAGTCTCAAACTCTATGAGCCTTCCATTTCGGAATAAGAAGAGGATCATGCGTTACCTTCCATAGAGGACTTACCTCCAAATGCCCCAGCAGAGTTGAAAAGCATACAATTTTACAAAAGAGGTCAAGAATTAGAAGATAGGGGTAACATGACCTTTGGTAGAATGAGTTGAAAGGAAAAATACCAAGAAAATACAAATAGTACTCCAAGAAGAAGGTAGAGAGAATTTCCTCACCTAATTCAGTATGAATTTTGAGGATCAAAAGCCTTCAAAAATTGGGAGGCATGATTTGTATCAGATCATATTATTTTTCATTTATCTTAATTCGTTTAGAGTGGAAAAAATTGGATGAATCAACTTGAAAGGTCATTTTACATTTAACCTATTTTATGATTCGATTCCTCTTCTAGGCCCTCTACTGGGCTTCACAAACATTCTCTAACAATATTCTACAATTACACATCTCTAATCTAGACTTCATTTCATCCTTTACTTTGTTCCTTCATGCCATAAAATACGACAGACAATCCTTTTCACAAACTTCGCAGATGATTGAATATTACTTTCCCCCAAAAAATGCCAATCTCTTTTTCCTATTTATATTTTACTGGATTGATCAGAAATGGCAAGGCCAAGTATCAAGCTTTATGATTTTATTTTTTTTCTTACAAGAAATCTTGCCCGAATGACCCAAATATAGATTGATTCCTTAATTCTTTGGAGCTTAAATTGAATTGCATGAAACCATATGATGTGATTGTATTCTATAAAAATATAGATCTGAGACCTTATGAGCATTGTAAATTAAAATACATCAGATATTCTTGACTTAGATTAAATCTTCAACACCGAAATTCATTATTCACTGCATAAGACCAGGAGTTGTGATGACAGGCTAAAACAACAAACTATGACACCTAAATTTTGACCATATTGTGAAGCTCAACAAAAATGGAGTTGTATGGGACTTGCAAGAAATTTCCAAGCCAAGTAACACAATCTGTAAATAATGTCAAATTGGAAAGAAAATTTGAGTGCCCTTCAAACCCAAAGAAAATTCATGAAGTAGGCGACTACAACTAGTTCACACAAATTTATGTGGGCTCGGAAGAACTGAGACTCCAAGTGGTGTGGTTGAAAGAAGAAATAGATCCATGCAATACTTAGTAAGAGCAATGATGGAATCACTTAGTATATTGCTTTAGGAAAAAACAATTATCTATATTCCTTTCTTTTATTGAAGTTGAATATATAGTAGCTACAACTTGAATATATAGTAGCTACAACTAGTTGTAGTCAGATTTCATGGTTGAAACAAAATCTACATGATATGTAAGCTACTTATGATAAACCCATTCCAATCATCTGTGATGACATAGATGTAATTGACTCAATTTGATTTGAAATAGCAAAGAAGAAGAAGTGCGAAGAAGGATGAAGAAAGGAAGAAAAGAGTGAAGTTTCTTGGGAAAATATCTCTCTCTCTCTCTCTCTCTTACATGTATGAAGCTAGGATTTCCGTGAAGCTGCAATTGTAGGAAGTCGAAATTGCAGGGCCGAAATTTTGGGATGAAGTTGTAGGTTGAAGTTTGGAAGTTACCTTGAAGAAGATCTTGCTGGAGGATGACATGGTGCTTGGTGGGGTTGTTGGCTCTAGTCTTTGGGTCTTGGAATTCTCTTTGTAAGTAGATTCTAAAGAAGAAGAGAAGCATTTTCTGGGTTTTCCCCTTGGAGGGGTTTTGCCCTAGCTTGGAGCCTATATCTTGTGTATTTTGTTGTGGTGTGATCTTCATTGTTTTGGTAATTGCTTGAAAATATAACACTCCTTTCTTGATACTCTGTCTTATTTTTTGTCTCCCCCATTCTTTCCTCATTCTGGTTCTATACATTATTACAAGCAAAGAGAAGAAGAGTTCAATTTTATTTTGTGAGATCTTCAGTGCTTGTGCTTTCTTCTCCCCCTTAGCCTTTGCTTATTCCCCTAGAGAAATTGAAAATTGAGATTGATATGGGGTTTAACGATAAGTTTCGTTGGGTGAAACCCACGAGATGAGCGTTCAAATCTCATTGAGTATATATATATGACCTGTTGTGTCTTGGCTAGAAGAATAGACGACCCCATAGCGGACGTCTCGGCTCTTGTTGAGGCATAAGTTTCCTACTATTGTGCGGCTTGCAGGCTGTTGCACGTAGCCTAGGTTTATAGTGGCAGCCAGTTAGATTTGATCCTGGGTTTGTTCAAGATAACTCTCATCAGTTACCGATTATCCTAGATTTAAAAAAAAAAAAAAAAAAAAAAAAAAAACTACTAGTATGGAGTACCTGTGGTGGTGGATCTGTTTTGCTGGATCAAGATAAGTGTTTCCCCATTTAGCAAAGCTAGTTCATACCTTGGATTCTTGCTACGAAAACTTATCAAAACTTAGTTCAATTTACAACTTTAGATAATAAAAATACATAATTTCATTGGAAAATACTACAAGTTGTGAAAACTTATCGAAACTTAGTTCAATTTACAACTTTAGATAATAAAAATACAGATTTTCTTTGGAAAATACTACAAGTTCTTCATGTGTGAAAATTCTATTTTCTTATGCTTTCACTAATATTTAATCTTGATCTTAATTGGATTTGAGAGATAATCTTCAAATTGTCTTCCTCCCTATTCACTTTATCTTCCTTTTATCTCTTTGACTCCATTAAAAGGCTCTAGTTTACTAAACAACAAGTTCTTATAGAATAAGATGCACTATTAGGCATATTTGAGTAGGCATTTAGCTCATTTTCGTTCTGTTTTAGATAGATTACAGTAAGATTAGCTTGCATTATGGCACAGAAATAGAAGTGTGTGTGTTTTTCAGTTTTCATGCATAATAATCGTAAAAAATCATTTAAAAAACTCAAAAAATTACATAAAAATAACCTTCAATTCATAAAAACAGTCGACTACTTGTTGTGGTTTATGTGTACTTTTCAGCCTCTAAACAGTCAATTTACAGTTTGTTGTAAATTCATTTTTGTTGCTTTTGGCATATCCTTCATAGAGTAATTGCAATAGACTTTGTCCTCTGAATTATAGGTAAATATTGCACCATTTGCCATCTGAATTTTTATCCATTTAATCACTTATTGCTTGCTGTGTTTTCCATTATTACGAAAATACTTGTCTAGGACAGTCGCTGGTAGTTTGAATTGGGTGGCAGTGACCATTTATTGCATTCTAGTTTAACTCACCAAGTCATCTAAGGATTCTCCCCCGTAGTTAACAAACACTAACCCAAAGTGCAGCGAATGAGTACGTGGTGACAGTTTACCATTTCCAGTTACACTGAAACGGATGGTTTTGAATGTTAACAACAACGAATGAGTACGTGGTGACAGTGTACTATTTCCAGTTACATTGAAACGGATGGTTTCGAATGTTAACAAGTAGATCGGATTTTATCATCCCCTTTTTCTGAGGTGAAATGAAATGAAATGATATTTTAAGGTCTACGGGACTAAAAATAGTCTATGAGACCATTAGTTCCAGTTTTTTTTCCTCCTTGCAATTCAGTATTTTTCTGATTCAAATTGATGATGACCTGACCCAACCTTCCAACAATCCCCTAGCTAAAGAGAAAATACCAAAAAACTAATACTAACTAATATGATAAAAAGGCAAGAGAATTAAGATGTTGATATCCCAGCAAAAGCAAGCTAGCATATGGACTTTGAACCAGAAAACAAGAAGCATGCCAACAAGAACAGCTGCAAGAAAAAAATCGGCAAATGACAAAGTAATATCAGGTCTTAAGCCTGGGAGCCTATATAAAAGCTATTGAAGCAATTGTTAAAGAAGTATCAGGTGTCACGTCTGAAAGACAAGTATAAATTAATATTTTATCTAGTTATATCTCTGTAATAACATTCCCGAGAGATCTGGGAAACAATGTATGTTTTCTCATTGGAAATATATAGAAAGTCTTTTTCTCTAGCATATGGACTTTGAACCAGAAAACAAGAAGCATGCCCACAAGAACAGCTGCAAGAAAAAAAATTGGCAAATGATGAGGTAATCTCAGATCTTAAGCCTGGGAGCTTATATAAAAGCTATTGAAGAAATTGTTAAAGAAGTATCAGGTGTCACGCCTGAAAGACAAGTATAAATTAATATTTTATCTAGTTATGTCTCTGTAATAACATTCCTGAGAGATCTGGGAAACAGTGCATGTTTTCTCATTGGAAATATATAGAAAGTCTTTTCCTCTAGCATATGGACTTTGAACCAGAAAACAAGAAGCATGCCAACAAGAACAGCTGCAAGGAAAAAATTGGCAAATGATTAAGTAATCCCAGATCTTAAGCCTGGGAGCCTATATAAAACTTAAAAGCTATTGAAGGAATTGCCAAAGAAGTATCAGGTGTCACGTCTGAAAGACAAGTATAAATTAATATTTTATGTAGTTATGTCTCTGTAATAACATTCCTGAGAGATCTGGGAAACAGTGTATGTTTTCTCATTGGAAATATGTAGAAAGTCTTTTCCTCCCGACCAAAAGCAAAATATCAAACTCTATGTTTATACGGGATGAGTAGTGACAAGACAATAGCCAAGTTGGGTTAAGGATTGGCCCAAAAAGTTATTCAAGACAGTTGGAAGAATTTTGGTGATGAAGATGATGTGCATCACTAGCATGGCAAGATTGAAACAAATGGCGCCGAGCATACAGGAAGAACCTCGTGGCTCATGGCTATTGCTAAGAAGGGTGAAGAAGACTGAACAAAAAAGGTTTGCACAATATTCCTAATTACATGATTCAAAAGACAATTCCAAGAATTATTGTTGTACATTACTTTTGAAAGAGGGCTTAACGCATTGGAAAAATATGATCTACCTAATGCATTTGGGTGAATTACTTCTCAACTCAATGATGTACCAGTCTGCAGAATCAGGTCTTTTTTCAAGTGTGCAATTTGAGTGGTATAGCCCATTACAATTTCTGTTCAAACTCTCTTTTATTTTCTAACTCCAATGCGATCCATGATTGTCAAAATGTGAAAACAAACCTAGCAAAAAATTTGCAAATTCCAATGCATTTTGGACACTTGTGACCACCCAATGTTGAGTTTCAGAATTTTTAAATAAAACATTATCAAACCCAGTGAGACCGTTAAAGAACATTATATTCCATTGTAAATCTATTTTGAGCAGCCTAAAACTTAATCTATAGGAATCCATGAAATAAAGTTTAAAATAAGCATACCAGGAGATCGGAGTAAGGGATTGTAACAACATTGCTTGTTGGAACGTGGGCTTCTTCAACGCTAGCCTTAGGCTGCCCTGTTTTTCCAGCTTTGACGTGAAATCTTGTCAGCGTTGCATTTGGATTAGTGATTACAGACAGGAAAACGGACATGAAATCTGCTAAGAGGACTAAAGATGCAAATGTTACGTCAAAAATATATACGAAATTTGTTGTGAATGTATTAAATTTGTTGCTGAGATCAATATAATACCTTCTCAGCCGGCACACTGTAAACATTCACCATTCCATTATAAAAAATAACAAATTGAACTGTGGACTGCTGCTCGGGGGGGTTTGCTTCAAATAGTGCGCAAAACAAAACACAAAGTTAGCCTTATCATACATTTAAGCTCGCTCAGCTATCAAGAATTCGTAAATATATCAAATTACAAATGTCTGGAGATGAAAATACCTACAAACCGGATCAGTTTGGCTGATTGCAAAGGGCATAATAATGTTTCTTTCTGCAACTCTACTGTTTGAAATGAAACAGGTGCATACGGGAAATAATTCCATCAATTCCGCGTGACTAGATGCCTCAAAGCGTCCACTAAATCCCTTGGCCCGATGATTGACATGAGCCAAATCGCCTTGCTTGTCATCTGAAAGCTTGATTGACGAATGCGGTTTTATCCGTGACAGATCTTGCACTGTTACATTCATCAAAATAAATACGAAATCAGCGAAAACATTCTGCTAAAACAAGAATAGAGTGCTAAGTTTGAGGGTTTCTGTTGCTGATAATCTTGCAACTGATCATCTTGAAATCAGAAACAAGAAACGCCAGTTAGTGATCGATCACATTCTATCAAGAAAGGATAACCGCCGGTTACAACCGCCCGCATCTAGTCACATGTAAATCAACGGCTGATCATAATTCAATCGTCTAACGAAAGATCCAATGGTGTACAGTGAAGACAGGTAGACAGTTAGGGGAGTTAGTCTCAGAGGGAAACGCCTTACAGCGTAAATATGGATATATTGCATGGTCTACGTCACAATGCAAATACGACATACAAAAGTAAACCAGAAGGTCACATCGTTACACAATTTCAATTCCTTTCACACAAACTCAAGCTATGAATGCACACATAATGTAATCGAATCATGGATCTCAAATAATGGCTCGGTTGAAAGCTAACCAAACTATAAAAAACTCATATTAACAAGAGACTGACTAAGGTATGTTTGTGGGCACCAGAGTCATTGAATCTTGTTGCTAAAAGTAAAATCGATGCCTTCTTGAGAGTGCTGGAAAAGTTGTCGAGAGGAAAAATTTACTGGTTGAGCGTAAAGCATAAACAAGAAGAGATGTGCACTGGAGAATATAAATAATTGAGGAGAAGTTAGGTAAAACGATTATACGCCCATTGAATGAGGGAAGTCGTAGTGAGGAGTTGTACAGTGACTTTATCGTGTACAATGAAGGTATGTGAGTTTGCAAAATGGAAATGTGGTTTAAACAGTCATATTGCGATTGGCTAAGTCACAAATCACACATGCAAACTGCAAAGACAGGGGTGATGGGTCTCATTGTGAAATGCGATGGCGATTTGCGACAGAGGTTAGTCGCATTTGGGAATGCGATGAAGGCCTAAATGGACAATGACACAAAGTGTTCTGCATTCTTCACTTTTAGAAAATTGACTATAATGTCCAGACGTGGATCCTGTCTTTGAAACCACATTTTATGAATCGTCCCCAAAAGAAAAATAGTAGATCCTTACTATTTTCCATCCTATTTCCAATCCTTTCCCAAGAAACATGTAGCCCATCTTTTTCTGCTTTGGGAAACATGTTGTCCATTGACTCTGGGCTAATGACTAACTTATTCAAATAAGAAACACTCCTCTCACCATTTTTCTATTGACAACACAATAAACTGTAACAATGCCCAATCAAACATCTTGTTCCCACCAATAAATCTACAGTTGTGAACAACTAGACAACAATCAACACCAACTACTTTGCTAAGTTCATCATTGTTTAACCTCGCCCCCTTAACCCCATGTTATTGGCAGAGGATTTCGACTGTCATATTGAGATGGGTAAATAGCAACAACCTGTATCCACATTGAGGTCCCACTCAGGTTCAAAAAATTTCTCTTTCCATGGGAAATATCTCTTCAAGAATAATATATCTCTACTTGGATCAACGCCATTCCTCAACTTAACGCAGCCGGAAACAAATGAATGTGCGGGCAACCTAGATTTTGTATAGTGACACATCTCTTAAAATTCATTTCCTATAACCTTCAGAGCATGAAGGAACATACAGTCTTCTTTATCAGCGGTGTTTTCCTCCATGTAGTCAGGTTGATTATAGAAATCCTTGCTAACAAATTTGTATTTTTCTCATTTCGAGTGGTATAGCCCATTACAATTTCCGTTCAAACTCTCTTTTATTTTCTAACTCCAATGCGATCCATGATTGTCAAAATGTGAAAACAAACCTAGCAAAAAAATTGCAAATTCCAATGCATTTTGGACACTTGTGACCACCCAATGTTGAGTTTCAGAATTTTTAAATAAAACATTATCAAACCCAGTGAGACCGTTAAAGAACATTATATTCCATTGTAAATCTATTTTGAGCAGCCTAAAACTTAATCTATAGGAATCCATGAAATAAAGTCGGACATGAAATCTGCTCAGAGGACTAAAGATGCAAATGTTACGTCAAAAATATGTACGAAATTTGTTGTGAATGTATTAAATTTGTTGCTGAGTTCAATATAATACCTTCTCAGCCGGCACACTGTAAACATTCACCATTCCATTATAAAAAATAACAAATTGAACTGTGGACTGCTGCTCGGCGGGTTTTGCTGGAACTGATCTGCTTCAAATAGTGCGCAAAACAAAACACAAAGTTAGCTTTATCATACATTTAAGCTCGCTCAGCTATCAAGAATTCGTAAATATATCAAATTACAAATGTCTGGAGATGAAAATACCTACAAAACGGATCAGTTTGGCTGATTGCAAAGGGCATAATAATATACCTACAAACCGGATCAGTTTGGCTGATTGCAAAGGGCATAATAATGTTTCTTTCTGCAACTCTACTGTTTGAAATGAAACAGGTGCATACGGGAAATAATTCTATCAATTCTGCGTGACTAGATGCCTCAAAGCGTCCACTAAATCCCTTGGCCCGATGATTGACCTGAGCCAAATCGCCTTGCTTGTCATCTGAAATCCGTGACAGATCTTGCACTATTACATTCATCAAAATAAATACGAAATCAGCGAAAACCTTCTGCTAAAACAAGAATAGAGTGCTAAGTTTGAGGGTTTCTGTTGCTGATAATCTTGCAACTGATCATCTTGAAATCAGAAACAAGAAATGCCAGTTAGTGATCGATCACATTCTATCAAGAAAGGATAACCGCCGGTTACAACCGCCCGCGTCTACTCACATGTAAATCAACGGCTGATCATAATTCAATCGTCTAACGAAAGATCCAATGGTGTACAGTGAAGACAGGTAGACAGTTAGGGGAGTTACTCTCAGAGGGAAACGCCTTACGGCGTAAATATTTTAAGTGTGAAATGAGAGATGGTTTTTGGGCATGTTATATTGATGAGCCATGATATTGGTCCATGGTATTGTAAAAAAGTCTATTTACAAGTTAATAATATCTATGGCAAAGTGGACATGAATATCCATGGTAAAACAAATTATTATATTGTAAGTTTCTGTGCCTATTAATTAAATTTAAATATGGTTACATAATCATTATTCTTTTTTATAAGTAAAATGGATCTTAACTTATTGTTGCTACTTATATATTTTAATGTAATATGTATATTATGATTATTATGATTTTTTTAATCTAAAAAGTTATTCCTAATTTTATAATAATAATAAAAAAATTGTAAGTCAAAGTTCTATTCATTCATAAAAAAAGAAGTACATCAGTAGCAAAATGCAAGTAGTCTCACCCCGACCAAGTTTGTTGACTACCGTGATCAACATATGACAAAGAAACAAAAGAACAACTAGAGACACAATCCACAACTTAGGAGGCCAAAAGCACCAGAAAACACATAAAACAAGTAAAACACCTGTAACCATGCTTAGTCATCAGAGGTAATAGAAGCAGGATTGTCTGAAGTAGTCCCTAGAGGAGGAGGAGGACGGAAGGAACACTATACATGCTCTTCAAAGTGAGCCATCCATGACTCTAGCTTCTCTACCTTCTCAGATAACAGATTCTGACCATGCCATGCCACCACGACCCTCTCTCAAACATTTGAAAGTAATGCATCTTGTTCAACGTAGCAATGAGCTCTGCATGTTCTTCCTATCGAACCCTCTTTGAAGTTTCCAGGCAGTCCAGTACAGACTGGATCAAATCCCGACAATTATCCAAACAACAATGGCGCTTTGTAGTTTACCCACTCCCAGGTCGTCGTGCCTTCCCCCGTCTGCCCCTGCCACCTCTATACGTCACTCCACCCTGCTTCGATGTCCGTGTGGTTCTCTCCCCACAGTTGACCAGCAAGTCGCCACGACTACCACGAGCCTTGGAAGTCTTCTGAAATGAGTTGCCTGCAGTTTGACCCCATGACCAAAGCTTGGAGGCTCCTTTACCGCCATCGCCACCTGCAATTTTGAACCCCATCCCCCTTGGCTAGCCAAAATTCGCTTAGAGAGGGGAAGAGAATGAACATTGCGCGACATAGTGCGCATTGTATCAAAACCGGTGGCGCCAATTAAATGTGAAGCGATCCAACAACTAATAGAGTACACCAGTGATTTTAGCGCGCGCGATAGGTAATGCATTCTGCTAGGTTTGCGACCAGCTGCCGCCGCCATGGCTGCTCCAGGGGGTGCGGAGCCCTCTCCCACCCCTCCGATTTCGCTTGCAGAAGCCTTCAAGAAGATCCTTACGCAGAGAGGGAAAAAACGAATGCAGCCTGAAGCTCCGAAGTTTATCAAAAAATTAGAAGAAATTCCAGAAATTGCTCTGCCAGAAGACCAGACAATCAAAATCGCCCTTGCCCTGGCTGACAGAGGTTTAGTAGGGCAGTTTATGGGACGATGGCCAACAACCAAATCGACTGATGAATGGGTGCAAAGAAACTGGAGACCCCTGCTCCCAAACAATGTGATCATCTACCCGATTGGAAGGGGCTACTTCATCTTTGAATTCACTACCAAGGAAGACCGAGATTTGGTGTTCAGAAATGGCCCATATTTCATGGGAAACCAAGGTCTCTTTCTGAATAAATGGACACCCGACTTTGACCCCTCAGTCGATGTCCCAAAGGAGGTCCCTGTTTGGGTTCGGCTTCCCAATCTTCCAATACACTGTTGGAGCTATCAAGCACTGCAAAAGATAGGAAATGGACTGGGAAGATTCATCGACAAAGCTGATAACAAGGGCCAATACACCTGCGCCAGAATATGCGTGGAAGTGGATCTCGAAGCTGGGCTACCGGAAGCTATCAAGTTGACAGTGGGAGATTGGCTTCACTACCAGAAGCTGGACTACGAGCAACTCCCATTTAAATGCAGGATCTGCCATGAACATGGCCATTTTCAACGAAACTGCCCTAAAGCACCATCAGGGGACAAAGAGGAAGAAGAAGGATGGAAGGAAATAAAAAAAGGAAAGGTAGTCTCAAAGCCAAACGAGAAGAAGCAGACAGAATCAAAGGGAAATCCCCAGCCCAACGACAAAACCAAACCAGTCTCAAATGAAGGCCCACCCACAGCTGAAAAGGGGGAGGCCTCAGAGAAACATGAAGAAACTGAAGGTCAGCCGAAGGAAAGGAAAGAATCCGAAGAAGAATCAAATCCCCAACTAACCAAGGCAGATCAAGGGGGAAAAGCAGGCGATGACGAGCATATTAGTCTTGCCTCTGAATCAGGAGAAGAATCAGAAGAAAGAGAATCTGAATCAAACAGTTCTCAAATCTCTCCTATCAAAACATCCAGGGGCCGAAAATCCAAGAAGAAACAAAGAGAGGAGAAAACCTACATGGATGTTCTCCAAGGTTCCCAGAAAACCCTCAAGGGAATGATGAATACCAGATCCGGGCGCAAGAATAACAAGGCTCCAAAAGGAGCCACTCCCCCCCTCTCCAGTAAATAATGAAATACGTCTCCTGGAATTGCAGAGGATTAGGTAGCAGGCTGAAAGAAGAGGCCCTGAAAGACATTGTAAGGTTGCATATGCCTGAAATCCTTCTCATCCAGGAGACAAAGATGGAGGACTCTCTTCTCCTCCAATCCAGCAAAACATTCTGGCGCAAAGGCCCTGGAAGAGCTGTCAGTGCTAGAGGTGCCTCTGGTGGGATCGCCTCCTTCTGGGACAGCTCTAAATACGACTTGATTCAAGAAGAAAGTGGCCAGCACTGGATTTTCACTCAACTACTTCACAAAGATTCTGGTCAACAAGTAAGTTTATTTAACCTTTATGCTCCAATCTTGCCATCGGAGAAAAAAATTTGCTGGGACTCGCTCCAGTCCTTTCTTGTTTTGCACAATCCAGGAAATATCATTATTGCAGGGGATCTGAACGTTACTCTAGCTGCTGAAGAGAAAAAAGGTGGTTCACCTGTAAGGGACCCTGCCAGAGAATGGGTAGAAAACATCATGAACGATTGGGATTTGGAGGACATCAAACCTTCAGCTGGGAAATATACTTGGTCTAATAAAAGACTAGGTCCCAGCCATATAGAAGCTCGCTTGGACAGATTCCTTGTCCAAACCTCCTTCCTCACTAGTGGTCTAATGACCTCTTCCAAAATTCTGCCCAACTGCACCTCTGACCACAAACCCATAAGTCTGGAGCTCTCCATGGATAGATTTCTTGGACCCATTCCATTTAGATTTAGCCCATTATGGATTCAGCAAGAGGGGTTCAATGAGGTGGTTGCTGAAGTCTGGAACCGGAAAATTCAGGGTTCCCCTTTCTTCGTGTGGGAAGAAAAGTTGCGGGCTCTTAAGAGAAAGCTCAAGGAATGGGCAAAAGCTTTGAAAACTCCTGCTGCCAATCGAAAAGAGTCTATAGAAAATCTTGCTGCCCTCCAATCCTCAATGGAGAATTCAGTTATTACCCAAAGTCTGCTCCAAAAAGAAGTTGAGTTACAAAAAGCCTTTCATAAAGCCAGTAGGGACGAAGAGGAATATTGGAGACAAAAATCTAGAAATTTATGGTTACAAGCCGGCGACAAAAATACTAGTTTCTTCCACAAGCATGCCGAAGCCCGAAAGCAATACAAAAATGTTTCAGAAATCCGATTCCAAGATACAGTGGTTAATTATTTTGAGGGCATAAAGAGAGCAGCATTCTCCTTTCTTAAAGATCTCTATTCAGCTCCTGATGACCAGCCTATAGATCCCCAAGCATATCCGTACAATCTGATCCCCTTCTGTGTGCAAGACCCCGTCAATAATATGCTGACTGCCCCGATCAGCATGGATGAGCTCAAGAAAGCTTTGGATTGCATGGATCCGGATAAAGCGCCAGGGCCTGATGGGTTCACTGCCAGGTTCTTTCAGTCTTGCTGGTCAATTATCAACAAAGACCTTCTGAGAATGGTAAGGAAATCCCAATTGTGTACTAAGATAGGAGGCAGCACCAATTCAACCTTCCTGGCTTTACTTCTGAAAGAAAAAGGAGCTTCTGAGTTCAGCAGATTTCGCCCGATTTCGTTGTGTAATACTAGCTATAAACTTATTACCAAAATAATATCCATGCGCCTCAAGAATATATTGCCGGACATCATACCGGAGAACCAAGGAGGCTTCATCAAAGGGAGAAAGATACTGGATAATATTGTACTGGTTCAAGAGGCAGTACATTCAAGTGTCCAGAGAAAAGAGAAAGGAATGGTAATAAAACTAGATCTGGCTAATGCCTTTGACAGGGTGAGGCATGACTTCCTGTTTGCAGTTATGACAAAAATGGGCTTTTCAACAAAATTCACAAATTGGGTGAAAGCCTGCATCGCCTCTCCTTGGATTGCTCCGCTGGTAAATGGAAGATCAACTGAATTTTTTACAGCTTCAAGGGGATTAAGGCAAGGCTGTCCGCTGTCCCCGCTTCTCTATGCCATACAAGCCTCAGTGCTGAGTTTCCAGCTCGACTACTGTCAGCAAATCCAAATTCTGCCAGGTCTCAGAATGGTGCAAAATGTCAAAGAAATAAACCATGCTCAATTTGCCGACGATACTCTGCTACTAGGTGGAGCGAGTATTATTTCGGCCAATTCTTTCAAAAAGGAACTGGACATCTATAAGGAAGCATCCGGCAGCAAGATTAACTACTCAAAAAGTACAATCTATGGCTGGAATTGCTCAGCTAAAAACCTTGCTGACATAGCTAGGCTTCTTGAAATGAAAATCTGTCAAGACTGGGATTCTTTCAAATATCTTGGGATTCCAATTTTCAGATCCATCCCCAAAGTTTCCCATTGGATGCCCCTTTTGGACAAGCTCAAACTCAGAATTAATGCCTGGGGAGCCTCCTGGCTGAACACTGCTGGGAAAATTATCCTTATAAAATCTGTCTTAACAAGCATGCCTCTGTTTCAGCATTCCATTCTCCTCGCCCCCAAAACCTTTCTCAGTAGAATGGATGGTATGCTGAGAAGATTTCTGTGGGAAGGGGGAAAAAACAATGAAAGAAGGCTTCATTTAGTAAATTGGGATACCATTAAGAAACCTTTCATAGAAGGAGGTCTGCAAATTAGAGACTTGGCTGCCCAAAATCTCGCTCTTGGCTCAAAAATATTGTGGAATATTGTGGCAGGGAAAATAAGCTGGAGCAAGAAAGTGTTGTGGAAGAAATACTTTCAAGGTCAACGATTGAGATGTTTTGATCTTCCTCCAAAAAATTCCAAAGGCTCCCCAATATCCAAACTTTGTATCGTTGCTCTGGACAACTTCAGCCCCAACCTCTATTGGATCCCAGGTAATGGGAAAAAAATAAGAATTTGGAATGATCAGATTCTTGGAGACCAGCCTCTTCATCATATAAAAGGCCTGGCAAATATTAAGCTATGGCTGCATTCCAACAACAAGGAAACTCTGTGGGACATAACCAACTGGACGGAGGATGCTGAAAGAAGATGGGACAGCTGGAATCTCGGGGAGGTTCCACACCATTTGCAATCTGAAGCTTCTTTACTGTTAGACAATCTGCAAGGGAAATCACCATTATCAGCAACAGCCAAGGATAAAAGAGGGTGGGGCTCCCATACTGGCTCCTTCTCGGTAGCTGAAGGATACAAAATTTTAATTGCTGTCCCGAATGTCCCTCCAGACCCAACGCAATGGAAATTCATATGGAGCTTTCCTTCTCTCCCTAAAATAGACTTTTTCTGCTGGACACTTGCTCATAATAGTATTCTCATAGGAGGCAACCTGAGAAAATGGGGAATGGAAGGGCCTTCCAGATGTCCATTATGTATATTAGAGGAAGAAACAACTGATCACCTGTTGCTGCTGTGCCCCTTTGCCAAGGCAGTCTGGAAAGGGGTCCTGAGTTCAAGGGCGGACAAGATTGAGCTACCAAGAAGTGTGCCATCCCTGTTCTACGAGTGGGCCAAGCTACCTCCAATCTGCACCAACAATAAAAATCTCCTTAGGACTGCTTGGATGTGGACCCCTAAATACATATGTTGGAAATTATGGTTGGAAAGGAACAACAGAATCTTCAGAGGAGAAATCTGCACTGTAAACAATGTTATATCCAAAATTAAAGCTTTATTGGGAGAGACTTTGGAAGCTAAGCCAACCCTAAGGAATGAAGTAAAGCTGGACAATGAGGAGGAGCTGTGGCTAAAATAAATCGCTCCAAATAATCAACCCATCCCTACTATTCCAACCACTTGCCATGCTAAGTGGGAAATCCGTCTGGAAGAACAGGAATTTCTAAAGTGGAGATCGGCACTAGATGACCATTGTCTTTTCTTCGACGAGGCCTCTAAAGGAAATCCAGGAGCTACGGGTGGAGGTGGAGTGCTGCTAAAACCCGATGGGTCTACTTTACTCAAGTACCATTGGGGTCTGGGAATCGAATCAAATAATAGAGCTGAGGCTCTAGCTTTGTGGCAGGGGCTGACTCTGGCTCTAAAACGGAACATTCAAACATTGACGGTCTTCGGAGACTCTCGGCTCATCATTCAAGCAATGAACTCTCCTTCGAATCAGTTGCAGATCCATTTAGGCCGAATTCTAAAGAAAATAAGACCCATGCTGGCTAAGTTTCGGAAAATCTCCTTCTTCCACATTATGAGGCAGCTGAATACTCAAGCTGATTTTGAAGCCAACCTTGGAGCTGCCAGAAGCCAAAGAACCCTATCAGTCAACTTGGAAGATTCTCTCTGCATCATCCCATAATCGGATTAACCAGTAATTCTGTTTTAACACAGAAAACCCAGAAAATCGCTTGTTGGAATTGGTGTTTCAGCAACACAGTTATTTTATCAGTTGCTGAAACTGGTGTTTCAGCAACGCCGCTCGTAGTGGTTCAGCAACGCAAATTTTTGACGTCAGGCTCTGTACATTCAATCGGACAGCTGCCCATCGCACGGCTCTTTCTGCTCCAGGGGAAATTGCTTTGGCAAAAATCAAGGCGCTGGAAGGTTAGAATGAAGACTAGAGATTAGCTCATATCCGATTCGCTCCTCTGGCAACAGAGTTAGAGGAAGGCTCCAGAAAGGCAAACTCAGTTTGTCAGAGACAGCTGGTAACATCAAGGTAAAGAACCCTTCGGCAGAGACACAGCGTTGCTTCTCCAAAAGGCGACCCTGAATCAAAGATTGATCATGGAATCTTGGACTTCATGAACTCAGAGAGAAATGAAATTGAGAAACTCAATCCAATGTAAAAGCAAGCGATAGCTGTTTTGCCGCCTTTTAAATAAAAATCTAACCGTTAAAGTCAAAAAAAAAATAGAGTACACCAGTGAGATGACTACAGAAAGACTGCCCAAACACACCAGAGAGTCACTTACAAGCCTGACCAAGGGAGCTACAAGAAGCAGAGATACTAGCCCAACGACAAAACAGTTAACCATCGACTCACCAACCCCCGACCCCTTGTAGATAAATCACTCACTGAAAGTCCTAAAGACAAATGCCCTTCAGCCATAGAAATCTCACAAAATTGTACAACCCCAGAGGAAAACCATTTGGTAGGGTAGACCTGCTGCCCCGTAAACACAGAAGAAAACCAAGAGCGAAGTTACCCAACCACCCACAATAGGGCTCGCAGGTTAGTCCAATAACTAGATACAGATCTCAAATACCACTTAGAAAAGCCAGAAACTACACATGAAAAAAGAGACCTTCCAATTCTGTCACCCTAATGCTGAGGAGGGGGCATCGACTACAGAAGCTATTTCCATACAAGGCACCAATGGAAGAGGTCAAGAAAGCCACCAAAGCTTAGCCGACGCCCACCAGACCGCCACAAAAACCCATCTGCATGCCAGACCAGAAGAGCACCACCCTCCATATACCAACAATCTTTTCCCACTCCCACTCTCAACGAGGATGATGGGAATTTCATAGGCCTAACATTTACTCCCCTTGTACTTAGAAAGTTGTGAGAGGAAAGCTAGGTTGATCCTGCACCGACAACCAAGTGTTTAACGTCAACGACCACACATTGGGATACCTCCTGTGTTTGTCACCCCTATCTGGGATTAATAAAAACAAAATTACAATGTAACAAATTTGAATTTTATTATTTTTATTACTTTTATTAACTTTTTACAGAGAGGACAACATCTCCTTTGGACTTTATATTAATTTTAATTGACATGTAAATGTTTACCAATTTACTTATTATAAATTGGACATATCAATATAAATTCAGCATATTAAGTTCACATGTAAAAATGTTTACAAAATTTCTTACATTACATCTACACACTACCCCTATACTAGGTTGTAGATCGCCTCTCGACATAATTAAGCATTTTTGTCTAATAAATAAAAAGATAAAAAATAAATTATATATTTTACTAAAAAAGTTACTATGTTTTTTTTTAAGTTAAATAAGCCTAAGTAATACACTAAAATGGAAATGTGTAGTTACAAAAAAAAACCTAAATTCATAATTATAGATGTATCTATTTTTATTATTTAATTGAGTAATGAATGAGGAAGGTTTTTTTTTTTTTTTAAACTTAAGTGTTAAAATCATAATATAATTTAAAAATTATATTTTGTTACTTATAAATGGTTACATTTATAAAAGTAAGGTGATGCATTCCATGTTTTATAAATAAAAGATAAATAATAATTTCATAATAATTTAAAAATTAACAATGATAATAATTATTCTATAATTTATCTCTCAACCTTTTAATAATAATTATTCTATAATTTATCTCTCAAACTTTTTTTTATAATCTTAGTGATTCAATTTCTTATTCATTCAAATTTAAATGAATTTTTCAATGAAATGCCTCTTCTCATTTATAGAATAGATCAATTGTCTTAAAGTACATGACTCAAGATAATAATAATAATAATTAATTTTAAAAGCTAACAAACATGTGAGCGACCAAATTCAAAGAATTAAACAACTTTTAGTTGGAATATACATGTAACCTCTAAATCTGAGATCAAATTTCATATAAGAGTGTCATCTTATTGTGAAGCGATGTGATAATCAATTTCTATATTTTATTGATGAAAATTAAATGTAAACTGTACAAAATGATAGTTAACGCTATGAAAAACTTGACACCTACTACTACTGAAAATGTTTATTAAATAATATTTAATATATAATGCACATATACATTAGATGTGCTAGATTGAATTAATTTAACGAGTAGAGATCTATGAGTTATGAGAGTAGGGCTTGAGGGATTATGGCTTTGGGGTTAAGGGGATAGGGAATTTAGTGGTTATGGGTCAATAGATTATGGGTTGTGATAATGGGGCCCCTAATCCCCTTATCACAAATATTGGGGGTTTTCCTATCAATTTCTCTTGTTGCCTTCCCTCTAGGCTCCCTAGCCCCTATGCCATGAGGTCCTAAGCCCCCTTCTCATTCTCTAATGTTGGAATTATAGATCTCAATAAACCATGCTCGGACCTCTCACTTTTACCCATACATGCTACCCTTATGTCTCCTTGCCCTATTCAATACACCAAAATATCCCCCTCCTCCAAAATTCATGAGAATTCAACATTTGAGGTGATCATTTAACAACCGCCTCGAAAAGTTTAATTTTAATGACTTTTTTTTTTTTGGGGGGGGGGGGAACGGGAGGATGGTTGTCCAAAATTGCCTCCAAAAGTTACATCGTTGTGACTTTTACGGGTGTTTTAGGGATTTTAAGTTAGGGGATAGGGGTTACGTTGTTAGTGGCTTACGGTTTAAGGGATCAAGTAGTTAGTGGGTTATTATTTATGAGTGTACGTGTTAAGGGATTATGGCTTGGGGTTTAACGGGATAAGGAATTTAGTGGTTATGGGTTAAGGGCTTATGGGTTGTGATAATAGGGCTCTTAATCCCCTTATCACAACTATTGGGGGTTCCCCTATCAATTTCTCTTGTTTCCTTCCCTCTAGGACCCCTAGCCCCTGTGTTATGACGTCTTAAGGCCCCTTCTCTTTCTCTAATGCTAAGATTATAGATCTCAGTAATCCATGCCCAAACCTCTACCATCCATGCTACCCTTATGTCCCCTTTCCCCCATCAAACATATCAAAAGATCCCCTCCCCCAAAATTCATGAGAATTGAACATTTGGAAGCATGTTATTTAACAATCACCTATAAAAGTTTAATTCTAATGACTTTTGGGGTAGGGTGGGGGTTGTCCAAAACTACCTCCAAAAGTTACATTATCGTGAATTTTAAGGGTGGTTGTCAAGCAACCCCCCTTAAAATTCACAAGAATTGAACTTTTGGAGGTGGTTTGGACACCCCCCAAAAAAACATATTCTCATAATTGAACTTTTAGAGGCGGTTGTTAAATGACTGCCTCCAAAATTTCAATTCTCATGACTTTTTTTAAGGCATTTTCAAAACCGCCTCCAAAAGTTAAAATCTCATGAATTTATGGGTGTTTGTCAAAATACCACCATAAAGAATATGTTTTGGGGTAGTCATTTAAACATAAAATTAACACAAAAACTCTTCATTTCACTTGCAAAAATTCATGAATCCTTAAGCACAATGAAAGCATTTTGTTAATAATTTGAGGAAGATCTTAGCACTGTAAACTAATATTCTAAATCAGATCAATTTGGTATCAGAGCACTAGGTGTTGCTTTGTTAAAGAAGGATTTAATTATTTGCAAGCTTATGTCATGCTTACAAGGTTAAAACTCAAAAGAGGTGAAGGAAATATGGTTGGAAGCCCTAAAGTTGGGTCAAGGGGAAGGAGAGCAAGGTTGCCACAATCTCCAACACCAGTTTAGCCTCAAGTTGCAGTTGAGACTCCATATATTATGTCTCATGAAGGAGAACCTACAAACATGACAGAAGATGAGAAGACTTTCAGAAAGGCTTTCTTTGATATGACAAATATGGTGAAGGTGTTATGAAACCAACTCACAAAAAGATAGAAAAGATAGATAAACGCCTTAGAAATAAGCCTCTTTGAGGGGGCAACCTCCTTTACATTACAAAAATGAACAATTCTTGGACGATACGAATGACAAGGCCTCCTTTCTATATATAGGAGTCTAAGGGATCATAATATAATCAAAGTAGACATAACAATAATAATGTAAGGGCACAATAATAACAATAGTGGGCTTCTATGGGGTACCACAATATAATAAGGGGGTTGTACTAACAACAATAAGGGGTTACACTAGTAGTATAGGGACCTAACATGCCCCTCTCCTTCAAAAAGTGTTGTCCTCAATGCTTGAGTAGTTCTTGATGCTTCTGTATAAAATTCTCATCCTTCCATGTGGAATCTTCAGCGGGTAAGTTGTTTGACTTGATGAGATACTCTGAAATTGATCGATTTCGTAGCTCTCGACTTCTCAGTTTTGTGAATGCTTTAGGTTCCAATATGATTTTTCCTTCCTTGTCAAGTTCTAGAAATATTGTTGAAACTGAGATCTTCGGAAACTTTTGAATGACTTCCCACCCTACTTCGCCACTCTTCCATTTATCCCTTGCTTTGTTTATCAAATTTGGTTGGATAATTATACCAACCTCTACCATTTCTGCAACCATATGTTCAATTTCACTCCTTTGGGAATATGGATATCTATAATGCCTGATGTTTGGAGGAACACTTCCTGGAATCAAATGAATAGCATGATCATGATCATGAATACGTGGGAGACCTTTGGGAGTATCAAATACCTTGGAATGATTGTCCAAGACTTTTTGGAGATCTAGAGAAATAGATGATTTTGATGTGGGAACCATTAGCGAACATAATTGTGCAATTACGCCTCATTGTTATTTCTTTAGAAGCTTTGTCATTCTATAAGAGATGATTATCTTTCTTGGTTTCCTTGTGATACCCCTTAATTCAACTTCCTTTCCTTCCGAAGAAAATTTCATGAAAAGTTCTTGAAAATTAAAAGTTATTGTACCCAAGGATTGTAGCCATTGGACTCCTAATACAACATTAGTACCACCCATTAGAACGAAAAGGATTGGGCTATTCAATACATATTCTCCCATGGATAGCTTGATATTATGGCACTTTCCAGAGCAATTTACGGTTCCTCCACTTACAACCGTCACTTGACACTCTGGTGCTGGATATAGGAAGTAATTCAATTCCTTGGCTATCTTACAATGAATAAAATTATGGGTACTACCCGAATCAATCAACACTATTACCTTTTTCTTCTTGATATGTCCTTCTATCTTTATAGTTTAAGGGGTGGTAACTCCGACCAATGCATTACAAGATATGGTCGGATTCATTTCTTCTTTCTTTGGGGTTGGTTCCTGGTGAGTATCCTTTTCTTTTTATGTTTCTTGATACTTTTATTCCTGATATTTCACTGCTTGAACCTTCTTCTTCTTGATATGTCCTTCTATCTTGAGAGTTTGAGGAGTGGTAATTCCGACCAATGCATTACAATATATGGTCAAATTCACTTCTTCTTTCTCTGGGGTTGGTTCCTGGTGAGTATCCTTTTCTTTTGATATTTCTTGATAATTTTCTTCTTGATATTTCACTGCTTGAACCTTCTTCTTCTTTATATGTCCTTCTATCTTGAGAGCTTGAGGAGTGGTAATTCCTACCATTGCAATACAAGATATGGTCGGATCAATTTTTTGTTTCTCTAGGGTTGGTTCCCGGTGTATATCCTCTTCTTTTGACGTTTCTTGATCCTTTTCGTCATTAGGAGGCCTTTCTTATAGCAAATTTTTCCCACCTTCCTTCAAACCTTCCATGTCTTTCTTCAAATCTTCCATGCCTTTCTTCCAATATGCTTTCATACCCTTGACAACTTCCATGGAATAGATAAAACTATTTATCTTTTACTTCTCTAGAATATCATTTACCCTTATATTTAATTTTTGAAAGTCCTCAATGTGCTCTGCAATTGAACCCTTTTGTTTGAGATTTATCAATTGGCTAAAGAAGGTGTTGCTCTTGGTATCCTCACAATGTGCTATCATTTCCTCGATGAAAATTGACCATGTGACAAGTGGTTTACGATAACAAAGCCCTTTATACCATAAAAATTGATTCGGTTCTAAATAATTAAATGCAATACGTACCTTTTGTAACAATGGTACACCATGTAGATCAAAATATTTCTCCATCTGTAGTATCCAATTTACCAGATCCTTGCCATCAAACTTCCTCATCTCGCTTTTTCCACGATGACCTGTTTGGAGCAGCGAAACCCTAGAATCCAAAGCTTTGATATCAAATGTTATGAAACCAACTCACAAAAAGATAGAAAAGATAGATAAACGCCTTATAAATAACCCTCTTTGAGGGGGCAACCTCCTTAACATTACAAAAATGAACAGTTCTTGGATGATACAAATGACAAGACCTCCTTTCTATATATAGGAGTCTAAGAGGTCATAATATAATCAAAGCCAACATAACAATAATAATGTAAGGGCACAATAATAACAATAGTGGACTTCTATGGGGCACAACAATATAATAAGGGGGTTGTACTAATAACAATAAGGGGTTACACTAGTAGTATAGGGACCTAATAGAAGGTCATCTAAGAAGAGAGGAATACCAGGTTGCAAGGAGAAAGTTCCAAACCTACCAACAGAGAAGGCTCTTCAGGAGGAGGTAATGGAAAGGAGGAATGGAAATGGAGGAAAACCTCCACCCTCTACACCATATTCTTCATCTTCTTCTTCACAAGCATCTTCATCCTCTTCCACTAACACAACCCTTACTCATACTCATCATCATTCTTCAAAAGGAACTGGTAAATAACATTTTGAAAAACTTGATGTTAAATTCAAGTTGCCCATGTATAATGGTGAAGTGAATGCAGAGAAGCTTGATAATTGGATTTGTTAGTTTGAGGTCTATTGCAGGATTCAAAACCTTCAAGAGGATGACATAAAGATTTAGTTAGCCTCTGTTAGGCCCCTATACTACTAGGGTAACCCCTTATTGTTATTAGTACAACCCCCTTATTATATTGATGTACCCATGTAGTGCCCATATTGTTACTATTGTGCCCCATAAAAGCCCACTATTGTTATTATTGTGCCCTTACATTATTATTGTTATGTTGGCTCTGATTATATTATGACCCCTTAGACTCCTATATATAGAAATGAGGTCGTTTCATTTGTATCATCAAAGAATCATTCACTTGTGTAATGTAAAGGAGGTTTCCCCCTTGAAGAGGTTGAATTCTAAGGCGTTGAACTATCTTTTCTATCTTTTTGTGAGCTGGTTTCATAACATTTGGTATTAGAGCTTTGGATTCTAGGGTTTCGCTGCTCCAAATAGGTCATCGTGGCATTTTCGCTATAACTTTGTTTCTGCGACGTTTCAGAAGCTAAAAAAAACCCATTTGAGACGAAATTGCAATGAATCTCGGATCCGAATTTCAGAGCTTTTCGCACTATATTTGCGGAGATATGATCTGAGGAAGTTGGTCCTTTTGCAGACTCCTGAATTACATTCCAAACAGGTGACTTGGGGAAAATCGTCATAACTTTCTCTCTGAGCATCAGATTGAAATTTTGTAAGAAGGTACAGAAAGAGGACAGATTTTAGTTCCCTATATATATTTTCAGAGCCAAAGGTCGAAACAGTGACATGTGGCACGCCGTACAAGTTCACTCTACTGAACTAGTCTATAATCAGGTCACTGTGGGAGATTTGGCATAACTCTTCCTTGGAGAATCCAATTTGGATCAGACTAGTGGCATTGGAAAGAGGACGCATAGGGCTACTGCAGGTCGCAATTTCAGAACTGGAAGAACCAAAATTACAGAGTTATATTCATTTCAAGATTGAGCTCCTAAAATCAAGAAAAGGCGATATGAGGAAGTTTGATGGCAAGGATCCGGTAAATTGGATACTTCAAATGGAGCAATATTTTGATCTACATGGTGTACCATTGTTACAAAAGGTATGTATTGCATCTTCATATTTAGAACCAGATCAATTTTTATGGTATAAAGGGCTTTGTTCTCGTAAACAACTTGTTACGTGGTCAATTTTCACGGAGGAAATGATAACACATTATGAGGATACAAAGAGCAACACCTTCTTTAGAGAAACACCACAACAATTGGAAAGAGTAAAAGGGCTTTGTTACATAGTGGAAAGTAAAATTATGGCAACAAGGAAGTCTACCCCTCACAACTATAGAGATGGAAGTGTTGTTTCTCCTAGCCTTCTACAACCTACAAGGGTTACACCACAACAATTGGAAGAAAAAAGAGAAAAAGGGCTTTGTTACAATTGTGATAGCAAATGCACTAAAGGTCATAAGTGTGTTGAGAAGAAATTATTTTACATAGAGTACGAAGAGGGGGAAGAAAAGGATCAAGAAACATCAAAAGAAGAGGATATACGCTAGGACCCAACCCCAGAGAAAGAAGAAATGAATCAGACCATATCTTGTAAAGCATTGGCAAGAATTACCACTCCTCAAACTCTCAAGATAGAAGGACATATCAAGAAGAAAAAGGTGCAAGAAGTGAAAGATCACATCAAGAAAGAAGAAATGAATCCAACCATATCTTGTAATTCATTGGTCAGAATTACCACTCCTCAAACTATCAAGATAAAAGGACATATTAAGAAGGAAAATGTTCAAGAAGTGAAAGATCACATCGAGCATCAAGAAATGAATCCGACCATATCTTGTAAAGGATTGGAAGAAATTACCACTCCTCAAACTCTAAAGATAGAAGGACATATCAAGAAGAAAAAGGTTCAAGTAGTGAAAGATCACATCGAGCATCAACAACAAGTTCTCCAACTTTTAAAGGATAATGCCACTTTGGTGCAAAATCGAATGAAACAACAAGTAGATCAACATCATAGTGAAAAATGTTTTGATGTAGGTGATTGGGTATTTTTATTGCTACATCTCAAACAAGCTATTTATGAGAAGGAAATGTTAGCAATACTACATGCACTTAAGAAATGGCGACCTTACCGAATGGGAAGACACTTCAAGGTATAAATGGATCGTGATAGTCTTAAATACTTTTTAGAACAACTATTATCTTTAGAATAATAGAAAAATGTGTCACAAATATGATGGGTTATGACTTTGACATCATCTATAGAAAATGGAAGCAAAATTTTGTTGCAGATGCACTCTCAAGAAAGGATGAGCATGTGGAAGCATTGTTTTATGCTATTTCTATTATCCAACCAGATTGGATACATGAAGCAAGGGATGAATGGAAGAAGGACGAAGAAGTATGGCCACTTATTCAAAAGTTGAAAAAGATCCCAATTCAAACAATATTGCTAGAAATTGAAGAGGAAGGAAAAATCATATTGGAACCTGGAGCAGTCACAGAAACAAGAACCCGGCAGCTACGAAATCGATCAATTTTAGAGTATCTCATCAAGTGGAAGAACTTACTTGCTGAAGATTCCACATGGGAGGACAAGAATTTTATACAGAAGCATCAAGAACTACTCAAGTGTTGAGGACAACACTTTTTGAAGGAGAGGGGCATTTTAGGCCCCTATACTACTAGGGTAACCCCTTATTGTTATTAGTACAACCCCCTTATTATATTGATGGACCCATGTAGTGCCCATATTGTTGCTATTGTGCCCCATAGAAGCCCACTATTGTTACTACTGTGCCCTTACATTATTATTGTTATGTTGGCTCTGATTATATTATGACGCCTTAGACTCCTATATATAGAAAGGAGGTCTTTTCATTTGTATCATCAAAGAATCATTCATTTGTGTAATGTAAATGAGGTTGCCCCCTCGAAGAGGCTGAATTCTAAGGCGTTGAACTATCTTTTCTATCTTTTTGTGAGCTGGTTTCATAACAGCCTCCTTGAGAATGGAGGGTGCAACACTACTATGGTGGGAATCACAGAGCCAAGAGGAGATTTAAAAAAACGATAAGATATCAATTTCTTGGAATGATTACATTGTTGCAATTAAAAGACAATTCTACCCTCTATCTTATATGTAGAAAGCCATCATGAATTGGCAAAATTTTAGACAACTTAAAGGTCAATATGTGCAAGATTACACCCAAGAATTCAGAAAAAGGTCTTTGATGTTAGGTGTAGATTTGCAATCATAGGACACTTTGCTAAAGTACATAGGGGGTTTACACAGTTACCTTAGGAATACTATCTTAATGTTTAATCCCAATAATCTAGATGATGTGTGTGTGCAAGCCACCCATCTTGAGGCAAGAGAGAAAAACACCCTAGAAGATGGTAGTAAAAATCCATTTAAGAGTAAGGGAAAAGAAAAGGCTTTCAAAGGGAAGGCAAAGAAAAACGCATATATCAAAAAAGAAGGAGAGAAAATTACATGCAAACACTATTCCAAAGAGGGTCACGATGAAGCTCACTGTTGGAAGATTCATCCCGAAACGAGACCAAAAAGAAACAACAACAAGGGAAAACAGAATACAACTGCAACCACTCAACAGGATTTGGGATCTGATTCGGGTGATGAAACTAAAATCACAACCATGGGGTTAAAAGGGAAAGAATCCATTGCCAACACTAGTTTTTCAGACTCGCAAAATGAAACTCCAAATGAAAAGAGAAGAATAGAACTGTTCACATAAGGGTGATCTCAAAACATAACAATATTGATGCGATGTTCGATAGCGGCTCTCAAGCCAATCTTATCTCTGAAAACATTGTCAAGAGTTTAAATCTGGAAATTGTTCCACATCATAAATTGTATCCACTTGGATGGGTATGTGATAATGCACAATTGCAGGTTACGAGAAAGTGCAAATTGAGATTCGCTATCACTACAAAATTCATAAATGAATTGGAGCTTGACGTTGTCCCGTTAGATATCTATGGCATTGTTTTTGGAAACCCGTACCTTTATGACAGAAAAGCTATCTTCCATCGACATGAAAATAAATATCATTTATTCAAAAATGCAGTGGAATATATTGTGAGAGCTCATAGGAAGAAAACAAATATTTCGCTTGTTAATGCAGGGTAGATGAAAAGACTAGTGAATTCAAGCAAGTATTTTGTGCTTCTCATGATCAAACCTAAAAATGATGTTGATAATGAAGCTTTTAAAGGTTTTGATTCGAATTTGAAATCTTAATTGGTTGACATAGTTAACCAATATGACGAAATGTTTCAGGAACCAAAGGGATTACCTCGCAAGAGAGGAATCCAACATGCGATACAGTTGTAGCAAGATTGTCCTCTTCCTAACATTGGCATGTACATGATGTCAGTGATGGAAAGCGCATAACTTAAGACGCAAATCCAAGAGTTGTTGAATAGAGGGATCATCATACCATCTTCCTCGCCGTGTGTTCACCTATTGTCTTGGTGCCAAAGAAGGATGGAAGATGGCGCATGTGTATGGACTTTCGTGCATTAAACAAAATTACGGTAAAAAAATGTTACCCACTGTATCGAATAGGTGATTTACTGGATCAATTGAAAGATGCAAAGTATTTTACTAAGTTGGACTTAAGAAGTGGCTACCATCAAATTAGAATAGATGAAAGAGACATTTGGAAGACAACATTCAAAACAAAATAGGGTTTGTTTGAATGGCTAGTTATGTCGTTTGGTTTATGTAATGCTCCTGCTACATTCATGCGTGTGATGAATGATGTGTTGAGGCCATTTCTTGATGAATTTGTCATAGTCTACTTAGATGACATCTTAATTTTCAGTAAATCCCGTGATGAACATGTCATGCATGTAAGAAAAGTACTTGATGTCTTGAAAAAAGAACAGTTGTATCTTAAGATGTCAAAGTGCGAGTTTGGAAAGACTTCTTTAGTTTACTTGGGTCATATTGTTGGAGGAGGTGAGTTGAAAATATATCCCTCCAAGGTTGATGTCATTGTAAATTGGCCAAGGCCCAAGACAGTTACAGAGGTAAGAGTTTTCTGGGAGTAGCCCAATATTGGAGGAAATTCATTACTAATTTTTCTCTTATAGCATCTCCTTTGCATGCGTTGACAAGCGTGAAAAATGTTTTTCAGGGGGGAGGCAAACAACAAAAGGCCTCTGATGTGTTGAAGAAAAAGATCAGTACAGCTCTCGCACTCACACTTCCAGACTTAAGATAGTCATTTTAGATTCAGACAGATGCTAGTGACTACGTTATGGGTGTAGTCCTCATGCAGCATGGTAAGCCTATCTGTTTTCATTCGGAAAATTTTAACGGTGTAGTGATTAACGATCCTACATATGACAAGGAATTGTATGCATTGGTGCAAAGTGTGAAAAAATGGAAACACTATTTGATGGGTAAGGAAACAACCATTCACACTGATCATCAACCATTGCAATACCTGCAATCATAATCAAAGTTCTAACAATCAAGGCACTTCCAATGGATGGGTTTTATTTTACAATTCCACTTGGTAATCAAGTATAAGAAAGGTATCTATAATAAAGTTGTTGATATGCTTTCTAGGCCTATTGTTAGTGCAACTATTTTACTCAAGCATAATTATGTTTTACATGAAAGTTATATTGAGCAATATGCATCAAATAATGACTTTCAAGATGTTTATGTAAGTTTGAGTCAAGGTAACCATGTGGAGGAATTGGATTATCATTTGCATGATAACTTGATGTACCATCTTGGAAAGCTTTATATTCCACAGGGAGAAAGAGTTAACATCATAAGGGAGGCAATACTTCTCTTATTGTTGGTCATTTCGGTGTAAGTAAGATGGTGACACATCTATAGAGGTATTGTTATTGGCCTTGTATGCTTGAAAGTGTGTCTCGTTTTATTAAAGGATGTCCATTATGTGCAATCAGTAAGCCTAGCAATAGAAAGTTAGGATTGTACACACCACTTCCGGTTCCTACACGACCGTGGGAGAGTGTTTCTATGGATTTCGTAGGAGGTCTTCCATTGTCAAAAATAGGTCATGATTATTTGTATGTAGTTATGGATAGGTTCAGAAAAATGTGTATTTTGATGCCATGTAAAAAGCAAGTTACAACTGAACAAACTACTCAGTTATTCTTTCAGAATGTTTGGGTGCATTTTGGATTGCCCACATCCATTGTTAGTGATCGAGATTCTCGCTTTGTTGGGAATTTTTGGTCAAGCTTGTGGGGATTCATGGACACCAAATTGAAAAAGAGTACAACCTTTCATCCACAAACAGATGGTCAAACAGAGGTAGTGAATAGAACAATGATACATCTTCTGTGTGGGTATTGCAGCAAGCATCCTAAGTTGTGGGATGAATAGTTGCACTATATTCAACATGCTTACAATCGAGCCAAGCACTCTTCCACTCAAACTTCGCTATTTGAGGCATGCTTGGGATACTTGCATAAATCTCCTTTGGATTTTATTTTTGGCAAAGATGTTGCTATTGAAGGTCATAGCGACATAGACAAAGAAATAAAGTTCATTGAACAAATACAATTAGTACACCAAAAGGTTCAAGAACAACTTGAGAAAAGCCAAGGCAAGTACAAAGCAAGGCACGACAAGCATCGTCAAGATCACAAGTTCCAAGTTGGTGATGAAGTTTGGCTTCACATTAACAAAGAGAGGCTCCAAGGAGAAGGTAAAAAGCTCAAACCAATTAGATATGGTCCATTCAAAATTTTGGAAAAGATTGGTAATAATGCCTTCAGGTTGGATTTGCCTTCATATATGCAAATTTATGTTGTTGTTAATGTTGAGAATTTAAGGTTGTATGAGCCTCCTTTGATTGAAGATCAAGGAGAGAATATTCAAATTCCATCTATTGAAGACTTTTCTCCAGAATTCCTTGATGTGCTTCAGCAAGACACTATACTTGACAGAAGAACAAGGACATCAAAAAGGGGAAGTATTGATTATCTTTGAGTGGGGATCAAGGGTACAATTCCTTCAAAATCCAAATGGATAGAGGTTGGAAAGGTGAGGGAATTGTACCCTCACCTGCTGAACAATTGAAAGTGATCCTTTTGGGGTCCAAAAGGCTTCCAGTGGGGAGGAGTGATCAAGTGCTCAAAATTAGGCTCAAAATCAAAGTGTCATAATCTTATTAAACTTGGCTTTAAATCAAAGAGCTCGTCATTCTGATTCCAACGGTGTGAACAATACTCAAATCAGAGCTCGTATGTAGAAGTTAGAGAAAGTCAAAGTTCAGGTTTGACTTGCTCACATGGTAGGATTGGATGACGTGGCAGGTTCCATTAGCGAATTGGGAGGCGCTAAGTGGCAGACTGCCATTGGTCCCCGAATTTTGCAAATCACACGTCGGTGAAGGGAGGTGTTATAGAATCGTCCCCTAGTAGGTACCGGGTTGTAAATGCGATCGCACATCTTGCACGACACTATAGAATCGGCCCCGACAAAACCTATTTGCGATGTGATGTATCTTATATTGCAATCACAAAGGGGCTAGTGTTTACGAAGCGGCACCAATAGTGATCCTGGTTGCGATTGGGACAAGGTTCCAGACGCGATGTATTATCCATTGTGATTTATACTCCCGACGAGTCCATGTTATCGCAGAACGCAAGTTAGGTTGATACGCCGATGGTTTAAGCACCAATTGCGATTTGCGATGGATAGTCAGTGCTAATGGATTATGGCCCATCACGCAACAAAATTCTTTCTCGATTAGCAGATTTTTGGAGCGAAATTATGGGTTCCTGTCGGATGTGGAGCAGTTTGTGGAGTGAATAATGGGAAAACAAGGGGAAGTCATAACTTCTTCAGTTTTCCACCAAATTGGTGGCAAAAAGAGGCGAGATAACCATTTTTGAGTATTCTAGACTCATTGGAGCAGGTTTCAGAAGCATTTGAGCATTGTAAACATAAATTTTTACACATTTGAGCACAATGGAGAGGCCCAAGCCATTAGAAGTTGGACCAAGGAGACGTAGCCTAGGAGGGGTGAACTCCTTTATCATGTGCTTGTTTTAATGCATTTTTGATGATGTTCTATACATGTTTATGTTGTTGTTCAGTTTCTAATTAATGTTAAATTTCTCATAAAATTAACATAAAAATTCTTCATTTCACTTGCAAAAATTCATGAATCCTTAAGCACAATGAAAACATTTTGTTAATAATCTGAGGAAGATCTTTGCACTGCAAACTAATATTCTAAATCAGATCAAATACTAATGCATGTCAAGAAGTTCCAGAGTGTGCTATGGTTTTCCAAGGTGTGCTAACATGTGCCAAATAGTTCCAAGGCATGCTAAGACACGAAAGGTGCTAATGCATGCCAGGATGTGCAGGGTGCCAAGGTGTGCCAACATGTGTCAAGGAGTGTCAAGGCAACAAAAGTGAGAAGTTGAGAACTATGCTAAAATGCAAGGAAATGAATGCATACGAGGTTTAATGAGTCAGGAATTTACCTTTTTCAAAAGGGGTATACTAGGCACACTAACAATAGGTTCCAACACATGAAAAATGCCAATGTGTGTTAAGTGCTAATGTATATCAATGCATGCCAAGGTGTTCCAGGTCATGTTAGGGACTGTGGGGCATGCCAACACATGCTAGGGGAGTGCTATATTGTGCTAGGGCATGCCAACGTGTGTTTGGGCATCCGAGTCATGGAAAGATGTTCTAGATACAAATATGTTCCAAGACATGCGAGGTGCCAAGGAATGTTAATATGTCCCAAGGAATTTCAAGGTGTGTTAGGAGTTTTGAGGACCGCTAGGTCTCTCGCATTAATAGAATTGACTGAGATTGATTATGTATTAAATAATATGGTTCCCACACATACTAGTGGAACTTCAACTAAAGGGAATTCGCTAGATAATAAACCTAACAAATATGAATCATGTGTCGACTCATAGGAAAACTATATTCTCATTACTTGAGGGAAATGATACACACTAATTACTTCTTAACAAATTGATTGACTCTAACCACTATGGCCTTAGACACATAATGAAAAATACTCCATAACAATGGTCTTAAATTGTTATATTTTGACAAAAAATATAGCAACAATCACATAATGTCATCAAAAACTCATTGGAATGATCAATGATGACAAACATTTTTTTACTGTCACCAAAAGTAACTAAAAAGAGCATTGGTGAGGACCAATAAGAGATTGTCACTAGAAGTGTCACCAAAGAGAGAATTAGTGATGGGCCTTTAACATCCCTCACCAAAAGTGTCATTGAAAATAGCTTTGGTGACGAAACTTAAAGGACCGTCACTATATGTAGGTACAACAACGTTTTTTCAAGTACCGTCACCGTATGCAACATTGCTGACAAACCTTAAAGGTCTGTCACAAGCATAGCCCTCACAAATGTCCTTTTTTCCTGTAGTGTCACAGTGAATTCCATAAAGAAAGAATGGAGTTCGAAAGATTGGATAAGCAACTGAGATTGGAACTTCTTATGGATTGTGGAATCCAGGAAAATAATTTGTTGACTGATACTCTTTGAGGATGAGGTAGGGCATCCAAGGTAAGTGTAGTCGAAGAGGATCGATATTCTTTGAGGATTCAAGATGGGAAATCCAAGATAAGAATAGTCCTAAAAGGACATACCCAATGAACATCTCGATGGGGTATGTGCCTTAAAGGTAGTGTGGCAGCTCACGAAAATCGTCCCAACATAATGTTCTCGAATGAAGTTGAGCTTGTCTAGTTAAGTCCTTCAAGGACAATTTTGGTAATGATATAAATGCTTAACAAAGATGGCTTATCAATCCGACTCTTCTTATGAGAATGCTTCAAGGATGAGATTCCTTGTTCCATACTCCCTAGTTAAAAGGGAGTGTTGGAAATTGTAATTAGGTTTTATCTTCATAATGACCCATTTGTAATCATGACATTGTATACTTTGTATAAAGAAAGTAAAAAGAAAGAAAAAAAAATTGATCTTATTTAAAGCATGGGTTTCATGCTCATGTCTAGGTCAAAAGCATGTTCTTCGTGCTTCTAGGTCTTTCTAGGACAAAGAAGATGTTATGTCAAGTACTATAGTCCCATTGAGATTCATTGTAACAAAGGAAAATATCTATTTTGTCAGGAAAAATCCATTTATTCCATCGAGACCAAGTCAACACTAATAAAGGACAAGTCAGCTTAAGGGAGGGTTACTTGACCCACCAAGAAGGCTATAAATACAAGGAGATTGACCTCATTTGACACATTCACTCATCACAAAGTTTGATATCCAATAACAAAGGAGAAGAAGATCTGGAAGGACGAAGAAAGGAAGAAAAGAAGTTGAAGTTCCTTGGGATCATCTCTCTCTCTCTCCACATGTGCAAAGTTATTGTTTTGTTGATGCCAGTTGCAGGAAGCAGAAATTGTATGGCCAAAATTATGAGGTGTAGTTGCAGGGCTACAAATATTGGACAAAGTTGCACTAGGTCAAAGTCTGGAAGCTACCTCGAAGAAGACTTTGTTGGAGGGCTAACTTGGTGTTGGGGAGGATCTTGGGCTTTGGTCTTTGGGTCTTGGAAGTCTCATTGTAAGAAGGTTCTATAAGAAGAGAAGCATTATTTTTGGGTTTTCCCATTGGAGGGGTTTTCCCTTGGCTTGGAGACTATATCTTGTGTACATTATCTTGTTGTGATCTTCATTGTTTTGGTAATTTCTTGATGAACAAGAACTAATGAAAGTAATAAAAGGCCAACATATATCACAAGTAATTATCAAGTTAAGGAAAATTATCTATAATACATAAGTCTCTCGATTTTCCAACACCCTAAATGACTAATAGAAATTTGAAACCCATATGCACCAAAACCTTAAACCACCAATAGAATTTTGAAACCCACATGCAACAAAACCCTAAACCACCAATTGAAATTCGAAACGCACATGCAACAAAACCCTAAATCGCCAATAGAAATTCGAAACCCACATGCAACAAAAATTCATCTACAATTCGTGCATCTGTGCATAAACACAGAGGTTGAAGTAGTTTGCAGGATTAAAATCCTCCCATAGAAAACTTTGTTGTGATTCTTCCATGCCCGCACATCATAGAAAACCCACGGGCTTGAAAACCCTTAACTGCAACTCGTATACAGTGACCTGCAAAACAGATAAGGAGGCCACAAAGACGTTGTGGGGTTAAACCTTTAAAAAACATGCAAAAGAAAGAAGAAATCCTCCAAGCATCGTTGAAAAGTGGCAAATTACATGCAGATAAACCCTCCAGAGCACGAAATGGCCATATCCAGCACTGAGTCGAGGAAAGTCCCTCATTGGGTCGAACACAGACAAATAACCCAGTTTCCGTTGTGTGATAGGGAAGAACAACCATCCTAGTAAACCAAACTCCACACAAGAGAACAACTGAATAACATGACGAACCACGAACCAAGACTAAGCATAACCCACTCTCTGCAATGCCAAGAAAGGTGATAGTAGCGACCATCATTGCAGCAGGGCCACACAAGTACCAGGGGGGGGAATGCTGAGCTACCAAGCCCAAACAGAATAACGCAATGGTTCGAGGACCCTCCACAACTCACCAGAAATGAAAACCCTATACCGCCGAACTCCCATCGAGGTTTACTAACCCATTGCCCAACATGTGGTCGTGTGAAAAGGATATGTGTCATGCAACCACCTTCGAGGTCTACGTGGTGTTTTGAGGGGTCCAAGGGGGGCATCCAACTACTGGTGTCCCTCCCCTAACCACTTTCAAAAAAAAAGAAACAAATTAATATGATTCAACTTTAACCCCATGGATCATAGCCATGGTTGTTGCACTGTAGCGACTATAAGCCTGAGACACTTGAGATTGCTAGATCGAATGAGGCTACAACATGAGATTAAAGACAATCTAAATTTCCTCGCAGCTAATGAAAACTCCAACCGATGTATAGTCGATGCATATATGATTAGCGTTGTCGACCAAGGCCATAATTTTACGTGGACGGTGCAATTCTCGTGAAAACTTTCTAAAGTCTAATGTTGTAAGTGTTTGAATCATTTTTTGATGGTGGAAATGGATTCAACACCATCAGGAATCCTAGGGCACCCAAAATCCTAAAAGTTCGACAACTATAACCTGGATTTCCAAAAAATTCTGCCAGATTTTCTCAAAATCATGTTGGAATTTTCATTGGTTTCGAGGAAAAATTTTGTCCTTGTTAAATTGTGTTGTCGTTAAACTAGGACTATATGATTACCATGAGCCTGCAATCATCAAAGTGTCCATGAAAGAGTGGTTTGTTCGTCAAACACAGTTTAAAAATTTGTGAAACAATGGTTATATGATTACCATGAGCCTGCTTATTAGGGATAGAATTTACAAGCCAATTGTCAACTAAGAAGTGATTTGTTAGTCAAATACAATTTTAAAATTTGTGATACCGTGGTTTCTTCGTCAAATAGTTTAAAATTCTGTGAGACCATGAACGGCTTTTACTAAGAAAACTGGTAAATGACATGTGAAAATAAATTTGACAAAATGATTCAGTTTTGAAATTCCAAGCCCGCTAGGAACCCAAGTAATCAATCTAATATTCAATTGACAAGTGGTTCTGTTTTGAAATTCTAGTCGTGCGGTGAACCCAAGTAATCGGGCTGATATTCAATGGACGTGTATATAAAAATATTAAATTGGGGAAGTAAAATAGCGGTTAATGAGATAGACATTACCGATACACTACTAAAATAGCCTAGCTCCAAATCGAGTGGAGAATTTAATGCTCTATAATCTGGTGGTGCTTAGGCTTAGTGCTCAACGATATGGTGACTCCCATTTCTGTTGTTGACCAAGATCACGAATCTTGATGCGGTGGGAGAGGCATTAAGGCTAAAAGCGCGGGTCCACACACTTGCAGGTTCCAATGATCGCTTGTAGATGCACTGGGCTTTGTCTTGTTAGTCCCTGCCTGGGACTAATAGCGATCGATCGATCGCTGACCAGGCATTAGTTCATAGGTTGACCGTTTTTAACCTAAGTTTAATGCTGGAAATTTCATACAACAGATTTTTAAGCAAAGTTTTGGTTCGTAAAATAATTGGGGTCTTATTACAGCCTTCACATTGTTCGATGCAAAGTACGGTTGTTGAATATTAAATTTTAATGTTTCCCTTTGCTGCGTTCCAGCTGGCCGACAATACATTGCTTTCTATATTTCGATTTCGCCCGCAGATTTTTGTCAGTGGCATTGTGATCCAAGCAGCAATACATCCGGTGCGGTTGCTCCACTGTGATGGAGGTAGATGCCCGGGCTGTGAGAACGTACAGGCGAGACATTTCCCTCTGTGGAAAGTAGTAATCCAAATTTAAAGACCCCGGCAAGATGCTGAATAGACGTTTGTGGGTTGTTTGGGAGTAAGTACCAGAAGCGAAAGCCGATGCGGATCCCCAAGTTGCCTTCTATTGACTCCCCACCGAGACTCTGGGGAGACTCCCTGTTTCTGTGAAGGAAATACTCATCGATTATCCAAATCATGAGATATTTGAGGCACCCGCTGGTCCTCCACTTGGGATGGGCAGTTTCCCTCGACCTCTTCCAGAAAGGGCAGAGCTTCAAGCTGCTCATATCTATTATCTCCTCCCTCTCTTACTCCCAGAGGATGAACTCATCGATTACAACAACAATATAATGAATCGAGGGCAGTTTGCAAGAGCTTCTTCTTATCATAGCATTCCAGACGCTACTTCCAGGTTGCGGCCAAAGTCTTCTGCAGACGGCGGCAGAGATTCAATAAAACAAGGAGTATATGAGGATGTGGCTAATAAGATTAATAGAGGCGGCGTCAGGATCGTTTCTTCTTCCAAATCGACAGTGCGTGTGAAGGTTCGAGTTAGAAAAGAAGAGCTGGCTTCTCTTCTTTCAGCCAATAATGTGAACATGGTGATAGAAAATGAACATTATAAACCCAATGTATATAAACCTTAAGATAAATACTATAAACACTAAAATAAACATGGTTGACCATAGTTGATTTTCATATTGAGACAATCCTTATCATAATCAGACATAGGACCATGGTTGATTTTCATATTGAAACAATATTTGTCACAAAATGACATTCAACCATAGTTGACCATAGCTAACCATGATTGACAATGATTATCCATAATTTTCATATCAAAACAATAAATTTATAATTAGATAGTTAACATATTTTTAATTAAATAAATAAAAATAATTAAAATAATCTAATAATAATTAAAAGTAAACTATTGATTATTATTATTATTTAAAATATATATTTTTAAATTTTATTATTAAATATTAAAAATATTATTCAAAAATATAAATAATTATTTTTATACTTATTTAAAAATAATTAAAATAATTATTTCTTATTAGCGATGTGGGGGACTTTGGCATTATCATGGACCAGAAATTTGATCAACTTAGTACTAAATTCCAAGGATAATAATGATGTGCTCATGGGTGTATTGATGATTCAACAACGTTGCTATGAACCGTACATGTGGGCATCAAAACGGCTATGGGAGATCGGCATCAATCCGTTAATTTAAATTAAAAAAAAAAAAAGTCAACGATGCGGCCGAAATAGGAACTTCTACGGCAAATAAAGATATGTAATTAAGTGTTAAAATCGTAATATAATTAAAAAATAATGATATGTAACTCAGTGTTAAAATCATAATATAATTATTAATTTTTTTTAGTTGTTACACTTACAAAAAGTGAAGAGTTGCATCTCTAGTTTAATGTGCATGTAAAAAAAACACAACACTAAGATACATAGTATAAAAATGAAAAAATAATTATATTAAAAAAACGGTTAAAAATACTATAATAATAAAATTAATTAATTAATAATATAAATAGATTTTTAATTTTCATAACAATTTAAAAAAAATTCTGTATGAATCAAATATATCAAAATAATATAAATTATTATATAATCCATATCTTAATTTATTTTTATTTTTATTCAATTTTTTCATTCAAATTTAATTTTTTTATTCAAATTTAAATGAGTGAAATGAAATACCTCTTCTCATTTATTGAATGAATTAATGGTCTTGAAGTATAAGACTTAAAAAGAGTAAAATACAAAACTCTAAGTTGAAAAGTTAGCAAGTTTATAAGGAATCAAATTCAAAGAATCAAGCAATTTCTTTTTAGAAAATGTTACTTTTATAAGAGACATGTCAAGAAGTATAATTTTCATTCTTTTTAAATATCTATATATATATATATATATATATATAATTAGAATTATATACAACTTGTAAATCTCATCAAGAGTATCTTCTTACAAAGTTTACATATGCTCTTATTAGTGTGAAGTATGTGATGATTAACTTCCATCTTTTTTTATATGAAAATTACATGTAAATTGTACAAAATGATCACTATCGCTATCACTATGAGAAATTTGATGTTTATAAAAAAATATTTAATATGTAAATATATACATTAATAATGATGCACATATACATTAGATGTGTTACAATGGGCTAATTCAACCAATATAGATCTATTTTTATCATGGATTTAGCAAGCACGGAGAGAGGGATCAAATTCCTTGAGGCACAAATCTTTTTTAGATTGCAAAACATAAAAAATAAATAAAAATTGCACTTTGAGAGATTTGATTCCTCTTGGGACTTCATTTGAGTCAAAATATAATTTTTTATTTTTTTTTATTCCTCTTGGGATTCCTTTAATTATTTTCTCTCTTTAAAGATCTATGAAATTATGTTATTTTACATGGACATTGAAATATCTTTTTAGGCAATATAGGCATGTCTATTATTTTGGAACAAGTGTTGCAAGGTAGCTTAGTCCCTGCCACTCAATTTAGAAATTATGTTATTAATATAGAAATAAGCTCAAAAACTCATAAGGCCAAGATCAAACCTAACCGCTACCACTATAACACCTAACCCTCTTGGGGTTTCATTTGAGTCAAAATATAAGTTTTTTTTTTTACTTCAATTATTTTATCTCTCTTTAAAGTTCTATGAAATTATGTTATTTTACATGGACATTGAAATATTTTTTTAGGCAATATAGGCATGTCTATTATTTTGGAACAAGAGTTGAATGGCAGCTTAGTCCCTACCACTCAATTTAGAAATTATGTTATTAATATAGAAATAAGTCCAAAAACTCATAAGGCCAAGATCAATCCTAGCTGCTACCATTATAACACCAAGAGTATATCTAAAAACTCGTAAATTTATGACCCAACACGAGCTTAGAGTCCACTTGAATTATGGTTTTGTGGACACGTGATATTAGTAAGCCATGGTATTGTAACAAATCCTATGTATAGATTAATAATCTCCATTGTATTGTAATTAAGCCTATTTACATGTTAATAATATCCATAGTAAAGTAGAACGAATTTCATAGTTAAAATTTGTCACATTATATATATATATATATATATATATATATATATATATATATATATTCTTTTTATCAAAATAACAACAACAATAATAATTTAAAATGCAGTGATAATTTAGTTAATTTTTATCAATGTGAGATGTATCATGAGGTAATTGTTTTGAAGCATAACAACATTTACCGATGTAATTGTAAATATTTAATGTTAGTAATGAAATTTTATTGTTCCTTTTACGTATTGATATTTTTGAAAAATATAAGTGGAGCCACCACATGAGTAGTTAGGCTCCCAATTATATAGTTAGAATTAGTTATGGGTCCAAGAAAGGACAAAGACATAGAAAAAAAAAATCCTCCATCTTGGAGAGAATTTTTTTTCCTACCACTAAGAATTTTCATGATTGGAGAGAAATGTCATGGGTGGGAAAAGAAGAGATAATTTTAAAATCTAAGATGGCTAGAGAAAAAGGCAATCTTAAGAAGATGATGTTCCAATGGGAGAGAAATATTGTACATACATTAATAAGATTCTAATCCAAGTATGGAGGTAAAATAGTGAAAGCTACTGATTTTTTTCCTAACAGGAAGGTGTCAGAAAATTTGTCATTAATGGAAAAGGGTGTTGAAAGGTTCTTGTATTGGTTGTTGTGTAATGTGAAGAAATTTGTTGTGAGCAACCTCAAAGTTAAGTTTAAAAAATCTAAGTCACAATTCATTGCTGATCATGTAAAGCTTTGAGTGAGTATGAAGTTGTTGATTGCTTTTATGTGTTGATTCTTATATTGTGCTTGAATGAAGTTATTGGTTGCTTGTCAAAAGTATGGCCACCATTGTTGGCAGATGTTGAGATGTAAATGCTTGCATATATTGTGATGACAATGTTTGAGTTTGTTGAAGTTGAAGTTGTTCCATATCTAGGAGAAGAACTTTCAGTTTTCCCTAATTTAGAGAATGAGCTTAGGTTAAATCCTAGCTATCTATGTTTGCAACCTAGATTAACAGTGGATAATTAGTGTCCACAACTCAGATTGATAGCGGGTAACCAACATTTATGTTAATGTTTTCCAAATAAATTTACGTTGTCTTAGCAATGTTTTGGCTTATGCAATCATTATAGTTGGCTAATGTTATTTTTTTAAAATAATATTTAGTGGGCCATTAATTTTGTTTTCATATTCAAAATTTGTAAAATGTGAAACAAATAGTTGGAACACAAAGGGTCAACCTTTCATTTCAGATTTGTGCATAAAATACTAACAGTGAACAAGCCATGTACATAAAAAGATATGCTTTTGGACCTTAGAATATAAGGTGAGTCAAAAGACTCATTTTTGTGAGACCCAATTTGTGATTTACTTGACACAAAGAGAGAGAGGAAGAGAAGTAGATGTGATGTAAAAATGCGTAAGAGATAAGTAGTTGCAAAGAGAGCAGAGACAAAATACATAATAGAGACAAATAGATGGAGTATTTAGTATTAAAGACTAGATAAACAAACATATTAAATCTTTTATATATGAGGGGATTGGAGTCTCCTTTGAGTTAGTAGCTTAAAAAATAACTAGTTGGAGCTTGTAAGTGGAAGTAGATGCTTCTAACAAGTTGTAGCTTGCAGAAGAAAGACAAGATAGAAGCCTCCTACAGGTAGAAGATCTCAGTGGGAGTGGGTGCTTCCAACAAATTGTAGCTTGAAAAATAGAAGAGAGATTGTATCCTCCTATAGGTGGGTGCCTACAAAAAGCTAATGTAAAAAGGGAGTGGGTGTTTGCTTTACATCATAACAAAAAATTCATGGTTCTTCCTTTTGTGGGTTTCCATTTATATTTGGTGTCCACATGTGTTTCCTTTGTGTGTTGATTCTTATGTTGTAGTTGAATGTTGTTCATATGTTAAATCTGTTTTTTATATGAAGTATTGTTGCTCACCTAATAATTTAGATAACCATTAAAAAGAAAAAGTAAAAATTGTAGATTGATGACCATGAACGCGCTATTATGATTCACTCTCTCTCCCCTCTCAATATATTCAATTTTCCAATAGAAGGAGCCTAGAGCTCATGGAAATTGCTGAGACAACAACTTGTTGGTTGGGAGGAGCGTGGTAACTCCTTTTGTATTTTTCAGCAAACAAATAAGTACTTGGATTAATTACATTTTTGTAACACCCTCCTCCCACATCTACCCAAGTAACCGGCCAACTGGGGTAAACATGTGATGAGAATTTACTATGATATGATTCGACTCCCTATGTGTTAGTTAAGGAAGTGGAATCGGCAGAACACATCACACAAACCTTCCACATCAGCAATAGAACTCCCAGGAGCCATCCCAACCACTCAGGTAACTAACCCCTAAGACCAACTGAAGTTTTAGTGCATCAAACCCTTGGACGCTCCCACAACAAGGGCAAGGGTGCTTCTAGGGACTTGTTTTCCCCAATGTTGTTCTTGCGTCTTCGTGATTTGCACCACTTTTTTAGGCCTAGAGCCTAGGTCACTGTCTAGGATTCAATGACACCTTCATAAATGAAATTTCATAGTGGAACAAAGATACATTTGCAAAAACATCAACAAGGACTAGATTGGACCCCTACTAGCCATGACATGCATTTCATCAAACATATCACAAATATGAAGTCTACGGGTCTTAATCCGAGAGATCCTCTCGCAAAACTCATAGCAAGACATGTACTGGAAACATGAGACTGCCATAGGACAAGCTTGTAAATCTGTCAAAGAGGTGGGCTCCTCTCGCCTATGATGACCGCCCTTTCCACCCTTATGAGGCCTCCTCTGTACCTCAATCTCTGAAGCTGATGCCTGGTCATCACTCTGCTCATAGGTTTCGGTTTCTGACATTGTTTAAGGAGCAGAGTGGCCAAAATGTATTGCTGTTTCTACCTCGTAAAATGCTGATTTATATGCTGTTTCAAGGGGACAAGGAGCACGAGGGGAATGTTAGGGGAGGGACACCTTTAAAGGGAAAATGGGAATAAATATATAAAACAGGGATTTAAGGGAAAAAACATTGCAAAAATCATTGCATATGCATCATTATATACATTGTTTACATGGGTATAATGAGAGGTAGGATTAGGGCTTGATTCTTCATTTTTTAGGGAAAAGGGGTAGGGTTTAGGTTTTCTTTACAAATTTAAAAGGGAAATTTATATAGAAAGACAAGGAAAATGACATGGGAAATGGGAAAAATGATTTACAAGGGAAAAACCTTAAAACAGCATAAAACCCTAGGCATATTTTACAATTTTAAACCACAGCCATATAGAGCTTTTTCTCTTGCACAATGAGATCTTTAAAACATGTATTCATGATGTCTTTAACCATAACAAATAGCAATTTGTAAGTTGGAGGGCCTACCTTAGGCAATTTAGCAATTTTGTTGGCTCCTTGGATGAATTTGCAGGTGATTTGGTAAGGAGGGCACTGACGGGTCGCGCGCCTCACCCAACGGGTCGCGCGCCACTGACGGGTCGCGCCCGTTAGAAAATAACACTGCTAGAAGGCGCTTGATGGGTCGCGCGCCTCTGACCGGTCGCGCGCCTGGTCTGACGGGTCGCGCGCCTGGTCTGCTCACAATTTTGCTCCAACCCTCGCCCAATTTCTCTTGCAAGTGAGTTAGATGCACAATGAGGGTAAATGGAGGGAGATTGGGCTTTTATAACTTTGATTTGAAATAATTTCATGCCCAAACCCACTTTATAATGTTTTTCTTTGACACTTTATAAAATTGACCATTTTTGTTTCCTTTGTCCTGAAATTGACTCATTTAATGCTTTTGCTCGATACTTTTTGCAGGGATATCATCTGAGGGATCTTGGCAAGGGATCCAGCGTTACATTGTCCTTGGAAGCTTTTTGAAATTTCATCACTTTTTACAAAAATTTGAAAAATGACCTTGGCTTTAAAAACAGGGTTTTTAAATCCAAGGTGAAAATTAACTGTACAATATAGAAATTTGCGAAGAAACATTTTGAAAATCATCCCTCTGGCTTGCTGAGCACTTATTGACCTTCAGAGACATGACCTTGTAAACAAACTTGACCAAAACCCTAGACCTAGGAATTTGACCTCAAGACAAGACAAGACAAGCCTGAAAGAGATTAAGGACTGAAATGACTTTGATCCAACAATGCCAAGAGGGGGACAAAGACACCAGCTCCTCCATCAGGGTTATGGCATGCCTAATGGGATGCAAAAATTGACACTGATGAGACACCTACTTATGCAAATGCAAAGAGTTTTGATCGCTGATGGAGGGCTACTAGACCGACTCTAACAGGGGGAGAGCAGAAGAATATTGCCATCAATAACAAAGGGGGAGATTGTTGGACACAGATTGTCATTGATGTCAATATGGCAATATTCGAGGAGCAGACAGAGCCAAGAGCAACAAAACTTCTATATATATATATATATATATATGCATGCATTTTAAACAACATTCGAGGACCACATATGCCAAAATAGAGCTATCGGAGCTACAAAGGAGCCATATATATATGCCAAAGTACAGGAGCAAACAGAGCCATCAGAGGAGCAATGGGTGCATGTATATTATTGGGAGCTATCGGGCCACAAAAGAACTATATGCATGCAGATACAGGTGGAGGAGCATATATCATACATATGTGTTTTTACACTATCGGGGGTGCAGAACCTTATACATATACATTTATGCTATCGGGCCCGTAAAACCCATGTATGCATGCTTTAACACTATCGGCGGACAGAAAGCCCATATACATAGGCTAAACACTAACGGAGGCGGAAGACTTGGCTCTAGGGCAAATACACTATCAGAGGCGGATTGCAGACTTGAAACTCTATACATGGGAGTGTTGAGTTTATCGGGTTCGACACATTGCATCGCTATGAGGGGTTTATGTTAACGTCGATCCTTAACCTTGAGCGACTTGCGATCACCGATAGCGATAATCGCATCGACACTTCGGCAGTGGGCGCTACAATATGTCAAGCAGTCCATTGTGATCACCGATAGCGATATTGCATCGGACCTCTGCCAGGGGAAACTCTCAATTGCGATGATCGTTGCGGACTCGATGCGACATCACAACTTGGCTTAATATAATATCACGTCCAGTGGTGGATCGGCCGTCGGCCATCGGCGGTGTCATGGGCCTGACATATAAAGGACTGCCGGGAGTTGCGAATCGCCGATTGCGATTTAAGCTGCGGACCTGATACAATTTAGATGCGGGTGTAATATTGCTTGAAGTCTGCCCCTTAGTATTTTGACTGGTTTTTCTCATATACTCTGTGTAATGAAATATTTGGCTTGCGCGGGGTGTTTTAGGCCGAAAGGCTTACGATAGTTGTTCCGATGGTTCAGAAGGCTGAACGTCAGTTAAAAGGGGTGAATCATGGTGATTATGATTGCGATCAGGACACAACATCTCCATTAAAATAGTGGAAAAAAAAAACTCTGTGTATGCCTGCAATCATTGCCAAAAGGAGCACTGTTACGGTAAACCAGGAAGATGTGTTCTCCGTGGATTGTTTGGACCTGTCAAATGAATCTACGTGTCCCCAGAGAGTCAGTGAACTCGCACAGCGCAGAGGAAGCCGCAGCGACGAGGAGGAAGCCTAAGAGGCGGTGTAAGCGGAAACGAATGGACAGAGGCATGGGGAATGAATAAAACAGGAAAAACAAAAAGTTGGGACCTGTGAAGAACTAGAGTAGGAGAGGCAGCAGAGGCAGGAGAGTAGGAGTGAAGGAGAACCTCAACAGAATAGAGATCAGCAGCATACCTGTTTATACCAGGTTTGGGTTGGAGCCCAAGAGGTTGGAGCCTCAGAACTGAACAGGACTGACATCCTTAGGGGTTGGTGCTCCTAAGTGCAGAACCATTGCAAAACAGAGTTGGTGCTCTGGAGGTTGGAGCCTCACTGAAGTCCAAGTTGGAGCTTGGTAACTAATCACAACCAAATATATACTTATATTGTATTTAATTCATTGCACTTTTTTGTGTTAATAAAAGCATTAATTCTAGCTGTCGATTTCTGTGTTCTATATATATATATATACATATATATTCTTTTGATAATAACTAGAACAATTAAAAAGAAATACTGATTCACCCCCCTCTCAGTATTTCCAACACTATTTTTATAATTTACTATGTTTCTCAAGCTCAAACTTCTAATCATGAATGGCTTTTAGAGAACCTCAAAACTTTAATGAACATATTTTTTTTAGAAATATAATACAAAGGTTTTTCACTTAAAGAATAAAATAAAGTCCTTAATGATAAAAATATTTATAATAAAGAACATTAAATGGAACTTGAAATCATGCAAACTAAACTATACTGTAAGATTGGTGGAAAATATAATATTGGTTTTTTTTTTCTCATATTGATGGAAATTAAATCATGCAAACTATATTGTAATATTAGTTTATATATATATATATATATATAAAATGAAAAATGTTATAAAAATATATTTTTTCAACATTTTGAAATTAAAAAAAAATATAAGTAATATACAACAATGAAATGAAAATGTGTACATTTAAAAAAAAAAACTTAAATTCATGATTATGGAAGATGTATGTTTCCTTAAAACACTCATAAAATATGTCTTGTTTTTATTATTATCTAATTGAGTAATGAATGAGACTAGATACTAACACATCTACATTAATAAATATGGTTGATATATACTGTAAGCATCAACTTAATACATGTTATATTATAAATCTAATATATTAATATTGTTAATATTAATATTAATATTACACAATTAAAATTAATATTAATATATAAATATAATAATAATATATTCTTAATGTATTAATATTAATATTGTTAATATATTAATACTAAATATATAAATTTTATATGCTAAATTAATATATTCATATTATTATTGATATATTAAATGTTGTTATTAATATAGTTAATTATATTTAATAATCTACATATTGTTAATTAATTAATATTGGTAATTATATTGTCCGTTTGGGTAGCTCAATTGACAATGGCCGTGGATATGAAGTTTCACCAAACCTGAAGTCTTGGGTTCATATCTTGTGATATCCCCCCTCCAAACGGAGTGAGAAGTTGGAAATGATGAAGATGTAGTCCTATCAAACTTACAAAAAAATTTATTGTTAATTATTTTATTAATATTGTTAATTAATTAATAATGTTAATTATAGTTATTAATACAAAAATGGTTAATTAATTAATTAATATTAGTTAATTAATTAATGTTAATATTGTTAATTAATTAATATTAGTTAATTAATAACTGACCATGAGACAATTTTTAGCACAATGTGGCCATGGTTGATTTTCATATTGAGACAATCTTTGTCGAAATGTGACATTTGACGATGATTGATGATGGTTGGCTATGATTGACCATGGTTGACTCTGATAGATATTATAAACCAAAGGGAAATGGAATAAATAACCCAAGGGATTATGATCCCAAGTGAATAATATTAAACCCAAGGGACTAATATTATAAACCCAAGGTATATAAACCCTAAGATAAATATTGTAAACACTAAAATAAATATGGTTGCCCATGATTGACGATGGTTGGCTATGATTGACCATGATTGATATTATAAACCCAAGGGATTGTTATTATAAACCCAAGGGATTAATAGTAAAACCCCAAGGGATTATGAACCCAAGGGAATATTATTAAACCCAAGGGACTAATATTATAAACCCTAAGATAAATATTGTAAACACTAAAATAAACATGGTTGACCATGGTTGATTTTCATATAGAGACAATGCTTGTCACAATGTGATGTTGGACCACGGTTGACCATGCTTAACCATGGTTTATTTTCATATCAAGATAATTTTTGTCACAATGTGACGTTCAACCATGGTTGAGCATGATTGACCATGGATGACCATGTTTGACTTTATAAAACATGCTTGACCATAGTTGACCATGATTGACTATTGTTGACCATGATTATCATATTGAGACAATCTTTGTCATAATGCAATGTTGGACCATGGTTGAGACAATGATTGATTTTCATATTGAAACAATCTTTGTCACAATGTGACGTTGGTCAATGGTTGACCCTGATTAACCATGGTTGACCACAATTGATTTTATAAAACATGGTTGACCTTTGTTGAATAATATTAAACCAAAGGGACTAATATTATAAAGCCAAGGTATATAAACCCTAAGATAAATATTATAAACACTAAAATAAACATGGTTGACCATGGTTGATTTTCATATTGAGACAATCCTTGTCACAATGTGACGTTGGACCATGGTTGACCATGATTGATTTTCAAATCGAGAGAATCTTTCTCACAATGTGACATTGGACCATGGTTGACCATGATTGATGATGGTTCATGATGGTTGATTTTCATATTGAGACAATTTGTGTCAGAATGCGACGTTGGACCAAGGTTGACCATGGTTGTCACAATGTGACGTTGGACCATGAGATAATCTTTGACATAATGTGACCATGGTTGACCATGGCTGATTTTCATATTGAGACAATCTTTTTTGAAATGCAACGTTTGACCATGGTTGGCTATGATTTACCATGGTTGACCATAATAGATATTATAAACAAAGGGAATAATAAACCCAAGGGGTTGCTATTATAAACCCAAGGGAATGATTAACCTATGCAATTTATACTAAAACCCTAAAGGATTATGAACCCAAGCGAATAATATTAAACCCAAGGGACTAATATTATAAACCATAGATAAATATTGTAAACACTAAAATAAACATGGTTGCCCATGATTGACCATGGTTGACTATGATTGACCATGGTTGACCATGATTGATATTATAAACCCAAGGGATTGTTATTATAAACCCAAGGGATTAATACTAAAACCCCAAGGGATTATGAACCCAAGGGAATATTATTAAACCCAAGGAACTAATATTATAAACCCAAGGTATATAAACCCTAAGATAAATATTGTAAACACTAAAATAAACATGGTTAACCATGGTTGATTTTCATATAGAACCAATCCTCGTCACAATGGGACGCTGGACCACGGTTGACCATGCTTAACCATGGTTTATTTTCATATCAAGACAATTTTTGTCACAATTTGACATTCGACCATGGTTGAGCATGATTGATCATGGATGACCATGTTTGACTTTATAAAACATGGTTGAACATGCTTGACCAAGGTTGACCATGATTGACCATCGCTAACCATGATTATCATATTGAGACAATCTTTGTCATAATGCAACGTTGGACCATGGTTGAGACAATGATTGATTTTCATATTGAAACAATATTTGTCACAATGTGATGTTGGCCAATGGTTGACCCTAATTAACCATGGTTGACCACAATTGATTTTATAAAACATGGTTGACCTTCGTTGAATAATATTAACCCAGAGGGACTAATATTATAAAGCCAAGGTATATAAACCATAAGATAAATATTATAAACACAAAATAAACATGGTTGACCATAGTTGATTTTCATACAAAGACAATCCTTGTCGCAATGTGATGTTGGACCATAGATGAACATGATTGACCATGATTGATTTTCAAATCGAGAGAATCTTTCTCACAATGTGATATTGGACCCTGGTTGACCATGATTGATGATGGTTCATGATGGCTTATTTTCATATTGAGACAATCTGTCTCAAAATGCGACATTGGACCATGGTTGACCATGGTTGTCACAATGTGACGTTGGACCATGAGACAATATTTGACACAATCTGACCATGGTTATTGACCATAGTTTACCATGGTTGATTTTCATTTTGAGACAATCTTTGTCGAAATGCGACATTTGACCATGGTTGACGATGTTTGACCATGGTTGGCTATGATTGACCATGATTGACCATGATAGATATTATTAACCAAGGGGAATAATAACCTAAGGGGTTGGTATTATAAACCCAAGGAAATAGTTAATCTAGGGGATTAATACTAAAACCCCAAGTGATTATGAACCCAAATGAATAATATTAAACCCATGGGACTAATATTATAAACCCAAGATATATAAACCCTAAGATAAATATTGTAAACACTAAAATAAACATGGTTTCCCATGATTGACCATGGTTGACCATGATTGATATTATAAACCCAAGGGATTGTTACTATAAACCCTAGGGATTAATACTAAAACCCCAAGGGATTATGAACTCAAGGGACTTATATTATAAACCCAATGTATATTAACCCTAAGATAAATATTGTAAACACTAAAATAAGCATGCTTGACCATGGTTGATTTTCATATAGAGACAATCCTTGTCAAAATACGACACTGGACCACGGTTGACCATGTTTAACCATGGTTGATTTTCATATCAAGACAATTTTTGTCACAATGCAACGTTAAACCATGGTTGAGCATGATTGACCATGGATGACCTTGTTTGACTTTATAAAACATGGTTGAACCTGCTTGACCAAGGTTGATCATCGTTGACCATGATTATCATATTGAGACATTCTTTGTCATAATGCGACATTGGACCATGGTTGAGACAATGATTGATTTTCATATTGAAACAATCTTTGTCACAATGTGGCATTGGCCAATGGTTGACCCTGATTAACCATAGTTGGCCACAACTAATTTTATAAAACATGGTTGACCTTCGTTGAATAATATTAAACCAAAGGGACTAATATTATAAAGCCAAGTTATAGAACCCTAAGATAAATATTATAAACACTAAAATAAACATGGTTGACCATGGTTGATTTTCATAGAGAGACAATCCTTCTTGCAATGTGACATTAGACCATGGATGACCATGCTTGACCATGATTGATTTTCAAATCAAGGGAATCTTTCTCATAATGCGACATTGGACCCTGTTGACCATTGTTAACCATGATTGACGATGGTTCATGATGGTTGATTTTCATATTGAGACAATCTGTGTCAGAATGTGACGCTGGACCAAGCTTCACCATGGTTGTCACAATGTGACGTTGGGCCATGAGACAATAATGTGACCATGGTTGATTTTCATATTGAGACTATCTTTGTCGAAATGTGACATTTGGCAATGGTTGACGATGGTTGACCATGGATGGCTATGATTGACCATGATAGATATTATAAACCAAAGGGAATAATTAACCCAAGGGGTTGATATTATAAAGGCAAGGGAATAATTAACCTAAGGGATTATGAACCCAAATGAATAATGTTAAACCCAAGGGAGTAATATTATAAACCCAAGGTATATAAACCCTAAGATAAATATTGTAAACACTAAAATAAACATGGTTGCCCATGATTGACCATGGTTGGCTATGATTGACCATGGATGACCATGATTGATATTATAAACCCAAGGAAATAATAAATCCAAAGGATTAATACTAAAACCCCAAGGGATTATGAACCCAAGGGAATATTATTAAACCCAAGGGATTAATATTATAAACCCAAGGTATATAAACCCTAAGATAAATATTGTAAACACTAAAATAAACATGGTTGACCATGGTTGATTTTCATATAGAGACAATCCTTATCACAATTCAACGTTGGACGACGGTTGACCATGCTTAGCCATGGTTGATTTTCATATCAAGACAAATTTTGTCACAATGCGACTTTCGACCATGGTTGAGCAAAATTGACCATGGATGACCATGTTTGACTTTATTAAACATGGTTGACCATGATTTACCAACCATGATTATCATATTGAGACAATCTTTGTGATAATGCAATGTTGGACCATGGTTGAGATAATGATTTATTTTCATATTGAAACAATCTTTGTCACAATGCGACGTTGGCCAATGGTTGACCTTGATAACCATGGTTGACAATAATTGATTTCATAAAAAATGGTTGATCTTCGGTTAATAATATTAATCTGAAGGGACTAATATTATAAAGCCAAGGTATATAAGCCCTATGATAAATATTATAAAAACTAAAATAAACATGGTTGACCATGATTAATTTTCAAATCGAGAGAATCTTTGCACAATTCGACATTGGACCATGGTTGACCATGTTTGATTCTCATATTGAGATAATATTTGTCACAGTGCGACGTTGGACCATGGTTGACCATGATTGACCATGATTAACCATGGTTGATATGGTTGACCATAGTTGACCATGATTGATAATAAACCTAAAGGAATAATATTATACCCTTGAAATATGAACCCTTATATCAATAAACCTAGGGGATTGATATTATAAACCCCAACCAAATAATAAACTCAAAGGATAAAAATTATAAACCCAAGGTATATAAACCCTAAGATAAATATTCTAAACCCTAAAATAAACATGGTTGACCATGGTTAACCTTGTTTGATTTCCATATTGAGACAATCCTTGTCACAGTGCAACGTTGGACCATGATTGATTTTCATATCGATACAATCTTTGTCACAACGTGATGGACTATAGTTGACCAGGGTAATTTCCATATTGAGACATGCTTTGTCACAATGCGACATTCGACCATGGTTGACCATTCTTGTGTATGATTGACCACGGTTGACCATGATTGATATTATAAACCCAAGGGAATAATAAACCTAAGGGACTAACATTATAAACCCAATGTATATAAACCTTAAGATAAATACTATAAACACTAAAATAAACATGGTTGACCATAGTTGATTTTCATATTGAGACAATCCTTATCATAATCCGACATAGGACCATGGTTGATTTTCATATTGAAACAATATTTGTCACAAAATGACATTCAACCATAGTTGACCATAGCTAACCATGATTGACAATGATTATCCATAATTTTCATATCAAAACAATAAATTTATAATTAGATAGTTAACATATTTTTAATTAAATAAATAAAAATAATTAAAATAATCTAATAATAATTAAAAGTAAACTATTGATTATTATTATTATTTAAAATATATATTTTTAAATTTTATTATTAAATATTAAAAATATTATTCAAAAATATAAATAATTCTTTTTATACTTATTTAAAAATAATTAAAATAATTATTTCTTATTAGCGATGTGGGGGACTTTGGCATTATCATGGACCAGAAATTTGATCAACTTAGTACTAAATTCCAAGGATAATAATGATGTGCTCATGGGTGTATTGATGATTCAACAACGTTGCTATGAACCGTACATGTGGGCATCAAAACGGCTATGGGAGATCGGCATCAATCCGTTAATTTAAATTAAAAAAAAAAAAAAAAGTCAACGATGCGGCCGAAATAGGAACTTCTACGGCAAATAAAGATATGTAATTAAGTGTTAAAATCGTAATATAATTAAAAAATAATGATATGTAACTCAGTGTTAAAATCATAATATAATTATTAATTTTTTTTAGTTGTTACACTTACAAAAAGTGAAGAGTTGCATCTCTAGTTTAATGTGCATGTAAAAAAAACACAACACTAAGATACATAGTATAAAAATGAAAAAATAATTATATTAAAAAAACGGTTAAAAATACTATAATAATAAAATTAATTAATTAATAATATAAATAGATTTTTAATTTTCATAACAATTTAAAAAAAAATCTGTATGAATCAAATATATCAAAATAATATAAATTATTATATAATCCATATCTTAATTTATTTTTATTTTTATTCAATTTTTTCATTCAAATTTAATTTTTTTATTCAAATTTAAATGAGTGAAATGAAATACCTCTTCTCATTTATTGAATGAATTAATGGTCTTGAAGTATAAGACTTAAAAAGAGTAAAATACAAAACTCTAAGTTGAAAAGTTAGCAAGTTTATAAGGAATCAAATTCAAAGAATCAAGCAATTTCTTTTTAGAAAATGTTACTTTTATAAGAGACATGTCAAGAAGTATAATTTTCATTCTTTTTAAATATCTATATATATATATATATATATATAATTAGAATTATATACAACTTGTAAATCTCATCAAGAGTATCTTCTTACAAAGTTTACATATGCTCTTATTAGTGTGAAGTATGTGATGATTAACTTCCATCTTTTTTTATATGAAAATTACATGTAAATTGTACAAAATGATCACTATCGCTATCACTATGAGAAATTTGATGTTTATAAAAAAATATTTAATATGTAAATATATACATTAATAATGATGCACATATACATTAGATGTGTTACAATGGGCTAATTCAACCAATATAGATCTATTTTTATCATGGATTTAGCAAGCACGGAGAGAGGGATCAAATTCCTTGAGGCACAAATCTTTTTTAGATTGCAAAACATAAAAAATAAATAAAAATTGCACTTTGAGAGATTTGATTCCTCTTGGGACTTCATTTGAGTCAAAATATAATTTTATTTTTTTTTTATTCCTCTTGGGATTCCTTTAATTATTTTCTCTCTTTAAAGATCTATGAAATTATGTTATTTTACATGGACATTGAAATATCTTTTTAGGCAATATAGGCATGTCTATTATTTTGGAACAAGTGTTGCAAGGTAGCTTAGTCCCTGCCACTCAATTTAGAAATTATGTTATTAATATAGAAATAAGCTCAAAAACTCATAAGGCCAAGATCAAACCTAACCGCTACCACTATAACACCTAACCCTCTTGGGGTTTCATTTGAGTCAAAATATAAGTTTTTTTTTTTTACTTCAATTATTTTATCTCTCTTTAAAGTTCTATGAAATTATGTTATTTTACATGGACATTGAAATATTTTTTTAGGCAATATAGGCATGTCTATTATTTTGGAACAAGAGTTGAATGGCAGCTTAGTCCCTACCACTCAATTTAGAAATTATGTTATTAATATAGAAATAAGTCCAAAAACTCATAAGGCCAAGATCAATCCTAGCTGCTACCATTATAACACCAAGAGTATATCTAAAAACTCATAAATTTATGACCCAACACGAGCTTAGAGTCCACTTGAATTATGGTTTTGTGGACACGTGATATTAGTAAGCCATGGTATTGTAACAAATCCTATGTATAGATTAATAATCTCCATTGTATTGTAATTAAGCCTATTTACATGTTAATAATATCCATAGTAAAGTAGAACGAATTTCATAGTTAAAATTTGTCACATTATATATATATATATATATATATATATATATATATATATATATATATATATATATATATATATATTCTTTTTATCAAAATAACAACAACAATAATAATTTAAAATGCAGTGATAATTTAGTTAATTTTTATCAATGTGAGATGTATCATGAGGTAATTGTTTTGAAGCATAACAACATTTACCGATGTAATTGTAAATATTTAATGTTAGTAATGAAATTTTATTGTTCCTTTTACGTATTGATATTTTTGAAAAATATAAGTGGAGCCACCACATGAGTAGTTAGGCTCCCAATTATATAGTTAGAATTAGTTATGGGTCCAAGAAAGGACAAAGACATAGAAAAAAAAAATCCTCCATCTTGGAGAGAAATTTTTTTCCTACCACTAAGAATTTTCATGATTGGAGAGAAATGTCATGGGTGGGAAAAGAAGAGATAATTTTAAAATCTAAGATGGCTAGAGAAAAAGGCAATCTTAAGAAGATGATGTTCCAATGGGAGAGAAATATTGTACATACATTAATAAGATTCTAATCCAAGTATGGAGGTAAAATAGTGAAAGCTACTGATTTTTTTCCTAACAGGAAGGTGTCAGAAAATTTGTCATTAATGGAAAAGGGTGTTGAAAGGTTCTTGTATTGGTTGTTGTGTAATGTGAAGAAATTTGTTGTGAGCAACCTCAAAGTTAAGTTTAAAAAATCTAAGTCACAATTCATTGTTGATCATGTAAAGCTTTGAGTGAGTATGAAGTTGTTGATTGCTTTTATGTGTTGATTCTTATATTGTGCTTGAATGAAGTTATTGGTTGCTTGTCAAAAGTATGGCCACCATTGTTGGCAGATGTTGAGATGTAAATGCTTGCATATATTGTGATGACAATGTTTGAGTTTGTTGAAGTTGAAGTTGTTCCATATCTAGGAGAAGAACTTTCAGTTTTCCCTAATTTAGAGAATGAGCTTAGGTTAAATCCTAGCTATCTATGTTTGCAACCTAGATTAACAGTGGATAATTAGTGTCCACAACTCAGATTGATAGCGGGTAACCAACATTTATGTTAATGTTTTCCAAATAAATTTACGTTGTCTTAGCAATGTTTTGGCTTATGCAATCATTATAGTTGGCTAATGTTATTTTTTTAAAATAATATTTAGTGGGCCATTAATTTTGTTTTCATATTCAAAATTTGTAAAATGTGAAACAAATAGTTGGAACACAAAGGGTCAACCTTTCATTTCAGATTTGTGCATAAAATACTAACAGTGAACAAGCCATGTACATAAAAAGATATGCTTTTGGACCTTAGAATATAAGGTGAGTCAAAAGACTCATTTTTGTGAGACCCAATTTGTGATTTACTTGACACAAAGAGAGAGAGGAAGAGAAGTAGATGTGATGTAAAAATGCGTAAGAGATAAGTAGTTGCAAAGAGAGCAGAGACAAAATACATAATAGAGACAAATAGATGGAGTATTTAGTATTAAAGACTAGATAAACAAACATATTAAATCTTTTATATATGAGGGGATTGGAGTCTCCTTTGAGTTAGTAGTTTTAAAAATAACTAGTTGGAGCTTGTAAGTGGAAGTAGATGCTTCTAACAAGTTGTAGCTTGCAGAAGAAAGACAAGATAGAAGCCTCCTACAGGTAGAAGATCTCAGTGGGAGTGGGTGCTTCCAACAAATTGTAGCTTGAAAAATAGAAGAGAGATTGTATCCTCCTATAGGTGGGTGCCTACAAAAAGCTAATGTAAAAAGGGAGTGGGTGTTTGCTTTACATCATAACAAAAAATTCATGGTTCTTCCTTTTGTGGGTTTCCATTTATATTTGGTGTCCACATGTGTTTCCTTTGTGTGTTGATTCTTATGTTGTAGTTGAATGTTGTTCATATGTTAAATTTGTTTTTTATATGAAGTATTGTTGCTCACCTAATAATTTAGATAACCATTAAAAAGAAAAAGTAAAAATTGTAGATTGATGACCATGAACGCGCTATTATGATTCACTCTCCCCTCTCCCCTCTCAATATATTCAATTTTCCAATAGAAGGAGCCTAGAGCTCATGGAAATTGCTGAGACAACAACTTGTTGGTTGGGAGGAGCGTGGTAACTCCTTTTGTATTTTTCAGCAAACAAATAAGTACTTGGATTAATTACATTTTTGTAACACCCTCCTCCCACATCTACCCAAGTAACCGGCCAACTGGGGTAAACATGTGATGAGAATTTACTATGATATGATTCGACTCCCTATGTGTTAGTTAAGGAAGTGGAATCGGCACAACACATCACACAAACCTTCCACATCAGCAATAGAACTCCCAGGAGCCATCCCAACTACTCAGGTAACTAACCCCTAAGACCAACTGAAGTTTTAGTGCATCAAACCCTTGGACGCTCCCACAACAAGGGCAAGGGTGCTTCTAGGGACTTGTTTTCCCCAATGTTGTTCTTGCGTCTTCGTGATTTGCACCACTTTTTTAGGCCTAGAGCCTAGGTCACTGTCTAGGATTCAATGACACCTTCATAAATGAAATTTCATAGTGGAACAAAGATACATTTGCAAAAACATCAACAAGGACTAGATTGGACCCCTACTAGCCATGACATGCATTTCATCAAACATATCACAAATATGAAGTCTACGGGTCTTAATCCGAGAGATCCTCTCGCAAAACTCATAGCAAGACATGTATTGGAAACATGAGACTGCCATAGGACAAGCTTGTAAATCTGTCAAAGAGGTGGGCTCCTCTCGCCTATGATGACCGCCCTTTCCACCCTTATGAGGCCTCCTCTGTACCTCAATCTCTGAAGCTGATGCCTGGTCATCACTCTGCTCATAGGTTTCGGTTTCTGACATTGTTTAAGGAGCAGAGTGGCCAAAATGTATTGCTGTTTCTACCTCGTAAAATGCTGATTTATATGCTGTTTCAAGGGGACAAGGAGCACGAGGGGAATGTTAGGGGAGGGACACCTTTAAAGGGAAAATGGGAATAAATATATAAAACAGGGATTTAAGGGAAAAAACATTGCAAAAATCATTGCATATGCATCATTATATACATTGTTTACATGGGTATAATGAGAGGTAGGATTAGGGCTTGATTCTTCATTTTTTAGGGAAAAGGGGTAGGGTTTAGGTTTTCTTTACAAATTTAAAAGGGAAATTTATATAGAAAGACAAGGAAAATGACATGGGAAATGGGAAAAATGATTTACAAGGGAAAAACCTTAAAACAGCATAAAACCCTAGGCATATTTTACAATTTTAAACCACAGCCATATAGAGCTTTTTCTCTTGCACAATGAGATCTTTAAAACATGTATTCATGATGTCTTTAACCATAACAAATAGCAATTTGTAAGTTGGAGGGCCTACCTTAGGCAATTTAGCAATTTTGTTGGCTCCTTGGATGAATTTGCAGGTGATTTGGTAAGGAGGGCGCTGACGGGTCGCGCGCCTCACCCAACGGGTCGCGCGCCACTGACGGGTCGCGCCCGTTAGAAAATAACACTGCTGGAAGGCGCTTGATGGGTCGCGCGCCTCTGACGGGTCGCGCGCCTGGTCTGACGGGTCGCGCGCCTGGTCTGCTCACAATTTCGCTCCAACCCTCGCCCAATCTCTCTTGCAAGTGAGTTAGATGCACAATGAGGGTAAATGGAGGGAGATTGGGCTTTTATAACTTTGATTTGAAATAATTTCATGCCCAAACCCACTTTATAATGTTTTTCTTTGACACTTTATAAAATTGACCATTTTGGTTTCCTTTGTCCTGAAATTGACTCATTTAATGCTTTTGCTCGATACTTTTTGCAGGGATATCATCTGAGGGATCTTGGCAAGGGATCCAGCGTTACATTGTCCTTGGAAGCTTTTTGAAATTTCATCACTTTTTACAAAAATTTGAAAAATGACCTTGGCTTTAAAAACAGGGTTTTTAAATCCAAGGTGAAAATTAACTGTACAAGATAGAAATTTGCGAAGAAACATTTTGAAAATCATCCCTCTGGCTTGCTGAGCACTTATTGACCTTCAGAGACATGACCTTGTAAACAAACTTGACCAAAACCCTAGACCTAGGAATTTGACCTCAAGACAAGACAAGACAAGCCTGAAAGAGATTAAGGACTGAAATGACTTTGATCCAACAATGCCAAGAGGGGGACAAAGACACCAGCTCCTCCATCAGGGTTATGGCATGCCTAATGGGATGCAAAAATTGACACTGATGAGACACCTACTTATGCAAATGCAAAGAGTTTTGATCGCTGATGGAGGGCTACTAGACCGACTCTAACAGGGGGAGAGCAGAAGAATATTGCCATCAATAACAAAGGGGGAGATTGTTGGACACAGATTGTCATTGATGTCAATATGGCAATATTCGAGGAGCAGACAGAGCCAAGAGCAACAAAACTGCTATATATATATATATATATGCATGCATTTTAAACAACATTCGAGGACCACATATGCCAAAATAGAGCTATCGGAGCTACAAAGGAGCCATATATATATGCCAAAGTACAGGAGCAAACAGAGCCATCAGAGGAGCAATGGGTGCATGTATATTATTGGGAGCTATCGGGCCACAAAAGAACTATATGCATGCAGATACAGGTGGAGGAGCATATATCATACATATGTGTTTTTACACTATCGGGGGTGCAGAACCTTATACATATACATTTATGCTATCGGGCCCGTAAAACCCATGTATGCATGCTTTAACACTATCGGCGGACAGAAAGCCCATATACATAGGCTAAACACTAACGGAGGCGGAAGACTTGGCTCTAGGGCAAATACACTATCAGAGGCGGATTGCAGACTTGAAACTCTATACATGGGAGTGTTGAGTTTATCGGGTTCGACACATTGCATCGCTATGAGGGGTTTATGTTAACGTCGATCCTTAACCTTGAGCGACTTGCGATCACCGATAGCGATAATCGCATCGACACTTCGGCAGTGGGCGCTACAATATGTCAAGCAGTCCATTGTGATCACCGATAGCGATATTGCATCGGACCTCTGCCAGGGGAAACTCTCAATTGCGATGATCGTTGCGGACTCGATGCGACATAAAAACTTGGCTTAATATAATATCACGTCCAGTGGTGGATCGGCTGTCGGCCATTGTCGGTGTCATGGGCTTGCATATAAAGGACTGCCGGGAGTTGCGAATCGCCGATTGCGATTTAAGCTACGGACCCGATACAGTTTAGATGCGGGTGTAATATTGCTTGAAGTCTGCCCCTTAGTCTTTTGACTGGTTTTTCTCATATACTCTGTGTAATGAAATATTTGGCTTGCGCGGGGTGTTTTAGGCCGAAAGGCTTACGATAGTTGTTCCGATGGTTCAGAAGGCTGAACGTCAGTTAAAAGGGGTGAATCATGGTGATTATGATTGCGATCAGGACACAACATCTCCATTAAAATAGTGGAAAAAAAAAACTCTGTGTATGCCTGCAATCATTGCCAAAAGGAGCACTGTTACGGTAAACCAGGAAGATGTGTTCTCCGTGGATTGTTTGGACCTGTCAAATGAATCTACGTGTCCCCAGAGAGTTAGTGAACTCGCACAGCGCAGAGGAAGTCGCAGCGACGAGGAGGAAGCCTAAGAGGCGGTGTAAGCGGAAACGAATGGACAGAGGCATGGGGAATGAATAAAACAGGAAAAACAAAAAGTTGGGACCTGTGAAGAACTAGAGTAGGAGAGGCAGCAGAGGTAGGAGAGTAGGAGTGAAGGAGAACCTCAACAGAATAGAGATCAGAAGAGTACCTGTTTATACCCGGTTTGGGTTGGAGCCCAAGAGGTTGGAGCCTCAGAACTGAACAGGACTGACATCCTTAGGGGTTGGTGCTCCTAAGTGCAGAACCATTGCAAAACAAAGTTGGTGCTTTGGAGGTTGGAGCCTCACTGAAGTCCAAGTTGGAGCTTGGTAACTAATCACAACCAAATATATACTTATATTGTATTTAATTCATTGCACTTTTTTGTGTTAATAAAAGCATTAATTCTAGCTGTCGATTTCTGTGTTCTATATATATATATATATATATACATATATATTCTTTTGATAATAACTAGAACAATTAAAAAGAAATACTGATTCACCCCCCTCTCAGTATTTCCAACACTATTTTTATAATTTACTATGTTTCTCAAGCTCAAACTTCTAATCATGAATGGCTTTTAGAGAACCTCAAAACTTTAATGAACATATTTTTTTTAGAAATATAATACAAAGGTTTTTCACTTAAAGAATAAAATAAAGTCCTTAATGATAAAAATATTTATAATAAAGAACATTAAATGGAACTTGAAATCATGCAAACTAAACTATACTGTAAGATTGGTGGAAAATATAATATTGGTTTTTTTTTTCTCATATTGATGGAAATTAAATCATGCAAACTATATTGTAATATTAGTTTATATATATATATATATATATAAAATGAAAAATGTTATAAAAATATATTTTTTCAACATTTTGAAATTAAAAAAAAATATAAGTAATATACAACAATGAAATGAAAATGTGTACATTTAAAAAAAAAAACTTAAATTCATGATTATGGAAGATGTATGTTTCCTTAAAACACTCATAAAATATGTCTTGTTTTTATTATTATCTAATTGAGTAATGAATGAGACTAGATACTAACACATCTACATTAATAAATATGGTTGATATATACTGTAAGCATCAACTTAATACATGTTATATTATAAATCTAATATATTAATATTGTTAATATTAATATTAATATTACACAATTAAAATTAATATTAATATATAAATATAATAATAATATATTCTTAATGTATTAATATTAATATTGTTAATATATTAATACTAAATATATAAATTTTATATGCTAAATTAATATATTCATATTATTATTGATATATTAAATGTTGTTATTAATATAGTTAATTATATTTAATAATCTACATATTGTTAATTAATTAATATTGGTAATTATATTGTCCGTTTGGGTAGCTCAATTGACAATGGCCGTGGATATGAAGTTTCACCAAACCTGAAGTCTTGGGTTCATATCTTGTGATATCCCCCCTCCAAACGGAGTGAGAAGTTGGAAATGATGAAGATGTAGTCCTATCAAACTTACAAAAAAATTTATTGTTAATTATTTTATTAATATTGTTAATTAATTAATAACGTTAATTATAGTTATTAATACAAAAATGGTTAATTAATTAATTAATATTAGTTAATTAATTAATGTTAATATTGTTAATTAATTAATATTAGTTAATTAATAACTGACCATGAGACAATTTTTAGCACAATGTGGCCATGGTTGATTTTCATATTGAGACAATCTTTGTCGAAATGTGACATTTGACGATGATTGATGATGGTTGGCTATGATTGACCATGGTTGACTCTGATAGATATTATAAACCAAAGGGAAATGGAATAAATAACCCAAGGGATTATGATCCCGAGTGAATAATATTAAACCCAAGGGACTAATATTATAAACCCAAGGTATATAAACCCTGAGATAAATATTGTAAACACTAAAATAAATATGGTTGCCCATGATTGACTATGGTTGGCTATGATTGACCATGATTGATATTATAAACCCAAGGGATTGTTATTATAAACCCAAGGGATTAATATTAAAACCCCAAGGGATTATGAACCCAAGGGACTATTATTAAACCCAAGGGACTACTATTATAAACCCAAAGATAAATATTGTAAACACTAAAATAAACATGGTTGACCATGGTTGATTTTCATATAGAGACAATGCTTGTCACAAGGTGATGTTGGACCACGGTTGACCATGCTTAACCATGGTTTCTTTTCATATGAAGATAATTTTTGTCACAATGTGACGTTCAACCATGGTTGAGCATGATTGACCATGGATGACCATGTTTGACTTTAAAAAACATGCTTGACCATCCTTGACCATGATTGACTATTGTTGACCATGAATATCATATTGAGACAATCTTTGTCATAATGCAATGTTGGACCATGGTTGAGACAATGATTGATTTTCATATTGAAACAATCGTTGTCACAATGTGACGTTGGTCAGTGGTTGACCCTGATTAACCATGGTTGACCACAATTGATTTTATAAAACATGTTTGACCTTTGTTGAATATTATTAAACCAAAGGGACTAATATTATAAAGCCAAGGTATATAAACCATAAGATAAATATTATAAACACTAAAATAAACATGGTTGACCATGGTTGATTTTCATATAGAGACAATCCTTGTCGCAATGTGACGTTGGACCATGGATGACCATGATTGATTTTCAAATCGAGAGAATCTTTCTCACAATGTTAAACTGGACCATGGTTGACCATGATTGATGATGGTTCATGATGGTTGATTTTCATATTGAGACAATTTGTGTCAGAATGCGACGTTGGACCAAGGTTGACCATGGTTGTCACAATGTGACGTTGGACCATGAGATAATCTTTGACATAATGTGACCATGGTTGACCATGGCTGATTTTCATATTGAGACAATCTTTTTTGAAATGCAACATTTGACCATGGTTGGCTATGATTTACCATGGTTGACCATAATAGATATTATAAACAAAGGGAATAATAAACCCAAGGGGTTGCTATTATAAACCCAAGGGAATGATTAACCTATGCAATTTATACTAAAACCCCAAGGGATTATGAACCCAAGCGAATAATATTAAACCCAAGGGACTAATATTATAAACCATAGATAAATATTGTAAACACTAAAATAAACATGGTTGCCCATGATTGACCATGGTTGGCTATGATTGACCATGGTTGACCATGATTGATATTATAAACCCAAGGGATTGTTATTATAAACCCAAGGGATTAATACTAAAACCCCAAGGGATTATGAACCCAAGGGAATATTATTAAACCCAAGGGACTAATATTATAAACCCAAGGTATATAAACCCTAAGATAAATATTGTAAACACTAAAATAAACATGGTTGACCATGGTTGATTTTCATATAGAGACAATCCTTGTCACAATGCGACGCTGGACCACGGTTGACCATGCTTAACCATGGTTGATTTTCATATCAAGACAATTTTTGTCACAATGTGACATTCGACCATGGTTGAGCATGATTGACCATGGATGACCATGTTTGACTTTATAAAACATGGTTGACCATGCTTGACCAAGGTTGACCATGATTGACCATCACTAACCATGATTATCATATTGACACAATCTTTGTCATAATGCAACGCTGGACCCTGGTTGAGACAATGATTGATTTTCATATTGAAACAATATTTGTCACAATGTGATGTTGGCCAATGGTTGACCCTAATTAATCATGGTTGACCACAATTGATTTTATAAAACATTGTTGACCTTCGTTGAATAATATTAACCCAGAGGGACTGATATTATAAAGCCAAGGTATATAAACCATAAGATAAATATTATAAACACAAAATAAACATGGTTGACCATAGTTGATTTTCATACAAAGACAATCCTTGTCGCAATGTGATGTTGGACCATAGATGAACATGATTGACCATGATTGATTTTCAAATCGAGAGAATCTTTCTCACAATGTGATATTGGACCCTGGTTGACCATGATTGATGATGGTTCATGATGGCTTATTTTCATATTGAGACAATCTGTCTCAAAATGCGACATTGGACCATGGTTGACCATGGTTGTCACAATGTGACGTTGGACCATGAGACAATATTTGACACAATCTGACCATGGTTATTGACCATAGTTTACCATGGTTGATTTTCATTTTGAGACAATCTTTGTCGAAATGCGACATTTGACCATGGTTGACGATGTTTGACCGTGGTTGGCAATGATTGACCATGATTGACCATGATAGATATTATTAACCAAGGGGAATAATAACCTAAGGGGTTGGTATTATAAACCCAAGGAAATAGTTAATCTAGGGGATTAATACTAAAACCCCAAGTGATTATGAACCCAAATGAATAATATTAAACCCATGGGACTAATATTATAAACCCAAGGTATATAAACCCTAAGATAAATATTGTAAACACTAAAATAAACATGGTTTCCCATGATTGACCATGGTTGACCATGATTGATATTATAAACCCAAGGGATTGTTACTATAAACCCAAGGGATTAATACTAAAACCCCAAGGGATTATGAACCCAAGGGACTAATATTATAAACCCAAGGTATATAAACCCTAAGATAAATATTGTAAACACTAAAATAAACATGGTTGACCATGGTTGATTTTCATATAGAGACAATCCTTGTCACAATACGACACTGGACCACGGTTGACCATGTTTAACCATGGTTGATTTTCATATCAAGACAATTTTTGTCACAATGCAACGTTCAACCATGGTTGAGCATGATTGACCATGGATGACCATGTTTGACTTTATAAAACATGGTTGAACATGCTTGACCAAGGTTGACCATCGTTGACCATGATTATCATATTGAGACAATCTTTGTCATAATGCGACATTGGACCATGGTTGAGACAATGATTGATTTTCATATTGAAACAATCTTTGTCACAATGTGACATTGGCCAATGGTTGACCCTGATTAACCATGGTTGGCCACAACTAATTTTATAAAACATGGTTGACCTTCGTTGAATAATATTAAACCAAAGGGACTAATATTATAAAGCCAAGTTATAGAACCCTAAGATAAATATTATAAACACTAAAATAAACATGGTTGACCATGGTTGATTTTCATAGAGAGACAATCCTTCTTGCAATGTGACATTAGACCATGGATGACCATGCTTGACCATGATTGATTTTCAAATCAAGGGAATCTTTCTCATAATGCGACATTGGACCCTGTTGACCATTGTTAACCATGATTGATGATGGTTCATGATGGTTGATTTTCATATTGAGACAATCTGTGTCAGAATGTGACGCTGGACCAAGCTTCACCATGGTTGTCACAATGTGACGTTGGGCCATGAGATAATAATGTGACCATGGTTGATTTTCATATTGAGACTATCTTTGTCGAAATGTGACATTTGGCAATGGTTGACGATGGTTGACCATGGATGGCTATGATTGACCATGATAGATATTATAAACCAAAGGGAATAATTAACCCAAGGGGTTGATATTATAAAGGCAAGGGAATAATTAACCTAAGGGATTATGAACCCAAATGAATAATGTTAAACCCAAGGGACTAATATTATAAACCCAAGGTATATAAACCCTAAGATAAATATTGTAAACACTAAAATAAACATGGTTGCCCATGATTGACCATGGTTGGCTATGATTGACCATGGTTGACCATGATTGATATTATAAACCCAAGGGAATAATAAACCCAAAGGATTAATACTAAAACCCCAAGCGATTATGAACCCAAGGGAATATTATTAAACCCAAGGGATTAATATTATAAACCCAAGGTATATGAACCCTAAGAGAAATATTGTAAACACTAAAATAAACATGGTTGACCATGGTTGATTTTCATATAGAGACAATCCTTATCACAATTCAACGTTGGACGACGGTTGACCATGCTTAGCCATGGTTGATTTTCATATCAAGACAAATTTTGTCACAATGCGACTTTCGACCATGGTTGAGCAAAATTGACCATGGATGACCATGTTTGACTTTATTAAACATGGTTGACCATGATTTACCAACCATGATTATCATATTGAGACAATCTTTGTGATAATGCAATGTTGGACCATGGTTGAGATAATGATTTATTTTCATATTGAAACAATCTTTGTCACAATGCGACGTTGGCCAATGGTTGACCTTGATAACCATGGTTGACAATAATTGATTTCATAAAAAATGGTTGATCTTCGGTTAATAATATTAATCTGAAGGGACTAATATTATAAAGCCAAGGTATATAAGCCCTATGATAAATATTATAAAAACTAAAATAAACATGGTTGACCATGATTAATTTTCAAATCGAGAGAATCTTTGCACAATTCGACATTGGACCATGGTTGACCATGTTTGATTCTCATATTGAGATAATATTTGTCACAGTGCGACGTTGGACCATGGTTGACCATGATTGACCATGATTAACCATGGTTGATATGGTTGACCATAGTTGACCATGATTGATAATAAACCTAAAGGAATAATATTATACCCTTGAAATATGAACCCTTATATCAATAAACCTAGGGGATTGATATTATAAACCCCAACCAAATAATAAACTCAAAGGATAAAAATTATAAACCCAAGGTATATAAACCCTAAGATAAATATTCTAAACCCTAAAATAAACATGGTTGACCATGGTTAACCTTGTTTGATTTCCATATTGAGACAATCCTTGTCACAGTGCAACGTTGGACCATGATTGATTTTCATATCGATACAATCTTTGTCACAACGTGATGGACTATAGTTGACCAGGGTAATTTCCATATTGAGACATGCTTTGTCACAATGCGACATTCGACCATGGTTGACCATTCTTGTGTATGATTGACCACGGTTGACCATGATTGATATTATAAACCCAAGGGAATAATAAACCTAAGGGACTAACATTATAAACCCAATGTATATAAACCTTAAGATAAATACTATAAACACTAAAATAAACATGGTTGACCATAGTTGATTTTCATATTGAGACAATCCTTATCATAATCCGACATAGGACCATGGTTGATTTTCATATTGAAACAATATTTGTCACAAAATGACATTCAACCATAGTTGACCATAGCTAACCATGATTGACAATGATTATCCATAATTTTCATATCAAAACAATAAATTTATAATTAGATAGTTAACATATTTTTAATTAAATAAATAAAAATAATTAAAATAATCTAATAATAATTAAAAGTAAACTATTGATTATTATTATTATTTAAAATATATATTTTTAAATTTTATTATTAAATATTAAAAATATTATTCAAAAATATAAATAATTCTTTTTATACTTATTTAAAAATAATTAAAATAATTATTTCTTATTAGCGATGTGGGGGACTTTGGCATTATCATGGACCAGAAATTTGATCAACTTAGTACTAAATTCCAAGGATAATAATGATGTGCTCATGGGTGTATTGATGATTCAACAACGTTGCTATGAACCGTACATGTGGGCATCAAAACGGCTATGGGAGATCGGCATCAATCCGTTAATTTAAATTAAAAAAAAAAAAAAAAGTCAACGATGCGGCCGAAATAGGAACTTCTACGGCAAATAAAGATATGTAATTAAGTGTTAAAATCGTAATATAATTAAAAAATAATGATATGTAACTCAGTGTTAAAATCATAATATAATTATTAATTTTTTTTAGTTGTTACACTTACAAAAAGTGAAGAGTTGCATCTCTAGTTTAATGTGCATGTAAAAAAAACACAACACTAAGATACATAGCATAAAAATGAAAAAATAATTATATTAAAAAAACGGTTAAAAATACTATAATAATAAAATTAATTAATTAATAATATAAATAGATTTTTAATTTTCATAACAATTTAAAAAAAATTCTGTATGAATCAAATATATCAAAATAATATAAATTATTATATAATCCATATCTTAATTTATTTTTATTTTTATTCAATTTTTTCATTCAAATTTAATTTTTTTATTCAAATTTAAATGAGTGAAATGAAATACCTCTTCTCATTTATTGAATGAATTAATGGTCTTGAAGTATAAGACTTAAAAAGAGTAAAATACAAAACTCTAAGTTGAAAAGTTAGCAAGTTTATAAGGAATCAAATTCAAAGAATCAAGCAATTTCTTTTTAGAAAATGTTACTTTTATAAGAGACATGTCAAGAAGTATAATTTTCATTCTTTTTAAATATCTATATATATATATATATATATAATTAGAATTATATACAACTTGTAAATCTCATCAAGAGTATCTTCTTACAAAGTTTACATATGCTCTTATTAGTGTGAAGTATGTGATGATTAACTTCCATCTTTTTTTATATGAAAATTACATGTAAATTGTACAAAATGATCACTATCGCTATCACTATGAGAAATTTGATGTTTATAAAAAAATATTTAATATGTAAATATATACATTAATAATGATGCACATATACATTAGATGTGTTACAATGGGCTAATTCAACCAATATAGATCTATTTTTATCATGGATTTAGCAAGCACGGAGAGAGGGATCAAATTCCTTGAGGCACAAATCTTTTTTAGATTGCAAAACATAAAAAATAAATAAAAATTGCACTTTGAGAGATTTGATTCCTCTTGGGACTTCATTTGAGTCAAAATATAATTTTTTTTTTTTTTTTTATTCCTCTTGGGATTCCTTTAATTATTTTCTCTCTTTAAAGATCTATGAAATTATGTTATTTTACATGGACATTGAAATATCTTTTTAAGCAATATAGGCATGTCTATTATTTTGGAACAAGTGTTGCAAGGTAGCTTAGTCCCTGCCACTCAATTTAGAAATTATGTTATTAATATAGAAATAAGCTCAAAAACTCATAAGGCCAAGATCAAACCTAACCGCTACCACTATAACACCTAACCCTCTTGGGGTTTCATTTGAGTCAAAATATAAGTTTTTTTTTTTACTTCAATTATTTTATCTCTCTTTAAAGTTCTATGAAATTATGTTATTTTACATGGACATTGAAATATTTTTTTAGGCAATATAGGCATGTCTATTATTTTGGAACAAGAGTTGAATGGCAGCTTAGTCCCTACCACTCAATTTAGAAATTATGTTATTAATATAGAAATAAGTCCAAAAACTCATAAGGCCAAGATCAATCCTAGCTGCTACCATTATAACACCAAGAGTATATCTAAAAACTCGTAAATTTATGACCCAACACGAGCTTAGAGTCCACTTGAATTATGGTTTTGTGGACACGTGATATTAGTAAGCCATGGTATTGTAACAAATCCTATGTATAGATTAATAATCTCCATTGTATTGTAATTAAGCCTATTTACATGTTAATAATATCCATAGTAAAGTAGAACGAATTTCATAGTTAAAATTTGTCACATTATATATATATATATATATATATATATTCTTTTTATCAAAATAACAACAACAATAATAATTTAAAATGCAGTTATAATTTAGTTAATTTTTATCAATGTGAGATGTATCATGAGGTAATTGTTTTGAAGCATAACAACATTTACCGATGTAATTGTAAATATTTAATGTTAGTAATGAAATTTTATTGTTCCTTTTACGTATTGATATTTTTGAAAAATATAAGTGGAGCCACCACATGAGTAGTTAGGCTCCCAATTATATAGTTAGAATTAGTTATGGGTCCAAGAAAGGACAAAGACATAGAAAAAAAAAATCCTCCATCTTGGAGAGAAATTTTTTTCCTACCACTAAGAATTTTCATGATTGGAGAGAAATGTCATGGGTGGGAAAAGAAGAGATAATTTTAAAATCTAAGATGGCTAGAGAAAAAGGCAATCTTAAGAAGATGATGTTCCAATGGGAGAGAAATATTGTACATACATTAATAAGATTCTAATCCAAGTATGGAGGTAAAATAGTGAAAGCTACTGATTGTTTTCCTAACAGGAAGGTGTCAGAAAATTTGTCATTAATGGAAAAGGGTGTTGAAAGGTTCTTGTATTGGTTGTTGTGTAATGTGAAGAAATTTGTTGTGAGCAACCTCAAAGTTAAGTTTAAAAAATCTAAGTCACAATTCATTGCTGATCATGTAAAGCTTTGAGTGAGTATGAAGTTGTTGATTGCTTTTATGTGTTGATTCTTATATTGTGCTTGAATGAAGTTATTGGTTGCTTGTCAAAAGTATGGCCACCATTGTTGGCAGATGTTGAGATGTAAATGCTTGCATATATTGTGATGACAATGTTTGAGTTTGTTGAAGTTGAAGTTGTTCCATATCTAGGAGAAGAACTTTCAGTTTTCCCTAATTTAGAGAATGAGCTTAGGTTAAATCCTAGCTATCTATGTTTGCAACCTAGATTAACAGTGGATAATTAGTGTCCACAACTCAGATTGATAGCGGGTAACCAACATTTATGTTAATGTTTTCCAAATAAATTTACGTTGTCTTAGCAATGTTTTGGCTTATGCAATCATTATAGTTGGCTAATGTTATTTTTTTAAAATAATATTTAGTGGGCCATTAATTTTGTTTTCATATTCAAAATTTGTAAAATGTGAAACAAATAGTTGGAACACAAAGGGTCAACCTTTCATTTCAGATTTGTGCATAAAATACTAACAGTGAACAAGCCATGTACATAAAAAGATATGCTTTTGGACCTTAGAATATAAGGTGAGTCAAAAGACTCATTTTTGTGAGACCCAATTTGTGATTTACTTGACACAAAGAGAGAGAGGAAGAGAAGTAGATGTGATGTAAAAATGCGTAAGAGATAAGTAGTTGCAAAGAGAGCAGAGACAAAATACATAATAGAGACAAATAGATGGAGTATTTAGTATTAAAGACTAGATAAACAAACATATTAAATCTTTTATATATGAGGGGATTGGAGTCTCCTTTGAGTTAGTAGCTTAAAAAATAACTAGTTGGAGCTTGTAAGTGGAAGTAGATGCTTCTAACAAGTTGTAGCTTGCAGAAGAAAGACAAGATAGAAGCCTCCTACAGGTAGAAGATCTCAGTGGGAGTGGGTGCTTCCAACAAATTGTAGCTTGAAAAATAGAAGAGAGATTGTATCCTCCTATAGGTGGGTGCCTACAAAAAGCTAATGTAAAAAGGGAGTGGGTGTTTGCTTTACATCATAACAAAAAATTCATGGTTCTTCCTTTTGTGGGTTTCCATTTATATTTGGTGTCCACATGTGTTTCCTTTGTGTGTTGATTCTTATGTTGTAGTTGAATGTTGTTCATATGTTAAATCTGTTTTTTATATGAAGTATTGTTGCTCACCTAATAATTTAGATAACCATTAAAAAGAAAAAGTAAAAATTGTAGATTGATGACCATGAATGCGCTATTATGATTCACTCTCCCCTCTCCCCTCTCAATATATTCAATTTTCCAATAGAAGGAGCCTAGAGCTCATGGAAATTGCTGAGACAACAACTTGTTGGTTGGGAGGAGCGTGGTAACTCCTTTTGTATTTTTCAGCAAACAAATAAGTACTTGGATTAATTACATTTTTGTAACACCCTCCTCCCACATATACCCAAGTAACCGGCCAACTGGGGTAAACATGTGATGAAAATTTACTATGATATGATTCGACTCCCTATGTGTTAGTTAAGGAAGTGGAATCGGCAGAACACATCACACAAACCTTCCACATCAGCAATAGAACTCCCAGGAGCCATCCCAACTACTCAGGTAACTAACCCCTAAGACCAACTGAAGTTTTAGTGCATCAAACCCTTGGACGCTCCCACAACAAGGGCAAGGGTGCTTCTAGGGACTTGTTTTCCCCAATGTTGTGCTTGCGTCTTTGTGATTTGCACCACTTTTTTAGGCCTAGAGCCTAGGTCACTGTCTAGGATTCAATGACACCTTCATAAATGAAATTTCATAGTGGAACAAAGATACATTTGCAAAAACATCAACAAGGACTAGATTGGACCCCTACTAGCCATGACATGCATTTCATCAAACATATCACAAATATGAAGTCTACGGGTCTTAACATCATAACTGAGCATAAGGGTCTCATACTTATGTGAGAATCACTAAAGAGAATTTTTCCCTTATATCATTAGCTGCATTATCATCTATTAGGTGATAGATACATTATTCATTCATTTACAAATCAAAACATGAAGAGAGCCATACATCATCACTGTCATAATACATGCTTATAACCAGCATAATAAAAACAAAAATATCAAGGATACATCGATCATAGAATCCACATATAAACTAGTACATTTACACATAAGATAACAAGGAAATAACATATTATTAATGAATGCATAATCTAACCTGGGATGGGACTACCACCTTCCACCTGGCCATAGATTGACTAAGCTAGATCTCTCTTCTGTCAATCACCCCTGTGCCATATTCCAAGCATGAATGTGGGACTTAAACTAAAAGAACCAACCAAGGCATCCTAAGGTTAAACCACCTCACCCTCATTAATAGAAACCGAGCTTTTACCATAATCCACACTGGATCACTAGGCCAACACAATAAACATGTAATAATTGGCTTTACCATGATCTCCACGAATCACTAAGCCAAAATAAGCATGGATTCCACCGGATTTATCCACCTACACTGTGAGGAATTATCCTGTTTCCTAGTCTCTCAGGCTTTACCGCAATCCACAGCTCGATCCAAGGATCACTAGGCCTTAAACCGAGACTACACCCTCTAGGATTTACTGTATGTCCTGCCATTCACCGGTAAATATTCCTAGGACTAATCAAGGGCAACCACCTCTAGGCTTTACCATATATCCCTCCATTAACTGGTCGAGGATTCCTAGGCCCATCGAGGCACATACCTAGCTTTACCACAACCCACATTCGAGTTCAGGGGTCACTAGGCCAATGGCTTTTAATCGAAATCCACAATACGGTTCAGGGATCACTAGGCCATGTGTTTTTTCTTTTGGAGGTCCACCTCACTGAGCTTCGAATCCATCCAACAATCCAGCTCAACCAAAACATGAGAACCCCATCACACCATGACTATCCAGAAATGGCAAGACTAAGCTGAAAACATTATCACATCTGGAAAAACCCATGTCATAACAGCAAAGAACCACATGCAATACCATGCATGCCAAATCTAGTAAGGAAAACACACATGCAAATCGTTACCTACAAAGAATCCTGTTGTAACTACTTGATCATGCTCTTCCTTTCTTGCTCCTTCCTTCCTCTTACCTTATTTTCCTTTCTTGATCTAATACCAAAGTGCTCCAAGAAAAATCTAAGTGTCCAGGAGTGAGAGAGAGAGAGAGAGAATAATGAGATAGCTCCAAAACTGAACTAACTAAAGGTTACACTGACCAAGCCTGAGCCAAAGCTTTCCAACTGATCCTCATAAGCCTTTTTATCAATGAGGCCTCTATTTTTTTTCATTTTCCATTATTTTCCTTCATTTTCCTCCTCACATGCAACCTGTGACCTTTCACCTTCCTTTTCTCCTAATTTCCATTATTTTCATAAATGTGTCAAAAATTCCATTTTGCCTTTCCAAAGCCTTTGCTAATTTCCTTAGTCATAATAAACCAATGAACACCCACTAGGATGTTGTTCCAACCATTCAGCTTGGAATACGTGTCCCGTGACCGTGGCCTTATATATTTGTACATAAATTTTTAACCAAGGTTGTTATAATTTTTGTGATAAGTATATGTTTTTATTTTGGGGTATCAGAATAGGGGAGGTTTTAGTTTTACATGAACGATCTATAGAATAATCTAAATAAGGATACTATGGTTATTACTATAGAATTGGATGTGTAAAAATGCTATAAAAGATAGAAGGGAGATATTCAAAATGTTGCAATGATGTTATATAGGAAAACTCAATGTTAACAAAAGATAATTTTGATACATTTTATACACACACACAGTGATATACATATTTAGGTGACAAGGTTAATAAGATTATGGGTCAACACTGAGAACAAGATCTCAAGTTAATCCCTGGCCCCGATGTAGTCCCTGCCAAACAATAACTCTTCAAGAATATCAGAGAACAAAAACTCGAAATCCATGAATCATGTACGCCTTTTACTTATATTCTAGAATATATATATATATATATATATATAAGTTTTAAAAAAAAGCCTACAAGGGTGATAGAACCCAGCCAGGATAATGTCCATATAATATTGATGCAAATAAGAGAAAAAACAAGTAAAGATTTAGCAAAGCCATTAGAACTCATAGATGTCTACAGAAGTAGGACTATCATTTCAAAAAGAAAACAACATGAATTGATATGTGAGCTCAATGTTAACAATACTTTGTGTTTTCAAAAAATATATATAATAACAAGTTACAACTTCGAGGTCACGAAGTACCTAAAATGTATCTATGAACATAATGTTACATATGTGAAATAAACAGAAACCCAATTTTTGTGTCAAAAGAAGAACTTAGAATCTTGACCAAGAGAGAGAATGTCTAATTTGATTGTAGCCAGGTGGGACTCTATCGTCATTATGTCATATAAATGGTCTTGAAACAAAAAGGAATTCCAAAAAATGAGTAAATTATTTGAGGTACCTAGAAGTAGAAATTTGAATGAAATTCTAAAGCCTCCTTGTAACCTTAAACTAACCTTAAAAAGAACTTGTTGGACACCTAATCCTCTAAAGGTTATGGTGTGGAAGTTAAACAGTCAAAAGAGTCCAAGAGAAGTTGGAAAATGAATCCAACAGTGATGTACAATAAAAATCTTGTGAATAATAAAGGCAATCTCATGCTTATCCTCCATATTCTGCCTTCACCATATATGTGTTTAACATGGTATCAGAGCAGCAAGCATATTCATGTATGTGTTTAACATGATATCAGAGTAGCAGACGTAGTGTGAGCCACTTGTTTTGTGTCCTTTCTCTCCATGTCAGTGATTCCATGTGATTAACAGAATTGATGTCATACCATTTCGGCGACCAATAAATCCCATGCTATTGGGTATTTAAGACTCTTATAAGTACATTTGGTCAACCGAAATACATTTCTGCATTCACATGGGCATGAACATGGCAAGCACAGCTGCATGGACTCCCATGATTTTCCGGCAACTATGCCCCATAGCTTTCCCGGCTGCTCAGTTCCACCCTGTCACACGGTGGATAAGACAGTGTACTATACTCATTCAATGCAACCTGGGTGCCCAAAATTTCAAAATTCAAATGTTATTTCCGCGCCCAAGTTGCCCACGAAATTTCTGAAACGATGTGAAATGAACACAGATATATCGGTGGTATGCTAATTGAAAAATTCATCAAGCAGAGATGGATTGTAAGAATCGTTCATATCTCTCGGCCGAATCATGGGAGGGGTGAGCTCACTCTTGTTCGATCCCTACTTCGGCTCTGGAACTTGCGGCTGTGATGTCTGTGCTAGCAGTGAGAATAGTTTGGCACATTCACAGCCAGAGGAGCTCCTGCGCTTACCTGATGGCCTTCAGCTGCTACAAGCCCACGGAAGACCGAAAAATGAACATAGAGCTCTCTAAATACGTCATTTGCAAGAGTGATCCGATGCCAGAGTCGCTGAAATTTGTGGTAAACGTTCACATACAATTGGGCCTCGAGCAGGAGACCTACGCGCCCAATTCCTTCTTCCAGGGCGACATTGTGTCGTCAATGGCCGAAGGGTGGCTAGAGATGCAGGAGGCCTTTGTTTCTACACTCGATAGATTGTTCATCGACAGTAGCCTCCTGATTTATCGTAACGGATTGGCAAGGCATAGCCGTTCCATATAATTTGTGTGTTATGCATGAGGCCCAACCATTGCTTCATTCATTCATGTTATAACATAATTCGCTTGAATTTTTTTCAGTATTAGAAAACTCTAATTCTGAAAGTTGTTGCACCGAGGAGAATCGTTCTATGGGCTGCTGCATATCAGTCCTCCTCGGCTGCTATAATCCTGATGAATCTCGCCATTCTCTGCTTCAAGATTGTGCAGGTATTAGTTTCGTAAATAAATTGGGTAAATGTTTTTTTGGGTCTCCGATGTTCGATTTTCAGCATAATGTGATTTAATATGTAATGTTGGGCTTTAATCTGACGGAATATAAATCTAAATTTAAGATTTGTGTGCACCCAGATAACGATGGGAGTGTGGAGAACCTGTCACCAAACATTTTGGCCGCCGAACAGGAATTCAATAACTTGGGAAAAATCAGACACCAGAAAATTCGCATTCGTGTAGAGGTACCTCTCTTTTAACTTTTATCGAACTTACATCGTAAACTTATACTCAAAGTCATCAAACAAATTATTTTATCATTTCAGATCTCTTTAGACTCAGTTTATTTTTATGTGACAACGCAGGTGATTCTCCAGACAATACCAGAGAAGAACACACGACAACACGATTCAAGGACTACAAACTCCGAGTAGCACGATACAAGGACTACACCATGTAACTCTCCAAACCCTGACGAGTGTCGTAATTCTTCAAATGTGGGCGAGTGTAGCACATTATGTAATCCTCCCAGGACTGACGAGTTGGAAGAATTCGACGAATTGAGTTTCCCCATCCTCATTTGAATTGTATCATTAGGTTAGATTTTGGGGTTGGGTTCTGTTCTGGCTTACCTTAAAAGGGCCAGAACGGAACAGTGTATTTGGACAACCAAATTGTTCATTGTACTAATTTGATGTTCAGTTTTGACAGCTGCAAAGCAACTCGAAATTAATTTGGATAATCTCGACTGTGTTTCCCATTGTGACTTTCTTTTCAAGCCAAGATGGCAATTCTCGTAATGGACATTTTTATTATTCATATCGATTAGTAACTTAGTTTAAATTTTTGTTATCATGTTACGTGGAAGAATTAAATTTAAGTGGAAAAACTAATAATTTGAATGAGCTTCAATAAAGCACACCAATAATTTTTCATTGATTTTAAAACTTTTTATAATTTAATATAAGCAAATTAAAACCAATAAAATTATATTTGGAAAAAATATATAATCTACCATATTTAGTTTGTTTTTTTATTTTAATTGTATAGAATTTATTTAATAATCTAGTATAATAAAAATTAAAACAAATAAAACTATATTTAAAAGAAAAACAAATAAAACTATACTTAAAAGAAAAGAAAAAAAATTCAATAAAACTGCTTTAATTTTTATTTTAACATTATAACTTTTATTTTTATAATTTAATATTATTATTATTATTATTATCTAGAAATTCATTTTTTGGAACCACCATCAGAACATTATAAAAAACTTTTATAATCTAATATAAGAAAATTAAAACAAAATTATAATAGATAAAAGTATATTTGAGAGAGAAAATATTCTATGACATAAAAATATATCATTTTAACTATATAAATTTGTATAATAAGTTTTATTCAAATGCTATCTCATGAAAGTTGATTTGTATATATATCATCAAAGTTTACCTCTTTGTTTTTCATTATTTTTGGCCATTTTTTTCACTGTTCAATAAGTAATATGTTTTGTGAGATATAAACCACGTGAAATGAAAAATGTAAAAATAAAAATTTGTCAGACTAGGAGGTAACTCCTCAAATGTAATCGTATTATTCATTTAGGTTGTTTATTATTATATACAAGAGGGAGTGACTGTTCAGTTCATCTCCCGATGCCTCTCCATTTCCTCTATTATTAATTACACTAATTACATTTGTTCACCCAATCCCTATGATTAGGTGTCAACATTCCCCCCTTAATCTGAAGGGATGTTGGTGAGTCCAAGCATCGTTCTGAATTTTTCAAGCTTTTGTCTTCCAAGCGCTTTGGTGAAGATGTCTGCAATTTTCTCATTAGTGGAACAATGGCAAAGATGGATTGTTTTGGCCTCAACATGATGTTGAATCAGATGATATTTTGTATTGATGTGCTTCATTCGATCATGGAACTTTGGGTTCTTGGCCAACTTTATTGCCAATCATGAGTGGAGTCGATTGTACTTGTTTTACCTGCAAATCTTCAAGAATTTTCCTAAGCCACACAATTTCTTTTCTTGCCTCAACTGCTGCCACATATTCTACCTCTGTTGTGGAATCTGTTGGAACTAATTGTCTGTGTGATCTCCAGGAGACAGTGCCTGATCCAAGACTCATAACATAACCCGAAGTAGATACCCCAGTTTCATTGTATCCATCGACGTCTGAATCAGAGTATCCAATCAAGCTGAAGTCGCCCATCTGTGTATACTTGATTCTAAAGTATTGAGTTCCCTTCAAATACTTTAGAACTCCTTTTGCAGTAGACCAATGTCCCTCACAAGGCTTTTGCATAACCCTGGAGAGGATTCCTACAGCAAACAAAATGTTTGGTCTGGTAGTAGTTAGTTAGTTGAGACTTCCTACAAGCTGTCTATACTTTGTTGCATCCTCAAATTCTTTTCCTTCAATGGATGTGAACTTTAAGTTTTGTTCCATTGGAGTAGTTAGAGGATTTCATTCAGTCATGCCATATCTATTCAACAGATCTCCAATGTACTTCTTTTGAGAAAGGAATATGGACTTCGGATGTTGAGTTACTTCAATACCAAGATAGTAATGAACATAGCCCAAATCAGTCATTTCAAAACCTTTCCTCAATTCCTTCTTTATGGATGCAATGTAGCTCTCATTGTTCCCTGTTATCGAAAGATCATCTACATATACCACAAGATATACAACTATTTTTCCAACCTTCTTGATAAACAAAGTTGCATCATCAAGATCATAATGTTTGAAATTGAGTTTCAGAAGATGCTCAGTTAGTTTTTCATACCAGGCTCGCTGTGCTTGTTTGAGGCCATACAAGGATTTCACAAGTTTTCATACTTTATGTTCATGTCCTTTTACAACAAATCCTTCAGGCTGGGACATAGAAACATTCTCTTTTAGATCTCCATTCAAGAAAGCAGTTCTTACATCCATTTGATGGACTTTCCAACCGTTCTGAGCTGCTAGGGAAAAGAGTGTCCAGATGGTAGCCCATTTTGCTGTGGGGGCAAAAGTATCCTCATAATTGACCCCTTCCTTCTGTGAAAAACCTTTTGCCACAAGCCTGACTTTGTGCTTGTCAAGTGAGCCATCAGCTTTATACTTGTTCTTGTAGACCCACTTGAAGCCAATTGGTTTGTTTCCCAATGGAGGATCAACCAACTTCCAAGTGTCATTCTTTATCAAGGCATCATACTCCTTTTGCATTGCTTCTTTCCACTCATCATGAGAAGCAACTTCTTTGAAGGAAGTTGGTTCAAAATTTGTAGACAAATTCACTTCAAAATCATAAGAAACATCCATATCAACAGGTGAATCAGAGTCATCTACATCACCTCTAATTTTTCGAGTTGAATTTCTAGTTCCTGTCTTTCCAACCTCATCAGGATGAACACTTTCAAGTGTATTTGTCAGCCACTTTGGGGGACCTTTCTGAGATGGTGCACGCTGCTCCGTTGATTGAGTTGGGACTGAATCAAGATTGAGTCTCCCAATTCTGTCAATCACATTACTCAAAGTATCATCCGTTGTTGGAGTTTCATGTGGGGGAGAGAGTGCTTCAGAAGAAGATTCCACAGGTTGATCTAGCATAGGAATCCCCCCTTCAAGATGTGGAATCTGATTATCAAATTCTTGAAATGATTTTGCATTTGTGAATCTATCCAAGCGATAAAGTTGTCGCTCAACAACATTGTCAGTTTTGGATGATTCAAGAAAGATTACATCTATAGATACAAAAACTTTTTATTGACTTCATCATAGAGACGATATGCTTTGGAGGTGTTTGAATACCCTAGGAAGATACACTTATGACTTCTTGCACCAAGTTTGTTTCTATGTACCTTTGGTATCAAGGCATAACATGTGGAACCAAAGACCCTGAGATGCTTTATCGAAGGAATGTGCCCATACCACATTTCATAAGGAGTCTTGTTTCTAATAGCATTAGATGGACATCTATTCTTTACATATACAACACATAGAACTGCATCAACCCAAAACATCAATTTTACATTTTTGAAAAACATCATGGAGCACACCATATTTAAGATTGTCCTATTCATTCTTTCAGCTACTCTGTTCTGTTGGGGATTATAAGGCATAGTTATTTGATGTTTGATCCCATGTTGGCGAAGATAGTTTTCAAATTCATTTGAAGTGTATTCTTTTCCATTATCAGTGCGAATAGAGACAATATGAGATTGTACATCATTTTCAATCCATGAACAATGTAAACTTTGAAACAGGAACTATAAACTCAAAACGGGAACTCTGGCCAAAAAACCCCAAAAAAACATCAAAAACAGTGCTAAAAACAAAAAGTGTGTATACTGGAACGATGATTTTATTTTTTAGGGGTCAATTTTGAACATGTTTTAAAAATGGCAGTGACTACGAAATTTTCGTGCAAAATATAGCTTCAAAATGAAAAAGTGATATACTGGAAAGATGATTTTTTTTTTAGGGTCAATTTTCAAAATTTTAAAAAAGAATTAGGATTGGTAGGCTCCCACAGAATATATAGAAGACTTAGACAGACAATAAACTCCTTGAACTCAATTCCTTTACTTTCATCCATATCACATATCTGGTGCAGTTCTGTTATTTCGTCATCTGTAAAAGAAACTTGCAGTTCATGGAAGCACTCCTTCAATTCTTCCAAATCTATTGTTCCACTTGAATCTTTGTCTGCACAAGAAAATCACTCATTATTGCATGTCAAGATTTACTTTACGTAAATTTAACAACAAATAGTTATGCAAACAATACATTCAATTTTCCAATATAGTGATATTACAACAAACGTTTCCAAGAGAATATACTCAAAAAATCCCATGTCAGACTCGTCTAAAAGAAAAAACAGACAACAAGATTAAAATATGAGATGAAACAGACACCGCTTGCAATACTTGTACTCTTCTCATTACGAACTGCTAGAACAAAGAAACATGAAGACATTGGCACCTAAGCAAGTTGACAAATCCTTGAGAAATTTTCTGGGGTCTCAAGGATGTAGATGCAGACCCGTTGGCCTACAGATCATGCCATGGTAAAGGTAAAACTCGTTTATGGTTGGCTATAGAAATCTTTCTCATACTTGAATTCATAGGTCCCACATGATTACTTAGAGGTTTAGAACCCACATGAGAATTTTTTTATACCATTTTCTTCCCATCCAATTATATATTTTGGCCAGAAAGGGAAGCAACCCCATCTTGTCAATAAAGAAAACCACTGTCACAAATCCACCAACCCCTTAGTTGTAACAAAATGTCAAGGCAGTGGATTTCTAACACACACTCTGACCATATTAGAACAGTAATCCCAAACCCAGCAATGGTTTCATCTATGAAGTTTAAGCATTCCACGATATAAGTAATATAATTGAAAATCCAAATCACCCTGGACATAGTTCATATATGAATCCACCAATGCCACATGACCACATCTCAACAGTATGTATACTGAGTCCTGACATCCAATTATCGTTAAAAACATTCCCAAATGAGATATGGCGTCCTAAATTTTCTCAGAGGAATTACAATGTAATGGCTAAAGGGAGACTCAGATATACTATTGAACAAATAGATCATTATCCTGTCTTTCCTAAGAGAACTAACTGTATTTATATTGATAGTAATAATGTCTTCAGCGTTCACACCTTCCCAACATGGCACAAAAAACAGAAAGATAACATGTACATTTCTAATCAATCCCAAGTTACCACCAAAAATATCAATGCCAAAAACACTATAAAAATATAATCTCCATCCTTTGGAAATGAACCCAAAGGGTAAGTTCCCCAAATACGGACTCCTCCAAAGATATAGCAAATAGGCTATCTTCTCTACACCAAGCACTAACAAGTAATGTCTAAATGAAGTTCCTTAAGAGGTAACCCAACAAATCTCCATAAACCTATTTGGAGAAGTATTGAAACTAGGTAGTCAACAAAGGCAGGCCATCCACAATGGACTAGATTGATAGAAAGTGGGTGAGATGATATTTATCCATGACACAGAAAATAGCATAGTTGACTATCTCCTTAAACCTAATTTTTTTTTTCAGGATAAAACTTTGCTTCATTGATATTCACATAGAATCAAATACAACATATACATATTCAGTTTAGTTCCATAAGCTTAAAACTTGCATGTAACTGTCCACACAATGACAGTATAAACAGTAATTAAACCTAGTTTAGCCTATTGGAAACTAATTCAGCAAGTGAGGATATTACATATACATTCAACAGAACAAAGCATCAAGGATTACAGGAATTACAATCTGAATTCATCAACTAAGAACTTCATCCTTGAACAGGAACTAGATTCCTAGAACCTCTCAATTCTACCATCACTAGCAAGCATCAAGATTGTATAAGGCTATAAGCAAATATCCAAAAGAAAATCAATAAAGAAAAATATATAGTGCCCTCCATGCTACATCAAATGAAATTTTCCAACATGATTAAAAAGCAACAAGGGTCAGGATGGCAGCCTCACCCGGGCCGCCCGCGCCCTCGCCCGGCAGGCGGCAGGGCGATTCCGGGAATCGCCCTGCCGCCTGCCGGGCGGGGGCGTGGGCGGCCCGGGTGAGGTTGCAATCCGCGCCCCCGCCCTGCAGGCGGCAGGGCAATCCCGGGAATCGCCCTACCGCCTGCCGAATCGCCCTGTTGCCTGCCGGGCGGGGGCGCCTGCACGATTGCAGCCTCACCCTGGCCGCCCGCGCCCCCGCCCTGCAGGCGGCAGGGCGATTCCCAGAATCGCCCTGCCGAGCGGGGGCGCGGGCGGCCCGGGTGAGGCTGCATGAGGCAGGCCCAGAATCGCCCTACCGCCTGCCGGGCGGGGGCGCGGGCGGCCCGGGTGAGGCTGCACGAGGCAGGCCCACACAAACTCTCAGCGTCCAACAATCTGCTGCAGTGAACGTGCTCGCCCTTAGCACAAAGGGAGAGATTCTCTACTCAGGGTCGACCGGCGGGGCTATTAAAGTGTGGGAACGAGTAAAACTCATCTACATGAATTCGATGCTGCAACATCTCAGGCTTCTAAGAGGGTTGCAGTGTTGTGTCTGGCCATGGTTAAGAATCTCCTTCGGTTGGTAAACAAGACGATACAGATATGGAGACGGGACCATATTTATTGTTGGTGGTGTTCCAGGGCCATAGTGGACCGGTAAAGTCCATCGTGCCCACCGTTGACATTTCCAGCGAGAGTATGGATTGGTCAATGAAAGCATGGCTGGTGGAAGATGATGATTCTTCACCAAATCGAAATGCTATTTACTGTCCCACAAATCTTGTGCAAGAAAAGCTCACATGCTAAATAATGCCCCGACATTGTACCGTGAATTTACGAAGAAAGCCATTTATTAAAACCAACAGAAACAACTTTCCTGCATGTTCAAAATGCCTGTTAAGAAAACTGCAATGAACGGTGCTCTTAATATATGGAGAATCATTTAAAAAATCATGCAATTAACGAGAATACACTTTTTCTTGCAACGGATATGCTTTATAGGCACTAGAGAGAAAAATAAATAGAATGTGTTTTTTTTCCCTTTCTGTTGGGATCATTTATAATGTTTGGTTATGAGTGACATGGTAACCAAGTTAACTTAAAATTGTCAGTTTATTACTTTGGTTTCCTACTGAACTTTAAAAAATCTCATCGCATATTTTTCATATCAAGAAAAGTTACTTATCTGTGCAAATATTCTATGCAAAAGCTTTGACTTGAAAGTCTAGAGCCGGTGCTACAATTGTGACTTGTAAGTAATTTTCTTAAATCTCAGAGCATAGATGTGCTTCTTCTAAAATTATCCACCCAAATATATGTAGAAAAGTTTTATGCGGGAAACCTGTCACTTCAATACTTAAATGTTGGTTCAAGTCAGATTTCTGGTATATAATTAAGGCTTGAGAGAGGACTTGAAATATTTTTGAGATATATACTTAAGCTTGTGGAAAGAATGAGAGATAGAATGAAACTACTCCTCTGTTCACATAGAGTTTGGATGGTAGTTTATGTATTTAATAAATAAGTAGGATAAAATCAATAATTGGTTTCATTTAATTAATTTTGATTTATATTTGTTAGATATATTAAATTTTTAATTTTAAAAGATTTAGTATATATTTTTTTTCTCGAGGGAAAAAACTAAATTGAATTTTATTGATAATGATGATGGTTAAAGTTCACTAAGACTAATTTTGGTCTATTAGACATAAAAAACTAATTATTTAGTTTGATTTAAGATTTTATTCGTATGCTGAAAAAGCTTGTAGAGAAGACTCCGAGCTCACTATAATTTTGACACAGTAAAAGGCTAGGAAGGTCAGTATTGCAACAAAGATTATGAAACTGAGATGTAATGTGGTTGTAAGTGGGGCACTCTAAAAGGAAGTGATTTTCATCCTCAATGTTCATTTTAGTGATTTTCATCCTTGATTGTGGATAGAGTTCTTGAGAAAATGCTCCTATAACATTAGATTTAAACATGAGGCATCTCAGGTCAAGTGCCTAATGGTTAAGAGCATGTGTTTCCTCCTAAGAGGTCATAGGTTCAAAAACCAGAAGGGGTTAGAGTAGGTATGCCTTCGTAGACAATAATCAAATCGTTGCGTGGAGGTGGGTCTCTTATCCCACAAACAAGGGGGTTTCATACACCAATTTGGTGTCTGGCTTGGCTATGACCTTAAAATTGGACAATAATAATAATTAGGATATAGATTGTTAGAAATTCATAATCTATAAGGGTGAAAGCATGGAGCTGGGTTACACATTTTGGCAAGAGATGGCACATTTGGGTGGAAAAAATGATTGCTCAATTGAGCCCTTTTTAAGCGCTCGATCGAGCTGTTTGAGCACTTAAACAATGTAACCCAATGTTATTTAGGAGCTCGATTTAGCCATGTCTTTGCGACAGTCAAATGAAGGAGATTGGGTTCTGGATTTATTTTTTGGCTCAGGTAAGTTTTGTTATATGGAATTGAATTTCAATATGTTCTTTTTTTAATTAATATGTCATTGTACTAATTTACTTCATTATTTCTTTTGTGCTTGATAATTAGGTACAACACTAGCATGCTGCCTTCAAAAAGGAAGAAATTGCATTGCAATTGAGAAAGATCCATTACAGTGCAATTTCATTCAGCAAAGAATTAATGCTCTTCAATTTCTTTTTTAAAATTTTGAAAATTGACCCTAAAAAAAAAAATCATCGTTCCAGTATATCACTTTTTCATTTTGAAGCTATATTTTGCACGAAAATTTCGTAGTCACTGCCATTTTTAAAACATGTTCAAAATTGACCCCTAAAAAATAAAATCATCGTTCCAGTATACACACTTTTCGTTTTTAGCATTGTTTTTGATGTTTTTTCGGGGTTTTTTGGCCAGAGTTCCCGTTTTGAGTTTATAGTTCCCGTTTCAAAGTTTACATTGTTCATGGATTGAAAATGATGTACAATCTCATATTGTCTCTATTCGCACTGATAATGGAAAAGAATACACTTCAAATGAATTTGAAAACTATCTTCGCCAACATGGGATCAAACATCAAATAACTATGCCTTATAATCCCCAACAGAACGGAGTAGCTGAAAGAATGAATAGGACAATCTTAAATATGGTGTGCTCCATGATGTTTTTCAAAAATGTAAAATTGATGTTTTGGGTTGATGCAGTTCAATGTGTTGTATATGTAAAGAATAGATGTCCATCTAATGCTATTAGAAACAATAATCCTTATGAAATGTGGTATGGGAACATTCCTTCGATAAAGAATCTCATGGTCTTTGGTTCCACATGTTATGCCTTGATACCAAAGGTACATAGAAACAAACTTAGTGCAAGAAGTCATAAGTGTATCTTCCTAGGGTATTCAAACACCTCCAAAGCATATCGTCTCTATGATGAAGTCAATAAAAAGTTTGTTGTATCTATAGATGTAATCTTTCTTGAATCATCCAAAACTGACAATGTTGTTGAGCGGCAACTTTATCGCTTGGATAGATTCACAAATGAAAAATCATTTCAAGAATTTGATAATCAGATTCCACACCTTGAAGAGGGGATTCCTATGCTAGATCAACCTGTGGAATCTTCTTCTGAAGCACTCTCTCCCCCACATGAAACTCCAACAACGGATGATACTTTGAGTGATGTGATTGACAGAATTGGGAGACTCAATCTTGATTCAGTCCCAACTCAATCAACGGAGCAGCCTGCACCATCTCAGAAAGGTCCCCCAAAGTGGCTGACAAATACACTTGAAAGTGTTCATCCTGATGAGGTTGGAAAGACAGGAACTAGAAATTCAACTCGAAAAATTAGAGGTGATGTAGATGACTCTGATTCACCTGTTGATATGGATGTTTCTTATGATTTTGAATTGAATTTGTCTACAAATTTTGAACCAACTTCCTTCAAAGAAGCTGCTTCTCATGATGAATGGAAAGAAGCAATGCAAAAGGAGTATGATGCCTTGATAAAGAATGACACTTGGAAGCTGGTTGATCCTCCATTGGGAAACAAACCAATTGGCTTCAAGTGGGTCTACAAGAACAAGTATAAAGCTGATGGCTCACTTGACAAGCACAAAGCCAGGCTTGTGGCAAAAGGTTTTGCACAGAAGTAAGGGGTCGATTATGAGGAGACTTTTGCCCCCATAGCAAAATGGGCTACCATCCGGACACTCTTTTCCCTAGTAGCTCAGAACGGTTGGAAAGTCCATCAAATGGATGTAAGAATTGGTTTCTTGAATGGAGATCTAAAAGAGAATGTTTCTATGTCCCAGCCTGAAGGATTAGTTGTAAAAGGACATGAACATAAAGTATGAAAACTTGTGAAATCCTTGTATGGCCTCAAACAAGCACAGCGAGCCTGGTATGAAAAACTAACTGAGCATCTTCTGAAACTCAATTTCAAACATTATGATCTTGATGATGCAACTTTGTTTATCAAGAAGGTTGGAAAAATAGTTGTATATCTTGTGGTATATGTAGATGATCTTTCGATAACAAGGAACAATGAGAGCTACATTGCATCCATAAAGAAGGAATTGAGGAAAGGCTTTGAAATGACTGACTTGGGCTATGTTCATTACTATCTTGGTATTGAAGTAACTCAACATCCGAAGTCCATATTCCTTTCTCAAAAGAAGTACATTGGAGATCTGTTGAATAGATATTTCATGACTGAATGAAATCCTCTAACTACTCCAATGGAACAAAACTTAAAGTTCACATCCATTGAAGGAAAAGAATTTGAGGATGCAACAAAGTATAGACAGCTTGTAGGAAGTCTCAACTAACTAACTACTACCAGACCAGACATTTTGTTTGTTGTAGGAATCCTCTCCAGGGTTATGCAAAAGCCTTGTGAGGGACATTGGTCTACTGCAAAAAGAGTTCTAAAGTACTTGAAGGGAACTCAATACTTTGGAATCAAGTATACACAGGTGGGCGACTTCAGCTTGATTGGATACTCTGATTCAGACTTCGATGGATACAAAGCAACTGGGGTATCTACTTCGGGTTATGCTATGAGTCTTGGATCAGGAGTTGTCTCCTGGAGATCATGCAAACAATCAGTTCCAGCAGATTCCACAACAGAGGTAGAATATGTGGCAGCAGTTGAGGCAAGAAAAGAAATTGTGTGGCTCAGGAAAATTCTTGAAGATTTGCAGGTAAAACAAGTACAATCGACTCCACTCATGATTGGCAATAAAGTTGGCCAAGAACCCAAAGTTCCATGATCGAATGAAGCACATCAATACAAAATATCATCTGATTCAACATCATGTTGAGGCCAAAACAATCCATCTTCGCCATTGTTCCACTAATGAGCAAATTGCAGACATCTTCACCAAAGCGCTTGGAAGACAAAAGCTTGAAAAATTCAGAACGATGCTTGGACTCACCAACATCCCTTCAGATTAAGGGGGGGAATGTTGACACCTAATCATAGGGATTGGGTGAACAAATGTAATTAGTGTAAATAAATAATAGAGGAAATGGAGAGGCATCGGGAGATGAACTGAACAGTCACTCCCTCTTGTATATAATAATAAACAACCTAAATGAATAATACGATTACATTTGAGGAGTTACCTCCTAGTCTGACAAATTTTTATTTTTACATTTTTCATTTCACGTGGTTTATATCTCACAAAACATATTACTTATTGAACAGTGAAAAAAATGGCCAAAAATAATGAAAAACAAAGAGGTAAACTTTGATGATATATATACAAATCAACTTTTATGAGATAGCATTTGAATAAAACTTATTATACAAATTTATATAGTTAAAATGATATATTTTTATGTCATAAAATATTTTCTCTCTCAAATATACTTTTATCTATTATAATTTTGTTTTAATTTTCTTATATTAGATTATAAAAGTTTTTTATAATGTTCTGAATGAATTTCTAGATAATAATAATAATAATAATAAAAATATTAAATTATAAAAATAAAAGTTATAATGTTAAAATAAAAATTAAAGCAGTTTTATTGAATTTTTTTTCTTTTCTTTTTAGTTTTATTTGTTTTAATTTTTATAATACTAGATTATTAAATAAATTCTATACAATTAAAATAAAAAAACAAACTAAATATGGTAGATTATATATTTTTTCCAAATATAATTTTATTGGTTTTAATTTGCTTATATTAAATTATAAAAAGTTTTAAAATCAATGAAAATTTATTGGTGTGCTTTATTGAAGCTCATTCAAATTATTACTTTTTCCACTTAAATTTAATTCTTCCACGTAACATGATAACAAAAATTTAAACTAAGTTACTAATCGATATGAATAATAAAAATGTCCATTACGAGAATTGCCATCTTGGCTTGAAAAGAAAGTCACAATGGGAAACACAGTCGAGATTATCCAAATTAATTTCGAGTTGCTTTGCAGCTGTCAAAACTGAACATCAAATTAGTACAATGAACAATTTGGTTGTCCAAATACACTGTTCCGTTCTGGCCCTTTTAAGGTAAGCCATAACAGAACCCAACCCCAAAATCTAACCTAATGATACAATTCAAATGAGGATGGGGAAACTCAATTCATCGAATTCTTCCAACTCGTCAGTCCTGGGAGGATTACATAATGTGCTACACTCGCCCACATTTGAAGAATTACGACACTCGTCAGGGTTTGGAGAGTTACATGGTGTAGTCCTTGTATCGTGCTACTCGGAGTTTGCAGTCCTTGAATCGTGTTGTCGTGCGTTCTTCTCTGGTATTGTCTGGAGAATCACCTGCGTTGTCACATAAAAATAAACTGAGTCTAAAGAGATCTGAAATGATAAAATAATTTGTTTGATGACTTTGAGTATAAGTTTACGATGTAAGTTCAATAAAAGTTAAAAGAGAGGTACCTCTACACGAATGCGAATTTTCTGGTGTCTGATTTTTCCCAAGTTATTGAATTCCTGTTCGGCGGCCAAAATGTTTGGTGACAGGTTCTCCACACTCCCATCGTTATCTGGGTGCACACAAATCTTAAATTTAGATTTATATTCCGTCGGATTAAAGCCCAACATTACATATTATTTTGAGTCCCTATAATACTAGTGATTACCCCATTACTATTGTAGTTATACCCCTTATTTATATTGTTGTGCCCCTATTACCCCCATATTGTTATTTCTGTGCCCCATAGAATCCCTCTATTGTTATTTTTGTGGCTTTATATTATTATTGTTAGGTCGGCTGGATTATATTATGACTCCTTAGACTCCTATATATAGAAAGGAGGTTTTGTCATTTGTATCATCCAAGAATTGTTCATTTATGTAATGTAAAGGAGGTTGCCCTCTCGAAGAGGCTGAATTCTAAGGCGTGGATCTCTCTTTTCTATCTTTTTGTGAGCTGGTTTCATAACATTTGGTATCAGAGCTTTGGATTCTAGGGTTTCGCTGCTCCAAACAGGTCATCGTGGAATTTTCGCTATAACTTTTTTCTGTGATGTTTTAGAAGTCGCAAAAAAAACCCATTTGAGAAGAATTGGCGCTGAACCTTGGGTCCGAATTTCAAAGCTTTTCGCACGATATTTTCGAGATATGATCTGAGGAATTTGGCCTTTTTGCAGACTCCTGAATTACATTCAAAACAGGTGACCTGGAGAAAATTGTCATAACTCTCTCTCTGAGGATCAGATTGAAATTTCGTAAAAAGGTACAGAAAGAGGACGGACTTTAGTTTCTTGTGTGTGTGTTTTAGATTCAAAGGTTGAAACAGTGACTCGTGGCACGTCGTACAAGTTCGCTCTACTGAACCAGTCTAAAAGCAAGTCACTGTGGGAGATTTCACATAACTCTTCCTTGGAGAATCCAATTTGGCTCAGACTTGTGGCATTGGAAAGAGGACGCAGAAGGCTACTACAGGTAGAAATTTCAGAACTGGATGATCCGAAATTACAGAGATACATCAGATTCAATATCAGGCTTCTATAAAGTGAAAAAAGGTGTGTAATTTTTTTTTAAATTTTTGTGTAAGCTTGGTTTAACGGAATTCAAAGGGCATAGTAAAGCATTATTATCGGTAACTGATGCCCCGAGGAAAGAAAATGCAAACACCTAGTAAGGAACCTGAAAGCTCTAGCATGACTCATGAAGAAGAGAAGAAATGCTACATGATATATCAAAATTACAAGAACAAGTGCAACAAATGTCACGCTCACAAAAGCTAACAGAAGCTAAGATAAGTGGCGTGGAATCTAAGATAAAGGGCATGGAAGCTAAGATGGATGATTCGAAGATAGATTTGAAGAGAGACATGGCAGATTTGAAGACAGATTTGAAGACAGACATGGCAGATTTGAAGACATATTTGACAAATTTTCTACAAGAAATACTTACTAATGGTGAAAAGGTAGTAAAGGAAACTCATGATGAGAACAAAAGAAATGTTAATCATGATTCCATAGATGCTAATGTTGGATCGAAGACCCACCATATTCCAAAAATCGATATGAGGAAGTTTGATGGCAAGGATCCCGCCACATGGATATTACAGATGGAGCAATTCTTCGATCTCAATAATGTGCAAAACACACAAAAGGTACGTATGGCAACTGTATATTTGGAACCAAATCAGTTTGTATGGTATCAATGGCTTTGCTCTCGTAAAAAATTTATCACTTGGGCAATTTTTACGGAAGAATTGATAGCACATTATGAGGATACAAAAAGCAACACTTTTTTTAGCCAATTGATAAGTCTCAAACAAAAGGGTTCAATAATGGAGCACATTGAGGAGTTCCAAAAATTGAACATAAGGGTAAAAGATATTCCAGAGGAGCATAGGATTGATGTGTTCATAGGGTCTTTAAAGGATAATATCCAACATGATGTTCGCCTTTGGGAACCTGATTCATTAGAGAAGGCATTCAGGTTAGCAAGAAAAATGGAAAGCAAAATTATGGCAACTAGGAAGCATACCATTCACAACTATAAAGACGGAAGTGTTGTTGCCCATAGTCTTCCACAACCTACAAGGTTGACACCACAACAATTGGAAGAAAAAAGAGCAAAAGGGCTTTGTTACAATTGTGATAGCAAATACACAAAAGGTCATAAGTGTGCTGAGAAGAAATTATTCTACATAGATTGTGAAGAGGAAGAAGAAAAGGAGCAAGAAAGGTCAAAAGAAGAGGATATACTCCAGGAACAAAGCCTAGATGAAGAACAAATAAATCCGACCATATCTTGTAATGCATTGGCGGGAATTACCACTCCTCAAACCATCAAGATAGAAGGACAAATCAAGAAGAAAAAGGTAATAGTGTTGATTGATTCAGGAAGCACCCACAATTTTATTCATTGTAGGGTAGCAAAAGAATTGAATTGCTTCCTATATCCAGCACCAGAGTGTCAAGTGATGATTGCAAATGGAGGAACAATAAATTGCTCTGGAAAGTGCCATAATATCAAGCTATCCATGGGAGAATATGTATTGACTAGCCCAATGCTTTCCATTCCAATGGGAGGTGCTGATGTTGTACTAGGAGTCCAATGGCTACAATCCTTGGGTACAATAGCTTTTAATTTTCAAGAACTTTTCATGAAATTTTCTGTGGAAGGAAAGGAAGTTGAATTAAGGGGTATTGCAGGGAAACCAGGAAAGATAATCAGCTCTAATGGCATGACAAAGCTTCTAAAAAAGGAGCAAAGAGGTGTAATTGCACAATTATGTTCGCTAGATGTTTCCACATTGGAATCATCTATTTCTCCAGATCTCCAAAAAGTCCTGGACAATCATTCCAAGGTATTTGAGACTCCCAAAGGTCTCCCACCTATGCGTGATCATGATCATGCTATTCATCTGATTCCAGGAAGTGTTCCTCCAAACATCAGGCCGTACAGATATCCCTATGTCCAAAAAAGTGAAATTGAACGTATGGTTGCAGAAATGCTAGAGGCTGGTATAATTCAACCGAGTCAAAGTTCTTTCTCAGCTCCAGTAGTATTGGTGCACAAGAAGGATGGATCATGGCGCATGTGTCCAGATTATAGGGAGCTCAACAAGCTCACTATTAAAGATAAGTTCCCCATTCCTGTCATTGATGAATTACTGGATGAATTGCATGGATCAATTTACTTCACCAAGTTGGATCTTCGTTCGGGATATCATCAAATCAGAATGAAGATTGAAGACATTCCGAAAACGGCATTTAGAACTCATGAGGGTCATTATGAATTTTTGGTCATGCCTTTTGGCCTTACCAATGCACCTTCAACATTTCAAGGTTTGATGAATTCAATTTTCAAACCATTCCTTAGAAAATTTGTGTTAGTATTTTTTGATGATATACTAATCTACAGCAAGTCTTGGAAGGATCATGTTGAACATGTTGACAGGGTGCTACAACTATTGGAGGAGAAACAATTATATGCAAAAAGATCCAAATGTTTCTTTGGAGTCCAGGAGGTGGAATATTTGGGTCATATTGTATCTCATGAAGGAGTTAAGGTAGACCCTAGCAAAATTAAAGCCATTAAGGAATGGAAAATCCCCACATCCATAAAGCATCTGCGAGGATTTCTTGGGTTGACAGGGTATTATCGCAAGTTTGTTAAGAATTATGGGAGAATAGCAGCACCTCTAACAACATTATTGAAGAAAGATTCATTTTCATGGACTCCGGAAGCAACAAAGGCCTTTGAACATCTTAAAGAGGCAATGTGCCAAGCACCGGTCTTAGCTACACCGGACTTCACAAAAACCTTTATTGTGGAATGTGATGCTTCAGGAAATGGAATTGGTGCTGTTCTAATGCAAGATGAAAGACCCATTGCTTTTGAAAGTCGTCCAATCAAGGGAAAGTTTTTAAGCAAAGCTATTTATGAGAAGGAAATGTTGGCAATACTCCATGCACTTAAGAAATGGCGACCCTACCTAATGGGAAGACACTTCAAGGTAAAAACGGATCATGATAGCCTTAAATACTTTTTAGAACAAAGATTATCCTCTGAAGAGCAACAAAAGTGGGTCACAAAGATGTTGGGTTATGACTTTGAAATCATCTACAAAAAAGGGAAGCAAAATGTGGTGGCAGATGCACTCTCAAGAAAGGATGAGGATGTGGAAGCATTGTTGTGTGCCATTTCTATTATCCAACCAGATTGGATAAACGAAGCAAGGGAGGAATGGAAGAATGACGAAGAAGTGTGGGCACTTATTCGAAAGCTACAACAAGATTCCAGTACTTCTGATACATTTAGCTGGCAAAATGATTCGTTATGGTACAAAGATCGCTTATACCTCTGTAAGAATTCCCAGCTAAAACAAAAGATTCTTATGGAATTGCACACTTCTCCCTTAGGAGGGCACTCAGGATTTTTAAAAACTTACCACAGGGTTAAGAAGGAATTTTTTTGGGATGGCCTTAAATCAGATATTCAAAAGTTTGTGGCGGAATGTTTGGTTTGCCAACAAAATAAAGTTGAAACAATTAAGACACCGGGTCTATTACAACCTTTATCCATTCCAAGCCAACGTTGGGAGGAGGTTTCAATGGATTTTATCACAGGTTTACCCAAGTCTGAGGGAAAGAGTGTCATCATGGTGGTAGTTGACAGACTTACCAAGTATGCACACTTTTGTGCATTATCACATCCATTTAAAGCCAGTACAGTTTCTACTGCATTTATGGAAACAGTTCAAAAGCTACATGGAAACCCAAAGATTATTGTAAGTGACAGAGATCCCATTTTCACTGGAAATTTTTGGACAGAATTATTTTCTTGTCTTGGTACTCAGTTAGCTCATAGCTCATCTTATCATCCTCAATCTGATGGGCAAACTGAGATAGTAAACAAATGTTTGGAAGGATATCTTCGTTGCTTTGTATCTGATAAACAGACACAATGGGTCAAATGGTTGCCTCTGGCTGAATGGTGGTATAACACTTCCTTCCATACAGCAACAAAAATGACCCCATTTATGGCACTTTATGGGTATCAACCACCATCCATCACATCATATTTAAGAGAAAATTCTAAGGTTCAGGCAGTGGAACATCACATCGAACATCAACAACAAGTCCTCCAACTCTTAAAGGATAACCTCGTGTTGGCACAAAATAGAATGAAACAACAGGCAGATCAACATCGCAGTGAAAGAAGTTTTGATGTAGGTGATTGGGTATTCCTACGGCTACAACCATATAAGCAAATGTCCCTAAAGCAAGCTAAGAAGGATAATAAATTATCACCAAAGTATTATGGTCCGTACAAGGTGTTGCAAAAGATTGGTACTATGGCATACAAATTGGAGCTTCCTGCAGCTTCTCGATTGCACCCAGTTTTCCATGTTTCATGTTTAAAGAAGGTTATAGGCGACAAGCTCCCAGTTCAAACAATATTGCCAGAACTTGACGAGGAAGGAAAAATTATATTGGAACCGGAAGCAGTCACAGAAACAAGAACTCGACAGCTACGAAATCGATCAATTTCAGAGTATCTTATCAAGTGGAAGAACTTATCCGCTGAAGATTCCACATGGGAGGATGAGAATTTTATGCAGAAGTATCCAGAACTACTCAAGCGTTGAGGACAACACTTTTTTGAAGGAGAGGGGCATGTTGGGTCCCTATAATACTAGTGATTACCCCATTACTATTGTAGTTATACCCCTTATTTATATTGTTGTGCCCCTATTACCCCCATATTGTTATTTATGTGCCCCATAGAATCCCTCTATTGTTATTTTTGTGGCTTTATATTATTATTGTTAGGTCGGCTGGATTATATTGTGACTCCTTAGACTCCTATATATAGAAAGGAGGTTTTGTCATTTGTATCATCCAAGAATTGTTCATTTATGTAATGTAAAGGAGGTTGCCCCCTCGAAGAGGCTGAATTCTAAGGCGTGGATCTCTCTTTTCTATCTTTTTGTGAGCTGGTTTCATAACATATTAAATCACATTATGCTGAAAATTGAACATCGGAGACCCAAAAAAACATTTACCCAATTTATTTACGAAACTAATACCTGCACAATCTTCAAGCAGAGAATGGCGAGATTCATCAGGATTATAGCAGTCGAGGAGGACTGATATGCAGCAGCCCATAGAACGATTCTCCTTGGTGCAACAACTTTCAGAATTAGAGTTTTCTAATACTGAAAAAAATTCAAGCGAAATTATGTTATAACATGAATGAATGAAGCAATGGTTGGGCCTCATGCATAACACACAAATTATATGGAACGGCTATGCCTTGCCAATCCGTTACGATAAATCAGGAGGCTACTGTCGATGAACAATCTGTCGAGTGTAGAAACAAAGGCCTCCTGCATCTCTAGCCACCCTTCGGCCATTGACGACACAATGTCGCCCTGGAAGAAGGAATTGGGCGCGTAGGTCTCCTGCTCGAGGCCCAATTGTATGTGAACGTTTACCACAAATTTCAGCGACTCCGGCATCGGATCGCTCTTGCAAATGACGTATTCGGAGAGCTCTGTGTTCATTTTTCGGTCTTCCGTGGGCTTGTAGCAGCTGAAGGCCATCAGGTAAGCGCAGGAGCTCCTCTGGCTGTGAATGTGCCAAACTATTCTCACTGCTAGCACAGACATCACAACCGCAAGTTCCAGAGCCGAAGTAGGTATCGAACAAGAGTGAGCTCACCCCTCCCATGATTCGACCGAGAGATATGAATGATTCTTACAATCCATCTCTGATTGATGAATTTTTCAATTAGCATACCACCGATATATCTGTGTTCATTTCACATCGTTTCAGAAATTTCGTGGGCAACTTGGGCATGGAAATAACATTTGAATTTTGAAATTTTGGGCACCCAGGTTGCATTGAATGAGTATAGTACACTGTCTTATCCACCCTGTGACAGGGTGGAATGGAGCAGCCGGGAAAGCTATGGGGCATAGTTGCCGGAAAATCATGGGAGTCCATGCCGCTGTGCTTGCCATGTTCATGCCCATGCGAATGCAGAGATGTATTTCGGTTGACCAAATGTACTCTTAAGAGTCTTAAATACCCAATAGCATGGGATTTATTGGTTGCCTACCATTTCTGCTACTTATTGTCACCAATCGTTTCTCTTTTATTGTCACCAATCGTTTCTTTAGATTCTGCTTTGAAAAGAGATTTGCCTGATCATTTGCGTGTTGGCCTAAAAAACCGCCTTTTTTTTCTTCTCTGACAGCAGCGCTCACTGTGGTTGTCGTAACTGTGCGCTCAAATCAACCCTATCTTTCATTGTTTTTCTTTGCATTGATTATCTAGCTGGCCCACATTCGCATTGCTCTCCTTGCCAAGCAGGTCTGGAATTTCAAATTCTTTTTGCCTATCAAATTAAAATTTGACGACGTTTTTGTATTTTTTTTACCTTTCATTTTACGTTTTAACTAAATATGTGAGTGTCACGGAAAATGCTATTTTAACGATTTTTATAAATTGATTCCACAAACAATAAGTCATGAAATGGAGGCTGATAATGACGGCTGATAATGACTGTTATTTATAATGATTCTTGTTAGATTGAAATTGCAGATTTGTTAGGATATTCCGACACATAGGAAATAGTTAAGTACAACTTGGTCTAGTATAGAGTTAGGTAAAGTGTGTTTCTTTACCGTTGTACATTTTGTAACTTACAATCCGACGGTCATGATATGTAGTGATCCGACGGTTCATTCTCTCCTCGGTATTACCGACACTTGATCCGTGGCTTGACACCCGATTGGTCCATGAGTTCTATTTAAAGCGCATGGAGGGTCATTTGTAGGGTAATCCGTGCATGAGAGAAACATATGTAAATGTTAATTCTTTTATTAATAAATTGCCTGAAGTGGACGCGTTGGCTCAGGTCATGGACTGTTTCCCTCTTTGAGGGTTTTAACCACATCAAAATACTGGTGTATTGATCTGCGATCTGTTTGTGAGCGGTGTCCTTTTGGTGATCTCGAAAAATCAGAAACATTGAGGAAAATATTTAGTTTCCGACCAAAGCTAACTTTGAGCCGCAAGGTTCATTTTTGAAAATATTTAGTTTTTTGGCTAAAGCTAACTTCGAGCCATAAGGTTCATTTTCTTTGCATGTCCGTGTTGGGTTTTGTGTTTTTTGTTTTGTAGGGAAAAAGAGCTTTCTCAAGGCAAACACGCAACCCAAAGCACCCCCCCCTCTCTCTCAAATTTTTTGTATAGATCAATTGGTTCAAAGCTATTTTAAGAGAGTAGAGGTCTTGGGTTCAAGTCTCCATTTTGTGGGGGCAGACTTTTTCATTTCCGCACATTCCCGCACTTCGTCGGCAACTTCAACAACCTTTTTTCAAAAAGCCATAACTTCTTCATCCGGAAGCCGTTTTTAGAGCCGTTTTTTTTAAACCAGCCTAATTTTTCGAGATCTATCCATTGGAGTACTTATTTTCAGCATCTTTAGCTTCAGTTTCCATTGAAAGGGAAAGTCAATACCAAGTTACCCTTGACAGCACCAACTACTTCCAATGGTTGGCTTACATTGAGGATTTACTTAGAAGTAAAGGTCTCTACAGAATAACCTCAGGCCAAGAAAAGAAACTGAAGGATGAAGATAAGGCTGCTAAATGGGAAAATAGGCAAGATCAAGCACGTGGATTGATAGGGATGTCTATTTCTCCAGATCTTAGATTCCATATTGCAGAAATTGATACTCCTGATGAAGCAATGAAACAAATCAATAAAGTTTTTGGGATTAAAAATGAAATTAGAGCCCATCAACTTGAAAATGAGTTGCTTACATTGGACCCTAATAATTTTTCTTGCATTGAAGATTTCTTGTCCAAGTTCAAGACCCTTAGATATCTTTTGGAAGGTGTTAAAGTTAAGAAAGAAGATAGTAACCTTATCTATTCCATTCTTACAAAGTTGGGACCAGCCTACTCTGTGTTTGTTTCCACCTTCCATTCTACAAGAGAAGCCTTCATTTCTCAAGGAACAGACTACAATCCCCCTTCCTTTGACTCTTTTTGTGATTCTTTAATAAGAGAACAAGAAAAACTCTTACACCTTAGTCTTCTTAATCTTGGAAACTCTTCCAAGAAAGCGTTAGCCGCCCAGCAGCAACCAAATTCAAAGAATCCTAAGAAGTCATATCCTAAAAAGAATGGTCCTAAACCAAACAAGGGTCCTAAGCAATTTCAGCCCCAAAATGAAAAATCATTTCAAAAAAATGATAAGACAAATAAAAACAAAGGGAAGAAGACTGATAGACATTGCAATTTTTGTAATCGAGATGGCCACTTAGAATCAAAATGCTTTAAGAAGATGGAAGCCTTGGAAGCAGCAACGAAGAAGCATAACATCCATTTGGGGCAATCTTCAACTTCAACTTCATCTTCAGGAATGGCACTTTCTGCATGTGGTTGTCAAGCATCTCGGTCTGGCTATGCATTAAATGTATCTTCTTCTTCTCATTCTCATGAGTGGCTCATTGATTCTGGAGCTTCTTATCACATGGCCAAAAACAAAGCCATGTTTTCTTCTTTAAATGATTGTAACACCAAAAATATATATGTTGGTGATGATAGATCTCTTAATGTTGTAGGGACTGGAACTGTTCATCTAGACAATGGTCAGTTTAATGATGTATTATGTGTTCCAGCCTTATCCTGCAACCTTCTATCTGTATATTAGATAACTCATTCAGGTGAAGGTAAAAATGTTGAATTTTCACCTCATGATGTTGTAATCAAGGACTTAAGAGATCCTAAACAGATTTTGGCTACTGGCATTGCTGATGATTCTACAAGGTTGTATAAGTTTCACAACTTTGGGTCATCAAATCTTCCCTCAGTATTTGTTGCTCATAACGATGAAGTGAGCAAACTTTGGCATGAGCGATTTGGTCACTTAAACTATCGCTCCCTTCAGCATCTATGTAAAAAAAATATGGTGACAGGTCTTCCTATGGTATCTTGCAGAGATGGTGTTTGTTCCGGATGTGTACTCGGAAAACATCATCGGGACAGTTTTGAAAAACGTGCCTTTTGGCACGCCTCAGCCCCTTTACAGCTTGTGCATAGTGATTTATGTGGTCCACTTCCTGTTGTTTCATTCTCTGGCTGCAAGTATTTCTTAACTTTCATTGATGATTTCTCCAGACGCACTTGGGTATACTTCTTAAAACTCAAGAGTGAAGTATTTAACACATTCTTGGCCTTCAAAGCCTTTGTTGAAAAACAATCTGGACATCAAATTCTTAAGTTAAGATCTGATAATGGCGGAGAATATGTTAAAAACACATTCATCAACTATTGCACCGAGAATGGAATTCAAATGCAACATACTGTTCCATATACTCCACAACAAAATGGTGTAGCTGAAAGGAAGAATCGCACCTTAAAGGAAATGGCTAATTGTATGCTACAATCTAAAGGACTTGGTCTTAGTTTTTGGGCAGAAGCAATTAACTGTGCAAATTACATAATAAATCGCACTCCTACTAAGGCTTTAAAGAATATCACTCCAGAAGAAGCATGGAGCTAAATCAAACCAGATGTAAGTCACTTTCGTGTTTTTGGAAGTGAAGCGTGGGCCCATATTCCAGATGAAAAGCATAAAGCTTTAGAACCTAAGAGTGAAAAATGTACTTTTGTTGGATATTATGAAGATGTCAAAGGCTATAGACCTATTCCATTTAAGTCCAAAAATGTTATCATTAGAAGAGATGTAAAATTTGATGAAAATATATCGGCCTGCGAGCCTAGTCCGGTGGTTGTGCCACCTCTCCCTATCTCTTCTACTTTTGAAAACATTTCTTCTTCAGATGATGAAAGTGAGGATGAAAATCCTCCCCCACCATCTCAGGATCCTCCTTCAGCTCCTGAGCTTCCAAAATGGGTTCGTGCTACTCGATATGCAGCAGGTGATCTTGCCGGTGATCCTACAGATCAGCGACGTACACGTTCTCAGTTCGAGAGAGCCTCTTCTTTACTGGCTCAAGCTCCAGAAAATTATGATCCTGACACCTTTGCAGAAGCTTCAGGCCATCCAGATTGGGAAGCAGCTATGAATGAAGAATATCATTCATTATTGGCAAATGATACATGGGATCTTGTTCCTCTACCAAAGGGACGAAAACTTGTTAGATGCAAATGGGTTTACAGAACCAAGTATGGACCAGATGGGAAAGTTGATAAACATAAAGCTCGTCTTGTTGCTAAAGGTTTTTCACAGGTTGAAGGCATTGACTACACTGAAACCTTCTCCCCTGTTGCCAAAATGAACTCTATCCGCCTTGTTCTTTCCCTTGCTGCCTCTTTCAAATGGGAAGTCCATCAGATGGATGTTAAATCTGCCTTCTTGCATGGGGACTTGCATGAAAAAATCTATATGGAACAACCCATTGGCTTCATACAAACAGACTCCAGCCTTGTATGTCGACTTAAGAAATCCCTTTATGGTCTCAAGCAAGCTCCTCGGGCTTGGTATGCCAAAATGGATAGCTTTCTTTTAGAATCTGGATTTTCTAGGTGTCATTCTGACAATACTGTCTACACCAAGAAAGTGGGCAACTCTCTTATCATCCTTGTTCTTTATGTTGATGATCTTATCCTTACTGGTAGTGATCCCAACCTTATAAACCATGTGAAGTCTAGCCTTAAAAGGAAATTTGAAATGACAGACTTTGGACACTTACACTATTTTCTCGGTCTTCAAGTCTTGCAATCCAAGGAGGGTATTTCCCTTTCCCAGTCCAAGTATGCTTGTGATATTCTACGTCATTTTCACATGGAAGACTGTAAGCCAGCCCCTTCTCCCTTTCAGTCTGGAGTCAAACTTTCAGTCACTTGTACTTCTCCTGAAGTTGATGCTACATTATACTGTCAACTTGTAGGAAAACTCTTGTATCTAACTCATACTCGTCCTGACCTTTCCTTTGTTGTTGGTCTTGTTGCTCGGTTTATGCAAAACCCACGTGAAAGTCATTGGAAAGCAGCTAAAAGAATACTTCGTTATGTTCAAGGTACAGTTCAGTTTGGGATTCATTATAGTGCCGAAGCAGCTCCTCTATTGGTTGGTTTCACTGATTCTGATTGGGCTGGTGACCCTGATGATCGGAAGTCTACTGCCGGTTATGTGTTCACTCTTGGTTCAAGACCTATTACATGGGCTTGTAAGAAACAAGGTGCCATTTCTCTTTCATCAGCAGAAGCAGAGTATCGTGGTGCCGTAGAAGCTAGTAAGGAAGCCTTGTGGCTTCGTCAAATCCTGTTAGAGTTTGGCTTTGCCCAGCAGCATCCGACTACACTTTAGTGTGATAATCAAAGTGCCATTCAGCTATGCAAAGATCCAGTCCAACATCAGCGCAGCAAACACATTGAACTGCACATGCACTTCATCAGAAAGCTCATTCACGACCATGTTCTTGAAGTGCAATATTGTTCAACAGATGATGAAGTTGCAGACATCTTCACAAAGGCTCTCACAGAGGCGAAGTACACTAAACTTCGATTTATGGTTGGAGTTCAGGAAGTTTTCACTAAGGGGGGATAGGCTCTAGTGCCTCCTTCCTTCTCCTATTGTGTCATATTTGTAAATCCTTCAATCCTATCCCAAGTTGTTCTTAAGGGGGGATGTTAGGATATTCCGACACATAGGAAATAGTTAAGTACAACTTGGTCTAGTATAGAGTTAGGTATAGAGTTAGGTAAAGTGTGTTTCTTTACCGTTGTACATTTTGTAACTTACAATCCAACGGTCACGATATGTAGTGATCCGACGGTTCATTCTCTCCTCGGTATTACTGACACTTGATCCGTGGCTTGACACCTGATTGGTCCATGAGTTCTATTTAAAGCGCATGGAGGGTCATTTGTAGGTTAATCCGTGCATGAGAGAAACATATGTAAATTTTCATTCTTTTATTAATAAATTGCCTAAAGTGGTCGCGTTGGCTCAGGCCGTGGACTGTTTCCCTCTTTGAGGGTTTTAACCACGTCAAAATACTGGTGTATTGATCTGCGATCTGTTTGTGAGCGGTGTCCTTTTGGTGTTCTGTATGAGGAACTTACCCTGTAAATTCCTACAAGATTTGTACTCTATCAAATTTATAGCTCAGATTTATAAAATCTTTGCAAAAAACTTACAATCCATGGACTATAAATAAATTATCTAGTGGGATTATAAATAAATCGTGGACTATAAATAAATCATCTAGAGAAAATACAAAAAAGTTGTGTAATAATAACAACCTAAAATGTGCATACCATGAACATTAGACCTGTATAATTCAACGTCAATCACAAGTAGACTTGTAATTCAACGCCTACCACAATTACAGAAGAAAAGCTCTGGCCAAGGCATGTCTGACTACTCGCTGGGGTTGTTGTCTACTGCTTAGACAGCGTTTCAACTAATTATTTAGTAAATGCCAAACTTACAGAACATTCTAAAAGAATTCTCTTTAAGTAAAAACGCCTTCAAGAAAAGACCACGAGGCACGATAAAAAAATCTTTAATATGACAAAGGAACTAATTATTTGGTAAACGCCAAACTTACAGAACATTCTAAAATAATTCTCTTTAAGTAAAAACGCCTTCAAGAAAAGACCACGAGGCACGATAAAAAATCTTTAATATGACAAACGCTGATCTGGTCAACTCACAGAAATTGGATTTTCATTGCCATTAGACACAAAGAACGACGATTAATACACAATTATTTCATATGTATATAACATTTAGCAATTTTCTCAACATATTTATTACAGAGACAATGGGTTGGCCATTCAGCGATTTGTTCACAATTCATATTGTGAGCGAAAAGACAGACAAAACAGAACGTATTCAATCCAACCATTGCTCTGGTAAGAAATCGACTCATGCTAAAAACGGAGCAAGAAAATAGATAAGGATTAATGCAATCTATTCATTGCATTAATTCAGTGCAAACAACACACCTTTATCCCAAAATTTGACAGGCAAAATAAATATCTACCCCAAAATTAAACCAGGATTTAAACCCTAGAAACAAAACAAATGAGTTCAATGTTAACCGCCAAAGCCGTAGAGGGTTTTGCGGCCTGCCCAGGCTGCCCTGCCTCTTGAGCGCATAGACGACATCCATGGCGCCGCTGTGACATTCGAACATACCACTACTGATAAAAAAAAGCCAGTGAGTAATTGACATACCTGCAGATAGTGACCGGTAGCAGATTCTGGGTCGCGTCCAAACAGTAACTATATCGAAACAGCTCATCTAAAATAGCAACAACACAGTAAGGACTCAGGAGCATCCACAGACCAGTATAGTATAGTGTGGGCAAGTTCAAAAACAAACATAAAAATACCATCTGCGGGAAGAGATATACAGGTATGGCCGCGACTCGCAAGTTGCAACCCAAACACAAACCAAGCGATGAAATTAATGAAAAATTCATAGCTTTTTCGAATTTGAGAACACTCCAGAATCTAGATAAGATTAACTCTCAGAGTCTCATGCACAACGAAATTAAAGGAATTTCTCACAACGTACGCTTGACTTGACAAGAACTGCAGAATTTTAAGGTAATGAAACCTAAAGCACTTAATTTCAGTAAACGTGGCCAAATCGAGGATAAAAGCTGAATGGTGAAAAGAAAAAACAATTAATTTGGAGAACGCATCGTATACTCCAGGCTGGTATGCACACAAGGGATTAATTAAGCCATAGGCCCGTATGACTCAACCTAGTACAATATTCACAGACTTCAAGAGATAGGTATTACAGGTATTATAGATTTTTACGTTTTTTTAATAAAATTAAACGTCAAAACGATGGGTTGGGAAGGTATACCACGCGTCTAACCTGACGTGGAAAAGTTTCTCCATGCCGTCAAATACATTCTAAAATAAAAAATACGTCCTGTGGGACGTCAAATTCCAGGCCTGTTGCCGAGCATTATTCCCATGACGGTTTGCTCTGGTCGACTGTTACCTTGTCAGAACGCTGACACTTGATGTTTCACTAGCGCAGACCCTAACTCTCAAAAGCATTACTAGCAAGAACGTACGCTCAAAAAAAGTGCCGAGGAGACTGACACGAAATTCGCAGTCCAATCTTCAATGGGAAGGTGAAAAGCTCAGGTGCTCTAGGTGTTACATTTGTAAAGTAAGAATCTCTTTCTCTTTTGCAAACAATTTGATACCATCCGCTAGAGAAAGAGCACAGAGGTTCTGAGAATAAGGGTAATTGTAGTTGACCAGAGCTTTTGTATTTCTCAGTCGATATAAAATCCTTTCTCTGTATGCCATTTCTGCTATTCTGAAATATACGTGCCTATTATTATGTGCCCACACTATCTGTAGTCATTTATGACTCTGTTAGTGAGTTTTATGGCGTAATCGAAGGAATTAAGAGTTAAATCCAGCCTTTAAGGACGTATTCGACGAACACCCAGTGGGATTAATGGTATTGTTAAGTATTTAAGGCTAAACCCGGAGACCAAGAATGTGGTATGTGAGTATGAAACCTGGCATATGCCCGAATGGTTTTATAGTGGGGATCGATGAATTTGAGGCAAATAAATCAGGGTAGCTCGCTTGAATTCAACGTGTCATTACTTTGCTCGTCCATTATGTCGTTGTTGCAGTTTTGTCCCCTGACTATTGCATTATTTCCATACCAATCTGACCTTCTCATTACTGCTATGTCTCAGAACTCTATTGCTCAAGCCTAGCATTCCGCTGCCATTTATCTGAGATGTCAAAACTCTATTTTGTGTAACTCCTCATAGAGATAATAACGACAAACCTAACGCGAAGACCATTATCTATCCATCTCTTCAGTTTTTTTGCATTACCTGAGCCATTTTCCACGCATATAATTGTATGGAGTCTCATATTTCTTTTTGTAACACCTGGTCTCCTTTCTGCTCATCGTATCAGTTACCTTGGCTATGAGAAACTAGGTTCATTGTTGGATTGTGTTGCAAATATTTGTAGAATGATCATGAGTATGACACCAGAAAAATTCAAATGACTATCTGCAGACTAAGGTTGGGGATTTTCCAAAGATACTTGTCTTACTGTTTTACTTGTGTTATTGATTGGGAAGTATCAGAATTACAAGTTTGTGCCTAATCCCATGCTAGAACTATTTGTGTAAACTAGCACTCTACCATCCATTAAAGTCATTTGCGTTGAAGCTTTAGAGGGCCTTTATGATAAGCTTTTGATAATCTCGTAGCTGCCATTATAGTTATATTTCAACATCACACCAATGCCTTTGCCTGTGTGTGTCAACCTGTTGACGCCTCTTCATTAGCTCATTTTCTCACATTGATTTTGGCTTGTCTTCTCCCATCTTTGTTACCTAGCAACACCAGTGTGGAAGACAAACTTGAATTCTTGTGTTACAAAGGCTTGCTCTTGGCCGACTGTAAGGGATTCCTCGATGAAGAAGCTCTCGGTTGGAGCCTAAGAGGTGGATGTAGAAGAACTAACTGAAACTTGGGCACTCTCTCCGCATTTCCAATAATATTTTTGTTTGTTTCTCTAGCAGGACTAAAGGAACCGATTTCAAATGCTTCTCGATCGAATCAAGCTACTGATATTTATGTTCATTTGGTAACCAACAAAAACATCGAAACTGGTTATTGTGCATTTTTGCACTAGTGGAAGTGTTTGTTTGAGAAGTTTTTGCTTGTCTAACAAGTGCATCGGTCTCTTGGAATATCGACATATTGAAGGAACGTCGGAGCTAGAGCTGGAAGTCAAGAACACGATTTGCTTTCTAGCCTGGTCGTAGTTTTGCTAACAATTGTCCTCTCTCTCTCAAAACGCAAGTCATGTTAAATGTTAGATCTGAGTGCATTGAATTTGAAACAAGCATGTGGATTGTAAATGGTGTCTTGATTTTATATGCCATTGTTTTTTGAAAGTTGAAATAACAAGGAAGGAATTCGACCCAACTGTTCAAATCCTTTGAGGCATTTATTTTTGTTGAGACAATGTCCAAAATTACTGAGGTATTAGAGTTCCTAATAACTCTGATACACTCCACTGATCATGATACAGTAAAAATAAACAAGGACACACTTTTTAATATTCAAATATGTTTACAAGATGCACAGGAAATGATCGAGTTTCTGCAACTAGAATCTCAATTCTAGCAAAGATGAGTTACAACAGCATAAGCATCATGACACCCATGAGCAACCAACAAGTGGTCAAATCAATAACATTGAGATAGACTCCCATCAACGACAAGAAATGGCAGATGTAGTACCCATTTCAGGAGCGGATGTGAAGAAAGATGTAGGGTTCAGTCTGCACTTCCCAAGCCAATCATCGAACTTGAAGAGCTTGTCCATAACAAGCACAAGACAAGTCTGGTATATGAAAAGGATGTGTCCTTTCATATTTCAGATTACTCAAACACCATCAAATTTTAGAGTGTTGGGTTTCTTCATGGTAGTTCACCTTCAATTGTTCTAGATTCTGCTCCTCTTCCATAAGAACAACAACATAATGTTATATGCCAACATTGTGACCGAGTTGGCCATATGAAAGATCATTGTTTTGATATTCATCCATGCAAGCATTTTGGTCAGCGTACTCATTTTTCACACGGATGCTTCAAAAACAAGCCTCCTGCAAGAACAAAGATTCATCTTGGATGGATTGCTTTTTGGCAATGGGCTTCAACAACCAAGAAGATATTTCAGTCATATGTCATAATTTCTTCTAGAATATTAAAAGGTCTTGTAGTTGAGTTTTCACCATCTTCTCACCTTGTATCTGACAGGGGGGAAATGATGGTCATATACAAGATTCAAAGGCACATCAAGCGAGCCTGAGCCACAACCTGCCATACCAGATTCAGAATTGTATCCAGAGACAAAAATGCCCCTGAGCATGCCTTCAGTTGGTGATCAGCCTTAAACCATGTATGCGGGGTTGAGACATCTCTTCAAAGAATTGGGGACACTTCCTCTAGCAGAAGACTTCAGCTTCTTGTCAGTTTGGGAAGAGTTTTAGGGATTGCATTAAGCATTCCAGAGTTGGTGGTCATCCCTAAACCATCACAGGTTGAGACCTCCCTTTTCAGGTTGAGGTTATCCCTTTTTATGCGAGGTGAGACCTCCCTTTCAAGGTTGAAGGTTTCCCTCTTCAAAACATTAGGAGCACTTCCTCTAGCAGAAGACCTCAGCTTCCTGCCAGACTTGGAAGAGTTCCAGGAACTGCACTAAGCGTTCCAGTGTTGGTGGTCATCCTTAAACCATCACTTTATACCAACATTTCAGAGAGCACATGCATGCTAGTGCTGCCATGCATTTCCGTACATCTTGTATTACAACTCTCTTCTTGGGCTCATACATACCCCTTCAGATAAAGGGGGGGAATGTTGGACACCTAATCCTCTAAGGGTTATGGTGTGGAAGTTAAATAGTCAAAGGAGTCCAAGAGACGTTGGAAGATGAATCCAACGGTCATGTACAATAAATATCTTGTGAATAGTAAAGGCAATCTCATGTGTATCCTTCATATTCTGCCTTCGCCATGTATGTGTTTAATAGAACTAATCTACAACCAGTTAATGAATGTAAATTAGCAAGGGAGCGAGGTAGAATTATGGGGATTTTAATTCACCCATATAAGCGAAAGAAAATAAATTTTTTTGTTACCTGAGAAGGTTAAGGCATGAGTATATAAGACCTTAACCTGAGACAATGCATGAGTTGGTAAATATAAGGTTAATTAACTAGCTAACTGAAATGAATTTTAGATTTTCTGAGAGCAATAAAAGAAAAATCAATAAATACGTTTAGTTCATGTACAATATCGCTCGAAAGAGTGAAAGTGACGAATAAACTCGGACCTTGAGGACACAGAGCAGGGGTTTTACATTTTTTTTAATTCAAAAAAAAACAAGAGAAAGAGAAGGATAAAATGAAACGAGTTAACAATCTAGAGTTTCCAAAAATACCAGGCCGGATGTAAATGGCTTAGCAATTTTTTTGAAAAACCCTTCGAAGAATCATTGCATTTGTGACCTAAAACATCTGAAAACCTAACTTGTGAATGGAAGGAGGAATACCTAAGCAATAAATGGGTTTCCTTCCCTGGTGATAAATTACTTTGCACCCTTCAGAAAATCCAAACCCCATGTTTATCCTTGCCCTATGACAAGGACAAAACCCTTAAGAGTATCAGTCAGACAAATTAGAAGAAAAAAAAGTTATATATTTAACGAGGCAAATTTAGCTAAAATTTTGCTTTCAACTAGTTCCAACAAACAAAGAATGTTGGTTTAACAAGAGTATTACGAAACCAACCATTCGAGTGTCAAATTGGCAAGGAAAGCCCTTCCCTACTAGCCTACGACTACATATCCATCTACAAAGTTTCTAGAATGCAAATGACACACGAGGCTCTGGAGGGGGTAAGGTGGTTACCCTAACCACCCAAAGAAACACCAATCACTATTGCATGGGAACCTAGGATGATGATTATTCATTCCTAATATCCCACGTGATTAGGAAGAGGTGTCATGGTGATATTAGGCCATGAAGTCTTGAGTGTACGCTCCTCGTGCTGATAAGATGGGGGCTATATTCTAATCCTAGGGCAAAAGCACGCCTTGAAGGATTTTGCTCGCCTTGAAGGAGCTATGAAATTAAAATTAACATAAATTTCATAACAAAACACTCCCATATAGATCAACCATAACCCAATGGTAAGATTTTATAGTAAATGAAGTAATCTATTAGGTTTAAATTGTGTAAGCACTATAAACTTAAAAGAGATATATAATGCCAAAAAAGGCCTATGTAGGCATATCAATCCCCAACTTTTTTTTAGGGAGGGGCTCCTACAGTAGAAATATGAATTAAAATATTAAAACAAATCTACAATGGAGAGTAATGAACATATGAACCCCAACCTTTTATTTAAGTTTAAATAAGGAGGGGCTCCTATAGTAAAAATATGAATTAGAATATTAAGTAAAACAAATCTACAATGGGGAGTAATGAACATATGAACCCCAACCTTTTATTTAAGTTTACATAAGGAGGGGGCTCCTAGAGTAGATATAATGAATTAGAATATTAATTAAAACAAGGGCTCCTATAGTAGAAATGATGAATTAGAATATTAAGTAAAACAAATCTAATGGGGAGTAATGAAAATAGGAAGTATTTTTTTTTTAATGTGCAAATAATTAATTAATTATTTTTGCATAAGGTACATTACAATGAGTTATTAAAATTGAAATTTTTACTTATATTTGTCAAAAATAAAAAATTGAAAAAATCTAAAAATTTAAAAAAATAAATAACTATATACAACATTTAAATAAAAATAAAAAGTAATTACAAAATTTCTCATACTAAGTTGTAACATGCATCATAACAAGGTGGCCAGCCTCCAACATAGCCATTACTGAATTCACGATTCACAAAGTCGCAAATCTGTGGCCATATCCATGACTGCAGATCGACCAAAGTTTAGAAATACACTTTAGAATATACAGAGACAGAGACAGAAAGAAGCCGACCATGCCAGCCTTCAAATGCTGGGTTTTTAACCAATGCTCCGGATGGAGATCAACTGGTTCTGGTCTGAGTGATCATCAAGGTTATGGTTCAAAGCACAAGAAAACTAGCAGTGAACATCACGCTTTGGGAAGGAAGTATACACTTGTGGGCAACTTTATATATGCAGTGAAGAAATTTGTGGGCAACTGTATATATAGGGAAAAAATACACCAATCAGTAAAACTGAAATCACCACACACCCCACCTTTAAAATAATCACAGGATGCCATCTTATTCTAAAAGAAAATTTGTGTTCAAGAGATTTAAGATGAATCTACAGTGAATTATGATACACTGCCTACTTACTGCAAAATCAAATTCCACAGTTAATTTCTGCTAAATCCAGCACTCATCATCTCATTAAACTCCAAATAATTAACCATCCCATCGCCATCTTTATCCACTTTCTGTATCATCTTCTTGCACTCCTCGATCGCTCGGCCTTCCTCAAGACCCAGCGACTTGAGCACGGCCTGGAGCTCTTCCACCGTTATCAAACCGTCGCCATTCTCATCGAAAACACGGAACGCCTCCGCCAGATCCGCGTCTTCATGATCCGCCTTTTCTTCACCTCGCTTACCACTAATCGATTCATACAGCGAAACGAACTCCTCAAAATCCACGTACCCATCGCCATTGACGTCCACGGTTCGAATCGTGGAGGCCAATTCCTCTTCGCCCACGCACAGCCTGAGATTATCAAAGGACTCTTTCATCTCCTGTTTGCTGATAAGCCCGTCGCCATTCTTGTCGAAGGTCGAGAAAACCCTCCTCAGTTCCTCTCTGCCCACGACTTTCTCCGACACCCCCTCGGCCGAGTCATCCGCCATTATTAGAGCCTCTTCAGAGGGTTTGAAGTCGAAACAGAGCTTCAACTTCCTGCGAAAAATATATCTGAACGAAGGCCGTAAAGAAAATGGGTTCTCAGATCTAACCTCGCTGTCTCGATATCCGCTGAAAATTTCACAAAGAATTCTTTGATTCCTTCAATTGAATCTGGATCCGCGAATCCCATCGAAACAGAGAGTCAATATATAGTAACAAACGAACTGCACCACGCAACTTTGAAATTCGCTTCTGAGAGAAACTCTGGTGTCATACGCCATGATTTAAAAATAGGGGTGCCTATACAGAATCTTCCGCACGCCACATTCTAGAGATCCTTCGGCGGAGTGGACTGGAAATCGATCCGTCGATATAAATTCGACGATACCCACCACTACCTGACGCGTTCCGGACGCGGAGTATACACGGTCAAAGGTGGGGCCCGCCATTCCGCGTGAAGTTATGATGGTTACATGTAGGGAGTTGATGTTGATGGGACGGGGACCTCGATATAGTCGGATATGAAGTAGGTGGCGGTACGATTTCTACGACGGCATTTGGTTTCAAACCCTATCCATCCACAATAATTTAGACTAGAGTATAAATAGTAATGTCTTATAGTTTGTCCCATTTGGATGGGAGAGAAAATATATTAAAAATATGGTTAAAAGGCTTTTTTTCATTGGGACACTATAAAGTGCATGAAGGATTTTCTTTTTATTAATGAAAGGTTTATGATGGAAAAAATGATGTGTAAACATCATGCTACTATTAATTTGTAGTTTGTTATTGAAGTGGTTTGGAATAAGTTTGAAGGACCGCTCTTATACTTAATATAATTTCCCAAGCGGATTTAAGTTTCTAATGGGATTTTCACATTAATGAGCTTTAATAAAAGTTAAGAAATTTAGGGACACTTTGATTCTATATTTAGGATAAGAAATTTAGAGACACTTTGGATTCTATATTTAGGAAAAATATGATATTTTTTTTATTAGTAAATTCTTTTACATATATATTATTTATAAAAGCATTGAAATTATTTTATATGTTTTTTTTTTTCCAACTTAGGTTAATAATAAAATATGATATATAAAAGAGAGTTTCTAAAAAGACATTATTTACAATTTGATAAAGGAAACGTAACATTGTTGATATGGAGATTTCATTATGAAGATCCACGGGAGTGAACAAGGTGTTCATTGTTATGATCTTGAGGCATTTGTCTACTTATGAAGATGAGGATTCTTCCATTTTTCGTTACACAAATGCCTTATATTTCTTCAAAAAAATGTATCCTTCTTCCACAGTGAGAGCCTTCTTTGATAGAAGATATGCATGCTTGTTCCATTCTCTATGAATGTGTTGAAGGAGAGGAAAAGGAAATTGTCCTTTAGTCTTGCTATTTTGTCCTTCCAATAACATAAGTTTAATAAATTCTTTTACATATATATTATTTATAAAAGTATTAAAATTATTTTATATATATATATTTTTTATACAACTTAGGTCAACAATAAAATATGATATACAAAAGAGAGTTTCCGAAAAGGCATTATTTACAATTTGATAAAGGAAATGTAACATTGTTGATATGGAGATTTCATTATGAAGATCCACTGGAGTGAACAACGTTTTCATTGTTATGATTTTGAGGCATTTGTCTACTTATGGAGATGAGGATTCTTCCATTTTTCGTTACACAAATGCCCTATATTTCTTCAAAAAAATGTATCCTTCTTCCACAGTGAGAGCCTTCTTTGATAGAAGATATGCATGCTTGTTCCATTCTCTATGAATGTGTTGAAGGAGAGGAAAAGGAAATTGTCCTTCAGTCTTGCTATTTTGTCCTTCCAATAACATAAGTTTAAAACCCATAGATTTTTTTATCCATGATATCTATTCAATGATACATTTTGAATCACCATAAACCTATAAGGATTATATTTTGATAAGAGTAGCAAAAAATACAAGAGCCGAGCGCAATGATTATGGGCAGATCCTCGAAGATGCAATTGTTCATCGCCTTCCAAATGCCCCAAGAAAGTAAAATAGGCAAGGATTTAAAGTTGCCCATCTTGAAGTCCCACTAGTGGAGACAAGAATCAAAGGAGGAAATGGGGCCAATGCTCAGAAGATTGAGAGATGCTAGAACACCATTCCATAAGGTTATCAACGGATTCAGGCTCGTTCAAACAAAGGAAACATATATATTTGGTCTAGTGAAACCCCTACGCAGTAAATTATCCCAAGTGAGGATGTGATTTTCTAGAGTGAGCCAGACAAAACATCTGAGTTTTTGTGGTAAGGACCATTTCCATAACTTTGTGTGCCACCATATATCCTTGGGTTCTAGAGAGGAAACAATGATGGAATCATAGGCCAACTTGGGTGTGACTTGTCCAGAGGATGAGTTCCAACTCCAAACAATGAAGTCCTCTTCATTATTTAAAAATAACCCACTCGATGAGAGACCTTTGACATAAATATCCCATTCGACGGCCTCAAATGCCTGAAGACCTAGAACAAGAGAGTTTTTCCAACAGCTGGAGGGGACAACCTATGAGCTAGACAATGAAACATGGCATAAGCTAGATACTCCTTGAGCATTTAGAGAAGTGATAATCTCCTGAGATAGATGGTAGAAAAGAGTCATCCCCAATAAAAGGATCCTTCTCAAGGATGACATAGTGCCCATTGCCTACCTTCCAGGCAATCCATTGTACAATCCAAGGTAAAGCCTCCATTAGACCCCTCTAGGAAATTGACCTAGAAGGACATTTCTGAATATTGTTAGACCTCAACCACTCTGAAATATCCCTATTATGTGAGTATTTCTTGATAATGATATGAATCCAGAGGCCCGTACCTGTGATAGCCCGCTAGAGACCCTTCATGGCAAGCGCAAGACCGAACTAATGTAAATTTTTAAAACTCCATCCTCCAAGGCACTTTGCCCAAATGGAAGCCTGACCTTATCTTCTTTCCAGACCAAATAAAATTGAACATGCATTGGTGAATCTTCTGAATGGTAGATTTAATGATCTTAGAAAGTGTTAACTAGTAAACCGAAATGCTCTCCAAAACTGACTTAACCAAAATCATTCTACTGCCCAAGGAAAGCCACCAATAACACCAATTTCTAATTATGAATTCAATCCTCTTAATAAGCCATGACAAGTCTTCCACATGGTAGTGATTCGGCTTTAGGTGATATCCCAAGTATGTAATGCCTTTCTCGATGGGAGCCACCTTGAACGAAAATATAGAGATAATATATTCAATGGTCTAATTTGGAATGTTATTATGTCGAAAGGAAGATTTAAGACAATTGATCTACATACTAGATGCAATGCAAGAAGAGGAGAAAATACACTGAAATTTTTTCCATTCAATGACCGACCCTTCCCCAAAGATTAACACATCATCAACAAAGAGTAGATGTGTTAAAAATAAGGATTTGGACATGTTGAACCCTTTAATGAGACCCTCCATTTTGGCCTTATTGATCATTTTTGTTAGACCCTCTATGATAACAATAAATAAAAGGGGAGATAAAGGGATTCCTTGTCTCAAGCCTCTAGTGCTAGTGAAAAAATCAAATGGGGATCCATTGACAAGCACCAAGAAATTCACAAATTTTACAAACCCCATGATCCAATTTGTGACCTTTATGTCAAGACCGATATGGAGGAGCAAGAACCTGAAGAAGTCCCAATTCACTATGTCATAAGCTTTGACCAAATTCATTTTATGTATCATCGAACTAAGTTTTTTAGTCTTAATGGAATGCAAATCCTCTTGAGCCACACCAATCAGGCAACCAAGAAGGAAACCAAACTATTCTAGAGAAAGCTAGATAGAGAGCTTACCTTTTATTCTACTCGAAAGGACTTTAGCAATGACTTCATACATCAAGTTACATAAGGATATCAGCCCGAAATCAATGAAGGTGAGAGGTTTGGAGCATTTAGGTGTCAAAGCAATAAAAATGACATTTATTGCTCGAGACATTGATCTCGTATTCCTGGCCTCATGTGCAAATGACAAAATGTCATTCCCCATTAGATTAAAAAACACAAGAAATAGTTCAACGGTCCAGCCATCAAGGCTGGGGGTCTTATCCTTAAGTAAAAGATTTGAGCACTGATTTGATCTCATCCAAGGAAACAAATCCACCTATCATGGTTGAGTCTTCCTATAAGAAAAGTCGAGAATAACCTTGAATAACATGAAGTTGATAGCATAAATTAAATAAATTTAAGTAAAAATATATAAAACCTACTTTCTAATCACTTGAATTAGTATATTAAACTTATAACCTATAAAACGCTTAATAATAAAAATATTTTTTATTAAACTTATAATATGTAAAATCCTTAATAACAAAATTATTTAAGCAATGCTTTTATGGTAGCAATCACATAAGAGAAATTTTTGGATTTTTTTATGTAATTTTTAAAGACTTTGCTTAAAACAATAAATGAACCCCAAAACCCTTAAAATCATGATAGCAATCACATAAAAGAAATTTTTAAATTTCTTTTATGTAAAACAATAAATGAACCTGAAAACCCTTAAAATCATGAAAACTATATGATTAAGAATAAAAAAAAATAAAACATATGAAAATAAAAAATCACACAAACTTGAATACAGATAATAAAATTATTTTTAATAAAAAACAATAAATAAAAGTTAAAGTCCGCTCAATAAATCCTTGAGGCTTCCAAGTGCTTTGGAGTGGGACGTTAAAGATAGATTATAGTGATATTTGGTTTGTAGATTACAACAGTGAGGTGGGTAATGGTCAATTATTAGGTTTTTTATCTAATAAATAAAAAGATTGATTATGTATTTTATGATTTTATTTTAACATTTTGAAGTAAAAAAAATGGAACTTTAGAAGAAAAAAAACCTAAATCCATAGTTATAGATTTATGCTTCCTTGAAACACCAAGAAAATCTATCTATTTTTATTATCTAATTGAGCAACGAATGAGGAAGGTTTTTTTACCCGAGTGTTAAAATCATAATATAATTTAAAATTGGTTACTTGTAAATTGTTACGTTTAGAAAAGTGAGGTGATTTATACACCATAGGTATATAATATAAAAATAATAAAATTTATAATAATTTTTGAAATTATAATAAAATATATCAAAGTAATATAGTTTATATTTTTATTTCTTTAGTGATTCAGTTTCTTTTTATTCAAATTTAAATGATTTTTTCAATAAAATGACTCTTCTCATTTATACAATAAATGAATCAATGGTCTTAAAGTATAAGATATAAAAAGAAATAACCTAATTTCAAAGAATTAAATAGTTTTTAAGGTGTACTTTACATACCACTTGTAAACCTCACGTCAAAAGTACTATCTTACAAAGACTATTGTAAATGCAAAACTTATTTTCCAGCCACTTCAATTATTATTAATCTTATAATATTTAAAATCCTTAATAATAACAAGTATTATAAGGCAATTAAGTCTTTGTCACTCAAATGGAATCTTACAATCTTGCTTTGGAAGGAACTAATTAATTGAATTGTGAAGTGGATAGATTAATTCTTTACTCATGTACATGGATTTGCATAAATTTTGGTGGATAGTAATCACTAATAATTCTACACATTTACAAAAATATTAGCGCTGCTTACTGAAGCAGTTACACAGCCCTAGCCAGCGAATGCAGCAAGAAGCTCGCAGCTGCCCCTCAGCGGCCTCCTACTGCTGGGGTTTGAGCACCATGGACGCATCAGAGGACGGAAAGCCTCTCTCAGATCAACAACAAGAAAATGAAGGAACAACAAAAGCTTTTGCCTCTCTCATCTCTACAATGGGCCCGACAAAGAACAGACCATCAGTCACCAAGTTTGTTAAAAGATTGGAAGACATTCCTGAAATCTCACTCCCTCCTGCCCTTCCCCGTAAAGCAGCACTTTCTCTAGTGGAGCGTGGATTAGTGGGGCAATTTACGGGGCTATGGCCATTGCCCAAAACTGTGCAAAAATGGGTAGAAAGGAACTGGACTGCGTCAATAGATGGAAAAATCTCAATCAGGTTTTGTGGAAGAGGTTACTACACCTTTCACTTTGAAACCAAGGAGGATCGAGATCTGATTTTCAAGAATGGACCTTATTTTATGGATACAAGGGGTTTGTATCTAAATAGAGGGACGTCGGATTTCGACCCAGAAATGGATGTACCCAATGCCGTCCTCGTCTGGGTTAGATTGCCACAACTTCCCCTTCACTGTTAGGGGGATGATTCAGTCAAAGCCATAGGAAACGCAGTTGGGAAATATATAGATAGGTGCAAGCCAAAGGAAAATATGCATGCATGCGCCATAATCTGTGTAGAAGTGGATGTTGGGAAAGGGCTACCAAAAGCTATCAAAATCAAAGTAGACCAGTGGACGTACATACAACAGCTGGATTACGAACAAATCCCCTTCAAATGCAAGGTATATCACGAATATGGTCATTTTGCAAATAAATGCACAAAAAAAAAAATTGAAAATGAAAAGAGTGAAGATTTGGAAAACAAATGGGAACAGGTTGAAAGAAAGAAGACAGTCCACAAACAACCAAATCTATCTTCCTCGCAGCCCTCCACATCCTCTGATCTCCATCCCTCATCACCCAAAGAAGATAATAATCCTCTTGCTAGCCTTAATCCTTTTGAGCCTCTAGATCCTTCAACTCCCCCATCCCCTGGACCAAGATCCAGATCCCCACAACATACCCCCAACCCCCCTTCATCCCCTCTGGTATCAAACTCTCACACCTCTCCCCCCCTAGTAAACAGAATTCTAACCAGAAAACAGTCAAAGGAAGCACCCCCAAATGTAGAATATAAAAAAAAAAAAACAAGAAGAAAGACAAACAAAGAACTTAGGGATGAAGCAACAACAAAGGAAATGGCATTAGGAACACAACAACCTATGGAAACCTTCTTAGGAAGGAGTACAGGAAACAACGAAAAAATCCAGCAAAGAGGGAAAGGAGCCATGCACCACCCAACAAGTAAATAATGATAGTGGTCTCCTGGAATTGCAGAGGAATGGGATCATCCGTCAAAGAAAATGCCACAAGAGACATTTTGGCAAAAGAAAACCAAGACATCCTTATGATTCAGGAGACAAAAAAAACAACCAAGAAACTGAAAATATCAAAAAAAAAATCAGAAATTATGAAGGGGAAGCAATACAAGCAACATGAGCGTTTGGAGGTATTTGCACAATATGGAAAAAAGGAACCTGGGAATTAATAAAATACAAAAAAGACCAGCATTGGATCCAAACGGATCTAATGCAAATCAGTACAAAAGAGAGGTACAATGTTATAAATATATATGCCCCAAATCACTACAAGGAAAAAGAGCAATGCTGGGCCACCATAAAAGAAGCACTAAAAGAAATACAAGCTGGGAAAATAATTCTAGGAGGAGATTTAAATTTGGTAAGAAGTATAGAGGAAAAGTTTGGAGAAACATACCACATAGACCCATCCAGGGATATTCCAGAAGAAATAATGGAACAACACAATTTAATAGACATCCCACCAAGCAACGGGAAATACACTTGGAGCAATAAAAGAGTGGGCAAAAGAAACATAAAAGAAAGGTTGGATAGAATTCTGATACAAGAAAACATAGTAGCAGTGCACAACTCCATAAAATAAAAAAATTTACACACCGCAGCATCTGACCATAAACCGATGACAATAGTCATGGGTAAGATGGAAAACCAGGGACCGCTCCCATTTAGATGCAGCTCAATTTGGGACAGCAACATAGAAATCGATGAACTAGTCAAGGAAGCATGGGAGCCAAGAGTAACAAGATCACCTCAATATATTTGGGAAACAAAATTAAAAACAACAAGAACCAAATTAAAGGAATGGACAAGAGCAAATGACAAGAAAAAAAGAAAGAGTTACAACAGAAAATGGAAAGCATGCAAACTGAAAAAGAAAACAGAGAAGAAGGCAAACAAGAATATATAAGAGAGAAGGAAATCTTCTGGGAAATATATAGGGAAAATAGGAAAGAAGAAGAAGAGGCAAGATTGAAATCCAGAAGTTTGTGGCTCAAGGCAGGGGACAAAAACACATCCTTTTTCCACAACACAATGAAAATAAGAAGGGCAAGAAACCAAATAGAAAAAAATCAAGTCGAAAGCCAAGAGGTTAAAGGTGCGAAGGAACTAAAAAAAGCAACCTATCAACACTTTAAAAACTTACTCTCATCTAATGGAGAAATTGAGTGTGAAGATTTCTTAAAGCACACAAGAATTTTTTTTTAAAAAGAACAAAATGCTGCAATGTGCAAGGATCCCACAAAAGAAGAGGTAGTGGCGGCCATATGGAGCCTGCATCCAGACAAAGCCCCAGGGCCAGATGGTTTCACAATAGCATTCTACAGATCTCATTGGTATACCATCAGAAAGGATTTCTTAAGAATGGTGAAGAATGTCTTCAAAAAACAAAAAAAATAGGAGGCAACACAAAATCTTCCTACCTTGCTCTAATCCCAAAGGAAGCAAACCCCTCAACTTTCAACAGGTTTCGCCCTATCTCTCTTTGCAATTCATCTTATAAGATAATAACAAAAATAATTGCAAATAGAATCAAGGAAGTACTTCCAATAATCATATCTGAAAACCAAGGAGGATTCATGCCCAACAGGCAAATCATAGATAATGTAATTATTGTACAGGAAGTTGTACACTCTAGTATGCTAAGGCAAGAGAAAGGCCTCATAATCAAGCTAGATATGGCTAATTCATTTGACAGGGTCAGCTACCCATATCTAATGATTGTCCTCCAGAAACTTGGTTTCTCAAGAGATATAATGGAAGTCATACAGGCATGCATTTCTACTCCTTGGATTGTCCCCCTCATAAATGGAAGGCCCAATGACTTCTTTCAAAGCACAAGAGGCCTTAGGCAAGGTTGTCCTCTCTCTCCCTTCCTATATATTATAATGGCGGAAACTTTAAGCAGGTCTTTAGAAAATCAAAGAAAGGAAAGAAACACCACAAGGATCAGAATAGAAAAAGGAGTAAAAACAATAAACCACTCACTCTTTGTTGATGACACATTATTGCCGGGAGGGGCTTCAACAATAATAGTAAGGAGGTTCAAAAAAGTTTTGAATGATTTTTTATAGGTTTCAGGTGGGCTATGAAATAATACAAAATGTGGGATATATGGATGGAATACCCCCCACCAGAATTGTGCAAAGGATCTCACAAATCTTAGACATCCCTATACAGGAAAAATGGACATACTTCTTCTATCTGGGACTTCCAATCTCAAAAGAGAACATGAAGATAGAAATATGGACTAAACAAATTGAAAAAAATGAAAAACAAAATACAAAGTTGGGGTATGATGTGGCTGAATATGGCAGGAAGGGTAACACTAATCAAAGCACTCCTTGCAGCACTACCTATCTACCAATATGCAATAATCATGGCCCCAGCAAGTGCCCACAAACAAATGGAGTTAATCTTAAGAAGCTTCTTGTGGCAGGGGGGGAAGCAAGGAAACAAAAAATTTAGCCTGGTTAGGTGGGTGCAAGTAGTACTACCTTATGAACAAGGAAGACTATCAATACGGATGCCTGGGCTCATGAATGCAACACTGGGAATGAAAATAGTATGTAGACTAATTACAGGAAAAGGGAGCTGGTGGAAAAAGACTCTTTTATCAAAATATATGGATGGCACCAAGGAAAGATTGCTTAATGGAAATATCCCAATAAGACAATGTACCAAAGTTTGGAAGTTGGTTTAAAAAACAATTCCATTAATGAGCAGATACATTTCTAAAATCCTAGGCAATGGAACAACAATTTCAATTTGGGAGGATAGAATCATGGGAAAAGAACCACTTCAAACTCATCCAGAAATTTAAGACATACAAGAGTGGATGAAAGGTAAAGGTTTCAATACTTTACACTTAATCTCTCTATGGAACCAGAAGGAGTGGCAAGACTAGAAAATCTCAGCAATTCCAACAGATCTGGAAGGGCAATGGAGAAAAATTAGGCAACTCTTAAAAGGGGCAGCACCAATCCACCATGATGAGGAAGATGAATATCTCTGGGACCCAAGTAGTGGAAATTATACAGTTAGGACAGGATATAAAATCCTTCAAGAACAACCAAATCAACAAGAGTGGGATTCTTGGAAAATAGCATGGAAATCAGAAAGTTTGTCTAAGATAAAATTGTTCATCTAGACTCTTTTAAAAGGGAGAATATTGACAAGTGAAAACTTAATAAAAAAAGGCTTTCAAGGTCCAACATGATGCCCATTATGCATGCAGGCTGAAGAAAATATACAAAATCTTTTCCAAGAATGCATCTTTGCCAAAGAATGTTAGGAGCAGTTGATAAGTCTTTTGGAAATAAGAATAAATTTCGAAAAGCCCTTACCGGGTTTTCTTCAGACCTTTGAGAAAGCCTACCCATACACAACAAAGAAAAAAGCCACAATTCAGAGAATATGGAAATGTGTTCCAGTGGTTCTATGTTGGCAAATTTGGTTGACACGAAAAAAGTTCATTTTCAAAAATCAAATCCCAAGGATAGGGAAGACCCTTTCAAAAACATGGGGTCTAACTTCTGAAATACTCAATGTCAAAGGAACAACTCCAACAGACTATAAAACTCTTCAATAGGAAGATCGAGATTGGCTCAGAAAAGCCATAATAAATAATAATGGGCAAAATGGACAAAGGTAGACAAGCTCGGCAGTTATATGAAAAATAAGAATGAGTGAAGAGGAATTGACAAACTGGAGGAAAAATCAGAATAGATAATGTCTATACTTTGATGGGGCTTCAAAGCATAATCTGGGAAAGGCAGGGGTAGGGGGAATAATCCCTGATCTTGACGGGAAAGAAAATGTCACTTATGAATGGGTATTGGGACAAATCTCAAATAATAAGGTAAAAGCGTACAACTTGTTGATGGGAACAAGAATAATAATAAAAAAAGAGAAATCCAAAATCCCATCATAATAGGAGACTCAGCCATAATAATAGAGGCAATGGCAAGAAACAAAAAACCAAGCAATGAGTACATGAACAGAATCTTTAGAAGAATCAAGAAGAACTTGGAAGGCTTTGGCGATGTAATCTACAGACATGCCTTGAGAATTCACAATCAACAGGCATATTATTTTTCAAACCAAGTAGTGAAAAAAAATGAAAGCCTCGTTCATGAAAACCAGGAGGAATACCACAACTCAGTTCCTTAATAACCAACAAAAACCACAAGTTTAAAGCTAACCAATTCCAAAGGAAAAACCACAATGATAAAAGCAATAAATCAAAAAACAACAGTTATAAAACAAAAAAGGACATATCACTGCAACAATAGCCAGGAAATCATGGGAAAGAAAAGGAAAAATCATGAAACTTCAGACTCTCGTATGAGAAACAGCAGGAATGAAGATTCTGATCCTAGTCACAAGAACTACATTGCAATCTATCTCATCGAAGGCAGGTTTCGGGTTGAGATAAAGCACTATAAGAATAGAGGGTACATTCACAAAAATCACAGCAACAATTTCAGCGAGGAAATCTCCATTTTCCATGTTATTATAGTGATACTTTGGTTTCAAAGACCCTCCCTGTCCTCTCTAATAGCCAATAGTGTTTCCTCTATTCAATGCACAGACTTCATCTTAAGCCCCCACCCTTCTACTTACCCAACTTTCTCACTTTGTATCTCTTCTCTCCCTTCTCTCCCTCCTCTCAGCGAGCGCAAATCCCTTCTGAGCATCCATGCCCTCCATCTGCCCCTCTCATTATATCAGCCCTCCTCCCTAACTGATATAACCAGACTTTGGCCCTCCTTCAATTCTGTCGTTCGCAGGGACTTCAGCTCTATCGGTTTACAAGGAAAAAACCCGTCCGAGCGCTTTATCCGGACTTCAAAAAATCATTCATTTGCATCTATTATTATCGTCGAGCCCGCACTCCAAACCCTTTTCCGCAGTGCTGCTCCCTCCTTTCTCCGATCTCTGATCAAATCAGGACCGTTGATCGGGCGCTCGATCCAACGGTCGTTGATTAGCCTGATCAATCAAATCTGCGCGACTCATCCCCACCATAGATCTGTACTCATAGGATCAGACAGCTCCAACCGATTTCGGGTGAACAACAAGCACGGAGATTACTCACCCGAAAAGTGGTTTTCTCTCTCTCCTCTGATGCTACGTGTCACTCGGTTAGTGGAATCAGGCGACCCCTCCCTTTTACCACTTATGGTTTATAACCTGCCCGAAATACCATCTCCGCATTTAATCCCGCCTTTCTTCTCAGTTAACATGCGGACTTGTTCGTGCCTGATGACCGTAGATCTCAACCATCGACGGTTGCGACAGCCCCTCTAGTCTCCTCTTCCATCAGCACTTCTGGTTAATCTCCACCATCCATCCCTTGATCCCAACCTTTGCGAATTAATCTTGGTTGCTAATCTTCTGACAACCTCGTCCATTGACACATCCAACAGTTCCCGTTTATGCCAAAAGGAAAGTGGTCAACAGCAACAAAAGAAGAAGCATCTCAGGCAACACAAAATCAAAGAAGCACAACGAAATTTGGAGCAGAAAGCAGAGACAAAGGAAGAACAAGCAAACAAATCACATGGAATTCAACCCACTGAAGGAGAGAACTCTTCGAGCAACGAAGGAGAGAACTCAGACAATTATGACAAGAAGAACCAGTCAAATCAGGAGCAATCAGTCTACAAGCCTTGAAAAACTGTCAGAGAGCCCATGACATGCAAATTTCTCTTTCTAGTAGGTCAGTTTGTTAGGCAGTACACTAGAATACACATAAAAATACATGAAGTCTTGAACACAAGCCTAGGAGAAGAGATTGTGTTCCTATCTCATGGCTTAGATGTTTTTCATGGTACAGTCTTTTGTAATAGGAGCTTGCTCCATCAAAGCTTTTGGTAATATATAAACTACCCGACCTTGTTAAAAAAAAAAAAAAAATCTACACATTTATAGTTTTACTCCTACATAATTAATATTGTTCCTAATTAATTGAATTGTGTATGGATAAATTAATTGATTGCTCAGCTACATGGACTTGCATAAATTTTGGTGGATAGTAACCACTCGTAATTCTACACATTTATAGTTTTACTCCTATATAATTAATAGCGAGAAGTACCTCCTCGTAATATGTTATTTACATCTTATTCCTATCCATTTTTTATGTAAAGACTTGCTTAAATTATGGTGGGAAGTATCCATAGTAAATATGTTATTTACTTCCTCTAAAGTTTCAGAATAAAAAATTACTACACAAATATCTAAAAATAATGCACAAACATTGCAACTATATCTGTAAATTATGGCATAAAATATATGAGGCGGTTACCTACATGGCATTATCTTGTGTGAAGGCTACAATAAGACGTTCAAGTTATAGTCCACTCAAATATTTCAAAATTAGTTTTTTTAATAATATGTATTTTAAAAAGTTAAACATTATAAGTTTCCATTAGGCGAACACCTCCACGTCAACCACCCATAGTGCCACGTTGGAAAACCCTTTTTCTGTACGAAACATGTCTCGTGCATGCATTGACATGTCAGCAAACTATTAAAACCGTTTTGGTAGGTTATGGCGAGGTTTAGGGTTTCATTCAATGATTACGCTACGCATTGTTCATTCCAAAGTTCATTTCTATTTGGGACCTGTTCTTGTCCGTTCGCAATGCCGGTAGTTGATCGTCGCTGCTCCAATGGCAGTCACTGCCATTACTGTTGTGCGTGATGCGGGTAGTGGCTTCGCAGTGCCGGGTGGTGGTTTATGGTTCAGCAAAGGTGGTCGTTCTTCAGCTTGTTTGGTTGTTTTCGTCTATTTCGTGTTGTTTTTCTGCCTGGTTTTTCTTCCCCGTCTGGTGGTATGGGCTCGTTATTCATCTGCCTTTATCCCTGTGGCTAATTACTCTTGGATCGATGTTGGAGATGGTCGTTTCATGCTCCGAACAGATTTTTCAGGTTTGTGGTTGAATAACTTAGCTGCAATTTCATTGTTTAACTGATTTTTGGTCCCTATCTAACCATTTTGATGTTGTTTTGCAGATTGTTGCATTCTTAGCTATTGTTTGAGCATTTGGGGTTCCTGTGGCTTTCTGGCATGGAGAAAAAAGGTAGGACATTGTCCTACCAACCATATTTACTGTGTTTTTTAACACATTTAACCTCCATTGGAATACTGTACCTTTTTTTACCTATGTGGGTTTTGGCTAATTATTGGGTTTTGCGTCTCATTCGATTTCTTAACTTGGTGAGTATGGCTTTGCACCCGCAGAATTGAAACCCTAATATTTGTCACTGATTTTTTTGCCGATACTAACAGGGCACAGTTCCTGAGTATCTGAGTGCCTTGTATAATCTTGTGATATGTTTTATTCGATGTGTTGCTTTACAGTCTAACCTTTCTCTTAAATTTTGTTACAATTTTTGGTCAACTAACATCTCTTCATAGCGTTGAGGTTCACCCCTCTTACTTTCTCTAGAATTGTGAAATATTACTATGCACAGCAGACTAGATACAAGTTTTGGGAATCGGGTTTGGCTGCATAAGTCACGATTATCTCTAGACTTCTTCCCCATGGAAGGGTTTATGCCCTCTCCCTTGTTGGTATGCACGCGGTTGTGGAGTAGGAAGTATGTTATTCTCTGATAGAAAATCATTGTATTTCTTTGCTCGTAGCTCGTAGCTACCTCTTGGCAATGTTAAATGGCCTTAAAACCCTTCCCAAGCTTCCATTGGGCTCGAGGGTGGGACCAAGTTCTGGGTTTCCATGACCACCCTGCTATAGGTAAAAGAAAAACATTTCTTTCCTCCTAGGATTTGATGGCTCTTTATTTATTCGATTATCACTCTCAGTGGTTGCATTAACCCCTCAGTGATTACATTAACCCCCCTTCCGCTTGCATCCTGTGGAGGTACAGAGAGGACTCGTTCTTGTGAAGAAATTTCTTGAGATAAGATATGATCTATCCTTTGTGTGTGTATGAATTTCCTTAGTTTCGCATGACTACAGGAACTTTTAACAGATTGACTTTTCTTCTTCCAGGTGAAACCTCAACAACATTAATTAAGGGTGTAACAATTACGACCTTGCAGAATTTTTCCTAGGCTTGTGAGATGGGCTATCCACACACTTGACATGAACCGTCCTTCCCAAGATTAGTAAATTTTTATCCCAGGCTCAACAATACGAGGCCCAGTGTGGGGAAGCCTATGGGAAGCTCAGGTGTAGATGTGATGTTATGTGGGGAGAGATGAATATAGAGTATTGAATGCTTGTCTTTGGTTGAGGAGCAAACCCTACATAGCCCCAGACCAAACCCCACCTCCAACTTTCTTCTATCTTGGACCTATCAATTCTGCTGATGGAAGCTCACACTCTCAATTTCACTTTCAACTTCAACCATGGGTAGATGCAAAAATATCAATTTCTTTCGTTACAAATATTTTGGTATTTTTCTCTTGGGTTGTTTGGATGTTTGTAGTTGTTAAGAATTGAAATATTGTCTGTTGTTGTCTAGGATAATTGAAATAAGACTAGTATGCATATGAACTTCATCTTATGCATATTAATGAAGTTTTCAGTTGTCCAATACCTATGTGAATTGGAGATTTGATTTTCAGCCATCATTGTTTTTAAGGTTTATAATTTTCGACTTATATGTCTTGCTAATTTGACATAAATTAATGGTGATTATGCTTCAGTGATTTAGCATTGTAATTGAAGAAGATAAGGGTTGTTTTGTTATTGTATTTATAGTTGTAATTGTTTGTGTTCATATCTGGCCTAGAAGGCTGAAACTTATCAGAACATTTTGGTATTTTTCTCTTGGGTTGTCTGGATGTTTGTAGTTGTTAAGAATTGAAATATTGTCTGTTGTTCTCTAGGATAATTGAAATAAGACTAGTATGCATATGAACTTCATCTTATGCATATTAATGAAGTTTTCAATTGTCCAATACCTGTGTGAATTGGAGATTTGATTTTCATCCATCTATGTTTTTCAAGGTTTATAATTTCCGACTTATATGTCTTGCTAATTTGACATAAATTAATGGTGATTATGCTAAGTGATTTAGCATTGTAATTGAAGAAGATAAGGGATGTTTTGCTGTTGTATTTAGAGCTGTAATTGTTTGTGTTCATATTTGGCCTAGAAGGCTGAAACTTATCAGAACATTTTGGTATTTTTCTCTTGGGTTGTCTAGATATTTGTAGCTATTAAGAATTGAAATATTGTCTAGGTTGTCTAGGATAGAGATGACATTTCTATTTTACATTAATTTCTGTTTATATAGAAATTTCTATATGCCTCAAAGAACTTCAAAAAATTCTACTTTGACCTCTTTCTATCTTTGTTACACTTAAGTTATCCAATCTTAGTCCTCTAGGCTTTCCAACCAGAGAGTCTTCGCTTCCCTTGACTCCTAACTTTGGAAATGAACAATATCAGGTTCGTTGAGGCCTTTAAGTTCAAACTCCTATCTGATAACTAGTGTTGATATACCACACACTCAAATGTGGGTTTGATCTTTGTGTCCCTCTGCATGTGACAGAGTAACCACCAATTTGCCTCATTACCAACTATGCATTAAACCTTTTATTTCTTTTGCATCACACCCCCTTGAAAGCTATGCCAATGCCAATAGGAGACCTCTCTTATACTCCAGTTCCATCTTTTGATTTAATGCTCAATAGGACAACCTTTCTCAATGCCTTTTCCATTAAAAATTTGTGCTACCTGTAGTGTGATTGTCATACAAAGGTTTAGGGCAGGGCCTCTTAATAGTAGAACTAAGGTGTGGACTAGGGTTTCTCTCTAGAGTCTGAGATTGTATTCCCTTTTTCCTAAAGGGTAATATAGAAACCTAAAGGGCCATGGTAGCAAGCTACAACTCTTAGAATGAGAGCATTTTGGCTTCTAGATCTAGAGGAGTGGAACTGCTCTGATACCACTGATATGGAACCAAATCCAAGTTTGAGTGTTGTTCTAAATTACTACTTATTTTCCTTTGCAATGTTGTTTCAAACTGGATTCAATTGATCTTTACTTTCTATTATTTTCTCTTGAATTTCCTTTAGTGAGAACAAAGGGATTCTTTTTTTACTGCCTCTGTGAGCAGACAAAGGGTTGGTTTCTATTGCACTTCTCAAGCACATGCTCCTAGGTAGATCTTTCCTTCCATTGGTAGCTACTTTTGTTTCATGTTCACTTCTTTTCCTGAGTTATTATGTTGCCTTTCATCATAATTCCATACATAATTCCAATTTAAATTCAATTTAATTTATAGTTTAGCTTCTACTATGAAACCAATCAACATATTGCATCCTTACAAAATTCACATATCCAAGTTTGAGTGTTGTTCTAAATTACTACTTCTTTTCCTTTGCAATGTTGTTTCAAACTGGATTCAATTGATCTTTACTTTCTATTATTTTCTCTTGAATTTCCTTTAGTGAGAACAAAGGGATTCTTTTGTTTACTGCCTCTGTGAGCAAACAGAGGGTTGGTTTCTATTGCACTTCTCAAGCACATGCTCCTGGGCAAATATTTCCTTTGATTGGTAACTACTTTTGTTTCATGTTCACTTCTTTTCCTGAGTTATTATGTTGCCTTTCATCATAATTCCAATTCCAATTCAATTTAGTTTATAGTTTAGCTTCTACTATGAAACCAATCAACATATTGCATCCTTACAAAATTCACATTGTGATTATTATGTTGACTTTCATCATAATTCCAATTCAAATTCAACTACCCGGCAGAGTGAACAGACAATAACAGGTCCCAAACATAAATTAACGCGTAAATGAACAATGTGCAGCATAATCACGGCATGGAAACCCTAAACCCCTCCATAACCTGCAGAACCAATTTTAATAAGTAGCCAACACATCATTACATGCATGTGACAGGTGTCGTTACAAAATTCACATTACATTAGCGGTTACAAAAATTAATTCATGCTAACCCTATGCTTGATGGCCTCCATTTCTTGCATTGCCCAGAATTGTTGAGTCTCCTACCTGACCCAATTATGGTGGACTACCCAAGATTGGTTGATTAGGATTTTCCTGAATGTTACCATATCCTTGACTCCAATTTGCTCCTTGTAGCCATGGAGGGACTGAGTAACCCAAGTGTCCACTTGTGTTACTAACTCCAGCACTGGGTGCAGGTGTCATATAAACATAGTTTTGATTTAAACCTACATTGGTAGGGGTATATGAGGTGGGCAGAACCCCTGGCTGATAGCAGGGTACTTGGGTGTTAATCAACTCTTTGTATGATGGTGTGTGCTCTGCAATGTGGTCCATTGTATTGGACATCATCCTATTTTCCTCAAACTGGCTTAGACCATAAACTTCCGTGCTTGTCGCCCCTACTCCTCTTTCCAAAACTTCTTGAACCTTTCTTGCCTCCCTCTCTTGCCTTGCCAATTGTTTTTTATTTTCCTTATCTTCCCTTGCTTTTTGTCTTTCCATCCTTTCCTTTGTTCGAGCTTCTGCTAATGCAATCCTTGCAACTCTCTTGTCCTTGGCCAACTCCTTCTTTCTCCTTTTAGCTTCCTGAATTTCATTTTTTGTAGGTTCAGACTCAAATAATAAATTCATATAATCTTCACATGTGAGCAACTATGAACTCCTCCCTAAATGAAGGCAATCTACAGTTGAGTGCCTTGATGAGGCCTTCACTCTCTCTACTAGTAGCTTTAGGAATGCACCAAGTAATCTACAATTTTCCCCTTGCTCCCTAAGATCTGACACTTGGTTTTTATTCTCTGGTAGAGCTGATTGGCCCCCATTATCTTCTTCAGGTACCTCATGCTAAACAGGCTCCTCTTCAAGTGAACCATTTTCCATAAAATAATGAACAAGTTCAGTGTTCAACTCTGATGGTTGCGAAGGCATGTCCATGCTTTCCTCATTGGTGGTAGACACATTATGTAGGTTGATATTCATCATGGCCTCTGCCAACCATGATGGTGGGCTTACCTGGGTTAGCATGCTCAATTGTTCATTGTTTAATCCTGTTGCATTATCATTTGAAATCAAGTATGGTGGACTACCCAAGATTGGTTGATTAGGATGTGCCTGAATGTTACCATATCCTTGACTCCAATTTGCTCCTTGTAGCCATGGAGGGGCTGAATAACCCACGTGTCCACTTGTGTTACTAACTCTGGCACTAGGTGCAAGTGTCATATAAACACAATTTTGATTTAAACCTACACTGGTAGGGGTATATGAGGTGGGCAGAACCCCTGGATGATAGCGGGGGACTTGGATGTTAATCAGCTCTTCGTATGATGGTGTGTGCTCTGCAGTGTGGTCCAGTGTATTGGAAATCATCCTATTTGCCTCAAACTAGCTTAGACCATAAAATTCTGTGCTTGTCGCCCCTCCTCCTCTTTCTAACACTTCCTGAACCTTTCTTGCCTCCCTCTCTTGCCTTGACAATTGTTTTTTATTTTCCTTATCTTCCCTTGCTTTTTGTCTTTCCATCCTTTCCTTTGTTTGAGCTTCTGTTGCTGCAATCCTTGCAACTCTCTTGTCCTTGGCCAACTCCTTCTTTCTCTTTTTAGCTTCTTGAATTTTAGTTTTTTTATGTTCAGACTCAAACAATAAATTCATATAATCTTCACATGTGAGAAACTATGAACTCCTCCCCAAACGAAGACAATCTGTAGTTGAGTGCCTTGATGAGGCCTTCACTCTCTCTACTGGTAGCTTTAGGAATGCACCAAGTAATCTGCGATTTTCCCCTTGCTCCCTAGGATATGAAACTTGGCTTTTAGCATCCGGTATCGTTGATTGGCCCCCATTATCTTCTTTAGGTACCTCATGTTGAATAGGCTCCTCTTCCAGTGAACCATTATCCACAAAATAATGAACAAGTTCGGTGTTCAACTCTGATGGTTGTGAAGGCATGTCCATGCTTTCCTCATTGGTGGTAGACACATTATGTGGGTTGATATTCATCATGGCCTCTACCAACCATGATGGTGGGCTTACCTGGGTTAGCATGCTCAATTGTTCATTGTTTAATCCTATTGCATTATCATTTGAAATCAAGTTTGCATTTTCATTCGCTTCATCAACTGCCTCATATGGAATATCACATGTAGAATTGGCATGTGGTTCAGTAGGTGTGACAGCCTCCATGACATTGATAGTTGGTTCATGACTGAACTATGTCTCATTCACATGTTCATCATCATCACCACATAAGTGCCCTTCATAAAGGGACATTATACCTTCAACAGCAGCAACATCTTCTTGGGCATCAACATGGTCTTGTAAGTTCTCTGCTTCTTGACCTTCCACATAAAATGCTTGGCTACAACAAGTATCATGCACGAGAGCATCAACATTAAGTGGCCATATACCAGTCCTCCTAAATCCAACCTTGATATTAGAAGGTGTGAGAGCCCTTTTTAATGCTTTACTTGCAAGCTCAGCTAGCTCAAACCTCTTTACTTCCACCCCTGGATTATTTGCCATCCACGAAGCTCGCTCAATCCTGAAATAATTCTTGAAAGGCCCAAACATGTTGACATCAAGGGGTTGCAATCCGTGGGTGGTATGATCTAGTAATGTTAACAGGCCAATGCCAAAATTGTTGGCCTCCTCAATTGTCTGCAAAGCCATGTGGCTTCCATTGCCATCTAAATTAAGTAGGTGTTTGTTTTCAGGCGAGACACCACCTGGTACAAATGCAGCAAAATGACAAAACCAATTTAGGAATAGTTCCTTTGTCATCCATGCATGGGGATGTGCTACCATGCATGCACCTGGTTCATAGTTCTATATATAGTTTTTTAGTTGTGTTTTACCTTTGAATAGGTAAAATCCTGGGATTGAAGAACCAATTGCATTGACACAAGAAAGTATAGTGATCCACTCCCTACTCTTAGGCAAAATCTTAGGCACATTTCTGCTCCCTCTTTTGGCAATTACCCGCATACCACAATTCCTTCCTACCTGTAAGCCTGTTTCATCACAGTTCCATATATGGTCTAGGGCATGTGAGTGTTGCTCATATGAAACAAAAAGAGTGTTATAGAACTTAGACACAATTGTAGGGCATAGATTTAAAGCCCTGTCTCTGTCAAGGCCCTCAGCTGTACGTAGCACAAGGTCTGGATGCCTTTTTTTAAATCCACTCCACCATGATTTACCAGGAAACCCATCTTTGAAGGGGTTTGGCCTCCCCTAACAGATTTGAGCTACTGTGGATTTAAGTTGTATAATCTCTAACCCATGTCCCAATTGGGCCATCTCCTTACACCACTCAACCACCTCGGCCTCCTCCTCTTCAGTCATAACTATAACAGGCCCTCTACACTTCGTATTAGTCAACCCATTTATCTAATAATGTATGTTAGAGGCAGCAATACCATGTTTTTTTGCAGAGGCATGGATTGAATGTCCATTAAACTCGATGTCATCCATTGCACCCTGCATGTCTTACTTTGTCCAGCCTCTGATGGCACTGATTTCTTTATTGGACTTGTACCTTGCACTGTGGTTGAAGGCAACTCTATGGTTGATGGTGGGATGGCATGATCTGCAACCACAATGTCATTTTCAATGACATTATTGGGTGCATTGTGAGCATTCACATCACCCCCCTATCCTCATATGATGAAAGTGAACCGCAGTTGGGTCCCCCTCGCCCCTCACCTCCTCCTGTTCCTTGTACGATCTGCAATAGAAACTCTTGGCATGGCTGCAAAAACCTGCAAAGTGACAACCAAATTCTAATTTTAAAAAACTGTATTAGAAAAAAACGAAATTCATTGGCCTTTTCAATCAATAAGCAACAACAGTCAGTGCTTTATCTATATATTGTAGTTGAATACATCTCGGATCTGAAAATCATTATTGGAAGGGTTTAAAGTTCTTTATTTAATTCTTAGATGATTTTTATGAGTTATCAGGAAGAGTTATTCCTTTTTAATTTTATAACAGGTTTGACATAACACAATTTCTTTAACCCAACTATTTTGTTGTGTCCTCAAATGATTGTTTTTGGGAATTTCATGTCTTTCTTCAATGAAACCAAGAACAAGTTTAAGAATGTTTGTTGTTTAACATGATTCTGTCTTGAGAAAAGGGTCAAGTGGTATCTTTTAAAGGATTCATTCAGTGGTCTAAAGCTAACATGTTTAGCTCTAAAGAGTCAGTAAAGAAACACTTAAGTAAGGGAGAGGTGAGGAATGAAGTGATTCGGTCCTGCTTATGCTGATAAGAAGTCCTAATAGTGGTAGCTACTCTACCAAGCGCTTAATTCAGTAAGTAGCTACTCTAGCTCTGACATTTCATGGTTTTGGAGTTTATTATTGGAGAAAATGCTAGGCTCGAGCCAAAAAGAAGGGAGACATTGACCAAACTATCTCCTCTTGCACCATTTCACAGTCAAAATTCAAGCCTTTATGTTGCTCAATAATTGATGTTGTAAGTGTCTAGTAATAACTGGCTACCCCAAATAAGCAAATACAATGTTATTGAGTGCAACAAAGACAAACTAGTACTAACTCGAAAATGAATCACACAACCAACTGCAACATTGGGTGCAAAGTGATTTCTAATTTGCAAGAAACCAGAGCCCTACTTTCCAATGCAAAAGAAGCTTCTATTAACTCAATGAGAGGCACTATTATGTTGATTTGGCTATCTTTTGACATGACTTGACTTGGTTTGGACCTTTGTATGTGAGCTCTCGAAGTCATGTGTGCATCCATAGCTCAATGATGGTTTTCTTAGCACATTCACACTTTGTGTGGAGAGAGAGCACTACACCTTTGGAGTAGTTGATGATGATGTAGCCTTCAAAGGGGTTACATACAAAATTGAAGTTGGCTTGATCATGATCTATCAACACAATTTTAGTGATTCATTTACCACATCTAAAGGTCATTGTTGAGCATTTAAAATATATCCACTGCTCAGGCGTTTTACCTTGTACCATGTTGGGTTCTTGAGTTTTCCAAGTCCCTTTCATGCTTTATTGCTAATAGAAATCGTAATGGAGACCCACACATGAAGGTAAACTTTGTGTGAGACAATGATTGTATTTTTGGTAGTATTTTAGATATTATAGAGAATTACATGCACGTTAGATTTGAAAGATCATTGCTTCATTCGATGCTTTGTTAACTTGTTGACATTTTACTAAGTGAAAGAAAACACATTCCTTTTCAAACACCTAGACCTATATTTGAAAAATGGCCTATTCATAGGAAAATTGGACAATTCAGTTTTTTTATCAAACCTGGTGCATATATTGTTGTACCATAGATCCACCAAATTTAATTTAGAATGTCATAATATCATATTCTGAAATGTTATTTCTGTAGAATGTCATAATATCATATTCTGAAATGTTAAGTCTACAGAAATAACAATAGCACAAAATTAGATGGAGGGATGCTAACGACTAGGCACAATAACTCTATTTGCTATTATATTAGTCTGATATTGAGTTGTAGGGTCAGATTTGAGGTACGTTATAATGGCTTTAGTAAATCACTAATGAAATTGGTTGTAATGGCTTTAGTACCTGAGGCTATTTGTCTTTGCTCTTTGAAAGGATATTCTTTGCTATTATAGTAGTTTGATATTGAGTTGCAGGGTTAAATTTGAGGTTATAGTGGCAATGAAATTGGTTTCTAAATCAGTAAATCAGCAATGAAATTGGTTGTAATGGCTTTAATTTACCTTTGTTTCTCAACAAAAATAACATTATTCATTATTCAACAAAAATGGTAACATTATTCAACAAAAACATACCTGTATGTCTCCAACAACTAATGAATAGAATGAATGTAACACTGTGCACACACTCAGTTTGTATGTTTCCAACAACTTATAAAACTTCTGAATAGAATGAATGTAACAGTCTCTGAACACTTTGATTGCATATCTCCAATAGCTGATGAGTAGAATGAATGTCTGAAATGAAAATGAGTAAGAGTTGATGTTTTATAGTTTTTTCATATAGAATTTAATTGGTAGGGAAGTTTGGCATAGATTTCCATCTCCCAAATTCAAATGTGTGGCCTGGATTGATTTGTACATGATCAAATGGTTGATAATCTTTGAAGGTTGATCCATGTGCTTTCCTGTTTTTAATTCCTGAATTGAAAAGTCTGGTGTGTTGGTGACATTTATTGAGAATGTTGAGAATTGAATGTTGTCATTTATTGTCTTTAATAGGTTGAATGGTTAAATACACTTGTACATATGACTGACACACATTTCACCTATTCTTCTACAGGTATCACTGAGCAATGGGATCTATTGCTCTAGTGGAAATTTGTATGTGACTGTTTGATGGGATATGTGTACTCCTGAATAGATTTCAATGGAATGTTTTGTAGCGCATTTTGCCTTATTTGGTAATTCGGTGCTGGATATATTTGGGACATTATGTCTTGTCAATATGTGATATTAAAGTTTGGTATTTGACACTTGTTGACCCAATCAATATGTGGGACCATTTTAGATTAAATTATATAACTTATATAGCTTAATATAAAGTATTTATGTACCAATTTTTTATGATTTATGAATTTTTTTGATAGATGTGTAGGCCAAATACTATAACTAATATTGGGCTCTACACAACAATAAAAAGCTCTCCACTAAAATTGACAAAAAAAAAATATGAAAATAAAAAATCACAAAAACTTGAATATATATAATATAATTATTTTTAATAAAAAACCATAAATAAACTCAAAAACCCTTAAAATCATGATAACTATATCGTTAAGATTAAAAATAAAAAATCCCAAAAAAACATATGAAAATAAAGGTTAAAGTCCGCTCGATAAATCCATCAGGCTTCCAAGTGCTTTGGAGTGGGACGTTAAAGATTTAATTCCTATAAGGTCCTTCAGGTGCATGGCGTCCACTTTCTATTTTTTTCTTTTTCAGTGAGATTTGGTTTGTAGATTACAACAGTGAGGTGCATAATGGTTAATTATTAGGTTTTTTTTTATCTAATAAATAAAAAGATTGATTATATATTTTATGGGTTTTTTTTGAATTTTAGAAAAAACAGAAAACCTAAATCTATAGTTATAGATGTATGCTTCCTTGAGCAACGAATGAGGAAGGTTTTTTTAACTGAGTGTTAAAATCATAATATAATTTAAAATTGGTTACTTGTAAATTGTTACGTTTAGAAAAGTGAGGAGATTTATACACCATATGTATATATAGTATAAAATAATAAAAAGAAATAAAATTTATAATAATTTTTGAAATTTTAATAAAATATAAGAAAGTAATACTATTTATTTTTATTTTTATTTTTATTTTATATATTTATTTTAGTGATTCAATAATTTATTTATTTATTTTTATTTATTTATTTATTTATTTTTTAAATTTAAATGATTTCTTCACTAAAATGACCCTTTTTATTTATAGAATGAATCAATGGTCTTAAAGTATTAGATTTAAAAAAAGATAACTTAATTAAAAAGCTAGCAAGCATGTAAGCAACCAATTTCAAAGAATTAAATAATTTTTTTAGGTGTAATATACATACAACTTGTAAATTTCAAATCAAAAGTACCATATTACAAAGACTATTGTAAATGCAAAACTTATTTCCCCAATCACTTCAATTATTATATTAATCTTATAATATTTAAAATCCTTAATAATAAGTACTATAAGGCAATTTAGTCTTTGCCACTCAAATGAAATCCTATAGTCCTGCTTTGGAAGGAACTAATTAATTGAATTGTGAAGTGGATAAATTAATTGTTTGCTCAGGTACATGGACTTGCATAAATTTTGGTAGATAGTAATCACTAAGAATTCTACACATTTATAGTTTTACTCCTAAATAATTAATAGTGTTCCTAATTAATTGAATTGTGAATGGATAAATTAATTGTTTGCTCAAGTACATGGACTTGCATAAATTTTGGTGGATAGTAACCACTGGTAATTCTACACATTTATAGTTTTACTCGTATATAATTAATAGTGAGAAATACCTCCTGGTAATATGTTATCTACATCTTATTCATATCTATTTTGTATGTAAAGACTTGCTTAAATTATGGTGGGAAGTATCGATAGTAAATATGTTATTTACTTCCTCCAAAGCTTAATAAAAAATTACTACACAAATATCTAAAAATAATGCACAAATATTGCAACTATGGTTTCGCATGAAACTCCCTCAAGATCGCCTTCTTGAGCTCACTACTCTTTGGCACATATATCATGTCTCTGAACCTAACCAATCCATCTGCTATAAGGCAATAGTCCACATCCTATGCACCTACACCTGTACCTATACATGTACCACTACCTGTACTTGTACCTGTACTCTACTGCAACCTGTGCATAATCTCCATATATCTGACATCCTGCTGACCTTCCTGCAAAATCCTATGCTGAAAGTCCTCCCCATAGGTGTTCATAGTTGGTAAGTGATTTACATGTATCTGCCTACGAAGAGCATCTGCCACTCCGTTCTCTCTGCCTTTGATTTACCTGATCTCAAAGTCAAATTCACTGATCATAGCCAACCACCGAGCTTGCCTACCATTCAGATTCGATTGGTCAAATAAATACTGCAACCAATTGTGATTGCTCATCAATGTAAACCTCATTCTCAGAAGATAATGTCTCCACATCTTCAATGCATTTATAATCACTCCCAACTCAAGATCATGTATGGGGTAGTTCTGCTCGTACTCATTCATTTTTCGCGAATCATAGCATACCACTTGTCCATCCTATATAAGAACTCCACCAAGTCCTTTCTTGCAAGCATCTGTGCATACTACAAACTCGTTGTCTGGATCTGCACTCTTTAACATTGGTGCATGTGTGAACAACTGCTTAAGATCCTCAAAACTAGCCTCACACTCCTCTGACCATTCAAACATATTACCCTTTCTTTGCAATGATGTGATAGGATAAACGATTTGTGAGAAGTTCTTGATGAACCTCCTATAATAGCCTGTCAATCCCATGAAAGATCTCACCTCATCTACATTCCTGGGAGCTAGCCACTCCATGACGTCCCTTATCTTTTCAAGATCTACTACAATGCCCTCCTTGGAAACAACATGTCCCATGTAATGTACCTTAGTCTGAAAGAAACTACATTTGCTGAGCTTAGCATACAATTGATGCTCTCTTAACAACCTCAACATTACTGCTAAATGTTCGAAATGTTCTTCCTCATTTTTAGAATATACCAATATGTTAGCAATGAACACAATAACAAACTTATCCAAATATAGACGCAACAGACTATTCATCACGCACATAAATGTAGCTGGAGCATTAGTCAAACCGAATGGAACTACAATAAAATCATAACGTCCATACTTGGCCAGGAAAGTTGTCTTGTAAATTTCCTCCTCTTTGATGTGTACCTGATGATATATGGATATCAGATCAATCTTTGAGAACATTTTTGCTCCCTTCAACTGATCGAACAAGTCATCAATCCTAGGTAACGAATACATGTTCTTGATGGTCACTTTGTTCAATTGCATGCAGTAGATGCACAATTTGAGAGTATCATCCTTATTCTTCACAAACAATACCGGTGCACCCCATCGTGATACACTTGGCCTTATGTATCCCTTTTCCAACATTTCCTTCAACTGTAGCGTTAACTCTACCAACTCAGGTGTGCTCATCCTGTAAGGTGCTTTTGATGCCGTAGTTTCCCCTGGCACCAACTCAATAGAAAATTCTATCTCCCTATGAGGTGGAAAATCTAAAATATCCTCAGGAAATACATCCTTGAACTGCTATAGAACTGGGTACATGCTCAAAACATCTACATCCTCAACTTCCTTACCCTTGTCACTAGAAATGTGTACTGCAAATAACACACCCTTTTCTATGACTATGCTTTGCTTGGATAATTGTTACCATACCAACTGATGTGGCTTTCTTATTTCCCTTTAAGACTCTTGGTTCCCCATTGTCATCCACACACTCAATGGCCTTGTCATAATAATCCACCTTAGTTCTATGAAGGTACAACCAATCCATGCCCAAAAACATAGTGTATGATCTCAACGGTAATACATTCAAAAGTGTTGCAGTAGGCATACCATTCAAATCAAATGCACAAGCTCTTACCTAATGATGAACTCGCTTCTTTATACATTTAGCCAACTGCACTAACCAAGACTCTACATGCAATTCCTCACTTAAACCACACTTATCCACCAAGTCAGGACTAAAATAGCTATAATTAGATCTAGGGTCAATCAATATAGAAATAACTTGATCACAAAGCTTATCGTCCATATCAATGATAGATGCTTGACGGTATGCCTATTTTTTATCCAATTCTACATAAATACGAGGAATACCTTGACTGCTATCCCTAACAGTCTATGCGTCTTGTGCATTATATATCTAAGGCCTACCACCCTGATTCTGTAGACAATCTCTCCTATGATGATCTTTGCTACAAGTCCAACACTTTTTAGGTTTCCGTCCCACATCATTGTTTTGTTCCTCTGATCGAAATCCTTGTCCTCTATCTGATGCATTGAACTTATTAGTGGTGTAACATTCTCTTTATTACCCATACCCCGAGGTCTTGATCGCTTTCTATCCCATTTTCCTTTATTCTTTGCATTATAAGTTCTAGTCTAGCTTAGTATCAAATCTGTGCTTCGATTACTTATAGCAATGCCTTAGCTTTCGAATGGTTTCCTCTAATGATTTATGCTCATCGAACTCAATCTTGTCTTTGAATGAAATCGATAATCCACTAATGAATCTCTAAATCTTGGCCTTCTCCTCCGTGAGATAAGGCACATACCTTAGTAATTCCAAGAACTTGTTAGTGTACTCATCATCTGTCATGGATCCCATCCTTAGCTCATAAAATTCTTTTGCCCTGTCATCAAAGTAGCTCTCCGACAAATACTTCTTCTTGAATAGCTGCTCAAACTCAGTCCAAGTCAAGTCCTCATGAATACATCTGACATTCTTCACATCTTCCCACCAAATGTCTGCTTTGCCTTTGAGACTGAATGTAACTACTCTCGCTTTCATGTTCTCTGAATAACCATGTAACTTGAAGAATTTCCCCATGCCAAGAAAACATGCCTCTGCATCCTATGGTTTCTTCATCTCTCCATCAAAAGTAGGTGGCTTTGCTTTTTTAAACTCATCCGACAAGTATCCCCTATCACTCCTCCTGTAAGGATGATAAAAATGACGATCATAGTTCCTATCTGAATCAGAACTTGAATAATACTTGTGTCTATACCCTCTCGTATCTGGAGTGTCCAACAATCTTCCATCTCTAACTGTGTCATCTCTATCTGACTTGTGACCACCATGAAACCTACTACTATATGCCCCATTAGTTCTATCCTCCTGCTCCTAGCTGATCAAACATGGTCCTTGTCACTTCAAATCTGACAAACTCTGAAGTATCACTGCATTTACCTCTTCTTGTTTCTCTTGTGCCTACATGATTATGTCATTATCTTCCTTACAACTCCTTATTTATTCCTTTAAGCTTCTTAGTGTATCTGCCAAATTAGAAGAGCTCCCAACACCATACTACTCTTCTAATTCATAGGGAGAGTCTTTGTTGTCTGCCATCTTGCTAGCCATTTGATATTTCTTCCTGCAAGGTATATCATGTCAGTTAAACCAAATCATAATAAACTAACGTACCTTAGTATAGCTCAAGGAGGATACCTCGTCTACGAGATCAACAAATCAACGTGATACATGTATAACATAATCATGACATCATATAGAATATAACACATAAGCATATAACTATGCAACCATCATTCAAGCCAGGGTCCATTCATCAATGCATGACCTTATCAACAATGCATACCACAACCTCATGCATGACAACCACCATTACATCATTGTACACTTGACCACATGCAAACATTAACATGCATAAGCAATGTGTAATCCACCACACACACGCATAAGCACATATAATCCAACATAAACAAACAATACTTGTAACCAAGTCTATAAGAATGGTACATGTAACCAAGCATACAATAATGTAACCAAGCATACCAAAATGTAACCGGGCATACAAAATGATACATGTAAGTGACATATAACGACATGTAACCAGTCATACACTCATGATGATGCATTCCATAATAACAGCATCAACTTCCACATGACGGCATCACTATAACCATGATCAACACCATGCAAATGCAACAAGCAAGTGGAATGCAAGCGTAAGAGAACGAGGCTCTGGTACCACTCTATAAAGCATGCACACTACTCCTTCAGGAGGTACACAAGAACCTTCCACCTCACATGCTCAAATGTTGGAAAGGCAACAGAGCATGGAAGTGTTCTCCTTTAGGGCTCCTACTGGACAAAGCCTAGATATCAAGGAAAAATACAAGGAAATAAAAGCAAGGAATGAAAGGCTAAAGGTGCAAAGTTATGCACATTATTTGAAGATGGATCCAACAAACCAAACAAGGTTGATGTCAGCCTTTGACATAAAATAATGGAAAATGCAGATGAGTTTTTTGAAGCCAACCACACAACAACCTAAATCAATGGCAGATTACCTAAAAACAGATTTTGAAGTGCTGGCAAAGGATATCCATCCTATTGACCAAATTGAATTACATAAGCAAACTGGTGAAATGGTCTATTCCACCTTGACCAGCAAGGCAATAACAACCCACCAACTTTAGAATTCACTGAATAACATGTCAGCACAATTACAGTTGGAGAAGGTCCCTTCACAAGCCAAAGACACCAAGATAAAGTCCTCAGAGGACTTGGTCATAGAGTTGGGACATGATACCAAGGATGTGAAAGCTGTAGAGAAGCTTACCAAGAAGAAAAAAGACGACATAGCTGCACTGAAAAAGCAGCTCAAGATTCCTCCTCTTCATCATCCTCAGACAACTAAAGTAATGGAAACCAAAAAGGAGGAAGAGCTTATGGACTTGGTCCTAAAGCTTAATGAACAGTTAAAGGAAACTGAGAAAGAATTGGATAATTTGATACAGTCCAAATAGAGTGAGTTGGCCACCACTCCTCAGACTGTAATACCTACAGTTTCCACAGCAGTACCCTCCACCTTGGCAGCTGCCTTGGCACCTACACCTCCACCAGCTACAACATTGCCAGTAACAGGTACTTCAGCGGGCACATCTACATCCACCAGCACAGAGACACCAACAAAAAATACTGTGGAATTAATCAAGGCCATGGAAGAAATGAGTATCTAGGCCACTGAGCTTAAGAAACTTGGAGAACAAGTGACAAGTTTAGAAACCCACAAATACAACAGAAAGAAGAAGCTTAGAAAAACCAAAGGATGATAGACAGGATAAAAGCCCTTGAAAAGGACTTAACATTACAAGAGCCATTGGGAGACATGAAAGAAATCCTTTGGGCCAACATCATTGATTCCATCAATGAGGTTTGGCCTTCCATTTAGATTATTTTTGAACAAACTGAATTAGTTAAAGCAGCCACAGAAGCAATCCACAAGACAGTGGAGGGATTGGGAAATAAACCTGAAGAAGCCAATCAGTTAATCACATTTTTGAATAGCAAAAACAGATATTAGCTTGATGAACTAGAGATAGAAGACAGAACATCAACAATCATAGAAATCAAAAAGATTCTCACCAAAAGGAACCTAATGCTCAATCCGGAGAAAAGATTTCAGGGCATCCAAGTAGACATTGACAACTTTATGCTAAAGTATGACATCTTAAGAGAAAAAGGACTTCCCAGTCCTGTGGTAATAAATGACAAGCTGATGACCCAAGAAGATTACAATGAAAGGTTAAACAAGCTGGCCAAAAGCCAAGCTAGTACTTCAGGGGTGAAATCTTTGCCCACTGGAAAGGTGTTATATGATGGTCTTGAGAATCTGTTCTACATAGAGCATGAAGTCAAGCACTTGTTCACAAGCAAACCAAATTTTGCCAAGTACACAGAAGCTGATGAGATTTACAGGAAAATGATAAGGATGAAATTACCTGATAGTGAATGGTGGACAAATTTGACTGATTTACTATAAGTTACTGCAGTAAATCTACATGGTAAAACATGGCTAAAACAGGTAAGACAGGATCAAAGCAGAACAAGTAAAGAGTATCAGTAGGTAGAAGATAGAAAGTGATTCCAGCACATAACTACAAAGCAACTGAAAGAGCCAAATCCGAGTTACAACAGCCAGCACAATCACAATAAAAGGGACAACTAGAAGATAGTTCTCCATCTGTCTCTATCTTCATGTTGAAGATATTTTTTGTTTCCTAGAATAATTCTCGTATGGTTATGAGATGTTTTGTATAAATACTTCACAAATCGAATTAATTAGTGTGGATTAAAATACATTTTTGTAGACGTTTTATTTTGGAGCCAAAGAGCTATTGTACTCAAGACTAGACTGGTTTTGCTGGAAATGAAATAAAGCTAAGGACATTTCACTGGATTCTCGTGCACAGTTGGAACAAATAAGTATCATCTTTTCATGTTTAAATATTGTATTCTCTTCATGTTATGAAAATTCATATGTGTTTCTTATTAAATATGTAAAGAAAACAAGGAATGATATCATCAGAATTAGCTTAAGTGCTCTCTGTTTTAACTGTTTTCTTTCTTTATGTTTTCTACTAAACTGCCTTGGTATGGGAATTCTTAATTGCTCCCTTACTTCCATAGTTTACCCCCCCTTTGGTCCATAGTAAAGGATTCTTCATTGCCCTTTGCTACTGATCATCCTTCCTTTCTTCATCTTAATCCCGGTTAAGGATTCTTCATTGCCCTTTGCCCTGGTTATGACTACTTCACACATTTAAACCTTCAGATTTGCTTTTGTTGTGCTATTCTGCCCTGTGGACTCTTACCTTAGTGATAAATCAACTCCAGTTAAGTCTTTCTTGATTGACTCCATAGCCCAATGGCCTGAATACTTGCTCTGCCCATCTGTTTCCTTAATTCCACCACCCAATCAAAACAAATAATCATGAATACTAAGAACTAGCCTAAAATCTTATTGAAAACAAAGCTAAATTATAAAGAGAGAGCCCTCTCTAGACTTAGGTTGGCTAGAACCCAAGTCTAAAAGATTAGGTTTGTGGTTACCTCGGACTATTCCTTCTTTGATAACTTCTAAAGAAAAAATCTGAGTGATAACAGAACCATCAATATTATTGTCTGCTTTGTTGCTATGCACTCGACAAAAAGACCTCTGGCTTTTCCTTTATGAACAAAAGCCTCCTCCAGCTTTTATAATTTACTCTCTTTCCCAGCATCAAGCTTCTAATCATAATTAGCTTTTACAAAACCTAAAACCTTTAATGAATATAAATTTTTAAAAAATATAATATAAAAATTTTTTCACTTAAAAAATAAAATAAAACCCTTAAAAATAAAAATATTTTTAATAAAAAACATTAAATAAAACCTTGAAATCATGTAAACTACACTGTAAAAAAATTGGTGGGAGAATATCTATATATATATATATAAGAGGTTAAGGTCCACTCAATAAATCGATCGGTCTCTACCAAGTACTTTGGAGTGGGGCGTCAACGATTTAATTCTTATAAGGTCCTTCGGGTGGATCGATTCCACTTTTATTTATAGTTATTTTTTTCTCCTGAGATTAAGATAAATTATAGTAGTGTTTGGTTTGGATGTTACAACAGTGAAATGTTGGACGGTTAAATATTGGTTTTTTATCTATTAAATAAATAAATAAATAAATTTATATTAAAAAATATATATATTTTTAGGCCGATAGGCCTTCCTTTGAAAGGGACCTTTCGTCGTCCTTTTCATTCCGACGTTGACACTTGTCATTAACAGCAAATTGACATTTGGGTATTTTGCATTTGCAGTTTCGCATTTGTTATGCCACTGTGTGCGCTATTATTGGACTCGAACCCGCGGGCTTCCGTTCCATTTGCCGGTGAAACCCTCAGTATGGGAATCCTTGCGGGCTCTCACGGGTGGTTTTGTGCAAACCAGAGCTAGCGATGTTGTTCAGAAGGGTTAACATGCATAGGGTCAGGGTTCGAGTTTCTCTGAGCATGGGTCAGGTTTTGAAGCACGATGAGCACTTGATTTCTAAGGCGGTGGAGGCCTTTTATGAACGGGACGTGGATTCCATGAGGGCGGCGTCTCGGATGGAGAAGTTTTTGTGCAATAAGGAGATGGTAGATGTCTCTGTGAGGATGTCAAGGGCCATGTATGCTGAGTTCGTGCAGCAAGCCTTTCAGGCACCGCGTTGCTCAGTTGTAAAGAAGAAATGGGATTGAAAAAACCAAGAGGCGTATATACACACATTGGGTTGAATAATTTAGTGCACATTGAGGCAATGACACGGCTTAGAGCCGCTGTAATGATCAATAAATAGTCAGGCAAGATGCATCATTGCCTCAATTATTTGTAGGATCAGGCTGTATTTAGTGTTTGACAGGTCTTTCCATTTTTTGTAGTTCTGGGTTAGAATTGTTTTGCTTCCAGGAAGGTCAATATTGCCAAGACCTTGATTTCAAGTTTTTTCAAACAGAAGAGTTTTTGGGTGTTACAAATGGTGGAGTTTGTAGATTGAAGCTGTGTTTTATGAAGGGTATCTGCGATAGATGTTATCATAGTTTTTTATTTTGAGGAAACCCAAACCTGTAATAGCGTTTTTCTGGGTTACCCTTTAAGGTGTCACAAGGGTTCCCAAACTGAGGGTTTTAAGCTGCTTTTAGAGGGTTTTCTGAACCAGGATCTGGGTATTTTGAGAAATGTCAGGGGAAGAGTATTTGGAGGTGAAGTTCAGGCTCCATGATGGTACAGACATTGGTCCCAGAAGATATTTATCTGCCACCACTGTTGCCACCTTGAAGGAAAGCGTCCTTGCACAATGGCCCAAAGGTAAGGATTTCATTTCTATCATTTTTTTAATAATTTTACGTCTATTTAGTTAGTCTGGAATCTCAGGCCTCGTTATTATTATAGATCAGTTTTTGGTTGAAGGTGCATTTTTCGGATACTCTTCCGCTTGCAGGGCTTTGCCATCTTTCTCTTGGAACTTGAAAACAGAAATTCTTGACCACAGATCTAGGATTTTAAAATAGGTCCAATCCCACAACTCACACACACACACCTGAAAATAAATAGTAAAGTTTGATAGCGGGGCTTTGCCATCTTTCTCTTGGAACTTGAAAACAGAAATTCTTGACCACAGATCTAGGATTTTAAAATAGGTCCAATCCCACAACTCACACACACACACCTGAAAATAAATAGTAAAGTTTGATAGCGCAGGGTGGTTTATAGATCTGGTAAGTGTGTGGACTGGGGAGCATTGATGATAATTCCACAATAGTTCACAGCCTTGTGTGTGTAGTACACCCATTGGAAACAGGTCATGATTGGTTGGTCTGAAACCTCTTTCACTGCGGCGGCCAGGCCACAAATAGACCAACAGCCCTGAGGCTAAGCAACAATAGCAACAACCAGTACAATATCGGCAGCTAGGCGTCGGATCATCATTGCAGTAGAGCTACAATAAATACTACACAGCTATCCATCAGGCAGGGGGAGCGAGGAAACTGGAATTTGAACCTGGTTCATCCTCACGACAACTGCTCCAAGTTGCCTCTTGGCCACAGCCTGGTGCATGAACACATACATGTTTGCGTGTGTTTGACTGGAACAGAGAAATAGGTATAACTGTTTGAGATGGGTTCTGGTTCGTGATTTACTGTGTTGAGAATTACTAGATCTGCAAATTCTGCTTAATTCTGTTTAGAATCCTCCATATTTTAGGCAGGTCATTTACATTGTGGCAGAGGATTATCTCTGCAGTCCATTCATCGAGAGATATGATAGGAGATCCCTGGTTGCAACATTGTACTTAATTTTAAGTTTTAACCAAAAGATTTGAAGATAATGATTAAATAAGCAGATTTGGCATGAATTGCGGCTCGAGCGAATGCTAGGTCTCATTGCAAATACAGTGGAGGGGTGGATTTGAGGATTTTTATTTATCATATGACTATTATGCATTTGTATAATATCATCCTGGGGTTTGTGAAAAGGAAGAGCCTGCCCTTGATCAGGTTTTCTTGCTAGAGCAATGGAACAATAACGGAGGGTTAGGGTAGAAGAGAACCTTGTATTGTCCACCCATCATAGTTTCCAGACTCTGCTGAGTCTACCTGATCTCTCTGAGTCTGAATGATCCGGTGAGTCGAGTCAACCCAGTTGGTCAAGTCTTGGAAAAAAATGGTCAACCCCAGGATAACTTGATAAAAGCTCGTTTTCATGGAAAATACTCAGCATGTCAACTCATACTTGGTCAAAACTTGTTGTGCGGTCTGCCTTGTGAGTCTTGCTAAGTCAAACCGGAATAAACTCACCAGAGCATCTATAAAGGCATATTCGGGGGTCATTTTGCTCATCTTTACTTGTTTTCAACTCAAATCGGAGAGGGTGTCTTAGTGCACACATGTATATATTAAACACGCCATGCAAGAGTGCAGCATGTGCCTGGTAGTGAAACAGAAATCAAACTATTCCTTTGCAACTTTTCAGGCATCATGCGAAGGAGTGACATATGTCTGGTCAGGAAGCACAACTAACCTATTAACTATTACCTATAAAATGTTGAAGGGGTGTGAGGGGAAACACCACATCCCCACAGGATATGCAGATTTGAGACAACTCAAGTCCATCAGACCCCAGCCAGCAAGAGCACCCTTGATGGGCCACAACAAGTCAGCAATGGCATGGGAGTGGCAGAAAAGGTTTATTTTCCTATGCCTTGCAAACAGCATCACATGCACCAGTAGGCAAATTGAAACTGAGAAATGCTTCAGCAGTAAAGAAACTGTGCTGTGGCTGGAAATAAAGGGCATCATGGCTTTTTCCCAAAGCAAACTGATATCAGCTCTGCCATATGAGGATAGGACAGATAAGGTCAAATTAAAATGATTATAAAATGCAAACCAATCCTCCAAGGCCTACTAATTTGCACATACCAATTCGAAATCATAGGTCAACCTTACCAAATTCATCATATTACTGTCCAGTAAGTAGTTGACTACGTCATAATTTTATGTTCATTGAAAGAGAAGGCTTAATGACATACGCATTTGTGTGTTGATATCTGGGTGTAAGTAATGCATTAGCATATGTGTTACCATTTAACTTAATATCTGTAGTAACCATTCAATTGGTTTTATTTACAATTCTTGCAGGCTTGAAAGAAAAATATGACAAAGCAATGAGGAGAAATGATGTGAAGGCCATTGTTGTCACTGGTATGCAACTTTGCAGAAGGGATGGAAACGGTACTAAATGTTCAATGGTGTTATAAATCTTTATATATATTCATATATATAGAGAGAGATGTAAATGCTTCTGTTCAAAAATCGAGATGATTTCATGTCTATGTCTCTGTTTTGGCATTGTTAGGTAATGGAAGCATATTCTCAGGTGGTTTTGACATCAACGTTCTCCAGGAAGTACAACAGACTGGTATGCCAAACTAAGTTTTCATACAAAATTCAAATTCTGTTGCAGATTGTTTCAAAGGTTTCCATGTTTGCTCATATTCAATTCTCTGTAACTGTGTATCTAGCAGGGAACTTGTCACATTTGGGTAGAGTTTCTGTTGATCTTATGATCAATACTATTGAAGGTAGGCGTTTGTTATATATGTTGCTTTTTTTTTGTTTTCACTAAAATTGCAAGTTGTTGGTGATATGTAAGGCTGAAGTGGGGGTACTGTATCTCGGGAATGTTAGCTATTATCAAATCCACAAATAATGTGTAAGATAGAGGAATGTTGCTTTTACTTTGACTTTTCATTTCAAAAAACATTATCAATTCTTGTAAAGGACATTTTGTTGGATCGTTATTTTCCATATGTTATTTGAATACTATAAAGTGAAATTATCATACCCTTGACATTTTGAGCTTTTCTAGGAATGTGCCAAAATATGGATACCTAGGCTTATTGTAGAGTATAGTTGGATTTGATGGTACAGTTAAAAGTAGCATTCTTATAGCATAGTTAGGAACTCATCAATGTATTGGTAAAGGATTCTACATGTTTTCCTGTATTGTAATACGTAGCTGGATATGTTGATATTGTTAACATAAAAAAATTAAGATTCTGATGGATGTTTAGGCACCCCTGAAAGTTTGGAAAAGGATTCTATGTGTTCACTGTTTTTAGGATGGAACTTTTTTTCTGGCTCTGACCTTTTTGGCCTTTTGGTGTTGTTATAGAGGCTAAAAAACCTTCCGTAGCTGCTATTCAAGGGCTTGCGCTTGGTGGTGGATTAGAATTAGCAATGGTATGTGGCAATGATTGTCCATCTCTTGTAATTTTATGTTTTGGAAGGGGAATTTTGGGAACTTACATGTTTTGAGTTATCATGGATGTATTTAATTTACACAGTCTTGTCATGCTCGTATTTCAACCCCAAAAGCACAGCTTGGGTTTCCAGAACTTCAATTTTGGATTATTCCAGGATTTGGAGGTAAGATTTCTCAATCTACATTTATCTGTCTCAGCGGGGCTGACTTCATACTGTGGTATAGCCAATTTTAATCTTACTATGAATTATCTGGAAAATAGGTAATGATTTGTTTCCAGCGCTGAAGACTCTTAAATGAAGAAGGCGGCATGCAGGCTTTTATATTTTATATTTTATTGCGAAGTTATTTGTGGCTTCTTGAGGGTTGATTTTCCCATGCTTTAAACTTGTCAGATCATTGGACTATCATAGCTCCTAGCGTGCACGTTATTGTTGTATCTATGAATGGGTTTTTCTGCTTCTTGGCTTCGATCATGACTATATGGGGTGGCCTTCTGTATCGTGAAGGGTACATGGATTTTGTTACAGAGTTTCAGAATTGTATGTTTGAGAATACTTATTTGCTCAAGGCTACTGAGGAAAACAAGGTTAAGGTGTTTGGGAAGGATTTCATGGGGTGGGCTAATCCCCAGACTGTGGATGATTCTGTCTGGGAAGATGCAGAGGAGAGCTTGGGGCTGGAGGACGAGGATAGGGATTTGAATGAAGAGATTGAGGAGGCTACTAATGGTGGTATACAGAGCTTGGCCATGGGTGCCCTGGGTCATAGCTTTTTGGTCGGTGAGACTGGCATTGAGGCAGCCAAGAATTTGCACCATGGGATCCATGGGAAGGGCATGCCTGTGAAGTTCAGGTAGGGGGATTTGGGGGGTGATGGGTCTTATTACTCTACACCGAAGAAGGGTCTTCTCATGAGAGCAGAGACCAATATGATGTTGATGAGCCCTGCCAAGCAGGGCAAGCCTCATGCTGCAAGGGTTCACCAGCTAGATATTGAGACTGGGCAGGTTGTGGCAGAATGGAAGTTTGAGAAGGATGGGACTCCCAGATGCGGGATATTACAAATGTTAGCAAGGCTGCACAGTTGGATGCTGCAGAGTCGACCTTCATGGGGCTTGATGACAATAGGCTGTGCAGGTGGGATATGAGGGATAGGCATGGTATTGTTCAACAGTCTGACAACACGGTTTCGAATTGGGCCAATGGTCATCAATTTGCGAGAGGTACAAATTTTCAGTGCTTTGCAACTACTGGGGATGGATGCGTGGTGATTGGATCCAGTGATGGGAAGATTCGGCTTTATGGGAAAACATCCATGAGGTTGGCAAAAACAGCGTTTCCAGCTCTTGGATCACCGATCACACATGTTGATGTTACTTATGATGCGAAGTGGATTCTTGGGACTACTAATACCTATCTTATTCTTATCAGTACTGTCTTCACGGTTAAAGATGGACAGTCAAAGACAGGAGTTTCTGGGCGAAAGGGGCACAAGATTCCAGCTCCGAGATTGCTCAAGCTTACTCCAGTGGATGCACATTTGGCTGGAAAGGATAATTTCCATGGTGGTCAGTTCTCTTGGGTAAGTGTTACTAATATGCATTTTGGTCTTCTGATTTGTATTGTTTTTCTTCCCCTTATGTTGTTTATTTGACTTTAATGTCCTGTTCACTTTTGAACTCCAACTACTACTTGTTTCAAAGTATGTATTGAAAATCATTGGTTTCCATTTCATGAAAAGTAAATTAATGAATGTTTCTATCCATTGCACTCGCAAAATTGTAAACCAAAAATTGAACAAATTTCTATAAGCCAGGGCAGCTATTAGCCATGGGGTTGTACTAGTGTTTGGTCACATTTAAGCATTTTCTAAACCAGCAAAGTTTTTTTGAAAGGGCACAGCCTAATTATTCTAAGTTTTAGTTTTTTTTCATCTGAATTCGGAGATGCAAATTTTGACCAGATTGTTATTTGTTGCTATTTAATTTTTATTTTTTTTAATGTATAAATGGATTCAATTCGCTTAAAACCCAGTTTTTCCAAACAGAATCTAGTGATACAATCTTTGACTATATCGTGATTTGTTGTTGTTTAAAATTCATTTTTGAATGCACAAATCAATTCAGTTCCCTGAAAAACCCTTGGAATACTAGCCGCCTTCACGGCTCAAACTTGTGATTTCAATAAATCCCACCTGGATTCCAGACAAAATTGATAAAAAAAAAATTGTAAACCAAAAATTGAACAAATTTCTATAAGCCAGGGCAGCTATTAGCCATGGGGTTGTACTAGTGTTTGGTCACATTTAAGCATTTTCTAAATCAGCAAATTTTTTTTGAAAGGGCACAGCCTAATTATTCTAAGTTTTAGTTTTTTTTCATCTGAATTCGGAGATGCAAATTTTGACCAGATTGTTATTGGTTGCTGTTTAATTTATTTATTTTTTAATGTATAAATAGATTCAATTCACTTAAAACCCAGTTTTTCCAAACAGAATCTAGTGATAAATCTTTGACTATATCGTGATTTGTTGTTGTTTAAAATTCATTTTTGAATGCACAAATCAATTCAGTGCCCTGAAAAACCCTTGGGATACTAGCCGCCTTCACGGACCAAACTTGTGATTTCAATAAAATCCCACCTGGATTCCAGACAAAATTGATAAAAAAAAAATATGCTTGAGAAAGAACCAAACATAGAAGAATTAGACTATGATGTTTTGAAAAGCAGTGAAATTGTATGAAAAAAATAAAAAACAGAGTACCTAAGTTGCTCAGAACTTCATTAATACTTTTGGGGACTTCTTTCAAAGTTTAAGACTTTTTTATGTACAACAAATCCGTTTCTCTTAATGAACTGCACTATCCAAATTTGGTGTCGTTTCTGGACAGTAATATTTCTGGTACAGAAATGGTATGGAAATGCGGCCAACATGCAATTAGCCTTTTCTAAAATAAATTAGTCTCTGCACCTGGAACCAAAGTTTGAGATCTTCAACGGGCACAAGATGGTGAATTTCAACGTTTTGTTGCTTGGTCGAATTATCTGGTTGAATATCCAGTAATTTGTGGGGCCTTTAAAATAGCATCTTTAATTTTCAGACCAAACATCCTATTTTACTTGGCAAACCTTCTCAGCTTGTTGCTACATGGCTCATCACCTTTCTTTCAAGAAAAATGAATTCCCCGAACTGTTCCATTAATTTTTAATAGGTCTTGATTCTCCCAAACACAAATTTCAAACATGGCCTTACAGATACACAAAAATTTGGCCATATGCTTTTTCAATATCACCACTATAAACAAATAATAATGTATTAAAAGTTAGCAATTGTCTATGAAGGGATAAGGTACACAAAAAATGACTTCAACTTCATAACATGTAGCAATTGAACTTATAGGACCGTTGGCCTGCAATATAACCTTTATTAGCTCTTCAAGTGTACTAATTTCTGACATCTATTTCTCTTCATCACTGCAGGTTACTGAGAGTGGAAGGCAGGAGCGCCATGTAGTTGCCACTGTTGGTAAATTTTCTGTCATCTGGAACTTCCGTCAAGTAAAAAACAACGATCATGTGTGTTACAAGGGCCAGAATGGGCTAAAAAGCTGCTATTGCTACAAGATTGTTCCAAAAGATGTATCCATTGTGGATAGCAAATTTATGCATGACAAATTTGCTATTACAAATTCTCTAGAAGCTCCACTTGTGGTTGCAACACCAAAGAAAGTGAGCTCTTTCAGCATAGCATCTTAACAATAACATCCATTTCACACTAATCATGGCGTTGAGCAATTAACTCAAGTGATGAATTATAAACAGTTGTACTGGCTTGTGCATATAACATTCCACACCTTATTGGAGTGGAGTAAAACTAAATTCTTTATAGATTTATAATCTGTTGTATAGCTGAGAGATTGGGCATTTGGTGCGTTTGAAGCAATGCTTGTTGTAATCTGTGTAAAGTGATGAACATGAGCTATGCTGCTTGTAAGTCTGTGTAAAGTTATGAATTGATTTTGACACCAGATGCTAACTCTGTCACTTAATTCTTATTTTGTTCAAGTGGACGGTCAGTATTGACATTTTATATAACTATTGACAGTTTATAATGGAGAAATTCGAGGAAATGGAGAGGCTTTTGAATGGTATGCATATTTTTGTCGTGAAAATTCAGAAGAGATGCATTTGATGGCGATCTGGTAGATTGAGTAGCATGCTATTACTAGCTATAAAAGCTTAAGTTCATGGTCACATGGGAGGGAGCTATATTTTATTCTATTGATTTTTTTCTGCTTCTTAACCAAGGCCTCCATTCTGCCCGATTTTATAAGAAAATGAGCTTGAGTGGAAGATTTCATTGCTGTGATCGACTCATTTTTTTTGAATAGTTTGTTTATACACAATTTATCCTATTAATGTATTCATTGTTTTTAAGGTTTTATGTTTTAATTCTAAGAGTTTGGTTATGTAATTTTTTATTTCATATTTGTTTGTGTAATTTTTTACTCCATATTTGTTTGTATAGGTCTAAGAAATGTGTATGCCAAAAATTCTTAGATATGCATTTAATTATTTATGATCTGTTTCTAGTGCTTGTTTTGTCACTGCAGAATGATCATATATATGTGGTAAAAACATATATGATTCATGTATAATGATAGTTTTAAATATAATATTAATAAATTTATATGTTATGAGTAATTGTTTAATTATAATATTAAAATTTTAGAGGTAGGATTGCTATTTTATTTAATAGAATTGATAGGTTTTTTTGGTTTGTTTATTTGTTCTTTAATTATTTTCTGTTGATGATCATTATCACTTTATTATTGTTATTATTACATATTTTTATTGCGTCGAGAGACATTCTACAATTTAGTATGGGGTAGATTTCAGCCAGCTCAAAATGCTCATCCGTTAGGTTTGAACTAACATTTCTTCTAGAGAAATTCAACAATTCCAATTTAATAATCCTATCGGCCTCTCTTTGTACCTTTTGGGACAATTGCTAGTTTTAACATTTTGAAAAAAATAATTAATATATATATAAATAAATTTTAGGAAAACCTAAATTCATGGTTATGAATACTTAAAACACTAATAAAATCGACTCTCTCTTATTATTGTCTAATTGAGTAATGAATGAGGTCGGATATAAAGATATGTAGCAAGTTTTTTAAAGCTAAGTGTTAAAATCATAATATAATTAAAATTTTAATTTTTATAATGGGGAGTTGTTACACTCAAGTTAGGTGTTGCATTCTATAGTTTAGTGTATATAGTGTGGATATGTATACATGAAAAAAAAAAAAAACATTAAAATATCTATTATAAAAGTGGAAAAAAATTATAACAAAATAAACTAAAAATATTATAATAATAAAATTAATAAGTTAATTATATATAAATTATTATATAATTCATATCTTAATTTATTTTATCTGTTCTAGTGATTTAATTTTTTATATTCAAATTTTTTATATTCAAATTTAAATGAATTTTTAATGAAATGTTTTTTTCTCATTTATTAAATGAATTAATGGTCTTATAGTATGGGATTCAAAAAAATAAGAGATAAAACTTTAAGTTAGAAAACTAGCAAGCATGTGAGCAACCAAATTCAAAGAATCAAGTAATTTCTCTTTAGAAAATGTTGCTTTTATAAGAGATATGTTAAGAAGTGTAATTTTCATTTTTTTAAATAAATAATAAATTTTTAGTTGGAATTATATACAACTTGTAAATCTCAGCGAGAGTATCATCTTACAAAGATTGCATATGCTCTTATTATCGTGAAGTATGCGATCATTAACTTCCATCCTTCCTTGATTCTAACTTCCATCCTTCCTTGATGCTAAATTTTACAAAATGATTGCTAACATTGAGAAATTTGATCCTTGCTATTCAAAATGTTTATAAAAAAATATTTAATATGTAAATATGTACATTAATAACGATGCACATATGTATTAGATGCATTACAATGGGTTATTTCAATCAATATAGATATATATTTACTATGGATTTAGTAAGCACATAGAGAGACGGATCAAATTCCTTAGAGACACAGATCTCTTTTAGATTGCAAAACATATAAAAATTGCATTTTAAGAGATTTGATCCCTCTCTCAGCTTCATTTGAGTCAAAATATAAGATTTTTTAACTTTTAATTATTTTATTTCTCTTTAAAGTTATATGAAATTATGTTACTTTACATGGCCATTCAAATATTTTATTAGGCATATAGGCATGTCTATTATTTTGGAATAAGTGTTGCAGTGCAGCTTAGTCCCTGACACTCAATTTAGAAATTATGCTATTAATATAGAAATAAGCCCTAAAACTCATTAAGGCCAAGATCAAACCTAGTGGCTACCACTATAACACCAAGAGCATATCTAAAAACCTGTAAATTTATCACTCAGCAAGAATAGTTATGGCTTTTTGGACATGTGATATTATAAAGCCATGATATTGTAACAAAGCCTATTTATAGGTTAATAATCTCCATTGTATTGTAATAAAGCCTATTGTAAAGTGGAGTAAATTTCATAGTTAAAATTTTGTCACATTTTTTCTAAAATGTATATATGTTTTTATATATTAATTCTTTTTATAAAAATAACAACAACAACAATAATAATTTAAATAAAGTTATAATTTAATTAATTTTTATGATTCTTTTTTATCTTGTCAATGTGAGATGTACCATGAGGTAATTGTTTTGATGCATAATAGTATTTACCAGTGTAATGTCCCTGGTAAAATCAATTTATATTTTAGACTTTTATGATTTTATAGGTTTGAAATATGACTAAAAGACTTAAAAGTGAAGTGAACATTTTTTTAATGAGATTGTAAATATTTAATTTTACTAAAAAAATTATTGTTATTTTTACTTATTGATATTTTTGAAAAATATAAGGGAATCCACCACGTGAGTAGTTAGGCTCCCAACTATATAGTTAGAATCAGTTATGGGTCCAAGAAAGAATAAAGACATAGCAAAAAAAATCCTCCATCTTGTAAGAAATATATTTTCCCTACCACCAAGAATTTTCATGTCTGGAGAGAAATGTCATGGGTGGAAAAATAAGAGATAATTTTAAAATCTGAGATGGCTTGAGAGAAAGGAAATCTGAAGAAGATGATGTTCCAATGGGAGAGAAAGACTGGACCTACATTAATAATATTTTAATCCAAGTATAGCATGACGTTGAGAGGATTTGAGGAGGTAAAACAGTGAAAGCTACTGATTGTTTTCCTAAGAGGAAAGTTGACAAAGTTGTCATTGATGGCAAAGGGTGTTGAGAGGTTCTTTTATTGGTCATTGTGTAATGTGAACCAATTTATTGTGAGCAACCTCAAAGGTAAGTTTAAGATATAAGTCACAATTGATTGTTGATAATGTAAGGCTGTGAGCGAATATGAAGTTGTTGATTGTTTTTATGTGTTGATACTTATGTTGTGCTTGAATGAAGTTGTTGATTTCTTGTCAGAAGTATGGCCATCATTGTTGGCAGATGTAAATGATTGCATATATTGTGACGAAAATGCTTTAATTTGTTGAAGTTGAAGTTGTTCCATATCTAGGAGAACTTCTAGTTTTCTGTAATTTAGAGAACAAGAGTAGGTTAAATGCTAACTATCTACGTTTACAACCTAGATTAACAACAGATAATTAGTCTCTACAACCCAGATTGATAGTGGGTAACCAACATTTTGTGTCAATGTTTTCCAAATAAAGTTACATTGTCTTAGCATTGTTTTGGCTTATGCAATCATTATAGTTGGTTGATGTTACTTTTCTAAATAATATTTTGCAGACCATTTTGTTTTCATATCAAAATGTGTAAAATGTGAAACAAATAGCTAGAACACAAAGGGTCAACCTTTCATTTTAGATTCATGAATGTAATACTAACAATCAACAAGCCATGTATATAAAAATATATGCTTTTGGATGGCAGAATAGAAGGTTAGTCAAAACACTGATTTTTGTGATACCCAGTTTGTGGCATAAAGAGAGAGAGGAAGAAAAGTAGATGTGATGCAAAAATAAGGAGTAAGAGATAAGCAATTGTAAAGAGAGAAGAGACAAAGTACATAATAGAGACAAATAGATGGAAGTATTTAGTATTAAAGAACATATAAACGAACATATTAAATCTTTCATGTATCAAGGGATTGGAGTATCCTTTGAGTTCGTAGCCAGAAAAAGATCTAGTTGGAGCCTATAAGAAGATGTGGGTGCTTCTAGCAAGTTGTATCTTGCAAAGGAAAAGCAATATAGAAGCCTCCTATAGGTGGAAGATCTAAGTAGGAGTGGGTGCTTCCAACAAATTGTAGCTTGAAAAATAGAAGAGAGGTTGTGGCCTCTTATAGGTGGGTTCCTACAAAACACTGATGTAAAAAAGGAGTGGGTGTTTTCTTTACATTACAACAACAAATTCATGGTTTTTCCCTTAATGGGTTTCCACTTATATCTAGTGTCCACATGCGTTGCCTTTGTGTGTTGGTTTTTTTCTAGTTGAATGTTGTTCACATGTTAAATTTAAGTTTTATAGGATGTATTGTTGTTCATCTAATACTTCAGATAACCATTAAAAGTAAAAAGTAAAAATTGTAGATTGATGACCATGAATGCACTATATTGAATCACCCTCCCCTCTCCACTCTAAATATAGTCAAGTTTCCAACAGAAAGAGCCTAAAGCTCAGGGGAATTGTTGAGGGAATAACTCGTTGGTTGGGAGGAGCATGGTAACTTGTCTTGTGTTTTTCAGAAAACAAATAAATACTTGAGTTAATTACATTTCTATGCTAAGTATATAAGTTTTTATTTTGGGGTATCAAAAAAAGGGAGCTTTGAGTTTTACATGAATTATCTATAGAATAATCTAAATAAGGATACTATGGTTATTACTACAGAATTAGACGCATATAAATGCTAGAAAAGATAGAAGGGAAATATTCAAATGTTGCAATGATGTTATATAGGAAAACTCACTGTTAACAAAATATAAATTTTGATACCTTTAATATACACATAATATTATACATATTTAGGTGATAAAGTTAGTAAAATTATGAGTCAAACACAGATAACAAACTCTTAGGTTAATCCTTGACCCTCATGAAATCCCTGTCAAACAATAACTCTTCAAGAATATCGATGCACAGAAGTTCGGAATCCATGAGAGTCATGTACTCTTTTTCCTATATATAAGGATTTCCCTTAATTTCTAGAATATATATATATAACGGGTACAAGGGTAATAGAACCCAGCCAGGATAATCTCCATTAAAGTGTAAAAGAAAAACTTGAACACATCAATGCATTTTTGAATACATGTTAAAAATATAAAAGCTATATAACCTTGTTACGAATAAGAAAAGAAACATGTTATGTAAATATTTAACAGAGCCATTAGCACTTAGAAGTGTCTACGGAATTAGGATTATCATTTCAAAAAGAAACCCATAAAAACCATGCATGTTCCAATTCTTAAAATTAAAAGGAAACTGGATAGAAATTAAAGCCATGCATCTTATCGTTCTTAAAATTAAGAGGAAATCGGATGGAAATTAAAGCCATACATGTTTCAGTTCTTAAAATTAAGAGGACATCATATGTAAATCAAATGCCACTAACATACATGAATTGATATACGAGCCCAATGTTAACAATACTAAGTGTTTTAAAGAATATATATAATAACAAGTTACAACTTCGAGGCCACCAAGCACCTAAAATGTATTTATAAACGCAATGTTACATATGTGAAATAAACAGAAACCCAATTTTTGGGTTAAAAGAAAAACTTAGAATCTCGATAAAGAGAGAACACATCTAATTTGATAGTAGTTAGGTGGGGCTTTACCATCATTATGCCATATAAATAGTCTTGAAACAAAAGGAATGCCAACAAATGAGTAAATTCTTTCAGGTACTTAGAAGTAGAAATTTGAATGAAACCCTAAAGCCTCTTTTTAACCTTCAGTTAATCTTAAAAAGAACTAATCTACAATTAGTCAATAAATGTAAATTAGCAAAGGAGTGAGGTAGAATTTTGGGAATTTTAATTCACCCATATAAGTGAAAGAAAATAACCCTTTGCATTACCTAAGAGGGTTAAGCCATGAGTATATAAGGCCTCAACCTGAGGCAATGCATGAGTTGGTAAATATAAGATTAATTGACTAGCTAACCGGAAGGTGTTGTAGTGGCTACAACCACCCTCCAAAATTTTGTCTTGGTTTCGTTTTGGAGCCTCCCTACCAACCTTCCTCAACACCATGTCTTGCCTTGTCAATTACACAAACTTCAGTGATTTTCTAGCAGACTACCAACTTGTGCATGATAGCTTGTTGCATCCCCTTCACAGGATGTTTCTCCGGACTTTAACCTCCGGACTTGGTTCAGCTGCAGGCTGAGTAGCTCCCTCAAGAAATTGCGTAATTCTGGAGGGGAACCAGCCTTCCCTCCAGAAATTGCACAATCCTATCTGGCAGCCTACTGGGCTCCATAATTGCGCAAATCTTCATGTCACCCTTCACTGCCAAAACTGTGCAATATCTCCTCGCAGGGCTGCTTAGCCCGGAAATTGCGCAATTCTGGGTAGTAGTCAGCTGCTCAGCCCAGAAATTGCGTAATCCTTATGGGCAGCCAACCCAGCTCCCTCCCAGAAATGAGTAAATTTTTCCCTTAGTTGAACAGATTGTTGCATGTGCCATTGAGTTGACCGGTTCCACCCGGGACCGAGAAAACTTGACTTGCATGCATGGGCTGATTTTTCCCTGAATAGAAAAAAGCAACACGAAAAAAACATCCCTAGATTTTAGGGAGCTATTTTTAACTGTTGGAGGTTACATGCAAAGATCATTTTAGAATCTTTCCTCCAAGTGTCGCTTTTTCTTGGATTTGTGGCATGTGCGTCATGAGCCTCAAACCTATTTATTCGACGCTTCGGATCTCACTTATTCACATCAAACTTCGACCCCTGACATCCCACAACACATCTAAGATTCTTCGACACATCCAGCTCATATATGCACGGGTAAGTCCTCTTAGCTTGTCTTTTGCAGCATTTCTATCGCTTTTTGTGTTTTAACTTGTGTGAGTGTTGTTTGCTTGATTTTTGTGAACACTTGTTGTCGCTTACATGCATACTAGCTCGTACTAGCACCGTTTCAGTTTTCGTTAGCATCTCACTATTGTCACATGCATGACACTGTTTTGCACAAACGGTTGCCGATTCGGCAAGTTGCTTCACCCACATGCATGTTGTTTCGTTTTATGAATATTTCATTCATTGTTTGCATGCACAGTCATTCACTCCTGCTTACACTCAGAATCGCCATGCATTTACATTCACATTTGCTTTCAGTTGTCCGCCGGCGGGTCTAGGCAGCCTTGGCCTGGACTTTGCCTCACCAAGACAACATTGCGCAATCCTGAGAGGGAAGGTTCTGTCTTCCTCTCAAAAAATGTGCATTTCTGCCCAGTTATTGTCCTCCAGTCTTGCATTGCGCAATTCTGAGGGACAGTGACTCCTGGCCCAGAAAATTGCACAAAGCAGTCATTGGGCCTGCAACCATAGCGGGATGAAATTGCGCATTGTGAAATTCCAGCAGTCAGGAGGCCGGCCTGGATTGCGAATTGCGCAATTCCAGCAACCAGCAGGCCAGCCTAGATTGGGCATTGTGAAATTCCGGCAGCCAGGCAGCCTCCCAAATAGCCCAAACTGCCTTTTGCACAATTCTAGCAGCCAGTCTCCTAGCCTCCCAGGAAAAATTGTGCAATCCTTTCCAGTCAATCCCTAGATATGTTGCATGTTGTTCCTCAAGTGCTTCAGTTTTAGCTAACAAATTTCTTGCCATGCATGTCACTATATCTCCAGATCTAGCAGGTGTTTGTCCACCTCTTAGTAGTTCAGGATTAATGAACTCCAAGAGAGCAGGATCAAAGGACACTAACGGAAGTGCAACTAGCGCAGTCGTTGAGCGAGTGTCTACAAGTCTGCCGATCTATGAAGACACCAAGCTGATTGTAGACAAGGACATCAAGCTGAAATGGCAAGAGGTCAATGATGCATTTGTAGGCACATTTGGGGAAGACCTTGAAGACCGCTAAGTCTATGTGAACATCCACAAGTCCGACTTGTACTAGATTGCATACAGGTATCTCGTGCTCTCATCCGTGGACATGATACATTGGATCGTCTTGCACATTGATCCCAAGACGATGAAATTGAGCAGTGTCAGTGGGATGGAGATTGCTACCTTCAAGGCACAAGATTATGATGAGATGTATCATATGTCAAAGCCCGTGATCACCATGGAGACTCCCTTCAGCATACCCAGCAACAATGCCAACTCCAGAGATATCTTGAAGAACTGGGTGAAGGAGCCGACTAAATTTAGGATGACACCCAAATAGTTATACAAGACGAAGATACTGCAGAAGGCATATCAATACTTGGTCATCTTTGCATGTCGTCTGTATGGCCAAGAAATCACAGAAACCTTCCCACAAAGTTGGGTGATCGCGTTGGACCAACTACACAGAGAAGGCAAAGCATGCGACTAGTCTGACATGTTGCCTCACCAACTGAAGGATCAGGTAACAAGGGCTCCACAATCACCCAAAGGTATCCAAGCAGAAATCTACATGTCCACTTACATCTTGGATGCAATGTGTGCCCGTCAGGAGTTCCCAGGCTTGAAGTGGGCATGGACATCAACGGAGACATCTATGAACACTTATTGTAATATGCTCTCCGAATGCAGCTTCAAAGGAGTTATCACATAGTTGTTTGATCATTTTGTCACCCCGGTTTACAAGATGATATTCGAACATGATCCACCCTGCATGTCGAAGGTAGGAATGGAGGCACTATTCGACATAGCTGATTGGTATGCCTCACTGTCCGGCACCTTCATATGGATGTATAGCGCGGAGAAGCCTCCGCATGTTCTACCGAAGTTTGCCTTGGACAAACTCGTCATGCAAGAAGTGTCATTTCACATCTCGGCAGGATTATCAGTGAGGCTGCACCGGAAGAAGAAGGCACCTTGGCCTGCTCTTCCGTTGTGGGTCAAATTATACAAGATACGAAGTTTCAATAATGCGGATGTCGAAGTAGAGGAAATGAAGAAATACCCATTTGACGCCCGAAGTTACAATCTGTATGTCCCACATTGTCTTGTGAAAGGCCACTGCATGAGAGTACAGTTTAACTGGATCCACAGGGCATGTCATTAGGCAGAGGAAGACCCATGGAGATATTGTTACGGTTTCTCCAGACCCAATGAATTGGTCGGCCTCGTTGTGGAATGGGTATAGAAGCAGCATCTCAGAGAGCGCCAGAAGAAGCAACATTAGAGGTAAACATACTAGTGCGCAACAAGGCCAAGAGGAAGATTGTTGACAACATGGAGGAAGAGAAAAACTGTAAGTTCCAAGCAAAGCCACTTGTGCATAAAGCAGCTTTGGCAATAGAGGAAAAGAGGCAACAATGCGACAAGAGAAACACGTAAAGGCAAAGAGAGAAACAAAGAATGGAGGAAATATAGAAGGAGTTACATGCATTGAAGGAGAAACTCCGGAAGGAACAGGAGTTGTGCAGACAGGAGAAGGAAGCGCAACAGGGACAGGTACATCAGGGGGCACAACTGTTGAAAATGCAACAAGATGATGGAGCTTAGTGAAAAGAAGTCGCCTTCACTAAGTGGGCCCGCAGGCTATTTTTGGCCTAAAGTCTATTTTTAGACTATGTTTATTTTTAGACATATGGATCATGGTCTATGAGTTGCAGGATGCTATTTGTGGATGATTGGTCATGTTGGTAAAAATAGATGAACTTCTATTTTTAGACATATGGGCGGAGTCTATTTTTAGACTGCCAGGCTAAAAATAGAATAGTCGAATATTATTAGCTCTTAATAATATTTGGACTATAAACATTATCTTATCCTCTTGGAGCACTTCAGTTCGAGCTACAGATGTGGCACATGCAGCTGTCAGAAGGAAATACACTTTTATTATGGGTCAGTTGAGCTATTGCATGATGGACTTCAGTTAGAACTCAAGTGATTGAGTTTGGTGGAGTTGATTGAGGAGTTGATGGAGTTGTGTTCAGTTTGACTTGGTTGAACTAGTTGTATTTAGTTTAACTGCAAATACACTAGTGATGAGTGATGTGAATTAATTATTAATTAATTCGCTAATTATTAACGCATAAAGCAACTAAAGAATACATCAGTTAAATCAGTGCATGGACAGTTCAGTGGAGACAAGTGTTAGAGGTGGGTGAAAGAGTGAGACTGCTATCAGTTGTGACTATAGATGTGCATGAGATTTGCACATGCATTGATGGAGATTGCCAATGAGGATTGCGCAGTACAAGCCAAGGAAAACGAGCTTGGATCATTCACTATTCTTGCTTTGGATTGCGCAGTAGAGGCAGGCAGACAGTGGAGGAGATTTGAACCTGTGACTTGATTCAGATCTGAGCTAGTTTATGTGTAGCAGGTAGAGATAGTACTGAGTACTTGTGAGGAGTATTGTACTATGTATTGTTACATGTTCTCTATCATTATAATATACAGATAGTGTGGGGTTTCCAGCTGTATGCTTTCCCCGGGTTACATACTGTGTTAATGTGCACATGCGATTGATGTTTCATTGTTTTTAATTCCGCAAAATTGATGATCAACGTAGAGGAGGTTATGTATTATGCATGCATTCCACAATAGTGTATAATCAGGATAATCTCTGTGAATAAGTGTCATATTATTCAAAATTTCTACAGCAACTTGTACCGAAAAATGAAACTGCACCCGTACAGGTAGTAAACTCATCATAACAGCTGGCATCCAGCAGATAGGGTGAACCATCGCAAGAGTCGGACTTCACTCAAGAGATAGAGCAAGAACTTGAACAGATGGATACGTACATGGAGCAACATGAGTTAGAGAAAGATATCGACCTCATGCCTCACCATCAAGAGGTCGACCCTCTAGCTTCGCCGCTTCTAGAAGAGGAGTAAGTCCCAAGCGACCATGGAAAGATAGGATGGAGGCGGTGTTAGATGACAATGGGTTGAAGGAGTTCATAGAGGCTGAGGTCCCAAAGCCTACTGATGCTGCTCATGTTGAGGTTTGGCAAAAGAAGACAGAAAAGTGTCGAAGGGTTCTATTGGAGGGCGTGAAGGATCACATTGTGTCCAGCCTGCATGGAAAGGCTTCTCCATACTTGATGTGGAAAGCGTTGACAGATCTATTCCAAAGCAAGAGCGATCAGAGGAAGTTGGCGCTCAAGGATAAACTCAAAAACATTAAGTGTGAGAAAGGAGACAGTATGCCCAAGTATCTCACGAAGTTCACTCAATGTCAGGATGAGTTGGGAAGTGTGGGGGTGACTGCCGATGATGAGAACTTGGTGAGCTTGGCTCTCCTTGGTCTTCCGAAGAGTTGGCATTCCTATCAGGACTCTGTCAATGTTCGAGAGAAATTGCCAGGATGGGAGAGACTTTGGTCAGATCTTGTGCAGGAGGAGATCAGGCAGAATACCAGGGACGGATCTTCATCAAAGGCACCTGATGAAGAAAATTGCGCTTTGGCTGCCAAAGCAAAGAAGGGGAAGAGCAAGAAAGCTTCTCATTCCGGTGCGAAAGGCAAGAAGCAAGACATGTCCAAGGTGAAGTGCTTTCACTGTCACCAGCACGGACATTATGCCACAAATTGTCCGCAGAAGAAGAAAAATAAGCAAGCTGTTGGATCTGCAGCAGGAGAGGCCTTAGCCTCACAGTTTGAGCTTGATTTTTCGTTGATCGTATGCTTGGTATCAAGTGTGATGGGATCGGTATGGTTCTTGGACAGTGGTGCGTCTTTTCACATGACAGGAGATCGAGATTTGTTTTCTGATCTGGAGGAGAAAGATCTTGGAGTGCACATCGAGATGGGCGATGATGGTAGATACAGTGCGACCGGTATCGGTACCATTTCCTTTGAGAGGGAGTCTGGTAAACCCTTCGTATTGAAGGAAGTGATGCATGTTCCAGGATTGAAGAAGAATCTTATCTCTATGGCGATGTTAGAAGACAAGGGATATGATGTTGTTTTCAGCGAGGGAAAGGCTTTCCTGCGCAGTAAGACAACTGGAGAAACCCGGAAGATAGGGGTTCGAGTCAGGAACCTTTATCAATTGCATGTAGATGGCTGCGCAGCAATGGCATGCAAGGCAGAAGGATTGGTGAGCCGGGATGATGGCGAGCTGTGGCACAGGAGATTGGGCCACCTTCACCATGGAGCCTTGAAGATACTGCAGCAGATTACTACTGGGCTTCCTAAAGGCACTCTTGCGCAGTCAGATCAGTGCAAGGGGTGTACTTTGGGAAAATTTATGAAAGCCACCTTTCACGAGAAGGATAGTGGCGCCACAACGATCCTTAAGAGAATTCACATAGACGTGTGTGGACCTTTCTCAGTAGCTTCGACAGTAAAGCACAGGTACTATGTGATCTTTGTTGATGATTTCTCTCGAAAGTGCTGGATCTTCTTCATGCAGAAGAAGAGCGAGACATACTCAAAGTTCTGTGCTTTCAAAGCACTGGTCAAGAAGGAATCGAGGAAGAAGGTGAAGGCTCTTAGGAGCGATAATGGTGGTGAATTCATCTCTGGCAAGTTCAAGGACTTCTGCAGCGCAGAAGGGATTCGAAGAGAGCTCATAGCCCCCCATAACCCACAACAGAACAGGGTTGCTGAGCGGAAGAACAGAACGATCGTGGGTGCTGCACGAATGATGTTGCATGATCAGGGCCTACCCCTTCACTTGTGGGCAGAAGCATGCAATACTACAGTATATGTGCAGAACCGTTGTCCTCATAGGATACTTGGCATGAGTACACCCAAGGAGGCTTATTCTGGTAAGAGGCCTGATATTTCCCATTTGAAGATTTTTGGTTCTAACGTTTACATCCATGTGACGAAGGATGCCAGGAAGAAGCTGGAGCTGACCGCAGAGGTTGGGATATTTGTGGGGTACACTGATATGCCCCACAACTATCGTGTGTATTGTCCAGACAGTCGTAAGACTGTTGTGCGACGTGATATCAAATTTCGGGAGGAGAAAGCCATGAAGTGTTCACTTGAGAGGGAGCCACACTTGCATGCAGATGAGGAGCTATTAGTTCCTAAGGATGAGCTTCAGGGCGTGGATTAGCAAGTTCATGGAGTGGAAGAGACCACTCATGCAGTGCCAACCATCAGAGGGCGAAAGCGCACTACAGAAGCTGAGCGACTGGCTCAAGATGCAGAGAAGGTTGTAGGACCACCTATAGGACCATGCAAATAGAGACAGTCACCTGATCGGTACACTGGATACATGGCTCTTGTGAGCTAATGTGTTGTGACTGAGCCATCCTCTTTCGAGGAAGCTGTGGAGGATCCCGCATCGGTAGATGCCATGGTGGAAGAGTATGATTCGATTGTCAGAAACAGTGCATGGGAGATTGTCCCAAGACCGGAGGGGAAATCAGTGGTGGGTTCAAGATGGATCTACAAAGTGAAGCAGGCAGCTGACGGGAGCATGGAGAAGTACAAGGCAAGATTTGTTGCCCGAGGCTTCTCACAGATAGAGGGGATCGATTATGAGGAGACCTTTGCACCTATCGCAAGGTATTCTTCCATACGGACGATTCTTGCTCTCTCAGCGCAGATGGGGTGGCACATTCATCAGATGGATGTGAAGACTGCGTTCCTCAACACAGTCATTGAGGAGGAGGTGTACATAGAGCAGCTCGAAGTTTCAAGATCTTCAGCAGCGAGTCGCATGTATGCAGACTCAAGAGAGCGTTGTATGGGTTGAAACAAGCACCACGTGCTTGGTACACACAGATAGACAGTTATTTCACCGGACTTGGATTCTCCAAGAGTGAGGCGGATCCTAACCTATACCAGATTGTGGTGGAGGGTAATTTGCTTATCATTGTACTTTATATAGATGATTTGATTTTGACAGGTGATGAGCTGTTGATACTTTCATGCAAGGAGGATCTTGCTAAGGAGTTTGAGATGAAGGACTTGGGCCTCCTTCATTATTTCCTGGGATTGGAAATTTGGCAGCGCAGTGATGGACTATTTGTTTCTCAGGGTAAGTATGCTTGGGAGATACTGGAGAAGTTCAACATGCATGGCTACAAGCCTATTGATACTCCTCTTCCTGGAGGTTGGAGGAAGGAGGATGCTACTTCAGCAGAAGTAGTGGATGCCACTGTTTGTCGACAGTTGGTGGGGTCGCTTATGTATCTGTTCAATACACGACCCGATATATGTTATGCTGTTAACCAGCTTTCACAAGCTATGGTTAAGCCAACCAAGCTCTTCTGGAAGGCAGGCAATCATGTATTGCGTTATCTCAAAGGCACATCGGGATATGGATTGTGGTACAGACAGGAGGATGAGGGGAAGCTATGTGGCTTCACGGATGCAAATTGGGCAGGGAGCCCAACGGACAGAAAGAGCACATCTGGAGGGATTTTCAATATCGGGTCGACAGCAGTTTCTTGGTACATCAAGAAGCAGAGATCCGTGGCACTCAGTTCAGCAGAGGCCGAGTATATGGCAGCAAGTTTGGCTGCATGCGAGGTTATATGGATGAGGAAGATCCTGGTCGGGTTGTTCGGTTCATGCTTGGAGCCTACTGTGATTTATTGTGATAACCAGAGTTGCATTAAACTCTCGGCTAATTCAATATTTCATTATAGATCTAAGCACATTGACATCAGGTACCATCATATCAGAGATTGTGTGCAGCGGAGAATCATGTTACATTCATACATTCCAACGAAGGATCAGGATGCTGATATCTTAACGAAGGCGCTCACCAGGAGCAAATTCGAATACCACCGAGGCAGGATAGGGGTTGCTGATAATCCATATCTTGTTGAGAGGGAGTGTTGAAAATGCAACAAGATGATGGAGTTTAGTGAAAAGAAGTCGCCTTCACTAAGTGGGCCCGTAGGCTATTTTTGGCGCAAAGTCTATTTTTAGACTATGTCTATTTTTAGACATATGGATCATGGTCTATGAGTTGCAGGATGCTATTTGTGGATGATTGGTCATGTTGGTAAAAATAGATGGACTTCTATTTTTAGACACATGGGCGGAGTCTATTTTTAGACTGCCAGGCTAAAAATAGAACAATCGAATATTATTAGCTCTTAATAATATTTGGACTATAAACATTATCTTATCCTCTTGGAGCACTTCAGTTCGAGCTACAGATGTGGCACATGCAACTGTCAGAAGGAAATACGCTTTTCTTATGGGTCAGTTGAGCTATTGCATGCTGGACTTCAGTTAGAACTCAAGTGATTGAGTTTGGTGGAGTTGATTGAGGAGTTGATGGAGTTGTGTTCAGTTTGACTTGTTTGAACTAGTTGTATTTAGTTTAACTGCAAATACACTAGTGATGAGTGATGTGAATTAATTATTAATTAATTCACTAATTATTAACTCATAAAGCAACTAAAGAATACATCAGTTAACTCAGTGCATGGACAGCTCAGTGGAGACAAGTGTGAGAGGTGGGTGAAAGAGTGAGACTGCTATCAGTTGTGATTATAGATGTGCGTGAGATTTGCACATGCATTGATGGAGATTGCCAATGAGAATTGCGCAGTACAAGCCAAGGAAAACGAGCTTGGATCATTCACTATTCTTGCTTTGGATTGCGCAGTAGAGGCTGGTAGACAGCGAAGGAGATTTGAACCTGTGACTTGATTCAGACCTGAGCTAGTTTGTGTGTAGCAAGTGGAGATAGTACTGAGTACTTGTGAGGAGTATTATACTATGTATTGTTACATGTTCTCTATCATTATAATATACAGATAGTGTGGGGTTTTCAGCTGTATGCTTTCCCCGGGTTACATACTGTGTTAATGTGCGCATGCGATAGATGTTTCATTATTTTTAATTCCGCAAAATTGATGATCAACGTAGAGGAGGTTATGTATTATGCATGCATTCCACAATAGTGTATAATCAGGATAATCTCTGTGAATAAGTGTCATATTATTCAAAATTTCTACAACAACTTGTACCGAAAAATGGAACTGCACCCGTACAGGTAGTAAACTCATCATAACAACTGGCATCCGGCAAATAGGGTGAACCATCGCAAGAGTCAGACTTCGCTCAAGAGATAGAGCAAGAACTTGAACAAATGGATACGTACATGGAGTAACATGAGTTAGAGCAAGATATCGACCTCATGCCTCACCATCAAGAGGTCGACCTTCTAGCTTCACTGCTTCCAGAAGAGGAGCAAGTCCCAAGCGACCAAGGAGACACTGAGATCCTTGGAGATCAGCCGGAAGGAGAGATGCACAACATCTCATTCGACGAGTTGCAACATAGAGTTGTACAATCTCGCAGAGTGTCGACTCTGGATGATCATACATCTCCTGCGCAGTTTGAGGAACGAGTGATCGTGTATGACATGCACAAACATCTAGCAACATTGGCCGATGCTACCAGATCCTATGCCGAATCCTCGAGCTCGAGTGTTCGCTTCCTTATAGCTGAGAACGAGTGAATGGATAAGGAGCTATAGACGGCTAAGCAAGGAGAAGAATTGGTTACAACATCCGCTTGAGCAGAATTGAAGAAGGCAATACTGGATGAAGTATTATCCCTTGACACAGTCATATAGGCGTTGTATTCCAAGTTTGGCACAGTGCATAAGGTAGTCGTCCATAGCAACGGTTGGTAGCAGCGATGTGCTAGAAGAGCACGTATCCTGTCGAACGTGCATGCTGTTATTGATCACATGCAAACATGGACGATGAGATACAAGGGAGACCCGTTACACTTGCCTAAGATGATGAAGCCCAAGGAAGTCAAGCTGAAGGGACGCATCCGGAGTCAAATCCAGAACTACGAAGGTCTCCCGCAGCTCATCACTAGTCTACAGGCTTTCCATGCACGTGTATTCAAGAGTATGGATGTTGTTGTGTGCACACATGCGATCCCATCTATTAGGACACTCACCCAGGAAAAGATAAAGGCACAGGTCCAACTGGAGCTTGACTCGTAATTTGATGAGTTGATGCGCATAGCCACTAGCCCAGACTTGTTGATCAGTGCAGATACCATGCACAAGTATGTTTCTGGTTCAGCTGCACTCAAGACAATGATGCGCATGCTATCAAACGAGTTGGATAGAGGAGCCCAAGCAGTGTACCCGGATGCTATGGAGGTAAGAGTTTGTTTCTAGAAAGATGTCACCTTAGAGTACACGGACACCATCGCGGACTACCGAGCTTGGCATCAGTTCGCTACTGTCAACCACCATGAGGATGTCGAAGAGTTTGTCTTCCAATAGTTGTCCAAGTCATAGTGATGTCTTTCATGGCTTGCTCAAGCCATTTTGTCTCACATGGGTACATGTGCATTGTAATGTAACGTCTTGTCAAGTGTAAGTTCAAGTGTCGATAGCTGGACATAACAGTGGTAGAGTAGATGAAGAGTCATGAGGGTAGATAAACTGTCACAAAGGGGAATGTCAAGGGTCACCCCACCCTTTGCTATATATAAAGTCCCTCATAACTCATTGTATAAGATTTTGGTCAGCCATGCTTCCGATAGGACTATCTTAGAGAGAGCTTGCATATTATTGTAATGAGCCTTAGCTTCTCCACTACGCAGAGCTAATATATCACTTTGGTGGAGCAAACGCAGCGACTGTAATGTTCTGTTGTCAGAACTAGTGGTTGGACATGGATGTATTTTATGACTAGAACTTACACTTTTTAATATAATTGAGCCAACATGTTTCATGCATATGTCGTATTGTATTTCAGCTATCTTGTTTACTCTAAATGATATATGTATCTATTTGCTTATGCATGCATGTGTAGCTATTTTCTGTATATGTATGTATGAATCTTTCTGAAAAGTGTTGTTGGTTTAACCATCACTTTGGATTGCTATCTCACTTGCCTTCCATGTTGTGATGCATCTTAGCTCGTGTGTTCCCTTCTTAACTGTGTGTTGTCACAAGTTTCCAATAGGCAGACTCACCTCACTCTCCGTGTGTTAGAATTGCTCATGCACCTTCCTTGACTTATTGCATATGTCACACCCTTGCTACCAATAGGGACATCTTACTTTCATATGTGTGAAAAAACGGTCAAGGCGATACCGTACGGCTCACTGCAGGGACTCTTACACCAAACGGTCTGAGGTCTAATTGGGACTTCTTACCGAGGAGATCCCTTGACATGTTGGTGGGTCCAACACCGTCAAAATTTCTGGCGCTAGAAGGAGGGCCAGATGACAAGATGTGTCCTCTCATCCTGTTTTGAACCTTTGCACATCTATCATGGAGTCTTGCACACTCAACCCTCCACGATGTTTTTCGCATGCCGAACCTGTCCACATCACGAGGGAGTTCTTTGATCTCTTGTCTAAATACACGTATGATGGTGAAGGCAAAGTGGCATGGCCTGTGTTCTTACATGACTTCCTTGCCATGCTTGACGAGGAAGATGGATGTTCTGACAAACAAGCTAGTCTGCTGCTTGCATACACACTTCGTGAATCCCCACTACGGTGGTTGTGCAGCCTACCGGCTAACAGCATGCACTCACTTGAGCATTTATGTGATCTCATTGAAGATACTTTCCATCATTTTGATCCAGAACATCTTGACCACCAACTGTTACAATAATGGAAGGCTCTGCATGAATCGCCTGACAATTTTGGCAGTGCTTCCGTGTTTTGCAGTTTCAAGCTCCGAAGAGCCAGATGAAGTTTCAATATCTCATTGATAGATTCAAGTATTGCCTTATCAAATCTGTTAATACCAAGAAGAAATATGAGCCCAAGTCTCGCTCAACATACTTCAGTGATAGAGTTCAACAATCACAAATGGATACGGTCACTGTCACAAGTGATTCTTCGTTGTCCCCTCATCAAATAGCTCCACCATTACAGAGTGATGCGGGAGATCAAGCACACACATCTGTTCAGTTGTCACATCCTCCCAACATCACGCCGCTTAATTTTCACACATATTTGGTTGTGAGTCCATTGAGTTGTCATATGCATTTTGTACCACAACCTCTATCTTCGTACTCGGATGATTCTCCGGATGATATTGTCTTGTGTTCTTCCATTTCGGACTCTATAGTTGTTGTGAACGAGGATTAAGCCATCGACGGAGATGGTGTTGCACAACCAACATGCATCTTTTTTCCTGGCATCTTTGGTGAACTTGCCATCCATGATTTCACATGTGTATGTTCATCTACAGATGCAACCATTGTTGATCACTCGCAGGACACACCAGATTCCAATCCATCATCCGACAACGGAGAGGATAAATTATTCATTAAAAATCCACTTGACCTTTCATATGCCTTTTCCAGAAACACAGAGGATGGATTTGTCCGCTTCTCATCTACCCCTCTGTTTGATTTACCAGATCATGAGGATGCCAATGAAATAATTGATTTTTTTGTATCATAGCTGTCATGATCTATTTACTCCCATATTTGATCACGATCATGATTCTATCGCAATTGATTTTCGAAGCCACTTGTTTATGATGATCTATCTGGCGAAGAAGTCGAAACCCCACAGACTGTCAAGGCACTTCAACCCGAGCTGATTGTTATGTCAAGCCCTCGCTGTCCTAAGGTTGGTTTCGCTTCAGATTAGGAAATTGTTCAATTACCTAAGGCTCCTCATCACTCATCTGTATGCGTTGAAGATCAATCTCACACACAGATCATGCTTCCTCCACTCGAACTACATGATCCCATCGCTCATGCATTGGAGGAATCTTACATTGCAAGCACACGTGCACGATGCAAGTTTTCTTTATTTCTTTCGTTTGCTTGCATGTTATAGTCAAGAGTATGTGTCTTCACAGCTGCACGCAGTGTCGCACAACACCGTGATAAGTACATGGACTGCATGTCATGTACTTGCGCTCACTTATGTCCTGTGGACACATTTAAACTTGAAGTGTGTTTGTCTTCACTGTTATATCTTTCTTGTTTTCTAGTTCACACAACCGGGTTGTTCGCGGACCAAGCCTTCACCAACATGGGTCAACCAATGCGCCAGTGGCTGCATTGGAAATATCACTTCATGTGATCAGGCCCATGCACTGTTAGCTGAGGAGTAGGAGTAGTATTTGCTTTCAGTTTATTTGCTTGCATCCCTGTTTGCTTTCTTGCTTTGCATGTGTGTTTATATGCTTGCTTGTTTTCTTACTCACTTTTCTTTCACATTTACTTATTCTTCTGCTTTGCTTTGTTGTCTATTTGCCTGTTTTTGTTCGTAGGTTAGTTTCACATGAAACCGTGCACGATTCTTGAAATAAGATGAGTAAAGTGCAAGAGGGCTTGTGCAGCTATCACTACTTGGTTATTTGTCATCTTGCCTCTATGTGAAGAACTTGTTACTTTTGGTCCATGATACGGTGATGGAAAATATGTACTGTTCAAAGTGAACCTTGGTGAAAACACAACGCTTGTGCGCTAACTAGTGTCACTTACTCTAGTCGGTTGTTTTTGGGTTAACCCTTGGCAGCTCAGTCAAGTAGAGTAAGGTGATGGGGAAAACCTTAACAGGTGCATCAGAGGTATACAATAAACTACTTCTTTGAAGGAACAACCTATTCTGCACTCAATAAGTCGGGATTCCTCTTCCGCCTCTGAAATGAATAAGTGTTATGCACAGTTATGAAAATGAAAAATTTCAAAAATGAAAAGTGAAAAATTTCAAAAATGAAAAATGAATAAGGCGAAAGAAGAGAAAGGCTTCCTACGTAGAGAGGTGATGCAAGTAACTCCGTCGGGGTACTAACCACGCTCGCTAGCAGTGGAGCGATGCTTGTGTTCCTACTTGATTCCGTCGGGGTACTGTCTAGGCCTGCTGGCAGCGAAGCAACACCAAAGATGAAACTATGACTCTGACGACTATACTACTTGTGCACCAATATACCCCTCAACCCCAATCGAAACAACTGTGTTGCCTTGGCTTAGAATGTGTGTTAATCAACCAAGAGCTTGGAAGATGCTACATCTTACAATCAAGCAAGTGTGGAAACCAAGACGAGCTAAGAAATGAACAATACTTCTAGAGGTGTTAGACTAGCTTTTCACGAACAAGGTCCATTCAGAGAGCTAGGGTTCTACCAGTGTGTCACCAAGTGTTGTAACGGCTACAACCACCCTCCAAAATTTTTCCTTAGCTTGGTTTTGGAGCCTCCCTACCAACCTTCCTCAGCAACATGTCTTGCCTTATCAATTACACAAGCTTCAGTGATTTTCTGGCAGACTGTCAGCTTGTGCATGATAGCTTGTTGCATCCCCCTCACAGGTTGTTTCTCCAGACTTGGTCCCGCTGTAGGTTGACTATCTCCCTCAAGAAATTGCGCAATCTTGTCTGGTAGACTGCTGGGCTCCAGAATTGTACAAATCTGCAAATCACCCTTCGTTGCCAAAACTGCGCAATCTGTCCCAGCAGGTCTGCTCAGTTGCTCAACCCAAAAATTGTGCAATCCTTCTAGGTAGCCAGCCCAACTCCCTCCCAGAAATGTGAAATTTTTTCCCTTAGTTGAACAAGCTGTTGCATGTGCCATTGAGATGACCGGTTCCACTCAGGACCGAGAAAACTTGACTTGCATGCATGGGCTGCTTTTTCCCAAAATAGCAAAAAGCAACATGCAAAAAGCATCCCTATATTTTAGGGATCTATTTTTAGCAGTTAAAGGTTGCATGCAAATATCGTTTTAGAATCATTCCTCCAAGTGTCGCTTTTTCCTAGATTTGTGGCATGCGCATCATGAGCCTCAAAATTATTTATTCGACGCTTTAGAGCTCACTTATTCACATCGCACTTGGACCCCTGACATCCCATAGCACATCCATGAGTCTTTGACACATCCAACTCATATATTCACGGGTAAGTCCTCTTAGCTTGTCTTTTGCAACATTTATGTCGCTTTTTGTGTTTTAACTTGTGTGAGTGTTGTTTGCTTGATTTCTGTGAATACTTGTTGTTGTTTACATGCATACTAGCTCGTACTAGCACCGTTTCAGTTTTCATTGGCATCTCACTGTTGTCGCATGCATGAAACTGTTCTGCATGAATGGTCATCGATTCGGAAACTCGCTTCACCCACATGCATGTTGTTCTGTTTTCTGAATATTTTGTTCGTTGTTTGCATGCACGATCATTCACTCCTGCTTACACTCAGAATCGCCATGCATTCACATTCACATTTGCTTTTAGTTGCCCGTTGGCGGGTTTGGGTAGCCTTGGCCCAGACTCTGCCTCAGCAAGATAACATTACGCAATCCTGAGAGGGAAGGCTCTATCTTCCTCTCAGAAAATGTGCATTTCTGCCCAGTGATTGTCCTCCATTCTTGCATTGCGCAATTCTGAGGGACACTGACTGCTGGCCCAGAAAATTTCGCAATGAAGTCACTGGGCCTGCAACCATAGCAAGCTGGAATTGCGCAATGCAACTAGCCTAGATTACGCATTGCGCAATTCCAGCAACTAGCCTGCCTCCCAGACAGCCCAGACTGCCTTTTTCGCAATTCTGGTAGCCAATCTCCCAGCCTTCTAGGAAAAATTGTGCAATCCTTATGAGTCAATCCCCAGGTATGTTGCATGTCATTCCTCAAGTTTGCTTTTCTTGCCATGCATGTCGTTATGTCTCCAAATCTAGCAGGTGTTTGTCTGCCTCTTAGCAGTTCAGGATCAATGGCTGCCAAGAGATCAGGATCAAAGGACACTGACGAAAGTGCAACTGGAGCAACAGTTGAGCGAGTGTCTACAAGTCTGCCAATCTATGCAGACACCAAGCTGATTGTAGACAAGGACATCACACTGAAATGGCAAGAGGTCAATGATGCATTTGCAGGCATATTTGGGGAAGACCTTGAAGACCGCCAAGTCTATGTGAACATCCACAAGTCTAGCTTGTACTGGATTGCATGCAGGTATTATGTGCTCCCATGCACAAACATGATGCATTGGATCATATCGCACACTGATCCCGAGACGATGACATTGAGCAGTGCCAGCGAAATGAAGATTGTTACCTTTAGGGCATAAGATTATGATGAGATGTATCATATGTCGAAGCCCGTGATCACCATGGAGACTCCCTTCGGTATACCCAGTAGCAATGCCAACTCCAGAGATACCTTAAAGAACTAGGTGAAGGAGCTGGCTAATTCAAGATGACACCCAACCAGGTCTACAAGATGAAGATACCGCGAAAGGCGTATCAATACTTGGACATCTTTGCATGTTATCTGTATGGCCAAGAAAGCACAGAAACCTTCCCACAGAGTTGGGTGATCGCATTGGACCAACTAGCCAGAAAAGGCAAAGCATGCAACTGGTCTGACATGTTGGCTCACCAGCGGAAGGAACAGGTAACAAGGGCTCGATAGCCACCCAATGGTATCCAAGCATAAATCTACATGTCCGCTTACATCTTGGATGAAATCTGTGCCCGTCAAGAGTTCCTAGGCTTGAAGTGGGCATGGACATCGACGAATACCTCTGTGAACACTTATTGTAAGATGTTCTCTTAATGCAACTTCAGAGGAGTTATCACACAATTGTCCGATCATTTTGTCACCCTGGTTTACAAGATGATATTCGAACAGGATCCACCCTGCATGTCGAAGATAACAACGGAGGCACTGATCGACATAGTTGATTGGTATGCACCGTCCGACACCTTCATATAGATGTATAGCGCGGAGAAGCCTCTGCATGTTCTACCAAAGTTTGCCCTGGACAAAATCGTCATGCAAGAAGTATCATATCACACCTCGACAAGATTATTAGCTAGGCTACATCGGAAGAAGAAGGCACCTTGGCCTGCTCTTTGTTGCGGATCGGGTTATACAAGATAGAGAGTTTCAAGCATGTAGATGTCGAAGCAAAGGAGATGAAGAAATACCCATTTGACGCCTGAAGTTACAATCCATATGACCCGCATTGTCTTATGAAAGACCACTGCATGAGAATACAGTTTAATTGGATCCAAGGGGGATGTCATTGGGCGGAGGAAGACCCATGTAGATATTGTTACAGTTTCTCTAGACCCAATGAACCAGCTGGCCTCGCTATGTAATGAGTAGCGAAGAAGCGTGACGCAGCATCCCAGAGAGCACCAGAAGCAGCAGCAGCGGAGGTAAACATACCAGTGCGTGGCAAGTGCAAAGGAAGATTGTTGACAACATGGAAGAAGAGAAAAGCTACAAGTTCTGAGCAAAGCCACATGTGCAGAAAACAACTTTGACAATAGAGGCAAAGAGGCAACAACGCGACAAGAGAAACGCACAAAGGCAGAGAGAGAAATGGAGAATGGAGGAAATAGAGAAGGAGTTGCATGTGTTGAAGGAGCAACTCCAGAAGGAACAAGAGTTGCGCAAACATGAGAAGGAAGCGCAATAGAAACATGTACAACAGGGGGCGCAACTTGTACAGACAAATGAAATTGCACCCGTACAAGTAGTAGACTCATCAGAACAACTGGCATCAGGCAGATAGGGTGATCCATCATACGAGTAGGACTTGAATAGATGGATACAGACATGGAGCAACAAGAGTTAGAGAAAGATATCGACATCATGCCTCACCACCAAGAGGTCGACCCTCTAGCTTGACCACATCCAGAAGAGGAGCAAGTCCCAAGCGGCTGAGGAAACACTGAGATCCTTGGAGATCAGTCGAAAGGAGAGATGCACAACATCTCATTCGACGAGTCTCAACATAGAGTTGTGCAATATTGCAGAGTGTCAACTTCAGATGATCATACATCTCCTACAGTTTGAGGAACAAGTGATCATGTCTGACATGCACAAACAGGATCGAGGATCGAGTGTTCACTTCCTTATAGCTGAGAACGAGCGAATGGCTAAGTAGCTATAGATGGCCAAGCAAGGAGAAGAATCGGTTAGAGCATCTGCCCGAGTAGAATTGAAGAAGGCAATACTGGATGAAGTATTTTCCCTTGACACGGTCATGCAGGCGTTGTATTCCAAGTTTGGTACCGTGCATAAGGTAGTCATCCATCTCAATGGTTGGCAGCAACGATGTGCTAGAAGAGCACGTATCTTGTCCAACGTGCATGTTGTTGTTGATTACATGAAAATATGGACAATGATATACAAGGGAGCCCCGTTACACTTGCCTAAGATGATGAAGCCTAGAGCAGTTGAGTTGAAGGCATGCATCCGAAGTCAGATCGAGAACTATGAAGATCTCTCGTAGCTCATAATTAGTCTATTGGCTTCCCATGCACATGTATTCAAGAGTATGGATGTTGTTGTGCACGCACATGTGAATCCATCTATTGGGACACTCATGTTGGAAAAGACAAAGGCACAGGTTTGACTGGAGCTTGACTCGTACTTTGACGAGTTGATGCGCATAGCCACCAACCTAGACTTGTTGATCAGTGCAAACACCATGCACAAGTATGTTGTTGGTCTGGCCACACTCAAGACAATGATGCGCATGCTATCAGACAAGTTGGATAGAGGAGCCCGAGCAGTGTACCCAGATGTTATGGAGGCAAGAGTTTGTTTCCAGAAAGATGTCACCTTAGAGTACACGGACACCATCGTGGACTACTGAGCTTGGCATCAGTTTGCTACTGTCAACCACCATGAGGATGTCGAAGAGTTGGTCTTCCAACAGTTTTCCGAGTCATAGTGATGTCTTGCATGGCTTGCTCAAGCCATTTTGTCTCACATGGGTACATGTGCATTGTAATGTAACGTCTTGTCAAGTGTAAGTTCAAGTGTTGATAGTTGGATGTAACAATCATAAAGTAGATGAAGAGTCATGAGGGTAGATGAACTGTCACAAAGGGGAATGTCAAGGGCCACCCCACCCTTTGCTATATATAGTCCCTCATAGCTCATTATATAGGCTTTTGGTCATCCAAGCTTCCGATAGGACTATCTTAGAGAGAGCTTGAACAGTATTGTAACGAGCCTTGGCTTCTCCACTGCACATAGCTAGTATATCTCTTTGGAGGAGCAGGTGGCAGTGACTGTAACGTACCATTGTCGGAATTAGTTGTTGGACATGGATGTATTGTATGACTGGAACTTACACTTCTTAATATAACAGAGCCAACATGTTTCATGCATATGTCATATTGTATTTTAACTGTCTTGTTTACTCTAAATGATATATGTATCCGTTTTATTACGCATGCATGTGTAGCTATTTTTGTATATGTATGTATGCATCTTTCTGAAACGTGTTGTTGGTTTAACCATCACTTTGGATTGTTAGCTCACTTTCATTCCATGTTGTGACGCATCTTATCTCGTGTGTTCTCTTATTAACTCCGTGTTGTCACACGTTTCCAAGGGGCGCACTCACCTCACCCTCCGTGTGTTAGAACTGCTCATGCACCTTCCTTGACTTACTGCATATGTCACACCCTTGCTACCAACAGGGACATCTTACTTGCCTCTGTGCGAAACCGCAGTCAAGGCGATACCATACGACCCACTGCTGGGACTCCTACACCAAATGGTCTGAGGTCTAATTGGGACTTCTTACCGGGAGATCCCTTGACATGTTGGCGGGTCCAGCACCGTCAATAGAAGGGAATTTAGAATTTCTAGGAGCAATAGCAAAAAAATCAGTAAATACTTCATGTACAGTATCACTCAAAAGAGTGAGAGTGATGAAGAAACGCAAACCTTGAGGACATAGAGGAGTTTTACATATTTTTTTTAATTAAAATAAAAAGAGAAACTGAAATTGAAACAAGTTAACAATCTAAACTTTCTCTAGAGCTTCGAAAAAGACGAGGCCAAATGTCAATGGCTCAACAAAAATTTTGAGAAACCCTCCGAAAAATGATTGTGTTCGTAACCTTAAACATCTGAAAACCTAACTTGCAAATAGAAGGAGGAAGACCTAAGCAATAAATGAGTTTGTTTCCTTGATGATAACTTGCAACCCTTAAAAAAATATGAACATCCTTGCCCTATGACAAGGACAAAACCGTTATGAGTATCAGTTATATATATATATATATATATATATATATATATATATATATATATATATATATATATATATAGATAGATATATAGATATATATATATAGATATAGATATAGATATAACAAGAGTATTACGAAACTAACCATTTGAATGTCAAATTAGCAAGGAAAACCCTTCCCTACTAGCCTACGAGTAGAACTCCATCTACAAACTTTCCAGAATGCAAATGACACAGGAGGTCGAGGAGGGTGTAGGGTGGTTACCCTAACCACCCAAAGAAACACCAATCATTGTTGGATGGGAACCTAGGATGACGATCGTTCATTCCTAATAGCCCATGTGATTAGGAAGAGGTGTCAAGGTGATATTAGGCCACGAAGTCTTGAGTGTATGCTCCTCATGCTAATAAGATGGGAGATACATTATAATCCTTGATGAAAAGTACACATCGAAGGAGGTATGAAATTAAAATTAACGTAAAATCCATAATTAGAACACTCCCATATAGATAAATCATAACCCAATAGTAAAATTATATAGTAATTAAAGTAATGTATTAAGTTCGAATTGTGTAAATGTTACAAACTCAAAAGAGATATATGATGCCAAAAATGGGCCTATGTAAACATATGAATCCCTAACCTTTTATTTAAGTTTCCATAAGGAGGGGGCCTTTATAGTAGAAATAAAGTATTAGAATATTGAGGAAAACAAATCTACAAGGGGCAGTGATGAAAATAAAAAAGTAAAAAAATTCTCCACAAATCTATGATGACATTTTTTTGTTATGTGCAAATCATATATATACTTTGAATGAGGTACATTACAATGAGCTATTTAATCTACATGGTTGCCTTGATTTCTGGCTAAGGTATGAAATATATTAGGTAGTATCAAAAGAATACAATGAAATTGTTGATATTTTATAATACTTTTAATTAAAATTAATTAATTAGTTATAATAAAAATAATTTATATTTTATAATACTTTTAATTACTTAATATTTGTAGTTAATACGATTTTTTTTATTTAGATTAGTTTTATTTAAAAACAATCAATTTCAAATTGAACCTGAAAAGAAATTATAGTATCTCTCATTAGAATTGTAACATGCATCATAAGAAGGTGGCCAACCCCAAACATAGCCCTTATTGAGTTCACGATTTCAGAGAGATAAATCTTTTGTGCCAATTCCATGACTGCCAATCCACCAAGTTTGGAAAGACTGTTACACTCTAGAATATACAAAGACAGAAAGAAGCCAACCATGCCCGCCATCAGATGCTGGTTTTTAAACAAATGTTTTGGATGGAGATCAGTTGGTTCTGGTCTGAGTGCCCATCAAGGTTATGGTTCAAATCATAGTTACCAAATTCGGTCGTACTAGCCAAAAAAATTCGAAAATACGCCGATTTGGTTCATTCAACTGTGAATTCAGTAATTTTGGTTCGGTACGGATTATTGCGAACCAAACCCTTGGTCTATAATAGTATTCATAATAAGGGGGAGGAGGTGCAATCATGTTTGCTTGTACCCTGGAATATTGGGGCAGATCCGCTTTTTCTTGCCTTGATTCTCTTTGACGCACCAGGGGAGTTATTCTGAATTAGGTTTGACTTCTAATAGGGTGATTATGGGTTCTACGGGCTGGCCCCACAAAGGAATGGGTACATGTCCTTGCTTAACCTTGGTGATGTCATTGGCCAAATTAAAAGTAAAATTAAATTGCAATGTAATTTATTATTTGAGAGAGAGAGAGAGAGAGAGAGAGAGAGAGAGATAACATGAACGATTAGATTTTATTAATTGTTGAGTGGTTGGGCCGAAGACAAAACAACTTCTGTTACATAGAGCTTCCGTGGAGTGCTTCCAGTCTACACAACGTCAACAAAGACCGATATTCATTGGCCATACGATGTGAATCCCTTTTCATTGTTAGTTTCTGATGTTATTGCAAAGGGAACCGTGAGGGCGATGCACAGGAAGTAGCTTGTGTTGCAGTTCCGGTTCTCGCTGATAGAAAGAGTCGAAGACTGGAGGTACCCAGGAACTATTCCTTCAACGTATCAGCTCTGGCTTCAACTGCCTTCATGGGGGTATTGAGCTGGTCCGCTTTTTTTTTATCCATGCTTGATTGCTGAATGCGTAGATGCTGCCTTGGGCGCTCAGGAGTGTTGGCCGAGGTGAGAGGGATGAGCAGGAAATGAGTTCCTGGCTGTGATGCTGAAACAGAGATCTTGCCTGAGATGCTAAAACAGAAGTTCTGAAGAGATGAGATCATTTGGTCGCTGTCTGCGATGATTGATTGAAAAACGTGGAAACAAATACTTTGTCGGTTGGAGGGCGAGACTAGGATCTTTTTGCCACCATTGCCCTCTTCTTGAACAACTCAAATACTTCTCAGTTATGGAATAGGTTGCCATACGATTGCTTCATCATTTTTTAAAAATTCTCCTTGGGCTAAGAGGCAGCCCATGTTTTCCCTTATATCAGCTTCCTTATTTAAATTTCGGAGGATGTGGTAGAATGAACTAACGGTGAAACTCTGAAGCACTTTCCTGAGTCTGTGCAGGGTCTTGTTGAGCACTGGATTATTGAGTTGATCTTCTGTGTTTAAGGTTTTTATCAGGATTTCCGAGTCCCCGAAGACTTGAAGGTTTTCCCCTCCATTCCCCTGAGCAAGCTGGCATGCTTTGAGCAATCCTAAGATTTATTCCTGGTTGTTAGTGCTCTGCCCTAGGCCCCAACTGAAACTGTCTTTGTTGGTTTCCTTTGGAGGCTCTGTCGAAGAATATCATGACTTTTCCCTGTTTCTTCCACCACTCTTGAAATTCCAATTCAGAGATCCGGAGCCGCCACTCAGGGTTGGAGCATGGCCAAGAGTGGTTCTTTTTTTTGCTGGCACGCCTCAGAGAATCACCGAGCCAGCTGATCTCTTCAGGGAGGAGCGCATTGTCTGGCTTATGAGGCTGGTTCTCGATAGTTTCCAACAACAATGCTTTGGCTTTGGCAGCCACTACAATGGGAGAGTGCAGACTATTTTTGAAAATGGCTTCATTCCTTGCTAACCACACTTCTAACAAATGAATTTTGGTATTGCATACCAGATTTTGGTCCACGTGGATTTTCTCTTCAGTGCGTGAGGGGAACGTCCTTTCCAGGAGGTGAAAAGATTAACTACTGAGAGCTGCGTTGGGATTTGAGCATTGAGTTTGTGCATAGCCTGCATCCAGACTTCTTGAGTGAATGTGCAGTCAATAAACAGATGATCAATCGTTTCCTGAGCCAAACAATAGAGAGGGCATCTATGGGGTCCGATGATTCCACGTTTCGCTAGGTTGTCTCCTGTGAGGACCCTTCTGTGCATGAGAATCCAGCAGAAGAAGTTTATCTTTGGGAGGCCAAAGGGGTCCCAAACATGCTGCCAGAGCGAAGGAGAGTGGATCTGTGGATGATGTTCTTGGAGAGCTGCAAAGCCCTGCGATGCTGAGTAAGCACCATTCTTCCCCCAACCCCATTTGTCCCTTGAACGAAGATGCACGGGAGCCAGTCCCGAGATCGCAGCTAGGAAGAGGTGGTGTTGTGTATGCAGCCTTTCTGGGAGGCGTTGGAAAACCCAGGCAATCTCGTTCCCATCAAAGTCCCAAGAAGAAATATCTTGCCAACTTGTGGATGTCTTGTTGAATTAGCCAGTCACGCAGATCTGCAAATTCAGGGGTGAATTTGAGGGGTTGGAGGCCCATGATCTTGTCTTCCCACAACCCGATTCTTTTGCCATTTCCAGGGATTCTGTACAGGCGTTCTTTAAAGAACTCCCAGCTTCGGCTGCATAGCTTCCAAAGAGTGGTTCCTTTGCTGGAGACTCCTTCTTCCATATTGTTTATTGAGAGCCCATGCAAATACTTTTTAATGAGAACTTGACTTACTGGATGTCGATGATTTGAGAAGATTTTCCAAAGAATCTTTCCTCCCAAACCCAGATTGCCCAACCCGGGGTCTCTTACCTGAAGACCACCTTTTGATAATGGCCTTTTCACAATGTCCCAACTTACTAGATGAATTTTTTTTTATTCCCCTTTCCTCCTTGCGACAGGAAATTTCAAATTAGCTTAGAGAGTTACTCGGTGATCATTTTTGGAGCTAAGAGGAATGAGGCCTGATAAATTGGAAGGGACAGATTTTACAAGAATGAGCTCCCCAGCTGTGGTAAGCCATTGGCCACCCCAAGCAGTCATTTTCAGCTTTACTTTGGAGATAATTCCCTGCCAATGAGGGGCCTTGCTGGTTCCCAGAGTTAAAGGCAGCCCTAAGTACTTGACTTTGTCCCAAGAGGAAAAGCCCGTGAAGCCCAGGGCTTGAGCAATCTAAAGAATAGTTTGTTGGTCTACTGCCCAGCCATACACTGCACTTTTCCTCCTGTTGGCCAGAGCTCCGGATACTTTGCAAAAATTTTGAATAACATTGTTAAAAGCCCTTGCAATTTTAATGGAGGCACCTCCCATAAGAAGAGAGTCATCGATGAACAAGGCGTGGTTGATTGGGTCTGAACCTTTTATCGCCCTGATGCCTGGGAGTGTCCCTTTTAATTTCTCTGCTGTCAGCTTTCGGCTTAGGGAATCTGCCATCAAAATGTACAGGAAGGGGGACAGTGGGCAGCCTTGCCTTATGCCCCTCGAGGCTTTGAAATAGTTGGCCAGCCTTCCATTTACTAAAGGGGCTATCCATGGCTCTCCTATACAAGCTTTAATCAATTTTATAAAATCAGGGCTGAAACCAAAAGCGGAAAGAACTTGGAGAAGGAAAGAATGTCTTACTCGGTCAAAGGCATTCGCCATGTCCAACTTAATGAGCATCCCTTTCTCTTGGCATTGGTGGCTGGAATGAATGATTTCCTGCACCAAGATCACGTTGTCCAGGATATGCCTTCCTTTAACAAACCCCCCTTGGTTGGGAGAGATTAGTTTTTCCAACAAAGGCCTTATTCTATTCGCCAAGAGTTTGGAGAGAAATTTTTAGGATAAATTGCAAAGCGAGATTGGCCTAAAACGATAAAAAGCCTTCGGGTTCGCTTCTTATGGGATTAGCGCTAGGAAGGTGGAATTTGTGCTTCCTCCACTTTGGCTCTTTGGAGAAAGCCTTTGATCAGACGAAATAGATCAACCTTGATGATGTCGCAGCAAATTCTATAAAAATGAATGAAGAACCCGTCGGGTCCTTGGGCTTTGTCTGGTTCCATCAACTAGATGACATTGCTGTTTTCAACTTTAATGAAGGGCTTCAGGAGTGTAGAGTTATCCTCCTCACTTACCAATCTTGGAACGTGTGTGAGGAAGTTTGATGATTCCTCGACATCATCCACGCCTTCTTCTTTGTACAACTGCTGGTAATGAGAGGTTGCAACCTCTTTTATTAGAGTTGTGCCTTTGAGGACAGACCCATCTGAAGAGGTAATTTCAGCAATGTGATTTCTAGAAAGACGAGTTCTAATTTTCTTATGGAAGAAGGCAGAATTTTTGTCTCTAGACGCGAGCCAGAGATTACGTGATTTGAGCCTCAGGGCTTCTTCCTCCACTTTGAATGATCAGAGAGTGTTGAGTTGAGCTTCTTGCTCAATCTGAATTTCTGAGCATGTAATGTTTTGCTGCTCCATGCCCAGTTGCAAATCGAGCAGCTACTTGGTGTTCTGCTTTCTGAGCGTAGTTGGGGAGTCTGGAGGCTTTTTTATCCATTCTTTCAAGGCTGTTTTGGTGGCCTTTAATTTTTGTTCCCACACATAGCTGGGCGATCTGATAACAGTAATGGGCCATGCCTTCATGACTGTGTCCATAAACCCTTCCTTGTCAGACCATAGAGGGTTGAACCGGAAGGGGATGGGCCCCAATTTTTCCTCTTCTTCGAACAACAAAAGAATGGGTTTATGATCAGAAGTCAACTTTGGCAGAATTTTAGTGGAGATGATCTTCTTTTTGGCTAGGAAGGTGCTCTGAAGTAAAAATCTATCCAAACGAGTTGATATATGCTCCGCCCCTTCTCTGTTGTTTGACCAAGTGTAGAGCCCTTTTTTGGGCTTAAAATCCAGTAAGTCCCATTGTTGAATCAGGTCTTCCACGAAGGGAAGTAACTGGTCCCTGGTGTTGGCTCCTCCTCTTTTTTCCTTTGGGTCGAATATTAGATTGTAGTCTCCTGCTAGAATTATGTTCTTGGGGGAGTAAGCGCCCAAAAAATCGGACAAGGTTTGCCAAAAATCTTTCCTTTCTACATAGAGGACAGGAACATAAAGGTTAAAAAGAGCTAAGGTGATCTTATTTGCATGGTGCTTGAGTCGGTATAGATCCAGTGTTGTGTTTGGAAGGAGCTCTCGAGTTGATATTTGTCTTCCTCCCAGAGAGTGGAAAGCCCACCACATGTTCCTCTTGCACTTATTGCTTTTCCAACTTTTGTTTTCCATTTTATTTTGTTGAGATCAAGAAGGGCATCCCCTTCTATTTTAGTCTCTTGGAGCATGAGGATCTCGGGGGTTTCTAATTTCAATAGGTTCTTCACCGCTTCAGTGTTTAAGGGATTCCCTAGGCCTCTACAGTTCCAAGAGACTAATCGCATTATTTACTAGTGGGGGGGAGCAGACCCACCCTTGGGAGGCCTGGTTCTAGTATTTCTGCCTATGGACATCTCGATCGTGGCCTGGCTGCCTTGCATTTTTTGTCTCTCAGCCTCTTCTTCCCTTGCCTCTCTGTGTGATTTCCTCCCAACTCTTTTCGAGGGCCTCTCGGTTGTCTCATCTTCCGAGGAACCAGAAATCTCAAGAGACTTCTTCCTTGTCATCTCAGCATAGGATGGGGGGCTAGAGGCACTTTTTGGAGATCCAGCTTGATGGGGGCTTGTTTCTTCCGGTCTTTTCTCTTCTTCCATATTAATGGGCTATTGTTTAGCCTCTTCAACTACTGAAGCTAGGGGTTCTTCTGGTATGCTGAGTATTTCGAAGGGGTTGCTAGATATATCTGCTCTTGGAGGACCTGTGCTCCCTTCCCCTTGAACCAATGGAGATGCTCCGCTCCCCTGTGAGCACTCCTTTCCCTTTGGATCTATTGTTCTATTTAGCTACTGCGGATTTCTAGACCTGAGTCCATTGTTCATCAGCCTCCTCCTCTGATTTCTTTTTACAATGCCTAGCAAAGTGCCCGTAGCCATGGCAATGCCAGCATTTAAACGGGAGTTGCTCATAGTCTAACACTTGAATGTGAGACCAATCAGCCACCGTAAGCTTTATAGCTTCAGGGAGGCCTTCCTCTAGGTCGACTTCTACACAAATTCTCGTGCAGGAGTATTGATCCCTCCTTTCAGCACGATCTATGTATTTGCCAAGCTTATTGCCTATGGTTTCTAGAGATTTGGGGTTCCAGCAGTGCAGAGGTAAGTGTGGCAGGCGTACCCATACGGGGATAGCTGAGGGAACATCCTGTGTTGGATCAAAATCCGAAGTCCATTGATTCAAATACAAACCCTGAGGGCCCATGAAATACGGGCCATTTCTGAATATGAGATTCCTGTCCTCTATCGACTCAAAAACAAACACGAAGAAACCCTTACCAACTAAATGACTTTTGATTCCTTCTTTGACCAAAGGTCTCCAGTTCCTTTGCACCCAGGCATCAACAGCTTTGGGCGAGGGCCATAGCCCGGTGAACTGCCCAATGAGCCCTTGTTCTACCAGGTTCAGGGCCGATCTACAAGGTTCTTCAGTCGACAGGGCAACCGTGGGGATGGATTCCATTCTTTTAACAAATTTCTGTTGGTTTTCATTTACTGGGCATTTGGTGCATGTAGCTACAAGCCTTTGGAATGTCGTCAGCTTGGGAGGCAAGGAAGAATTGACCTTGGGGCCCCTTCCTAGGGCCATGGTGATGTAATAACACGCAGGTGCTCGTTGTGATCTCTGTCGGTAACTATGCTTGGTACACTTCAATACTCTTGCTCACTTGTAACAAAATCCAAAATTCATAAATTAAGGTTTGGGTGTGCTTCCATCCTCTAGTTTGTTTTGGATTGATTAGATTGTACAACCTTTCACTGGATGCACAGAGTGCACTTTCCACTAGATGCACTTGCTATAATGCACTTTACAATGAGAGATTTAAGTCTTAGTTATTGATTAATAATGAAGTTATTGATTATATTAAATTTATGATTTGAGATTGTTACAATTTCTAAAAATGATAAATTTTATAGCTTTTTCTTAATAAAATTATATTATATTAGATACATGTACAATATTTTTAATGGTTTTAATTTATAAATAATTAGTTAAGAAGATCCAAAGTAAAAATATATCAAGGTTTTAAATTTTTTAAAAATAATTTAGTTTTATAACATCTATATTTTACTTTATATCAAGGTTTTAAATTTTTTAAAAATAATTTAGTTTTATAACATCTATATTTCTGGAAAATTTTCCGTTGAATTCTAATACTAATTCTAATTCTAATTGGATAACTATGGTTCAAAGCACAAGAAAACTAGCAGTGAGCATCACGCTTTGGGAAGGCAAGTATACACTTGTGGGCAACTTTATATATGCAGTGAAAAATACATTTGTGGGCAGGAAAAAATACACCAGTCACTAAAACTGAAATCACCACACACAGGATGACATCTTATTCTAAAAGAAAGTGTGTTCAAGAGATTTAAGATGAATCTACAGTGAATTATGGTACGCTGCTTACTGCAAAATAAAATTCCGCCTAATTTCTGCTAAATCCAGCGCTCATCATCTCATTAAACTCCAAATAATTGACCATCCCATCGCCATCTTTATCAACTTTCTGTACCATCTTCTTGCACTCCTCGATCGCTCGGCCTTCCTTGAGACCCAACGATTTGAGCACGGCCTGGAGCTCTTCCACCGTTATCAAACCGTCGCCATTCTCGTCGAAAACGCCGAACGCCTCCGCCAGATCCGCGTCTTCATGATCCGCCTTTTCTTCTTCCCCTCGCTTACCACTAATCGATTCATACATCGAAACGAACTCATCAAAATCAACATACCCATCGCCATTGACGTCCACGGTTCGAATCGTGGAGGCCAATTCCTCTTCGCCCACGCACAGCCTGAGATTATCAAAGGACTCTTTCATCTCCTGTTTGCTGATAAGCCCGTCGCCATTCTTGTCGAAGGTCGAGAAAACCCTCCTCAGTTCCTCTCTGCCCACGGCCTTCTCCGACACCCCCTCAGCTGAGTCATCCGCCATTGTTAGAGCCGCTTCAGAGGGCTTGCAGTCGAAACAGAGCTTGAACTTCCTGCGAAAAATATCCGCTGAAAATGGGTTCTCAGATCTAACCTCGCTGTCTCGATATCCGCTGAAAATTTCACAAATATTCTTTGATTTCTTCAATTGAATCTGGATCCGCAAATCCCATCGAAACAGAGAGTCAATATATAGTATAGCAGAAGCGAGTAACAAACGAACTGCACCACGCAACGTAACGTTGAAATTCGCTTCTGAGAGAAACTCTGTTGTCATACGCCATGATTTAAAAATAGGGGTGCCTATGCAGAATCTTCCACACGCTACATTCCAGAGATCTTTCGGTGGAGTGGACTGGAAATCGATTCGAGGATATATAAATTCGTCGATACCCACCACTACCGGACGCGGAGTATACACGGTCAGAGGTGGGACCCGCCATTCCGCGTGAAGTTATGATGGTTACGAGTTAGTTGTTGATGTTGATGAGACGGGGACCTCGATATCGTCGCACATTAGGTACAACGATATTTTATAAAATGTTAAAAATTAATAAACGCTAAATTATTATATTAAGGTTAGTTGAGACTAATAAGCCATCCACAATAATTTAATGTATAAATAGTAATGTCTTGTCATTTGTCAAATTTGGATAGGAAGAAAATGTATTATAACATATGGTTAAAGAGTTTTTTCATTGGGACGCTATAAAGTGCATGAAGGCTTTTCCATTTTATTTAATAGAAGGTTTATAGTGGCAGAAATGGTGTATAAACATCATGCTACTATTAATTTGTAGATTTGTTATTGAAGTGGTTTGGAATAAGTTTGAGGGACCTCTCTTATATATATATTTTTAACGTAATTTGTCAAGTGGATTTAAGTTTCTAAAGGGATTCTCATATAAGGAGCTTTAATAAAAGTTAAGAAATTTAGAGATACTTTGGATTTTGGATTTTATATATGGAAAAAAAAATTATTATTAAATAAATATTTACAAAATTATTAAAAAATATGTTTTTTTAATACAATTTAGGTTAACAGTAAAATATTTTATATAGAAAAGAGTTTTGAAAAAAGTGTTATTTTCCGATAATAGAAATTGATAAAGGAAATGCAACACTATTGAGTGACTAAAAGTATTTTATATTGAGTTATGTTGAGTTCTGCATATAAGAGAACACTGAAAACTGAAATCTAAAGAGGTGTCAAAATCTACTAGCAAGTCGTATTTGCTTGAAAAGAAGAGTAGATTTCATTATGGAGATTCATTAGACTGAACAAGGTGTTGGTTGTTATGATCTTGTGACATTTGTCTACTCATGGAGATGAGGACTCTCCCACTTTTCGTTACATAAATGCCCAATCTTTCTTCAACTTCTTCCACACTAAGAGCCTTCTTTGATAGAAGATTTCCCTACTTGTTCCATTCTCTATGAATGTGCTAAAAGGAGAGGAAAAGGAAATTGTCCTTCAATGATACATTTTGACACACCATAAACCTATAAGGATTCTATTTTGATAAGAGTAGCAAAGAATACAAGTGCCAAGCAAGTAGTGATTTCAGCCTTAGTGTTGGAATCAGGTCCCGAGTCGAACCATATTTGTTAAGGAGAGGGCCTTCTGAAGAAGTAAATGGGCTTCCCCACCAAATAGTCTGTCGTGTGAAGCACCATCGAAGAAACACACATAACAGACATGGGGAATCGATGGATAACAAAAAGGTCTGACGAGCTTGGAGTTTTTAGGTCTTAAGTATTCCTTGAAAAAACTAATAATCCGAGGGAGGATGTGAGGAGGTTTAATGGACAGATCCTTGAAGATACAATTGTTCATCGTCTTCCAAATGCCCCAGGAAAGAAAAATAGGCGACAATTTAAAGTTGCCCATCTTGAAGTCCCACTAGTGGAGACAAGAATCAAAGGAGGAAATGGGGTCAGTGTTCAAAAGATTGAGAGATGATAGAGCATCATTCCATAAGGTTATGGGAAAGGCACAATGAAAGAAGAGGTGATCAACGGATTCAAGCCTGTTTAAACAAAGGAAACATATATATTTGGTTTAGTGAAACCCCTATGTAGTAAAATATCCCAAGTGGGGATGTGATTTTCCAAAGTAAGCCAGAAAAAATATATGAGCTTTTCTAGTAAGGACCATTCCCATGAATTTTTGTGCCACCATATATCCTTGGGTTCTAGAGAGGAAACATTGATGGAATCATAGACTAGCTTGGATGTGACTTGTCCAGAGGATGAGTTCCAACTCCAGACAATGAAGTCCTTCTCATTATTTAAAAATAACCCATTCGATGAAAGATCTTTGACATAAATATCCCATTCGATGACCTTATACCCTTGAAGACCCAGATCAAGAGAGCTTTTTCAACAGTTGGAGGGGACAACTTATGAGCTAGACAATGAAACATGGCATAATCTGGATACTCCCTGAGCATTTAGAGAAGTGATAAGCTCCTAAGGTAGATGATAAAAAGAGCTACCCCGATAAAAGGATCATTTTCAAGGATGACCTAGTGTCCATTGCCCACCTTCTAAGCAATCCATTGTACAATCCAATGTAAAGTCTCCACTAGACCCCTCCAGGAAATTGACCCATAAGGATATTTCTGAATATTGTAAGACCTCAACCACTCTGAAATAGGCCTATTATGTAATTATTTCTCGATAATGATACGACTCCAGAGACTCGTACTTGTGATAGCCCACCAGAGACCCTTCATGGTAAGAAAGAGAACGAACTAATGTAGATTTTTAAAACCCCATCGCCCAAGGCACTTTGCACAAATGGAAGCCTAACCTTATCTTCTTGCTAGACCAAATAAAATTGAACATACGTTGGTGAATCTCTGAATGGTATATTTAGAGATCTTAGAAAGTGTTAACTAGTAAACTGAAATGCTCTCCAAAATTTACTTAACCAAAATCATTCTACTTCCCAAGGAAAGACACCTATAACACCAATTTCTAATTATGCATTCAATCCTCTTAATAAGCTAGGACAAGTCTCCCACATGGTAGTAATTCGAATTTCGGTGATACCCTAGTTATGTAATGCCTTTTTCGATGGGAGCCACCTTGAACGAAAGGATAGAGACAATAGATTCAATGGTCTAATCTAGAATTTTAGTATGTAGGAAGGAAGATTTAAGGCAATTGATCTACATACCAGAAACAATGCAGAAAGAGGAGAAAATACACTGAAAATATTTCCATTAAGTGACCGATCATTCCCCAAAGATTAACACATCATCAACAAAGAGCAAATGTGTTAAAAATAAGGACTTGGACACCTTAAACCCTTTAACGAGTCCCTCCATTTTAGCCTTATTGATCATTTGGCTCAGACCCTCTATGATAAGAAGAAATAAAACGGGAGATAAAGGGCACCCCTGTCTCAAGCCTCTAGTGCTGGTGAAAAAATCAAATGGGGATTCATTAACAAGCACTGAGAAATTCACAAATTTTACATACCCCATGATCTAATTTGGAACCTTTACGTCAAGATGATCAAGGTGGATCTCTAGACACTAGTGGCATGGAAAAGGCACAAAGTTCAAAGCAGCGGAAAGATGATTAACTTGACATCAGATCGAAGTGCTCATCGCCCTGATTCCAACCATGTGAACGACACTCCAATTCGAGTCCGAGTGAGGAAGATAGAGACAGTCAAAGTTGGGTTGAATTTTGCTGACTGGGCAGGATTAATGAAGGCACAATTTGGACTTTTTCTGGCAGATGGAATCCACCCAACTCCAGCCAGATTCCGGGCGAAATTTTCGCCTGGTTAAGTCAAAATCCGAATTTTCAAAAATGCAAAGGTTTTTTTGTTTAACAAAAAAAAAATATAAAAAAAGGGTGGTGGGCCACCAACCCTGCCACCCCAATCCTATCCACATAATGTATCAGTGGAGGGGTGGGCCACTACCCCCGGCCCCTCCCACAGAACCATCGTTAATAATTGCGCAGAGTTTGGGTGGGCTGACCCTTGGGGGAAGGACCCAACCCATTTAAAAACAAACCATGCATTAAAGGTGTCAACCCGTGGGGCACATACCCAACCTTCCACCCACCACCATTAACTGAGGATACGACGCAGTAAGGAGGGGACAGGTGAGGTGGGCGGGCCAAGCCCGAACTCCCTTCCCATTAACAATTTTTTGTTATATAAAAAAGGGGAGGAGGTGGGGTTTGACCACTCGACCTCCTTTGTAACAAACGAATCTCAAACCAACTATGCCACAACAGATTTCTTGTGAAGTCCGCTACCTTTTTATTATTTAAACTCAGTTCACCAGTGCTCCCAGGCAAAGGAGGAGAGTTCACGTAGTTCGAGGCAAGTTTTTGCAGGTGGGCCAGATTTTCACTCTGTCAGATTTTGACAAATTTTATATGGTTTTAGCATTTCTCGATGCCACGAACACAATGGGGTTGTCCGTTACTCCATCAAAGTTCTAAATTTTCAGCCATTTTTCAGTATGGAGGTATAAAACTCCTTTTCGTAACTGATGCTTGTACTCTTCTTTCTCATGCCACTTAATGAATGAAGGCCTCCCCATTGATCGAGCAGGGCCTGGAGACGTAGTCCAAGTCGGACGAACTCCGTTATCAAGTTTTGTTGTCTTCTTTCATGCTTTATGTGTTTCTCCTCTTCTCTCATGTGCACGTTAAATTTCTATGTTTAAGCTACAATTTATGCATGTAATTCTTTAATACATCTTTAAGCAAAAGATCTTGGATTAAGTGGTATCAGAGCAGGTATTTTTAGATGTGAATTTCATGTTTGTATGCTAACAAGAAACAAGCTCCGAAGAGGCGAAGGGAAACTAAAGTCTTTCGATCCCGAAGCAGGGCGTGCACATCGAAGGAGAAACATGGTAGATGAAGAGGCTCGTTATGAAGAGGAGCTCAATTTCCACAAAACCTTCTATACAATGGTAAAAAATGTTGGTCAGTTGCTTTCAAGGCTGGAGAATGCATAAGGGAAAAAGGAAAAAGAACAAGGTTCAGTGCATGGAAACGGTGAAGAAGAACCCCTCCTTCTCTTTCCATGAGTAAAAGCTCTTCTTCATCTCATCATCATCGTAGAAATTCAAGGGGTGCATCTAAGAAACCTTTCTTTAAATTAGATGTCAAATTTGATCTTCCCATGTATAATGGTGAAAGTAATGCAGAAAATCTTAATAACTGGATTAGGTAGATTGAGATCTATTGCAAGATTCAACAGATTGAAGAGGATGAGGCAAATATTCAGTTGGCCTCTCTTCAATTAAGTGGCACCACTCTTTCCTGGTGGGAGAGAAAATTGCGAAGCAGTAAGAGTATGGGTAACCTTCTTTCCTCATGGCCTAGTTTCATTTATGCATTAAAGGAAAAATTTTATCCCTTGGGTTATAAGCAAAAATCCTTAATGGATTGGAAATACTTAAGGCAAGGTATAGGTCAGGATGTTCAAAGCTTTACCGAGGAGTTTAGAAAACAAGCACTTAATTTGGGCATTGCACTTGACTCACCTGAAGTAGTAACTAAGTATATTGGATCATTACATAGTTACATTAGACATTCATTATTATTGTTTGAACCTACTACCACTGACTCGGCTAGTGTAAAGGCCATTCATTTTGAAAACAGGGGAACCCCTGAACGGGATGACAACCCAAAGAGAGCCGCAGCAGCCAAGAGAAGTGGAGAAAAGGATGAGGCAAAGATTTAGTTGGCCTCTCTTCGACTGAGTGGCACCGCTCTCGTCTTCTGGGAGAGCAAATTGCGTCGCAATAAGAGTATGGGTAACCTTCTTTCCTCATGGCCTAGTTTCATTTTTGCATTAAAGGAACAATTTTATCCCTTGGGTTATAAGCAAAAAGCCTTAATGGATTGGCAATACTTAAGGCAAGGTAGAGGTCGGGATGTTCAAAGCTTTACATAGGAGTTTAGAAAACAAGCACTTAATTTGGGCATTGCACTTGACTCACCTGGAGTAGTAACTAAGTATATTGGATCATTACATAGTGACATTAGACATTCATTATTATTGTTTGAACCTACTACCACTGACTCGGCTAGTGTAAAGGCCATTCATTTGGAAAACAGGGGAACCCCTGAACAGGATGACCACCCAAAGAGAGCCGCAGCAGCCAAGAGAAGGGGAGAAAAGCCCTCTTGTACACATTGTGAGAAAGAGGGGCATGATGAAGAAAAATTCTGGAAGTTGCACCCTGAGCTGATACCTGAAAGGAATGACAGAAAGGGGAAGCAGAAGGTCGTCACCATCGTGCAACAAAACCAATATTCCGAGTCAGAGGAAGATGAGAAGGTCGTAGCTGCAAGATTTGCACAAGGTAGGCGCATTGACTTGGGGTCTGATTCCGGCAATGAAACGAAGTTTGCAGTCCTTGGGATCGCGATAGGAGGACCCATAGATTTGGGGTCTGATTCCGGCCATGAATCAAGGATTTCAACAGACATAATGAAAAGGGCACTCTCCGCCGCAGGACTCCAAGAACTTGAGGAGATAAACCACCGCATCCAAGTAGAGAATGCTGAGCTAAGGAGGCTTCTACAGGAGGCAAGGGAAGAAAAACAAATATTACTACGCCAGTTGCAAGCCAAGGATGAGGCCTTGGAAAAGCTGTAGTGTCACTATCCAGAGGTAAAAAGCGATTCCTCGATTTCATATGATTTTCATGATGATGAATTAGTTGCTTTTGAAAAACATACTACAGGGATTGGATCCAAACTACTAAAGAATATGGGGTATCAAGGAAAGTGCCTCGACATCAAAGGCCAAGGCATCGTAAACCCCATCGAACTCAAGGAATTTCCACGTTGTGCAGGACTCGGATACGCCAGAAAGGAAATGGGAGAAAGCTCCAATACAACTAGTAACCAACCAACGATAGATGATGAAATTCCCTCCTCACAGTCCAACGATAGTGAGGGCCCCATAAACACTTACTGAAGGAACACCAGGGTAAGTGCTCCAAGGCAACCCCAAAATTTTGGAGGAAAAATAATCGTTGTAGCCATTGCAACAAAGAGGGACACCAACAAACCCCGTGTCCGATGCTCCATGCTCTGGAAACATCGCTAGAGAAGCCGAAAGGTGAACATGTTCAGCAAATGAATCCGCCCCATTCACTATGGTCTACTTTATTAAGCTGGTTTTTCTAAGGTAGTAGCTTGTTATGCCCACCATTATAAATCATACGTTGCAAGTAAATGTAAAAGTGATGGTGTGTTTCCTATCACTTCAAAACACAACGATGATATTTTGGCCTTTCTTTTAGTTGAGGTATTGATTACTTTTTATGTAATCCTTGGCCAAGGAGTGTGTGTTATAAACTCTTGGAAAGGAAGGGTTGTTAAGTCGTGTGTGGTGTGCATGATTGCAAAAAAGAAAAGAAAAAATGTATTAGTTTTGTGTGCAGGAGATCAAAAGTGTGGGTTGAAAGGACACAAACAGTGTGCTAAGTGTAAATGCTTTTGGGGTCCAAAAGCTCCTCAGTAGGGAGAATTGATCCAGGTGGATCCCTAGACACCACTGGCATGGAAAAGGCTCAAAATTCAAAGTGGCGGAAAGATTATTAACTTGACATCAAATCGAAGTGCTCATCGCCCTGATTCCAACGTTGTGAACGACACTCCAATCCGAGTCCAGGAGAGAAAGATAGAGGCAGACAAAGTTGGGTTGACTTTTGCTGACTAGATAGGATTAATGAAGGCACAATTTGGAATTTTTCCGGTAGACGGAATCCAGCCAACTTTGGCTAGATTCCACGTGAAATTGTCGCATGGTTAAAATGACTCCTTCGGTAAAAATCTGAATTTTAAAAAATGCACAGGTTGTTTTGTTTAACAAAAAAAATATAAAAAAAAGGGTGGTGGGCCACCAACCCCGCCACCCCAATCCTATCTGCATAAATGTATTAGTGGAGGGGCGGGCCACTACCCCCGGCCCCTCCCCTGGAACCACCATTAACAACTGCACAGAGTTTGGGTGGGTTGGCCCTTGGGGCATGAACCCAACCCATTTAAAAACAAACCATGCATTAAAGGTGAGCCGGCCCGTGGGGCGCAGACTTGACCTTCCACCCACTGCCATTAACTGAGGATACGACGCAGTAAGGAGGGGACAGGTGAGGTGGGCGGGCCCAACCTGACCTCCCTTCCCATTAACAAATTTTTGTTATATAAAAAAAGGGAGGAGGCGGGGTTTGACCACCCGACCTCCTTCGTAACAAACAAATCTCAAACCAACTGCACCACAACGGATTTATTGTGAAGCCCGCCACCTTTTATTATTGAAACTCGGTTCACTAGTGTGCCAAGGCAGAGGAGGAGAGTGCACGTAGTTCGAGCAGGTTTTTGCAGGTCGGCCAGATTTTCACTCTGTCAGATTTTGACAAATTTTATATGGTTTTAACATTTCCCGACACCATGAATGCAATGGCATTGTCTGTTTCTCCATCAGAGTTTTCATTTTTCGGCCATTTTTCAGTATGGAGGTATAAAACTCCTTTTTGTAACTGATGCTTGTACTCTTCTTTCTCATGCCACTTAATGAATGAAGGCCTCCCATTGATTGAGCAGGGCCCCAAGACATAGTCCAAGTCAGACGAACTCAGTTATCAAGTTTTGTTGTATTCTTTCATGCTTTATGTGTTTCTCCTCTTCTCTCATGTGCACATTCAATTTCTATGTTTAAGCTACAATTTATGCATGTAATTCTTTAATACATCTATAAGCAAAAGATCTTGGATCATGTGGTATCAGAGCAAGTCTTTTTAGATGTTAATTGCATGTTTGTATGCTAACAAGAAACAGGCTCCGAAGAGGTGAAGGGAAACTAAAGTCTTTCGATCCTGAAGCGGGGCTTGCACATCGAAGGAGAAACTGTAGAAATTCCCACTGTAGATCAACAGATTATGCAATAGACTAAAGCACAATACAAGATCTACTTCTATAATAAACATTGTGGAAGATTAATCAAATTGAGTACGATCAATGAGAACACATATAACTGAGAATGAGAAATCAATCACACATAAGACAGAAGAAATAACCCAGGTAAAGCCTCAGCCTAAAACCCGAATCTCTGTATTATCATACAAGTGGAAATCTTGTTCAAGTTACAAAAAGAATCAGCTCTCAAGCTATCCTGCTCTCTCTGCAATCAAACAATACATCTCACAGACTGAATAGACACTGTATATGTCCTCCTCAAGCTCTCCAAGCCTCCTATTTCCTTGTGCAGTCTTTCTTGGGGTCCAGTGAAGCCACATGTGTGAATTGGCCTCATCACACTCACAAAACATGAAGAATTAACTGTGCAATCCTCAAGGAAAGAATTCCTTCTGCATGCAAGGAATATTCACAATGGAATATTCTAGCAACTGATAGTACACTACCCCTACATCTAATCTCAATTAGGTCTATATCTGAAAAGGACAATTAAACGTGCCGAGGATGACCGTCATTAAGTTGGGGGGGGCCAAAACCGTCATAAGAAATGACGACGTACCACGAAAAGTAATTTAGTGCACATAAATCCTGCTGAACCAAATATAATGATTTCGGTACTTCGTAATCATACTTTTAAAAGTGTTGGGATGCGGATTTGTACGCGCCAAGTCATATCGATCATTTTCCCCACACACCGCATTTAATTTTCAGAACACACCTCAATACCATCTTAACTTGCCATTATTTCCAAGCGTACCAGTACTAGACTTGTCATTATTCCCATACGTACCAGTATTGTTCATCCGATCGCTCCCAAATCAACCATGACGTTATTTCAATCTCCAACTGTTTGGAGACCTGTCACTCTCCCTTGCCAACCAACTGTAATCGATGTGCTGATTCCGCCTTCGCAACAATGGGTGGCCGATCTATTCAACATGAACCTGAGAACACAAGGGCAGCTCGGAATAATCCGGAGGTATGGCATATTTTCCAGAATGCAAGGTGGGATGTGTGTTTCGACAGGCTGAGGGGGTTTAATGAAGAAATGATAGTGTAATTTGCATTGAACTTGGGAGAAGAAGGCTCTCGAGTTCGCACAGTGGAGATACCCGTAACAGAAGAAATCATCACGGAAGTCAGTGGGCTTCCTCAAGTTGGGGAACGATGGTTTGTGAGAAGAACTACCCTTCCGAAGGCCTTCCTTCAAGCCGGAGAAAGTATAGCACAGAAATATCGGGGGTATGACAGGAATTCGCTACCATATCTGTGGGGAGAAGTAGTATAGTTCAATCATAAGATATATGACGTGCAAGGGAAGATACTCCACAATCTTCAAATACCACCTCCGCATATTAGCTCACCTACAATTCCCACAGGCAGAAGCTTTCTCCATGAATGTGCCCTATATCTTGTTAAGGAGCCTTCATTTAATGGCACATTCAGCTCAGGGGGTGCGACAGGTATTGGTGGTCATCACTCATCATTAATTGGTTCGGCTGCTAATAATGAACGCCATTGGAGAGATTCTGATTCCGTGTGAGTTGTTTCAAGACTCCACGGAGGAACAAATAGCAGCTGTTATGGCCGCTAGGGCAGAAGAATTCGAAGCTATGGAGGAGAATCTTGTAGAAGATGATTATGTCGACCAGGAGGAACCAGAGGAAATGGAGATGGAAACAGAGGAATTGGGGGATGAGGTAGCTCCCCAAGATCAAGCAGAAAGTATAGAGGCAATGGCAGATATAGGGGTTGATGCAAAAAGGCCCACCAGTACCATGAATGAGGTTGTCCCACAAGAACCAGCTTCACCCGTGGGACTAGCAGAGAAAATTGATGATATGGCAGTCACAGGAGAAAACCCACAACAGGCCAGTGTGGGCAAACTAGTCGATATGGTGACCGAAGGAACCCCACAGTGATCTCCTACCACCATGGAGATAATGGAGGAGGACAATCCAGTTGAAGAGGAGGTCGTGACCACTCTGACCATGGAACTCAGAGAAGAGGAAGGACAAAGACAAAGAAGGGCCCAAAGTTGAGGAAACTGTGGGATTTGTGGAGGAAGCAGTAGAAGAACTAGGGCGCGAAGTTGACACTAAACCATAAGAACCAGCGTCAACTTCGGGGCCAAACGTAGAAGATGCACCCCAGTTCCCTTTCTTCACCTCGATTCCAAGAGGAGTGAGGGTAACTCGTTCCCCTCGACGGGGAGAAAAAGAAGATTTTGCAATTCCGATGGCTCTGAATCTGTTACAAAGGCCACAAGCTTACAGAGTGGAAGCCACTCAGGTGGCGGGTGCCTTGGAGCAGGAGAGGAGAAAAGAAAGTTTGGAGGCTGGAGAACCGGGAGGAATCCCAACAGACACAGCAGCGGGAGAGTGTCTCGCTAGCACATCGCCAGTCGCAGTGTGTGTGCATGAAGAGGAGATCGTTGTTGGCGAAAAGGAGGGACCAAGTGAAACAGTCCCGACGAATGAGCCAATGATATAGTCAGGTGAGGGGGCTGTTGGGCACGAAATAAGTGGAGAAGAGCAAGCAGGGAAGGAAAATTCCCTAGTCATCACAGCGGAAGATGTTTCGATGGATTTACCTCCGGTTGAGGAAATATTAATTAAGCAAGAGTGGATAGAGCTGTGTGAACAACGAAGGCTTCCAATGAAACAAAAGTATCAGCTGCAGTTCAAGGAAATGATGCGGCTCAAAATGGAAGTAAGGAAATTGAGAAAGAAGGTGCATAAAATGCAGAAACGAATAAAGAAGCACGAGCGGCGAGCCAAAAAGGCCAAAACTATCAGGGTTGACGCAGAAACCCAAGTAGACCAGAAAGTCATGACCTATGCTGCCACTTAGATAGACCCGATCGAACAACTGTTTGAAGATCAAGAGTATGCCTTAATAGCTGAAATTCAGTCCTGGAAATCTACTGTGGCTCAATACAAAAATGAGATCAAAAGGACTGAGGAAAGGGCCTCCACAACAATTTTTGGATATGTGGAGCGCATAGATATTATGAGGTTACAGCATGCGAAACAACAACTCAAGATGGAGCAGCTGGAGAAGAAAGTGGCAGAACTGAAGGCCGACAAGGAGCAAATGTTCAATCTGGTGCAAGAGGTTATGGCATGTCGTCCCCCTGCTTCTTGTTATTCCTTATTTTTGCATGAACGTTTCCTTTTATTTTGCATGGAAAGTATTAAGAATGAGATCAACTATGAGATGGAGGATGGTGTGCAATTCCTCCGAATTTTGAGGAGTCACGATGTACCAACGCAACATCTGATGTGTGAGTTTTACTTGCACGGGTACTTACTGCGGCTGGACAGAGATTTTAACCCGATCTTGTATGTGGGGGACATTCATTTAAGGGCCCTCACCTCTTATGCTTTTAATTAGATTCACTGGCAGAAGGCTTGGAACACTTTTGAATCCAATCAAGTTACAAAGCCATTTATAGTAAGAGGGGAACATGAGAGGTCAGACACACTGTTCAATAAGCACAACACCTTTCTAGGGATTGGGGGAAACAAATATAGAATGGTGAGGACACAAAGATGGTGTCATGATCTTTGTGTCAAGCAACTCACCACATTTCAAAAAGAGGCCCTTAGTTGTTGTCAGAGGAGGTGGATGATGTCACCTACAACTGTATGGAATAGAGAACCTTTTGGGGCACCAAATTTTGCATGAGTACTTACTAGGGTACCCAGGTATGTGGCATGTTTCCAGACATGTGGGATGTATAAATTTTGAATAATATGACACTTATTCATAGAGATTATCCTGATTATACACTATTGTGGAATACATGCATAATACATAACCTCCTCTATGTTGATCATCAATTTTGCGGAATTAAAAACAATGAAACATTAATCACATGCGCACATTAACACAGTATGTAACCCAGGGAAAGCATACAGCTGAAAACCCCACACTATCTGTATATTATATTGATTGAGAACATGTAACAATACATAGTACAATACTCCTCGCAAGTACTCAGCACTATCTCCACCTGTTACACACAAACTAGCTCAGATCTGAATCAATCACAGGTTCAAATCTCCTCTGTTGTCTGCCTGCCTCTACTGCGCAATCCAAAGTGAGTATGATTACCTTCCAAGCTCGTTTTTACTTGGCTTGTACTGCACAATCCTCATTGGCAATCTCCATCAATGCATGTGCAAATCTCATGCACAACTATAGTCACAACTGATAGCAATCTCAACCTCTAACACCTATCTCCACTGAACTGTCCATGCACTGAGTTAACTGATGTATTCTTTAGTTGCTTTATGAGTTAATAGTTAGTGAATTAATTAGAAATTAATTCACATCACTCATCACTAGTGTATTCTGCAGTTATACTAAATACAACTAGTTCAACCAAGTCAAACTGAACACAACTCCATCAACTCCTCAATCAACTCCACCAAACTCAATCACTTGAGTTCTAACTGAAGTCCTTCGTGCAATAGCTCAACTAACCCATAAGAAAAGCGTATTTCCTTCTGACAGCTGCATGTGCCACATTTGTAGCTCAAACTGAAGTTCTCGAAGAGGATAAGATAATGTTTATAGTCCAAATATTATTATGAGCTAATAATATTCGACTGTTCTATTTTTAGCATGGCAGTCTAAAAATAGACTCCACCCATATGTCTAAAAATAGAAGTCCATTTATTTTCACCAACATGACCAATCATCCATAAACAACATCCTGCAACTCATAGACCATGATCCATATGTCTAAAAATAGACATAGTCTAAAAATAGACTTTGCGCCAAAAATAGCATGCGGGCCCACTTAGTGAAGGCGACTCCTTTCCACTAAGCTCCATCATCTTGTTGCATTCTCAACACTCCCTCTCAACAAGATATGGATTATCTGCAACCCCTATCCTGCCTCGGTGGTATTCGAATTTGCTCCTGGTGAGCGCCTTTGTCAAGATATTAGCATCCTGATCCTCCGTTGGAATGTATGAAAGTAACATGACTCTCCGCTGCACACAATCTCTGATATGATGGTACCTGATGTCGATGTGCTTGGATCTATCATGAAATACTGGATTAGATGAGAGTTTAATGCAACTCTGGTTATCACAATAAATCACTGTAGGCTCCAAGTGAGAACCGAACAATCCGACTAGGATCTTCCTCATCCATATAGCCTCGCATGCAGCCAAACTTGTTGCCATATACTCGACCTTTGCTGAACTGAGTGCCACGGATCTCTGCGTCCTGCTGTACCAAGAAATTGTTGTCGACCCGATACTAAAGATCCCTCCAGATGTGCTCTTTCTATCCATTGGGCTCCCTGCCCAATCTGCATCCGTGAAGCCACATAGCTTCACCTCATCCTCCTGTCTGTACCACAATCCATATCCCGATGTGCCTCTGAGATAACGCAATACATGCTTTCCTGCCTTCCAAAAGAGCTTGTTTGGCTTAACCATAGCTTGTGAAAGCTGGTTAATAGCATAGCATATATCGGGTCGTGTATTGACTAGATACATAAGTGACCCCACCAACTGTCGATAAACAGTGGCATCCACTACCTCTGTTGAAGTAGCATCCTCCTTCCTCCAACCTCCAGGAAGAGGAGTATCAACAGGCTTACAGCCATGCATGTTGAACTTCTCCAGTATCTCCCGAGCATACTTACCCTGAGAAACAAATAGTCCATCACTGTGCTGCCAAATTTCCAATCCCAGGAAAAAATGAAGGAGGCCCAAGTCCTTCATCTCAAACTCCTTAGCAAGATCATCCTTGCATGAAAGTATCAACAGCTCATCACCTGTTAGAATCAAATCATCTACATAAAGTACAATGATAAGCAAATTACCCTCCACCACAATCTGGTATAGGTTAGGATCCGCCTCACTCTTGGAGAATCCAAGTCCGGTGAAATAACTATCTATCCGTGTGTACCAAGCACGTGGTGCTTGTTTCAACCCATACAACGCTCTCTTGAGCCTGCACACATGCGACTCACTGCTGAAGATCTCGAAACCTTCAGGCTGGTCTATGTACACCTCCTCCTCAATGACTCCGTTGAGGAATGCAATCTTCACATCCATCTAATGAATGTGCCACCCCATCTGCGCTGAGAGAGCAAGAATCGTCCATATGGAAGAATACCTTGCGACAGGTGCAAAGGTCTCCTCATAATCGATCCCCTCTATCTGTGAAAAGCCTCAGGCAAAAAATCTTGCCTTCTACTTCTCCACACTCCCGTCAGCTGCCTGCTTCACTTTGTAGATCCATCTCGAACCCACCACTGATTTCCCCTCAGGTCTTGGGACAATCTCCCATGCACTGTTCCTGACAATTGAATCATGCTCTTCCACCATGGCATCTACCCATGCGGGATCCTCCACAACTTCCTCGAAAGAGGATGGCTCAGTCACAACACATTTGCTCACAAGAGCCATGTATCCAGTGTACCGATCAGGTGACTGTCTTTATCTGCGTTGGCCTGTAGGTGGTCCTACAACCTTCTCTGCATCTTGAGCCAGTTGCTCAGCTTCTGTAATGCGCTTTCGCTCTCTGATGGTTGGCGCTGCATGAGTGGTCTCTTCCACTCCATGAACTTCATCTTGTCGCTGATCCACATCCTGAAGCTCATCCTTAGGAACTAATAGCTCCTCATCTGCATGCAAGTGTGGCTCCCTCTCAAGCGAACACTTCATGGATTTCTCCTCCTGAAATTTTATATCCCGTCGCACAACAGTCTTGCGACCGTCTGGAAAATACACACGATAGTTGTGGGGCATATCAGTATACCCCACAAATATCCCAACATCAGTGGTCGGCTCCAGCTTCTTCCCGGCATCCTTCGTCACATTCATGTAAACGTTAGAACCAAAAATCCTCAAATGAGAAATATCAGGTCTCTAACCAGAATAAGCCTCCTCGGGTGTACTCATGCCAAGTATCCTATGAGGACAACGGTTTTGCACATATACTGCAGTATTGCATGCTTCTGCCCACAAGTGAAGGGGTAGGCCCTGATAATGCAACATCGCCCGTGCAGCACCCATGATCGTTCTGTTCTTCCGCTCAGCAACCCCGTTCTGCTGTGGGTTATGGGGAGCTATGAGTTCTCTTCGAATCCCTTCTGCGCTGCAGAAATCCTTGAACTCGCCAGAGATGAATTCACCACCATTGTCACTCCTAAGAGCCTTCACCTTCTTCCCCGACTCCTTCTCGACTAGTGCTTTGAAGTTTTGAACTCACAGAGCTTTGAGTATGTCTCGCTCTTCTTCTGCATGAAGAAGATCCAGCACTTTCGATAGAAATCATCAACAAAGATCACGTAGTACCTGTGCTTTGCTGTCGAAGCTACTGAGAACGGTCCACACGTCTGTGTGAATTCTCTCAAGGATTGTCGTGGCATGACTATCCTTCTCGTGAAAGGTGGCTTTCACAAATTTTCCCAAAGTACACCCGTTGAACTGATCTGACTGCGCAAGAGTGCCTTTAGGAAGCCCAGTAGTAATCTGCTGCAGTATCTTCAAGGCTCCATGGTGAAGGTGGCCCAATCTCCTGTGCCACAGCTCGCCATCATCCCGGCTCACTAATCCTTTTGCCTTGCATGCCATTGCTACACAGCCATCTACATGAAACTGATAAAGGTTCCTGACTCGAACCCCTATCTTCCGGGTTTCTCTAGTTGTCTTACTGCGCAGGAAAGCCTTTCCCTCCCTGAAAACAACATCATATCCCTTGTCTTCTAACATCGCCACAGAGATAAGATTCTTCTTCAATCCTGGAACATGCATCACTTCCTTCAATACGAAGGGTTTACCAGACTCCCTATCAAAGGAAATGGTGCCGATACCGGTCGCACTGTATCTACCATCATCACCCATCTCGATGTGCACTCCAAGATCTTTCTCCTCCAGATCAAAAAACAAATCTCGATCTCCTGTCATGTGAAAAGACGCACCACTGTCCAAGATCCATACCGATCCCATCACATTTGATACCAAGCATGCGATCAATGAAAAATCGAGCTCAAAATGCAAGGCTAAGGCCTCTCCCATTGCAGATCCAACAACTTTCTTATTTTTCTTCTTCTGCGGACAATTTGTGGCATAATGTCTGTGCTGGTGACAGTGAAAGCACTTCACCTTGGACATGTCCTGCTTCTTGCCTTTTGCACCGGAATGAGAAGCTTTCTTGTTCTTCCCCTTCTTTGCTTTGGTAGCCAAAGCACAATTTTCTTCATCAGTTGCCTTTGATGAAGATCTGTCCCTGGTATTTCGCCTGATCTCCTCCTGCACAAGATCTGACCAAAGTCTCTCCCATCCTGGCAATTTCTCTCGACCATTGACAGAGTCCTGATAGGAATGCCAACTCTTTGGAAGACCAAGGAGAGCCAAGCTCACCAAGTCCTCATCATCGACAGTGATCCCCACACTTCCCATCTCATCCCGGCATTGAGTGAACTTCGTGAGATACTTGGGCATACTGTCTCCTTTCTCACACTTAATGTTTCTGAGTTTATCCTTGAGCGCCAACTTCCTCTGATCACTATTGCTTTGGAATAGATATGTCAACGCTTTCCACATCAAGTATGGAGAAGTCTTTCCATGCAGGCTGGACACAATGTGATCCTTCACGCCCTCCTGCACAAGATCTGACCAAAGTCTCTCCCTAGTATTCTGCCTGATCTCCTCCTGCACAAGATCTGACCAAAGTCTCTCCCTGGTATTCCGCCTGATCTCCTCCTGCACAAGATCTGACCAAAGTCTCTCCCTGGTATTCCGCCTGATCTCCTCCTGCACAAGATCTGACCAAAGTCTCTCCCTGGTATTCCGCCTGATCTCCTCCTGCACAAGATCAAAGTCTCTCCCTGGTATTCTGCCTGATCTCCTCCTGCACAAGATCTGACCAAAGTCTCTCCCTGGTATTCTGCCTGATCTCCTCCTGCACAAGATCTGACCAAAGTCTCTCCCTGGTATTCCGCCTGATCTCCTCCTGCACAAGATCTGACCAAAGTCTCTCCCTGGTATTCCGCCTGATCTCCTCCTGCACAAGATCTTACCAAAGTCTCTCCCTGGTATTCCGCCTGATCTCCTCTTGCACAAGATCTGACCAAAGTCTCTCCCTGGTATTCCACCTGATCTCCTCCTGCACAAGATCTGACCAAAGTCTCTCCCTGGTATTCCGCCTGATCTCCTCCTGCACAAGATCTGACCAAAGTCTCTCTCTGGTATTCCGCCTGATCTCCTCCTGCACAAGATCTGACCAAAGTCTCTCCTTGGTATTCAGCCTGATCTCCTCCTACACAAGATCTGACCAAAGTCTCTTCCTGGTATTCAGCCTGATCTCCTCCTGCACAAGATCTGACCAAAGTCTCTCCCTGGTATTCCGCCTGATCTCCTCCTGCGCAAGATCTGACCAAAGTCTCTCCCTGGTATTCCGCCTGATCTCCTCCTGCGCAAGATCTGACCAAAGTCTCTCCCTGGTATTCCGCCTGATCTCCTCCTGCGCAAGATCTAACCAAAGTCTCTCCTTGGTATTTCGCCTGATCTCCTCCTGCACAAGATCTGACCAAAGTCTCTCCTTGGTATTCCGCCTGATCTTCTCCTGCACAAGATCTGACCAAAGTCTCTCCCTGGTATTCCGCCTGATCTCCTCCTGCACAAGATCTGACCAAAGTCTCTCCATGGTATTCCGCCTGATCTCCTCCTGCACAAGATCTGACCAAAGTCTCTCCATGGTATTCCGCCTGATCTCCTCCTGCACAAGATCTGACCAAAGTCTCTCCCTGGTATTTCGCCTGATCCTTCACGCCCTCCTGCACAAGATCTAACCAAAGTCTCTCCCTGGTATTCTGCCTGATCTCCTCCTGCACAAGATCTGACCAAAGTCTCTCCCTGGTATTCCGCCTGATCTCCTCCTGCACAAGATCCGACCAAAGTCTCTCCTTGGTATTCCGCCTGATCTCCTCCTGCACAAGATCTGACCAAATTCTCTCCCATCCTGGCAATTTCTCCCGACCATTGACAGAGTCCTGATAGGAATACCAACTCTTTGGAAGACCAAGGAGAGCCAAGCTCACCAAGTCCTCATCATCGACAGTGACCCCCACACTTCCCATCTCATCCCGGCATTGAGTGAACTTCGTGAGATACTTGGGCATACTGTCTCCTTTCTCACACTTAATGTTTTTGAGTTTATCCTTGAGCGCCAACTTCCTCTGATCACTATTGCTTTGGAATAGATATGTCAACGCTTTGATTTCAAAATTGGATGATTTGCAAGAAGAACTAAAGAAGGTTGAAGGACCACTGTTAATCTTTTGTGCCAACTGTAGAAAGAAACACTTCCTTGGAAAGTGTCCATTTAGTAGCCTGAAAGTTTGTAGAATTTGCGAAGAGGTTCATGCAACAAAACATTGCCCATCACTGTCAAGATTACTAAAGGTATTCAGGAAATCAAACAAGGAATCAAATCAACTTCCAGGTATAACTCAAAACCCATCACCATTTAATATTTAGAATAATGTTTATTATCCTGAGCAAGTTTCTCAACAGATTTATAATCCTACAGTTCTATGGAAAATTTTTGATCCTCCTCAAATTGAATACCCTACTTCATGGCCATAGTGGCCCTCTTCTTTGAGTCATATATTCCCATGGCCTCAAGAATGATTTCGAGCCTCTTCCCTAGGGGAGTCTTTCATGCAAAATTAATTACTTGAACAACAACAACAACCACAATTTCCACTTAATGCACCATCAAATTATACTCCTGCGTGGTCACATCTACATGTCCAACCTTACACTAATCCATACCCTAACTCTAATACATACCCTAGCCCTTATCCTACTCAATACCCTAGCCCTCAATACCCTAGACCATTAGAGGAGCGATATTTAATTGGAAAAATTTCTGAAACTGTTGTTGAAGCTCAAAACCCTAAAATTTCCCTTAACCATTCTTGTCAATATGAAAAGAAGATATTTGAGCCTGAACTTGAGGGATTTTTCTTTTGTCTTTCACCATATCCTTCATGCCTCCAAGGGAGTGATTATCAAGTTGTGGAAGATTTGTACGAGTTGGAGAATCATAAATATGTGGATCCCATTGAATCTTGGTTTCAAGCAGTCATCAACACACCTTATTCCCTCATCATTCAACAACTCTTGGTACCATATCAATTAAAGCAATTGGTTGCTCATACTCTGGTATGTCTTGAAGTTTATTCTTTAAAACTGAGTGTGAGTATATTTAGCATTCTGTTACACACATGGCTACATTGTAAGTACTCCTACACTTGAAGGAGACCTTCCTTTCTTTAATCTAAGGTAGGGTAATATTAGAACAATAAATAAAAATTCCATTTGAAATAAAATTGTATAGCAACACTCTTGAAACTGAAATTCTTAAGGCACAACTATTGGAATTTCTATCATTAAGCACTCTTGTGGTAAGACTTGTTAGAAGAAATTCACTCTTAATGCCTCATATTCTATAAAATGACTTTGATTGTTGGTTGAGATTAATCATTGGGTCAGTTAGGGGGATTGTTATTGTTATATTTAATACTTTCCATTCATAAGCTTAAAAACTTAATTTTGACCTGTTCATTCTAACAAACTGTCATCTAAGAAATCATTTCAAGTTTCTCTTTGAAGGTATTAATGAAAAACCTCCTATGGTGGACCACTCCTATAAAACCCTAATGAGCTCTCATGAGAACCTTAGCACGATCAAGTCAAGGAATCTTTCAATCATTATCCGAGATGTTTTCTTTAAAATGAGTCTTTAGGGTAGAAGGACCAATTGGTAAAGATTAGTAACTAAAAACGTTTCACTCCATACTGTGCTCTTAAGAAGCGGATTTGTCTCCCCACCTATTAAGTAACCCATTTAAGGTTAATTATAATCAGAGCTTATTTTAAAATGATTAATTGAGCGATGGGAGGTCTCATTACGAGTCGACCTACCATGATCATGGGTCCTAACGAGAATGAAATTACCGCTACTGGTCACCAAGCCAGGGTAATGGATTTTAGTTGAAAAGCTAGAAGATAGGAGGTCTCATCACGATCCGACTTGTTCATTCTTGTTAGTTCTTGTGAATGGCACTGTCGTTGGCTGTTTACCAAGCTAGGACATTGGCCTTTCATTAACTTCTAAAAAAAAATGTAAAAGATTTTAATTGAATCTGAATTTATATTTAATAGATGAGACATTGGCATTTCGTGGGGTTAAAAGGCATCCATGTTGAGGCTATAGACGCCTACTGGCAGCAAGGCTATGCCTGTGCTATTAAAGTTAATTTTACACTATGATTTACCTGGTTGTTTTTGTCTTTCCTTGAACGCATTATCATATCTCTCTGAGAATGGCTGTAAGATCCTTTCAATAGTGTGCTTTGGATTTCTATCTTTCATAAATAATTTGGTTTTTATGGATGTGGGACCCTTAGTACAAGTGATTCATTTTGCTTGAACAAGAGGAGCTTCAATTATACCCTTGGGTAATGGTAATATGGTCATCCTGGGAAGGTATCATTTTTTCATACTTCTTTTTTGTTATTTCCATCCTTTTTAATTCCTTGGATTTCAAATAATGTCACTTCTATTTATAATAATGAGGCTATTGAAAGTGAAGACCTACTAATTTCGACTTCTCTTGAGATGCTTATTTCAATAGTTGGTTATTTCGTTATGACATTTTCCTTGCAGTTTAACATTTTTTTATAGCAGCCCTAGTATCAGAGTTTCTTTGGACCAGTCTTCATGAATAAATAATCTAGTACATAAATGAACCAGCATGCATTATCTTTTAGAAAAATCAAATCTAGCAAGGAACATTTGTTTACACATGGTTGTAGGAACATTTATGGTTCAATTTTGGTTTTTTGCAAGGGAACATCAATATAGCAGTTGATTTTCTTGCGTGAGGACATGCAAGATGATCGGCATGGGGGGATGTTAGGCCCCAAAATTGTTGTACTTAATGCACCTTTCTATTTATATGATGTCCTACCTATTCCCTTGTTTTACTAGTTTATGTCAACTCTTTCTACATTCTTTTAATGCAATAGTGAAGATTCGTGCTTGGGTTGTATTTTATATAATAGTACCTTCTTTATGTGCATTTTTAGTATTAATTTTCATTAAAATATTGTTAATTTAGATTGTCTTGTTCCTTCATTGCATAGGGATCTTGCACCAAGCATATGTGGGCTACTTCATTATTCAAGATTTCCGCAGAGGAAAATGCTAGTTGGTAGTATAAACGCATGTCTGGAATTATCTTGGATCCTTTTTGATAGTCAGAGGTGAACATATATTTCATTGACATGTTCCTGCACTAAAGAGCAACATTCCTGCACTAGACAACAACCAATTTGGAGCTTCGACATCTCGGCATGCTTTCGGGGAAAACCGAGGAATGTTATTGTCCAAAATAGTGTTCTAACACCTTCCAATGAGTTTGATTTCACCTAGATCACACCTATGGGTCTCTAGAAGAAAATCAACAAATTTTCTCAAGATTCGCATAGTTTTTAAACTGTCATGTTTGACCTCGATTTGCGTGCACCTGGAGCTAAATCTTGAAAATCCGAGAAAATGGGGTTTTTACCAGTATAAAAAATTATCTAGAAGCAAAAATTTTTCTCAAGATTCACATCGGTTTAAAGTTTAGATGAGGGTCTTTGAGGAAGTTTTATAAAAGACACTGCTTTTTCTAGAATTCTAGGAACTTGCCCAGATTTGTAAAAGATTGGAAATTTCATATCAAATTCATGTCTCCTTTATTATTTATTGGTTGTAATAGAACTCCATTGGATGGGGAAGTTGTTATGATCCCCTCTCATTTCAGTTTGTGCTTGGTTTAGCTTGTTCAAAGCCTATCATGTAATTGTAAATTATATAAAATCCAAATCATGGCTCTGCAAGGAGGACAACAAACCATTCATTGTATTTTCATGTTGTTGGATCAAGTTTAGGGGGCTCTACCCCATTCCGTACAATTAGTTGGAGGCTAGATTCATTGTTTTGTAATGCATATTTGTAGAAGACTTTCAATAAAGAAGGAGCTAATGTCGGTTTCACTCATTCTGGGTTATTATTTCATGTGATGATCCCTTTGCGCAGTTGATCCTCAGGTTTTCATAAAGGGAAACGAGCTAGTTGGCTAGGGCCCAACCAACCCAGCTCGTTCTCCCTCTATCTTGTAGGAGTGCTATATTTTATTATGTTGGTTTGAGCAAAACAGTGTTTATTTCATTTACTTAAATCACAAATTGATGGAGTCTTTGTGAAAACGTGTGTGCATCTCAGATCTGAGGGCTTGTGGTGTGTAAGTGTGTTTGGTCAATCTCATTTACAACGGTTTTTTAGTCTTTATTTTTTAATATTGCACGAATGTTCTTTTGATACAAGTGTTGCCTTAAATTTCCGCAAGTTGAGATTGGGTTATGAGTTATTTCCAGTTAAATAATTTACAGTCGATTTGCTTTCAGTTAATTCATTTACAAGTCGATTTACTTTCAATTGATTTATTTTCGATCTATTCGAATGCGTTCTAGTTTAAACAATAACTCTGATCACAACATAAGTAAATCTCTGTGTGAAGATAACTGTAATATTTTCCTTGAAGAGATATAAGAACTTATCAAACGACTGGGGATTATTTACAATATTTTCTGAGTTTAAATATTTGTTTTGAGAAAACAAAGTTTACTCATGTTGTAACAGAAATCTAAAGGAAAGGAGCACTTTGCTCTTTTAAGTAGAAATTTATTGTTTTCATGCAAAATTCTTTCTATCGATTAAGGGTTTTCTTCAACTTTCACAATACTTCTATTTTGAATGCTTGATTGTTGAAGGATATCTGTTTCTTTTGAATGATTAAGTTAAGATTTCCTTTCTTCTTAGATTTATTCATAGTTGGTTAATATTAGCACACTTTATGCATGGTAGAAGTGATTGAAGATAAAGCTGCTCCGTTACAGGAACAATAAAACTCAGTCCAAGAACAATGTTTTGTCAATACCGGAACAACGATTTCTCAATACAGGAACAAACGTTCTGGTATAGGAATAGAGCATTCTAGTAAAGGAATTCAGAGTTCCAGTACCAAGTTAGAACACCTAGTGTAGGAACTTAATTCATTGCTGGTGCAGGAACACTGTTTCGGTATGGGAATGAAACAAACATAGTTACCAATCAAATGAGAAAATGACCTCGTACCCATTTTTTTGATGTGGAAAAAAATCACTCAATTCTGAAAAATGGTGATTCATAATACATCTTTTTTTTTAGCATATTTTTGCCGCTTTAATTTTTTTTATGTATCAAGTATGAACAATTCTTTTAAATGTTAGTGATTTTCATGCTACTTTTGAAAAGTGTTGATGCAGCATCAACACATTTATTTAGAGGGCTTATTTTTGACACTTTAATTTTTTTTATTTAAAGTGTGAACAATTTTTTTGTTAGTGATTTTCATCTTGATTTTGAAAAGTGTTGATGAGCATCAACCCTTTTTGTTTAGATGGCTTAGTTTTTACACTTTAAGTTTTCTAATGAATTAAGTGTGGATAATTTTTTTTAAATGTTGGTGATTTTCACGTTAGTAAAAAAGAAAAAGAAAAAAAAAAAAAAAGAACTAATAAAATAAAAAAAACTCGTAAAAAGAAAAATTTTGAAAAAAAAATAATAATGGAAAATAACAAAAAATAAATTAAAAAATTATATATATATATATATATATAAAATTTAAAGAAAAACAAATTAAACTAAAAAAAATCTAAAAACATTTTTTTAAGTTAAAAAAAAAAAACTTCAAATAGTTACACAGAAAATAAAAAAACTAAGAAAAAAAATCAATTAAAAAATATTTAAATTAAATAATTTAAATAAACAAAATAAAAAAAAATAAAAAATAAAATTTAAGATTTTTTTTTAAACTTTTTTTAAATGCTTCTTTTATTTTGAATATTTTTATCCTTAAATTATAATTATATATATATATATATATATATATATATATATATATATATATATATGTATGTATATAATTTATTTTTTGTTTGTTTTATTTATTAAAATTTTTCATTTTTACAAGATATTTTTTTTAATAGTTTTTTAAAATATATTTTATGATATTTAATTTAATTTTTATCATAAATCGTCCCTTTGGCGCCCCTAGCTGGTTGGGTCTTGGGTTGAGTGGGGATTTTTTTTTTTTTTCAAGTTTTTAATTTTTTACATTTTATAGTTTTTTTTTTTTTTTTTATGTCATTATTATATATTTTTTATATTTGATTTTTTTTGTGATGTTTTTTTTTTTATGTTTTATTACTTGTTATTATTTTTTATTTTTATTTTTTTCAATATTTCAATTTTTGCATTTCTATATATTTTTTATATTTGATTTTTTTTATTATGGTTTTTATTACTTGTTATTATTATTATTATTATTTTTCAATATTTGAATTTTTGTTTTCTTCTGTATTTTTGTGTTTATTTTTTTTTCAATATTTGAATTTTTGTTTTCTTATATATATATATATATATATTGATTGTAGGCTCTGTGTCGATGCTTGTCTAGCAACCTGATCGCATTATGTGTAATTTGATAGTTGATTTTAAATTTTTCGTTATAATGAATCGAGTCTGCCCCACAATATGTTAATTTCATGGTTGGTCTTTAAGTTTTTATTACAATGGGTCGAGCTCACCTACAGTGCGTGTTAATTTGATAGTTGAATTTTATTTTATTTTTGCAATGTCTCAAGTTGTCTTAGGCTAAGATTTTAAAATTGTTATACATTTAACATTTAAAAAAAATTACTCTTTGTATAATAACTATTTCATTCAAGTGTTTATTTAGTTTTCTTTAGTCATAAATTTTTTCCATAATGTCATGCTTGAAATATTTTGAAATCTTAAGATTTTTTGATTGTCATAATCTTTGGTTTTAATTCCATGGTTGAAAATTTGTCAAGATTTTAATGTTTTTCTAAGTCGTGATATTTTATCTTTAATGTTGTGGTTGAAAACAGTTATAAATATTTTTTCTTAGCACCATGCTTGAAGATTGTTGGAATTTTAAGGTTTTTCAAAGAAGTGATATTTTAAATTTAAAGTCATGCATAAAAATTGTTGGAATTTTAAGGCTTTTCAAAGAGATGATATTTTATCGTTAATGTCATGCTTGAAAATCGTTGGAAATTCAAAGTTTTTCAGAGTCATGATATTTTATTTTTAATGTCATTATTAAAAAATGTTGAAAATGTACCCTGAAAAGAAAAAGACGTTATTCTGGCATCAACACTTTTCGATTTCAAGGTGTTTTTTGCACCAAACAAAATGACTTTTATTGTTTTTTACTGTTATTTTCAAAAAATATTGAAAATTTACTCTGAAAAAAAATAGTGATGTAGAATCAACACTTTTTATTTTTGGGTTGTTTTTTCATGTTGTTGTTGTTGTTGTTGTTGTTAATTATTTTATTTATTTTCTATTTTTATTTTTTCGGATTTTTGGGCTCGAGTACCCGTTTGATCGGTAACTATGTTAACATTTGTAATAAGGACAGATTTAATTATATTCATAGTTATTCTCTATGTTTATTAAAGAACCGAGACCCAATTACAAGGATCTATTCTTTCATTTCTTTTCCGGCATTCTTTTCAGATTGATTGCAAGGTATGCTTTAATTTTTCTATCAAAGTTTGTGGAAAGTATTTTTCTTGAGTGAATCCAATTTTCAGAATGGTGTGGTGACATCGTATTAACTAGTGCAAGTTGCTGAAGTCATTCTCTGGAATTTCCAGTGTTGTGCCTCTAAGTTTACGAACTCTCAGATTGACAATTAAATGTTAGGTTGTTTATTACACCCAACAATAGTCTTTTGTTTCCCCTTGTTATTGAACTTCTTTGGTATCATTTCTAGATGTAATTTCCAACATTGGTCTTCATCATGGCCTTCTTTTGAAAAAAAATTAGAGGTAATTTTCTCTCCCTCTTTCTTAATAGTAGCATTATTTTTTCCTTTGCCTTTAAACTTCTCGTTTTGAGGCTTACTCCCATCACCACCATTACCTTTTGGTTGATTAGAAATTTCTCCTTGCAACCTTGTTGTCCTCTCATTGTACAACACTTTCACCATCTTAGTCATATCATAGAAATCCTTTCTAAAAGCTCTCTCATTCTGAGACATCTATGTTCCTTTTCCTTCTCCATGAGACATGAATTGTGGATTTTGTGGCCTCCTTGAACCAATTTGAGCGTTTGGTTATTCAAGTATACTTCTCGTCTTTTCAAATTCATTAGGGGAATTTTGAGGTCTAAAATGGGTCTCCTAAGGAAATTATAAAATAATAGTGGAAATAATAAAATTAGATTAGATTACATCGTCAAATTTTAAAGGGAAAAAAGAAAAAACTATTTTTTCAACTCGTATTTTCAACTTATCTAATGCAAGAGAATCCGGACTTAGCCAGCAATGTGATTGTATATTCACATGTTGTGGCTAACATGAGATGCATTTGATTGACCTGAGTGGTAAAAATAAGTTTTAATAGAGAGAGTTGGATTTCTCGAATTTATCTTTACATCAATTATTGTAATAATTAAACCATTGTATTATTTTTAGAATAGAAGATAAGTTGTTAGGATAGGAGTGTATCAGAGCTTGAAAATAAGGATTTAATAGTTGATCTAATAAAAATAGAGATTAAGTTGTCAATGTTGTTAGGATAGGATTTGATTCATAAAAGGAAAGAAACAATGAAATGATCAGATCGGATGGAATAGGGCAGGAGTAAGCGAAAGATTGAGAGAGAGATAGGGTTTGAGAGTGAAACAGAGTTCAGACAAATTGTTGTAATCAAGCCGAGAGGGCCAGGACTCTGTAATTTATATTTTATTGAATAAATTGATTAAGTGTGGCATTGTGTATTATTTCTGGTGCGAAATTCTCTTGAATTTATGGATCGACATTCTGGACCCTAATTGGGTATTATTTCCATCTATGTGTTTTATTGTTAATCACGGTCAATTAGTGTTAAGGCTCTTAAGCTAAACCTTTGTTAAACCGTAGTTCTCATAATTATGTGTTGAGCACATGAGCGGGATTAAGAGCGGTAAGTGGTATATCGCGTGGAAAGTAAATGGTAAATGGTATTTTCCTAAAGTGCATGATTAACCTAAGTTGGTGACACGTAGCTCAGGAAAACTACTTCTCTCACGCGCTCTTAACCTGATATCGGCCGTGCAAGAATTCACGCGAGATTGTGCGATAGCCATTGGATCAGACGGGATAGATTGACGGTGGAGATTGGCTAGGTTAGTTGGCGCATGATACGTCGTAGTATCCATAGGAATGGGTAAACAAATCAATGGTGCCAATTGAAGCGTTCGGGAGTAGAAAAGTCAAAGTGGGACCATAAGTTGATTGGGCGAAAGACTGCCAAATCAGAGTTACGTGTACCCTGTTAATTAGTTATCCAGTATTTGGGTTTTCGGCCAATAAAATTTGAGATTTTGTTAGCCTCAGCATCATTTGTTATTAGAGCAAAGGATTAGATTCTGTTACAATGAACATGCCACCTAGGAGAGGAGATGGTATAGGTCGGGGCAGACCTGTAGCGAATGCAGTTTTGTTGGATGAGATTCGAAATCTACGTACAAGAATGGAGACAATGGAAAATGCTCAAAGGAGATCACCTGATGAAGGAGATGCCAGTGCTGCAGACGAATCTTCTGAGGAAGAAGAAGATGATGAAAAAGAAGCTACCAAAATTCTCAAAATGTTGGCCAAAGTGGAAGACCAAAGGTGGAAATACCTTTGTATGAAGGGAATCTCAATGCAGAAGAGTTGATGGATTGGATCAGTTCATTAGATAATTATTTCGACTATGAGGAGGTTGATGATAAAAAGAAGGTGAAATTTGCAGTTACCATATTGAAGGGTCATGCAACTATTTGGTGGGATGAACTAAAAACATCCAGAGCAAAAATGGGCAAGTCCAAGATCAAACAATGGGATAAAATGGCGAGTAGGTTGAAAGGTAAATTCATGCCAAAGGATTATCAGTTAAATCTTTTCAGACAGTTACAAAATTTGAGGCAAAAGGGGATGATTGTCAAAGAATATATCGAATAATTTTATAAGCTGAGCATTAGAGCAAGACATGTAGAGGATGACGTAGAAAAAGGAGCCAGATACATCAATGGCTTGAGATATGACATACAGGATGAGATCAGCTTGCTGAGTGTGAAGACAATTGAAGATGCCTATCAAGCAGCTTTAAAAGTAGAGGAGAAGATGTTGAGGAAACAAAATCAGAGGAATAAAGGTAAAACTTCAGCAAGAGGTAGAGGAACTACCAGATCCAGATTCCAGTACCCTCAAGGTGAAGCAGGAGGTTCAAGTAGTAGACCACCACAGAGAGGAGACTTTACACCCAGAGGAAGAGGCTAAGGAAGAGAAATTCGGTGTTATACATGTGGAGAATGGGGACATGGACCATGGAACTGTCTTCATAATAAAGCAAAAAATCAACGAAATGTGAATGTCGCTGAGGCGAAGGAAAAAAAATCTCAAATTACAAATAAGGAAGAATCACCTGAAGTAGGAGAATCTTTGTTGTTGAAAAGGCTATTGCTTAAAGCAAAGAAAGAGACAGGAGAACCAACTCAGAGAAAGAGTGTATTCAGAACTACATGTAAGTCCAGAGGAAAATGTTGTTAAGTGATAATTGATAGTGGAAGCACCGATAACCTTGTTTCTACAGAAATGGTGGAAAAGTTGGAATTAGTAAAAACCAGACACCCTACTCCTTACAAAGTATCATGGCTGCAAAAAGGACATCAACTTATTGTGACAGAACAATGCAAGGTAGAAATCCAGATTGGTAATTATAAGGATGTGGTATTATGTGATGTAATGCCAATGGATGTATGCCATGTATTGCTGGGAAGACCTTAGCATCTTGATAAAAAAGCCATTCATGATGGAAGAAGAAACACTTATACCTTGGAGAAGGATGGAGTGAAGCATACATTGCTGCCATTGAAGGATGAAGCTGACAAAGGAACAACTGGAAATAGTATTATGATGATGAGTAGAAAGGAGCTGTTGCAAGAAGTTGGAAAAGGTGAAGAAACACATTTTGCTGTCATAGGGAGACCTAAGGTAATTTTGGCTTCTACAAACTTGGATGATTTACCTGAAGAAATAAAAACTGTGTTGAATGATTTTTCTGATATTATTGTGGATGAGTTGCCAAATGCATTGCCACCAATCAGGAGTATTAGTCATCACATTGACTTGATACCTGGAGCAAGTTTACCAAATAAAGTAGCATACAGATTGACTCCTCAAGAAAATGCAAAAGTTGGGAGACAAGTGCAAGAGCTGATGGGTAAGGGATTAATCAGAGAGAGCCTTAGTCCATGTGTTGTACCAACAGTACTCAACCCAAAGAAAGGTGGTGAATGGCGCATGTGTACCGATTCCAAAGCTATAAACAAAATCACAATCAAGTATCGTTTTCCTTTACCACGAATGGAGGACTTGATGGATTGTTTAAGTGGGTCAAAATATTTTACTAAAATAGACTTGAAAAGTGGATATCATCAAATAAGGATTAGAGAAGGTGATGAATGGAAGACTGCATTTAAAACAAACAGTGGGTTGTATGAGTGGTTAGTGATGCCTTTTGGACTCACTAACGCACCAACACATTCATGAGATTGATGAATGAAGTCTTGAAAGACTATGTTGGCAAGTTTGTCATTGTTTACCTTGATGATATTCTAGTTTTCAGTCGAAGCAAAGAGGAGCATTTGGAGCATCTTAAGTTGGTTCTAAGAACTCTATAGAAAGAGAAAGTGCTGATAAATCTAAATAAATATAGTTTCATGAAAGAGGAATTAATCTATTTGGGATTTGTAGTTTCTAAAGAAGGTTTGAAAATGGATCCAGAGAAAGTCTGAGCAATTTGGAACTGGCCTATTCCAAGAAACATATTTGAGTTAAGAAGCTTTCATGGTCTTGCAAGTTTCTATAGGAAATTTATCAGAAGTTTTAGTCAGATTTGTGCACCAATTATTGAAACAATTAAAGATACTAATCAACCATTTAAGTGGACAGAAGCTACAGGCAAAAATTTTAGGTTTCTAAAGAAGAAAATCACAGAAAAACCAATTTTAGCTTTGCCTGACTTTGGAAAAGTTTTTCAAGTTGAAACTAATGCTAGTGGAGTTGCAATTGGAGTAATTTTAAGTCAAGAACAGAGATCAATAGCATTCTTTAGTGAGAAACTAAATTAGGCTAAGAAGAAATATTCTTCTTATGATAAATAATTTTATGCTATTATGCAAGCTTTAAAAAATGGAGACATTATTTGCTACCAAAGGAGTTTATATTGTTTTCTGACAATCATGCATTACAGTTCATAAACAACCAACCAAAATTGAATCAAAAGCATGCCAAGTGGGTAGAGTTTTTACAGAGTTTTACTTTTGTGATCAAACATACAAGTGGTAAGTTGAACAAAGTTGTTGATGCTTTAAGAAGGGTAAATTTCATTGTGCAAGAATTAAGAGTTGGTGTTGTAGGATTTGAAGAGATGGTTTATATGTATAAAGATGATGCATATTTCAAAGATATTTATGTAGTTGTACAAAATCCAACAGTTTATAATAGGAGCCAGTGGTTAGATTATATTATCCAAATAGGTTTACTGTTTAAAGGTAACAAACTATGCATTCCCAAATGTTCTATGAGGGAAAACATAATCAAGGAGAAACACAGTGGAGGGTTATCTGAGCATTTTGGACAAGACAAAACCTTTTCTCAAGTAAATGCTTTTTACTACCGGCCAAAGATGCAAACTGATGTTAAGAGATTTGTGGAAAAGTGCAGGATATGTCAACATGCTAAAGGGAGAAGCCAAAACACAAGGTTGTACCAGCCATTACCAATACCAGAACAACCATGGGATGCAGTCAGTATGGATTTTGTTTTGGGTTTGCAAAAAACTCAAAGAGGAAATGATTCCATTTATGTTGTGGTAGATAGATTTTCTAAAATGGCACATTTTATTGCATGCAAGAAAACTAGTGATGCAACACATATTGCTAATCTGTTTTTTTTCAGATTTGTAAGGTTACATGGATTGCCTATAAGTATTGTGTCTGATAGGGATACAAAGTTTGTTGGGCATTTCTGGAGAACTCTTTGGAAGAAACTAGGTTCCAACCTTAGTTTCATTTCAGCATATCACCCTCAAACAGATGGATAGACCGAAGTGGCAAACAGATGCTTGGGAAACATATTGAGAAGTTTAGTGTATCAAAATCCTAAGCAGTGGGATTTAGCACTTGCTTAAGATGAGTTTGCCTATAATGACACTCCAAACCAAAGTACTGGGATGAGTCCATTTCAGATTGTTTTTGGAGTGAATCCAAGAGGTGTGTATGAGCTTAGAAATTTGAGCAAACATGAAACAAGAATTGCAAAGGCCGAAGAGTTTGCACAACATATGTAGAGACTACAAGAAGATGTCAAAGACATATTGCAGGAAAGCAGTGGAAAATACAAACAGAGAGATGATATGAGGAGGAAAGAAAAATAATTCCAAGTGGGAGATCTAGTGATGGTGTGCCTGAGGAAAGAAAGATTTCCTGTTGGGACTTATAACAAAATGAAATTGAAAAAGATAGGGCCATGTAAAATTGTGAGAAAATTTTCAACCAATGCTTATGAAATTGAGTTGCCAAAAGGGATTGGAATATCACCTATCTTTAATGTTGCAGATTTGTACCCATACAAAGAGACAAAGTCAGAGATACAAGATGAACCTGTAGAAGATGAAGAACAGATTGTACATTGGGAAGAACAAATGTTTAAAACAATAAAGAAAGATGTGGAAGTTGTTCTGGAGAAAAGAGTAACTAAAAGAACCAGAGGACAAGTTTATTTTAAATATTTAGTCAAGTGGAAAGGACAACCAATAGAGGATTCCATTTGGTTGACAACATTAGAGTTGCAGAAGTATGGAGTAAACCCTGAAAGTCTGATGGATGATTCTTTCTTCCCCGGGAGTTTGATGCAAGAGCATCCGGACTTAGCCAACAATGTGATTATATGTTCACATGTTGTGGCTAACATGAGATGCATTTCATTGACCTGAGTGTTCAAAATCAGTTTTAATAGAGAGAGTTGGATCTCTTGAATTTATCTTTAAACCATTGTATTATTTTTAGAATAGGAGATAAGTTGTTAGGATAGGAGTGTATCATATCTTGAAAATAGGGATTTAATAGTTGAGCTGATAAAAATAGAGATTGAGTTGTCAATGTTGTTAGGATAAGATTTGATCTATAAAAGGAAGGAAACAATGAAATGGCAGGAGTAAGCGAAATATTGAGAGAGAGATAGGATTTGGGAGTGGAACAGAGGTCAGACAAATTGTTGTAATCAAGCCGAGAGAGCCAAGACTCTGTAATTTCTATTTTATTGAATAAATTGATTAAGTGTGGCGTTGTGTATTATTCCTGGTGCGAAATTCTCTTGAATCTATGGATCGACATTCTGAACCCTAATCGGGTATTATTTCCATCTATGTGTTTTATTGTTAATCATGGTCAATTAGCGTTAAGGCTCTATTTCGAGATTAAGCTAAACCTTTGTTAAACAGTAGTTCTCATAATTATGTGTTGAGAACATGAGCGGGATTAAGAGCGGTAAGTGGTATATTATGTGGAAAGTAAATGGTAAATGGTATTTTCCTAAAGTGCGCAATTAACCTAAGTTAGTGACACGTAGGTCGGGAAAACTACTTTTCTCGCGCGCTCTCAACCTGATATTGGCCGTGCAAGAATTCATGCGAGATTGTGCGATAGCCGTTGGATTAGGAGGGATAGATCGACAGTGGAGATCAGCCGGGTTAGTTGGCACACGATACGTCGCGGTATCTGTAGGATTGGGTAAACAAATCAAGGGTGTCGATTGAGGTGTTTGGGAGTAGAAAAGTCAAAGTGGGACCGGAAGTTGATTGGACGAAAGACTACCAAAGCAGAGTTACGTGTACCCTGTTAATTAGTTAGCCAGTATTTGGGTTTTCAATCAATAAAATTTGAGATTCTGTTAGCCTCGACATCATTATCTCCCTGTGGGTTTTCTCAAATTTTGATTGCCAACACTCATTGGATGCATAATTTGATTCCTCATCCAAGGAGTACCCATGTTGCATACTTTCGATGGACCCTGCTACACAAAAAATGAGAAATACATGAAAAAACATGATTGCAATCACGTTTTTTCATGTATTTCTCATTTTTCATGTAGCAGGGTCCATCGAAAGTATGCAACATGGGTACTCTTTGGATGAGGAATTAATTTTTTTATCCAACGAGTACTCTTGCTCGAAATTTGAGTAAAACCATAGGAAGATAAGTTGAAAATACGAGTTGGAAAAATAGTTTTATTATTTTATTATTTTTTAATATTTTTACTTTTTTACTCCAAAAATGGTGAATCATCCCCCATGGTTGACATCATCTTCTTGAATCCTATTGGTTCTTATAAAGTTTATTTTGGTTGTACATTTTTCTTAGGAGGCCCATTTTAGACCTCAAAATTCCCCTAATGAGACTTTGTAATCATTCAAGAAAAACACTTGCAAAAACTATCAAATATTCACAAAAACCATGCTTTGATACCACTAATCTGAAATTAAAATTGAAGAGTTCACCCCTCCTGGGCTATAAATTCAAGTCCAACTTCCAACAGTGGTCCTTTAAATTATATACTCAAATGTTAAATTACATCAACACACAATGTTCAAATTACAAAAATAACACTGTTATTGTGTCCAAACACCCAAAAACCCTTGTGTAGGCTCTTCTTGGGCTCAAAAAGTCTAAAACAATGGCCAAGTTAGGCCTCCTTCCCCATTTCTCTGCTAATTGTTTTGCAAATTTGACCTCCTGTCAAAATTGGAAATGAAACTCCCCTTTTGCGGATTGGCAAGGAGAAATTTTCGCAACTATAGGTGTTGGGTTCGGCCCACAAATCCCATCGATTTTGGTGCAAATGATCAAACGACTAACCAAACCCACACCCCTATTTTTACACCTCTAGTTGGTCACATGGAAACAATATGACCATCGGGCGTGGTCTATAGCCCATGCGACTCCCTACCCCACTCCTGGTCACTTCTCAATTAATAATATTGTGGATTGGGCGTGGTCAAGGTGTCATGCACCCGCCTCTCCTATAGCTCTCGTTGACGGTCACACATTGTAACAAAACCATGGGTCGGGGCATGGGTAGGGTGCCATGTGCCCCACCCACTCCACCTTACGCCACGGCCATGGAAACCATAATATGACTCGGGATTGGGCCAGTTGTGCGCACTTGCCGGTTCGACCCTCCCGCCAACGACACCCTTGGTCAACCTTAAATACAATTGAACCTACATAGTTTAACAAGTAACATGTTGGTGCGTTGATAGAGCGATCAGTTAGTTGTTGAGTGGTGACGGTTCAATTCTTGTGGAGGTCCATCTAGTCTATAACCAAAATTTTGGCACAAAAATCCCAGCTATGTGGTGACCTCTCATAAGGCCATGTGGTGCCCTTTGGTTAGCCCACGTGGTGACCTATGATTTTTCCACCACAATGACCTTTTAGCTAATATAAATATGCCACTTGTGTTCACAGGATTGGCCAGTCTAACAACCGTACCACCCAGTTATCCTATTGATGTCAGCACCATGTCATCGTACGGTCTTCCCAGTCAATCTTGCAAGTTGGCTTTTTAGTTGTTTGTCAAAAACTTCAAAATGTGATAACTTTATCATACAATGTCAGATTGAGGTGATTCAAGCGTTGTTGGAATTAGAATGACGAGATCTACGATTTGGAGTTGGTTTTGGGAGTTTTTGAGCACTTCCAATTTTTAGTATATTTTTTATCCCTTGGATTAATCAGCGCAAGGGCAATCCTTCTCTTGAAACATCATGTCTCTTGTCATTCCTTAAAACGTTGGGAATTTTGCATTTTCTGTGGTTTTTTGTCTTCGGGGGTCAATTTACAAAGTTTCTTGTAGTGGCATTTCTTCCGTAAGTTACGTCTATTTGGTAAGGCCTGTAGTGAGGCCCTCTATCACTTATGTTGAGTCTTGGTCTTGAGTTTTCTTGGTAGGTTTTGAGTGGAGATGGCTCCACGGCAAAGGCTTCTTAGCTGTCAGGGTGGTGCTTCGGGAAATGCCTCCTCCAAGCACCGATGATTATTTGGATGGGAATTAATAGCCACGGTTTTTGACTCAACCCCTATGGAAGTTCAAAAGGAGATTTTACAGCTAGAAGCGAGGGAGTTTGGGGACCAAATATATTACTTTATTTCTGAAATCGACAATATCTCTCTGAAATGGGTTCATGATCCTGGAAAATTCAGGAAAAGAAGATTCCATTTTCTTCACTCCATCACAACTCACCAACATATGGAAACTTTTTAAAGTATGGTTATATGGGACAAACAAATTGACAATTATAAGATTTTTGATGGACAATAGTATATTAAGAGAATTATGAGGGACATCAGGTATGACCTTGATGATATCATGGTCAGATTGAATCACGTGGAAAAATGTATGGTTTTTTACTTAGACACTTAATCAAATGACCATCAGGAGAATGATACAATTATCAACGCTCCTCCCTTAAACTGTGTTCCAACCTTGAACACTTCAAATGCATACTCTCCTCCACTTTTTCCAGTCATCATCTTGGGCCAGCATGTCCATTATGGTCCTATGTATTTTTGCTTCTTTTTCCTATGATGTACTTAATAGCTGGTGGTGGTTATCTACTTGTTTTCTCTGATGGTTTTCTGCCACTAGTCGTTGGTGTTCATCTACTGGTTACTCTTAGAATTGGAAACATAGTTTTGTTTTTTGATGACACTCTAATGTGCCTACAATTAGATTCTTTTTGCCTACAATATCGTCTCATAGTCTTTTGGACAGTCGGTATGGTTACCAAGTTATATCTATGTAATCTTCCTTTTTGCTATTAATAGAAATCTACATATAGAATTTACAAAGAAAAAGAAAAAAAAGAAAGAAAAAAATTAACTATGAACTTAGAGAAGTGCTTCAATCTCTCCAGCATATAAATGTGTCAACTGTTTTCAATATTTTTTTATCTAGTGTAATATGCAACATATCACTTTTCCTGTGAATTGAAAACAAAACCAACACGAGTACACGAAATTGGGTTGACCAACTATAGGATTGGAAGATCCACAAGTGATATGTAAAGGTCCAGTTGATCCAAGTGGATATTGGTGGCCACCCGCCAAGTCCACTTGGACCCCCACCATTGTTTCTTTCAGCTTTTCAGTTTCCTTAATTGTAGCACAGTTTACTATTTTTAGCAGTTTTTAGGGTCCTAAACTTCTGGAGCCGTTTTGAGGCCCTAAACGACCTTTTTTTGGGAAAACTGGGAGCAACATGGGTCCATGGACCGATGTTCCTCTTCCCAAAGTTGTAGTTCTCGAATAGATCTTTCTAATGAGATATTGTACTCCAAACGAAGATCGTATGCCAAAGTTACATCCCCGGGAAGTTGATGTAGAAATTTACCCAAACGAGGCCCACAGTTTGGCGTTTCATCTTCTAGGGCTAGGTTTTTGGATGTTTAGGGTTTTCCATTATTTATCAACAATAAATAGGCCTTTGAGCCTCATTGTAACACAGTTCAGAGGCATGTATCCACCACATCTCTTCTTAGAGATAAGCTACCATCGCCCTGGCTTTTTATTTCCATTTTCTATTTGTAAGCATATCTTAGTATTTTACATTAATGAAATGAAGTATTATTTCCGCTGCATCTTTGTGTTTATGGTTATCTCTGTAATTTGTTGCATTCATGTTTAAATACGGATAAGTGGTATCAGAGCGGTCTGCTTTTACTCTGTTTTTCTTTGCATGTCCCCAACGAGGTCGGGATATAAGGAGTTAGGGCTTGAACTGGTCAAATCTTTGCAAGACCAACCTCGCAAAACTCAACGGCCTCCCATGGCGGATGAAAAGAAAGATGAGGGAGTAGGAGATCCCATCAAAATCTTGCTCGAAGAAGCCCTCGAGTGAAAAAGGAACGCAATGATGGACAACTTTTCCCAGATCCTTCAGCGGCTACCCAGGGGCGACGCATCGGCTTCCCATAGCTACTCTGGAAATGCCACATCGTTTAAGGTACAAGTTAATTTTGAAATCCCCATATTCGAGGGTCAAATAGATGCAAATGTCGTCAATAAATGGTTAAATCTACTAGAGGGTTATTTTTCTGTTCATGATTTTTCCAGTCGGGAAAAGATTATTTTCGCTCTTCTCAAAGCAGCCCCCCATGTCAAGGATTGGTGGGAAACCTACTGCGAGTAGAAGGATGAAAGTACCGGCTCACTATTTTCAGCCGCACCCACTTGGAATTCATTCTGGGATGCCATCAAGGAGCAGTACTACCCTGTCAGAAGCTATGAGGATCAATACATAAAGTGGACCACGCTACGGCAGGGAAGGGACCAAGACGTGCCGGAGTTTACCAATATTTTCCATACCCTTCGCACAAAGTTGGGTATCAAGGATTCGGAGCAGCATTTGATACTCAAATATCGCGACTGCCTGCACAAGTACATCCAGGAAGAAATAGAATTCCTGAACATCTCCTCACTCGGCACAACATACTGATATGCCGTCAAGGTCGAGCAAAAGTTTAAACAGAAGAAGCGAGACTTTGGATCTGCAAATCCGAAGCAAGGGAAAGGTGCCCTCAAACCGCAGAACAAAGGACAAAGCCAAGGCGGGGTGGCCCAAGACAACTCGCCAAAGCTGCAAGCAAAGAACAGCGCCGCAAAGCCGAAAAAGGACACAAGAAAATGGTGTGAGTTCCATAAGAGCTCCACTCACAACACAAGTGAGTGTCGGGCCAAGCAGTCACTGGTGGCTGAGCTAAAGGTTTCAAAATCAGATGCATGTTCCGACTCTGAGTCAGAACCTGACAAGGGGAATGACAAAGGGAAGTAGATTATCGATGCGGAGCCCAACGCCACCATTGCCACCACGAAGATCCAAAAGGAGGAACCCGAAGATCCAAAGGAGGAGGAGCATCTCTTCCACTCCCAGATGTGGGTAAAGGGATCCCCGCTACAGTTCATTGTTGACAGCGGGAGCCAAAAGAACCTCATTTTGGTAGAGGTCGTGAAGCGGCTAGGCTTACCGACCACAGCACATCCACAACTGTACACCATCGGTTGGCTTCACCAAGGACGAGATCTTAGCGTGAGCCAGTAGTGTTGCCTTCCATACAACATCAAGCCCTTCACGGATGAGGTATTGTGTGACATTGCTCCCCTTGAAGTTTGTGATGTATTATTAGGAGAACCATACTTGTGGATGCGACATGTTTTGTATGAATCAAGGCCCCGTGCTATGATTATTACTTTGGGAAATAAATTGTACAGGATACCATAGGTAGCACCGCCTACCGCCATCTCTTTGGTTACTGCAAAACAATGCAGTAAGCTCATTTCCAAAATCGGGAAATTTGTTTTCCTGATGATACACCCTCAAGGAAAGAAGAAGACAGTGGCCATGACCTCCAGACAGGGCCCCTCCACATGACAACTACAGATGGACAAGGTCATGGAGGAGTATGAGGACATCTTCACCTCCCCCACAGGGGTTCCTTTGCACTGTCAGGTCAAGCACTCCATCGATCTGACCCTAGGTGCATCGCTGCCTAATGGACCAATCTATCGACGCTTCGTTCTAGAGAATGATGAAATCAAGAGGCAGATTCAGGAGTTGCTATAGAGAAGTCACATCCGTCCAAGTTCATCACATTATGGGAGCCCAATCATGTTGGTACAGAAGAAGGATGGACTTGGAGACTCTGTATTGACTATAGGGCGCTAAACAAGATCATTGTCCGTAATAGGTACCCGATCGCACGGATCGATGACATCCTGGACCAACTGAAAGGGGAAAAATATTTCAGCAAGATCGATTTGAAGTCAGGATATCACGAGGTACCAATCAAACCCTCCTATGTGTGGAAGACTACCTTCAAAGCCAAGGAGGGCCTTTTTGAATGGTTGGTTATGCCAACCTTCATGAGGCTAATGGATGACATCTTGCGGCCATTCAAAAACTCATTTGTAGTGGTATACTTGGTTGGCATCTTGATCTTCAGCCAAAGTTGGGAAGAGCACCTCCAGCACATCTGACAGGTTCTCTAAACATTGCGGCAACACAAGTTATTTGCCAATTTGGAGAAATGCACTTTTGGCATGACCCAGGTTCAGTATCTGGGATACATTATTGATGAACAGGGGGTGCATGTGGATCCAGCCAAGATCCAAGTCCTTCGGGATTGGCCCTCTCCAACCACTCTAATGGAGCTTCGTAGCTTTCTAGGTCTTGCCAACTTCTACCGCAGGTTTGTGTTGGGATTTTCTCATATCACTTGGCCCTTGAGTCAAGTCACCAAGGGAGGAGCGAAAGCAAAATTCTTTTGGTCTGAATCTCAACAGAAGACATTCACAGAGTTGAAAGACCGCCTCTGCTCGACACCAGTGCTCGCATTGCCAGACTTACAACAACCATTTGAGGTCGGGACAGATGCCTCTGACTATGCTATTGGGGCAGTCCTTACACAACACGGGTATCCAGTGGCATATCACAGTGAGACACTTTCAGACACAGTCCGGAAGTATCCCACTTATGACAAAGAGATGTATTCCATTGTGCAGGCCTGTCGAAAATGGAAACATTACATTTTGGGGAAGGAAATGGTCATCCACATAGACCACCGACCCCTCCAATTCATACAAACCCAAGGGAAATTACAGAATGATCACCATCAGAAGTGGTCCACATACCTGCAACAGTTCCATTTGAATATCAAGTATAAGAAGGAAAACACCAATAATGTTGCAGATTGCTTCAGTCGACCACCGATCATGTCATTAACCACCGTGCTCAACTCTTGTGGGCACGAGACTTCTGATTGGCCACTTCTTTACAAAAGCGACCCAGAGTTTGGCCACACATACCAGACACTCTTGGAGGGTCAGCATGTTCCAGATTTTCACCTCTAGGATGCCCTGTTATGCCACCTGGGTCACCTTTTTGTTCCTTTAAGCGAGCGTGCCAAGATGATTTGGGAAGCACACTACAGTCGGGCTACTGGGCATTTCAGGGTCGAGAAAACGGTGGCAGTACTACAAAAGTATTTCTACTGGCTGAATCTTCAACAGGATGTCGGGAAGTACATCAGATCATGCACTACCTGCGCCATTGCCAAACCTACAGTCAAGAAGCAAGGCCTCTATACCCTGCTGCCTACGCCTAGTTGACCTTGGGAATCCATCTCCATGGATTACATGTCAGGCCTTCCTTCCACTAAGCATGGAAACGACTGTGTTTTTGTGGTCATCGAGAGGTTCTCGAAGATGGCCATTATGGTGGCCTGTAAGAAGAATATCACAGCAGAAGCCACTGCTAAACTCTTCTTTGAAAGAGTGTGGGTGCACTTTTGGATCCCATAGTCTATCATCTCAGATCGGGATAGCAGGTTCCTCAGTCCATTTTGGCCCAGTCTCTGGTTGATGCTGGACACCAAAATCACTAAGTCCACAGCCTTCCATCCTCAAACTGATGGCCAGAAAGAGGTTGTCAAAATGATTATTGTACACATTCTGCGCATGTACAACTCAAATCATCCATGCACATAGGATGAGAGCCTCCCCTATGTTCAGCACAACTACAACTGAGCTCTCCATAGGTTGACTGGCCACAACCCTTTTCAGGTGGGCTTGGGATTCCAGCCACTATGTCCCATTGATGTGGCCATGCCATTTGCAGCTACTCACGCAGATTCGACTCATGTCCAGTCCGAAACAGATAAGGAAAAAAAATTCATTGAGCACATCCAACATATTTGCCAGCACGTCCATGACATTCTGGAGAAATCAAATGCCAAGTATAGGCAGCGACATGATCAACATCGGGTGCCACACAAGTTTCAGATGGACGACAAAGTCTGGTTGCATTTGAAAAAGGAACACCTTACCGGAGCCTATCGGAAACTCAGACCACTCCGATATGGTCCTTACACCATTACCAAGGTTGTGGGAGACAATGCATTTGAGCTCAACATTCCCCCATTCCTTGGCCTGCACCTAGTGTTCAATGTGGACCGCCTTCGGCCATACTTTCCACCATTACTAGACACATCTGACATTGCAAAATAGCTCACACCCATAGAGTTAAATCCAGATTGCATGGAACAAGCTGCAACTGATCGGATCATGGACACACAGATCAAGCACACTCGCTAGCAGAACATCCAACTGTATCGAGTTGTCAAAGTAGGCCAACTCCTTCACCAGGGCAAGTGGCTCACCAGGGACCAAGTTCAACAGAAGTTTCCTCATCTCATGGAGGAACTCAATGCAATGGGGACCACTGCCTCCTAAGGGGGGAGGAATGATCTAGGTGGATATTGGTGGCCACCCGCCAAGTCCACTTGGACCCCCACCATCGTTTCTTTCAGCTTTTCAGTTTCCTTAATTGTAGCACAATTTACTATTTTTAGCATTTTTTCGGGTCCTTAAACTTCCGAAGCCGTTTTGAGGCCCTAAACGACATTTTTTTGGGAAAACTGGGAGCAACATGGGTCCATGGACCGATGTTCCTCTTCTCAAAGTTGTAGTTCTTGGATATATCTTTCTAACGAGATATTGTACGCATCAAATGGAGATCGTATTCCAAAGTTACGACCCCGGTAAGTTTATGTACCAATTTACCCAAGCGGGGCCCACAGTTTGGCGTTTCATCTTCTAGGGTTAGGTATTTGGATGTTTAGGGTTTTCCATTATTTCTCAACAATAAATAGGCCTTCGAGCCTCATTGTAACACAGTTCAGAGGCATGTAGCCACCACATCTCTTCTCAGAGATAAGCTACCATCGCCCTAGTTGTTTATTTCCATTTTCTGTTTGTAAGCATATCTCAGTATTTTACATTAATGAAATGAAGTATTATTTCCGCTACATCTTTTGTTTATGATTATCTTTGTAATTTGTTGCATTCCTATTTAAATCCGGATCACCAGTTCCGAGGTGTTTCAATTGAAAAGTTTACAACTTCTTGGAATAAGGGGCACTGATGTAGAAAACATATTGACTCAGGTGCAGTCATCGAAGCTCATATGGCTTCGTTGGCTTGATTGTGACCACGATATTCTGCCATCTTCAATTCCAGTGCATGATCTAAGATTTTTGGAAGTGTTCAATCAAACATTGAAGAGATTGTGGACAGGTGAATCTCTAGTAAGTAGATGTAAATGTAGTAATTTGCAATTGAAGATCACTGTATTGGTAGCTTTCCCACCATAACAAAATGTAAACATTGTAGGTACTTGTGCAATTGAGGGAGTTAATTATTTTTGCTCCACTTGTAAAGTTTCCAAACTCATTAGGGAAGTTGGAGTGCCTAGAAAAGCTTGAAGAAAAGTGAAAGTATCTAACTATGTTACCAAAAGATATTTGTTTTCCCTCCTTAAGTAAAAAAAAAATCTATCACATCATATAAATTACACATACAATGGAGTAGATGCATGTGCTACACAATCCATTTATGTGACAATATTGTTAACTTTATGTATTTTAACATGTACTACAAAAATTATGGGAGGTAAGTCTATGTCACAATTTTGTTAAATTTGTGTGGAAACTACAGTGTGAGTCTCATGCATTATTATGAATCATGCGAGCTATAAAAATTTTGGAGTTGGATTGTAAGAGTATTCTATTACTCACAAGCTTCTGTAAAATTCCATAGAAGACCTCCATTATATAGAAATGGAGGAAGCCTAGTAGCGGTTAAGGATAAATATGACAACTGGACAGATGCAAATCCCTATGTAAGCTTACAATATATTACTCACAAGCTTCTGTAAATGTACATAGAAGACCTCCATTATATAGTAATGGAGGAATCCCAATGTCGGTTAAGGATAACTATGACAACTAGACAGATGCAAGTCCCTATGTGAGCTTACAACTCACCATACTTAGCTCATAGGGAAATGAGGCATTGGAAAAGACAACTCTAACACCCACCCTTAAGTGAAACATAGGGAGTAACTAAAGAAAAAATAAAACAAAGAACGGGTCATGGCAGCAAGGCCTTATTAGGTACCCATGTACACATTCTCATAAGCAGAGAAAGAGAGAAAAACCCATAGGAAAAAAGTCCCCCCAAAAGAGAGAAAGATGCCAATGCTCAAATATCATGGAGCTAAAACTGTAGATCCCATAATGATCCACTGAATGGAAAGAACATGAGTCTGCTCCAATCAAGAATTACAAAATGCTGAAGTACCAATTTTTTTGAAGATGAGAGTTGTGAAACCTCAATGAGGTCAGTCAATCTCTAAAGTAGGAATGTTGTAGAGGCACAAGGGTGGAAAACACTATCGGATTCTCCCAAAAGGCTTCCGAGAAAATAGGCACTGATAAAGAACCACAAGGCTTCAAACATAATCAACACCATCAACCAAAAAACAAATAATGAGGTTTACAAGTATGGAAAATGTACAACAACACTCCTGAAGTTGTCTAAACACCATCATCATCACACAATGAAAACGATCAATAAAGCAATGACAACATCTGTCACCATCTAACTACCCCCCTTGAAACATGACTGTGGAAGGAGCTAGAATCAATAGTCTCCATTGTCAGCAAATCCCCCCCGAAACACAACTAAGGGAACAATGACAATGAACAATAAACAACCGATGCAACATGATGATATTAATTTTGCAAGCATTGGTTCGATTGACGCCATGACCACCCATCAATCCATCCACAAATGATCTTGATGTTCGACACTGGTCCATGATTAATTCTCTCACGTCTCTTTTGTAACGATCTGAATGCGGACTAGTAATTAACCAAGAATCTTGATGCTTGGGTAATTTCATCTGATGAGGATGTGCATATAACTCATTTTTTGTTTTTTCAAACTCAAATTTGTTGCTGTTGGGGCTTGGTTTTGCCCAATTTTGATACCTTTTTCTATACTTTCCCTCTCCCATTTTGACTATCTTTAACCCCCTACTATGCTTATCTCGGTTATAATACTTGTGTTTTTGCCAAAAGGGTGTTGTAGGCTGAAGGTATGCAAATTAATACTAAAAAGTGTCTTTTACCCTAACTTTGAGTATTCCTTAGCTAGTTGTTCGTTATTTTATTATCATGCCAACTAATCTCGAGTTCATGTGCAGATTTGATTTGATTCAGAGACAGGCCCATAATTCCTGCAGACAACTGTGCGATCTTATTTCCTGCAATTACACCGGATTTCCTGTAACTGCACGAATTTCATGCAGCAACATAGGCAGTTAGCCATGTTCCATGAATATCTAAGTCCAACGGGAACATGGGTTTTGCGGGGAATATATCACATATGATTGCTATCCTATTGGCCTTCTCAGATCTACCAAGAACACTACCCAGATTTAGAAGCCTTCTCTTGCTGGCCATTTAGAGGAACAACTACAGCCATGTAACGAGTTTTAGTCTAATCCATGCTTTCATTCATGGATTAGACCCAGTATGGATAAAGACGATATATTGTAACATATTTTTTAGCCTATGGCTTAGATTAGCAGTCTCCTTTATTTCGAGCCATCTATGGGCTTTGTAAATGTATAAAATATGTCCTAGTTTCTATGATAGGGTTCAGTTAGAGTGCTGGGTTGGTTTCAGCACTAATTTGTATCAGATTGTACTCAACTTTATTTTCAGGTTAATATAAAGATATATGTCTTGTCCATTGCAGTGAACAAGCTCTTCTAATTTGAAGGGGTTGTGAGTAAGGGAGGAACCCCTTTGCTCACAACTCCCATAGTTTATTCTTTATGTATTTTATTTTTGTTATGTAGCAATAATTCATTTTTATAGCTAATCCACTCTTTAGAATATATATCAGTGACACTGGATTAATTGAATTAGTTTTCTGTTCATGTGCGGAATTCAGTTAATGAAGATTTGATTTCTCATGTTGATTGAATTGTTTAATTTGTTGTAAGTGATTTTTATATCTTTTCTTAATCATCATCAACAATCTTAAGAGCTGTAGAGGGAAGTTTGATCCACTCTATAGTCTTTGCTGCTAAGTGATTGATGTAGGAAAGAGTCATTGGTTTTGTACGATTGGTTAATTAGATTAATCACCACTTACAGTATTAGGCCTGCATATACTTTGCATGCATCTCACAAGCTTACCTTCTCGAGTTGATGATTTATGTTTAATAAAATTATAGTGTTATAAATTGACTCAACATTTTGGCATCGTTGTCGGGAGGTGCTAAAGGGATAATACTGAAGTGTTTTTATTACATGCATTGTTTGGAATTTTTCAGAACTAGGGGATTCGAAGAGGTAAGACGAAGGGCAAAGCCCACGCAATGGAGGAGGTCATAAATTCGCTAAAGCCGTGTCTTGATTGTTTGGTAAGTAGTTTAATTTGAATTTGTTTTCATAGTAGATGATTGGGTCCAACATCTACAAATGTATTTTGTGGTGGTGTGAGCACCACTTCATTTACTAATACACTGGCAAGGAAAAAGAAGTCTACAAGAAATAAGGCAGCAAGAGAAGAAGAGTCCGGTCAGGAGGTCTGTGGTCCTGAAAAGAGCCCAAAACATATTCCTGCTTCTACTGAAGCAGCTTCTGCAGGAAAATCTTTTGTTGCTGCCCATTTTGAATCTCCTGTCACAAGGAAAACAACACATCTCTACTTAGTGGTTAGCCTAAAAAGGAATTCCTTGGCAATCTTGTTCGAGAACCAGAAATCCAAACCATCGATTCTGTAGGATCTGTAGTCTACAAAGCCCCCACTTCCTTTTGGTGTAGAATGGCCCATGAAGAGTGGACTGGTCACACAGATGGATATGATGCGAAGGAAGAAGAACTGGTCACTTCAAATTCCCTATCACGAAGGCTAGAGGAGCTACTCAGATGAAGAATATTCCTCCTTCATCCTTGCCTAATTTTCATGGGGTTCCGAATGAAGATCCTGATGCCTTTCTACTCGAATTCGATGTGTTATGCAGAAGCTATGACTATTCTTCCAATGCTCAGAAGCTGAAGTTGCTTCTTGCAACATTGAAGGATGCGGCTCTCATGTGGTTCATGGGGTTGGCTTCAAACTCGATTACAGCTTGGGAGGAAATGAAAAAGGTATTCTTGAGAAAGTATCAATATTATTGCAAGACTCGAGACCTCAGAGAAGAAATATTTGGCATGGCTTAGAAGGAGGGGAGAGCCTTGAGGACTTGGTGGAGAGATTTTAGTACAATATGCAGAGGTCTAAAATGAATCAACTGAGCAAGGATACTAAAAGAACAACTTTGCTCAGAGCGATCAGACCAGAATCTCTGGAGATTTTGAATCTGATGGGAGGAGGTGACATATCAAAGTTGGGTTATGATGAAGTATGTGAGATATGTCGTCAATACTCAAGAGGAAATTCGAAAGTTGGAGGAGGAACAAGAGATACTGCTTCCAGGCTTGTCAAGTCAGTTGTTGGAGCTGGAGTAACCAAAGTTGAAATGGGTAATTTATTTGAAAATTTTAAGACTGGTATTCTTAGCACATTATCTTCTTAATTGGATGTTTTGCAGGTTAAGAAGAAACAAGAAAAGCATAAGGAACTAGAAAAATCCTTGGCCGAACTAGAAAATCCTTGGCCGTGTTCTGTTCGAAATGCAAGAAGAAGCATGCCTTGAGGGAATGTCCCACAGATAGCATAGAGATATGTCGAATCTGTGAAGCAGATCACTCTACTGATCAATGCCTGTCACTTCCTGAAATCAAAGCAGCATATCTAGCATATCAAGGAGCTGTCAATGCACTTTATGTAATGGCACCTCAAAGACCATGGCAACCACATGCTATAGGTATGACTCAGTCGCATTTTCAAGTTCCTTATAATCAAAATCAAATGTGGAATATTCCAATGCCCTAACAAACCTAGCCTCCACAACAACCTTGGCAGGGGATCTTTTCTTACCCTACCACTCAAAATTTTCCTTCTCAAAACTTTTATCCTCCACAGCATACACAACAACAAATGATTCAACCTCAACAATAGCAACTTCAGTTGCCTGCCCCACCAAATCAACCTCGTCTTACACAACTTCCTGCCCAGCTAGTGTCTAACCCAAATAATAAAACCATCCAATCTACTCACAACATTGGATTGGTCACCTATCCCAGTTTTCCTACCTTTTGTATTGCACCACAGTCGTTGTAGGAAATTGTTGTTCCTGTTTTACAGGAATTTCTCGTGTCGCTGCAGGAAATCCAGCTGAGGTCAAGAAAAGTGGTGAATAAACCCGGAAGAATTGAAGACATTGTAGAGGAAGACTCTCTAGAAATGCCTAAAGTTGAAACCACACTTGAACCAATAGAACAACCTACTTCAAGGCTGCAAGAACCTTCCTCGTCCCATACAATCCAGCCTCCTTTTCCAGAGAGGTTGGAAATGAGACTAAAGCAACCCGAGTTTGATATTGTGTCTGAAATGAGAAATGTATGCATTAAGATCCCTTTGCTGCAAGCAATAAAAGATATCCCAATCTATGCTAAAACAATAAGGGAGTTATGTACCAAGAGACCAAGAAGACAAAAGAAGGAACTCTCTACAATTCAAGTAGGTGGAAAACTTGCAAGTTTAATGTCTACTTGATTTGTTACTGAAAAATATAAAGACCCTGGAATCCCTATGGTTACCACCTTTTTCAATGGACAACCTATACAAAATAATTTAATTGATTTAGGTGCAGCCATTAATGTGATGACTATGGAAACCTTATCTAGAATAGGAACCTTTGACTTATTGCCTACTCCTACCATGCTAGAATTAGCAGACAGGTCTAAGGTAAAGCTAGAGGGGGTATTAGAAGACATTGTTATCTCGTTAGATTCCTGGAAGTACCCTATATATTTTTATGTTCTTCAACCCAAAACTAACTTAGGAGGGCATCCTTTGATCTTGGGGAGGCCATGGTTAGCCATGGTAGATGCTTATATAGGGTGTAGGTCCGGAAATATGACCATCACTCATGGGACTGAAACAAAGCACATTAATTTATATCCCCCCGCTCAACCTCTCTTGAGATCATAAAATACACATTGGGTTGAAGAAGAAGAGCACGATTCAGAATTTGCCTAACCAGTTTTGACAATTGCCCAAGCTTTGAGCCTTAAAGAAAATTCAGAAGAAAATTTTATAAATTGTTGTATTTCTAATCCTGATTTTCTACAACAAGAAGGAGGGTAGTGTAGTCATTTTTTAGATCTCATTACTACCTGCAGGATTTTCATGAGTATAGTACAACAACTGAATTACATTCAGCCTTATTATCTTTCCCGCATATTCCATGACTGAATGGGGGAGTAAGGTGGTTGAAGTTTTTCCTTAAAAACCTTTGAATATTAATTCTGCCTTAACCCCTGAACAAGAAAAAAGTTAATTCAAGCATTGAAAAAAATTTCAGACACTTTTGCGTGGGAATACAAAGATATGAGAGGCATTCACCCGGACACATGCATTCATCATATTTATATAGAAGAGGAAGCCAGGCCCGTGAGACAGCCACAAAGGAGGATGAACGCCGCTTTAAGGGAAATGGTGAAAGATGAATTGCAGAAATTGTTAAATGTAGGGTTCATCTATCCTATCTCGGATAGCCAGTGGGTATCTCTGTTGGTTATTGTTCCCAAAAAGAATGGTAAATGGTGAGTGTGTGTAGATTACAGGGAACTAAATAAGGCCACATTGAAAGATGACTTTCCCTTTCCTTTTATAGACCAAGTGTTGGAAACAAATATTTTTCCTCCCTAGATGGGTTCATCGAGTACAATCAGATTAGGATAGCTCCAGAAGACCAGGAAAAGACTACATTAACATGTCCCTGGGGCACCTATGCATATTGGGCACTGCCATTTGGTCTATGCAATGCACCAGCCATATTCCAGCAGGCGATCCTTGTTATTTTTTTCTGATCTTTTGCATGATTGCATAGAAGTTTATATGGATGAATTTACAGTCATGGGTGATACTTTTGAAGAAGCTTTACATAATCTTGAAAAAAAATTGTAGAGATGTAAAGAAACTAACCTCTCATTAAGTAACAAAAAATGTTTTATGATTATGAATGAAGGTATTGCTTTGGGTCTTCATGTTTCTGTTGCAGGAAGTAAAGTTGATCCAACAAAGATTGAAGTCATTGCAAAGCTACCCCACCAACCAATCAGAAGGGAGTCCGAAGTTTTCTTGGGCATGTAGGCTACTATAGAAGGTTTGTTGAAAATTTTACAAAAGTAGCCTCTCCATTATTTAAATTGTTGACTAAAGAAGTTGAATTTCATTGGGATGATGAGTGTCAAGCTGCATTTGATACACTCAAGGAAAAACTTTCTTCAGCACCGGTATTGAGAGGCCCATATTGGAAATTACCTTTTCATATTTCCACTAATGCCTTTGATTCAGCCATAGGAGCGGTATTGGGACAAAAGGAAGATCCGGTAACCCATTCTATTTATTATGTTAGTAAAAACTTAACTCCTACAGAACTGAATTATACGGTAACTGAAAAAGAATTCCTTGCTATGATTTATGCTATTACTAAGTTTAGACATTACATCACAGGCTATGAAGTTTTTGTACACACCGATCACTCTGCGATTCGATATCTCATGAATAAACCAGTTACTAAAGGCAGGATTGTTAGGTGGCTTTTGTTGGTGCAGGAATTTGACATCACAGTATTGGATAGGTTTAGAAAGGAAAATCAAGTACATGATTTCTTATCTAGACTCAACCATGCAGGTAAGGATGTTCCTGTTAAGGATAGCTTTCATGACGAAAATTTGTTTGCTATTTCTGTTAAAACACCTTGGTTTGTAGACATGGCCAATTACCTTGCTACAGGAAAGTTGCCTCCTTATTTGTCATCTAATCAGAAAAAGAGAATTATTAGAAAAAGTGTTGATTACTCTTGGGTTAGGGGAGATTATTTTTTCACTAGACCCGATTTGATTATCCGCAAGTGTGTCTGGGAAGATGATATTTATGACATTTTGAGAGCTTGTCACGATGAACCATGTGGAGGAAATTTTATAAACAAGCGAACAACTTATAAAATCCTTTTCTTAGGTTATTATTGGCCAAGTATTTTCAAAGATGCAAGGGAATATGTCTGGAAGTGTGACAACTGCTAGAGAATGGGGCAGCCTATACAATCAGATGAGATGCCTTTGCAGCCACAGATTCTTATAAAACCTTTGAAAGGTGGGCTCTTTATTTTGTAGGCCTCATCAACCCTATGTCCAAAGGTAAGAAGTATATTTTAGTTTGTATTGATTATGTTACAAAGTGGGTGGAGGCAAGAGCATTACCTAGAGAAACAGAGAAAGCAGTGGTAGATTTTTTTTTATTTTATTTTTTTTGATATTTTTGTAAGATTTGGGGTACTCAGTTTGTATCAAAGCTTATGCAGAGAATTATGCAGAAATATCAGATTACTCACCGGAAGTCCACCCCTTACCATCCACAGGCCAATGGGTAGGTGGAATCAACAAATAAGGTGTTGGAGACAATCCTTACTAAGACAGTGCAATTACATAAGAAGGATTGGTCTGACCAACTTCCTGAAGCATTGTGGGCCTACCGGATTACATGGAGGAATACCACTGGCTTTTCTCCATATGAATTGGTGTATGGAAAGCAAGTTTTATTGCCCATTGAATTTCAGATCAAAACTTTTAAAATGATAACAGATTTTGGAATAAACCTTGATGAAGCTCAGCAACAAAGAATCCTGCAGCTCAATGAGTTGGATGAAATTAGGTGGGATTCTTTTCAGCATATTGACTTGATTCAGAAACAACGAGCTAAATGGCACGATAGATACATTCAAAAGAAGCAATTCAAAGAGGGAGACTAGGCATTGTTGTACGATTCTAAATTTAAGAACTTTAAAGGAAAATTTAACACACATCGGCTGGGCCCCTATGAAATTGAGAAAGTCTTTGACAATGGATCTATTCAGGTTAAAACCATTGATGATGGGAATGTTACCTTCTTGGTGAATGGCCACAGACTCAAGTTATATCAGGAACACCAATCTAAGGAGGAATTTGTGGAAGAAATTGTGAATAAAAGAGAGCTGGAGATGGTGAGAGAAGGGATCATTCCTTCCACTATCTCTTCTTGATTTCCTACTGACACAATGAGCTCACTTTGTTCCTCCTCGTGCTCGGTAAAACATGAGACAAATGTCTATTGTGTATAGGTTTATTCCTTTTTCTAGACCCAATGGACTAATTACAGAAAAGAACCCCCTAGAGTCTTCTTTTCCAAGTATTCCACATTCTCTAAAAATGAAATTTGGCGAGCATGGACTGCCCTGGGCTCGTTAAAGTTACAGGTCAATAGGTCCTCTTAATAAAATTTTGTTTTCAGATAAATCTAGATTGCTCATGTTGGACTGATGTGGGATTTCTTAAGGCCCTCCTTCCAACAATCTTGGCCCATCGACATCAGCAAGTTATCTGGGTGCAAGATCAGAGCCTTATGATGCCTTGAAGCCTGTATGCCTTAATGGCAGGCTATCTCGCCAACAGCAATGAGGAATCACTATGGCTCCTTGACTACTAGATCCTATAGGGGGTTCGACATCAACACATTAATTCACACCTGATGGGATGCACCAGCGTACCTTGGTCCTCGCTCTCATTAAAGGTGAAGGGTCTCACATTGGTTAACAACTAACCTCAATGGTTGGTAATCCAATGATCTCATTGCACATCCAACATCAACACCTTTTATTCATGTGCAGTGGGTTGTACACAAGCGAGGGAGAAGCGTTAGTTGATGGTCTGATTTCCTGTAGAATCTCCACAAGTCATGGTCTGATTTCCTGCATAAGCTCCGCAAGTCATGATCTAAATTCCTGCAGAAGTTTCGAAAGTTGCGGCTCGATTTTCTAGAAGATTCAGGAGTGTGGTTCCATTTCTTGCAAAAAAAATTCAGCAGCCCCAATTCCATTTCTTGCAGCGGTACCCTGGTTTTATGAAAAACAAAACAAAAAGCATAGACATAGCGTTAATTTAAAATTACTATACTATTCGAGGTCATGAATTGTAAAATCATATATCTAATTTAATTATTAGGTGGGTTATCATCTCAAGGACATGCACGCGTCATCCAAATTACTAGACTGTTGGAAGGTATAAGGTAAAGTACAGCGAGTGACAGAACACCTAAGGTAAAGGGTAATTAATTCTTTTGTTATTAATTATTTGTATGATTTTTCGGTTATGATCACCCTTGTGGAAAACACAGTCGTAATCCAGTATATATTATTACTCCAGCTCCTCACCTGATCGCCATGATTCTAACATGACCATTATACGTACTCCCCATATCTTCCTGCAGGTCATATCATGATGACAATCATGATCACGACCCGTCTCTCAAAAATCTCGTGCTTTGCGATCACTTTCTATAATAAGCCCTCCCTTGTTGCGCAAGTCCATTACAAGCTTAAGCCAATATTTCCAAAGAATTTCATAGCCCTATCTTCCAAGTCTTTCATCATGATGTCGAAACTATGTGCCCTCGTCTGCTTTGAGCCGCAAGGGCCTGAGTTGCTGGAGGCTGACCCTCGCAACAAGGCGAGATTGGAAAGAGCAGGGTGGCTGCCATTTTTCCAGCGATTTAGTGGCCACAACTCAGAGGTGACAAAATCTTTCGCCTTGAACCTGAACGGTGATAAGGCTCAAGTTGGGGATGTTCAATTCAGGTTGACCGAGGGTTTGGTAGCACGAGCATGCGGGATTTCACAGTTGGGAGAACGTTGGTTCAAGAACCAGTGTTTCAACAAGTTTATGCTCACCCCTTCCTCCGCAAAGAGCATTTAGACCCCACTAGACTAGGGAATCTCGCAGGAGTTCTTGAAGAGTAAGTACCGAAACTTGTTATTTTTCCTGCAGAAATACATCATGTGTGAAGGTCGCTTCGGGCTTGCATTCCTGTTTCATATTTGGATCCTCGCCCATTTCCATGACAAGCTGTTAAATTTTCCCTATTACTTGAGGATGTCGTTGATGAAGATGTTGATGGCTGCCAAGGAAAGGGGGTCAATTTAGAGGAAAACCTCTACCACCACGGGCTAGTGAAAATGATCTTGGTGGAGGTTTTGAAAGAGAAAAAGCGGACATGGAAGGAGTTCTTGGCCAAAAACTATTTTGCAGAGAATGAGGATTCTGATTCCTCAGATTCTATGGAGGAAGCACCGATAGATAAAATGAGGAAAAAACCGTGGACGCGTGGGCTACAAATAAAAGGGAAAGAAGAGGAGAAAAAATATGACCCTTCAAAATCTACAGCAGAAAAACCAGTGGAAAAAGCAAAGAAAAAGTCATAGATTCAGAAGCCACTGGTAAAGAAGGAAAAGAGGGATGACCTTGGCTCTCTGAAGCCCACTGAGAAGAAACCCGCAGAAAAACCCAAGAAGAAGAAGAAGCCTCAGACCCTCGGGCTACAGACGAAGGAAGCAGAAAAAGATGAGGAGGTGGTAGTGACAGGGGAGATTGTGGGCCAAAATCCCAAGTCAAAGAATGGTACTTCCACCTTGGCAAAAAGATTTACCAGAAGCCAGGTTGTTCAGTTGGCAATAAAAGATATTGCGGATGCAGAAGTACTACCCGAGACACTAGATAAGAAGAAGGAGAAACACCACGGCCCACCCAAAGGTAAAGAGAAGATTGAGTCAGCTGAGTTTATTGGTGAGGAAGCGATGTCCTTTCAGGACTCCCCGCTACATGGAAGCGGGATAACATAGAAGAGGAACAACAAGTAGAGGAGGACCTCGACTCCCCAATCTCTCTCCCATACATCAGGAAGGGGAAGTAACCCCTCAAAAGAGACGATCTCTACAAGAATTGGAAGAAATCATCACCGAGCTCACCATTTTGGAGAGAGCTTTGAGAAAGGAAAATGAGACCCTGAAGGAGAACAACCTATGTATCTAGAAGGAGCATGAAGAGTGGGTCTAGAAAATGGCCCAAATTATGAAAAAGAAGCAGGCTAAGATCGACCATTTGAAAAAGAAGAACGAACTGTACAAGGGTCAAATTCCTGTAGATTCTAGTGAAAACTAGTTGAACCAATTGGCAAAGGTAGTAGATTAGTTGGTTGCAGTAGATGCAGCTCAGGGTAAGGAATGATTTCCTTTTTATTTTTGGGGAGACACAACAATTTTGCTTGCATAAGGGGCATGCAAGGACTTAGGTGTGGGGGAGATGTTGGGGCTTGGTTTTGCCCAATTTTGATACCTTTTTCTATACTTTCCCTCTCCCATTTTGACTATTTTTAACCCCTACTATGCCTATCTCGGTTATAATACTTGTGTTTTTGCCAAAAGGGTGTCGTAGGCTGAAGGTATGCAAATTAATACTAAAAAGTGTCTTTTACCCTAACTTTGAGTATTCCTTAGATAGTTGTTCATTATTTATTACCATGCCAACTAATCTCGAGTTTCTTGTGCAGATTTGCTTTGATT